>CAMRHE010000004.1:0-2400000 GCA_947044405.1 Leptodactylus fallax
CCTCCACTTTTCGACTCCAGGATCGCTTATCCTCAATTCGTAAGGTACCAAGCATATCAAGTAAAGTCCTGTTAAATCTTTCAGGAAGGGCATCTCCCTCTGGATGGTAAGGCGTCGTCCGACTTTTGCGGATGTTCAACAACTGAAGTAACTCTTTGATCAGGTTACTCTCAAAATCCCGGCCTTGATCAGAATGCAACCGGTGTGGTAAGCCATAATGGATAAAATACTTTTCCCAAAGCACTCTTGCAACAGTGACTGCTTTTTGATCCTTAGTCGGAAAGGCTTGAGCATATCGTGTGAAGTGATCAGTCACCACCAATACATTTCCAAATCCTCTGGAGTCGTTGTCAATACAAAGGAAGTCTATGCAGACAAGATCCATGGGGCCCGAACTCTTCAAGTGTCCCATGAAGGCCGCTCGAACCGGGACAGTCTTCCTCTGCAAACATCTGCGACAGCACCTACACAGACGAGTCACGGTATCTCTCATTTTGGGCCAGTAGAATCGGTCTTGTATTACGCCATAAGTCTTCTCAGGTCCCAAATGACCATGATAATCATGCAGACTTCGGAAAATCATCTTCTGAAAGCAGCTTGGAATAACCAGTTGGCGCCTTCCAGGGTGATCATGATACAGCACCACACGATAAAGTAGGCCATTGTCTATTTCAAACTTCTCCCAATCTCGTAGAAGTTGACTGCATTCAGAGGGTAGGGATGTCTTTAACATTTCTCTGTCTTGAGAACTCACTGCTTGATAAAGAGGTCCAATTAAAGGATCAGTCTTTTGACTCCAGATCATTCGCTTTGAAGATATAGAACAACTCTCAAAGGATCCTAAAGCGGCAGGGTAGGCAAACATGTCTGGTACAGCTTCGGGACCTCCCCCCAATAGAGTCAATAAGCCGAGTTTCAGAAAAGGCTACTCGGTCTTCAACTACAGCAGCCATGGCACACAAAGCTCCTACTCCAGGACTTGGCACTTCTTCCCATTCATCCACTACTTCCGGACTAGGTAATCCAGGCCGTCTTGATAGAGCATCTGCCCCAATGTTCTTAGGCCCCGATTTATACTTGAGTGTGAATTGGTAGTTGGATAAAGCCGCCAACCAGCGATGTCCTGTAGCATCGAGTTTAGCGGTTGACAAAACGTATGTCAGTGGATTGTTGTCTGTTCTTACTTCAAACGTGGCTCCGTATAAATAGTCATGTAATTTATCAACAATGGCCCACTTGAGTGCCAAAAACTCCAATTTATGTACTGGATAATTTTTCTCGCTGGGAGAAAGACTTCGACTTATGAAAGCTATGGGCCGTAACCCGGCCGGGTATTCTTGGTGCAGCACGCCACCTAATCCTTCAAAGCTGGCATCTACATGTAGCACATATGGCTTCTGTGCATCAGCATAAGCCAGAACGGGAGCTTCTGTCAATTTCTTCTTCAACAACTTAAATGCTTCTTCACAATCTGCAGTCCACCTATCGCCAAAAAGGCTTTTGGAAGACCCTTTCTTCTTTCCCGGATCTCCTGCATCACTCTTCAACAGGTCGAGGAGGGCTCGAGCAATTTTTGAATATCCTTCCACAAATCGTCGATAGAATCCACAAAACCCCAAGAAAGATTGCAACTCCGTAATATTTTGCGGTCGGGGCCAATTCACCACAGCTTCAATCTTACCAGGATCGGTAGCAACTCCTTCAGCAGAAACAATATGACCTACATAAGTGACCGAAGATCTACAAAATTTGCATTTGTCAGCCGACAACTTCAGCCCCTCTTCTTTTAAGCGTTGGAGTACTCTCATGAGTCGTTCGTCATGTTCTTCCAGCGTCTTTCCAAACACAATAATGTCGTCAAGATATACAAGGCATTCCCGGGGCACTAAATCACCTAACACTCTTTCCATCAACCTTTGGAACGTTGCTGGCGCACCTTTTGTACCTTGCGGCATACGAGTGAACTGAAAGAAACCCAAGGGGCATATGAAGGCTGTCTTTTCCCTGATCCTCAGGTGCCATTGGGACTTGATAGTATCCCGATCTTAGGTCCAGCACTGTGAACCAACAGTTTCCATTCAGAGCTTCCAGAGCTTCTTCAATTCTCGGCAGTGTATACTGATCAGGTAAGGTTCTCCGGTTCAGAGTTCTGTAATCCACACATAGGCGAATTGCTCCAGATTTTTTTTCTTACCACCACAATAGGTGAGGCATAGGGGCTCTTACTGTCCACAATGATCCCCTGACCTTTCATTTGCTGTAGAGTCTGTCTTAACTCATCAACATCCTTTGGAGCAACTCTCCGTGGTCGCTCCCGGAAGGGAGTAGAATCGGTCAATCGGAAAGTGTGTTGAGCACTTTTAGCACAACCTACATCCATATCATCCATGGAGAACACTTCCGATAATTCAGACAACTTCTGTGTCAGTCGCTGATTCCAGGCCTCTGGTAAATGTGGATCACTCAAGTCAAGATTGAGATTAGGGATTGCATCTCGGATTTGAATCCTGCACACTTCAGCGTATGGATTTACTCCAAGCACAGGGTAGCAGTGGGCCACATTCTGGTATGGTCCAATTACGATCGGATGCGGTGCACAGTTCCTCACTGTCACACAGGTAGATAACTCCACTTTATTTCTCCAGTCCTTTCTCTCTGGGATCACCATCCAGCCATTCTGGTTAATCATTTCTTCAGGGGGTTTCCATAAGGACATAACTCCCCCTTCAAGCAAATCGGGAGCAATGCTGGAGGCTACTCTCAGAACTCTCTCCCCGCCGGCAGGAACTTCCACGGTTCTCTCACCGATATGATATACCATTCCATGTCGATAGCCAGTAGACAGGGCATCACAGAGTTCTCTAAGATCAGAAGATATATTCACCGGCTGAGCTGCAGGGTTCCAATCTCTTCCAAGAAACTTCTGAAAAGCATAATGCACTGCGGGACAATTAGTGCCAAGTATCACAGGAGCTGCACAAGAATCCCCTGTATCAGGACAGACAAGAGCCGTAATCTTCATGGGAGCGACACTCTGATCTTCTAATTCAGGGACAGCTATAACTACTTGTAGGCTGCCATCTACAGGATATGATCCTGAATTAAGCCCCCACAATTTCATTTGTCCCGTAGACTGAAGAGGTATATCCCTCAGATACTTTTGGTAGAATGAGCGATAAATCAGGGTCACTTGAGATCCTGTATCAAACAAGGCAGGAGCGGCATGACCATTGACAGTGACTTTGACAATGGACCTGGAGCCCGCGATAGCGCCTCTGGTCTTTACTCGGCCCGCCTTCCTTCGGTGTCTTTGATTCTGAATAGAGAAGACAGCACTGTGTCCCAATCCCTCACTGTCCTCCATACACTGTCTGGCAGTATGGCCCGTCTGACCACATTTATAACAGGTTCTAGCATCCTTCCTCCGTTTAGTGGCAGTGGGTGGAGTGGCGGACTGTCTAAGTTCTGACCGCTCCGCTGGTTTGTCCTTGTTTGAATTAGGAACAACATCTTCTTTAGAGATGCTTTTCGCTTTCTTAGGGGTACTAATGTCAGCTTCTTGTTTCTTCACTAACTTCATTAAGTCAGGAAATGGAAGGACTCTATCAGATAGTAAGACCTTGAGTACTTGAGCAAGAGGATGATGAGGTTGTAACCCTCTCACCAACTGACTGGTTCTCATAGCGTCTACCTCTGAAGTAGATATAGCTGCGTGGTACACCAGACGTGAAAGAAGTAGCTGTAAACGGTTAATAAAAGTAGAGACATTTTCCCCTTCTTTTTGACGAACCATTCGGTAATCAGTAACCATCTGGGCAAGGTCATAGTATGGCTCAAAGTGATCAGACAGTACTTGTATATAGTCCAATGCACTCACTCCTTCATGAGAGTCTCTGTACAAGCGGATCAATTCTGCAGCAGGAGACCGCAAACTTTCACTGATACGCTGCCGCTTGCCTTCTTCAGAGCAAGACCATTCCTTCAGGCATTGGAGAGTATGTTCTTTCCATATCTCAAAGTTTCCCCCCCCTTGGGGTTCGGGGAAATTACAAAAGAATACTTTTAGTTTCTTTTGGTGGGGGGCTGGGGGGCCCGAGGTAAAAATTTCAGTCCGCCTGGCTAAGTTTTATAGCGCTCTCTCTATAGGAAACGTGCGTGGGCCGCCCTAAGGGGGGGAATGGGTGTGGGGGGGGTCTCCCTTTACCTTAACCGGGGGGGGGGGGAACAGGAGGTCGGTAATCCCATGTAGTAGCTAGTGGGAGGTTTCCCTCTGAGCTATATCGCTTCTCCATATCAATGACTATTCCCACTTCTAAATCTCAGCAGTGCCTCCAAATGTAGCCCTATTTGGGGGGGGGGGGTATGAGTATTATCCCTCCCGCAACAGACTCTGGCGCTGACCTGTGTGTATAATGGGACCTGAAGCCTTCGCTGAAGGGAAGAGTGGGAACATATATGAAATATATCAGTGCCTCCACCCAGGATAGAGCCTCTGTATTACAGGGAGGATCTCTTCCTGGGACTTACCCATGAAGTACAGTTAGTAGCCTTAACAAGGATCACTGTACTAATCTCACAGTCTGAAGAATACATACAGATACCACATAAGGTTATAACAGTAGCTTTATAAGAATCAACAGGGTAATAATACATACATAAAATATACTCAGAACACAGCAATACTACAACAACCAGCAAGTCCTCAACCGTCTTAGGTTATATACCCGGGTATATATATATATAGATATATAGCAAGAGTCCAGTGCACAATACCTCCAGGCAACAGAAGAGATGCAGGGGCCCCTGTGGATGACTGTGGATGCTCGGATTCTTCCAGGAGATGACAGACAGCCGATCAGGAGATGATGATGGTGGTGAGATTCTTCACAGGCACGCAAACAGGGCGGCGGGGGGGGGGGTAGATGGGGGGCCGACCACCCCAAAACGGGGGCCCTTACCCCGCCGGGCAAAACCTGGGGGGCCGGGGGGTCTTACTAGGGTGGGGGGGGGGCTTCGGAAGCCTAACCTATCACTGCCCTGAACTATATATATATATATGGATCCCTAACTACGGTTACTAGCTAGGTCCTGTGAGTATATAGGGGGTAACACATACCTAACTATATACTGTGAAGTAAAGAGGAACAAGTGGCTCTTAGACTCCCCCAGACATAACATGTCTGTCTCAGCAGCTCTGCTCACATCTCTCCCCCCAGCAGCTCTGCCTCACATGTGTCTGACTCACTGTATTTACAAAACAAAACTTGCACTGAATGCCTGGGGTCTCTGAAGCCAAACTGCAGGGGCAAAGAAGCCAGATACATTATATACTAGTAGAAATGGCAGTTCCCTACAGTGGCTTCCGTTCCACATTGTTTGTGGTGTTATATTCATTGTATGTTTTTGTTTCTATTACTCTTTATACTTGTGAAAAACAATAAAAAAAACTTTTGAATTGAACAAAAAAAAAGTTTCAATAGTAAGATCATAATAATAATATCATAATACATCCAAATGACAATCTGTAAAACTAATCAACCAAGAAATATCAACATGTTATGACCAGGGGCGCACCTCTAATGAGGCGAAGTGAGGCGGCCGCCTCAGGCGGCATTATCAGTCACTATTTACGGGACGGCATTTTTACTATTTATTTACTGTAAACCAGCCCAGGACAGGCCGCTTTAAAAAAAACAAAAAAACAAAGCTGCACGGTGCCTGTCCTGGGCTGGTTTACGAGACGTCCGCTTCTCAGCGCAGGCGGCGATACAATGACGTCATCGCGCCACCTGCGCTAAGACACAGACGTTGCGGACAAGAAGAGGAGGAGGCGGCAGCAGGTAACGGCCTATTTTCTTACCTATCCCCATGACTGCTTGTGGTCTGAAAATACCCCAGACTATAATAATAGTTCATGGGTGAGCCACTATGGGGCATAATACCGTGTGCAGGGGTCACTGTGGAGCATAATACCGTGTGCAGGGGCCACTGTGGAGCATAATACCGTTTGCAGAGGCCACTATGGAGCATAATACCAGTGCAGGGGCCACTATGGAGCATAATACCGTGTGCAGGGACCACTATGGAGCATAATACCTTGTGCAGGGGCCACTATGGAGCATAATACCAGCGTGCAGGGGCCACTATGGAGCATAATACTGCGTGAAGGGGCCACTATGCAGCATAATACCATGTGCAGGGGCCGCTGCGGGGCATAATACCGTGTGCAGGGGCCATTGCGGGCCATAATACCGTGTGCAGGGGCCGCTGCGGGCCATAATACCGTGTGCAGGGGCCATTGCGGGCCATAATACCGTGTGCAGGGGCCGCTGTGGGCCATAATGCCGTGTGCAGGGGCAGCTGCAGGCCATAATACTGTGTAATACTGTGTGGAGGGGCTGCTGTGGAACATTATAGTGTGTGTAAATGGGGCGTTATAAATAGGGGCTATGGCGCCTGTTTATATCATATGCTGTCTGTTTATAGTGACCGTGTGATGTAATTACAGCCTTGTCACATAGACGTGTATAGGACGAGGCTGTAGTTACATTACATGGCTGCTATGAGATGAATGACACTATGTAAACAGAGAAGCGGTCACGACGCTTACACAGGTACCATTCAAACAGCTGATCAGTAGGGATCCTGGGTTTTTGAGCCCCACTGATTATTTTATTAATGACCTGGAAAACCTTTTAATTAGTTAACACCTGGGGCATTATTAATAAGGGGCACTATTTATACAGGGTACACATGGACATTATTAATATAAATATGCACTTGGGAGTATTATTCATTACGGGGGGGTTATATCATATATTTTATAATTGGGCTAGCAGCAGGATGGGGGCTTTGTGTAGGTGAGAACAATATGGGTTGGATGCCTGGAAAAGTGAGAAGCCAAAGATGTCTGTGTTGCAAATTTACAGAGACAAGTCACAGCTGGAAGAAGTGGTCATTGCGGTCCAAAGGGAAGAGAAGGGAAATGTGAAGGATTAGTCAGAGACATCACCTGTAAGTCACAAAATGCTACTGCACTGTATACACCTAAATGATAAATACCTGATTGATGGGGGTCTGTCTGCTGAGACCCCCACTGAGTCTGAGAATTGTTGTTCCCCCCCCGCACTGGGTGGGAATTCACTGGGTGCGGTGAATATAGGCATGTTGCTTGGTGGGTGGACGAACCCACGTGGCTCTCATTCACTTCAATGGGTGTGCCAAAGATAGCCGAAGTCCAGTACTCAGCTATCTGTGGCACTCCTATTATAGAGAATGGGGGCCACGTGGGCTCGTCCATCCACCAAGCAGAAGATGTGTGAAGTTACTTTCATTCTTAATGCCGTGTTGTTGATCTGATACTGAAGTAATGCAGTAAGAAAAATTCTTAAAACTGTTTTATAACTTTGTGTATTGTGTATATTGTGCGACGATAACAGCGTGTGAAGCTAGTAGCATGGAAACGCATTTTTTTTTTTTTGGGGGGGGGGGGGCGTCATTCTATAGTCCGCCTCAGGCAGCAAAGAGGCTAGGTTCACCACTGGTTACGACATGTTAAAAAAAAAAAGTCACACCCTGTGAATGATGAAACCAGCTAATTCTTTCACCACAGAATAAAAAGCAATATTATACAACCAAAAACAAGGCATGAATGTATGAATGTGTAACATCTGCCTTGGCTGTTTAGTTATATTCCTTTTAGTTTTATTTTTGGGAAATTTAAAAGTTTCGCCTTACAAGCCATCTCTACAATTAAGAGTTTTCATTGTATTATGAAATTATAGCCATCATGTTCTTATTATAGCAATGTTTGATGTATGACACATGTATGTTGAAATGAATCAAAACTTCCTTCTGTAATGTAAATAAGCTCTGAGCTATACAGCCTTGACTCCAGACAGATACATTGTAGAAGTAGTAGTAGTAGTAAACTACCAGATAGATCTGTACGACTTCTGCTGATGTATCTATTTCTCAGAACATTGCCTAGAAAGGACACGTAATTCAGCTGAGAGCAGAACTAGCTATGTAAAAGTTTGCTGGCTCTGAATGAAAAGTTACCACATTTACTAAAAAATTACAGAATGGAAGTGTAACATCCACTTCTGTTCAGGCTTCTTCACTATCTTCCAGTCATATGGTACAGCGCAGGAGGCGTGTCCGGGTACGATTTTATGCTTTTAGGTTTCTTGTTGTACTCTGTCTGAACACAGCTCTATCCCCTCACTTCTGCTATTCATTCTCCACCTTACGCATCTCTTCCACTGTTGCTTCCCTCTGTTCCTCACACAGTTAACCTCAGTTTTGCTTATGTGATTGACATCCTTCCTATCCACTCTCACTTCTCTTGTTCCTTCTGTGATTGATGGGAGATTAGGGTCCGGTCCAATCAAGCCTGGGGCGGATTCCTGACATCCTATAAATAGTTTTCTAAACCACACCTGAGGGCTTGCTATTAATCTCTCTTGAGCATGCTAGTGTTTTATTCTGTATCTCTGATCTTGTTTTTCCTTACCTCTGCTTTTTGCAGACCTGTCTATTCTTCTACTTCTTATTTTGTTCTTTGCTGCGTGACTGGTTCTGACCCTTGGATTTTCCTACCCGTTCTTTGTTTGTCTTGTCTGTATTTGTGTTTTCACTTGTGTTATAGGAAGGGACAATCTCCTAGTTGTCCTCTACCGCTTAGAGTAGCTGAGGCAAGCAGGTAGAGACTTCTGGGTGGGTTTAATATTAGGGCTCACTGTCCTTGTCTTCCCTTTTTTCTTCTAGGATTCTTGCAGCAGCCATAAACCTAACAGGATTTGTAACAGGCAGATTTACTAATCCTGTCTAAGATTAGAACCAACATTTATCATTGCTAATGGTGGCTGATCATGGTGGCTGATCATGGTGGCTGATGCTAGATGATGAATCTGCTTCATCTTTAGTCTGTTTATACCACCTACCAGTTTGTTTACTAGAATATTGGAGAGAGGGGGATTTACTAAACCGATCACACCAGTTTTCTGCACAAAAGTAGTAAATTTTCTAGCATGCAAGGTAGGTCCCTGGGGAACCCTCTAATCATTGAGGCAGCTCACCTTACGCTAGCCTATCCAAGGACAGGGCAGCCGGGTGCAGGCTATTCTGTGCTTGCATATAATATGCTTCACCAGTCTGGGGGAGATATCAACATATTGTAACAGAACAACATCATCATGTGGAAAATACCAAGTACTCATAATAAGTGTAAGACACCTTGTGAATTGGTTAGGACTGTTTTGCGCCCCTTGTGGTAGTACTGTCCAAGTGTACTGTTTACCCCTGAATGTAAATGAAAACAAATACTGGCAATCGGGGTGTAAAGGCACAGAAAAATATGCATTGGAAAGATCTATACAACTGTACCAGGTGGTACCTGTGGGGACAGCTGACAGCAAGGTGTGTGGGTTAGGTACCACTGGGGTTTCAAGTAGTGTTACTTTATTCAATTCCCTAAGATCATGAACCATACGGTATGTGTCTGGTTCTCCCTTTTTGCCCTTTTTCTTCACTGGGAAAAGAGGAGTGTTTGCTACAGAAGTGCATTCCTTCAATGCCTCTGCTTTCACTAATTCCACTATTGTTACTGCTATGGCATCCTCTTGGGCATGGGTCAGAGGATATTGTTTAATCCTGGGTGGCTGAGCACCAGGTTTCAGGGTTACCATAACAGGGGGTACATCCAATTTACCTAAGTCTGTTTTCCCAGTTGCCCATAATGCTGTTGGCACTTGGGATAACAGTACATTTTCTTCTTCAGTAAGGACAAAAATACAATTTGGTGTACTTAACTCGGCAGATAACAAGCATAAAATCTCATGGTTAGTATGTGTGACTTTTACAAATGCTTCTCCTGAGGAATGTAACATGATGTTACAACCTAATACTCCCATCACATCTGTACCAAGAATGTTATCTGATGTGTCAGAGACTAAATACCTAGTGAGTATCCTGCAACCCTGAAATGAGGTTTCTACAGGATCAGTTTGATCTAAAGCATCCACCGCTTTAGTGAGAAGTCTTCCATAAACTTCCACTGACTCACCTTTCTCTCTTTTAACAGATACCTTACTTCATGTGATAACAGGCAAGACAATAAATTCACATAACATAGTACAAGACATAATTTCATATGTTTGAGTATGTTCTTGAATATTTTACACATATATATTGTCATTGTACCTTACTTTCCATTTAACCTTAGGCTAACACTTTTATCAAAATATTTTCCCTTTGGGCATAAATAGTCATCATACACAGGCTGCGGACCCCGGAGGCCCAAAGCCAAGTTTCACTTTGTAATAATTGACATGTAACATTACTGGGTAACACAGTATCATATTCAGCTTGTGATTTTCTGCGTGCGCATCATATCAGATACAACGTCCTTGGAGCTACTTGGCAGTCAATTAATGTTTTGGTTATTCCCTGCAGAACATCTGCAGAGCGCTACAACAGAATACAGGAATACAATTCAAGCAGATAGCAGTTAATACTGACACCAAAATTACATATTACTATTTTTGTACAATTTTCAAATATTTCCCAAACCCCACAGACTTTAGAATTTTCTTCACTGGATTCCAACCAAAAGTTGAACCCCTGTGGAACATCACAATATCCTAGTTTCTTCTTTTTAGGGGACATTTCCTGAAAGCGGATTTAATTTTACAAAAAGCATAAAAGTTGAATCCTGGCATTGATATAAACAGAATGAATATTACAAATACAGGTTGACATATATATATATATATATATATATAATACATAATCCAATAAACATCATACCGATGGTGGACAGTTTTTCTCTTTGCACTATATCAGATTCTCTGAGTATTTTGTTAAAGTAGGTAATATTTCATACAGAAATGGGAGAAAAGATGGGTTATATTAAACAATAATACTGAGAAGGGTAATGTCTCCCTTCAAGCCTGATTCTCGGAGTGAGGTGGGGGTGATTCATTATTTCCTGAACTATCACCCCTTATCCTATTCTATTGCTTCCTTCTATCAGGGCATAAATGCCTCTTTGCAACTTTTTGTCCTGAATCAATCCCGCATGATCTAATCTCCACTGATCCCAAAATCTACTGTCTACCAACCCAGTTTTGTGTATTCCTGCTCTTTTTAGGATTTTCTTTACCTGTGCGGCTACTTCTTTCCCTTCCCCTATCTCTATTAGTTCACATGGGGTGTACTTAGATGGTCCCTTCCCCATCTTGGCTGGTAGCTAATCAGCCGATGAGTCTCTCACTCCTCTAGGGCAACCTTTGAGACAATAGAGGGTCACTTATGACTACTTAGTGAGAACTCCCAGACAGACTCTTCTGTCTTCTATGAACTACTCTACTTGTGCAAGTTCAGGAGTAGTGCTCAGGGCAATGCCTCAATTGGCTTCCACAGGCTCAACTTTCTGCCTGTGTCCCCTTACCAAAACACTCCCAAATCACTACACGCACTTCTTCGCGCGGATTCTACTAAGTCCTTCGTGCTACTACTCAGGTCCCATTCGACCTTGACCGTCCAGGCACGGCTGGAGGCTAGTTTTCCAAAACAAGGACTTTTCAATCACTCTGTGCTTCTCAGTTCGGAACCTTGTCCGCAACTCTAAACTCTAGGGGTTAAGAATAGAGAACTTTTCCCCATTCTTTGCAGCCTTATATATCTTATAACACAGGTAACATGCCTTCTCAGTAGACAGGTAAACAGGTAAGACAAAAAGCAAAGAAAACAATTTCCATATCATTTACAGGTGACATGTCCCTTTTAGGTTCTTCCGTACTATACAATTGGCATCGAGATGTCATATAAGCATGCAGCAGCTTACCTCACTCATCGATACAGAGAATAGACACACAGGAACCTCAGATATACTAATTGGCAAGATCAAAGGCTTACCTTCACAGTACTGTTTTTATCTATCTGAGGTCCTCTGGTCCCGTCCTCAAGTCGATCGGTGAGTGGGTCGGCACTCTATCGGCTGCACATCAGACGATCTCGAGGCCCCACGTTGGGCGCCAATTTCTGTCGGGGGGCAAGTCCCCCTGGGATGGATGTCACCGTAATCCTAATTAAATAGATAACCAGTTTCGAGCGCTCGGGAAACAAGACGTACACAGGTATCGTGTATGAACCGTTTCTACTTTATTATGTAGTTCAATACAGTTTTAAAAGCAAGCTCAATTGCATAACAGTCATGTGATCAATATACATATATGGTCTTTCCAGTTCCGTTATCACACAAATTTGTTCATTTACCCATCACCCCAGATGTTTTCATTTTCACCTTATCTAAATGTCCTTCCAAGACTACTAGTTCTGCTGAAATCGGCAGAACTGTTGATATCTCCCCCAGGCTCCAAGTCTGTCCTTATCAACTATGCAGTCTTGTTTACAGAACATTCCACCCTCTTGTGCTTTCTGTATACTGTGATATAGAATATAGTGCAAATTATGTTTTAACCCTTACACAGTCAAAGAAAGCACACTCACACTTCCACAGCTTGTCTTATCACCCCTACTTTATTGAGGTAGGAGTTGTTCGGAACAAAAGTGGTTCAGCACAATAGTTCGGTATAGCAATTGCCCAGTCACAGCTGGGGTTAAAGTGTAACTAAACCTTTAAAATACTTTTGATTTTCTGACAGCATTTGTGTCATTAATAAATTTAGATTTTGAATCCTTTACAAGAAATACAGAAATCCACTTTCTGTCTTCACCTGTTATTCTCACTGCTTCTCACTGGAGTACAGCTCTTGCATAATAGAGGGAAGCTGAGGCTGGGGGCTACTTCAGACACACTGGGCATTAGAAAATTTATTAATGACACAAATGCTGCCTGAAAATCAAAAGTTGTTTGAAAGTTTAGGTACGCTAACCTTTTGGGCATGAGATCATTGATTCCTCAGTAACACACAGTAATTGTCCAGCTCACACACAGATTTATGCTCAGCTCCGTCATGTCTCAGGCACACACCAAAATTTACTATGCTAACTTTCAGGCAAAAACTGACACAAAATAGATTGTACTCATAGCTGTCCGCAGTGGTCACAATGGAGGTTCCAGAAGCAACACCCGAAAGGCCTGGGAAAAGCTCCTTTTTATTGTGATAGTTATCCACCACCATTGTGTGCAAAGGCTGTACTTCTAGCGGAGTAGAAAGCACAATGCAAACTGCACAGCCAGAAGGTGCAACTGGGTTTTGACCATTGTAGAGAATCATTGCACCTTCCTCTTTCCAGAAAATGCTATATTCAAGAAGGCACAATGACTCTGCATCAAATACTTAAAGTGGCAGTAGGACAAAACACAGGACAGCAATGAGTTACCAAAACCACAGTTTTATACTATACATTAGCAGTGCAGAATAAAACACATTTAGAAAGGAGCACACAAAACATTCTCTGAGCAGAGACGTAGTTAGGGGTTCAACATGGGGGGGGGGGGCAAACAAGTCCAACACAGGTATACCAATATTATCACTATAAAGTGACCATATAGTGATATATACCAGCTCTACAAAGGGCTCTGCAGACCATTTAGGTGAATACAATGCAGTTACATTTAGTGACTTACAATTGATGTCTCTGACTAATCGTTCACATTTCCTGTCTCTTCCATCTGAACCCCATGACCGCTTCTTACTGTTGTGATTGTCTCTGTAATGTCTGCAGCACAGACATCTTTGGCTCCTCTCGTTTACAGACACCTGACCCATTTTGTCCTCACCTACATAAAGTCTCCATTCTGCTGCTACCCCCAATTATAAAATATATGACATAACCCCCGATAATGAATATTCCCAAGTGCATCTTTAAATTAATAAAGTCCCTGTGTTACCCCTTAAATAAGGCCCCTTATTAATAATGCCCTAGGTGTTTCCTAATTAAAGGGGGCTTTCAAGGTCATCAATAAAAAAAAAAAATCAGTGGGATTCCAACATCCGGGACCTCCACTGATCAGCTGTTTGAATGGACCATGGCACTTGTGTAAACGCAGTGACCCTTTCTCTATTTACATTGTATCATTTCATAGTGGCCATGTAATATAACTACAGCCATGTCCTATACAAGTCTATGTGACAAGGTGGTAATTACATTGTACTATATTGTCACTATAATATAGACAGCGTGCCATGTAAACAGGCTCCATGGCCCCTTCACACAGCTGATCAGTGGGGAGGGTCCATTGATCTCTTATAGATGATCTATCCTGAGGTCAGATCATCAACAAAAATAAGGTGGAAACCCCTTTAATAAAGCCCAAGTGCCACCTTAATTAAATTAATTGCCCCCTTATATTATGACCCCTGACATAAATACAGCTGACCATTATATAAAGGATGACCCCTCCTATTGATAAAGCTCCCTAATGGCCCATTGTATAAATAACCCCCTTATGTTCAGAATAACCCCTAATGACCCCTTATATAATTGTTCCTTCCCTTTTGCAGTCCTAATGCTCTATAATGACCCATTATATAAATTATCCTCCCCTTTATAGTCATAATGCCCTCTAATGAATCCTCCCTTATAGTCATAATGCCCTCTCCCATTGACCCCTTATACTATTAAAATGCCCACTGCGCTAAAAAAAAAAAAAAAAAATTATACCCACCTGCCTGTGATCCTTTGATGGATGGGAACAGAGCAGTCACTGCCACCTCCTCTTCTTATGCCGCTCTCTATGCACAGAAAGGACCACTGTGTCTCAACAATGCTGAGTCTCAGCGATGCTGTGATGTCAGCCCACAAGTATTGACATCTTGTACTTTGCCACCATTGTGTCAAAATGTTTGCACAGTTTTGACACACATTGGGGCACATTCGTCAGGGTATATTTCTGAAATTTTCGTCTTTTTTTGTTTTGCACCTTTTTTTAAAAATTTTTTTTATTTTTTTTTTTTTTTTTTATTTAGGCACACGTGTGGTGTATTTGGCATGAGAAGATTGACTATGAATCATTGATTGATTTTTCTTTTGTTACTTCTAAATCAAAGCCCAGTCTGCACCTTAAATCCCTCACCACATTGCAAGGTGGATATGGAACTTTTTTTGCCACGATTATGAAATACCTCTGCAAAATCTAAAAAAAAAACACCATCTCCACAACTCATCAGAAATATTTGAACAAGGCAAAGCAATACTAGGGGATTTTGATAATGATCTGTAACCTGACAGGAAACTTGCAGCTATGTGAGAGTGAGGTGCCGTGTGAACTTTAGTTGAATGCACAAGCTTGGGACTGGCATTTATTAGTGATAAGTACTGTATGTGACTTTTGCAAAATGTCAAAAAGTAATAAATTGAACGAATTTCCTTGCTCCACCCAAGCTATGGTCTCTAAATTAGATACAGAATAAAACAGTCTATCAAATTGCTCATAAATGGAAACAGGCAAAAGACAAAATTACTTCATTGATATAAAATGTATGTTTTACTACTTTTACACAATAAAAACACTTAAAGAAAAAGGGTCCCTTTAAACGTCTGTCAGGATTCAGACACATATCACGATATATCATAATTCTTACATGTTGTGCAGTGATGCATTGCTGCAGTCCTAGGAAGATTATCCTGAAGCTGTTGCTATTAGAGATCTGTGACTATGATCAAGTACAACAAAAAGGTTTTATGGTGTGGATCTCTGAATCTCCTGTAAACCTTTCTAATGGGGTCTTGATAAATATGGAAAGGGGGCCAGGATTTATTACCTGTTAGTTATCCTGTGTTTTTGCACTTAATATCACACTAGAGTCTTAGGGGGAAAATTTATGAAGTGGTTGTCCAGCTGTATACTATTGATGACCTATCTTTGGGATAGCAGTCCAACTCCTGGCACCACATCTGGCAATGGCTTATTACGTGATCCCTATTAAAAACAAAGGCACAATTGGCCAACTGTGCATGTGTATGGGAGAGTTGGAAGAATTAAATAGAGATGGGTGAACAAGTTCAGTACAAATTACACCTTGAATTAACTTAAAACAAAGTGTATAACACTACCAGGGCTCCTAGGATCCTATCTATCCAATTTCTAGCTCTCTAAGGCAAACACGGCAGAAGTTATGTCAACATTAAAATAACATGTATGCATGTGGAAAAACAGATGGTAGGCAGTGGATACTGTTGCGAATGTTTTGTTTTACATTACTGTATATCATGTAAGTATTTTGTAGTGATTGATATTAAGGATTAGAATGAGACAGTAATTAATCAGTCTGACAGGGGCTGGAAAAACTCCCCTCATTTCTGTAGACTTAGTTGTGTGATTTATATATATATATAAATCACATAGTTATTGTTTATAAATAGATAAGATAGCTAATGAATAAGTTACTCTATTCCTCTTTAAGTTTTGTGTGTCTCCTGTTTGATATATGTTATATGATGTCAACATATTTTTCAGTATATTGTGAAAAAGCTAATCCATAAAATCATGTGACCAGTAAGGTATAAAAATTGGTATATATTGGAAGTCTGTGGGCAGACACACTATAGCTTGTATGCTATGTGTGTGTTCCTATTTGTTGGCAAATAAAACTAATCTTATTTTGTTTTAGACGATCTGTTATGTCATGATTTGATAAGGATTTAGAATTTTCCCCAAAGATACAAACTCCAAGTTTAACCATACACTGCACTGCCACATGCTTTTAAGCATTTTTACATGTAAAACGCTCAAAAAAGTTACCCTTTTGGAGGAAAAAGGTGTTTGCTCATAGTTTTTTAGAAAACATGGCAGTTATATTGCAAAAAGTAAATAGGAACCCTTTTTGATGACTTGTAAGTGCTACAGACTTGTTATTTGAGAGACAAATTTGTGGCTGTGTCCCTAGCTGAAAAGTGATGAAGTAATGAATTGGCTTTTCAAAAAAAAAAAAAAGAGCAAACAAAAATGATCCCTTTATGGAAGCAGAATTCCACTCATTGCATTGGTATTCGAAGAAAAATTGGTGGGGTTGTTTGTTTTCTTTTATTTTTATTATGTCACCAGAATGGCAGTGGCAGGTGTCACTGCAGACTATAGAATTTGAAGAAAAATTTGTGGCACACTGTGAGCATGCCTGCCACTTGAAAAGTGAAGTGATAAAGAATTTACTTCATAAAAAAATCACAAAAAATGTAGCTTTATGGGAGCAAATGCAACAACAATGAGTAACAATTACAAGATTTGAAGAAAAAAATTGCAACACACTACAAATGTGCCTGGCCTTCCAGTTGAAAAAAATGGATTTTCCGGCCGGTTATCCCTGTATGGGAGCAAATGCCACATCAACAATGTGTCGGCGGAGAGGCAGTTTATAGAATTTCAAGAAAAATTCGTGGCACACTATCAGTGTTCTCGACCTGCCAGCTGAAAAAGTTAAAATATCTTCAAAAATGGAAAGGATTCTATGACTCTGAGAACAACACTTGGGAGGCAGAAAAACACCTGGATTATCCTGCCAGCAGGACCGGTTTTAGACAAAGTGGGGCCCTGGGCAAAATGAAAAGCGGGGCCCCAAATGCTGATATGCAAACAACACCATCGTCTTCCAGTGGCAACCCCTATAATAACGCCTCCTTTCTGCCAACAAAAGAGTAATAAGCCCCATTTTACCAAACACAATTCAAATTAGCACCTTTGTACCCCCTAATAGATTTTTGCACCCAGTCATCAGTTATTATAGCGCCTCCTTATAAATAATAGTCTCTGCTTATAAATAATATTACACCTTTATCAGTAATAGCTCCCTTATAAATGATAAATAGTGCCCTGTATCAGTAATATTCCCCCTTATCAGTAACAGACACCCCGTAAAAATAATACTGCTCCCTTATAAATAATAGCCCCCTCATAAATAATAGTTACCCTTATAAATAATAGTCCCCATTATCACTAATAGCCCCCTTTATAAATAAGCCCACTTAACAATTATACCCCCCTTATAAAAAGTTCCCCTCTTATAAATAATAGCTCCCCCCTTATAATGGATGCCTTATATATAATAGTTCCCCCTTATAAATAATAGCCCATCTTATAAATAATAGTTCCCCCTTATAATGGCCCACTCATACTTAAGTTTCCCAATTATATATAGTAACCCATCCTTATATATAATAGTTCTCTGTTATACAGTGTCGGACTGAAGGGCATTAGGCCCACCAGAGGATCTTGTTCTGGGGCCCCACCCAACAGCTTCCTGCTAATAGCCTACACCGCGGCTCCTTCACTGAAGTCTTACATATGTGCTGACTATCTGGCGTTACTGAGTATGCTCCCAGTATAGTCAGCCCCTATAATACTGTGCAGGCCCCAATAACTCCATGGCCAATTCATGCACAGTACTGTATGGGGAATGACATGGCTATGGACATAGACATAGCACACAGGGCTAACAGCAGGAATTGTGAGCCCCCCCCCCACAGTATAATGTTCCACATAGTATATAATGCTCCACAGTATAAAATGCTCTCCTGAGCCCTCCAGTTTCCCCACATGGTATATAATGCTCCACAGTGACCCCACACAGTATAAAATGCTCCCCTGAGCCCCCCATAGTGGCCCCACATGGTATGTAAGGCTCCACACAGTATAATACTCCACAGTGGCCCACACAGTATACTACCCCTTAGTAGCCCCAGACAGTGCTATATGCTCCCCAGCAGCCCCACACAATATAATATGCTCCATACAGTATAATATGCACCCCACAATGCCCCCCAGTATAATGCTCTACAATGGCCCCGCAGGGGTATCATATGCTCCCGAAAAGCCCCACACAATATAATACACTCCACAGTGGCCCCACACAGTATAACAGGCTCCCCACACTGTCCCTTCCCCCAGTATAAAGCTCCACAGTGGCCCATAGTATAAAATGCTCCCCAGAGGGCCCCCGCTAGTATAATGCTCCACAGTGCCCCCTACAGTATTTTGCTCCACAGTGGCCCCACGCAATTTATTATGCTCCCCAGAGCGTCCCCCCAGTATAATGTTCCACAGTAGGCCCCACACAGTATAATATGCTCCCCAGAGGGCCCCCTAGTATAATGCTCATTAGTCCCCACAGTGGCGCCACGCAACATACTATGCTCTGCTGATGGCCCCCCCAGAATAATGCTCCACAGTGACCCCACTCAGTATAACATGCTCCAGAAATGGCCTCCACACAGTATAATATACTGCACAGAGAGGTTTCCACAGTATAATACTCCACAGCGGCCCAAAACAGTATAATATGCTCTCCAGAGCCCCCCCCAGTATAATGCTCCATAGTGGCCCCGCACAATATAATATACTGGGGGGCCCCTCTGGAGAGCATATTATACTGTGTGGGGAAACTGTGGAGCATTATACTGGGGGGGGGTCTCTGGAGAGCATATTATACTGTGTGGGGCCACTGTGGAGCATTATACTGGGGAGGGGGCCCTCTGGAGAACGTTATATTCTGTGGGGCCTCTATGGAGTATTATAAAGTTGGGGGGCTCTGGAGAGCATGTTATATTCTGTGGGTCCACTTTGGAGCATTATACTGGGGGCCCCTCTGGAGAGCATATTATACTGTGTGGGGCCACTGGAGCATTATACTGGGGGGCCCCTCTGGAGAGCATATTATACTGTGTGGGGCCACTGTGGAGCATTATACTGGAGGGCCCCTCTGGAGAGCATATTATACTGTGTGGGGCCACTGTGGAGCATTATACTGGGGGGCCCCTCTGGAGAGCATAATGCTCCAAAGTGGCCCCACATAATATAACATTATCTGCAGAGCCCCCCCCCCCCCACATTATAATTTTCCACAGAGGCCCCACAGAATTTAACATGCTATCCAGAGGGCCCCTTCCCCAGTATAATATTCCACAGTGGCCCCACACAGTATAATATGCTATCCAGAGGGGCCCCCGAGTATAATGCTCCACAGGGGCCCTACAGTGCTATTATTATATTATATTCTGGGGTCTCTTCAGAACCCAGAGTATAATAATCGAAGGCCCGGGGTAGGTAAGGTAAAATAACAAACAGTTATACTCACCTTGTCTTACCTCTCCTGGGCCTCCTCGCGCTGCTCCGCTAACCCCGCCGGCGCTGGCTTCTTCTTCTCTGCGGCTGACGTCACGCGTTGTGGACGTCACCGCTGAGGCCTGTGATTGGGCCTCAGCGATTACGTGAGGCACGCTGTCAGCACGCCCCACTTGATCTCTAAGGCTGAGGCCTGGCCTCAGCAGGCGATGTCCGGGACACCAGAAGATGATGTCGGACACCAGGACAGGTGAGTAAAAATGTTTGTTGTTTTTACTCACCTCAGGTTCCGGATCCCGGCCCCTTTGGGGACTGGGCCCTGGGCAATTGCCCAGTTTGCCCCCCCCCCCTAACGCCAGCCCTGCCTGCCAGTTATTCCTGTATGGGAGCACATGCCACATAAACATCATGTTGGCAGAGTGACACTTTACAAAATTTGAAGAAAAAAATTGTGCCACACTATCATCATGCCTAGCCTGGCTGATGAAAAAGCTGGACTATCTTCCAAAACTAATCATCATGACGGTGGTAGAAATTGTTCTTCTCACTGTTATCCACTCTATTGTGTTTTTGGTTTGCTCCAGTATGTGCAACAGAGCCACTAAATATGCCCTTAACCTTACAACCATGAAATGAGGGAGGGGTTGTAAGCAATGGCTTACCCTGGTTAAATTTGGGTCAGGTGATGGTCCAGTGTGGAGGAAGTAGAGGAGGCCACATCAACTTCCTTACTCACTCCCAAGGTGCAGAAAGCCATTCACAGACCTTTGTGCAGAATACCTGGCCACTTATTTCCATGATAAAATTGACAAGATTCGTCAGGAAATAACTGCCCAATCCCCAGGTGGCATTGATCCCCTCACCTACCGCACTTCACACTGTTCATTCTCATCATTTGAACCTGTTACAGAAGAGGAAGCTTCTCAACTTTCTTCTTCTCGCCCTACGACCTGCAGCAGTGACCCTTTCCCCCTCACACCTTCTCCAGTCTCTGTCGCCTGCTGTCACGACTTACCTTACTAAAATGTTTAACCTCTCTCTCTCTTCTGGAATTTTTCCATCCTCTTTCAAATATGCTGTCATAACCCCACTATTGAAGAAATCCTCCCTTAACCTGTGCTGTGCTGCTAACTATCAACCAGTCTCTAACCTCCCCTGCATCTCCAAAATTTTGAAACGCTTAGTCTGTTCTTGTTTAATCCGCTATCTTTCTGCTAACTCTCTTCTTGACCCCTTACAATCTGGCTTCCGCCCTCTGCACTCTACTGAAACGGCGCTCACAAAAGTCTCCAATGATCTCCTGATGGATAAATCCAAAGTTGACTTCTCTCTTCTTATTCTTCTAGATCTCTCAGCAGCATTTGACACTGTTGACCATCAACTCCTCCTCACTATGCTCCACTCTGTTAGCTTCACGGACACCGCGCTCTCCTGGTTCTCCTCTTATCTCTCAGACTGCACTTTCAGTGTATCATTTGAGGGCTCTGTCTCTTTCCCTTGGGGTTCTTCAGGGCTCGGTCCTAGGCACCCTGCTCTTCTCTCTCTACACAGCCCCTATTGGACAAACCATCACCAAATTTGGCTTCCGGTACCATCTTTAGATGATGACACCCAATTATATACGTCATCCCATGACATCACCCCTCCACTAATACAGAGCGCCAGTGACTGTCTCTCTGCTGTCTCAAATATCATGTCATCGCTTTATCTGAAACTGAATCTCTCAAAGACTGAACTACTGCTGTTTCCACCATCTAATACACAGGTGTCAAACACAAGGCCCGCGGGCCGAATCCGGCCCGCTGCCTTCTGTTATCCGGCCCGGCACTTAGGTGGCCCGCAGGGCCGCGGCATTTTTTATTGTCTATGTACATTATGTAATGTAAACCAGCCCAGGACAGGCCGCTTAAAAAAAAAAAAAAAACAAAGCTGCGCGATACCTGTCCTGGGCTGGTTTACAAGGCCTCTGCATGTCAGCGCAGGTGGCGATACAATGACGTCATCACGCCGCTTACGCTGACACGCAGACGTCGCGGACAAGAAGAGGAGGAGGCGGCGGCTGCATCAAGGCATCGCAGGTAGGTGAAGATAAGTTTTTTTTTTTATATATATATAAATAGGCCGTTGCCTGCTGGAGTATCCCCGGCACGTAACGGCCTATTTATTTACCGATCCCCGCTGCTGGTCGTGGCCGCCCCCGCTTCCCCTTCTGCTATGGGATGCAGAAGCGGCTGTGTGCAGGAGCGGGGATGGTAAGTGAGGCCGCGGCCGGCGAACCCCATCAAATACTACTATTATTATACTCCGGGGGCTTTTTAGACCCCGGAGTATAATAATCGGAGACCCCGGGGAGGTGATAAACATAAAAACCAGAGTTACTCACCTCTCCGGCGATCCGATGCTGCTCCCAGCCGGCTTCGGCCTTCTTTGGTGACGTCCCAGGCGTCACGTGAGACAGGCCGACTTCATTATGTCGCGACGCCAGTCTGTGCGACATTGAAGAAGGCCGAACGCAGGGAGTGCACCGGGGCCCAGGTAAGTAACACTGATTTTTATGTTTGTCACCACCTGGGTCTCCAATCATTATACTCTGGGGTCTGAAAAGACCCCAGAGTATAATAATAGTTCATGGGTGGGGGGGGTCACTATGGGGCATAATACCATGTGCAGGGGCCACTATGGACTATAATACCGTTTGTAGGGGCCACTATGGGGCATAATACCAATGCAGGGGCCACTAAGGAACATAATACCGATTGCAGGGGCCACCATGGAGCATAATAACGTGTGCAGGGGCCACTATTGAGCATAATACCGTGTGCAGTGGCCACTATGGAGCATAATACCGTGTGCAGGGGCAACTATTGAGCATAATACCGTGTGCAGGGGTCACTATGGAGCATAATACCGTGTGCAGGGGCAACTATGGAGCATAATACCGTGTGCAGGGGCAACTATGGAGCATAATACCGTGTGCAGGGGCCGCTGTGGGGCGTAATACCGTGTGCAGAGGCAACTATAGAGCATAATACCGTTTGCAGGGGTAAACAGTATTTGTATAGTGCTTAATTTTTTATATATTCAGAAAAGGATGAGGATAGTATGTAACATTCCAATGTCTTAGGTTTTAACAATACATTATGTTCTTCCTGGTTGACCTCAAAGGGCTGATTGTAACAGTAGTAATGTACAAATGTAACTACTGCTTAATAGCTCGCTTATCTGTTAAGGAGAAGTTACTTTTATACACGTGTAAAATAATCTTGGCCCTTCAAGGTACCCCGTGAGGCTGAAGTGGCCTCCGGAGAAAATGAGTTTGACACCCCTGATCTAATAGATCTGTCCCTAATATCTCTATTGCAGTCTCAAGCCTTACTATAACTTCTAGGCAGCATGCCTGATGCCTCGGGGTTATGTTTGACTCAGACCTTTCCTTCACCCCCCCATATCCAATCACTTGCATGCTCATGTCATCTCCACCTCAAAAACATCTCCAGAATCCACCCTTTCCTTACCACAGATACACTAAAGACACTTATTGTTGCCCTGATTCACTCTTGCCTTGACTACTGTAACTCCCTATGAATAGGTCTTCCCCTTACTAAACTCTACCCTCTACAATCTATTCTGAATGAGGCGGCCAGGCTCATCTATCAATCTAGACGCTACAGCGATGCCTCCGGTCTGTGTCAGTGACTACATTGGCTGCCTGTTCAATGCAGAATACAATATAAACTTATCACGCTAATCCACAAGGCTGTCCATAATGCTGCACCTCCCTACATTTCCTCCCTCATCTCTGTCTATCACCCAACCTGTGGTCTCCGTTCACTCAATGACCTAAGACTAACATCTAACTAACATATTATCAGAACCTCCCACTCCCATATCCAACACTTCTCCCGAGTCGCACCACTTCTCTGGAATGCTCTACTCCGGACAATCAGATTAACACTTAATTTCTACAGCTTCAAGCGCAAACTAAAGACATATCTTTTCAGACAGGCCTATCACAACTCCTAATGTAAACCCTTCTGCAGTTAGTTTTGCCTAAAACAAACACTCCTCTTTTCACACACCCGCATTACCCAACAGGATATGATGCCGTATCAGACTGTAACTTTATATGTCCAGGCACCATCTGCGTGTTAAAGGACACAGCTGGTGACGGCTCATAGAGCTTTATTTATGCGTAAGGAAAGTAACAGCTATCACAAAAACGTCTAGACCACCAAGCAATTCTATCTCCGATGCTGCCACTGCTGCCTCTTGTGTTACCCCCTCTACCTCATAGATTGTAAGCTCTTGCGAGCAGGGCCCTCAGTCCCATAGTGTGAATTGACTATTTCTTTGTAATGTATCTCTTTTGTCTGTACTTGAACCCTACAATTTGTAAAGTGCTGTGGAATATGTTGGTGCTATATAAATAAAATGTATTATTATTATTAATATTATTGTTAACATCATGTTGGCAGAGTGACAATTTACAGAATTTCAATAAAAATTTGGCACACACTATAAGTGTGCCTGGCCTGGCTGCCACACTTATATTGTCTAAAATGGAAAGGATGTGTGCTTGACATTTTCAAAAGTAAAATAAGTCAGTGTAGAAAAACCAAAACCATAAAAGATCCCTTTATGGGTGCACATGTGGCACCAAAGAGCAGAATGACATTTATATAATTTTAAGAAAAAAATTGGGGCACACTATCAGTGTACCTACTGTGTACTAGCTTGTCCGCAAAAAAGCTGATCTATCTTCCAAAACTGATCATCATGAGGTAGAAGTTTTTGTTATTCTTCCTCTTACAGTTATATATTTTGTCTGTGGTTTGCTGCATGCAGTAATCATATACTACTGCTGAAACTGACACTCCAGAATATGGAGGAGGGAATGGAACCTTTGACTTGCCCTGGTGAAGTTGGGGATGGGAAATGGTCCAGTGTGGAGGAACTGAAGAAGGCAGATGAATCCTGCCTGATGTTGAAACTGTATGCACCCATAAGGTGATGTAAGTACTAGAAAGTACCAGGCTTTGCTACGTTTCTAGACTGTGGCCTCTGACTCAAAACAATGACCCAGTGGGCCATGACAGCTAATATATTGTCCCCTGCCCAAGTGTCCATAAGTGCTGCTCCATGTATTGATGGTGGTGATCACCTTTCCCAACATGGACATTTACAAGGAGAGGCCCATATGGTGATATCAAGCAGGTACAATTTTCTTTAAGAAAAAATGGCAGCTAGGTATTCTCCATGAAGACTGTGCAATGCCATCAGTTGAAGAAACACAGTGGATTCCACTAAATGGCATGGCAGTGACTGCACCAGTAACTTTACCAGGTTAGAGATAGTTGCAGACAAGCTAGATGACTGGGTGCAGATTGCTGTTTAATGGACACACATTCCTTCATGGATGATGACTGATGTCATGTGGAGGAGGAGGAGAAGCAGAAAGGGATCTGTGTCAGTGAAGAAATCATGGTTGACAGTACAGAAAAACAGCATGGTAAATTACTTGTTGAGAAGGAATATACAGAACCCTGACTTGACATTTGTGGTTCAATGCTTTCAAAATTTCTTTCTTCTCAGGAAGTATGACAACACTGTGGCTACTGGTGGGGCTGTCAAGACCAAAAGTAGTGTTGCTGTTGCTATCCACATTCTTATTATTAGTACTTATTGTTAGCACAAGTGTTTCCTTCTCCCCCTCCTTATGCCTGTCCCATCCTGTTTTTTTTTTTCAGTCATTTTCCTTCACTGCTTAATTATAATAGTGATTGTCAACAATTCTGACACTGTATTTTTATTTTTATTTTTTACAAAAAAATACTCCAAGAAAATTAGCAAAGCACTAAAAAGGTCTCCTAGTCAGTGAGTATTATTAGACTAGACCTGTATCAGTCAGCTTATAATTGTTTTGCTGTTAAAATGGCAGCAGTTTGTGTATATATTGGGTAACCAAAAAAAAAAACTCTTAACAACTGGAGAGTACAGACGCTTTTTGGGTCTGTGCACCCCCCCCCCCCCCTATTGATCTCTTACCTATCTAATATTCCTCCCGTATGCTTATGCCTTGCAGTACACAGAGATGTATTACTCCTACTTTTAGGAGGTTGGGACCATGTGGTCTCCTGGACCCATACCCAGACTTTATTATAAGACTTCAACATCCTCCCCCCTCCCCCTGTCATGAGGGCTGGGGCTCCCCATTTTTTTTTCTCTTATATCCTTCTCTTATATTCATTTTTCTTCTTCCTCACTCTCTTTTTCTCATCCTGCCCTCTACATCCCCCTCTAAATTCTTTCTCTCCTTGTTCTCCTCCCCTGAAGCTACTATTCGAGGTTCTTGATCCTGTTGCTACCTGGGTACAATGTTTGTACTAGATATAACTTTTGTACAATCCTGTTTTGTCCTTGTTTTTTATTTTATTGAAAATCAATAAACTTTGAATTGAAAAAAAAAAAAAAAAGAAAATAGAGTGGTACCAGCTTTTTTTTCATAGTCATACCCCTAAAGGTAAAACAAGTTCCTGCATATTACTGAGAGGATGCAGTTAGGTATCAGGGCAGGTACCCAAGTTTCCTCCAGCAGAGGATAAATCTAAAATGAACATTGCCAAGAATCTTGAGAAGTTCATCCATATCTAAAAGTTACATAGTTTCACAAAACAAAGTCTCTTGAAAGGTAGCAAACAATTTCTTGCAGCAGAAGGGTGGATTTTCCTCTAGCTGGACAGACTCCCAACTATGGTGCAGAAAGGCAACTTTCTAGCACTACTGTGACCCTGAGTCCTTAACTCCTTAAAGGGGTTGGCCACTTTCAGACCAATATTTAGAGACAAATCTTTTAATTGTATAATAAATAGATATACAATTTTCCAATATAGTTTCTGTATCAATTCCTCACAGTTTTCTAGATCTCTGCTTGCTGTCATTCATTCTGTTACTTCTAGTGAATAAAAGTCCGACCACAGTCATGTGATTTACAGTCTATAGTCATGTGATGAGCACACAGGTGCACAGCTCATTACCAAGCAGATGTCTGATTATTGTGATATGACTATAACGAGCGGCACATGTGTGTTCATCACATGACCATGGACTGTATTTCACATGACCATAGACTGATTTTAATTCACTGGGAATAAGCAGAATGAAGCAAGCAGAGATCTAGAAAGCTGTGAGAAATTGATACAGAACGTATATTGGAAAATTGTACAACTTTTTATTATACAAACAATAAGATTTGTCTCTCAATATTGGTCTGAAAGTGGCCAGTCCCTTTAAGGACGCATCCAGAAAGTACCTTAAGGACCAGGCCTCATTTTTCAAATCTGACATGCGTCACATTATGTGGTAATGACTTTGAGAGGCTTTAAGTTATCATGATTCTGAGATTGTTTTTTTGTGACACGTACTTCGTGTCAGTGGTAAATTTTGGTCGATATGTTTTGTCTTTCATTATGAAAAATAGAAATTTTGGTGAAAATTTGTAAAAAAAAATGCAGTTTTCAAACTTTGAAATTGCATGTCTTTCATACAGAAAGTTATACTACCCAACTGACTTCATAAATATAATTTACCAATTCTGTGCTTTATGTTGCAATCAAACTTTAATCACCCTTTTATGTTTTTCAGATATTATAAGGCTTACAAGTCAAGCAGTAATTTTCCAAAGGGGTCTTGAAAGGTCTTTCTGATAGAAGCCCCCATAAATCTCCCCATTCTCAAAACTGCACTCCTGGAAGAAATCAAAAGAGCATTTAGAACGTTTCTTCACCCTTTCAGCATTCCACAGCAATTAAAACAAAATGGAGGTGAAATTTACACTTTTATTTTCTGTTACTAATATCTTCATTTAGTCCGAGAATTTACACATTCACAAGGGGTTAAAGGAGAAAATGCATTCCACAATCTGTTATGCAGTTTCTCCAGAGCATGAAATTATCCTACATGACCAGGTAAACTGATGTATGGACACACAGAAGGGTAAAGAACAGTAGGAGCACTATTGGGATTTTGGAGGGTAGATTTTGCTGGGTCACAGTGGAAACCCTCCAAAATGTGACCCCATTTTGAAAACTAGACCACTCAAGAAATTTATCAAGGGGTATAGTGAGCACTTTGACTAAACAGGAGTTTCACAGAATTTTTAACCATTGGGATGTGAAAATGAAAAATTACTTTTTTTATATAAAAAAAAAAGTCACTTTAGCCACAAATTTTTCATATTCATAAGAGGTTAAAGGAGAAAAAACATCTATTATTTCTTAAGAAATTTCTCCCAACTGAACAAATGGCCCACATGTGGCTGTAAACTGCTGGAGGGACGGTAGGGACAGAAAAATATTGGGAGCACAGATTTTGCTGTAATAGTTTCCAGGTACAATCTCGCATATGCTGAGCCCCTGAAGTGCCAGAACTCAACTAATAACGAGTTTGGAAATTACACCCTTTAAAAAACTTATCAAGGAGTATAGCAAGCATTTGGACCCTGCTGGTATGACATTAATTTATTTTTCAGAAATGACTGCATAACAGAGGATGAAAGGTATGACTGTGCAGAGTACATGACAATATAAGTGGTGATATACCAGGGCAAATAAATTCTAAAATTAATAATCCATGGACGTGTGGTACAGTCTGAAGCTCTCCATGCACAGGCCAGGTTTTTCATGGCAGGTGTCACACTGATAAAGGTTTCTTTCCTTATTTCCCTTTTGGAACACACACTGCAACTTTTTTGGGTCTACCCTTTGTTTGCAGTTTGTGGGACATCACTGGGAAAATGTTGCCCTGGTACAATACGGTAACCTTCAGTTCCAGAAGTACTGGGGCCTGGCACTTCTAGGTCCCCAAATATCAGGGTCTTGATAATAGCCTCCTGAAACTCAAGGAAAGTTCCTGTCCAGCCTGCACATTGTATTAGCACGTAAGCATTACACATTGCCATCTGTACAATGTCCATGGCCAGCTTTTAGTACCACACTCTTGTTTTTCGCATGGCACTATATGGCTTCAGGACTTGATCAGATAGATCAACCCCTCACATGTACTTATTGTATGCAAGGATGCAGTTTGGCTTGGGGGTAAGGGTAATGGTACCATGCAGAGGCACAGGGGTGCTGCCATGAATTGTGGTCAGTGCAAGGACATCCCTCTTGTCCTTATACTTGACCAACAGCATATTCTCATTGCAGACCACCCTATTCTCTCCCCATCTGAGGGGCTGTGCAATCTGTGTCCTAGGGAGGCCTCTCTGATTTCTGCACCTGTCCCACAAGTTGCAGTTCCTCTGAGACACCTAAAGAGTGGGATGCTGGTTTCGAAGTTATCCACATATAGGTGATAACCCTAGTTCAGCAGTGGGCGAAACAAATCCCACACTATTTTCTCACTAACTTCTAGGATTGGGGGGCATTAGGGGACTCAATTCTTGTGTCCCTTTCTTCATAAACCCTAAACCTGCGCCAAAAAAAATTGAGCACAGCTGTGATCAGTAACGTATATGTCACTAACCAGTGCTCAGTGGAGGCAGTACCTGCACAAAAAGAGAGATTGTGCAGTAAAAAAAAACATAGTATTGATTCTAGCTAAAATTGAACTATATACAGTGGGGAAAAAAAAGTATTTAGTTAGCCACCAATTGTGCAAGTTCTCCCACTTAAAAAGATGAGAGAGGCCTATAATTTCTGCTCTCACAGACCTGTAACAACTTCTTTAAGAGGCTCCTCTGTCCTCCACTCATTACCTGTAGTAATGGCACCTGTTTGAAATTGTTATCAGTATAAAAGACACCTGTCCACAACCTCAAACAGTCACACTCCAAACTCCACTATGGTGAAGACCAAAGAGCTGGGTCTTTTAGCATGACAATGATCCCAAGCACACTGCCAGGACAATGAAGGAGTGGCTTCGTAAGAAGTATTTCAAGGTCCTGGAGTGGCCTAGAAAGTCTCCAGATCTCAACCCCATAGAAAACCTTTGGAGGGAGTTGAAAGTCCGTGTTGCCCAGCGACAGTCCCAAAACATCACTGCTGTAGAGGAGATCTGCATGCAGGAATGGGCCAACATACCAGCAACAGTGTGTGCCAACCTTGTGAAGACTTACAGAAAACGTTTGACCTCTGTCATTGCCAACAAAGGATATATAACAAAGTATTGAGATGAACTTTTGTTATGGACCAAATACTTATTTTCCACCATAATTTGCAAATAAATTCTTTAAAAATCAGACAATGTGATTTTCTAGATATGTTTTCTCATTTTGTGTCTCATAGTTGAGGTCTGCCTATGATGACAATTACAGGCCTCTCTCATCTTTTTAAGTGGGAGAACTTGCACAATTGGTGGCTGACTAAATACTTTTTTCCCCACTGTTTTGTGTGTTATATATATATATATATATATATATATATATATATATATACACACATATAGAGACTTCTTTCTATACATATAGCAACAGATTCTAAATACTATTAGAAAAAAAAAAAAAAAACCTGCCCCCAAAAAGTTGAGCACAGATGTGATCAGTAACGTATATATGTCACTGACCAGTGCTCAGTGGCGGCAGGATGTTCACAAAAAAGACGTTTGTGTACAGTGTCAGACTGATATGTCTAGGGCCCTCCAGTGGAATTGTTTCTAGGGGCCCAGATCAGCTGTACCAACATAGCTTGGCTACAGGTTATGACAGTGCCATGCTGCTCACCTGCCATGCGATGCGCACCACTGCACTGCCTAAACCCACCTCTACACTTTGTATGGCAAGCGAGCAGTGTGGTTCCTAGAACTGTTAATATTAACATGCCCATACAACTATAGTATCCACAACCGTGGTTATCAAGAATATGGTGAGTGAGCAGCCCAGCGCCCAGCATAGAAACAATAGTGGGAGCTGCGTGTTCTGGTAAACATCTGATCTGCGGGGTTCTAACAGTCTAAGAGATGTAAGAGATAAGTGGAGGTCTAACAACCAGGGCCCTGCTGATCAACTGTTTGAAGGGACCGTGGTGCTTTTGCCAGCATCCTCACCCTTTCGCTATTTACATCGCACAGATCTGTTTTATAATGACCGTGCAATGTAATTACTGCCTGTGATAATATCACATGTCTGCTATCAAATAGATGGGGTGTTGTGTAAATAATGAAGGGGCCCCACACAGCTTAATATGCTTCACCGTAGCCCCCACACAGTATAATATGCTCCATGGTGGCCCCCACACAGTATAATATTTTGCACTGTGGCCTCTACACAGTACAATATGCTCCACTGTGGCCCCCACAAACTGTAATATGCTCCACAGTGGCCCCCACACAGTATAATGTACCCCAGTATTGCCCTTTGATCACAAGATGCCACTGTTCCCCCCTAATGTTCCTCCACAGACTTTGTTAGAGACCTGTTGGTAGGAGGAAGTGCTTCACAGAAAGCTCAGATGTGGCCATTTTAGTTTGTTAGTCTCCAAGGATTGGTGAAAGGCAGAGATGCTGGGAAAGGATCTGTCACCTTCCGCGTTGGGGAACTTTCTGCCGGAACCGAGAGTAGCGCTGGGTGAACAGAGACAACCTCGTCTACACTCCCACCTTAGATGGGAGAAGATCGTGCAGGAGAGCGCCGCTGGGGAGCGATGAAAGCCGGGCCTCGTGAGGAGCCGCATCGGGAACTGTGACTGAACGTATGACAGTTCAGAGGCAGTGCCGCTCGCAGTGGAGGAGACCCTGCATCAACAGCAGCTATTTCTGCCGGAAAGGTCCATGACCCGGGTCAGTAAGCCTGAGCTGAGGTCTGCCATGCAACGGTGGTCTACAACGTGAACGCAACAATAGTTAGCTTTGGCGCCAAAGTTTAGGATTAGACTGTTTATATCAGTTAATTATTATTTGCATTATTAAGGACTCTGGATTCTTCATCGTTTTCTGTTGCAGCCTAACCTGTGCATTTCTGAAATATTACCAAGTCCATCAAATTGCCTGTTTCCACTTGCTCAGGACTGGATGCTGATATTCACTAGGGGTGATCAGGAAGGTCTGGGTTTAGAGTTCCTTATAAGTTTGTTAGCCCCAGTGCTGCATCACCGGTAAGCCGGCTTTACACACAAAAGTCTTCCTTCTTTATCAGTGGTATTAGTAATTGGGGAGGCTGTCCTAGACAGGCCCATCGGTAGGCAAACTATAGTGAGGTAGTTTGGACATATTGAGCCTATGAGGTTATGCAGCACAGGCTATCCAGTCGAGTGTGTGTGAAATTCTGTGTGGTTCTTTTACCATGGTCTTAGTAAAATATGTTTTTAGCTGAACTGGTTTTGGGTCGTCTTTCTCGTCTGTGACTTCGCTGTATTCTGGGGAGCCCACCCCTCTCACGGCTTACAATATAACGTTACATCAAGTTAAAAGGGTTTTCCGGGCAAAAAATCTTTTTTTTTAAAAAAGTCTGTTAGTGCTATTAATGGGTTAAAAAATGCACCCAAATACCTTTAGCAGTGTTTTGAGTGATTTCTGGGTTTCTCTGGCAGCTCCTGGCATCCTCTGCATTTGTTTACATGGTGTAGCTTCCTGCTTAGCTTCCACACTACCTCCATCTCACTCCCCCCTTCCCCTCTCACTCCCTTACAACCCCTCCCTGTCTCCCTAGCAATCCCGCCCACTACTAGCCCTTCCCAACTAACTAACTCAGCCCATCCCCCACCACATCATACTTACCTGCCTTCCTCTTTAGACTTCCCTTCTGGAACAGCTCCTCCTTTTCTTTCCGCTCTCCTGGCTGTGCGCAGGCTGGAGATGCCTGCACAGTAGAGATTACAACTCTGACGGCGTGTGCACAGAACGGAAGTGCCTCTGACGCCTGTGCAGTAGAGATGGAGTTCCATCTCTACTGCGCATGTGTGAGAGCCACGTCCGGACTGCGGAAGCGCTAGCAGAATGAAAGAAGGAGGAGGAGTCATTCCCACAGAGGAAGACACGTAAGTATAATGAGGTGTAGGGGAGGGGGAGTATTGGTGACGTTCCATTTCGGAAATGGAACATCACCAGATTATCAGACGACCGCCCCAGGGATATGAGTAATTATACATTTTTTTTAAACAAACTAAATTAGAAGTTAGGCAGGGGTGGGGTTTAGTTTAGGGGTTAATTTTGATTTTATCCCGAAACAATCTTTTAAATCATAAATGGGCCTATAGGGTCTGCGGTTGCTTGCCAATTATGCAAAGCAAAAAAAAACAAAGATACACTTATTTCTCTTTTTCTCATATAATTTTCTAACAACAAGTTGCCTCATAAATGTTTCGAGAACAGATATTTCACAGTATCCTGTCATCCTGTCAGGATCTCAACAGACATCAGATTAGGACACTAACAATTTCCTAATCCCCTCTATGACTATGTGCACATGAACTGCACATCCCCTTACTTAGCAATTATTCATTCAAAAAGGATAACTATAACACCACAATAAAGACATCATGGCTGGGTTTGTGACACGTGCCAGAGTATTGAAAGTGCAAGCAGGACTTTTCTCTCTGATGATTTTGGGCGGCAAGCCAGCAGACACCATTATAGTCTATGGGGTCCGTGGGTTTCCGAAGGTAACCGCTTTTAAGCAGACAGGGTTTCCATTTGTCGGGTCCCCAAGCGGACCCGAAGAACGGAGACCCGAAAGCTAGTGTGAACCTAGCATAAGATGGTTAGAGAAAATCCTTTTAATTCCTTTGCAAAAATATTTAATTTTTTTTTTTAAACTGTAGTTTTTATTAAATTTACATAATATATTATATATACAAACAAAAAGCATAACATAATAAACAATAAAACAGTAAGTAAAACCCAGACAGAGAACCGAGAACACATAAACATAAAGAAAACAAAAGGGAGAAGAAGAGGAAAGAAGTGACAAGGGGAAGAGTCAGAGACTACGAAGAATGCAATATGTATCCCACGGATAAATATTTCATTTTTAATTCAGTCTACACATTTAAAAATGTTTATGCTCAAAGGAAACCCCTTTTGATGGTTAGTGTAAAGTTACTTGAGGCCAGGGCCAGGCCAGGCCAGGACTAATTGACTTTTGTCCCTTCTGTCGGAGCCAGTTTTCATTTTTATTTTTTTACTCCACCTCTTCTAAAAGCCATGAATTTTTATTTTTCCATTCACAGAGGCTCATGAGCACTTATTGTTGTTTTAGGACAAAATGTACTTCGTACTTGTACTACTTGCCATTTACTATTCTGTACAATGCACTGGGAAGCTGAAAATAAAATTGAGAATGGGATGGAATTAGAAAAAAAAAGTGTGCTCCATTTAGCAAAAGGTAGAAGTGAATTTAGCAGATGGTAGAAATATAATTTCTTCCTTTATATTTCCAATTGCTTTTGAAACTATAATTGACTTTGGCTCAGTAACTGCATCAAAGATTTCAACAAAAGACACAGCTTTTCCATGGTGTGGACCAGACTTAAAGGGGTTTTCCGGGTAAAAAATGTTTTTTTTTTTTTTTAAAGTCTGTTACTGCTATTAATGGGTTAATATGTGCACCCAAATACCTTTAGCAGTGTTTTGAGTGATTTCTGTGTTTCTCTGGGAGCTCCTGGCATCTTCTGCATTTGTTTACATGGTGTAGCTTTCTGCTGCTTTAGCTAATGCAATGCATTATGGTACTTGTAGGCTGACTCACACTATCTCACTCTCACTACCTCCCCCTCCCTCTCACACCCCCTCTCTGTCTCTCTAGCTATCCCACCCACTACTAGCCCTTTCCAACTAACTCTGCGTAGAAGAGGTGGATTGCCGGCTGTAGCCCTGCGGCAGGCCTATTGCACGCGCTGGCAGAGTAAGAAAAGAGAGAGGAGACGTCCCCCAAGTAAGTATGATGGGGTGGAGGGGGGAGTATTAGTGACGTTCCATTTCTGTCACCGGATAACCAGAAAATGTCCCCCTCCAGCTACCCCCACAGCATAATGTCCCCCTCCAAGTGCACCAACAATATAATATCCCCCTCCAGGTATCCCCACAGTTTAATGTCCTCATCCATCTGCCCCCACAGCATAATGTCCCCCTCCAAGTGCACCCACAGTATAATGTTCCCCTCCAGCTGCCCTGACAGTTTAATGTCTCCCTCTTGCTGCCCCCACAGTTTAATGTCCCCCTCCAGTTGCCCCCCAGTTTAATGTCTCCCTCCAGCTGACCAACAGTTTAATGTCCCCCTCCAGCCACCCCCACGGTATAAAGTCCCTCTGCAGTTGCCCCCATAATATTATGTTTCTCTCCTACCAAACATAAAAAACAATAATACTCACCTCTCCTCACTCCTTTGATGTTCAGGTCCAGAGTCTTCAGGGAGCTGCAGACGCGATGTATGTGACTTCATCACATCACGTCTGCAGCTCCTGGGGAAGAGAGGTGACGAATAGCGAAGCAGGGAGCGGCTCCCTGCTTCATCATTGCCTCCACACAGTATTATGTCCAGAGGCGTAGCTAGGGTTTCAGCATAGGGGGAGTGAACATGTCCAAGTGGGCCCCGATCTTAGGTATACCAATATTATCATTATACGGTGACCATATAATGGTATATATCGGATCTACACAGGGCTCTGCAGACGATTTAGGTGAATACAGGGCAGTAACATTTAGTGACTTACAGGTGATGTATCTGCCTAATCGTTCATATTCGTCTCTTTCATCTGGACCGCCATGACCATTTCTTCCAGTCTCTGTACAGTTTACAGCACAGACATCTTTGGTTCCTTACTTTTCCAGGCACCTGACCCAAATTGTCCTCACCTACACAAAGCCCCCATCCTGCTGCTACCCCCAATTATAAAATATATACTATAACACTCCCCATAATGAATAATACCCACAAGTGCATCTTTACATTAATAACTTCCCTGTGTACCCCCTTTAAATAGTGCCCCTTATTAATAATGCCCCAGAAATTTCCCAATGAAAAGGTAAACAAAAGGTAAAAAAATTAGTGGGATTCCAATACCCGGGACCCAAAAGATCAGCTGTTTGAATGAACCGTAGTACCTATGTAAGTGCCGTAACCCCTTCTCTGTTTACATAGTATCATTCATCTCATAGCGGCCATGTCATGTAACTACAGCCTCGTCCTATACACGTCTGTGTGAAAAGATTGTAATTACATCACATGGTCACTATAAACAGACAGTGTGTGATATAAACAAGAGCCATGGACCCTTCATACAGCTGATCAGTGGGGATTAACTGATCTCTTATTGATGGTCTATTCTGAGGATAGATCATCAATAACAATGAGCTGGAAAACTCTTTAAGGCTAAGGCCCCATGTGGCGTCCCGCTGCAAAAAAGCGCTGCGGGAAAAACCACGGTGGTGACGCATTGCGTTTCTTCTCGCAGCACTTTGCAGGAAAAGTTCGCAGAGGTTTCCTCTGCTGACTTTCTGCTTCAATTATATCTATAGGTAGACCAATTGTGTTTCCTTAGGTATGCTGGGATTTCCAAAACAGTCACGCGTGTCCACTGCGGATATCTTACCACAAAGTGGGGATGGGATGGGGCCCCACGTGGCGAAAACGCCATGTGAAAAAAATGCGGCATTTTACAGTTCCTGCAAAGTGGATGGGATTCTAGCAAATCCCATCCACACATTGTGGAAAAATACGTGCAGCGGAGACGCTGTGATTTCCAAAACCGTTACGGTTCTGAAAATCACACCATGTCAATTATACCCACGGAAACACCGACAGTTTCCCTGTAGGTATAACTGAAGCAGAAAGTCCATAGAGGAAACCTCTATGATGATGCGGGAAAAACCACAATGTGTTACTGCCGTGGTGTTTCCTGCAGCATGTTTTTGCTGCAGCCTGGTTCGTGGGGGTCTTAGTCTTAATAAAGCCCAAGTGCCACATTAATTAAATTAATTGCCCTCTCATATTATGCCCCTGATTACCCCTGACATAAATACTGCACCTATAATGACCCCTTATATCAATGACCACCCCGTTCACAATCCCTCCTAATATAAATTATGCCCCCTAATGGCCCCTTATATAAATAACCTCCCCCTTGTATTCATAATGCCCCCTAATAGCCCTTATATAAATGAGTCCCTGTGAAGAATATCGCCTCACACACCGTGAGTAGACCGGATCATAGGATAAAACGAAACGAGCGATATAAATTTTATATGTTTAATAACCCAAGTGGGTCGGTATGAATTAATAGCATATACAGAAATATACAATATTAATACGATCAAGCATAAACATACAAGCAAAAGCGCGATGATACCGTACAAAAAACGAAAAATGGGAATAAAAGATAGAAAAGATACCTGAGCCCACAGCTCTGTCTTAGCTGTCTCTCTTCCAGGCTCCACACACAAAGACCACTAAAAAACTCACTCCCCTCAGTGTGAGACCCCCCCCCCCCAGCTACACCCTTCACCTCCCCCTTAGCCAGACCTCCCTCTCTCTCCTTTGCAGAATCCTCGGACAGATGGGTAAGCACCACATTCCAACAAGTGGGGGAAGGACGGACATCTGGAATATCACACTGACGGGCCATACAGGCCCTCTCTCCATGGTATGCACATAAAATCATTGGAGCGAATTGACCACCAATGTAAACACAGCTTTACATTCCTACAGATATGTGACTGATACAAATGAGGAATGATACATGTCCAAGAAAGATACATAAATTGAGGGTCTCATCATCACACCTCCCCCTTTTAGAGCGTGTCGGGAAGGAGGAGGAGCCTCCGTTCCTCTTCCACCCGCACCTCCGCAGCCTCACCCCGCCGGGACAGGCCATCGGCGTGGGCCTGGCCAAGCTTGTGCCGGATGTCATAGTTGTATTGCTGCAGCACCAGGCTCCAACGTAACAACCGTCCATTCTGACCTGCAACACGTTTGATCCAGATCAGAGGGTTGTGATCCGTCACCACGGTGAAGTGGTGCCCATACAAGTAAGGCTGCAGATGCTGCAAGGCCCAAACAATTGTTAGGCATTCCTTCTCCACTGTGGCGTAGGCCACCTCCCGCGGCAGTAGCTTTTGTCTGAGGTACTGCACCGGGTGCTCTTGCCCCGCTGAGTCAAGCTGACTCAGTACGGCACCGAGTCCGTAGGTGCTGGCGTCTGTCTGTAGCACAAGCGGACGTGTCTCATCGTATGCCTGAAGTACAGGTGCGTTCGCCAGGGCCGCTTTCAGGGCTTGGAAGGAGCGCTCGCAAGCATCCGTCCACTGGACAGTTTGCGGCAACTTCTTCTTGGTAAGGTCCGTCAAGGGGGCAGCCAGAGCACTATAGTTCGGTACGAACTTCCTATAGTACCCTGCCGTACCCAGGAAAGACATCACCTGTCGCTTGGTCCGGGGGGTTGGCCAGGATGTGATTACATCCAGCTTTTCAGTTTCTGGTTTCAGGGTTCCCCCACCTACCCGGTGTCCCAGGTATTGGATCTCGCGCATGCCCAGCTGACACTTTTCCGGTTTGATGGTCAAGCCCGCACTGTGGATCCGCCTCAGCACCTGCACCAGGTGCTGTAGGTGTTCCTCCCAAGTGGAGCTGAAGACGGCAATGTCATCCAGGTACGCAGTGGCAAACCCTTCGCATCCCGTCAGTAGGGAGTTGACCATCCGCTGGAAAGTGGCAGGGGCATTCTTCATGCCGAATGGCATGACAGTGGACTCGTACAGTCCGAAAGGGGTGATAAAGGCCGATCGCTCCTGTGCCTGAGGGGACAGGGGAATCTGCCAGTATCCCCGACTCAAGTCCATGATGGACAAGTACTGGGCCTTACCTAACCGGTCAAGCAGGTCGTCGATGCGCGGCATGGGGTACGTGTCGTCGACTGTAACCGCATTAAGTTCCCTGTAATCTACACAGAACCGGGTAGATCCTTTTTGGGCACAAGAACCACAGGTGAAGCCCATGCACTGTGAGAGGGCTGAATCACCCCCAGGTCCAGCATCTCGCCAATCTCCTTGCGCATCTGGACCTGTACCTCCGAGGAGACGCGATATGGCGACCGCCGGATAGGGGCATGATTCCCGGTATCCACATGGTGAATGGCCTGGTCAGTTCTCCCGGGCTTCGCGGAGAACAGACCAGGTAGGGAGTGCAAAACTCCATCCAGCTGGGACATCTGGGCCTCAGCCAGCAGGGGGTTCACCTGTGCCTTCTTGTTGGACCCATCCTCCTGAAAATGAGCAAGCAAGTCAACAAGGTCTTCTTCTTCTCCCTCCTCTAGCAGACTGCATACCGGAAAGGCACTAGCTTCCCGGTCATGATGATCCTTCATCATGTTGACATGGAAGACCTTATGCCTGTTCCGGCCTGGATCAACAGTGACCAGGTAGCTGACGCTGTTGACCTGCTGGTGCACGACATATGGACCGGTCCATTTCGCCTGAAGCTTGTCCTGGGGCTCAGGGACTAGGACCCATACTTTCTGCCCCGGCTGGTATGTTCTCTCACGGGCATTCTGATCATACCAGTGCTTCTGGTCAGCCTGAGCCTGGACCATGTTGTCATGCACCAGCTGCGCCATAGCCTGCATTTGGTCACGGAATCGCAGGACATACTCCACGACCGGCACACCTTGGATGGCCGTTTCTCCTTCCCAGGACTCTTTCACAAGAGTTAGGGGCCCACGTACACGTCTCCCGTACAAGAGCTCAAAGGGGGAGAACCCCGTTGAGGCTTGAGGCACCTCCCGGTAAGCGAACAGCAGGTGCGGGAGATAAGGCTCCCAGTCGCACCCGTGGGACTCGACTAACATCCTGAGCATCTGCTTCAGGGTGCCATTGAACCGTTCACACAGGCCATTGGTCTGCGGGTGATACGGGCTGGACACCAGATGTTGCACTTCTGTTACCTTACACAGGCCTTGCATCAAGGCAGACATGAACTGGGTACCTTGGTCTGTGAGCATCTCTCTGGGAAATCCAACATGGGAGAAGATGCCTACCAGAGCCTTGGCCACTACATCAGCCCGGGTGGAAGACAGAGCGACAGCTTCCGGGTACCTAGTAGCGTAGTCTACTACTGTTAATATGAAACGTTTCCCGGTGTGACTGGGAATGGACAGGGGTCCGATGAGATCCACAGCCACCCGCTGGAAAGGTTCGGTTATGATGGGCATAGGGATCATTGGGGCTTTTGAGCCTTGCCCCGCCTTGCCCATCCTCTGACAAGTGTCACATGAATGGCAGTATTTAGCTACATCTCTCCCCATTTTAGGCCAGTAGAATAAGTGGCTGAGGCGAGCCTTGGTCTTAGCGATCCCCAGGTGGCCTGCCAGTGGAATCTCATGAGCAATTCGCAACAACTCCACCAGATAGGGTTGGGGTACCACCAAATGTTTCTCCCTGAGCCGACTTTCTTTTCCCTTTGTGGGGATCGTTTCCCGGTACAACCTCCCTTGCTCCCAGTACACGCGGTCCTTGTCCGACTCCAAGGGAGGTTGATCGGCACGCTCCTTCAACACGCCCAGACTGCGGTCAGCTTGGACAGCGTCCCTGAACTCCTGACTGGACCCAGACAGAAGAGATGTGCATGTCATATACCCGCCGGGCTCCTCCGGCTCCAGTGTGGGGAGGTTAGTCATGGCAGTCTCAGTGCCATCTCCGGGTGACAGAGGGAACGGCTAAGGGGTCGGAGCGCCTTCCACCCCTCTAGCACTCTGGCTGCGGGTTACGACCGCAACACCAGCAGTCCGTTCCTCATCCGGATCGGCCCTGAGATCCCCGTGACCCACCTGACCACCTGGCACATTGTCCTCAGTTGGGGTTGCCCCCAGCATCTCAGAAGAGCTACCCTGTAAACCTGCAAGGCAAGAATTAGCAATTACATTGACATTGCATTCATTCATTGATTCACAGTGAACTGCATGAGTGAATGGCTGAGCCTGGGTCACACTGAGGGGGGCCATCATCACCCGCAGATGTGGGCGGGGCTACAGCCAGGTCAGCATTCCACAATGTCTCATTCACATGCTCACTGATTACTTTAGCTGGGCACATAGCAGGGGGAGACAAAAGGCTGACCCCTCCCTCTGCCTGTGTCTGTGCCTGTGTGGCAGGCTTCAACACCTCATTAAAATCATCCTTCAGTACAGACATTTTGTCACAGTGAGGTGGGGCTACTCCCACCCCATATTGGGACACCAAGGGCCCCAAATCTCTTCCCAATAGTACATTGGCAGGCAGATCAGACATTAGCCCCACATCACGCATCCCTTTTCCCGCACCCCAGTCCAAATGAACGCAAGCCATGGGCACAGTTACGCGTTCTTGTCCAATACCCTTCAGGGTCAGAGTTTTTCCAGGGATAATACTGTCCGCAGGGACCAAGTCAGGTTGCACCAGAGTAATCTCCGCCCCAGTGACCCGAAATCCCATGACCACTTTACCCCCCACAATGACCTGTTGACGGTTGGCATTGGATGGCAACCCCCTCCCTCCCCACCAAGTATACAGATGGGCCAGCTGCCGTGGCTGGGGAAACAGGGGGGTTCTTAGAGCGGTTGGGGCACTCCGCCTTGAAATGTCCTGGCTGGTTACAAGCATGACACCGCCGGGCCTCTCCTTGGGACTTGGAGGGGGTACCCGGGGGGCCCAGAGTTCTTGGGACAGGGGAAGTAGAGGGGGCACCCGGGACAGAGTTTGTCTTACCCCACTTGGAGACTGCAGGCTGTGGTGAACTCCAGCTTTGCCCCTCCTTCCAGCTTGAGGGTCTCTGCAGTGTGGCTCCTCTCTTGGTCCCTTGCTCCCTGGTGGACACATAGTCGTTAGCAATCTCTGCAGCCTTGTCTGCTGTTTTGGGTTTCCAATCACACACGAACTGGCGGACCTCCAGAGGGCACACCTGGAGAAATTGTTCCTTTATCATAAGATCCCCAATTCCTTCAAATGTGGTGACAGTAAGTCCTTTGATCCACTGCCAGAATGTAGCCTGTAAGTGGTGCAGAACATCCGCATAGCTCTCTGTGGGACCCTGCTGTATATTCCGGAACTTTTTGCGGTACACCTCCGGCGTGAGCCGGTATCTCCGGATCAGCGCCGCTTTGATGGTCTCATAGTCCACATCCTCTGGTAAGTTCGTGGAAACATCCAGGCCTTTTCCCTTCAGCCGGGGAGACAGGTAACGGGCCCATTCTGCCTGGGGAATATGATGCTGCTTACACACCCTCTCAAATCCCCGCAAGAACGAGTCCAAGTCCCCGTTATCTTCCAAGATTGGAAAGTCCTCGGATCGGATCTTTAGTGCTCGGGCTCCTGGAGTTGGTGCAGGGGAAGGTTGCGCCTGCTGGCAAAGTTCCAGTTTTTTTAGCTCAAGCTGATGCTCTCTTTCCGCCCGGCGCTCTGCAGCGGCGGCCTCTCACTCCGCCCGGCGCTCTGCAGCTTCTCTCTCCAGCTTCTCTCTCCGCCCGGCGCTCTGCAGCAGCTTGGTACTGGTGACTCACCTGCAGAAGGGCGCTATAGTCACTGGCGTCTATCTGCTGTAAGGCCATTTGCAAGTATAAGTCCGTTACCCCCACAAAACTGGGGATACTGGTCCCTCCAGGCACAGTTACCTCTGGGGTCCGGGGACCTGCTGACCCGTCTGGCATGGTGATGTTTTCTTGTGCCAGCCCCTCAGGACTTTGCTCCTCGTCCTGCCCAGCTGCAGCACCTTCCATATCAGCCATCTTCGCAGCGTTTGTATCAGTCAGTTGCTGACATCCCCTGGCTCCACTTCTCAGAGTGCAAGGCATTCACTGGAAGCCGTTGCCAAATAAAAGATAGGACAGAAAAAAAAAAAGAAGGGAGGGAGGGAACAGTACTGTACCAAACTTTCACTGTATTTTAAGCTTGATCTCATACCGCGCTCGTGCCATAGGATTGCCTCAATCCTCAGTGTCTGCGTGATACCACACCCACACACTGTTATCTTAAGATCCCACCACGCTGCCACCACTGTGAAGAATATCGCCTCGCCCAGCCGCCTGGCACGCCTGCGATCAAACTTCTTTCTTAACCTCCCACTCACACACCGTGAGTAGACCGGGTCATAGGATAAAACGAAACGAGCGATATAAATTTTATATGTTTAATAACCCAAGTGGGTCGGTATGAATTAATAGCATATACAGAAATATACAATATTAATACGATCAAGCATAAACATACAAGCAAAAGAGCGATACCGTACATAAAACGAAAAATGGGAATAAAAGATAGAAAAGATACCTGAGCCCACAGCTCTGTCTTAGCTGTCTCTCTTCCAGGCTCCACACACAAAGACCACTAAAAAACTCACTCTCCCCTCAGTGTGAGACCCCCCCCCCCAGCTACACCCTTCACCTCCCCCTTAGCCAGCCCTCCCTCTCTCTCCTTTGCAGAATCCTCGGACAGATGGGTAAGCACCACATTCCAACAAGTGGGTGAAGGACGGACATCTGGGATATCACACTGATGGGCCATACAGGCCCTCTCTCCATGGTATGCACATAAAATCATTGGAGCGAATTGACCACCAATGTAAACACAGCTTTACATTCCTACAGATATGTGACTGATACGAATGAGGAATGATACATGTCCAAGAAAGATACATAAATTGAGGGTCTCATCATCACACCCCCCCCTTATGTTCATAATGCCCCACCCTTATAGTTATAATTCCCCCTTCTAACAACCCCTTATACTATTAAAATACCCATAACTAAGCTAAAACAAAAAAAATAAGTTATACTCACCTACCTGCGATCCTGAAGAATGGAGCCACCGCCCTCTCTTCTTGAGCCATGCTCTATGCGCAGGGTCCACGCACAGGACGTCTGCGTCTAAGTGCAGGAGGCACGATGTTGTGACATCATCGCGCAGACCTGTGCCGAGAAAGCAGAAAGCATTTTAACTAGATCGGTGTCTGCAGACACCGATCTAGTTAAAAGGAAAAGATGTATTAATGGCGGCCCCGGGATGTTTTCCACAAAGTCAGTGGGCCCGGGAAAGCCGCCCTCCCCCCCCCCCCCCCCCCCAGCTACACCACTAATTATGTCCCATAGTGGCCCCTGCACGCAGTATAATGTTCCATAGCAGCCTCCATACAGTATAATGTTCCACAGTGGCCCCTCCATGCTGTATTATGTTTCATTGTGGCCCCAACAGTGTTCGTTGCAAACACTGCAAAAATTTTGGGTTCAGCAGAACCCAAAATTTTTGGTGTACACCACCCATGAGCTATTATTATACTCTGGGGACATTTCAAAACCTACAGCATAATGATTGGAGGCCCAGGGGATTTGACAAATATAAAAACCAGTGGTTCTTACCTCTCCTGAGCTTCGCCATGACTCCCTGTTACTTTCGGTCCTCTTCAATGACGTCAGAGAGATGTGGGTTATGCCGGCATCATTATATGCCGCGACGCTGGCATGACCCACATGACTTCTTTGACATTACTACATAGTCCCGAAGACAGCAAGGAGGTCAGTGCCAGAGCCCAGGAGAGGCGAGTTATGCTTGTTTTTATGTTTGCTCACCTGAAGAGACCCCTGAGGTTCACTCTACAAATACTCTTGCCGCAGGCTTTACTTATCGATCCCCGCTCCTGCTCAAGTTGATCCGCTTCCCCTCAAGGGGGCCCCAGTGACGTGATATGAGACATACAGGGCCCCCAGGAGGGCAGAAGGGGAAGTGGAGGTGGCCGTGAGCAGAAACGGGGATCGGTAAGTAAATAGGGCCTGTTACCTACTGGGGTTATATTAGCAGGTAACGGCCTATTAGAAAAAAAAAAGCAGCAGGGGCCCACCGGGCCCCCTAAGGTTGTGGGTCACGTGGCTGCTACTACGGCTGCTATGGCGGTACTTATACCACTGCTTCTCATGTCCCCTGAAGCACAAGTTTTGCCATTCTAGCCTCTCCCTCAATCCTGCCCGAGATTTCCCTGGATAGAATAGGTGATGTCATAGCAGTGGGAGAATAAGCTCCCATTGCATGGTGTGGCACAGATAGGAGATTGTCGGGGGTCCAAGCAGCCAGCATGAGCAGTGCTCCAGGAGGTAAAGCATGCCCTGAGCGTAGCAAATGACTCATATTGCTTCCAATCTATTTATTTCAAACCCTACTAAAGCGACATGCATAACAAAGGGATGTTGCTTCTCACTGTAATGTTCTCTGCAATGCAGTGTTGGCAGGGGTAAACTACCTTTAAACTATGTACTTATAGTATTTGCAATGATACCAAATATTTACATTATATGAATGTTCATTCAGTATGACACATTTTGTCTGATTGACAATAGTGGCATGCCACGGAAATCAACATATACATTGCTAGGTCATAGGAGGTACACCTCATTCTCACATACATTCTGCGGTTGCAAGTGACAAACACCTGACCTAGAAAACAAGCTTTGACCTAAATAACACATGTGCATATACTAGTAAATTATTGAAAACATTGTTTTTTTTCATAGTAAATTTACTTGTCCCTGAAATGTTCAAAAAAGAAGAGAAATGTATGCACAATTTTGTGCAAAAGTTTTAGGTAGGTGTGGATAAAATGCTGTGAATGCTTTCAGAAATAGGGTGTTAATATTTTATTTTTGTCAATTAACATAATCAAGTGAATGAACAAAAGAGACATCTAAATTAATTCAATAATTGAAGGAGAAGTCCTGGAAGTGATGATATGTTCTCTACAAAGACCTGGTTTCAACATCATCCAGTTTGTCTGGAACTATATGAAGAGCTCCTGGCCTCTCCTGTCTTCAAATGAGCCCATTGGCATCCTCTGCCTCCAGAAGGGGAAGAAATTGCCTTCCAAGAAACCCTCAGCCCCCCAGCTACCATTACAGAGGATTCTGTTCCTCGTTCCTTCCTGCAGCGGCCAGCAAGACTCCTGTGCCAGTATCAGGAAGGGGCACAGCCACACAATATCACTCACTCCCATGTTCGCTTCCTGTGACTTAGCCTGTGACTTCTCTGCCTGAGTCTGATCAGGAACTGGAGTAGAACTTGGAGCCTGCCTTGGCCACCTCACCCAACTGAGCATCGGCAGCTACATCCCCTACAGCCTCTGCTGCCTCTCTCTCTTTCGGTGCAGCAGAGTACTGGCTGAGCAAGATGTGGTTGGCGCCATCTTTGTTGTGTGTTCAGGACTTTGAGCTTAAGGAGGCCATAATGTTTGAACTTGGACCAAGCGGTAGTTTGATTTTGATGGGGCCTTTATTCAATTGTACCCTGCTCTTTCTTGGATAACGCTTCAGAAGCGGAGGAACCAGCGACCGCTCTTGACAGTGCTACCATACTGTTGGGGGTTTCCTTTTGCCCTCACATGCCACAGCCCAGATGGAGGGAACCAGAGGATGGCAGTAGTAGTGGCGGATGATGTACCCTCAACCATTCTCCCCAGCTCTGCTCCAAGCCCAGACACTGATGAGGGGGTCCTGCTGTGCTACCTGATGGTAGTCATAGCATTCCCCCCAGGGCGCCTTCCAGTTGGAGAGGGGAGCTCTCTACTCTGAGCTGGTGTGATGGTGTTTGGAAAGGCCCTGATGGTAATGCAGGAATGACTCAGGAAGGCAGTTGTGCAGTTGAAACAGGTTTGAACTTTATTCAGCAACTGAACAGTGAAAACAAGCAGCTTCCAAATGGGGGGTTGTAGTCTCCCACTATTCAACTCCCCCAGCCTTGGTTTTGAGAGGATACCCAGTGATGTTCAGGCTCTAGTGCCGTACTACACTCCAAAACTAACTCCACTCCTCAGCCTCCTCCAGGAGCAGATACAGGGGGCTGTACTCCAGGGTAGTCCTGACAGGGGTCTGGTTACCTTCTAAAAGGTGCCGGGATAACACCTCCTGTCAATGGACTCCACTACTACTCCTGGCACAATGTCCAAAATATAGACAGCTGGAATTCCCTGTCTCCCAGTCATATCTCTAGTAGAGCCTTGGGCTGAATTCTTCCTCCTCAAGGGCTGAACAAGAACCGCTAGCTCTCAGTGCACAGTGCTGGCATACACTGACTCTAACTACACACACTGCTCAAACTAGCACTACACTGCAACTGAGATTGTAATGGCTCCCCTGGAGAGCTAAGTCTCCCAGACGGGGTCTCCCAGACCCCGACCAATGGCCTTTGATAGGCCAGGGCTGTACCAAGTGAAGGAGTTTGAACAAGGGGAAACCACAGGGAAAATATACAAGGGAGAGCTGCAAACAATTACATTTAACACATAACATACAGACAGGACATACAAACATAACCCAGAGGCACATAGACAAACACATAAGCAGGAGCATTTTGGGATGCTGCATGCGGCCCAAAGGAATGGCCGTTTGCTACTCTGAGATCTTAAGCGGACTTACCCTCCTGTGCCTCCCTGGATATCACTCAACTTCCCCTTCAGGACTGCTAAGCTGACGTTCCCCCTTCTCTCCCTTCCCTGGTGTGGAAAACGGTCACCCAGAAAAGATGTACTGATTTGGCACCCTTTCCTAGAGCTTCCTGTCCCCTGAACCAGGAGTTGCCGCGTCGAACTTCTCTGACTTCACACACCGCACATTTCACTTTAATTTCCAATATGGTTAATTTAGTTAGTGTAGGGAACTGCCATTTCTACTAGTATATAATGTATCTGGCTTCTTTGCCCCTGCAGTTTGGCTTCAGAGACCCCAGGCATTTAGTGCAAGTTTTGTTTTGTAAATACAGTGAGTCAGACACATGTGAGGCAGAGCTGCTGGGGGGAGAGATGTGAGCAGAGCTGCTGAGACAGACATGTTATGTCTGGGGGAGTCTAAGAGCCACTTGTTCCTCTTTACTTCACAGTATATAGTTAGGTATGTGTTACCCCCTATATACTCACAGGACCTAGCTAGTAACCGTAGTTAGGGATCCATATATATATACAGTTCAGGGCAGTGATAGGTTAGGCTTCCGAAGGCCAACTAGCTAGTTAGAGGCCCGGTGGCACTAGTAGTTTAGCTGGCAGGTTAAGGACTCAGTGTTAGGGTAGTCAGGCCTGCATCTACTGCCGTCACCGTCGCCCTGTTTGCTGCCTGTGAAGAATCTCACCATCATCATCATCATCTCCTGATCGGCTGTCTGTCATCTCCTGGAAGAATCCGAGGATCCACAGTCATCCACAGGGGCCCCTGCATCTCTTCTGTTGCCTGGAGGTATTGTGCACCGGACTCTTGCTATATATCTATATATATACCCGGGTATATAACCTAAGACGGTTGAGGACTTGCTGGTTGTTGTAGTATTGCTGTGTTCTGAGTATATTGTATGTATGTATTATTACCCTGTTGATTCTTATAAAGCTACTGTTATAACCTTATGTGGTATATGTATGTATTCTTCAGACTGTGAGATTAGTACAGTGATCCTTGTTAAGGCTACTAACTGTACCTCATGGGTAAGTCCCAGGAAGAGATCCTCCCTGTAATACAGAGGCTCTATCCTGGGTGGAGGCACTGATATATTTCATATATGTTCCCACTCTTCCCTTCAGCGAAGGCTTCAGGTTCCATTATACACACAGGTCAGCGCCAGAGTCTGTTGCGGGAGGGATAATACTCATACCCCCCCCAAATAGGGCTACATTAGTTTAAATGTTAAATGTCTTAAAAGGGGTTTTCCGGGCAAAAAAATCATTTTTCAAAAAATGTCTCTTAGTGCTATTAATGGGTTAATAATTGCCACCAAATACCTTTAGCAGTGTTTTGAGTGATTTCTGGGGTTCCCAATGACCTCATTGCATCTTCAGCATTTGTTTACATACCTAACTTCCTTTCTGTCTTTACTACAAGTTCCATGATCCCTCACTTCTCCTCCCTCTCCACTGACTGACCCCCTCCCTTTCTCACACACTCCCCTCTCCCTGTTTCCTTAGCTAGCCCGCCCACTACACCCTCAGCAGCCAGCATTAGAATCCTAGATCTGAATCACCACACCTCACTTTCACACTCACTGACCACTCCCTTTCAAAACACTACCCCTCCCTTTTTCCCTAGCTAGCCCGCCCACTACACCCTCAGCAGCCATCTTTAGACTCCTTGTATCAGCTGCAAGGACAGTATATATATATATATATATATATATATATATATATATTTACATACTATATATATATATATATATATATATATATATATATCTACACACGTGGACAAAATTGTTGGTACCCCTCGTTTAATGAAAGAAAAACCCACAATGATCACAGAAATAGCTTGAATCTGACAAAAGTAATAATATATAAAAATTCTATGAAAGTGAACAAATGAAAGTCAAACATTGCTTTTCAACCATGCTTCAACAGAATTTTAAAAAAAAGAAAAACTCATGAAACAGGCCTGGACAGAAATGATGGTACCTCTGAAAATAATGTGACCAAAGGGACATGTTAAATCAAGGTGTGTCCACTAATTAGCATCACAGGTGTCTACAATCTTGTAATCAGTCAGTGGGCCTGTATATAGGGCTACAGATACTCACTGTGTTGTTTGGTGACATGGTGAGTACCACACTCAACATGGACCAGAGGAAGCGAAGGAAAGAGTTGTCTCAGGAGCTTAAAAAGAAAATTATAGACAAGCATGTTAAAGGTAAAGGTTATAAGATCATCTCCAAGCAGCTTAATGTTCCTGTGACTACAGTTGCACATATTATTCAGAAATTTAAGATCCATGGGACTGTAGCCAACCTCCCTGGACGTGGCCGCAGGAGGAAAATTGATGACAAATCAAAGAGAAGGATAATACGAATGGTAACAAAAGAGCCCAGAAAAACTTCTAAAGAGATTTAAGGTGAACCTCAAGCTCAAGGAACATCAGTGTCAGATTGCACCATCCGTCGTTGTTTGAGCCAAAGTGGACTTCATGGGAGACGACCAAGGAGGACACCATTGTTGAAAACACATCATAAAAAAGCCAGACTGGAATTTGCCAAACTACATGTTGACAAGCCACAAAGCTTCTGGGAGAATGTCCTATGGACAGATGAGACAAAAATCGAAATTTTTGGCAAGGCACATCAGCTCTATGTTCACAGATGGAAAAATGAAGCATATCTTGAAAAGAACATTGTCCCTACTGTGAAACATGGAGGAGGCTCTGTTATTTTCTGGGGCTGCTTTGCTGCATCTGGCACAGGGTGTCTTGAATCTCTGCAGGGTATAATGAAATCTCAAGACTATCAAGGGATTCTAGAGAAAAATGTGCTGCCCAGTGTCAGGAAGCTGCCCCCTCCCACTCCCACAGCACACAGGGGGCAGAACCCCTCCTCCCAATGCATAGGTGGCAAGACCCCAGGGGCCCGACCCCTCCAATACACAGGCAGCACCCCAAGGACCACCACCAGCAACCCTCGCGCACACACAGGCAGCGCCGCAGAAATCCCCACTTACATGAAGGTAGTACCCCAGTGACCTGCACACCCGACGGCAGCACCCCTCGGACCTTCTGCCATATGCACACATGTGGAAGTACCCAAGGGACCATCACCAGCACCTCCTCACACACACACAGGTAGCACCCCAGGGACCCCCAAACATGCACAGAGGTGACAGCGCTCTGGGACCACTTCCAGAACCCCCTCTTACATAAACAATACCCCAGGAGCCCCACACACAAAATCAATATCCCAGGGATCCCACACAGACCCTACCCCCATTACATGTCAGCAGCACCCCAGGGACCCCTGCCCCCCTTAGATGCCAGAAGCTCCCCAAGGACCCCCTGCTCTCCCTTAAATGCCAGCAGCACCCTAGGGACCCCTGCCCCCCTCTTAGTTGCCAGAAGCTCCCCAAGGACCCCTGCTCTCCCTTAAATGCCAGCAGCACCCCACGGACCCCTGTCCACCCCCCTTAGATGCCAGCAGCACCCCACGGATCTCTGCTCCCCCCTTAGATGCCAGAAGCACCCCACGGATCCCTTCCCCCCTCCTTAGATGACATAGATGACAGAAGCTCCCCAAGGACCCCTGCCCCCCCCTTAGATGCCAGCAGCACCCCACAGATGCCTGCTTCCCCCCCCCCCCTTAGATGCCGGAAGCTCCCCAAGGACCCCTTCCCCCATTAGATACCAGAAGCACCCCACGGATCCCTGCCCCCCCACTTAGATGCCAGAAGCTCCCCAGGGACCCCTTCTCTCCCTTAAATGCCAGCAGAACCCCAAGGACTCCTACCCCCTCTTAGATGCCAGCAGCACCCCACGGATCCCTGCCTCCCCCCCCCCACTTAGATGCCAGAAGCTCCCCAGGGACCCTGCTCTCCCTTAAATGCCAGCAGCACCCCACGGATCCCTGCCCCCCTTAGGTGCCAGAAGCTCCCCACGGATCCCTGCCCCGCCTTAGATGCCAGAAGCTCCCCAAGGACCCCTGCCTCCCCCCCACTTAGATGCCAGAAGCTCCCCAGGGACCCATGTTCTCCCTTAAATGCCAGCAGAACCCCAAGGACTCCTACCACCCCTTAGATGCCAGCAGCACCCCATGGTTCCCTACCCCCCCTTAGATGCCAGAAGCACCCCACGTATCCCTCCCCCCCTTAGATGCCAGAAGCTTTCCAAGGACCCCTGCCCCTCCCTTAGATGCCAGCAGCACCCCACAGATCCCTGCCCCCCCTTAGATGCCAGAAGCATCCCAAGGACCCCCTACTTTCCCTTAGATGCCACCAGCACCACAAAGACCCCTGCCCTCCTTAGATGCCAGCAGCACCCCAATGACCCCTGCCCCCCCACATATCAGCAGCACCCCAAAGACCCAGGAAAGGGGAGGAGAGAGAGGGGGGATATAGTATGTGACCCCCATCTCCGGAAGCAAAGAAATAGATCGTCACAGGATACTATGAAGCTGTGCCCGAGGCGGTCACGTGACAGCTCCAGCGATAATGGCAAGTTTGAATTTTTGCTAATTAAAGTAATTTATAAAGTAGATGGATGGGGGGGAGGGGTGTTTAGTTTAATGTTAAAATTTTGTATTATCCTGGACAACCCCTTTAACTCAAACGCCAAGAGACGCATGATCCTCACTGAATTGCATGCCCCTAAGGCAGACATTGCGTTTCTGCAAGAGACCCACTTTGACTCCTGCTGCTCTTTTACCTTCGCTCTCCATTATTATCCTATTGTATGCTATGCCACTCATCTTATTAGGAGATATTCTCTGTATGATCATTTGCGGATTAATCATCCCTCAGAGAAATCTTTTACTTTCTACTCTTCTCCCCATAAAACACACATACCTGTACTTTTTTGGGATTGCTCTCAATCTGAATGTTCCGCGGGGGGCTCCTTCACATGGTCAGATCATGCCCCTGTAACAATATCGTTGAATGCCTGTACTGCATGCGCCAGAATTTGTCACTGGTAACTTAACAAGGGATTGCTCAGGAGGGTGCAGATACGAGAGGAACTTAGATCCCACCTCAAAGCATTTCTTTATTTAAATGAGGGCTCAGTTTCATCCGAGGCAGTAGTCTGGGAGGCTCATGAGGGATCATTGAATAGCAGTAGGGTCCAAATTGAAGTGCAATGCTAACCTAGCCTTGTAGATCTCCTCTCTCAGTTGCGTCGCTCTGAGTGTCTCATGTCAGCCAGTCCAACAAGACGACTCCACCTAAAATCGATGAAGAGAAAAGTCCTGCACTGTTTATTAACATAATTAGGGAGAAAAATAGAGTTTGGCATAGATTCCCATTACTTTTGTTGGGGAGATCGGCTTTAATTAAAACCATGTAAAAAAATGTGACGGCACTCCGTTTTTTCTCTGCAAAAAGTGCTTATTCACAACGTTAACGTTTCGGGAACTTGTCCCTTCATCAGGCATTGGTCCAGAGATGGGTAGGCTAGTCAGGTGATGTCATATGGTAGTATGGAAAGAACCAATGGTGGGTGGTGAGAATTGTATGCATGGCATACAATTCTCACCACCCACCATTGGTTCTTTCCACACTAACTTTCCATCTGGTGCACTTGTATGGCCCTCAAATCCTTCCCAGCATTCCCAAGTCCTCAAATGAGTTTTTGTCCATTCTCTGGGCCACAGCAAAGCTGCTTATTCCTCCTCGATGGTGATCCCCTCACATACCACCTTTGTGACAATAGTTAAGCAAAATGTATTAACTATATCTGATAGAGAAAACAGTGGCCATAGCCTCCCTCTCACCCCACAAATTTTAAAAGATCTGGAAACATTGACAATTATACTGCACATATGATTACCTTATCTCAATCACAACTAGGCCAACCTCACAAACCTCACAAACCTCATTCAGAAACTGGACTTCATGTCTCAACGTGAACCCATTTCAAATGAAAAAGTAACGCATAATTTCCCCCACCAACCTACTCTTTGTGTTCACCGTTTTACACTGACAAGCAAAAGGGTAACAATGTTTTGAACTTTTGACTTTCAGGCTCCATATCTCACCATCCACTACAGCTTCGAACATGAGACTACCATGATTTTATAGACAATCATCTTGGCTATCTCATTCAGGTGCATCTCAATAAATTAGAATATCTTTGAACCGTTTATTTATTTCGGTAATTAAATTAAAAAAGTGACCTCCTATATTTTCTAGATTCTTTACACACAGAGTGTTCTATTTCAAGTGCTTTATTTCTGTAAATGTTAATTATGGATTACAGCTAATGAAAACCCAAATCTAAGAAAATTAGAATATTGTAAAAAAGTTCAGTATTGTAAATTCAGTGTGTCACCTGCCAAGGTTTCCTAAGCCTTTAAATGGTCCCTCAGTCTGGTTCAGTAGGACACACAATCATGGAAGACGCTGATTATGAATTGTATTACTGAATTACTGAAATGAATGAATGTTTCAAAGATAATCTACCTGTACATAAATTTGACTTGCAACTATTTAGCATATGATTAGTTATGCAGATTCTTGTCATGTAACTGCATTATTACTGTTTTGCTCCTGGTGGTGGACAAATCTTTTTATTCTTGTATACTAATACAATAGTAAATAGTAACAATAAAATACAACCTGCTTTCACATTCCTCTATAGCTCAGTGTGTTATTAGTTTGATTCCCAAGCGAAAGATCATTGGTTCAAATCGAGGATCAGCCATGAAGAAGATTTCCCAAGTAAAGAGAAACATCATCATCCAGCTCATCGATCGTGGTCTCTCAGCCAAGAAAATTGCCAAACTGCATTATGTGAGTGCCATGACAGGTGGAAAAATATGAAATGAAGTGGAACCATGCATTTAAAAGCCAAGAGGTGTACGTCCAAACAAAATATCGCCTCATCACAAGATCTATGTTCTGGCACGATAAACATGGCAGTGAAAGTAGCTTGTATGTTTCGTAATAGTGAGATCACAGACATCCATGCAAACACTGTGCGACACGTGTTACACAAGTCTGGAATGGTGGTTCGAATAACATCAATAACGTCTCAAGAAGAGTCGGCTTGAGTTTGCAAAAAAGTACGAAAAGTAGATTTTAGAAGATTGGAAACGGGCGATGAGACGAAAGTCAATAGACTGGACTCTGATGGGTGCAAATGGGTCTGGTAGAAACAAGGGAAAAGGGGGCTAACGGATGAAGAAATTGAAGGAACTTTCAAGATTGATGGAGGAAGACTAATGATATGGGGTTGTTCCACAGCCAAAGGCGTTAGATACTTGACCAGGATCGATGGTGGTCTCAATGCTAAGCTATATGTGAGTATCCTACAAGACGAGTTACTTCATACACTCGAGTACTATGTTTATGAAAAAGATGCCATAATATTCCAGCAGAACAACAACCCGAAGCATACATCGGGATTAGCAAAGAAATGGTACAATGACAATGAAGTGGAGGTGTTGAATTGGCCCCCACAGTCCCCAGACCTCAATCTAATCAAACACTTGTGGGTAGAGTTGAAGAAAAAGTTATATTCATACACAAGTGAGTCGACCAGTATGCACCAACATTGGGAAAGTGTAGAAGAGACCTGGGATCAGATTTCGGTCAAGACATGCTTGAATCTGATCGAGAGCATGCCCAGAAGGATTCAGGCAGTGTTGAAAGCCAAAGGTGGATTTAAAAAATACTAACAAAATAATAAAAATTTAAATTTAGATCTTTGGGAGCAAAACAGTAACAATGCAGTTACATGACTAGAATCTGTATAACTAATCATATGCTAAATAGTTGCAAGTCAAATTTATGTATATGAGAGTCAAGATGATTGTCTATAAAATGATGGTAGTCTCACGTTTGAAGACTTAGTGGATGGTGAGATATAGAGCCTGAAAGTCAAAAGTTCAAAACATTGTTACCCTTTTGCTCATCAGTGTATAATTATTAGGGGTTTCTAACCCCTTAGTGACACATGACGTACTATTACGTCCTGGGCGCCTGGTACTTGGCGCAAATGGATGTAATAGTACGTCCTGTGATGGCCGCCTGCTCACTATTTGAGTTTTCTGCAGCCCGGGGACTGGCAAGTGACCCTGGGCTGCTAAGAGTCCCCAATACCTGGATGTCTCATTCAATTTGTCCTCTGTAGGGACAGGAAGAACACTGGTATGGGAGGTGTGGGGGGAACTTTTAATCACTCTGTCTTCCTGTCCCTGCAGAGGTCAAGGGGCAACCTCCTCCTATGGTTCTGTCATGAGGGACGTCCTGGAAACAGGAAATTATCATAGCAGGAAGTGTTCCTGTGGCTTACAGGCCTTGGGAGAGTGAGTTCCAGAAGAGATGGTTAAGCCATATTTACACAACCATGCTGATTCCAAGCCATGTTTTGTCGCGGCCAAGTCAGCACCAATGGAAAAATGGGTAAGATGAGTCAGTGAAAATGGAGTGATGTTTACTATCCATCATAAAGTAGATCATGGGCAGCACTCGTTCAAGTACATGGGTAGTGTGAATAAAGCCTTATTAGGTGACTTATGTCAGAGTCAGGCACCCAGTGTATAAAAATAGGATGCTTTTGGTGCAAAAGTAGTAGTGGCGGGGTTTGCAGAAAGCTATTTTCCAAGTTATTTAAATGCTCAACGCCATCACATTCTCCGCTCGGCGATGTTGGTGGGGGAGTGGGTGTGGGGGACTTCATTATTATTGGGCAACCCACCTATGCTGTATCCCATTCTGGGCGACTTTACCCTCATACACCAAATGGGTGGAAATTGAAAAGTTGTGGCTGGCACCTATGCATCATAATGCTTTGTTGTGGGTCGCCTCCCCCCTTCATCTCTTTCCTTATTAGGTCCCAATCATTTCACCAGGGCCATTTGGTCCGTCTGCCACAGAATGTTCCCTTTGGCCTCTAGAAGTACCTCAATGGTGTCTTTTTTGTTTAACCCTCTCTTCTCCTAGGGGCAAACATGGTCCAGGTGTGGTCGAGAGCAGGCTTATTTAGAATTGCAGATATGGTGGACCCTACTACATTGGAGCTCAGGTCCTTTGACTACCTCACCTCTACCTTGAATCTCCCAACGGAATGGCTTCATTAACAGCAGGTGGTTTACTTTGTACGTTCCCTACATGGTTCCTTAGTAGTCTCTCTTCCCACCTTATTTGAGAAGAATGTCAAGCTGGTACCTCCACTAAGGGTCTTATTTCCACTATATATCAGATACTCTCTTCTAAGGAAGGCTGCACATCTTATAGTACCGATTCATGTCTAACTGGGAGGAAGCAGTGGGCAGACTAATCTATTTGGGGCAGTGGCAGGTTGTGTGGTCCCATGCCATGAAGTCTTCTATGTGCATGACATTTAAAGAAACCCAATACAAACTTCTTATGCATTGGTACCACACACCTGCCCTCCTCCACTCACTAAACCCATCAATTCCCTCAGAGTGTTGGCGCTGTTGTAAAGCGATGGGCACTTTGTATCATATTTTTTGGGAGTGCCCATTGATCCTCGGTTTCTGGAGGGAGGTTAAAGCCTTGACGTATGTCCTCTCTTTACAAGGGGTTCCTTTGGATCCACTTACCTTTTGAACCTCCCTCCCAGACACCTAGGCAAAAAAAACGTCTAGGCTCTTTCTTTATTTGTGCACGGCCGCAAAGACACTGGAAGAGAGTGGCCCCCCTCAGGGCATGACCTCCTGGCTAGAATAAAGGATATCCACAGTCTTGAATTCTTAGCTGCTAGTCTTAACAACACTGTGGAGGCGTTCCAGTCTATCTGAACCCCCTGAGACACGTACTGTATTCTCCAAGGCTTCTGACCAAAGATCCTCCCTTACCTCCTTCCCTTTCTCCCCTTCTCGATTTTTTCCTATGTCTCCCCCCCTCTTCATTGCCATTTCTTACTGTACGTTTCCTGTTGTTTTTGTATTGCTTGGCAGCGAGATGTTATTCTCGCTCTACTTCTTGTATTTATCTTTTATTTACCTTCTGAAAAATTTCTTTAACAAAAATGACAATTTAAAAAAAAATAATGGGGGAATTGGGCAGTAATAATTTTAGGTGTGATGATTTAATACCTTTTGCTTCATATTTACACGGGGGATGTGGGCAGGCCCACGTTCACACTCCCTCTAACCATTGTTTTTCTTTCACCTTGACTAACCTGTCTTCGGACTCATTGGCTTACATATGCAATTTGTTCTCTGATTTGTTTTTGTTCTCTTCCTCTCTTTAGTTCCCGTACTTGTTATATTTTGAAAAATTTCAATAAAAACTGATTAAACACAATATTAGGTGGCACTTGGGCATTATTGATTTTTAAATGGGTACACAGGAAATTATTAGGGGCATTATTCATTGAGGGGAACTATTAATTAAATGGGGCACATAGAATTATTAAAGGGATTCTATAATTGGGAAAATAGATTTTTAGCTAACAGCACGTTGTAATAGCCTTTAAAAAGGCTATTAGTCTCCTACCTTTCTTTTCTTCATCCATGCCGCCGTTTTCTTCATTTTTCATATTTTCTGATTATGCTAATCAGTCTTCTGGATGCATGGGGGGCGTTCCACCGATCTGCAAAATGCACAGGGGGGCGTCCCCTGTGCATCCGTCACACGCAGATTTCAAACCCCAGCGCCAGCTTCTGACGCCGCTCCGCAACTGCGCATGTCCATCGGCCATTTTCATGTGGCCTTTTACAAGAGCCGTACTGAAAAATGAAGAAAACGGCGGCGCTGCTTAAGAAAAGAAAGGTAGGAGACTAATAGCCTTTTTAAAGACTATTACAACGTGCTGTTAGCTAAAAATTGATTTTCCCAATGATAGAATCCTTTTAAATTAAAAAGGCACATAGGGGTAATAATAATAACTTTATATAGCGGCAACATATTCCGTAGCACTTTACAAATCAGAGGACACATGAACAGACAATATGAGACATTACAATGTGACAAAGAAATAAATATATCAAGCAAAAGGAGTGAGGGCCCTGCTTGCAAGAGCTTACATTCTATTAGAGATAGGGAGACACAAGAGGTCACAGGGCTTGTTTGATACAATGGTCCAGCCATTTTTTCATAGAAAAGGTTATGTAACTGAAGCTGTATGAGCCCGTAAAGGAAGGAAAAAAAAAGTGTTATTGTTCTGCACCTCTGTACACTACACTGTGATCAAGGTCATGTGATAAGCCTGCCTAAACAGATGTGATTTTAGGGCAGTTTTGAAGCATTCCTGAGCACCGGTACAGCTAGAGAAAAGTCTTGGAGATGGGGGTGGAATGTTCAGATAACAGTGGATACAAGTCTAAGGTGATTGGCAGAACAGATAGGACGATTAGGACGGTAGACAGTGACGAGGGAGGAGATATATTAATTTCCATTTTTATAGTACATATTTTATAATTGGGGTAGCAGCAGAATTGGGACTGTGTTGGTTAGGACAATGTGGGTCATGTGTCTGGAAAAGTGAGGAGCCAAAGATGTCTGTGTTACAAACTTTATAGAAACAAGTCACAGATGGAAGAAGTGGTCATGCTGGATCAAATGGAAAAGACAAGAAATGTGAACAATTGCAATCAGGGAGGTCACCTTTAAGTTACAACATTTTTCCTGTACTGTATTTACCTAAATGGTCTTCATCTAGGTAAAGCCGGGATCTACCACTATATCGGTATACCAGAGTTGGGGACCCACTTAGACGTGTTCAGCCCCCCTGTGCTGAATCCCTAGCTACACGTCTGCACAAATGAGTTATTAATTTGCCTTACTTACCAGTTATACCAGTACCAACTAAAAGACTGAGTTTTCCCATATCAAATCTGTAACAGTTGTTACTAACCCTTGAAGTGCAACCTTACTGTGACAATACAGCACTGTACTGGTTACTTATACTGAATTTATGCTTCAAAATAAATTAAAAAGTTAAGTTAGGGTAAGTTCACAATGAGTTTTTGTAGGCGGATTTTGAGGTGGAATCAAAAGCTGCCTCAAAAAACGCCTCCCAGGAAAAAAAAAAAGATTTTTTTTTCAGCTAGAGGAAAAAAAAAGCATTATGATCTATCTTCAGGCAGATTTCGCCTTGAAATCCCATTGAAATAAATTGGAGGCGGAAAAAAAAAAAAGAAGCAAAAACCGCTTAAAAAAAAAAAACTAGCATTTTTTCCTGCTTCCCATTCATTTCAAAGGGTTTTCAAGACAGAATCTGCATGAACATAATATAATGCTTTTTTTCCGCCTCTAGCTGAAAAAAATCTGCCTGACTCCCATTGCAATGAATAGGAGAGATAGAAGGTGTTTTTGAGGCAGATTTTGAGGCTGGATTTTGCCTCAAAAACCCGTCTGCAAAATACTCAAAATGAACTTGCCCTAAGGCTTGGGCTTTATGTTGTGAAAAACGCAGCATTTTGGCCAGCGTTTTATTTCCAAAATGCATGGGATTCTGGCTAATCCCATCCACACATCGCAGAAAAAAAATCGGCTACAGAGATGCTGCGATTTCAAAAACGAAACCATGGTTGCAAATCGCAGCATGTCAATTATACCTACGTAAACTTTGGCGTTTTCCGTATAGGTATAATAGAAGCAGAAAGTTCACAGAGGAAAATGCTGCGGACTTTCTGTGAAAAACACTGCAGAAAAAAACCTGATGCGTTTCTGCCAACAATCTTTTCCGCAGCGTTTTGCAGCTGCGGTTCGCTACGTGGGGCCTTAGTCTTAGAGAGGATATGTCTGTGTCTGTAAATGCGTGAGCTACGACTACAACTGCACCACTCCACCAGCCTACACCTTGCAAGTACAAGGAGGAGATATGGTTTCCTAGTATGGGGCAATACTGCCTCTATGTCTTGCTGCACAAGCTCCATTAGGAGCCATATTGAGGCTGAGGCCCCACGTTGCGGAAATGCAGCTTCTTTTGTTGCAGATTTTGCTGCGTTTTTTTGAGCCAAACCTAGGAGTGGCTACACAAGGAAGGAGAAACATATAGGAAGCTCTCTATACCTATACCTTCTACTCAACCCACTCCTGACTTTGGCTCAAAAAACTGCAACAAAATCTGCAACAAAAAAAGCTGCGTTTCTGCAATGTGGGGCCTCTGCCTTAAGAAGTTATCTTCCCCTAAAGCAATGTAATGCCTGTAGGGAAGAATACACCTGTACATAAATATTTACAGAATATGCCAGATTTTTTTTGATTCATACATGGAATCTGATATTCATTCTTGAAATCTGATTAAAAAATCTCTGAATGAAATCTAAATCAGGTACAGTAGTGCTCATGTATGTTGGCACACTAGAAGGTGTAAGGGTTAAAACATAACTTGCACTATATTCTATATCACAGTATACAGAAAGCACAAGAGGGTGGAATGTTCTGTAAACAAGACTGCGTAGTTGATAAGGACAGACTTGGAGTCTGGGGGAGATATCAACAGTTCTGCCGATTTCAGCAGAACTAGTAGTCTTGGGAGGACATTTAGATAAGGTGAAAATGAAAACATCTGGGGTGATGGGTAAATGAACAAATTTGTGTGATAACGGAACTGGAAAGACCATATATGTATATTGATCACATGACTGTTATGTAATTGAGCTTGCTTTTAAAACTGTATTGAACTACGTAATAAAGTAGAAACGGTTCATACACGATACCTGTGTACGTCTTGTTTCCCGAGCGCTCGAAACTGGTTATTTATTTAATTAGGATTACGGTGACATCCATCCCAGGGGGACTTGCCCCCGACAAAGGTAATGTGGTATCTTCTATATCTAGCTTCAACGGTGAACCAAGAAATCAATTTGCAAATCAAAAGAAAAAAAATATACAAGGAAACATGGTACTTCACAAATCAATCACATTTTAATGTTTTTTTAAAGTATAAAAATAAAAAATATGCAAACATTTTTGAAATCACCAAAAAAATCTTCAATCAACAATGAAATAGTGTTTGTCACAGTATATGTATGTGCTCTCTAACTGTGCATAGCAAAATGTGTATTCAACCATATATATTAACCCCTTCCCGCACATTTTTCGATTTTTGCTTTTGACTCCCCATCTTCCAAACCCTATAACATTTTTATTTTTCTGTTCCCAGAGCCATATGAGGGCTTAATGTTTGTGGGACAAATTTTTCTTCATGATGCTCGCATTTATTATTCTGTACAATGTACTGGGAAGCTGGAAAAAAATTCAGAATTGGGTGGATTTGAAGAAAAAGTGCATTTGTGTGACTTTCTTACAAGCTTCGTTTTTACGGCGTTCATTCTGCAGCCAAAATGACATGTCACCTGTATTCTTTGTTTCGGTATGATTCTGGAAATACCAAATTTATATGATTTTATTTACATTTTAACCCCTTAACAAAAATGTAAATCTTTGCAAAAAAATTTTTTTTCTAAAAGTCACCATATTCTGACACCCGTAACTTTTTTATATTTCTGTGTACGGTGCATCTTTTTTTTTGTGGGGCCAGGTGTACTTTTTAGTTATACTATTTTGGGGGATGTATATTGCTTTCATCACTTTTTTTAATATTAAGAATTTTATAGAAGTTTTGTTTAAGAACAGAAGGCAAACCAAACAAATTATCAACAGAGGCGGTACATAGGAGGGGACAGGAGAAGGGAGGGGGACAAGAAACATCAGACGGCCAATAGGGAGAGGCCTTGGGGGGGGGAGTGACAAAGGCTCTTTCGCAGCAGAGTCAAACAGCAAAACCAAAACCAAAAACAAAGGGAAATATACAAAAGGAAGGTTAGGAAGACACAGATGGGAAGGCAGACTGGAACGCAGCAGAGTAATAAAAGTGATTCCAAAGGAGCCACGTTTGGTGGTGGGCTCTATCGTCATGTTTCAATTCCGCAAGCAAGTTTTCCATGCTGCGTATACATAAGACCTCCTGAAGCCAAAACAATAGAGAGGGGGGTGTTGGGGATTTCCACAATCTAGGGATCACGGACCTCGCTGCTATCAATAGAAATCCTAGGAGCTTACGGGTATGCTTCTTAAGCTTACGCAGAAAAATGGAAAGGAGGAGGGGAGCAGGGTCATCATACAGAGTGATGCCTGTGACCTTTGATCACTTTTTATTAAAATTTTTATCAGAGGCGAAACAGTGAAAACATTGGTTTAGCACTTTTGATTTATTTTTTGATTTTTTTCAGACACAGTTATACCTAATGTGTTTCACAGTAATATTTTACTTTGATATGTATTCTATGGAAGGGGGGGTGATTTGAACTTTTAGTTTTTTAATTTTTTAAAATATTTTTTAAAAGTTTTTTTTAATTTTTTTGTACTATTTTATTAGCCCCCCTAGGGCCTTCATAAGGCTCCGGGCTGTCAGAAAAAACAGGTTGGCTCCCGTGATCTCGCAGTGCGGGAGCCGGCCTCCAACACTAAAGGTATGGAGTCGGTGGGGACCGACACCGGAGGCCATTTTTTTTTAAATTTTTTTTTATTTAGGGGGGCTCCTAGCCTGAAATGCCCGCAATAAGAGTGAACTGATCACGTGCACAACAAACTGTATTGCAGTCTATGGGAGATTTGCTACATAGCTATTGAGGCTGGTCATAGACCAGCCGCAATAGCTATGGTGCAATGACAAGCCTTGGAGCCTGTCAGACAAACAGGTTGGCACCTATAATCTCGCCGTGTGGAAGCTGGCCTGCAACGCTAAAGGTACAGGGCTGGTGGTGACTTGCCCCAGAGGGCATTTTTTTATTTGAAGTGGGAGGTCTTGACCTGCAATACCCGCAATCAGAGTGAACTGTATTCTACAGCGGAGACCTGGTTGCTATTGCGGCCGCACTGCAGCAGAGTGACAACCATCTTTAAAAGACCGGCATCCGTCATACTATTACGGCGGATGTCGGGAAGGGGTTAATATAAACATTTACGCCTCATAGATTGTAAGCTCTTGCAAGCAAAGCCCTAAGTCCCATTTTGTGAATTGACTTATTACTGTAATGTATATTTTTGTCTGTACTTGAACCCTACAATTTGTAAAGTGCTGCAGAATATGTTGGTGCTATGTAAATAAAATCTATTATTATTATTACTATTTATTACATGACAAATAAGCTCCTGATTGAAATAAAGGTGTAACACCCTGCACAGCCACTACAAGGTAGACTGTGTGCAGGTAGAGGAATCAATGTAAACCATGAATAATCTACAGTCATGGCCAAAAGTTTTGAGAATGATACAAATATTAATTTTTACAAAGTCTACTGCTTCAGTTTTTCTAATGGCAATTTGCATATACTCCAGAATGTTATAAAGAGTGATCAGCTTAACAGCAATTACTTGCAAAGTCAATATTTGCCTAGAAAATGAACTTTATCCCCCAAAACACATTTCAACATCATTGCAGCCCTGCCTTAAAAGGACCACCTAACATCGTTTCAGTGATTGCTCCGTTAACACAAGTGTGGGTGTTGATGAGGACAGGGCTGAAGATCAATCTGTCATGATTAAGTAAGAATGACACCACTGGACATTTTAAAAGGAGGCTGGTGCTTGCCATCATTGTTTCTCTTCTGTTAACCATGGTTATCTCTAAAGAAACACGTGCAGTCATCATTGCACTGCACAAAAATGGCCTAACTGGGAAGAGTATTGCAGCTAGAAAGATTGCACCTCAGTCAACAATCTATCGCATCATCAAGAACTTCAAGGAGAGAGGTTCCATTGGTGCCAAAAAGGCTCCAGGGCGCCCAAGAAAGACCAGCAAGCAGCAGGACCGTCTCTTAAAAGTGTTTCAGCTGTGGGATAGGGCTACCAGCAGTGCAGAGCTTGCTGAGGAATGGCAGCAGGCAGGTGTGAGTGCATCTGCACGCACTGTGAGGCGGAGACTCTTGGAGCAAGGCATGGTCTCAAGGAGGGCAGCAAAGAAGCCACTTCTCTCCAGAAAAAACATCAGGGACAGACTGATATTCTGCAAAAGGTACAGGGAGTGGACTGCTGAGGACTGGGGTAAAGTCATTTTCTCTGATGAATCCCCTTTTCGATTGTTTGGAACATCTGGAAAACAGCTTATTCAGAGAAGAAGAGGTGAGCGCTACCACCAGTCTTGTCTCATGCCAACTGTAAAGCATCCTGAAACCATTCATGTGTGGGGTTGCTTCTCAGCCAAGGGAATCGGCTCTCTCACAGTCTTGCCTAAAAACACAGCCATGAATAAAGAATGGTACCAGAATGTCCTCCAAGAGCAACTTCTCCCAACCGTCCAAGAGCAGTTTGGCGCTCAACAATGCCTTTTCCAGCATGATGGAGCACATTGCCATAAAGCAAAGGTGATAACTAAATGGCTCAGGGAACAAAACATAGAGATTTTGGGTCCATGGCCTGGAAACTCCCCAGATCTTAATCCCATTGAGAACTTTTGGTCAATCATCAAGAGACGGGTGGACAAACAAAAACCAACAAATTCAGACAAAATGAAAGCATTGATTCTGCAAGAATGGACTGCTATCAGTCAGGATTTGGTCCAGAAGTTGATTGAGAGCATGCCAGGGAGAATTGCAGAGGTCCTGAAGAAGAAGGGTCAACACTGCAAATATTGACTTGCTGCATTAACTCATTCTAACTGTCAATATAAGCTTCTGTTACTCATAATATGAATGCAATTATATTTCTGTATGTGATAAAAACATCTGACAAACACACATAAAAACCAGAGGGCAGCAGATCTTGTGAAAATAGAATATTTGTGTCATTCTCAAAACTTTTGGCCATGACTGTACAGCTCTTGCCCAAGCATTTGAAGCAACTTTAACCTCCTTGCAATATGTGCCTTCTAAAGGCTTCCAGGCTTCCCATAGTATTGTGACTACTGATACCTGCCTGTAGTACATGTCAATAGTTATATAGGGTATCTACCATAGACTGCAGATATCTAGATATACTAAATATAATAGGTTCAAAAGTCCAAGGAAGGACTAAAAAAAAGTTTTAAAAAAATGTAAAAAAAATAAAAAATAGATAAAAAGTTCAAATCAAGCCCCTGTCTCTATATCACACATAAATATAAAGAAACAAAAATAAGTATAAACACATTTGGCATTCCCAAGTCCAAATATGCCCAATTTATTAAAATATAAAAACATTTTTCCTATACAGTGAATGCCATAGTTTTCTGCTTCCCCTCCCAAAACAATGCAATAGAAAAACAGTGATAAAAACTTCATACATTCCTCCAAAATGGTATCACTATAAACTACATATTGAGCCACAAAAAAAGACACCATACATAGCTTCACATACTAAATTTTTGTAAAGGTATTAAGAAAGGGAAAAAAACATATATACAGTGGGTACGGAAAGTATTCAGACCCCTTTAAATTTTTCACTCTTTGTTTCATTGCAGCCATTTGCTAAAAGCAAAAAGTTCATTTTATTTCTCATTAATGTACACTCACCCCCCCATCTTGACAGAAAAAAACAGAAATGTAGATATTTTTGCAAATTTATTAAAAAAGAAAAACTGAAATATCACATGGTCATAAGTATTCAGACCCTTTGCTCAGTATTGAGTAGGAGCATCCTTTTGAGCTAGTACAGCCATGAGTCTTCTTGGGAATGATGCAACAAGTTTTTCACATATGGATTTGGGGATCCTCTGCCATTCTTCCTTGCAGATCCTCTTCAGTTCCATCAGGTTGGATGGTGAATGTTGGTGGACAGCCATTTCCAGGTCTCTCCAGAGATGCTCAATTGGGTTGTGGTCAGGGCTCTGGCAGGGCCAGTCAAGAATAGTCACAGACTTGTTCCGAAGCCACTCCTTTATTTTATCTGTGTGCTTAGGGTCATTGTCTTGTTGGAAGGTGAACTTTCGGCCCAGTCTGAGGTCCAGAGCACTCTGGAAGAGGTTTTCTTACAGGATATCTCTGTACTTGGCCACATTCATCTTTCCTTCAATTGCAACCAGTCGTCCTGTCCTTGCAGCTGAAAAACACCCCCATATTATGATGCTGCCACCACCATGTTTCACTGTTGGGATTGTATTGGGCAGGTGACGAGCAGTGCCTGGTTTTCTCCACACATACCGCTTAGAATTAACGCCAAAATGTTCAATCTTTGTCTCATCAGACCAGAGAATCTTATTTCTCATAGTCTGGGAGTCCTTCATGTGTTTTTTGGCAAACTCTATGCGGGCTTTCATATGTCTTGCACTCTGCCATAAAGCCCCGACTGGTGGAGGACTGCAGTGATCGTTGACTTTGTGGAACTTTCTCCCATCTCCCTACTGCATCTTTGGAGCTCAGCCACAGTGATCTTTGGGTTCTTCTTTACCTCTCTCACCAAGACTCTTCTCCCATGATTGCTCAGTTTGGCTGGATGGCCAGGTCTAGGAAGAGTTCTGGTCGTCCCAAACTTCTTCCATTTAAGAATTATGGAGGCCACTGTGCTCTTAGGAACCTTCAGTGCTACAGAAATTCTTTTGTAACCTTGGCCAGATCTGTGCCTTGCCACAATTCTGTCTCTGAGCTCCTTGGGCAGTTCCTTTGACCTCATGATTCTCATTTGCTCTGACATGCACTGTGAGCTGTGAGGTCTTATATAGACAGGTGTGTGCCTTTCCTAATCAAGTCCAATCAGTTTAATTAAACACAGCTGGACTCCAATGAAGGAGTAGAACCATCTCAAGGAGGATCAAAAGGAAGTGGACAGCACGTGAGTTAAATATGAATGTCACAGCAAAGGGTCTGAATACTTATGACCATGTGATATTTCAGTTTTTCTTTTTTAATAAATTTGCAAAAATATCTATATTTCTGTTTTTTTTTTCTGTCAAGATGGGGTGCTGAGTGTACATTAATGGCTGCAATGAAACAAAGAGTGAAAAATTTAAAGGGGTCTGAATACTTTCCGTACCCACTGTATTTGGTATCACCAACATTTGGTGATTGTACCGACCCAGAGACTAAAGCTAACATGTAATTTTTAGTTTCAAAAGTATTTATTGAAATATTGCAATAGCATAAAACAGTCTAAGCAAAGAGCCAATCGTAATACAAATACAAATATAAAAGTGCAAAGTAGCAGAAAAACAATACAGGTAGACTGTTAAACATCTGGAGTCGGTAAAAGAATAAAGTAAGAAAAAGGGGTAAAAAAAAAAGGTACTAATACTTAAAACCAACAGGAGAGGAATATGGGAGGGAGGGGTGTAGCGCTATAATGCAAGCAGATAGGAGATGGGTGGGAGAGAGATCCTACTTGAAAAAAAAGGGGGGGGGGTGCAAAATACTTTTAATCTTATCCAGCAATCAGAGCTGTAGGCAATATGGCAGTCCTGGGATGTGAGTAACATGTAATTTTTAATGCACAGTGAACACCATAAATATAAAACCTGTAAACAAATGGCGCAGTTGTGTTTTTACTTCTAATTCCACCTGATTATTAATTTTTTATCCAGCTTCCCAGTACATAGTACAGACTATTCAAAGCTGCCATTGTGAAGTATAATTTGTTCCACAAAAAATAAGTCCCTATATGACGGAAGAATAAAAAACATTATGGCTTTTGGAAGGGAAAGTAAGAAATTTAAATGCAAAAATGGAAAACTGTCATGGCCTCAAAGAGTTAAACAACTTATTGGAGGGGTATACTGCCACTGATTTGATATTAATGGCTTTTCCTAAAGACAGGCCATCGATATTGTGAAAACGGTAAACACTTTAAGTATTTAACCTGTGAAACGGCCATACTGCCTCACTGGGTATTTCAGTCAATTTTTCAGTAATTACCTCAAGATGGCCCAGGAAAACCAAACCCCATAAGGAGAATATTCACTATTACAGAATGTGTGTTTATGTTACTTAATCCCTGAAATACATGTAACTCCTGTGGAACTGATTTAGTTAATATGGAGGGAAAGACACAAGGGAATTAAATTGTTCCAAGTGTCCCTGCTATGTCAGCATATGACAGGCAGTGGCTAGAACAGATGTTCTATCCATATAGACATATAAGACATTGCCAGTCACAACATCTTAGGTCAACCATTTCTGTAGTAAACAGTCACGTTTTTCCCAATAAAAACATGTTAAGCTCCTGTTTTACCACACATCAGGGTGGTGCCAAATGGGGTTCTGAATGTGGCTATGGCTGCAGTCAGAGCTGGGGCCACAAGTGCATACTTCTAAGTATGGCTTGGTTCACACAACATTTTTTTGTTGAGGAACTACGTGTGATTTTTAAGTGCAGTAATAAATAGTACATGTTACATGCATCTACATAAAGTAACATGTACTACACATTACTGCAATTAAAAACTTGTGCAGCGTATTCTTGATAGTGACGGTTATGGGTGCTACAGCGGTATCTCAGATACTTCAAAAAGATACAACTATGTTGCCAACAACTGTGGTTATCAAGAATACGGTGAGTGAGCAGCGCAGTACCCAGCATATAAACAATACTGGAAGCTGTGTGCTGTGGGAAACGGTTGATCTGCAGGGTCCTAACAGTCGAAGAGATCTATGAGATCAGTGGGGGTCCAACACCCAGGGCCCCTGCTGATCAACTCTTTGAAGATACTGTGGTGCTTTTGCAAGCACTGTGACTCTTTCGCTATTTACATTGAACAGTATCTGTTTTATAATTGCCATGCGATGTTATTACAGCATGTAATAATAGTGCTCAGCTGCTATAAAACAGATGACATGTGATGTGAAAAGTGAAAAAGTCCCACACAGTATAATATGCTCCACAGTGGCCCCCACATAGTATAATTTGCTCCACAGTGCCACCCACATAGTATAATATTCTCCACAGTGACCCCCCACACAGCATAATATGTTCGACACCACGATAGCCCCAACACAGTATAATATGCTCCACAGTGAGCCCCACACAGTATAATATGTTCCACAGTGGCTCCCACACAGTATAATATACTCCTCAGTGGCCCCCATACAGTATATATGCTCCAAAGTGGCCCCCACACAGTATAATACGCTCCACAGTGGCCCCCACACAGTATATTATGCTCCCCACAGTGGCCACACACAGTATAAAATGCTCCCAAGAGCCCCCCTAGAGTCTCTTCAGGTGAACCCCACGAAATTTGACGAATATTCGTGATTTTCTGCCCTCTGCTTCGTTTTTTTCAGCATCCTCTTTGGTCCTCTTCTGCCTGCGAGGTCACGTGCCCCAGATGTCACTGCTGGGACCTGTGTTTTGGCCTCAGTGGTCACGTGACTGTTGAGGCCCAATCACATGACCCAAAATGGGTTGCTCATTCATGGGGGAAAAAAAGGGCCTGTAGAATACTGTTTTTTTGGGGGGGTTTTTTGGTTGTTTTTTTTCTATTTTTTTATTTTTCTATTATTCTATTTGTAAACTGCAAAGCAAATAAACTATAATAAATATACCATAAGTGGTCTGCTCTAAGCTAGGACTACACGTAAACTTTTGGTGGTAAGACATATTTTCTAAGAGTAATCCAAACCTCAACAAGTGATTTGAAAGAGAGTTTCAAGCGATTTCAATATTACTACTATTTAGTCATTAGGAAATTCCAGTATGTTGGAATAAAATAAAATAAACTGCAGTGATGGATTTGAATGGATTTGTTGCTTAATGCATTCCTATGGTCAGCAATTTCACAGTGATTTTTTTTGTAAACAGTAATAAAAAATAAAAAATGTAGGTGTACCCCTAACCTTTAATGTAATGCCTATTTTAAAGAGGACCTTTCACGTCCTCATGTATATGTGGTTTTACATACCGCTAGAAAGCCGACAGCGTGCTAAATTCGGCGCACTGTTGGCTTTCCCGTTATATGCCCCGGGGCTGGAGATATCGGGGGTCTAATTTTCACCGTTCACTGTCAGAAGGGCGTTCCTGACAGTCTAGCTGCGCTGTGAGGAACGCCCTCCCTGACTGTGCTTGTCCATAGCACTGTACTGATAGTACTCGGCTCAGAGAGAGGGCGCATTCCTTACCGCCCAATGATGACGCTGAGCTGTGAGGAACTCCCCCTCAGTACAGTGCTATGGAGGAATACTGTCAGGCAGGGCGTTCCTCACAGCGCAGCTAGACTGTCAGGAACGCCCTTCTGACAGTGAACGCTGAAATTTAGACCCCCGATATCTCCAGCCCCGGGGCATATAATGGGAAAGCCGACAGTGCGCTGAATTCAGCGGTAGCGGTATGTAAAACCACATATACATGAGGACATGAAAGGTCCTCTTTAATCGGTTATCCAGGGAAAATACACTAAAGCTTACCAGTGCATTCCCTAGACTGTATAAGCTTTATTTGCAGAGCAAACTCTCTGTCACATGGTTGACTACAGTCATGGCCAAAAGTTTTGAGAATGACACAAATATTCTATTTTCACATGATCTGCTGCCCTCTGGTTTTTATGTGTGTTTGTCAGATGTTTTTATCACATACAGAAATATAATTGCATTCATATTATGAGTAACAGAAGCTTATATTGACAGTTAGAATGAGTTAATGCAGCAAGTCAATATTTGCATTGTTGACCCTTCTTCTTCAGGACCTCTGCAATTCTCCCTGGCATGCTCTCAATCAACTTCTGGACCAAATCCTGACTGATAGCAGTCCATTCTTGCAGAATCAATGCTTTCATTTTGTCTGAATTTGTTGGTTTTTGTTTGTCCACCCGTCTCTTGATGATTGACCACAAGTTCTCAATGGAATTAAGATCTGGGGAGTTTCCAGGCCATGGACCCAAAATCTCTATGTTTTGTTCCCTGAGCCATTTAGTTATCACCTTTGCTTTATGGCAAGGTGCTCCATCATGCTGGAAAAGGCATTGTTGAGCGCTAAACTTCTCTTGGACGCTTGGGAGAAGTTGCTCTTGGAGGACATTCTGGTACCATTCTTTATTCATGGCTGTGTTTTTAGGCAAGACTGTGAGAGAGCCGATTCCCTTGGCTGAGAAGCAACCCCACACATGAATGGTTTCAGGATGCTTTACAGTTGGCATGAGACAAGACTGGTGGTAGCGCTCACCTCTTCTTCTCCGAATAAGCTGTTTTCCAGATGTTCCAAACAATCGAAAAGGGGATTCATCAGAGAAAATGACTTTACCCCAGTCCTCAGCAGTCCACTCCCTGTACCTTTTGCAGAATATCAGTCTGTCCCTGATGTTTTTTCTGGAGAGAAGTGGCTTCTTTGCTGCCCTCCTTGAGACCAGGCCTTGCTCCAAGAGTCTCCGCCTCACAGTGCGTGCAGATGCACTCACACCTGCCTGCTGCCATTCCTCAGCAAACTCTGCACTGCTGGTAGCCCGATCCCGCAGCTGAAACACTTTTAAGAGACGGTCCTGCTGCTTGCTGGTCTTTCTTGGGCGCCCTGGAGCCTTTTTGGCACCAATGGAACCTCTCTCCTTGAAGTTCTTGATGATGCGATAGATTGTTGACTGAGGTGCAATCTTTCTAGCTGCAATACTCTTCCCAGTTAGGCCATTTTTGTGCAGTGCAATGATGATTGCACGTGTTTCTTTAGAGATAACCATGGTTAACAGAAGAGAAACAATGATGGCAAGCACCAGCCTCCTTTTAAAGTGTCCAGTGGTGTCATTCTTACTTAATCATGACAGATTGATCTCCAGCCCTGTCCTCATCAACACCCACACCTGTGTTAATGGAGCAATCACTGAAACGATGTTAGGTGGTCCTTTTAAGGCAGGGCTGCAATGATGTTGAAATGTGTTTTGGAGGATAAAGTTCATTTTCTAGGCAAATATTGACTTTGCAAGTAATTGCTGTTAAGCTGATCACTCTTTATAACATTCTGGAGTATATGCAAATTGCCATTAGAAAAACTGAAGCAGTAGACTTTGTAAAAATTAATATTTGTATCATTCTCAAAACTTTTGGCCATGACTGTACACTCTACTCTAAGGACCTACAGCCAGAGCAGAGTCAGTGACGTCACATACAGCTGGTGCGGTAGCAGGGAGGGCTAATTGCACAGGCTTCCAACACCCCTCTGTGTTCTGCAAAGGTAGCAATTGGAGCTTAGGAAGACCTGGCTATATGTTAGAAATAAAGCCTGTCAGGTGTGTAAGTGAAGGGATTGAACTGGTAAGCTTTATTTCTTCCTGCATAACCCCTTTAAAGGGGTTGGCCACTTTCAGACCAATATTGAGAGACAAATGTTATTGTTTGTATAATAAAAAATTGTACAATTTTCCAATATACTTTCTGTATCGATTCCTCACAGTTTTCTAGATCTCTGCTTGCTGTCATTCATTCTGCTTACTTCTAGTGGATAAAATTCTGACCATGGTCATGTGATGAACACACAGATGCACAGGTCATTATAGTCACAGCCAATTAATCAGACAGCTGCCTGGTAATGAGCTGTGCACCTGTGTGCTCATCACATGACCATGAACTGTAAATCACATAGTCAGAGTTTTATCCACTAGAAGTAACAGAATGAATGACAGTAAGCAGAGATCTAGAAAACTGTGAGGAATTGATACAGAAAGTATATTGGAAAATTGTACATTTTATTATACAAACAATAACACTTGTCTCTCTGTATTGGTCTGAAAGTGGCCAACACCTTTAAGGCCCCATGTTGCGGAAACGCAGCTTTTCTTGTTGCAGATTTTGCTGCATTATTTTGAGCCAAAGCCAATAATGGCTACAAAATGAATGGGAAATATATAGGAAATACTTCTACATTCTGCTTAATCGACTCCTGACTTTTGCTCAATCAACTGCAACAAAAAAGTTGTGTTTTCACAACGTGGGGCCTCAGCCTAAGGCTAAGACCCCAAGTAGAGAATCGCAGTAAAAAAGCGCTGCGGAAAGACAGCATCGAAAATACAGCACGTTTTTTTTCCGCAGTGCTTTTCACAGAAAGTCTGCAGTTTTCCAGAGTTGCCCCTATTATACCTATATGGAAAATGCCAGCATTTCTGTAGGTATAATTGACATGCTGCGATTTACAAAAACTTAATGGTTTTTGAAATAGCAGGATTTCTGCTGTAGATGTTTTTCTGCAATGTGTAGATGGGATTAGCCAGAATCCCATCCACTTTGCAGGTACTGTAAAGTGTGTGGTTTTTGCCACGACCAAATCACAGCGTTTATGCTCCATTATCATATTCTGGTCTCATGTATTGGAAAACTATTACTTGATTTGATACACTTGATAGGCTTTGCTGGCATTAAGTACTGGATTTTTGTCCAAAATTGTGAATTGAGAGGACAAGACTTATCTCCTTTCCATTTGACTCTGTTTTTCGTCTTAAGAAGTTGTAGAGATTCTGGTTGTAAGCTTTTCTCACTTAAAGGTGTGAATTCAATCAAAATGACTTTAATCTTCCTCTCCACCATCGCTTTGTGTAAGCCACTTTCAAAGTCATACATGGCTTTGCAAGCTGTAAAGTCTTTGCTTAAGACAATGATTAATCTTCTGCTCTTTTCGAGAAATGAGTTCATGTCATCGACCAAGGCTACAAAGCAGGAAGATGTAGGTTAGAAGTATTTCAGCAAAATTACTCTGAGCGTAAATATGATTATATACTGTAATTCATATGAAATTACACTGTGGTTTATAAAAAAAAAAAAAAAAAAAAAAAAGTGTTTCCTACAAAATCCTGATAACAATCTTTAAAACAGCCATGTAACTGATAATGCTGAAGATCTAGTAGTTTGTCATATACATATATATATACACACACATATATATATCTATATCTATCTATATAGATATATATATATATATATATATATATATATATATATATACACACACACACACACACAGACACACACACTTTTTAGGGATGAAATATGTAATCCCAGAAATTGCCTTTTTATTTTTAAAGCAAGATTGTCTTTTTCGTATTGTCTATTTGAAGTTGACCTGTCACCAAGTACAATTCTAAATTACATACCCCCATTTGATTACCGCTATGCCCCTGATCAATTTGGCATTTTATTTCCATCTACCCAGTGATAAGATATGGGCCTGGAAAGTTATATGTATATTAGCATTTATTCTCCATGTGGGCGCTAATCTTTTGTTTTCTCAAAGAAGATAGAAGTTTACCCAACCCACTTGGTGAACAAGTACTAATTTACATACCACATACTAGGGGCCACATCTTTTGAATGATATTTGGAATAATATTTAGATTAATATAATTTTTTATAATGATATACACTGTGTGCACAATTATTAGGAAATTTGTATTTTTGAGGATTCATTTTATTATTGAACAACTACAGTGCTGTCCCTCAATCCAAAATGTTAATAAACCTCAAACCTGAATATTTAAGAAAATAAAAATTAGGTTTTGGCTTTGTTAGGAGAATATCTATGTGTGCATAATTATTCGGCACCTTTTGGTGTACAGAATTTTTATGCAACTAAATATAAAATGAAAATTTTCCCATCTCTATTTTTATCTGTTAAAGTGCGAATAATAAACAAACAACTCAAAATTTACAAAAAAGCATTTCCAAAAAATAAAAATCAGTGACCAATATAGCCACCCTTCTTTTCAATAACATGGAATCTGTCAGTTTCTTAATCTGTTGAAGATCATCTTTTTAAACAGCAGCAACCACATCCTCCCAGACACTGTTCAGAGATGTGTACTGTTTTCCTTCACCGTAAATTTCCCATTTACGTAGGGCTCACAAGTTCTTTTTTCAAAAGTGCTGCATCCCTCCCAATTTTTGCCAAGCTATCTAATAATTATGTACACCTTGATATAGGGTGTTGATCTGCTTAGACCACACCCTTCCGCATTACACAAATACAGATCACCAATAACCATTCACGTTTATACAGCTTGAAGTGGGAAAATATGCATAAAAATCATGATATTATGCACTTGCACCAAGCCATATGGTACTGGGGGCTCCCATGGGACAGCAGGACAGTGTTGCATTTAGAATGCTGTGGTGAGTATTAGGTTTTTTCTTTTTTATTTGTTTGATATATATTATGGGGGCAACCTAAAGGGGACATGAAACTGTGGGAGCAACCTGGAAGGGAACATTATATTGTGGGGGCACCCTGGAGGGGCATGTTATAGGATAACTGGAGAGGGATAATATAATATAATGTCTGAGGGTTCACTGGGATGGGACAGGGTAATGTGTGATGCCACTGAATGGGCATTTGATTGTGTGATGGGCCACTGAGGAGAATTATATTTTATAAGGACACTATATATAGGCATTATACTATGTGAGGGCTACTTAGGGGGCGTTATTATCTATGCAGGTCAGGTATTTCTAACTGGTGGTGATGGGGAGATCCACTTTTGCACTGGGCACGCCAATGTGTTAAAAACGTACTGGACTCAGTCTTAAATTATTTAAATGGATGTGTTCACTTGCTTGAATGTAAGCCAATGTTAAGGGCACTAGTCGTCAGTCTCCAATCTCAGGGTTGTTGGAAAACATGGGGACACCTTCTCAGCTTCAATTGGACACAAAAAGGCGAACTCCAGGGCAAAGGTGCGCTAGTGTCCACCCTGAAGAAATAGGGTAATGTGGCATATAAGTAGCAAACTGCGGCAGTGTCCAGAGTTTGCACTGTATAAACACAAGGGGCAGCAAACTTGGGGCTATATACAGTCATATGAGTCCAGGGATTCTCTCCAGGATGTGATGATAAGAGCCCCAGATATGTATTTTTCTTGGAAATGTATTTTTACTTGTTCATATTAGTCCTCCACATACCTTTAGGAATGTTATGCTTAAGTTGTGTTTACATTGGTGGACGATACTCTTCAGTGGTTTTATGTGTATACCATGGGAGATGGCTCTTTCTAGCCAACCAGTTTTATTAGCTCTGGACAGATGTCCATGGGGGAGAGAGGGCCAGTGACCTTAAGTTCACCCACAGACACACATCGCTCCCAGCACCTAGGAAGGCATCCCAGGGTTCTGCAAAGGAGAGAAGGAGGAGGGGCCCTACCTGGGAGGAGGTGTGGGTGGGGTATTAGCCATATGCTGAAAGGAGACCTAGATTCTTGGTCACTCAGCAAAGAGGCATCAAAAAAGTCTTATCTTGGAGAAGATGTGAGAGCTTGTTCTGCTGTGAACTGAGCATGGGCCTAGCATTGAGGCCTGAAGCCTTTTCCTTTGTCTTTGGAGTCTTGACAGCATTGTAGGTGAGATGTGCTCTGTAACTTGCTTAACCCTCTGCCAGGGGTCTCTGGAAATTCTGCACCTCCGGTAGCCAGAGCAATTTTTACAGTTTTGAGATGGACAAATCAAACCTAAATTGCAACATTAAAAAATCATCCAACCCCCCCATACCTATATATTTTCTTAAAGTAAACAACTGCAGCATTGTCAGAATGCCACTTGGTACTGTATGCGAACAAGCACCTTCAATACAATTTTGATTTAAAGTGAATGTTTTATTTAAAAAAATGCAAATAAATGTATATTAGTTGCCAAAAGTGGAAACCAAACAAAAAGTTATATTCACCACCTAAAAAATAAGAGATCAACATGTGCAGAGTTCATTCATATCACTAAGGCCTAAACCTGCATGCACATGTCTTCAGAAAATAGCTAGAACTAGAATGAGCAAAAATCTGCTTTGAAGTTGGAAAGGTTAAAAAAGTATCATTCTATAAAATGTAGGGATTACACACCGTGGAAAGCAAGTGAACCACTAAACCTTATATATTTTTTGAAAGTAGATAACCTGAAGATTACATGTGTCCCAATGGGTTATCAATAGCCACATCCACCTTCATGTAACTTTGTGAAAAACACAAATAATTCTTTGAAAAAATGCACTAAAACATATATTTGCACTTAAAACTCCTATTCAATCTTACATTCACACACAAAATACATTTAAAATAAAATATCCAGATGTATACAATTTATATATACCACAAACATCAACTACAACAAGAGCTCGTACTCTCAAAAATGCTGATACAGAAGACAGGCAAGATTTTGCTGTTATTCACTAATATGTTAAAAATCTATATGCACCTAGCAAACTGCGACTGTGATACCAAAATCTAACTTTTTTTTGAGATTGCACAGCACACAGTATATAAAAACACAACTTAATATTTCATATATACAACCACCTTCATGCAACTTTGCAGCAAATAGAGATTGTAAACAAAAATTTAACAAAAATTCAAATTTGCCACTAAAGTGCATGTTCAAGCAGTCCCGTTCTGCAAACAAAATGTACTTTCCAAAGAGCTGCAATATGTGAGGAATTCATACATACCACACATATATATATTTACAGGTGCGGGTGTTAAAGAAACGCCAAAGTCGCAGAAATGCGCCAACCAATTTTGTGCATGAAAATTAAATAAGAATTTACATAAAATATAATTTTCTATCCCCCTATAAAAATTGTAGCAATTTATACATTCATCTCTAGTAATAATCGTTATTGCTATTATTTTAGCATGTAACGGATATCGCTAGAGGCATATTTTACTCTATAAAGATAAGGTATGGACAGGACAAGGATTGGGTGAAATGTAAACTTTATTGATGACTTTGTGCATGTGTTGTGTAAGTGTTGGGTGCAACTCTTTTGGTGATGCGTCCTGGACAGTGGTAAACATCTGGGTCACAGCGCCAACAAACTTCCTGGTTATGTTATGTTCAGAGGGGTATTACAGAAGATACCCCTCTAATAAGGCTCAGAGGGGTATTACATTATCCCTCTATATGACAATCAGAGAGCAAAAGTATAGTATGCTCTTTGATTGATAGAAGAGGGGATAACATGGACAGAAGTCCCTGCTATCCCCCCCGGGGTCACATATAGGTTATGCACAGATGATGATGATGATTTCTCATCCCTGTGCAGTCTGCAGGGCTGCTCCTCCCCCCTCCTCCTCCTAGCAGCTCTTAAGATGCTTCCTGATACAGGAGGGGGGATGACATTTTAGAGCCCCATATCTCAGGATTCGTTAGGAGTATTAAGAAGATCTTGGATTCATTTTAAAGATGAGAATCTTTAAAATGATAGCCCTTACAAATTCCGAGTGAATCGCTTTTAAAAATGCTGTCGGGAATTGAGATCTCCAATGGGATCTCAATGCCGAATAGCGTTTTCAACAGTGGTAGGTGGCTGCTGGTTTGTTGATGTTCAAACTCGCTTGTTTGTTGCTAAGTAGTGGAAGAGTGAAGAAATCAGGCGATACCTTTTAGAGGCTAACTGAGTATATTTGATGGTGAGCTTTCGAGAGTACTAGCTCTCTTCTTCAGACATGGTGGTATGATGCAATTGTAATTCTCTGACTTGCGTTAACACGGGGTAATGATCCTGCCAACTACACCAAAAATCAGTATGCCACAGCCGAGATGGAGGGAACTGAAGCATGGGAGTAGTACTGGCGGTAACAGCGTCACCAGATAGGCCAAGTTCCCTCAACCAATCTCCACAGCACACCTCCTAGGCCGGACATCGACGAGGGGGGCCTGCTCTGCTACCGAACAGTGGTGGTAGTAGTTCCACTGGGACACTTCCAGTTGGAGAAGGGTCCTCTCTTACCCTGAGCCAGTGTGATGGTGTTCGGAAGGGCCCTGATATTAAAGCAGCAACGACTCAGGAAGGCAGTAATGCAGTGAAACAGGTTGAACTTTCTTGGCAACTGTAAACTGTAACCTTGCAGCTTCCCAATAGGAGTAGTAGTCTCCCAGTGTGCAGTATGCCCAGACTTGGTCTTGAAAGATGCCCAGATGTAATAAGGCTTTAAGTGCCATTTACTCAACTCCAACAACTCTCCCTGAAACTTAGCCACAGCCAGCAGGTAGTACTGGGGGCTGTAGTACAAGGTAGTCCTTTCTGGGTCCGATTACCTTTTGAGGTGGATACCAGATAACACCTCCTGGCAGGCAGGACTCCTTTTCTCCTCCTGGCACTGTGTCAGAAGACTTGACAGCTATTATCCCTGTCTCAGGGCTGCCTTTATGTAAGCCTTCGACTCAATCTTCCCCCTCAGGGGCTGTATGGAGAAGTGAGTCAGTGCTAACTTAGACTGTCCACTGCTAACTGCTAGACTGAGGCCCTAATGGTTTCCTGGAGACCTTCATCTCCCAAATCTCACCCAGCAACATACCTCCCAACCATCCCGGATTCAGCCGGACAGTCCCGGATTTTAGGTCCTGTCCCACTGTCCTGGTCGGCGGAAGGTATGTCCCGGTCTCAACTCATCTGTGTCCGGAGGACATACAAGATATACAAAACACACCCAAAAGGCACAAAACAGAGACAATAGAAGCAGGAGCACTCTGTCATACTGCACTATGACAAGATAGCCTTTGCTGATCTCACATAAAGCTCAGTGATTAAGTCCGCAGTTTCAATCGTTCCACTACAGCAGTGAACATGCATCTTTGTGCAGAAACGAAGGATGTGGAAGGAGCCTGTCACTCCCTACTCAGCATATCTCACACTGCATTACATAGTTTTGTGTATTGCAGTTATGCAGATGTGTATTGCTTTTCCAGGGGTGCGTATTGACATGCTGAGACTATTGCTATTGTTGTCTTAGCACTTCATAAATTAACATCCCCAGCAAAGCAATGCACATCTTCATATCAGCAATACACAGAACTGCATTTTTTTTATTTATTGAAGTTACTGTCACAATACAACACAATGGGTAATAATATGATTAAGGATAGTTGTATATGTAAGCCTAAGCCATCATCATCACAATGAAAAAACAGCAATAACAAATCTCATCTATTCCAGACGTAAGATATTATATTTTGCCACCATCATCCCTATACCCCGACAAGGAGAACAAAATGAGAAGTGAGAGCTCTCTTAAATCCCCTCTTGCCCACGTCAACCACTCTGCTGTCTACCTCTCCTATAAAGGATTTCCATTTCTTAAAAAACTGTGCTGTGTTGGAAGACTTCCTTCTTTCTATGTGCATAAGGTGTTATAACTCATCAATGATTTGTTCCACAATCGGTACCCGTGGCTAAAGCCGCAACTGTAGGATACAGCGTTTCAATTATCAGACACACACCCTGTGGAACAATCTGGGGAGATTCTTGCTGGCTTGTATGAGAGGCTGTGCTGGCTACTATTGGGGAACTGCACTAGCTATAATGGGGGGTTGGTGCCTAACTATTAGGGGGGTAGCCTTTTTAATATTTGGGAGTAGCTATATCTAGTTATTTTTTTTTTTTGGGGGGGGGCTGTGGATAGCTATTATGGAGGGACGTACAGTGCCTAACTATTTATGGGGGCTTAACTAGTTATCATTTTGGGTGTTGTGAGTAGTAATTATGGGGGGGGGACTATGCCTAGTAATTATGAACTGGAGACTGGGCTTATTTATCTTGCGGACTATGCCTAGCTATTCTAGGGAAAATATGCATAGCTATTATAGGGGGCTATACCTAGTGATTATGGGAAAAACAGTACCTAGCTAATATGGTAGGGGGTTCAAGCTAGCAATTATGAAGGGGAATTTGGCCGGCTATTATGAAAGGGGGGTTAGGACATTGCAAAAAAAACAAAAGTATATCTTTTGGACAAATAAATTCTTATCCTTTAAAATAAAAAAAAATATGAGGGAGAATTAAACCGATAGAGTCCACAAGAAAACAATACAGCTTTCATCTGTCATGTTTATCCATCGATTCTACTAACACACCCACCCTGCACAACACTGCTGAAAACTGAGCTACCTAGAACAGGGTGTTTGTCTTTTGTGAATACTCTAGTAACTACTGTGAAAGCTACAATATTTTTGTTTTTTGTATAGTGACTTGCAAAATTACAAAAAAAAAAATCAGCAAAAAGTTTTAAGAATTATATTCTACCTAAACCTGTGGTTTAAATAATATGCAATGATTTTGATGGCACATTCTCATTAACAACATTGTCTGCATTACATTGGCATCATTGATAGCCAAAAGTGTAAGGGAACAAATATGTCAGATGAAGAAATAGACAAAAATCCCGAAACGGCGCTGTATGCAGATAAATGAATTTGGCTTGGCTAAAATCCCATTTGCTGTCTCAAGACTCAGTGAGTCAAAAGCAAATTGAGGATCTGTTACATCCAACAGAGGGCGCATGAGCTCCCCAGCTCTTTTCCCATAATGCCTTGTGATATGTAGATGAAGAAATAGAACACCAAGCAATCTCAGACACTCAAACTCCAGGTATATACTGTAAGAATAGGAATGAGGCCAGAGGGTGCTAAATATCTAAGAATTCAGTTTTCCTTTATATATTCATATGATTTTAGAAATGTTGTCTAGAAATGAACAAGTAACAGTTCTTATTATGTATTCTTACCTCCTCCTGGTATTACATCTCTCTCAAAGATGCATAGTTTATAACCAAAATTATTTTCCAAGATTGGTATAAGAGTCTGGAATGCAAAATGTCTTTCCTCAGATTCAAAGGTGGAAAAACTTTCCAAAGACATGTAAGCATCATATTCTTTCCCATCTGAGTAAGGAAAAATGTATAATGTATACTGATTAGAATAAATATACTATATATTCTATATTTATATTTAAGAAGTACATTAATATACTATATTTATATTAAAAAGAAAGATGCAACACTAACTAACCTCCAATAGTTTCATCTACTCCAGTTATACTGCGGTATAAGAGAACAATTTGGATCCTAAACAGTATGCACAAGCCGATCAGAAGCACAATGGAGACAGAGCAAGTGATAGATGCAATAATGGATGTTGTAAAAACATTTTTAGAAATATCTTGGCTCTTATCTGTTTGGAAAAAGAGGATATTGGTTTAAAAACCTTCATAGACCAACAGTGACTTAATTTCACATGCAAAATAAGCATTGACCAGATCAATGTTATGAAGAAGTATCTCACCATCCAGTTTTCTGCATTATTGCATATTTATACTGAATGGTTTCTAATCAGTAAACTTAATGTAGCATCAGATACTAGGATCATATAATGCACATTTGTAAGCCTAGTTTTACTTTTAAAACCTCTTTTCTGTAATCTAATCACAATAAAATACATTATCCCCTGTTGTTGTGCATTAAAGGGGTTGTCCGGGATGAAATAAAACGTAACCCCTAAACTAAACCCCCTCCCCCCGCCTAACTTCTAATTTACTTATATTAAAAAAAAAATCTATAATTACCTCACCCCGTCAGGTGACGTTCCGTTTTGCCGCTTCACCATTACACCCCCCCAACCCCATCATGCTTACATATCTTCCTCTTCGGGAACGGCTCCTCCCCTCTTCCTCTTTGCCAGCGCTTGCGCAGTCTGGAGGTGCTTGCGACACATGCGCATTAGAGATGACACTCCATCTCTACTGCACAGACGTCAGATGTACTTCCGGTTTGTGTACGTGCTTGCAGAGAGGAAGAAAGGCGTCTCCAGCCTGTGCACAGTGAAAGAAAAGGAGGAGCCATCTCCCAGAGAGGAAGACAAGTAAGTATGATGCGGTGGTGGGGGGTGGGCTTAGTTAGTTAGTTGGGAAGGGCTAGTAGTGGGCGGGATAGCTAGGGAGACAGGGAGGGGGTGTAACTGAGTGATAGAGAAGGGGGGCAGTGAGAGGGAGGTAGTGTGGAAGATACACAGGAAGCTACACAGCAGGAAGCTACTCCATGTAAACAAATGCAGAAGATGCCAGGAGCTCCCAGAGAATCCCAGAAATCACTCAAAACATTGCTAAAGGTATATGGGTGTACTTATTAATCAATTAATAGCACTAACAGACCTTTTTTAAAAAAAAGATTTTTTTGCCCGGAAAGCCCCTTTAAGCCATTAGATCCTGACTTTTGCAGTTTCATATCTCCCTTTCTCCCCAGGTGTCAATGTCTTCCTGTATCAGCTTCTAAAGACCATGTTAGCGGGCACCACACATAGTATAAAGAAAACAAGGTTCATCTCATGTATGCTAAAAATTACAGAGAAAGGCATAAGAGCAAGTTGCATACATAGTTGAGACACTACACCTAATTTTAGAAAAATATACAGTATATATTTTTCTCATTTTGGGTGTAGTGTCTCATCTATGAAACGCCACGGCAAATAATGCAGCGTTTTACAGTCCGTGAAAACTGGAGAAAAATCCGCGCAGTGGAAATGACTTGTCAAGATACAAAATGCAACCTTTTCCTAAATGGGGGAAAATTAGGTCCCAATTTATGTCCCAGCAATTTAAAGGATAGAGGGGCAGCCTGGGGGCTTAATTTTGCAATTCTTTCCCTCATCAATTCAGAACCTGTGGGTATAGCCCATGACACTCTTTCACAGAGTTTGCACAGGTTCACATCATACCTTAACCATTTGTTGGACAGATATTGGCAGATATTTAGCCTGACCTTAAATTGAACAAAAGACTGTTTTTTTGCCACATTTTTGTCACACTTGAGTAATCTTCTAAAGTTAGTCCTGGACATTATGGAGACATAATAACCTGAGTGTGAGCTTTTATTATGCTCATATTAAACAACAAGTTCTAAAATACTTTTGCTAAAATGTTCCACACTTATTTGACCATGTTGTAAAAAAATGCCCCTGTTGGAGCAACTCATGTGCACCACAGCAAAAAAAACTACCAAAATTGTAGTGTCTTTTTGCTGAGGCAGACCTACTGGAGTGGACTGTAAAAACAGTTCATTCCATACAAGTAGATAGAACCTGTTCAGACATAGGAAAGTAAAGAGGAATTTGAGGTAGATATCTGCCCTGAATTCCTCTTTATTTTCTGCCCCCGGACACGGTGCAGAGCATCAGTATTCCATTGCGGCTTTCCACCTCTGATTAGGCCCAAATTAATGAGTCTAATCAGTGGGGAGTCTCAAGCCGCAGCCTCTATCAGCTGCAGAATCCGCGGTAAGGTCGAGCAAGACACTTTTTTTTCAGCGTCCTGCTCCAAATGTTTTCAATTGGAGGCAGAATGAGGGAAAAATCTGCTGCTGATTTAGGGGTGAGATCCACTGCAAAATGAGTGCCAGATTCCACTGTGTGAACAGGGGCTGATCGCTTTCATCTGTATTAATGGAAGTGCTCAATGCAGAAACTGAGTGGACCCCCATAGATACATACATATATATTGTGAGGGTGTGAACCTAGAGGGCGCTGGTGAGCGACCCAAAAACAGGGTTAAAAAGGACCTTGGCCACACCCATACCTGGGGGCTTCACTCCAGAGGAAGTGCACACAGCAGGAGAGTGCTGCTGGTAACCTGCAGGGAGCTGGTGGATGGAGGACCAGTTAGAGACAGACAGGTGGTCTGTCCAAGAGGACTGGATTCTACAACGGACGTGGTTAAGCTCAGTGTGAGCCAGACAGCTGAGGAGAAACCTCAGCAAACCTTCTTGCCCGCAGAAGTTAGTCAGGGCTGTGTGTGGGCTAGGCTGTTTTGTTATTTTTGTTCCCGTTATCACTTACTAGCTGAATAAAGCCATTTATTTTGTATTGCCATTACCTGATATGCTGTTTATTTGGCATCCAGCACCACCAACACCTCTGTTAAGTCCAGGAAGCTCTAACCTTTGATGCTAAACTACCCCCAATTGTCACATATAGTGCTTCAGATGCGGGCAAAAAGAGACAAGTGTTTGGTAAACTGCAGTATTACTAAATGTGCATTGTGGCATACAGCTGAAAAAGAAGTCTGTGATTTCAAGTCAGAAACCCAGAAGGGGTGAGTGGAACTACAAAATAAAAAACTGTGTGCAAAATTGATGAAATTAAAACTCTGGAAGAGGAATCCAGGGAATTGACTTTGTGTATACTGTGGCGCATTAGTCTGTAAAGTGCTTGCTGATGGCAAGAAAGTAAGCAATGCGTGTAGAAATATTGTAGAAATATTGCAGTCTATGAGAAAGGTTATGGTGGCATGTCTGTGTTTTCTGTGGAAGACAGAAGAAAATGATGGTTGTTGTAGTGCCACATAAATTAACTGTCTGGTGAATACACGTGACTACAGAAGATAGTTGAACCCAAGGTTTCTGGTGAATATTATGTACTCTTGTAATTAAACCATGGGCAAGAAAAAGAAAATTTCAGTTTGTAAGAAAGCAGAAAAGATGTGCACAGGTGTGTTAGTGCAGAAGTCTCAAGGCAGAGAGACACAAAACCCGGAACAGAACCTGTGGAGTGCAAGTAAAGAAAATGGGTTGCATGAGAGTGACTTCGTTTTTCTGAAGCACCTCTGTTCTATGAATGAATTTGTCCCTGCTAACTGTATGTCTCATACTGGAGTGCATGAAAGCGCCAATGAAGAAAATATTATGGTGCAGCAGCTTCAAGATGAGATTAAAACCATCTGGTTTATTTATGAGAATGAAATATCTGATTGGAAATGGCAACTTGAGATATCAGCAAAAGAGAACTTGGAGTTAAAGAAAGAACTTGACTCTTTAAAGAGTTCATATCCTAGTCATTGTGAAAATGTGGTGCTGGGTTTGCTTGGAATGGACTGTGTCACTAAGAAGGAGTTTGCTGAAATGAAATGCACTCTATCTAATAAAGTTCTACAGAGTGCGGAGCAAAAGCAAGTGCTTGAGAAGCAATTGCAGGATTTAAAGGAGCAGCATGTCCAAGATTCCAGTGCCAAAGGGAGTGTCATTGAAAAATTAAGAGATGACCTTGAAAGTGCTAAACATGAGAAAAATGAATTTTTGCAATGTCAATCAGAATATTTGGAGGCCCAAGTCATGGTGTGAAAAACTTTCGGCTGAATTAACCGATAAAGAAAATGAAGTGGCACAGCTGAGGAAGGAGGTGTCTGACCAAGAGAATGAAGTGGCACAGCTGAGGAAGTATGTGTCTGACCGAGAGAATGAATTAGAATCTGTGGTGCAGACATTGCAGTCAGAGCAGAACCTGCATGAACTAAAGCTTGTTCACCTAAACAATGAAGTGAAGGAATGGCAAAGCAGAGCTGGAGTTCTGGAACAAAGAGAAATGGAACTCAAAGCTAGAATATGTAGCCTGGAGAGGGCGCTCACAGGATCTTATGAAGATAATGAAAAATTGTCTGTTCTGGTGCAAAATAAGGAAAAAGAGTTGATGGAGACGTCATCTGTCCATGCTCAGAGTTTACAAACATTACATGTGAATTACAAAGAAGTTGAGAAAAACCTGAAATCTGTGCAGATATTGTATGAGGACAAAGCCAATGCTTATGACCAGCTGGAAAAGGCCAAGAGAGAATTGGACCTCCAGATAGAAGACATGAAGATTCAGTTTGAGGAAAACCTGTCTAATTTATCTGCTCAGATTTTACATCTAAAAATGCTTGCTGCTCAACTAATGGTGCAAGTGGACAAACAGGAGGAAGACCTGCAAGTTGCAATAGTAAAAACTGAGATGGAGGCTGCTCAGAAAAATGTGGCAAAGAAGAATGTTCTGGAGTTGAAATCAGAGATTTGTGTGCTACAGAAGGCGTTAGAATCGTAGAAAGCTCCCGGCATAGAGGCAGAGAACGGAAAGCTGAAGTACAAGAAGACATATGTAATAAATGATGTTGTAGAGTCAACAAAAATGGCGTGTAATCCGTGTTCATTTCTTGGTCTCTGCCTTGATATTACAGGAGAGCCAAAAAGTCAGACAGATATGAGTGACCTGTCCAGTGATGGTGATACAAGTGATCAGATTATAATGGAGCAGCGTGATTGTATAAAACTTCAGGTGAACGGTATAGTTCCCCAGGAAGATGTTGCTAAAGTAGATGATGCACAGTTTATAACATTGTAAGTTGATGAACAGCCAATTAGTTTGGGAAAACTCCAACCACTTCAGGTTCTTGTTATAGTAACTGCTAAAGGTGGACTTCCTGCAAAATATAAGGTCCAAAGAAGGCCCAACAGGAGAAGAGGAAGAAATCGTTTTACAGCGTGATGCTGATAGCAAGAAGAAGAGGCTGAGATACAATGTTGCTTCTAATGCAGAGATTGAGCAGTAGTCATCTGCATACAGAAGAAAGAGATGGTTGGATGTCGTCCGTGATGTTAAATTAATCTATAAAAAGATAAAAGTACTGAGAAACCAGAAATATCGAGAGACTGGAACTTGAAAAATGAGACCGCCAGATCGGGACATTTGGAGAGTTACTGGACAAGCATATTTCATTAAAGAGGGATGTCGTCATTGTATGTTTTGTCCCATTGTCGCTCACCCCATAAGTGGTGAGCTGAGGGGGAGGAAATGTGAGGGTGTGAACCTAGAAGGTGCTGGTGAGCGACCCAAAAACAGGGTTGGCCAGACCCATACCTGGGGACTTCACTCCAGAGGGAGTGCACACAGCAGGAGAGTGCTGCTGGTAACCTGCAGGGAGCAGGTTGATGGTGGTCCAGTTGGAGACAGATAGGTAGTCTGTCCCAAGAGGACTGGATTCTACAACAGACTTGGTTAAGCTCAGTGTGAGCCAGACAGCTGAGGAGAAACCTCAGCAAAGCTTCTTGCCCCAAGAAGTTAGTCAGGGCACAAGAAGTGAGGTATTGCCCAGTGTGTGGGCTAGGCTGTTTTGTTATTTTTGTTCCTGTTTACTTTTACAAGCTGAATAAAGCCATTTCTTTTGGATTGCCATTACCTGATATGCTGTTTATTTGGCACCCAGCGCCACCAACACCTCTGTTAAGTCCAGGAAGCTCCTACCTTTGATGCTAAACTACCCCCAATTGTCACACTACATATATATATATATATATATATATATATATATATATATCTACATATACAGTCACATGAAAAAGTTTGGGCACTCCTATTAATCTTAATCATTTTTAGTTCTAAATATTTGGGTGTTTGCAACAGCCATTTCAATTTGATATATCTAATAACTGATGGACACAGTAATATTTCAGGATTGAAATGAGGTTTATTGTACTAACAGAAAATGTGCAATATGCATTAAACCAAAATTTGACCGGTGCAAAAGTATGGGCACCTCAACAGAAAAGTGACATTAATATTTAGTAGATCCTCCTTTTGCAAAAATAACAGCCTCTAGTCGCTTCCTGTAGCTTTTAATCAGTTCCTGGATCCTGGATGAAGGTATTTTTGACCATTCCTCTTTACAAAACAATTCCAGTTCAGTTAAGTTTGATGGTCGCCGAGCATGGACAGCCCGCTTCAAATTATCCCACAGATGTTCAATGATATTCAGGTCTGGGGACTGGGATGGCCATTCCAGAACATTGTAATTGTTCCTCTGCATGAATGCCTGAGTAGATTTGGAGCTGTGTTTTGGATCATTGTCTTGCTGAAATATCCATCCCCGGTGTAACTTCAAATTCGTCACTGATTCTTGTACATTATTCTCAAGAATCTGCTGATACTGAGTTGAATCCATGCGACCCTCAACTTTAACAAGATTCCCGGTGCCGGCATTGGCCACACAGCCCCAAAGCATGATGGAACCTCCACCAAATTTTACAGTGGGTAGCAAGTGTTTTTCTTGGAATGCTGTGTTTTTTTTACGCCATGCATAACGCCTTTTTGTATGACCAAACAACTCAATCTTTGTTTCATCAGTCCACAGGACCTTCTTCCAAAATGAAGCTGGCTTGTCCAAATGTGCTTTTGCATACCTCAGGCGACTCTGTTTGTGGCGTGCTTTCAGAAACGGCTTCTTTCGCATCACTCTCCCATACAGCTTCTCCTTGTGCAAAGTGTGCTGTATTGTTGACCGATGCACAGTGACACCATCTGCAGCAAGATGATGCTGCAGCTCTTTGGAGGTGGTCTGTGGATTGTCCTTGACTGTTCTCACCATTCTTCTTCTCTGCCTTTCTGATATTTTTCTTGGCCTGCCACTTCTGGGCTTAACAAGAACTGTCCCTGTGGTCTTCCATTTCCTTACTATGTTCCTCACAGTGGAAACTGACAGGTTAAATCTCTGAGACAACTTTTTGTATCCTTCCCCTGAACAACTATGTTGAACAATCTTTGTTTTCAGATCATTTGAGAGTTGTTTTGAGGAGCCCATGATGCCACTCTTCAGAGGAGATTCAAATAGGAGAACAACTTGCAATTGGCCACCTTAAATACCTTTTCTCATGATTGGATACACCTGGCTATGAAGTTCAAAGCTCAGTGAGGTTGCAAAACCAATTTTGTGCTTCAGTAAGTCAGTAAAAAGTAGTTAGGAGTATTCAAATCAATAAAATGATAAGGGTACCCAAATTTTTGCACCGGTCAAATTTTGGTTTAATGCATATTGCACATTTTCTGTTAGTACAATAAACCTCATTTCTATCCTGAAATATTACTGTGTCCATCAGTTATTAGATATATCAAATTGAAATGGCTGTTGCAAACACCCAAATATTTAGAACTAAAAATGATTAAGATTAATAGGGGTGCCCAAACTTTTCAATATGACTGTATATATATATAAAACTTTTGTCTTGGGCTCCCCACACTCACACGGTATAGAACCCCTGTTCCTAGCCCCTACATGGTATAACCCCCCATTTATACAAACTATAATGACCCACAGTGTCCTCCAGCCTCTCCGGCGCGACTCCCTGCTCAGCCTTCAGCCCTCTTCAATGACGTTACAGCCGTGGTTAACGCCGGGATCATTATACGCCATGGCAACGGCCTGACCCATATGACATTTGTGAGGTCACTAAAGAGGCCTGAAGACAGCAGGGAGTCGCGCAGGAGCCCAGGAGAGGTAAGTAACAGTGGAATTTACGTTTCCTCTCCTCCCTGGAGCTCCGATCATTATACATCGGGGGTCTGAAGAGATAATGATAGCAGTTTTGGCTCAGACGTTTGTTGTCTGAACAGAATTACCAGGTGAACTAATCTCGTGGGGTCCACCCAACAAATACTTTTGCCGCAATCCCTAATTACTGATCCCTGTTCCTGCTCATGGCCGCTTTCGCTTTCACTTCAGTGAAAAAAACAGCAGCAGCCGCAGTCAGCACACGACAGCCAAATGGGCCCTGTTAGGAGCTTGGGGCCCCAGGACTTGCCCGTAGTGCAGGAGACTGTCTTTACCCATGTACTCAACGTAGTACATAGAGCTAAAGCATTTACCAAAGGGGGATGGTCACTTCAAATGGCTGTATCTTTGGTTTTATACCACCTAGAATGGTTCTTGTATCATAAGATGAGATTCTCTGCTTTCATGAGATGCCAACATTTAAGAACTAACTATAACAGAATCTGAGATATAATTAGTTAAAAACAGAGTCGGGAATTTCAACTTAATATGCAGCAGTTTCTTCATGCAGCATATAAAATCATATTCCTGACGGTGTTTTTAACTAGTGATATCTCAGATTGTGTAAGGCCTGTTGCAGATGACTGTGCTGTGGGTCAGTGTGCTATCTGTGTATTTCACAGAGAGAACAGTGACCCATTTTTTTCTATGGGCCTGTACACACGACCATGATTTTCACGGTCCCGTGTGCGGGCCGACAGTCCAGGCCGCATCAGATAGGACATGTCCTATTCCTCTCCTACTTTGCAGCCCATGTTTCCGTGGCTCCTATTCATTTAATGAAAGGAGCCGCGGAAACACGGCCCGTGCACGGGCAGCACACGGGGACATCCCCATATCCCCAGTGTGCAGCCCGTGCTTTTAAATCACGGCCGGCCAGTTGCAGCACGGTAGTCTGCAACCGGCCTTATAGCTAGTTCTTAAATGGGTGTAGCTACAGAGGTAGAGAGGTTGCAGAGGTAGCAGTCAATACTGTGTCCAATCTGTGTGTCCGTTCTGATTATTTTACAGCATGTCCTATTTATATCTGTTTTCAAGGATCTGAACCACCCATTGAAAGAACAGTGAAAAAACAAAAGGACAACACTTGGATGTCAGCCGACTGCCTTTAAAAAACAGAAGACACTTACATTGCAAAAAATGGTCATGTGCATGACACCTAATATGGGAATACCCCTTTAAATTCAAATCCAGTTTGAGCTTGCAGGCTGTATATTAAACATATCCAAAGGCCTTGGGATGAAAGGCTTGAATTATGTGTGCCAAAATTCTTATCTATATTATCTTATAGATTCAGCTAGAATACATAAAATTTAAAAAAAAGATGTATCTATAGGTCATGCAAAGGTAGCAGACACACCCAGGACCTTGGTGTATGAAGAAATCCAAAGGCCTTTCTGCTAAATAGGGAGGTAGATGGTAGATGGGGTTCCTAATACAGGTTTTTCATGGGGGCCTAGGGGCTTCTAGGTGACACTTTTGCTTATCTTTTTGTCTAAACAAAAGAGAATATCAGATACAAAGTACACTTTAGGCTTTGGAAACAGACATGGGCTTGATAAAATTGAATGCCTTACCTTTCAGTTTCAGAATAAATTTCCTCATGTCTCCACCTTGAGTAGAGTCAAGTTTGCATATATATGGATAATTGATATCATCCTCACTTATATTTATTATGTGCAGTTCAGTACTCAGAATCGAATTTGGGGATTTTCTTAAAATAAAAACATTATCAAAACATAAATGTGTTATATTAAAAGGTTAAAGCATACCTCAAATAGTACAAGTAAGTATAAGAAATGTTGTAATATATGTTATTAAACAAATTTGTTTTCTTCTCCACTTATTAGACTGCCCTCCTTCTCTTCACTCAGAATGTTTATTTATGTAGAATCGGTCTTATACACTCAAGTCTATGGAGAGAGGTGGGGAGGCTGACAATTGATTTATTGCCTCATTCTGTGCAGTGATAGAGTCTTATCTTCAAACTTTAGCAGTATTAGGGTGGGTTCACACTTGTGCCGGCACTCCATCCGCCACAAATCCGACCTGAATGTCAGAAAACTGTATAGGGACTGGATAGGGAAAGGTTTGCAACGCTTTGCTTAAAAACCGATTCACTTCTATGGGTTTTTAAAGCAAAGAGTGGGTGTGCGCTTACACCCTCTGCGTTGTGAAGCCGTTTTTTTCGTCAGACACAAAGTCCTGCATGTCCGACTCTGTTTCCGACGAAAAAAACCGTTTTTGCGGCGCAGAGGGTGTAAGCGCACACCCGCGCATTGCTTTAAAAACCCATAGAAGTGAATGGGTTTTTAAGCAAAGCGTCGCAAAACTTTCCCTATCCAGGCCCTATGCAGTTTTCCGACATTTAGGTCGGATTTGAGGCGGACGGAGTGCCGGCGCAAGTGTGAACCCACCCTTAGAAGAGCTCCCTGACTCACAGGAGTGCAGCAGCTGCAGCTATTTGCGTGTATTTTCCAGCAGCCCCTCCTCTCTCTCCCATCTCCATAGATTTTTATGTAAAAAGTAGCTCAGCCTGATAAATGGATATGATAAATTTCATTATTCCATTATAACTGTAATGGATCCTTTAGGATTTATTGCAAAATGGACTGAAATGGATCCATCATATTCATCGTGGATTTTTTAAAATAAAACCCATGACACTACTGAACACATAGGGCCTTATTCAGATGTCTGTCCTCTAATCCCGTCTCCTATCAGTAAAGATTATGTTTATCTGCAAAATATAAATAAATAAATAAATAAAAACAGATGTTTTCTTTCATACATCAGCTCTGTGTGCAATCCAAAGTTAACTTGGATTGCACGATACAATGGATGAGAACTGTCCAAGAATGTGACAAAAGTATGCATGCAAATATTTTTCTGCACAGACCAATCAGCACAGTCATGTGAATAGGCCAATTGACTATAACGTGTCAATGTTCGGTCTACATGCTAACTGTTCTAAACTTGGATAGCAAACGAATGTGAACAACACTTATGCGAGTGGGCCCTAAGGAGTACAATATTTGTAGTGCAACTGTAAATTGTTTTCTTTGAATGTGCATTGTTATACACATACATATACCAGCAAAAGTCAGTAAACACCACTCATGAATGTATGAAATGGTTGCGGTTGTTAGTAAGGTTGCATGATGCATTAAATTTTTAATTCTCTTTCAATACTTTTAAGTGACAAATGGTGTAATACAATGATTTATTCAGTTTCAATACCAACCAGCCTTTGGTGGTCCTTACAGCATAGCAGGGACTCCTACAGAACAGAGACCAGCCCTATCTCCTCACAGAGGTGTCAGGGTTCCTTACAGCTAAGCAGGGAATCCTACAGAGCTCAGCAGAAACCCTACCAGCAGTTAAAGCTCATCAGTTGTAAGTGGGAGGATTTTCTAAAAACCTGAATAAAAACCTCAACCAGATTTTGCATAATGTGATGGTATATAGAGATATCTATTTGCCAGCACATTGAAGGTTATTAAATTAAATTATGATTAGCAATTACTAAAGATTTAACATTGTGAAGTCAATTATAATAAACCCATTTTAGTAAAACATTTTAATTACAGAACGTCACAAAACAGACTTATTTGGTATTGCCATAACCGTAACAAACCATACAATATAATGAATACAATATATATAGTGATTTCCAAAAGGCATAAATAAAAATTGGACACTTGCTATTTGAAATGCAGGGCTGGCTCAATATTAAAGCATAGAGAATTATAATATTACACTTCGTATCAGTATTGAACTCAACTATCAGTACTTACTTTTCGACTATGCATGTTTTGGTGGTACTTGAAGTACATGAATTCAAAATGTCTTTAGGTTCTTCAGTCATACTCTTATTTGTTTGTATCCAATAAAGTTGTGCTAACATTTTGTTAATAACTAAAGCTGAACAATTTATGGTAAGATTTTCTCCTAAAAAAATAAAATCAATACAAAACAATATTCAGCTCTCACTCAATGTATTCTTGCACAGATCTGGAAAATTGAGCTACGGGAATGATTAAGCAGGATTCTTATGTTGTTTAGCTGCCCACAGAAGATGTGTTAGAAAATGGGAGTAGTCAAGCCCAGCAAAATCTCTATCCCTATCTAATGTAGATAAACTGGACATTGATTATTGGGACAAGTCCTATTGGTTTCCAAGGTACAACTTTCAGAAGCAAGGGATTTTAGAATAAGGGCCCTATTAGATGAGAAGATTTTGCAGGAAGTTATCAAGAATAAACACCCATACAAACCCTCATTCCGATAAATCAGCTTGTGTAATAGTGTAGCCAGCCAATCGCCTGTTTGCTTGTTCATCGGGTGATTGGTTGTTTTTGGCAGGAAAGCAAAATCATTGATTGCCGGTAGCACAGAAATCTGTGTAACAACGGCTCTGCTGCCGGCTAACAAAGAAAGTACATGCCAGGGGAACGTTCGCTTTAGCAACTATGTAATAGGCTGGTGCTGAATGAGCACAGAACGTTTTGTGTTGATCAGTGCTTGTTAAAAAAATATCTTCTCATTAATAGGGCCAAAGCCCCCTTAGTACCTAAAGTTTAGCATGATAACTGTTGAATAGACCATCAGTCAACCCATAGCTATCGCCCTGATACAACCACTTATATGATGAGCAGACATGTTATGTACAGTGTCCATATTAGGACATCCTCAGATAGAGTCAAACATCAGATTAATGGCAGTTTACAACTGTGATACCTGACTTCTGACACCTGATTTGTCTGACACCTGACTACTGATACCTGACTTCTGATACTTGATTCTTATTATTTTCCCCTTTCTTTATTATTTGCAACATTTAACATATGCAGTTTCTCATTGGCCAACAGATGAGGTCCACCTCCTATATAAACTCGACTTTACAGGGGCTTCAGAATCCATTCCTCACAATAGTGGCAGAAAAATAATTTCAATACATCAATATGCACAGACATTTTTGACTTTTACTTATCCTAAATAATACTTCCTTTTTACTGCTCCCTTAGGGAGCGTTCACACTACTGTAGGATGTCTGTTCTGATAGGGTCTGTAAAAAAAAAAAAAAAAGGGCACATATCATAACAGACAGTAACTGATGTTAATGTGTCCGTTTTATTTGCTTATTTTTTTGTTCTTTCTGAGCATTCGCAGAAAAAAAGCAAACAGAATAACGGACGACCACGCCCCTTTACTGTGAGTCCACACCCCTTTTTGCACAAGTCATAAAAGTATTTAAAACACTTGATGAATGTGGCGCACAACATGTTAGAGAGGTTATTTGGTAAAAATGATACCAGAATTATGGAGCATTTTACTTGACAAATCTCCACCATTGTATGTGCTGGCTGGCTTGTATGTATATGAAAAACTCAGATGATGTATGTCTCTCATCTCTGACTGAGTCAGAAGTCAGGTATCAAGAGTCAGGTATCAGACCTCTTTGTATCAGACCTCATGGAGCTTCTCAGCTAGTAGGTCTTATACAATTTATCTTCTACTCCTGAGTGTGAGCAATGATTTCGGTCAGAGGTCAGTAATCCTGGCCAATCATTAGGAGTCACATTGTATGTGCTTCATAGCTGACTGCTGACTCAGTCAGAGATGAGAGTCAGAAATCATCTGAGTTTTTCAACCAGCCCACAGACTGCACAGTGTGAATGTGACCTGTTTAGATGCCATTCACTATCAGAAACTGCATATGTTAAATGTTGCAAATAATAAAAAAAGGGGAAAATAATAAGAATCAAGTATCAGGTGTTAGAGTCAAGTATCAGAAGTCAGGTATCAGAGTCAGGTGTCAGAAGTCAGGTGTCAGACAAATCAGATATCCCAGTTGTAAACTGCCATTAATCTGTTGTTTGACTCTGATATCTGAGGATGTCCTAATATGGACACTGTAGTTATGTCTGTTTTCCAATATGCATATGGTTCAGTCATACAGCATTATCTTTTAGTGCCAAAATGTCTGATGTAATTTTAAGGCTATTCCACACCTTCCCCAATGGATCACCAAGCAGCTGCTGCTCTGTGAACCTCTTGTCCTGGTCCTGATTCATTCAGTACCCAGATCAGTTCCAAGGCACTACAGCAGGTAGCGCAATATCTCTACAAATAAGTCATTCCTTTCCTTTCCATTCCTTTTATGACTTCATCCATTTTACTGAAACAGTTGTTCATCCTTTAGATTTTTAGCATTTTTTTCCAAACATTTATAAAAAGTTGTGGTTTTGGATAACCTGTAAATCACTTTCTATAATTTCTAAGAATTGAAAGTTGAAGGGGTATAAAATCAAGATAATTGAAATATTTAGAAACTACCGTATTTTTCGGACTATAAGACGCACCGGACTATAAGACTCACCTACATTTTAGAGGAGGAAAATAGGGGAAAAAAATTTTAAGCAAAAAATGTTGTAAAATATTTAATAACATATGGGAGTTGTAGTTTTGCAACAGCTGCAAAGCCACAATGACAGATGGATAGGGCATCTTTTTTTTGCGGGGCCAGGTATACTTTTTAGTTATGCCATTTTGGGGAATGTCTATTGCTTAGATCACTTTTTATTCAAATCAGAGGTGAAACAGCAGTTCGGCACTTTTGATTTTTTTTTCCCTAGTACGCCGTTCACCCTAAATATTTTTATAAGTTTGTAGACCGGGCATTTTCGGAAACACAGGGATATCTAATGTGTATGTGTTTCAGAGTAATTTTCTACTTTTATATGTATTCTAGGGAAAGAGGGTGATTTTGAACTTTTAGTTCTAAATTGATTGTAAGTCCTGTAGACTGCAGTACAACTGTTGCAGTCTATGGGAGATTCTGTACATTACTATTGAAGCTGGTCATAGACCAGCTGCAATAGTAATATTACTATGACAGGCCTGGGAGCCTTATGAAGGCTCCCAGCTGTCACAGGAACAGGTTGGAGTGGACTCTGATCACGGGCATTAGCTCCGTGTCTCTGCTGTACATTACAGAGGAGACCCAGTAGCTATGGCGACCGCTCTGCAGCAGAGCGGCCGCCATCATCCTTACAGACTCGGCATCCACTGTAATAGCACGGCGGATGCAGAGATTGGTTCGCACTGCCGGGACACACTCTTCTTCAAGTCGAGGGCCTGCAAGATTGATTACACCTTTTATAGTCTGACAGTAAGACTCTCTTCACACTCTGGTAGCTTGCTGCAGTTTACATCAAGCTCGGTCATTTCCCATGTGTGATGTCCCTAATGTGTATTGTCTCCAATGGCTGGAAGAGAAGGCTTTAGTGGGAGAAAGGCAGGTCACAAGAAGTAGTAATATTAAATGCAGTGCATCACATGGCTGTACCTGAGATGGGTAATCACTATTTATAACGTTAATAATAATGAGGGGTACATATGAAAAGGATGGAGGCACCTGATCCTGGAAATGCCCTTTAATGTGTTAAACATCCATTTTCTCTTCTAAGGCCAATGACCTCAAATTTCCTGGTCACATGGCCATGCTCAGCTCCTCTGTACCTAATTCTATAATTCTATCACTATATTTAGAGTGGGTGATGAGTGCAGTAGACGGTATAAAAAAAAAAATTGCAAAGTTTCTTATGCCCACTTGTACTGTTGATTTATGAAAATAAAATAAACATTTATTTACTATTTAAAAGAACATATATTTGCCACACCTATGTAGAACCACTATGCAACTTGACTGCTGTTTAAACACAGGTTCTGTTTAAGCTAGGATCTGTAGTTAGCCTGTTAAAGATCAGTAAAGGACAAAGTGATGATTCACCTTTTAGAACAGCCTATGATTAACTGCAGGCCATTATCTGTACACAAATCAATATCTAAAAATAAGATGCTTTGCTATTTACACTTGAAACAGTTACTAAGAACTAGATCTACCAAGATCACAAAATCAGTTTAATGTAATCTCACTAGAAACTGTAATATGAGGATGATTATGAAGTAGAAAATATTGGGTGCTCTTGCAAGTTTTCATTTTGACATGTACAACGGAGTACATTACATATACAAAGTTCATTGTGGTCGTCAAAGCAAACAATTTACTGAACTGACTTTGTGGTTAAAATACTTAATTTTTCATGAGACAGAATAAAATTAGTTCTGGTAGTACTACTGCTAGTTATCTGGAGAAAGAGAAATACCAGGGCAGATTTATCAATGTATTTATGCCAAAAGCTATTGTTCCATACATTCCCCTACTTTAGAGCTGCACCTCTGCATCCTACTAAAAAGTATACCATGTTGTCATGGTAACAGGTGTGTGGCAATGACATGTGTGGACTGAGTGTGGTGGCTTAGTAATGCAGACTTTTTGCCTCTTTCATACCATTTAGATTTGTTGTGCCGATTGATCTTCTAATTCTGACCCATGACTCTACCTGTGCACCCTCGTGTTCATCTCACTGCCTATTTTGAGTACCACTGACATGAGCATCTCACCAGTTAAGTCCAAATTTCCTTGCAGAGATCCTTGGTGAAGAACAGCAGGAAACCTTTGACAACGCAACTTACTTTAGACAGACTGATTCCAGTTCTCAGGTACCATTTTCTAAGGTATGGCTACCTGACAGCTGTATATATGTATATATGTAGTCATCTCACCAGTATTTTTCTAACATATGTGATTGTGGGAGGAGTCTGGAATTATGTATTTCCAACCTGCTGCACCCTGTTGTGAACCTCATGCACATTGCACATTCTGAAATGAAAATGGCGCACTATTCCCCAATGTGTTTTTTTTTGTATCTCTGTTGCCAAACTTGCCAGTAACCATGAGTCAGAATGCCCCATTGATATTGTTATGATACCAGTATGGTTCCAAAGAGAGCTAAAGACATTGACTTTCTATTTAAGTGTAAACTGTGAGACTTCTTCTAATCCTAAAATCATTATGGTGCAGCACATCACTATTATTCCATCTTCTCAACCTAACAGATGGTACATACCAATTTCTACTTCAAATTTTGTTTCATTCCCAACACCAAAGATTCTTGGTTTGATATGTTCTCTATGATCTATAATAAATAAAAAACGTATACTATTAATTGTTAATTATGTTATTATAATACAAACACTTTTTTTAGCCAGAATTCTGAACGGTAACAAGCATAATAATATTGAATATTATGGTTTTTAACAGAAAAATAATTTTTACTGCATTATTATATGAAAAGGTTATCTGACAGTGACGCTCTCCAGTGTAAAGGCAAACAGTGGCATACATTTGCCCAAAGGACCTCAGAGACTCTACCCTATTTCATAGTGACGCATACTGGCATAGAATATACCAAAATGACACTGTGGCTGTATGGATATGTTGAGTATGCAGTGCTGAAATGTAATGTAATTACAACTTTTACTAATATATCCTGATTTTGCCCAAAGTAAGTTATGTACACAGGAACTATACACCCAAACTTCTGCAATTGGTTAAACTGCTGCAACGTGATATCTTATCACAGAAGACAACAAAAACCTATGCAAAGTCATTTAAAAATGTTTTTTTCCAATGACTTTTCATTGCTTTTTGTTGTCTTTTGTGATAAGATATCACGCTGCAGCAGTTTAACCAATTGTAGAAGTGCAGGTTACCTCTGCTACATCTGCACATTCTTTTTCCTATTTTTTTATTAATGAACTGGTAGAGGGTTTACAGAGTACAATCTCAATATTTGTAGATGATACTAAGCTCTGTAAAGTAGTCAACACAAAGGAGGATAGCGTAATATTACAGTGTGGTTTAGGGAAGCTGGATGCTTGGGCACAGAAATTAGTTTTAATAGGGATAAATGTATTTAAAGTTATGCACCTGTGACATGGAAACAAGTGCTAAAGGTATACAATAAATAATAAAACACTGGGTAACATTACTGCTGAAAGACTTGGGGATATTGGAGGACAGTAAGCTTAATTTTAGCGACCAGTGCCAGGCAGCTGCTGACAAAGTAAATAAAATCATGGATTGCATTAAGACAGGAATAGAAAATATTGTTTTGCCTCTATACAAATCCCTGGTCAGGCCACATGTAGCATACTGTGCACAATTTTGGGCACCTACAGTACAGACCAAAAGTTTTGACACACCTTCTCATTCCAAGAGTGTTCTGTATTTTCATGACTATAAAAATTGTAGATTCACACTGAAAGCATGAAAACTATGAATTAACACATGTGGAATTATATACTTAACAAAAAAGTGTGAAACAACTGAAAATATGTCTTATATTCTAGGTTCTTCAAAGTAGCCACCTTTTGCTTTGATTACTGATTTGCACACTCTTTGCATTCTCTTGATGAGCTTCAAGAGGTAGTCACCAAATGGTCTTCCAACAGTCTTGAAGGAGTTCCCAGAGATGCTTAGCACTTGTTGGCCCTTTTGCCTTCACTCTGCGGTCCAGCTCACCCCAAATCATCTCGATTGGGTTCAGGTCTGGTGACTGTGGAGGCCAGGTCATCTGGCGTAGCACCCCATCACTCTCCTTCTTGGTCAAATAGCCCTTACATAGTCTGGAGGTGTGTTTGGGGTCATTGTCCTGTTGAAAAATAAATGATGGTCCAACTAAACGCAAACCGGATGGAATAGCATGCCGCTGCAAGATGCTGTGGTAACCATGCTGGTTCAGTATTCCTTCAATTTTGAATAAATCCCCAACAGTGTCACCAGCAAAGCACCCCCACACCATCACACTTCCTCCTCCATGCTTCATGGTGGGAACCAGGCATGTAGAGTCCATTCGTTCACCTTTTCTGCGTCGCACAAAGACACGGTGGTTGGAACCAAAGATCTCAAATTTGGACTCATCAGACCAAAGCATAGATTTCCACAGGTCTAATGTCCATTCCTTGTGTTCTTTAGCCCAAACAAGTCTCTTCTGCTTGTTGCCTGTCCTTAGCAGTGGTTTCCTAGCAGCTATTTTACCATGAAGGCCTGCTGCACAGTCTCCTCTTAACAGTTGTTGTAGAGATGTGTCTGCTGCTAGAACTCTGTGTGGCATTGACCTGGTCTCTAATCTGAGCTGCTGTTAACCTGCGATTTCTGAGGCTGGTGACTCGGATGAACTTATCCTCCGCACCAGAGGTGACTCTTGGTCTTCCTTTCCTGGGGCGGTCCTCATGTGAGACAGTTTCTTTGTAGCGCTTGATGGTTTTGGCCACTGCACTCGGGGACACTTTCAAAGTTTTCCCAATTTTTCGGACTGACTGACCTTCATTTCTTAAAGTAATGATGGCCACTCGTTTTTCTTTACTTAGCTGCTTTTTTCTTGCCATAATACAAATTGTAACACTCCATTCAGTAGGACTATCAGCTGTGTATCCACCTGAATTCTGAACAACACAACTGATGGTCCCAACACCATTTATAAGGCAAGAAATCCCACTTATTAAACCTGACAGGGCACACCTGTGAAGTGAAAACCATTTCAGGTGACTACCTCTTGAAGCTCATCAAGAGAATGCCAAGAGTGTGCAAAGCAGTAATCAAAGCAAAAGGTGGCTACTTTGAAGAACCTAGAATATAAGACATATTTTCAGTTGTTTCACAGTTTTTTGTTAAGTATATAATTCCACATGTGTTAATTCATAGTTTTGATGCCTTCAGTGTGAATCTACAATTTTTATAGTCATGAAAATACAGAAAACTCTTGGAATGAGAAGGTGTGTCCAAACTTTCGGTCTGTACTGTATATATAGGAAGGATATAACTGAACTGGAGAAGGTGCAGATGAGGGCAACAGAATGATGGTTTAGGGTATAAAGACAGATTTGGTTATTACATTTGGGGTGGTTCAGATATCTTAGGGGTAATCTGATTATAATGTACAAATATATGAATGGACAGTACAGAGATCTGTTTATGTCAAGACCTGTAACTGTGACAAGGGGGCATCCTTTATGTCTAGAGGAAACCAAAAGTTTTACCACAGACATAAGCAGGGCTTCTTTACTGTAAGAGTGGTGAGACTGTGGAACTTATTTCCACATGATATGGTGATGACTGATACCTTATATAAGTTCAAGATGAGCCTGGATGCCTTTTTCTGTGCTTTAAATATGAAAGAGTTAGAGAAAAAGTATTAGCAATACTAAGGACTGCCTAGTCAGTAATCTTTATGTTACAGATTCTATGATGGCCATTCAGATAAATGCACTGTTTTGCATGACATCATATGCTCCATAATTTTGTGAAATAAATAATAATTAAAATAATTTTATATATTAACAGTCTAAATTATTCTAGTGAAATGACACTAAAATAGATAGGCATAGTGGACCTTTTGTATAAGGAAATACTTACGCAATTACAGATTTGTAGAAGAAATTTATGTAGAACATACAATAAGAAGAACATGTACTGATGTTAATAAAATATTTTGGCTGCGATAGAAAGCTCCTATTTAGCAGATCTCATTAAACCTGTGGTTTTGCCGTTATATCTCTCTCCCTCTTTTCAGTCCTTTCCTCTGTTTCAAGTGACCTGCAATCTGACTTGAGAAAGATATAGCAGCATTTTCAGAGTGAAGGTCAGTTGAGCAGATAAAGGGGTAGCACAGAAACAGCCTGATAAGCGGAGACAGAAGTATTTTTCTCTCATAAGATACGAGGGGCGCCTGAAAAGTTCATAGCCCACCCATGAAATCTTTTTCACATGGTTTTGTTTTGCAATGCAATATGTTAGTTATTTAGTTATTTGAAAGGTCTCATGAGCAATCTGGATTTATTTTGATTTTTTTTGTTTCAGGTACAGCATTTTAAAGTTAGTTAGTGAAGATGAAATATGGAAATGGAGAAGTTGGTAAAGCGAGCAGTCATTCAATAATAATAATGAAAAAAGGACTGACACCACAGGAAATTCACAAGGACATGCTGGAGAAATTAGGGGACAATGCTCTTTCTTATGCAATGGTGAAAAAGTGGGTTGCAGATTTCAAGTGGGGCCAGATATCAATTGAAAATGCTGCGCGCAGTGGTCGTCCCTCAACAGCATGCACAGATGAAAATGTCCAAAAAGTGCAAGAAAGCGGCACATTGCAGAATATGTGGGCATATCAGTGGAGAGGGTTGGCCATATCCTAACACAGCTGCTGAACATGCACAAAGTTTCAGCCCGATGGGTGCCAAGACTTTTGACTTTAGAGAAACAACGTCTGAGAGAACTTCGCTCTGCGGAAAATGTGCAACTGTTTGAAGCTGATATTCAACTTTTCCTGCAGAGATTTGTTACAATGGATGAAACTTGGGTACACCACTTTCGTCCTGAGACAAAAGAAGCCTCGAAACAGTGGAAACATCCCACCTCCCCACTCCCCAAAAAGGCAAAGGTGATTCCTTCCGCTGGCAAGGTGATGGCATCAGTGTTCTGGGATTCTAAGGGTGTCATTCTTCTGGAATTCCTCCAGAAAGGTCAAACCATCAATGGCGAATATTATGCAGTTCAGATTCATCGTCTGAGGTCAGCAATTAAGGAAAAATGGCGAGGGATGCTTCGGAAAGGGGTGTTGTTTCACCAGGACAATGCGCCACTTCACCCTTCGGCTGTTGCAATTTACTCCTGTGGTTTCCAACTGCTTCAGCATCCACCCTATTCCCCTGATTTGGCTTCCTCGGACTACCACCTATTCCCACAGATGAAAAGGCACCTTGGTGGAAGTCGTTTTCCTTCTGATGAAGCAGTCATGGACACCGTAAAGGACTTTTTCGGAGGAAAAGGACGGAACGTTCTACCAAAGTGGAATAAAGAAACTCCAAGAGCGATGGCATACATGTGTGACCCTCAAAGGAGACTATGTTGAGAACTGACTGCAAATTTTCGACCCACAGTCACTACTTCTGGGTCGGGCCACGAACTTTTCAGGCGCCCCTCATATATTACAAAGTTTCTTATAATCATCTGTAATATTGAGTTTTGCAAAGTTTGTTGAAATATTGGTAACCATTTAAAGGAAATGATAGATATGTTTTAAAGCATTGATGCTTGCTAAGGGCATTCTCTCATGTGTTTGCATACATTATAAAGTCTTGAATGTTATATTGTGTAGTAAGGTTGGATTACCTTTAACTATAAGCAATTTCTTCCCACATACACTGTAGTTTTTCCTATTGGACATCTGAGTAATAATGTATGTGTATACAGCTGAGTCTGATTGCTGTACAGAGGTAAATGAGATTTCACTTGTATTCTTCACATATTCTTTACAGTTCTAAAAAACAAAACTATCTTTAATCAAAATGATTGTTAATACGTGTAATACATTACAATGTAATCTTATTTAAAGGGGTATTCCAGTAATTACAAGTTACTTTCTATCTACAAGCTATCTGATCAGTGGGGTCATATGTGCCTCTTATGAATGGAGTGGCAGATTCACATGGGAGCTGCTGCTCTGTTCATCTATATGGCACTGATGGAGAAAGTGAAGGACAGTGCTCCTAGGCTCTGCAGCTCTATTTATATGGGGCATATGGGACCCCCACATAAATGGATTGGCAGGGATAGCCTACAATTACCATAATACATCTTTATGGAGATTTAAGACAGCCTTATATAAACTACATTAGGGAGTTGACATTTAACAGATTTTCTGATCTATTCTAAGGCATTGTGCTAAATATAACATATACTTTAAAGGGGTTGCCCCCCTTATTAATCCCTCTGGACCTGAGAACGGAAACCTCCACTCTACTGTGATTGATAGAGAAAGATGTGGGTAGCCACACATTTCCTTTGTAGTAATGCTAGAAATGTTATATTAGAAGGTGCCCTTTAACATGAGAGTTACTGAGTATTACAGAGTATGCGTTACACTTTCCATTGGCCCTTAGCTCTGGTTCATGCAGAGGGTATACGGCAAGGAGTATGTTTCAATTAGGGAATTTGGAGTGTGAGCCACACTGGAGACAGGGAGTCATGTGGGTGATGATAATCACTGCACATCGTTCTGAAATATATACAGCAACAGAAATACTCTTAATATGCCCATCATGTTCTACGTAACAAGTGGGCTATGGAATATAGAGTTGTGTAGGTACAAGTATTTCCACATATATAGTCTATCTGTGACAGTGAATTCCTGCCTGGGGTGTCCAAAGGATACTCTATGGTGACAGGGAGTTGACTGCGACACAGGTCCTGCTGAAGAAGCAATGCCAAGGAGGTTGGTGTGTGGGTGTGGGGGGGGGGGGACACATGTCTGAACAAGTTGTGCAAGGTATTAAATTCACCTTTACAAAGGACCATGGCTTGTGGCTAGGAAGCAGTGAGCTGGGATGCTTCATATAGAACAGCAATAGAGGATGTGGGTGGAACATAGAGACCCAGAATTACAACAGGTTTGCTGTTAATCCACGCCTGGGTGAATACATAATGACCATCTGGGTCTTTCTTTGTGACACCCAGCTCCTATCTAACTAATCTCTAAAGTAAATGGTATGTGTAGAATGGAGTGACCACTGGATCCAAGGTTTTGTTCAAAAATCTGAAAGATGTGGGGTTAAGGTAGGTTTCCTAGAGACAGGTCAATTTGCTGATGTGCAAAGTAAGCAAAAAAAAAACATTTTAGGGTGGGTTCAAACTTGCGGCAGCACTCCATCTGCCGCGAATTCGACCTAAATATCGGAAAACTGGATAGGGAAAGGTTTGCGACGCTTTGCTTAAAAACCCATTCACTTGAATGGGTTTTTAAAGCAATGCGCCGGTGTGTGCTTACACCCTCTGCACTGCAAACCGTTTTTTTTTTCGCTGGAAACAAAGTAGGACATGCAGGACTTTGTTTCCGACGAAAAAAACTGGCTTCGTGACGCAGTGGGTGTAAGCGCACATCCGTGCATTGCTTTAAAAACCCATTTAAGTGAATGGGTTTTTAAGCAAAGCGTCGCAAACCTTTCCCTATCCAGTTTTATGACATTTAGGTCGGATTCGCGGCGGATGGAGTGCCGCCGCAACTGTGAACCCACCCTTACTTGCAAACTTCTCCTATGTCCCTTACATTCAAAGACATAAGTGTCAATTACATATAATATACAGTGAAAAAGTACAATTTAAAGAACTGTAATCTAGGCTATAGCAGACAATTTATACTGCTCACCTTCCTGTTCAGTATACGGAGTAAGGAAAACTCAATACTTATATTTGTTGGCTAAGCCAAAACCCACAAAATCAGCACTATATTGGGCTCTACCACTCCTGGGAGTCACCAATAGGACTGAAGGCTCTGTGTGTAACTGCTGTTTTAGTGGTTTGCCTCTCTGTTATTCGAGTCCCCCAATGGACCCCAACAATGGAGAGCCAGTGCTTGTGTGAACCTCGTGTAACAGAGATATTGCAGAAGCCACAGGTTACAGAGCTATCGCACTTATAATGGAAGGACATGTCAAGCACAGACTAGGACACAGTTCAGACATTGTGGATGTATTTGTTCTTCTACATGCAGAGAGATCAGCCATAGAGAGTACACGGAAGGACAAATATGTAAATAGAAGCAAACATGGTGGAAGGAATGCGTATCCATGTGGGAACAAGAAACAGAATAACTACACTTCCACACAGACACAAGGAACAGAAGCACAGTATGTCCACACAGCAAGATGCCTACATGGCAAAATCCAAAAGGTCAAACATCCAGAGCAGAAAGTCCAAACATGGCAGACAAGAGTAGAACATAGTTCAGACAAGGCAAAAAGAAGAATTTACATTCAAACAGAGACTAGGATAAATTCAGACTTAGCAGACAGATCAACTTGTGTCCAAACAGGGCAGGCAGAGGCTAGGATATAATTCAGATGTGGCAGACAGAGACTATATCACCCAAAACAACAGCATACATGTGAGCAAACAGATCCTAACCAGGAAACTGAACTCATTGCTCAGCCAAGGTGTGGCTAGAGAAGCAGACATAAATACATGCAGACAGAAAGGGACTGGCAGAAGAAGCTAAACAGATGAGAGCCCCAATTCCCAAAGAAAGACACAAGAACCCATACAAAGGTCGCCAGGCAACAAGGTCTGCTCAGAAAGGCAGTACCCTGGCAAGTGCAGAATGCCAACACTGCAGACCATAGTGAGGTTTTACTGACCTGGACTTACTGTACTTCTCCATAGGCAACTACCATAATAATAATAATAATAATAATTTCACATAAAACACATGTACTGAAGTCACAGGATCACACCCTATTTTCCAGGCTTGCAGACCTGCAGATTTGAATATAAACTTTACTCCAGGAGGCACAAAGTTTAATACTAGCACTACAAAGCTTCAGTCTCTCAGTGCAGGAACACAGTGATGGTTACAGTCTCTCACAGTCTCACAAACATATGCGGTTTATGGTTGAAGGTCTTTTATCCAAACCAGACCACTGCATACCTACTCATGTTTTTTGCATCTTACGCTAATTTAACCCACCTATAACATGAGGCTACCAATACACCCCTATTTAACAGGGAAGAAATTTCATGAACTGCTTTGTTGCAACAGTAGCATCCTATTACAGCACCATACTCAAATTCAATGAGCTCTTTAGAATGACCCATTCTTTAACAAAACTTTGTAAAATGCATGGCGCTACAGTGGTTAGCACTGTTGCCCATGCAGGATATCTAGTATTGGTGTGTGGGGCTTGGATCTAGGTTCAAATCTAACCAAGGGCAACATCTGCATGAAGTTTGTATGTTCTTCATGTGTTTGTGTGAATTTCCTCCCACATGCCAAAAATATACTGATAGATAAATTGGCTACCCATAAAACACCAGACCCTTGTCTTTGTCATGGCTATGTGCTGGATTTTATACACCTGTGGCAATGGGACTGAATGAAACATCTACATTTCTAAGAGCTATATCCCAATAATTTTGTCCATATCACTATTATACTCAGCTTGTGGAGTGTATTTATGCCACTGGTGTTCTTATTGGCTGCTTGAAGCTCCACCATCCTATATAATCTTGCTTGGTGAGTCTTCATAGGTCAACTGGTAGAAAATTATTTTTGATTGGAAGTGGAAGCAGGACATGTGAGTTGGGGCTTGTGCTTTTAACCTTTTAATATCCTAGCAATGGTCCTGGATGGTTCAAGTGCATTGTCGGGCCACTCAAAAGGCCCAGTGACGCTGCTGAAAAGGCATGGATAGGTTGCAGGTGGCAGGTGTAAGGAGAAGTCGCATTGAGGGCCCTGCATTCCTGTGCATGCTTCTAGCTGTAGTCTTAGAGCCACAAGTTGAAGACAATTGCTTTGGACCTATGAATTACATATAAAACTGTTCTTACACAATACCATAAATAATAAAGGACATACCTTATACCAACTTGTGGAGTAGTTGGAAATTTTATAGAAATCAGGTACAGTTATTGTTACAGGTTCTCCCAAAGTTTTTATCAATAATTGTGCTGAAGAGGAATCATTACAATATGGAGTGATCTTCTCTTTCATTGTGAAATTATTTACTTCAGAAGTTCTGTTCTGTCTAGCAAAAGAAAACATTATTATGTGAAGGCATCTTCCTGAATTTGATTTTACAGTATGTTATAGGTATGCCAAAGACAAAAAAAAAATCCTAAAGTCAATGGGGGTTCTATATGTAGAAAAATACTTTGTTTTTTTGTTTTGTATTTTGCCAGCCACATGGGGCTTTCTCATTGTTTCAGTATGAGGCAGAGGAGAATTAATTTTGTAGGTCTTATTTAGGAAAAATACATTTGAAACAGGAAAAAGAAATTCCTCCATTTTTCATGAGGAATTTTCGCCACGGTCTGCCATGACCGGATGCTGATCCAGTGCATCAGCATTCTGTCGCGGCATCCCGCTTCTGCTAAGGCCCGGATGAATGGGCCTAATCAGGAGGGAGTCTCGAGCCGCCGACACCGCGGGCGGAATCCGTCTGAATATAGGTCATGTCGCTTTTTTTTTCCACTAGCGGAAAAAAAACGCTAGAGAAAAAAAAAACCGCTACTGACTCCCATTGAAATGAATGGGAGGCATTTTTTCAGACGGATTTTGAGGCAGATTCCGCGTCAAAATCCGCTGCCAAAAAACTCTGTGTAAACACAGCCTAAGGTAGTTTATTAAATAATATTTACCTAAGAATGAACCCTTCAAATCTCCCATGTTTAGTGATGTAGATCAAATATGTTTACATTGTATAGTATAGCTATAGTGCTAAGAACAAAAATATAATGTTTATATGTATCTCCCTCTAATTTACACACAGCCTCTGAACATGGATGGAAAACATACACCTACAGAAGTTTTTAAGTGATGGCGCAAAAGGATATAGAGACTTGGTAGAATAGTCAAAACTGGCTGGGGTAAATTATTTTCTTTTGGATCCTGTACATTGTAAATAACAGGAGCAAATTAATGCTTGAGTATCTACAACACCCATGAAAAATGTATTTGCCTATGCAAGATGTCTATTATTGGTGTGTGTGGCTTTGGAGAAGTATACATATTGTTGGGTGAGGAGGGGACTTTTTTTTATTTTTTAATCTCATTTTATTTTCATTTATTTTTCATCTTTAATACTTTTATTTATGTTTTTTTTCTAATGGTAACAATAATGGCCAGTCCCAATTTTAGTTTGTCACTCTTATTGACAAGAAACATACAGTAGTTATTATGTATGACCTAATGTACAGTCATATGAAAAAGTTTGGGCACCCCTATTAATCTTAATCATTTTTAGTTCTAAATATTTGGGTGTTTGCAACAGCCATTTCAATTTGATATATCTAATAACTGATGGACACAGTAATATTTCAGGATTGAAATGAGGTTTATTGTATGTACTAACAGAAAATGTGCAATATGCATTAAACCAAAATTTGACCGGTGCAAAAATTTGGGTTCCCTTATCATTTTATTGATTTGAATACTAACTACTTTTTACTGACTTACTGAAGCACAAAATTGGTTTTGTAACTTCACTGAGCTTTGAACTTCATAGCCAGGTGTATCCAATCATGAGAAAAGGTATTTAAGGTGGCCAATTGCAAGTTGTTCTCCTATTTGAATCTCCTCTGAAGAGTGGCATCATGGGCTCCTCAAAACAACTCTCAAATTATCTGAAAACAAAGATTGTTCAACATAGTTGTTCAGGGGAAGGATACAAAAAGTTGTCTCAGAGATTTAACCTGTCAGTTTCCAGGAACATAGTAAGGAAATGGAAGACCACAGGGACAGTTCTTGTTAAGCCCAGAAGTGGCAGGCCAAGAAAAATATCAGAAAGGCAGAGAAGAAGAATGGTGAGAACAGTCAAGGACAATCCACAGACCACCTCCAAAGAGCTGCAGCATCATCTTGCTGCAGATGGTGTCACTGTGCATCGGTCAACAATACAGCACACTTTGCACAAGGAGAAGCTGTATGGGAGAGTGATGCGAAAGAAGCCGTTTCTGAAAGCACGCCACAAACAGAGTCGCCTGAGGTATGCAAAAGCACATTTGGACAAGCCAGCTTCATTTTGGAAGAAGGTCCTGTGGACTGATGAAACAAAGATTGAGTTGTTTGGTCATACAAAAAGGCGTTATGCATGGCGTCAAAAAAACACAGCATTCCAAGAAAAACACTTGCTACCCACTGTAAAATTTGGTGGAGGTTCCATCATGCTTTGGGGCTGTGTGGCCAATGCCGGCACCGGGAATCTTGTTAAAGTTGAGGGTCGCATGGATTCAACTCAGTATCAGCAGAATCTTGAGAATAATGTACAAGAATCAGTGACGAATTTGAAGTTACGCCGGGGATGGATATTTCAGCAAGACAATGATTCAAAACACATCTCCAAATCTACTCAGGCATTCATGCAGAGGAACAATTACAATGTTCTGGAATGGCCATCCCAGTCCCCAGACCTGAATATCATTGAACATCTGTGGGATAATTTGAAGCGGGCTGTCCATGCTCGGCGACCATCAAACTTAACTGAACTGGAATTGTTTTGTAAAGAGGAATGGTCAAAAATACCTTCATCCAGGATCCAGGAACTGATTAAAAGCTACAGGAAGCGACTAGAGGCTGTTATTTTTGCAAAAGGAGGATCTACTAAATATTAATGTCACTTTTCTGTTGAGGTGCCCATACTTTTGCACCGGTCAAATTTTGGTTTAATGCATATTGCACATTTTCTGTTAGTACAAAAAACCTCATTTCAATCCTGAAATATTACTGTGTCCATCAGTTATTAGATATATCAAATTGAAATGGCTGTTGCAAACACCCAAATATTTAGAACTAAAAATGATTAAGATTAATAGGGGTGCCCAAACTTTTTCATATGACTGTATTTTCTACTGTTGATTAAGATAACAAATGCTTCACTTACTGTGATGTACAGAAATATTGCATAGAGAGATCATCCAAAATAGTTTCTTGATTCACACGTAGTCTGCTGTTCCTACCACAATGAAAAATACAGCCTTTGTCCTCAAAAGAACTTGGATAAGCTAGAAAAATATCACAGGCAGTCAGTAGTGCAAAAGGTTAAATATATGTGTATATGTACAGATGTAGCATAGTTTAAGTAAACACTTGCAGCCCTCTTTTCAATGGCTTTTGTTGTGTGATATCACGATGCAGCTGTCAGATTTAAGAGTGCTACATCTGTGTAGAAAAATATCCATATTATAATAATACATTTTATTTATATATCACCAACATATTCTGCAGCACTTTACAAATGATAAGGTTAAAGTGCAGACAAAATGGAGGTAAAATTTACATGTTTAATTTTCTTTTACTAATATGTTCATTTAGCCCTAGTTTACATATTTACAAGGGGTTAAAGGAGAAAATGCATCACACCATTTGTTATGCACGTTCTCCCGATTATCATAGTACCCCACAAGTGAATGTAAAATGATAGATGGACAGCAAGACGCAGAAGGTAAGGAGTGCCAATGAGCTTTTGCAGGACAGATTTTGCTGTGATCAGTTTCAGGCACCATGTCGCATTTACAGAGCCCTTGAGGTGCCAAAACAGTGGAAACCTCTAGAAAGTGACTCCATTTTGGAAACTAGATCACTCAAGGAATTTATTAAGGGGTATACGGAGTATTTTGACCCTACAGGTTTTTCACTGAATTTATTACCACAGGGACGTGAAAATGAAAAACTACCTTTTTTTACGATCAAATGTCACTATAGCCCCAAATTTTTCATCTTCACAAAGAGTTAAAGGAGAATAACCAACTAACATTTTTCTCCTAAACACAACAATATCCCATATGTGCTGATACACTGATGTACGGGCACATGGCAGCACTTGAAACAGAAATAGCGCTAACTGGCTTTTGAAAGACAGATTTTGCTGGAATAGTTTTCAGGTACCATGTCCCATTTGCAGAACCCCTGAGGTGCCAAAACATCGGAAACCCACCAAAAGTGACCCTATTTTGGAAACTAGACCCCTTAAGGAATTTATCAAGGGGTATAGTTAATACTTTGACCTTGCAGGTCTTTCACAGAATTGGGCCATAAAAATGGAAAATTACATTCTTATCTATAAAATGTAGATTTAACCCAAAATGTTTCATTTTTACAAGGGGTTAAAAGGAGAAATGCATCACATAATTTGTTAAGCAATTTCTCCCGACTATAGAAATGACACACATGTGGATATAAATTTCTGTGTTGGCAAAAAGCAGGGAAGGAGCACCACTGAGCTTTTCAGAAGGCAGATTCTGCTGGAATTGCTTTTAGGCGCCATGGCACATTGGCAGAGCCCCTGAGGTACCAGTGCAGTGGAAAGCCTCAATAAATGACTTCATTTTGGAAACTAGACCCCTCAAGGAATTTATCAAGGGCTATAGTCAGCATTTTGAACCCACAGCTGTTTCACCAAGTTTACTACCAATGGGATGTGAAAATTAAAAATTACTTTTTTTTCCAATAAAATGTTGTATTAGACCCACATTTCTCATTTTCACAAAAGTTTAAAAGAGAAAAAGCACCACACAGTATGTTACAAAATTTCTTCTGAACACGACAAAACCCCACATGTGATTATAAACTACTGTATGGGTACATGGCGGAGCTTGGAACGGAAAAAGTGCTATTTGGCTTTTAGAGGGCAAATTTTGCTGGAATAATTTTTGGGTGCCATGTCTCATTTGAGAGACACTAAAGTACCAGTACAATGGAAACCCCAAAACATGACCCCAATTTGTAAACTATACCACTCAAGGAATTTATCTAGGGCTATACTGTGCATTTTGAGTCAATAGCTGTTTCATAGATTTTTTTTAAAACTGGGCAGTGAAAATGAAACATTATATTGGAAGGTGTGAAGGATCTCACCTTGCCAAGCTGCTTGGCACACCTGTGACCAACCTTCTTTACTTCCCACTCACACACCGTGAGCGGACTGGGTCATAGGATAATATGAACCGAGCTTTTTAAATTTTATACAGTACAGACCAAAAGTTTGGACACACCTTCTCATTCCAAGAGTTTTCTGTATTTTCATGACTATAAAAATTGTAGATTCACACTGAAGGCATCATAACTATGAATTAACACATGTGGAATTATATACTTAACAAAAAAGTGTGAAACAACTGAAAATATGTCTTATATTCTAGGTTCTTCAAAGTAGCCACCTTTTGCTTTGATTACTGCTTTGCACACTCTTGGCATTCTCTTGATGAGCTTCAAGAGGTAGTCACCTGAAATGGTTTTCACTTCACAGGTGTGCCCTGTCAGGTTTAATAAGTGGGATTTCTTGCCTTATAAATGGGGTTGGTACAATCAGTTGTGTTGTTCAGAAGTCAGGTGGATACACAGCTGATAGTCCTACTGAATGGAGTGTTAGAATTTGTATTATGACAAGAAAAAAGCAGCTAAGTAAAGAAAAACGAGTGGCCATCATTACTTTAAGAAATTAAGGTCAGTCAGTCCGAAAAATTGGGAAAACTTTGAAAGTGTCCCCGAGTGCAGTGGCCAAAACCATCAAGCGCTACAAAGAAACTGGCTCACATGAGGACCGCCCCAGGAAAGGAAGGCCAAGAGTCACCTCTGCTGCGGAGGATAAGTTCATCCGAGTCACCAGCCTCAGAAATCGCAGGTTAACAGCAGCTCAGATTAGAGACCAGGTCAATGCCACACAGAGTTCTAGCAACAGAAACATCTCTACAACAACTGTTAAGAGGAGACTGTGTGCAGCAGGCCTTCATGGTTTAATAGCTGCTAGGAAACCACTGCTAAGGACAGGCAACAAGCAGAAGAGACTTGTTTGGGCTTAAGAACACAAGGAATGGACATTAGACCTGTGGAAATCTGTGCTTTGGTCTGATGAGTCCAAATTTGAGATCCTTGGTTCCAACCACTGTGTCTTTGTGCGACGCAGAAAAAGTGAACGAATGGACTCTACATGCCTGGTTCCCACCGTGAAGCATAGAGGAGGAGGTGTGATGGTGTGGGGGTGCTTTGCTGGTGACACTGTTGGGGATTTTTTCAAAATTGAAGGAATACTGAACCAGCATGGTTACCACAGCATCTTACAGCGCCATGCTATTCCATCCGGTTTGCGTTTAGTTGGACCATCATTTATTTTTCAACAGGACAATGACCCCAAACACACCTCCAGACTGTGTAAGGGCTATTTGACCAAGAAGGAGAGTGATGAGGTGCTACGCAAGATGACCTGGCCTCCACAGTCACCAGACCCGAACCCAATCGAGATGGTTTGGGGTGAGCTGGACCGCAGAGTGAAGGCAAAAGGGCCAACAAGAGATAAGCATCTCTGGGAACTCCTTCAAGACTGTTGGAAGACCATTTCAGGTGACTACCTCTTGAAACTCATCAAGAGAATGCCAAGAGTTTCCACAACAGTAATCAAAGCAAAGGTGGCTACTTTGAAGAACCTAGAATATAAGAAATATTTCAGTTGTTTCACACTTTTTTGTTAAGTATATAATTCCACATGTGTTAATTCATAGTTATGATGCCTTCAGTGTGAATCTACAATTTTTATAGTCATGAAAATACAGAAAACTCTTGGAATGAGAAGGTGTGTCCAAACTTTTGGTCTGTACTGTATATTTATTAACCCAAGTGGGTCGGTACTAAGCATTAACATATACAGGAATATATATTAATTACCAAACAAAATACAGATAAAAGTAAAATACAGCACATCAAATAAAAAGGGAAATAACAGATAGCAGGTACGACTACTATGAATCAGGAATGATACATTTCAAAGACAGATACAGTGGGGAAAAAAGTATTTAGTCAGCCACCAATTGTGCAAGTTCTCCCACTTAAAAAGATGAGAGAGGTCTGTAATTGTCATCATAGGTAGACCTCAACTATGAGAGACAAAATGAGAAAACATATCTAGAAAATCACATTGTCTGATTTTTTTAAAGAATTTATTTGCAAATTATGGTGGAAAATGAGTATTTGGTCACCTACAAACAAGCAAGATTTCTGGATCTCAAGACCTGTAACAACTTCTTTAAGAGGCTACTCTGCCCTCCACTCATTACCTGTAGTAATGGCACTTGTTTTAAATTGTTATCAGTATAAAAGACACCTGTCCACAACCTCAAACAGTCACACTCCAAACTCCGCTATACTGAAGACCAAAGAGCTGTGGAAGGACACCAGAAACAAAATTGTAGACCTGTACCAGGCTGGGAAGACTGAATCTGCAATAGGCAAGCAGTTTGGTGTGAAGAAATCAACTGTGGGAGCAATAATTAGAAAATGGAAGACATACAAGACCACTGATAATCTCCCTCCATCAGGGGCTCCATGCAAGATCTCACCCCGTGGGGTCAAAATGATCACAAGAACAGTGAGCAAAGATCCCAGAACCACATGGGGGGACCTAGTGAATGACCTGCAGAAAGCTGGGACTAACGTAACAAAGGCTACCGTCAGTAACACACTACGCCGCTAGGGACTCAGATCCTGCAGTGCCAGACGTGTCCCCCTGCTTAAGATCCGGGCCTGTCTGAAGTTTGCTAGAGAGCATTTGGATGTTCCAGAAGAGTATTGGGAGAATGTCATATGGTCAGATGAAACCAAAGTAGAACTGTTTGGTAGAAACACAACTCGTGTTTGGAGGAGAGTGAATGCTGAGTTGCATCCAAAGAACACCATACCTACTGTGAAGCATGGGGGTGGCAACATCATGCTTTGGGGCTGTTTCTCTGCAAAGGGACCAGGACGACTGATCCGTGTACATGAAAGAATGAATGGGGCCATGTATCGTGAGATATTGAGTGCAAACCTCCTTCCATCAGCAAGGGCATTGAAGATGAAACGTGGCTGGGTCTTTCAGCATGACAATGATCCCAAGCACACCACCAGGGCAATGAAGGAGTGGCTTCGTAAGAAGCATTTCGAGGTCCTGTAGTGGCCTAGCCAGTCTCCAGATCTCAACCCCATAGAAAACCTTTGGAGGGAGTTGAAAGTCCGTGTTACCCAGCGACAGCCCCAAAACATCACTGCTCTAGAGATCTGCATGGAGGAATGGGCCAACATACCAGCAACAGTGTGTGCCAAACTTGTGAAGACTTACAGAAAATGTTTGACCTCTGTCATTGCCAACAAAGGATATATAACAAAGTATTGTGATGCACTTTTGTTATTAACCAAATACTTATTTTCCACCATAATTTGCAAATAAATTCTTTAAAAATCAGACAATGTGATTTTCTGGATTTGTTTTCTCATTTTGTCTCTCATAGTTGAGGTCTACCTATGATGACAATTACAGGCCAGCCTCATCTTTTTAAGTGGGAGAACTTGCACAATTGGTGGCTGACTAAATACTTTTTTTCCCACTGTAGATACCTAATTTATGTTGTTTTTTTATGCATTGCTAATTGTGCATAATAAAATTTCATTTAGGGAAAAAAATCAACTCTATAGTAATGTCAAAGTAACGTGCAGGAGGCTGTATTCCTCCTGCAAGTGTGGATAAATGTACCAGCCCCAGTTACAGGGGAAATCAGCCTCCTCAACAAAAAAAAAAAAGTGATCAGATGTCCCCAAAGGTCTATTATGATCTTATGGGGACACAGTGTAAAAAAAATTAATAGAAAAGTAAAAAAAAAAATGTAAATAAAATAATTTAAAAAAATAAATTAAATAATACGCCAATAAAACGCCCTTATTAAATGTTATAGCCCCACCCCGACGACACCATACAAAATAAAAATTACTGAGAGGAAAAACTATTTTATAAAGTTTTTTAGTAGCAATTTGTGTTATTAAATAAAAAAAATGAAAAGTAAAAAACAAACACGTTTTCCCTTCTTTTGTTTATATTTTCCTGGACATAAAGAAAAAAATTAAAACATGTGCAAAAATATAAACAACATAAAAATAAAGCCCTGAGCGTCACTGAAAAAAGAGGGAGAAATTAGTTGAATAATGCAAATGATAAAAATGTTATAGCCCTCCAAAACCGCACAAACAAAAAACTTGAAAATGTGCCTGGTATGGAAGGGGGGCTAAAGGATCTGGTATGGAAGTGGTTAAATAACGTTTTAGTTTTATTGTTCGGGTTTTTACGGACGCGGTGATACCAAATATGTAATTATTTTTTTTTCTTTATTTTACATAATAAAACATTTTATATGAGAAAATAGGATTTTTGGGGCTTGCAGTGTATAGGATGCTATCAGCCTATGCAGACAAATAGGCTCACAGCCTCCATTCAGGGCAGGATCAACCAGGTATGTGAAGGGACAGTGGTAGGGCAGACCCGGGGTTTGATCAGACCCTGGGCTGCCGAATAACAGCGGCACCCCCCCGAAAATGTTGCGGGGGGGCCCCAATATATAATAAACCCCTGTGATGCCGCAGTCATGTTTGACTGCGGCATCTCAGGGGTTAACACAGGTGATAGGACTCCAACCATAGGTGTTAGGGGACAGTGTCAGCCGTTACATATGGCTGACACTCGCAAAGCATGGTGCGCACGCAGTTTCTGTGTGTGCACCATGCTTCCACTGTACTAGTACGGTAGTTTGCGGGAAGTGCTTCCTGGCAGCGCCATACTATTATGGCGGATGTCAGGAAGGGGTTAATGTTTTGATGGTAAGGAAAGGGTGGATTCTGAAGATGTTTTTGAGGTGCAGATTACATGAAAATGCAAGTGATTGGATATGGGGGGTAAAGAAAAGGCCTGAGTCAAATATAACCCCAAGACAGCTGCTGTCTCAGAGTTAAGAGAAAACTGTAGATTGAAATGGAAATATCAGGGTTAGGTCAGTTAGTAGGTGGAGGAAACAGCAGTAGTTCAGTCTTTGAGAGATTCAGTTTCAGATAGAGGGAAGACATGATATTAGAGACAGCAGAGACACATTCACCAATGATGTTACAAGAAGTATATAGTTTGTCATCAGCATAAAGATAGTACCGAAAGCCAAATCTGGTGATGGTGTGTCCAATAGGGGCTGTGTAGATTGAGAATAGAAGGGGACCTAGAACTGAGCCCTGAGGAACGCCAACAGCAAGGGTAGAACAGAGACAGAGCCTGCAAATGATACACTGAAAGTGTGGTCAGAGATATGAGGAGAACCGAGAGAGCAGTGTCTGTGAGGCTGGCAGAGTGGAGCATAGTGAGGAGGAGTTGGTGGTCTGTAGTGTAAAATGCTGCTGAGAGATCCAGAAGAATAAGAACAGTATAGTCACCATTAGATTTAGCTGTCAGGAGGTCATTGGAGACTTTTGTAAAGGCTGCTTCAGTAAAGTGCAGAGTACGGTCAAGAAGAGAGTTAGCGGAAAGATAGCGGATTAAACCAGAATAGACTAAGTGTTCCAAGATTTTGTAGATTGAGAGGTTAGAGACAAGTCAGCAGTTAGTAGCAAAGGACTGGTCAAGGGAGGATTTCTTCAGCAGTGGGGTTATGACAGCATGTTTGAATGAGGAATAAAGAGAGAGGTTAAATATTTTAGTAAGGTAAGTAGTGACAGCAGGTGACAGAGACTGGAGAAGGTGTGAGGGGAAAGGGTCACTAATGCAGGAAGCAGGGCGAGAAGAAGAGAGTAGCTAGGAGACGACAACTTCTGTAACTGGATCAAAAGATGAGAATGAACAGTGTCCAATGATTATTCTCCCAATCGGTGGGGGTCAATGTGGTCACAGCCCCACTGAACTGCAATCTATCCCCTATCCGATGGATACTTTAGTATTAATTTGTCATGCAAGTGACAAAATAGTGACTCAAGAACAGGTTCTATATCCTCTGTGCTTGGTAATCTTCCGCAATATCCACCTTAGCTCTCATAACTTCTGGCTTTTCTGGTGCATACAGGCTTGTTTAGCAGATAGTATGTAGTGCCAGGAGTATCTATACTAGTTATCAAGTATCATTGCTGGATAGTTATGGGGCAGAGGATGGATACCGTCATACATTTGTGTTCAACTGATTAAATGAAAAAGTTAAAACTGCATACAAAAACTTGACCGAAACCTTAGCAAAGTGTGCATGTGTTCTAACATCCTTGCTTGATATTTTGACTGATGAAATTAGCATTGCACATGAGTGATGCTTGATACAATGTGAACAGGTCAACATGGAAAAACCAACAGCTCGATGATGGCTCAGGGGTTAGCAGTGAGATAAACTGACCTAGAAATTACAAATTAACGCTAGATTCATACCTGCGTTCGGCTTTCCGTTCGGGGGGTCACCAAATTGACGGAAACCTAATCTGCTTAAAAAAGTAGTTACCTTCGGAAACCCGTGGACCCCATAGACTATAATGAGGTCCGCCCGAAAAGGGCAGAAAATTCTTGCAGGACCTTTCTCTCCACATTTTTAAAGCGGAATGAGGAATGGAATCCCCAGGCGGAGACCGGGTGCAGGTGTGAACCTAGCCTTACTAAACCTTTTATACTGAAACCCTAAAATACTAAACAGGCAAATACAGAATGATAGAACTAAAGTATGTAGTAAGTTGGAGCTTAAATAGGTTTACTGGAATCAAAATATAGTTAGAATTTTTGAAGTCCCCATTCAGATGTATCAAGTCTGCTGCACATGAACAAGTACCAAACTCCATTTCCCCATCTTAATGCTCTTACCTGTTGGTGTATGAAAAAAAGGCTACACTACAAAATTCTCTAACCAATGACATACAGTATACATTCTCCTGTGAATATGATGATCATGCCATGTGGCAATAAGGCTCTATTTCTTCAAGCATTTCATGGCATAACTTGTCACAAAGGCTGCTCAACAGGAACATTGACAGTAACCAGTTCTGTTGCATTTCCTTCAGGGAATACAGCATTTTACTGGACAAAACAGGATGCTGCGCTGTCTCTCGTTTTTGACCAGATCTGCTAACTTCTAATGGAGTCTCCACTGCAGATGTGAACACAGCCAAATATAAAAAAAAAGAATTTTCATTTCAGTACATATGGAAACTTAAATTCTCCACAATGTGCGGTATGACATGCCGCCGAAAAGCCGACCGTGCGCTGAGTTCAGCGCACCCCCGGCTTTCCCGGTATGTGCCCCGGTTCTGGAGATATCGATGCCGTTAATTTCGGCACCGATATTTCCCCACTGTCAGAAGGGCGGGCTTTACAGCTCAGCGTCATCGCTGGGCTCTGAGGAACGCCCCCTGACTGTACTCAGCCTTGTACTGTCCCTTACCGCCCAGTGATGAACTGTGAAGCCCGCCCTTCTAACACAGGAGATATCGGTGCCGAAATTAACTGCACCAATACCTCCAGCACCGGGGCACATATCGGGAAAACCGACAGCGCGCTGAATTCAGCGCACGGTCGGCTTCCTAGCGTGATAAAAAAACGCACATTGATGAGATGAAAGGTCCTCTCTGTGAACAGAAAGATAAGTATGACTTACCTAATTTACACAAACATGTAACAACAAGAAAGACGCTGCTCACTCTTCCAGTATACATTATATTATGCTGGCTGAGCCAATGATCTTGTCAGCGATCTCTCAGTCACTCAGAATACTGTCACTTCCATCTCCTTTGGTGTTATACTTGTTTCCGGCTCAACCTAAAGGTACAGGTCTGCCGCTGAGGAGAGGAAGCTCTTACGCAATCGCTGATGCTGACAGATAATGAGAAATAACACTTCACTGTGGGGAATTTTTTGTCAAGAGAATGAAACGTAGCAGTTTACTCAGTGCTGTGATTCAGCTGTAATTTCCCATCTGTTACTACTAATACAAATGAGATTTTATTAATATTGTATCATAAGGTATAAATCTAAACCAAACATAGCAAGAAATACATTTACAAATACACAAGGAAATTAGTCAATAGGGTTTCCCCACTTCAGGGAAAAAAAAACAAAAACTCGGCTGCTGCTTGTGGTACAAGACATCAAATAACACCCACTCCCCTTTAATTCCTCACTAATCCAGTACCAGAGTCTAGTAGCGCCCCCTCCCTGGCACACTAAGCTTTTGTCAAGTTGGAGCATGTCATCGGGGCAGGGAACTGAAGTCTCACATAGCTTTGTGGAAATGGTGTACAATGATATCTACAGGCAAGAAACACACAGTGCTTGGCAATAGATTTATAGGCAAGCCTGAGAGATTGTCTGGGAGCATTTGGAGCAATTGTGATGTAAGATAGGGGATCTTCTGTAGAACAGGGGTCAGCAGCCCCCGACACTGGTGCCGGAGTCGGCACCCAAGGCATATCTACCTGGCACAGGACTCTCTCTGCTTCAGGTGGCAATCTCTCTCTAATCATCCATGTAAATACAGACGGGCGGGAGGATGCCCTGGGAGGTGGTGGGAACATGAGGCACAATGTTTAAAGAGGACCTTTCACTTCCTCATGTATATGCGATTTTACATACCGCTAGAAAGCTGACAGCGCACTGAATTCAGCGCACTGTTGGCTTTCCCGGTATGTGCCCTGGGGCTGGAGCTATCGGGGGTCTAAATTTCACCGTTCACTGTCAGAAGGGCGTTCCTGACAGTCTAGCTGCGCTGTGAGGTACGCCCTCCCTGACTGTGCTCGTCTATAGCGCTGTACTGGGGGGCGTTCCTCACAGCTCAGCCTCATCACTGGGCAGTAATGAACGGACACATTAGCATCAGTTTTTTTTAACTGTCTTTTTTTTTTTTTTTGTTTATGCTTTCTGAGAGAAAAAAACGGACATAAAATAACAGACAGTAACTGATGGCTGTCAGTTACTGTCCGTTACCCATAGACTTCAATGTTAAAAAAATAACGGACACTTGCTGTCCATCAAGAATCCGTTTTTCCAAATGGACAAAAAAGTTCTGCATGTAGGATTTTTTGTCCACGGAAAAAAAAAAAACAGACTTCTGATGGATTGGGTGTAAACGGACACAATATAAAAACCCATTGAAATGAATGGAAATTTTAACGGATTTCTGATGGGAAAAAAAAGCAGACAATTACTCATAGACTTTAATGTTTAAAAAAAAAAAAAAAAAAACGCTTGACATCCGTCATTAATCCATTTTTTTTTTTTTTTTTAAATGGGACACAAAAGTCCTGCATGTAGGGTTTTTTGTCCGCGAAAAAAAACAGACATGTGACAGATTGGGTGTATAATAGAAACAAAATTTCCATTCATTTCAATGGGATTTTATGTTAACGGGTTTCTGAAGGATCAGCTAGTGTCCGTTGCTAAAATTTTGTAGCGGACAATAGCAACAGACTCTACTGACGATCACCAAGGGTAGTGTAAATGCCCCCTTATAACATTGTAACCAATTACCGTATTTGTTGTGTAACTACTCTCAAATCCAGATGATCATTACTTTCTCAAAAACAGTTTCTGCAATAAATTCTTATGTTCCTATGAATTCCAGAGGTGCTCTGTTCTTGCTGTGTTGGAATGCTACAGCAGAAGCACAGGCCTTCTGAGGCTAGTTGACGGGATCTGAAACCCAGTTAAAGCACGCCAAATGCCAGAAATGCTTTTTTTTTTTTTTTTTTTCTCCACCTTACCTCCAAAAAATGAATAAAAAAGATCAAAAAACTACATGCATTGAAGAATGGAACCACGAAAAAATAAATTTAAAAAAAAAGTGTTTTATTATATAAAATTAGCAAATAATAAAAACAAACAAAAAATAACCTAACAACCTAAAATTTGGTATCACCATTACTCTTTTTGATTCAGTATGAGTACAGTAACATTATGTTTGCTGGATGGTAAACAGCTGAAGAATTAAAAAATTAATGCCAGAATATTTTTTTCCATCCCACGAAAAATCAAAAAACAATTTGCTTTGTCCTGATGGCCAAAATGGACTTTGATCTTAAAGGGGTTATCCGGGATAAAAAAAACATTTAGACATTAACCCCCCCCCCCCCCAGGCACATTTTCAGAGTATCCAGTGACGTTCCATTTCGCCGCTTCTGGAAACGGAGCGTCACATACTATATCCCTGTCCACCTCCCCTAACTTCCGCACTCCCCATCATACTTACCTTTCTCCTGTCAGAACCTCCTTATTATCAGCGACACATGCACAGTACAGCTTGAAACCTGGCATGCGCAAGAGTTCCCGAGCCAGTCTACCCCAATGCGCATTGCCTAACTTTCTTCACAGGGGGATCGCAAGCACATCTAACATGTAAGACGTGTCGGCGTTTGTTGTCTATTGCAGGTCTTATTTACATTGGCTGAGCAAAAAAGGCTTTATCAAGGTGTTTGGTAGAAAACAAACGGAGGGGGTGTGTATTAGAAAGGGAGGGGGTCAGTGAGTGAGAGGGAGATGTGGTGAGTTAGAACTAGGAGTCTAGAGATGGCTGCTGATGGTGTAGTGGGCGGGCTAGCTAGGGAAACAGGGAGGGGGGAGTATGTGAGAAAGGGAGGGGGTCAGTCAGTGAAAGAGGGAGGAGAAGTGAGGCATCATGGAACTTGTAGGGATGTAAACAAATGTAGAGGATGGCAGGAGCTCACCGAGAACCCCAGAAATCACTCAAAACACTGCTAAAAAGATATTTGGTTGCTCTTATTAACCCATTAATAGCACTAACAGACTTTTTTGGAAAAATTATTTTTTGCCCAGAAAACCCCTTTAAGTCGCTTAAAAGGTATCCAAAAGGTTCTATTACAAGAGTGTCTAGTATACTTTGTAGAGTTTTGAAAAGTGCAGAAAACTTGCTTCCTTACGACGAGAGCAATATATATATATATATATATATATATATATATATATATATAAAAACACACAACATACTGTGCAGAGGCATGCCCTTTTGTACCCATGTACTTTAAGTTTTGAACTTCCCAATTGATTTAGAAGGGTTGTACTAGATGAAAAATTAGAATGCAACCTGTAGGGAAGGTGTAGAAAATAAAGATGTACTGATATTTACTTGCATTCTCACCTATGCTCCTCTGCTGGATAACCCGTCACTTCCACTAGTCTGTTGGTATAGTGCTGGTGTCTGCAGCACTGATGTCACATCAACTGGACTACTAGAACCAAAGCACTCCCAGAAGTAGTCCAGTCAACGTGGCTTCAATGCTGCAGTCACTCTGTATACAAACAGCAGTGGAACGAACAGCAGTCTAAAGCAGGGTTATTAGTGCAGTTCATTTTCTATACCTCCTGTGCTAGTTGCATTCAAAATTCTTGATCTGGAATAACCCCCTTTTCAATATTTAAGCCCCCCAGAAAAACCCTTTAAGCTAAGGCCCCACTTAGAGGGCTGCAGCAAAAAAGCGCTGTGGGGAAAACTGTGGTGGCAACGCATTGCGTTTTTTTCCCACAGCGCTTTTCACAGAAAGTCCGCATAGGTCTCCTCTGCAGACTCTGTTTCAATTATACCTATAGGGAAACCACCTGCGTTTGCCTAGGTATAATTGACATGCTGCGATTTCGAAAACTGCAACAGTTTTGGAAATTTCAGCGTGTCCGCAGCGTGTCCTTTTTTTCGCAATGTGTGGATGGGATTGACTAGATTCCCATCCATCTTGTAGTGACTGTAAAATGCTGCATTTTTTTCTGCCACGGCATTTATACCATGTGGGGCCCTGGCCTTAAGATGAGATCCTTACGCTAGGTTCACACCTGCATTGGGGTTAAAACCGCTTAAAAAAAGCGGTTGCCCGCGGACCCCACAGACTATAATGGGGTCCGCCGGGTTTCTGCCCGAAAGGGGCGAAAAATGCGGAGAGAATAGCATTGCATTCTATTATATTATTTGTTGATTCACTTTATCATACAAATTTTGATGCAATTACATTGAGGTGTAGAAAATTTCCTATACATCCTGTATGTACAGTTACTTTGTTGCTTTTTTTTTCCCCTAGAAGTTTTTACTTATTTTTGTTTCTTTAGATTTCTGGGATAAAATAACAACTACTATAAATGTAGCTGTCTGTTCAGCTGGGATCCAGCGGAAAGTCTCTGTTCAGGTTCCTGGTCTTTATTTACCTTCTGCTTGTACATCAGCATGTCAGCCAATCATGAACTGAATGCTGATACTCTATTTAACAGAACATGACTCCTCAGCCGCTGATGTGATCGGCTGATGTGCACCTATGTGGACAAAAGATCAGGAAGACCAGTGGCCTGTACAGAGACTTTCTTCTAGAACTCCAGTAAGTATATAGTAATGGTTATTGTAAGCCTCATAAAAAGAACTGGATGACCCCTTTAAAGAATTTTTACATTCTGCATCACGGTCTGATATTTTGATCTCTGCACTGAATTCACTCCTGTGTAACTTTACTTTGCATAATTGACATAGTTATAATCATTTACTCCCCATTGTGCATGTAAGTATCTGCCTCTGTATAGGAAAGGAAGCAAAACAGCTTTGTAGAGAAGAGTTTGACAGTCTGCAAGAATAAATAATGCATATTCCTTTCATCCTGAAAGAAATTAGAACAGTAAATTGAGGAATCCAATGCAAAATCTGTAACATGAATGGGATTTGTACATTATGTGTCACTTTCAGGTTCCAAAACCAAAATTCTACATTTAACAGACCTTCTCACCTACCATGTAATAATGGTAATTACTGGTTTCTTCTTAAGTGGCAGAGAGGCATTTAAGACTTCTTAACCACGAATGTCTGAGTTTAACTACTACATCTACACAACTATGTTTAACAACTACAGGTGCATCTCAATAAATGAGAATATCTTTGAAACGTTCATTCATTTCATTAATTCAAGTCATAATCAGCGTCTTCCATGATTGTGTGTCCTACTGAACCAGACTGAGGGACCGTTTAAAGGCTTAGGAAACCTTGGCAGGTGACACACTGAATTTACAATACTGAACTTTTTTACAATAATCAAATTTTCTTAGATTTGGGTTTTCATTACCTGTAATCCATAATCAACATTTACAGAAATAAAACACTTGAAATAGAACACTCTGTGTGTAAAGAATCTAGAAAATATAGGAGGTCACTTTTTTAATTTAATTACTGAAAGAAATAAACATTTCAAAGATATTTTAATTTATTGATATGCACCTGTATATGTATTGAAATATATTTCATTTAATATATTGAAGTTCTTCCATATATACTTATACAGTACATTTGCAAGTCTTCTGACCCTTTCACTTTATAAACTTTGTTATGCTGTGGCCTTGTGCTAAAATAAAACAGATAAAAGTTGACCCCATCATTCAGCACTCAGTATCCCATAGTGATAAAGTCAAAACAGAATGTTAGAAACGTTTGTTAATTTATTGAAAAGGAAAAACTAAAATATTGCACTGACATAAGTATTCAGATCCTTTACTTGGTACTTTGTTGCAGCACCTTTGACAGCCATTACAGTCTCCAGCCTTGATGCCACATGGTTGGCACACCTGTATTTGGGGATTTTCTGTCAATCTTCACTGCCGATGCTCAGTCAGGTTAGATGGGGACCGTCATTTTTTTAGGTCTCTCCAGAGATGTTTGGTTGGGTTCAAGTCAGGGCTCTGGCTTGGCCATTCACAGAGTTGTCCCTAAGCCATTCATGTATTGTCTTGGCGGTTTGATCAGAGTCATTTTCGTGTCCGAAGGTGAATCTTCAGCCCAGTTTGTGGTCTAAAGCACTCAGTCACGTTTTCATTAATATCTTTGTACTTTGCTCCATTTAGCTTTGCCTCAAACTTGACCAGCCTCCCTGTCCCAGTCGTTGAAAGACACTCCCACCCCATGATGCTGCCACCATCACACTTCATTGTAGGGATGATATTGGGCAAATGAAGAGCAGTGTCTGTTTTCCTCCAGTCATGACACTGAGAATAGAGGCCAAAAAAAGTTCAATCTCGTTTTCAATTGTTTTCTTCTTTCTGGCCACTTTCCAAGGCCATTCTCCCCTTATTACTTACTTTGGTGGGGCAGCCACCTCTAGGAAGAGTACTGGTTATTCTAAACTTTTATTTAAGAATTATGGAGGCCATTGTGTCCATGGGAACTTCCTGTGCAATGTACCCTTCTCCAGATCTGTGCCTCCACACAGTCAGAGCTGTTTTAACACATTAGTGGGTGCCATTCAAAGGTTTCATAAGTGGCTCACACAATATAATGTCCCCTCACATAACACTCTCTCAGTGACCATTTTATTATTATATGCAATAAAAAAAAAAAACTATAAAGTTATACTCCCCTAACCCTGTTACCACAGATCCAGGCTCTGGCTGTAGCGATGTGTCTGGCTCAACACTCATCACATATCACTCTGCTGCAGACATCATCAGCTGAAGCCGGAATGGTGGAGCACATTGCTGATCGCTTTGTGCTTCAACACTGTACTCAACAGGTGGACTCAGGGCTGGGAAATTAATTTCAAAATAACCAAAACTGAAAGTCAGTTCACATTATTTCAATTATTTTACATATTTCCGTACACTATCCAGATAGAATTGCTGATATGTAACTAACCAAAATTCTGTGGCGTGGCATGTAAAAGGGGGAGTGTCCTAAAATAATCATTCATTAATCGTAAGAGGGGTAAAATGTTCAGTCAATTGTGATTTTGGTCACAAATCGCCAAAGGCCCTAGAGGAATAGCACTCTAAATGCAGGACTGACCCGCTCAACCCCGGTCAACTAAGGGGACCCCGCTACCATAAGTTCAGGTGGAGACGCACCATTTACCCTACGACTAAAGCAGCCCCGCACACAATCCTATCTGAGCACTAAAGGCAGCACTTTCTTCCTCATGACTTGAATTTTGCTCCGATATGCACTGTCAGCTCTGAGACCTTATTTAGATAGGGCTGTCTCTTTCAAAATCATGTCCAATTACCGGATTTAAAAAATGGCAACGCTATATTTCAAATGTCATAGCGGAATTTTAGTTTTTCATGCTTAATACATTGCAAAAAAGTGGGGGAAAACACACTAAAGTAAAAAAATTTAAGGTCTCAACAGTACAAAACAAAAATGTGAAAAAAAAGTGTCTCACTGTGCAAAAGTTTTAGGTGTGTGTGGGGGGGGGGGGTGGTAAGGGGAAATTGGTCACAAATGCAAGCTTTCAAGAATAAAAGTTAACAGTTCAGTTTTGTCAATTGACAAAACTGATTAAATGAACAAAATCTGGATCAAATCGCACTTTAGCGGAGTCCTGGAAGTAATGACACGGCACACCACAGAGCTCTGATCTCTACATCAAGTCTGTCTGAGATTACATGAAAACACACAAAGTATTTGAGCAAGCCACAGATCCACAGATCTGTGGTTAGTTCTTCAAGATGTTTGGAACACCCTCCCTGTTGCGTTCCTTCAAAAACTGTGCAGGTTTACCTTGAAAAATGTATTCTGTTTTGAAGGAAATTGTTAGTCACCCCAAATAATAATTTGATTTAGACTTCTCTTTTGTTCATTCATTTTGCATTTTGTTTTTTGACAAAAATAAACTATTAATTTTTTATTTTGAAAACTTTCTTTCTTTGCAGCATTTTTCCACACATGCATTTTGCACAAAACCTATAATATGATACTCGTGCAGGATTGGTAGTGGAGGGGAGGCACGTTTGGCCCAGATTCCTCTCCTATGTGAAGTAGCAGGACAAGGGCCTAACCTGCCAATTAATTAAATTAGTTAGTTCAGAGAGGGTGGGTATTTAACCCCTTCCCTGCCAGTGACATTTTTCAATTTGTCGTTTTTTGACTCCCCACGTTTCAAACCCCCTAACTTTTTATTTTTCTGTTCTCAAGAGCCATATGAGGGCTTAATGTTTGCAGTACAAATTGTTCTTCATAATGGTACCATTTATTATTCTGTACAATATACTGAGAAGCTGGAAATAAAAAATTCAGAATGGGATGGATTTGAAGAAAAAGTGCAATTGTGTGAATTTCTTACGGGCTTCGGTTTTACGGTGTTCACTGAACAGCCAAAATGACATGTCACCTGAATTCTATGTTTTGGTACGATTCCGGGGATACCAGATTTATATGGTTTTATTTACATTTTAACCACTAAAAATCGAAAACTTTACATAAAATTTTTTTCTAAAAGTCGCCATATTGTGACTAACTTTTTTTATATTTCCATGTAAGGGCATGCCCAGGGCATCTTACTTTGCAGGGCCAGGTGTACTTTTTAGTTACAGCATTTTGGGGAATGTCTATCACTTTAATCACTTTTTATTCAAATTTTTTATCAGAGGTGAAACAACAGCAGTTTGGTTTGATTTTTTATCTTTTTTCCCCCCACTACGGCGTTTACCACATGGGAAAAATATTTTTAGAAGTTTATAGACTGGGCGTTTTTGGACACAAGGATAACTAATGGTTATGTGTTTCACAGTAATATTTTACTTTTATATGTATTCTAGGGAAAGGGGGTGATTTGAACTTTTAGGTTTTTTTTTTTTTTTTTATATTTAATAGTTTTTTTTTTTTTTTTTTTTACTATTTTATTAGCCCCCCCATACACTACTGTATTGATGTCTGTGGGAGATTCGCTCCATAGCTATAGCTCAATGAGAAGCCTGGGAGCCTTCATTAAGCTCCTGACTGTCAGACAACTGGTCCTGCGATCTCACCATGCGGGAGCCGGCCTGCAACGCTTTTTTTTTTTTTTTTTTTTTTAATTTTAGGGCGTCCTGGCCTGCAATGCCCGCGATCAGAGTATACTCTGATCGCAGGCATTAGTGCTGGGTCTCCACTGTAGAATACAATATAAAATTAAATATATCATTTATGGTTGAACTACTGAATCTTTTGATTAAATCGCATCCAGTACAATGAAAATGATGCTCCTCATGTTAGCTTTAGTTTTTGTTAACATTATCTGGATTGTCAGGAACGTTAAGTCATGTTAATTGACTAGGATTTACTGGTTTAGGAGGCACTGATCAGCAGTGCTGTGTTTAGGGGCCTTGTGAATGCTGATCATGTAGGTTTGGTAATGTTACTATAATGTGTCCAGCTCTCTGGAGTTTGGTAGTATAAGCAAACACTATCTAATTTACCAGTAAAATACAGTCCAAAGTCAAATATTTTAACACATCTTTAGGTTATTTTCAGATCAGATATGGGCTCTTATTGAAACCAGTAGGAATAACACAGAGTTCCAGATATTTGCAAACATTTCCTTCAATAGAATAAAAGTCAATACATTTCAACATTGTGGATCCCACTGCAGGTAAGGAACTCTGGCATTTGCCATGTTTCCACATACACATTTATAGTATATGTCTAGGTATAGCATAAAGTTTATCAAAGGACAAGTCAATCCTATTATCGCTCTACTACTGCAATCTATGAAATGAATGCAGTCCACATAAATGTAGGTGTCAATTTTACTTTATTTAAGGGGAAAAAAATGGGGAAAATAGGAACTTCCATGAAACACAGTAGACATAAGTTAGATAGCACTGCAAAATGTCTGAGAATGTTTACTTGACACAAGTCTGCTTTGCAGTTACACAATTAGTAATTTTATGCAGTTTGTCACTGTTGCCTTTTTCGCACTATTATTAATGAAAAAATGAGGTTATAGGTCACAAAGTGTATTACTAAAATTATGCAAAAAATTCACTTAAAAAACATAAATATGTGATGCACATTAGTTTAACAAAAATGTAAACATTTTCTCCAATGTCACATGTGCATAAAACAGAAAAAAGTAAGCAACACTGCAGTCATACAGTTTTTGTAATTCAACCCTATAATTTCTTATGAAGTAACTAAATCAAAGAGCAAATGCATTCTGCTTTCTGGCACAGTGGTTTTTGCTGTTAATACTGGTTTTAAACTGGATCAGCTTTTAGAATTATAAATAGATCCCACTAAAAGCAAGTAAAGGTATGCAGATGAAGCCATACTTGCTGCAGTTATGGGCATTTTCAAAGCTTGATCTGCTCCAGTTAATCTCCACCTTCAGTAGGTTTAACACAAACCACCATTAAAACCTGAAATTTGTTCCAGTGATCATTTATTTTATTGGGCTCATAGGAGACAGAATTAAGGATCAGAACCTGTTCTGGTGGCTAAATTTCAGAAAGCTCAGGAACTCTGCTCTTTGATATGTATACTGCCCTTCACAACCAGAATGGAACAAAATGTACACGTGAACAGTACTTTTCAGTGCGTCTGAAAGAAAAAAATGGAAACAAAATTCCACAATTAGATTTCTGCCATCAAAAATAAGGCTTTCATACCACTTGAGTGACTGCAGAAAAGTGTGCACATGTGGAGGATTGAAGGAACAGGTCAATAACCCAGGTTTTATTAAAACCCCATGAACTCCTGGTGTCTGTTCCCCTACCCTTAAACAAACCAACCTTGCCATAATCCACTCCATTCCTTCACGGTATAGAACAAGAGCAAGTGGAAAAAAAAATGCTTTCATACAATGGCAGAAACAAAGGAAGAGTAGTCTATGTCTATATTAAAAAGAGAAACTGTTCACAAATGAACAGCTTAAGGCAGCTGTCAATGTACTTCACACCAGAAAGAAAAAGAGTCCGTCAAAAAGGGTTGAATGACACTGTGCATTGCTACATCAACCACGACTGTACACTCCAGGAACCTCAAGTCAAGAATGGGGAAGTCAATAAGCAGGTTATTCCCTGTCCAGACATTTATTACAAATGTCAAAACTTTCCGAAAATAAAGTGGACTATATTCTTATTAAAAAAGTCAGAACCGGGAATCATACATCGAAACACAGGTACAGTATGTCTGTTAGGAATAAGTATTATTAACTACATTCTTAGAATTGTTTTAGTGCATTGCATTCTTAAAAAATAATAATAATACACCTCCCATTCAGCAATAAGCCATCCCTCCCATACCCCGCGTAGTGACTTACAATTTAGAATTTAGAGAACTAGCCTAAAACTGATCTTTAATGCTACATCTGTTTTTCACAGAGCAGAAAGCCCTACAGGTTTGTATGAAAATGGTACACATAAAACTGAAAAACCAATGAACACAAGTTGTTGTCACCACCGCATTGCTATGTTGTGCCGTTATTAATGCCAACTTCTGCCAGCGTGGATGAACTTTTAATATCAGTCTGGCATAAATTTGGTATTAAAATTACACATTCATGTTAGAAGTGATATTTAAGCAAAATGAGTTAACCTCTTCATCAAGCCCTTGAGTGACCAAGGCACCTGAAAATATCAGGCAAGTCTCATGGCACAAAAGGGGTTTGTGCATCGCTCAAAATGAGGTAGGAGAAAAAAATAAGTTGATTGGAATTTGCCTGCAATGTCCAACTCCACAACCCTGTTTTGTTCCCTTTCTACAGTACAAATCTAAGCCAGCTTGACTACATGCACGCTTACTGTGAATTTCTAGGAGAAACTTAATAAAAAGCTATGGATGAGGCAGCGCTAATACTGTGACACATTGTGTAGGGATGCAAAATGTGGGGGGGGGGAAAAAAAAAAAAAAAAAAGAGGCAAATTTCAACAATTCACAACATTGGCCCAAGACTGTGTAGCAATAAAAAAAAAAAATAAAAAATGTAAAAAAACGTTAGCTGCTGCCTTTCACATTTTATAAATACAGTTTATTATATGAACTTTCCTTTGTCATAATCAACATAAGAAAACAAACAGAAAAAAAAACACTAAATTAAATAAGTGAAATATTAGTAAGCCTGGCTGTGCATCGTCAGAAAGGCTTGTTAAGTTCTCTTGGACTGTATTAAATTCCACTTTTTTTTTTTCTTGGTGAAGGGGTGCTTTTAGTGTGACTTATTCTTTCACGTCTTACTTACAACTTATTTTAAGTAAGAGGAAATGTCTAAGTTAGTAGAACCCTCAGATGTTTTGTAGCACCCAACAAAAGGCATTACAGCCCCAGCTGCCTTGCAAGCTGCATATAGGTTCTGTAATCTTCTCCCCTATGTTAGAAACACAAAATCCACTAAATGAATGTGGTTGTACTCCAGTTGCAAATGATTTCAAGTTACGGAGATTACGAAGACTGTAGGGGAGATGTCAGCAGTTCCACTTGTTACCAGCTCAAAAGAGAACTCCTGCCCAGCGTCATGAAATATACTTGACTGCTTCCACCAGACCTCACAGAAGCAAAGAAAACCTGTATACAGAATAGAGAATCAGTAATATTACAAGATTAATAAAAAAAAGAGTGCATTTCACTATTAAAATGCAACTTATTTAACCCCAGCCTAATGGCTTGAATGCTGTAGTTCTATTAGCAAAGGCAGCTGGCAGGTCACCCTTATGGAACCTTCTTTGAAGATCCTACACAGGACTTACATGGTCACAAGAGATTACACAACTTTTACTATACAGTATCACCTCTCTGTTTTTAGGGGCTACAATGCCCTAGGCATTACCTTCCATAACTAGTGGTCCTGCCCTCAGGCCTGTCGCTTCTGGAAGGCCATTCACAGAATGGCTCAGCGCCTTTTTGCACGGTCTGTTCCATTGTCGACCTCTATTTTTCTTCTTAGCCTTAAACCAACTAGCCTTACATACGCTCAATTTAAACTACTCCAATATATCCTAATGGCCGCCTGAATTCACCTCGCTTTTCATTGGAGGAAACCTTTCCTTTCATTACCTGATGTTGTTCGAAAAATTGACACCATTATGCTCCATGAAAGGATTAAAGTTTGGGCGCCCTAAGTCAACAGGTCTCGCATCCCAGGTCTGCCATATTGCCTTCAACTCTAATCATCAATTAAGATTATGAGTACTTTTTACCCCCTCCTTTTTATTTTTCAGGCAGGAAATTGACCTCACCTACCTCTTGACCATATGCACTGTAGCTTTACATGCTCCCTTTCACTTTCCCCATGTTGATTTTAGATATTAATCCCATTTTTTTCCCTTTTCTTATGTCATATGCCTGTTGTCATCAGGCGCTTAGCAGTTTTACTATTTTGTATTTCTGATGTTTTGTATTTTTGTTAAGACTGTCTTGTTGTCTGGAACATCTTCTGTTCACGCAACATTGCAATAAATACTTTTGAAACTAAAATATAACTTTTTGGGATTGTCCAGGCAAGAAAAAATATTTTTAAAATGGCTCCAAATAGTATACAAAATTAAAAGTCATACTCTCCATAAACTGCTTCCATGTCCATGCTGGTCCCTAAAATGTCTTTCTTTGCCTGTCAACCCCTTTTGACTTATATTTAACCACTTCTGTACCAGGCCAATTTTTTTGGTTTAGGACCAAACACATTTTCAGGTTTTTTTGTAAATGCGGTTTTGAGAGCTTACACATTTTTATCATTTAGGTTATTCAACTAATTTTTGCGTCTTTATTCGGTGACACATAGGGCTTTATTTTTATTTTTTCATGTGACTTTTGGTGAATGTCTTATTTTATCACTTTTTATTCACATTTTTATAAGAGGATAAACAGCGAAAAAGCGTCAGTTTCGGCAATTTTTTTTTCCTGCTATGGCATTCACCGAAAGTAAAAAATATTTTTATAAAATTTGAAGGGGCATTTTCGGACACAGGGATACCAAATGTGTATGTGTTTCACAGTAATTTTTTTTTTTAGTTTAATATGTATTCTAGGGAAAGGAAGGGGGGGGGAATTATTTCGACTTTTAGGAGATTTTTTTTGTTTTTTATATATATTTTTTTAAAACTTTTTTTTAATTACTATTTTATTAGCCCCACCTATGGGGCTTGATCCTGCAATTGTTTGATTGCAAGTCCCATAGACTGCAATACAACTGTATTGCAGTTTATAGGACTTTTGGTATATTACTAGTGCGGCTGACCATACACCAGCTGCAATAATAATAATATCCCTTATTGCAGGTCTGGAAGCCTTCAGAAGGCTCTATGCTGCCATGGGAACAGGTCGGCACCTGCAAGGGGAAAAGCACGGGGCCGACTTTTTTTTTTTTACTTTGGGGAAGGGTGGGGGGGGAGTAGGGAATCCTGGCCTGCAATGCCCGTGATCAGAGTGGACTCACAAGCATTAGCTATGGGTCTCTGCTGTACATTACAGCGGAGACCCGGTAGCTATGGTGGCTTTGCTAAAACAGAGTGGCTGCCATCTTTAAATATCCGGCATCCGCTGCACTGTAACGGTGGATGTCAGGAAGGGGTTAAACAGGTTGTGTATAAGAGAAGAAAGTTAGCCTGGTGCCTGCAGCATGAAATGAAGTATTGCAGCTGCACACCATCAATATATATGATGTTGGCTACTAGTCAATGCTGTAAATCTAGATTTATAGGAATTGACAGGTACACTTTAAAGCTCTGAAAATATGAAATATTTTGTGTGGGTTTGGTGGACATATTTTATGTATGCTTAGTGCCCAGCAGGAGTTTTACCTTATCATTTCGCTCACACAAAAACTTTAGTCTTTGTGCCCTTTTGTGCATAAAAACTCCATCAAGGTGACCAGTTTCAACAGATCGAATTTCAATGGCTTTTTCACCCCATCCCATTATCTGGTTAGATCGAATATATGCTGAAAAATAAACACACAATTAGACAGAAGCAACATTTTAACATCATTTATAAAGGCAAACTTTTTAATCATAAAGAGGGATAACATTATTAAATCTATTGCCCTGTAATACATACCAACAGATGTTGGCATTTCTCCCCATTGTAGAACCACGTCTTTGGTGATCCTACCATAAGTATTAACATAAACTCCTTCATCTTCATAACAAACCAACAACTCCATGCCATCTGTGTTTGGGAGAATAATAATTGCATGTGGCTGGATACTGCTCTGGATCTGTACAAGAAGAACAAAAAGACAATTATTTATGCAGTAATATTTAGTGTCACTCTAGGTTAAGCTATTTTTTTTTTTCAACAGATTAGGGTAAATTCACAGGGTTTTTTTTGTCAGGCACAAAAAAAATCTGCTGCTACTTTTTAAGCTGATTATGATGAAGTTTTTTTGAGAGATTCTTGGTAGATGCATTTTGCTTGGCACATGGGTTTGTTTTCCCTAAAACCTCTAGCATTTTTTACAGCTTTTAAACACAACCACACACACACACCACTTCAAAAACCTCTTTAGGCTACGGCCTCACGTTGCGGAAACGCAGCTTTTTTGTTGCAGATTTTGTTGCGGTTCTTTGAGCTAAAGCCAACAATGGCTACAAAAGGAATGGAAAATATATAGGAAGTTCTTATACTTCTACCTTCTGCTCAATCCACTCCTGGCTTTGGCTCAAAAAACCGCAACAAAATCTGCAACCAAAAAAGCTGCGTTTCCGCTACGTGGGGCCTCAGCGATTTTTTTTTCCTGCCTCATTCATTTTTATGGGAGTTCTCAGGCGGAAATCACCTGAAGATAGGGGGGGGGAAAAAAAAAAAAAAAAAAAAAGGGTGTCATGCCCTATAGCTGAAAAACATTTGATACTGACCCTATTGAAATGAATGGGAGGGAGGATTTATGGGTGGAAACTGCCACAAAATCCACCTGCAAAAAATCCCATGTGAACTTTCTAAAAGAGCAAATATAAAATTGCCCAGCACTAATCAATAAATAAAGCAAGTCAGTCAATCAGTGCTAAACCTATTGTTTTCCTTTGCTCATACAGTTTTCATTACTGTGGACAGCACATCTCATCTCCTGTCTACACAAGGTGATAGGTGGGCTGCCATCACAAGTTTATGTGATCATAAAAGGATGTGATAAATGACAGATGACATTCTGCATTTAACCACATTCTGCTTTTTTAATTGACTGAAGTGGGAACAGGTTGCATGTATTGAAAAAAAAAAAAAAAAAAAAAATTATATACACACAAATATATATATATATATATATATATATATATATCAGTGTTCCCAAAAAGTATTGCCCATACACAGTGCTGTACCTATGAAAAGCACAACATGAGGACCATGTAAGTAACCCCTGAAGACAAGGACTATACCCACTGAAAGACATGCATAAGTTGAGAATCTAGGTTCTAGTACACCAAAAGATTTTATGACTTACAGCTTAACTAAAATTTTGGACAATTTTTGATTTTCTGGCAGTATTAGTGTCATTTGTAATTTTTGTAATATACTTTAACAAATTTTGGATCCTTTCTGTGAAATCCTGAATTTTTACTCTTTCCCTTGCTTCTGTATTGAGAGCTGTTTCTGCCTCTCACTTTATGTTACTGTGTTTAGGAATACGGGGCTGTGTAAGATGTAGAGAAGGAGAGGGTAGGGGAGTGTCACTTCAAAACAGTCATATCTCGGACATTATCAAACCTAGTATATGATATAAAAATCCCAATCCCTACTGGTTTCAATCAGTGCTATCTCTGGAAATAATTTAGACAGCACTGTAACTTTGTGAAAGAAGAAAATCTCCTCTTTCATTTGACACCAAAAGAAAGTTTGTAAGTTTTCTAATGTCCGAGATAACTGTTTGAAGTGGACCCCCCCACTCATTTCCTCTACATCTTACACAGCCCCGTACTCCCGTACATAGTAACATTTAGTGAGAAGCAGAAACAGCTCTCAATACAGAAACAAGAGAAAGAGTGAAAAAATGGAGGATTTCACAGAAAGGATCCAAAATTTGTTAATAAAGTATATAAAAAAAATTAATGACACAAATACTGCCAGAAAATCAAAAGCTGTCTAAACGTTTAGTTCTGCTACAACCCCTTCCCGCCGGTGACATTTTTCTATTTTCGTTTTTGACTCCCCCCACCCCCCCCCCTTCCAAACCCAATAACTTTTTTATTTTTCCATTCTCAGAGCCATATGAGGTCTTAATGTTTACGGGACAAATTTTTTTTTCATGATGCTACCAATTATTATTCTGCACAATGTACTGGGAAGCTGGAAAAAAATTCAGAATGGGGTGGATATAAAGAAAAAGTGCATTTGTGCGACTTTCTTACAGGCTTCATTTTTATGGCGTTCACTCTACAGCCAAAATGACATGTCACCTGTATATGTTTCGGTATGATTCCGCGGATACCAAATTTATATGGTTTTATTGACATTTTAACCCCTTAACAAAAATCCAAAACTGTGCAAAAATATATATTTTTTAAAAGTCGCTATATTCTGACACCCGTAACTTTTTTATACTTTCGTGTACGGTGATGCATAGGGAGTCTTTTTTTTTTTTTGCAGGGCCAGGTGTACTTTTTAGTTATACCATTTTGGGGAATGTCTCTTGTTTTGATCACTTTTTATTCAAATTTTTATCAGAGGCAAAACAGTGAAAAAACGGCGGTTTGGCACTTTTGATTTTTTTTACCGCTACGGCATTTACCGTATAGGAAAAATATTTCTATAGATTTGTAGACCAGGCGTTTTCGGACACAGGGATAACTAATGTGTGTTTCACAGTATTTAACTACTTTTATATGTGTTTTAGGGAAAGGGGGGGCGATTTGAACTTTTAATAATTTTTTTTTTTTTTTAAATATTTTTTTCACTTTTTTTTTATTTTGCATTTATTAGACCCCCTAGGAGTCTTGAACCCCAGGGGGTCTGATCCCTAATGCAATGCATTACAATGCTAAATCATTGCAAAAAAACGGTGCTTCTATTGCAGGCTACATAGAGTAGCCTGCTATAGAAGTTAATGAAAGACAGGCCTGGGAGCCTTCACAAGGCTCCCGGCTGTCATAGCAACGGGACGCCGGCCCCGGAACTTACTCCGGGTGCCGGCGATCCCCGGTAAAATGGCGGTGCCCGCACTCCTCCAGTAAAATGGCGCCTCAGTCAGCTTTGACCGAGGCGCCAGAGGGGTTAACCTGGGCATTAGCGCCAGGTCTTTGCTGTATAAAACAGCAAAGACCCGACGGCTATGGCGGCCGCAAGACTCCCGAGCCGCCGCCATCTTTAAACACCCGACATCTGCCGTACTATTACGGCGGATGTCGGGAAAGGGTTAAAGAGGTATTTCCAAACATATACATTTACAGTATATTTACAGAATAAAAAGTCAAATGTTTCAAATAGAACATTTAAACAGCAAGGAAAAACCAATAGTGTGACATGTCAATGGTGGGAAAGCTCCTATAGCCCACAGTGCTCTTTGAAATTTACAATACTTACATGTGTTGGTAGATAAATGTCATAGACAGCTCCTGAGTCCACATCAACAGCATGAAAACCAGCACAGGAACCATAAATCACTTTTAGCCTTTGCCCTTCTTCAACAGTCAGGTCAACTAAGAGGGGCCTATGTACCAAGTCTCCAAATGACTACAACAAAAGAATAAAATAATAAGTCGCATTTTTACTTTTTCTTTTTTTTTCCAAGTCTGAAGACCACTGGAAGCGTGTATAAAACATACATCTAAAAAAAAAATTAGAGGATACAAACCTTAAAGGCCATGAACTTGTGATATGGCTTTGGCGCCCAGGCATAAACTTCCACTGAACTCTTTAAAGCAATTACCAAAAACTTGATGCGCTCATATTTTACTAAAGTAAAACAAAACAGCAAATATTAAACTTAAAATCATATGGCCATTAAGAGCATTTTAACATTATTCCAAAGAAAGCACTTCATATATTGACATTACTTGTGGGCAGGTCAGTACAAAAAGAAAAATATAAACTGTATAGCAGCCGCTTATATTCTTCAATATTTAGCTTAATCTTAAAATTGACATTCCCATTTTGTCTACCTATATTCAGAGCTCCATACAAGTTACGGACATATTTGCATTTATGGCTTATCTTGTATATGGATATAGCCATAAATGCCAAGATGGAAAAACCCATTTAAGGCTAGGGGCTCATATGGCGTAAACGCCACTGTTTGGCCGCTGCAAAAAAACGCAGCATTTTACAGTCCCTGTAAAGACACATTTCAGAAAAATATGCGCAGCGGAAATGCTGCAATTTCCAAAACCATCTGTGGACTTTCTGTGAAAAGCGCTGCAGGAAAAAAAAAAAAAAAAAAGTCTTTCTGCCGTGGTTTTACTCACAGTACTTTTTCGCTGTGGCCTGCTATGGTGAGCCTAAAAGATTCCCCAGCCAGATCACTGGATCAAATCCAAAAAAAAAAAAAAAAAATGGTGTTCATCATTTCCTAGACTTCCATAGTTCAGTTCTTTCTGCTAACACTACTATTGGGTCTAAGCTACCATAAAGCAAGACTGGTTAAAGGGGTATTCCCATGTATATAATCATATTTATATTTGTAGATAATGCAAAGTTAAAGATTTTTGCAAATATAAGTAGCTAAAAATTCTGCAAAGTTTTAAAGATTTTCTCTAACTATGCCAGTGGTGACATCTGTTGTCTTGATCGGTTGCCAATGGATACGACCACGTATGCAGAAACTTTCTATGGTCTGGAGCTTGTCAGGAACCCAGCCATGATATTCTTATTGTAGCTCGGTTATCAGGCAGGGACACTACATGTATCAGAAGATATCCCAGCTACAATAAGGCAAATCATGGCTGATTTTCTGACCTTAGAAAGTTCTTGCATTCATGGTCGTATCCACTGGCAACCGATCAAGACAACTCATGACCACAAGATGTTTAGAGAAAATCTTTAAAACTCTGCAAACTTTTTAATCACTTATATTTGCAAAAATTGTAACTTTTAATTATCTACAAATTTAAAAATGGTTATATTCATGGGAATATCCCTTTAAAACTAAATAGGAGAACCATGGAGACAAAGTGTGCAGGTCTGTGTGCACTAAAGTTAAAAGGATCAAGTGTAAATATCTAAATCATCATGGTCATGGCAAATTTTCATTTTTATTTCAAACATAACTAATCTATTTAAGTTGTCTCTCAAAAAGCATAAGGTACTCAGCATGTTCTCAATAGCAAATCAACTTAGATCATGACACTATGTATGTAATGAGTGAAGCTCAAGATATCAAATTGTCATCTTAAAAGTACTGTGGTAACAATGGCATTAAGGGGTTACCCTATATTCACACAATGATAAAATCGGCCACGTGATGGCAGTTTTATTTAATTTTTAATTTATTTTTAACAGCAGTCACACATCTGCATTAGATTGTATGTGAATGAGGGCTACTGACATGACTGATTTTTTTGTTTTTCTATTTTACCAGACCAACAAAAAGAGGCCAAGTCCTACTTTTACCTGTTTTCAGAGATCCCCTCATTTTCATGAGGGATCCATGAAAATGGGTGTCCCTCGGCACATTTTTGCAGCTGTTTTGTACATTTGTCTGAATGTAAGCCTATTCAAATAAACGCTCTTTTTCACGGGACAAACATCCATGAAAAACTGAAATATCTTTTTTTGAAATCACATGACAATAACAAAGATAGATGCCAGGTTTTTTTTAAACACAGTTTTTCTGTTTCGTCTAAAAAACAGATATGTAAATACATTTATTCACTCTGTTCTTTAAACAGCTGAGAGACAGTCGTTTTTCACGGTTATATAATTTAGTCTTTGTTGTTTTGAGCCCAAAAAATAGTTTTCACTCATTTTAAAATTAAGGGGCTTTTCCAAGCCTAACAAAATTGCCCTTATCCTCAGGACTATCCATTCAGACTGGGAAGAAAAACACATGCATTCCCATGATCAGTGGTCAGACCTCCCCACTGGTCTGCAACTTATTCCCTTTCCTGTGAATAGGGAATAAGTTGCTGAAGTGGGAAAGCAGCACCCCGAGCATATTTATGTGTCACCACAATATTACTGAGCACAATACAGTGATAAACAACATTCCTCTGTTATGTATATCACTTGATATTGGGAAAAAAAACCTTTGAAGTAGGGGTGGGCCTTCAGCTCCATGGTGCATTTCTTTTGCTACTGAAGACCCTATCATCTTCTGCCTGTGCCACCACTGCAGTGACAGGTGATTTTCCCACTGTTATGACATCACCCATCCTACTTGAGTAGCATGAGTGCGATCCCAAGGCTGAGGACCCACTCCTAGTGCACTAAGTGCCTCATTTACATAAGACTTCAAAGTTGTTTTTCTTCGAAAGTGACATACATAAAGTTATGTTGTTTATCACTGTAATGTGATCTGTAATGTAGTGGTAGCAGTTGAGTAAGCATGGGGGGGTGGTAGTCTCCCTTTAAAATTAAAAAAAAAAAAAAAATAATCATTTATTTCATGTCAGAGGTGTCCATAGCCTTCAAAGAAAAAAAAAAAAATTTTCTTTTAACAAAGTAACAATAAGCTGAATTCTCCATTCCTTTTCTCTCCAGACCCCTTGAGCACTTATGCATCAGTACAGCTTCATATCTGTCCTCCTTTCCCCACGTGTTGATAGACACTGATTCCAAAGTGTGTAATTTCCCAAAGTCTGTGCAGAATTTGCCTTGGGTGCTAACTCCCTATTTACATTTTTAGATGCTACAGCTTGTTTGAGCTACACTCCCTAAAGACTTTGATGTATCCCTCCCTTTAAACAATCTAATCTGTCACATACAAGTTCCGCTCTCTTCTGCTGCTATCTCTTACACTGAGAAGAGGCAAAGGGAAAGCAGAAGGATCGGACACAGCCAAGAGCTTGCGGGCTGTTAAAACTACATCAGTTACACACTCCCTTCAGCACTACAATGGTGGTAAGAGGTTAATGAAGAATACTTAGAAAGTGGTTCAGTTTTGCATTTAGTAAGCAAATAAAGAAAAGGACAAGTTACAATAAACCAGCAATCTGTGTTTTAATGGTAAATCATTCAACTACAAAGAATATTTCCTGTCAGACAACTATTCTGATAGGGAACAGATACTGACTTATGCATCTAAGCTAAGGAGAGTTAACTATGAAAAGGTCTAAATCAGGGCAAAAAAATATCTATATAATTTATAATAATAATAAAAAATTATTAATTTCTCTGAAAGCAATCCTGAACCTTCATGTACCACATATAGGTGCATCTCAATAAATTAGAATATTTTTGAAACATTCATTCATGTCAGTGTCATTCAGTCAAGTCATTCCTAATGAGCATCTTCCATGATTGTGTGTCCAACTGAGGGAGCATTTAAAGGCTTAGGAAACCTTGGCAGGTGACACACTGAATTTACAATACTGAACTTTTTTACAATATTCTAGTTTTCTTAGATTTTGGTTTTCATTACCTGTAATCCATAATCAACATTTACAGAAATAAAACACTTGAAATAGAACACTCTGTGTGTAAAGACTCTAGAAAATATAGGAGGTCACTTTTTTTTATTTAATTACTGAAATAAACATTTCAAAGATATTCTAAATTTATTGAGATACACCTGTACAACTCAATATAAATGACTCTAACCTTATACGTACCAACTTTATAGTGCACACAACCTTCCAAATCACCAACAGTTGTCCATCCTTGTTTCTTCTCAACCTCTGGGTCATTGTGGAGAATTTTGTTTCTCAGCCAAGACAAGTAATATACTCGCAACTTGTTCTTCTTTCCTACAGACAGCAAAAACACACTATGCTATAACAATAATAATCTTTATTTGTATAGCAACAACATATTCTGCAGCATTTTACAATTCATAGGGCCCAAATACGAACATTACAGATATGTACCCTATATTATTAAAATTAGGAATTGAGAATTTGGACTCTTCTTTTACAAGACTGTGAATGCCTTAGATATTACCAAAGCTAAATTCATTGCTTTGAATGCATGTTGCTCTCTCATAGATCTTGAATGGTTCATAGTTAATACACTTCAACCTATCATACTTCAACATAAGGGATGTGCTTTGTGTGCATAAGGCTACAGGCTCCTGAAATTTTAATCCGGTACAGTTCCCTAACTTGAACATCACTTTTACTAACTGGGTCCTTTAGAACAGCGTTTCTTGATATTTCTAAACCAAGTACTCACCACTCAAATAAGCTAGCCTTATTAAAATATGATCCTATACAATGCTGGAGATAACAACAAGAGAAGTCATTAGGCTGATTAAAGTACCTCCAAGAAGCATGATATGTATGATATGATAGTTGAAAATCGAAGCCTTGAATAATTTTTAATCCTGTATGATCAGGGGCATAGCAGTAGTAGTCACCCTGAGTGGGCACCCATGACACACAAAATATACCACAATTCTAAACGGCACAGGCTAAATAGAGGCCCCTTAACACATTTTGCAACAGGGCCCAGGAGATTCAAGCTATACCTCTGTGTATGTTGTATAATGAGTCCTCAGTAGAACCAAACACACACTTCATAAGATATGTGGAGAAAAAAAAAAAAAAAGGCACACTACTATCACAGGCTCAAGTATTTACCCAAATTCCATTAATTACAGACATGATTTTGATGGTTTTGAAGTATTTAGAAATGCAGATGTACCTGATATTGTAACCAACACATTCAAACCCTCAAGGACATCCATCTGCTGAAATCGTCTTCTGTTGATAAGCGGGTAGACTTTTCCCTGACCACTTCTGTCTAATAGCATTAATCCACTTTCAGTGCCAACCAACAAATTCACACCTGTGAGAGGAAGGCAGAAACAAACATCAGAACCTGTAAGAATATGTCCATACAGCAGAATCTGGTGTGGATTTTGAGGTGAATTCCACCTGAAAGTCAGCTCCAAATTCTACATAAATGTAGCCAATGTTCATTTTAAAAGGAAGACAGATGCTGACTTTTTTCAGCTAGCAGACAAAATAAGTGTCATGTTTGATCTTCAGGAAGATTCTGCCGGATTACTCCCGTGGAAATGAATGGGAGGTCTTAAGATAACACCTGGCCAGCGCAGAATTTGAGTGGAATTTGCAAATTCCGCAGCAGAATCCACAGATTTGGTAAGTGTGGCAATATATGTTAAGAGACAAAAAAATGTTAGCTACATATCTACAATAATCTATTCCCTTTAATAATTTTTAGGATGAATCACTTATACAAATGTCAAAGCATGTTACTATTTTATTAATCACTTTAAGGCAGGGGTCACTAACTTTTGACAATACACCTGTTGCAAAACTCCCAGCATACACACTTGTTCTGCTGTTCTTGGAACGCCAACAGAAGTGAAAGTAATATGCTGGGGGTTATAGTTTCACAACAGCTGGAATGCCAAAGGTTGCTGGACTCCTGCTTTAAAATGTAGAAGAAAATTTTCAGCATTTAATTTGCATTAATGTGTGCCTCCAATTATAATGACTTTTCATAATTTAACAGTACAAATTAAAATGTATTTATATATATATATATATATATATATATATATATATATATATATATATTAAGGCAATAAATCATCAGCAGCAGCCTCCTTCTCCCTCTACCATCTCAATAGACTTGGTGTGTGAGGCCAAAGACCGACAGGGTACTATATTAATAGTGTAAGTAAAGATAAGAAGTAGTAGGCTAATAAGAGTAAAATTAAATGAATTCTTTTAATAAGATATATTACATAGTTTCTTATATTAAGGTGTACTATTCATTTATTAAAAAAAAAAATCCTAAATGAAGGTACACTATACTTTGGAACTATGGTAAGGTTGTGAAATACTTTTTACTTTAATTCATTAACACCTACATACTATATTTTATACCTTGGCGACACATATCAATTAATTTAGTATTAAAGGGGTTGTCCAGTTTCAGACCAAGATAGAAAAATGTTATGGTTTGTATAAAAAGGTGTACAATTTTCCAATATACTTTCTGTATCCATCCCACACAGTTTTCTAGATCTCTGCTTGCTGTCACTCTCCTTACCTCCAGTGGATAAAAATCAGTCCACGGTCATGTGATGAACACAGAGCTACATAGCAATCGTCCTGGTAACGAGCTGTGCACCTGTGTGCCCATCACATGACCATGGACTGATTCTTATCCACTGGCAGTAGGCAAACAAATAACAGTAAGAAGAGATCTAGAAAACTGTGAGGAATTGATAAAGAAACTATATTGGAAAATTGTACAACTTATTATCCAAACAATCATATTTTTCTAAGTTGTACAACGGAGCTGCAGGACCAGACCGTGCTGGGAGGCCCTGGAGCACCCAGGGACAGGTGAGAATGTTTGTTTTTTTTCATTTCCCCTTGCCTCATTAAAAAATAAAATTTTAGCCCTGACAACCCCTTTACAATAAGTCGTCAGTATCAAAAAGGTCTCCTGGCCTGGAAAACCCTTTAACCATTTATTTCTGATAATTCTAAATAGGAGCAAATTATTAAATTAAATGGTTTTCCCATCCCTGAATGAATCTAAAGTCTGTAGCATAAGTGATTGTTGTGCTGTGTTTTATAGTCACGTCACCAGCTGGGCTGGCTTTTTAACATGTAGAGGGAGATGTCAGAGTGGTCAACCTCTTCAGCTTTATTTTTCCATATGTGCTGGAAAGTCACTTACTAATATACTGGGGCAGATTTAGCAATGACAATATTCATAGGCACATAGGCAGCAGAGAGTGCACCTTATATATGACGAGGTGAACACCTCCCCATAAATGAGGAGCACCGTCCGCTTGTACCTGGTACACATTTCCAAGATCATTTATGCTAGATTTCTAGCATAATGATAAACCTGGCACAGCCAAAGGTTTCACCACGCCACCTTTTTGGCAAAGTAGCAAAGGCAGCACAGGACTTTTTTATGCATTGTATGTCAGAAAAAAACTGTTGTACAAGGCATAATAAAATCTAAGTGTATAATATATGCTTAGCCCTGCCTCGATATGTCCTCTGCCACTAGCAAATGTTCAATGCCGTGTGCAGTATTATTCATCAGAGGCCACTGATTGACACATCTGGCCACATGACCCTCAGCCATGTTGGGACTAGAGACATTGGTGCTGTACAATTACATTTGCTATTTCTAAGCACATTTACAAAAATAAAATTAAAGTATTCTAGGATGGTTGGACAAGCACCAACCACCCATCAAAAATATTGATAAAATTGAGAACATTCATAAAGTAAAATATATGAAAAGAGTAAACCCTTCAGACAAAAAATATGTTTAGTAAAGGATTCTAATCTATAAGGGTAAAATACATGGGAAAAGGCATTTTGGTAACCTATATTCTCTACAATATACAATAATTTTCAAATAATACACGCACACATTACATTTTCATATATATCTATATACACACACACACACACACACACACACACACACACCACAAAAACAAAAAAATTCCAGAGAAGCACACTAGATAGAATAAAAATAGGCAGGGTGCATGTCACACAAAGATCCAGGTCAGGAATCCTCCATCCAATAAATACAAAAATAGGCCGCAGTCCAGGATCTTCAATAAAATTCCAAACATGTATTCTTTATGCCATAAACAGCATAAACTTACCCCATAGTGCAGCACAGAGTATTTCAGAGTTAAATCTCTTCTTGTATTTCCGAATCTCAGGAGTATCACTCTGTGGCCTTGTGTTTGTGGGATTAACATTAACAACTGATCCTTTCCTTGTGGGATCCTGTCTCATAGCATCTGGCCTCAGCGCTTCACTGGAAAATCCCACTAAAATAAAATTAGTATTTTTAAGGTTAGCTTCCAGTGTGCGCATGTATGTACCTGAAAGATATAAGCAATTACATGTTCAATGACAAAAACCTCATAATTGCATTTTTCACACTGCACACAGCAAGCAGGGTGGATAGGCAGACGGCACTACAAGGTGTGGGGAAAACACAAGGCCCTGTGTATGTATATTTACACTGTTAACACAGACAATCCAAAGGGCTTACATTTGGGGGCATTGAAGTGTAGTTAACAGGGGTGGGTATATAATCTGTGACTACAGCAGTAAGACACGGATAGATATGACCCACGAACTTAGCATGCTGGACATCCTAACTATGTTCGGGTTACAAAAGGAAAAGGAAGAAAAAAAGAAAAAAAGGAACTAAGCTCTGCATGCAGTTAAGTATCAAACCTTTATTGAAAATGTGGCCAGCAACTCACAGGATGTAGAAATGAAGGTTAGATTCATTTTTATCACACCGTTGTCAACACCACCACAAATGAAGTACACATTTGGTCACTGAACAATGACCTTCCAGAGGTCAACAGATTAAAGACTGAAGAATATGTAAAATAAAATGCTCATTCGGTGATGGATGCAGTCAATGAGCACACAGCTAACCACAGCACTTAGTTTCTTTCATTGCACTGCTGATCTTTGTTGAGTTGGCATAGCTTTGTTTTCAGCAGGCTAGCTATGCTAGTGAATACTTCACTCCTGTCTAAGTATGGTAAATTCATAAGCATTGTAAAGTTGTTAGAAGCAGGGAAGCTGTTAGCCTGGAGCACAAGAAACATACTCTTTTTACAGTACAATATGCCAAAAGCTCACAAAACGAGAGCAGAGCAAAACTAAATGTGTTTCATATAACAAATTACATTCTTAAGAAAACTTGGTTACTATAGTCTTCTCTGAGTCGGAAGGAAGTATTTGATCTAACACACTAAAGACGAAAAAGAACATCCCTAAATTAGTTCAATTCCTCCCTTGCGTAAAATGAAGACTCAGGAAGTACTAATATTACCTTTACTACTTCCATGAGGGTACCTACCCACTGATGTAACAGTTGTTCCACTAGATGGAGAAATCTGGAGTAACCGAGGGTCAATAAAGGGTGTAAATGAGGAGGAAGATTTGTGTTTCTGAAGAGTGTTACTTGCGGACTGGGTCTGCAAGGAAAAACAAAAGGTGTTAAAGAAACCGAACAACTACCTGTCACACATGAGATGTCACACGTGGGGAACATAGTGGATGTCACACTGGCTATATTCACATTGAAAAGAATAAAGGAAATTACATTACTAGTGATATCTAGCTGTGAAATCAAAACTACACAATCGGCAAAGTAACTTCCTATCTTAAACTAGGTTAAGGAGGGGGGTGGAAAGCATAATCTCTAGAATGACTGTGGAAATATGTGTTGTTTGCAGTCTATGATAAGCACTTTTAGATGCAGGATACTGCAAGCATATGTGTTGTGCTTGTGTGGGGAAAACATCCCAACACAACCAGCAGAAATACAATTTTTCACATCCTTGGAGTGCACCTGAAAATAACCATTTGCTTAGTTAACCCTTTTCCTGCTGAAGGTTACATATATGGAGCAAGCAGAAGGGGAAATAAAGCAGTTAAGCAAAGTTGGCAAAAAAAAAAAAAAAGCTAAAATTCTAATAGATATTAGCACAAACAGCTCCAGAGAAAATACACATACTTACAGAAGAACAAGGTTACATTTGCTTACCAACATATTTACATGAATAGCAGCACAGTGTGACTAAAGAAAAATAGTTTGTGCATTCGGGCAAAGAGATAGGTAATGTGAGGTCTAGTCTAGGCTATTTTAGGTGTCTTCACATGAAAAGGCTGATTTAAAAAAAAAAAAAAAAAAAAACACACCTCTTTCCAAATGCCAATTTACAGGGGTTGTGCCTCAACACCCCTTTATTACTAATGCAATGTGTCAGACAAGTAAAAATAATAATGGTGGGATGGTGAGGGTATGACATTGATAGTTACGGTATTAAATTAGCTTGAGTTATTCCCAACTTTCATGTTAGACTGGAGTCACACTTGCGCTGGCGTCTCCATAGGACTTTTCTCTCCACCGGTTTCAGTATAAAATCGTCAGAAACCCGACGGACCCCATTATAGCATACCTCTTTTTAAGCGGACAGGGTTTCCGTCTTTTGGGTCCCCATGCGGGCCCAAAGAACAGAAACCCGAACGCTAGTGTGAACCTAGCGTCACAATGGATTGTGGCAAGGAAAATTATTTAAAAAAAAAAAACAAAAAAACAACCCATATATTTAACATAGAGAATATGACAGAGTTTCTACCACTGCCGCTGGTGACAAAATGATTTATTCCCCTATATAAAAACTGTTACAGAGAGGGGGAACTATAAACACAAAAATTATATTATTTGAATAACCAAACAAAAAGATATTGCTTTCAAAACCGAGCATACTTTATTTTATATATAAAAGTCTAATCATGGTCTTGAAATGGTTTATCTACAGAGTAGAATGCCAAATCAGTTATGCACACTCCATGACTGAGAAAACCACACTCTCTAAATATTGTGAAGAATCAAATATGAATAACACAAATAAATATGAGAGGAAAAACCAAGTACATATGAGGAAAAGTATTGGATGCAAGAACATGGATAACACTTTTACTGTTTTGTCACATCCCATGATCTTTTAGTGTAATGTATATTTAATGAACAATAAGACATGCAGATGAAGGTGCAACCCGTGAATAGATTGGTGATGTTAAGTTGTGTATGGACTTATAACCTAGGGTGGAGTTATTCAGAAGCACATGACCAGATTGTGTGTTACCATCCACTATGGGAGTTATGCTTCCTGATTAAAGCAGCCAACTAGTCTCAGACATACCTCATTAGCAGTTAACTTGTCCTGGGGTGTCTGTGGGGACATGGTAGGTGTCGGTTGACTTGAGGATGGGGAAGAGGTGGTGGAGGAGGAATGGCTTTGCTGTAAGAGATCTGGCAAGAGGTGAATGCGCCCGGCAAAGCCATTGCTCTCAAGTTGATTGGCACGCTTTTTGTCAACTGTACTCTGTAGAAAAAACAGGCACACTTGTCTTGTTCAAGTGCTGCTTAAGAACATACTATCCCTGGAAAATTCTAAACGTTGGACTACAATAACTGATTGTGGGGGGGGGGGGGGCAGTCATAGCTGCCATGTAACTTCATGTCTTGAGGCCACAGTAAAGGTGAAGGGCTTTTTCTTAATTATTAATTACATTATTATTATTATTTCTTTATGTCATAGACCATTTTGCCCTGTATGCAATTGTCATGGCTGACATTCAGCTGATCTGCTAGGCTACCCTTGACCAAATTGCTGGACCACCAAGTATGAAGTCATGTATTCAAATTTATAAACTTTGTATTTTCTGAAGCAAAAGCTAAAATATTGTGTCACACGTTTTAGGCTCCAATTAAAAAGTGTTAGTGTTATGAAGAAACAACTCCAGTTATGGGAATATACCCATTGCTTGCCTTAAACATTAAGGGAAAAATCACAGAGGTTTTATCTGTGCTTAGGGTCTTAAATGGGTCTGTACAGTCTTCTGGTTCAGAAAACCACTGGTTTATTAGAATATTAGTAGAGTGTGTCTGAGGCAGAACATGCAGGAAGCAGCAAATTAATGGGGCTTTATCTATTTATTGCACATGCAAAGAAACAAAAATTATCTGCCATAAAGAATGGATGCTAACTGATATAACACAAATGAGATGCAGGAAAATGAACAGCATGAATGAATGAGTTGGTTATGTTGTGGTTATTGGTTCACTCATACCTGGCGGACGATTAAAGTGCCTTCTTTGGAAGGAGTCATGGCAGGCTCACTCTCAACATCATCATGGACAATCATTGTTTTTACAGACTCAGTTTCTCCATTACTCAAATTTAATGCGGACCTAAGCATTGAAAATGAAAGATATTATAGTTTGAGAACTATATATGTTAACATGTGAGCTAATAAGCAGTATGGAGCTTATACAAGTCATACATAGCTCTGGCATCCTCAGGGCCAGAAGTTGATTCATCTGCTCCTTCTTGTTCCATGTCATCATCCTCTTCATCTGTGGTGCCAGATTCTTCACTGGATGAAGAATAGTCTGTTACTTTATGCAGAGGCCGCACATCTTCCACAGCACGAAGTTCCTTAGCCAAAGCAGTCAGGTCCTTTTCAAATAGAGAAAAAAAAAACCAAAACAAAACAAAAAAAAAACAAAAAAAAACACAACACATAAATAAGGAACATATACGAAGCAAGCATAAAAGTCTGAACGATAAACAATATAAGAAATTCAACAAAAGGGTTCCTGATACAAACAGCTAATAGGCCTCCTGCACATGGGAAATTTTGGTGCAGAAAATCAAGACCATATATTGCCTGCATTTCCTGGACTGAACCTGGCCAGACTCCAGTCCAACTGTCCTGTACTGTATAGACTGTGGAAGACTAGAACTACAGAAGGCAGGAATTCACTATAATGTAAGAAGTCCTATCTCCGAACCAGATTCAGTCTGAAAAATGCATGCCGCATATATGATCCACATTTTCCAGACAATATTTACTTGTGTGAGGGAGGCCCAGGACTATGATACGCCCATTGAAAGAACTGAATTTATCAATTATATCACTTGTACTCCAGTACAAGTTAGACCTGTCACAACATGCATGCACTAGAGATGTCGGCAAGTATAAGCAGCATATGTAATTTTGATGGCAGCCAGTAAAGAGGATTTTTTTTTATTTTTTTTTAAATGTGCTTCACAGTTTACTAGCAGAAAAAAAAAAATATATATATATAAGGACGATGATAAAAAATATGATCAGGACAATAACTATGATGAATAACAGTAGTAGTAGTAGTAGTTTAGTTAGTAGTAGTAGTAGTAGTAGTAGTAGTAGTTTAGTTAGTAGTAGCAGTAGTTGGTAGTAGTAGTAGTAGTAGTAGTAGTAGTAGTAGTTTAGGTAGTAGTAATAATAATAATAAATCATACTTTGATAGCTTATTAGATTCTACTTACCACTTCTCCCTGGATAAGCCCATTCAGGTTATGATGCAATAAAAAACAAAACCAGAAAGACAAAATGAGAAAAATTGTTAGTGATAATAAACACAACCATGTTCTGAACCGAAGTAGTAAGTGGGCATCCACACTTATGTTTAACCCCTTCAGGTCTGAGCCCAAAAATACGTTAAGGACCAAGCCTCATTTTTCAAAAAACATATGACACTTTATATGGCAATAACTTTAAGACACTAACTTACACAAGTGATTTTGAGATTGTTTTTTCGTGAGACATTGTACTTCATGTTAGTGGTAAACATTGATCAATATTTTTGTATTTATTTATTTCAAAAAATAGGAAATTTAATGGAAATGTGGGAGAGAAAAAAAAAAAAAAAAATCGCAATTTTCAAAATGTGAAATGCTCTGCTTTGCAAACAGATAGTCATACCACCCAAATAAGTAAATAAATATTATCTACCATATCTTTTTTATATTTATTGGCATCATTCTTTAATTGTCATTTAATTTATTTTGGACATTATAAAGCTTACAAGTGTTAGGCTGTGTTCACATGGCGGAAAATTTTCCACCCCCGGAGTTTTCGCCGTGGTCAGCCGCGATGGGATTCCGATGCCGTGCATCAGCATTCCGTCGCGGCTAACCGCTCCTGACTAAGCCCGAATGAACGGGCCTAATCAGGAGCGCGGCTCGAGCCACGGACACCGCGGGCGGAATCCGCGACAAGATAGGTCATGTTGCTTTTTTTTTTCCGTTAGCGGAAAAAAGCCGCTAGAGGGAAAAAAAAGCCACTGACTCCCATTGAAATGAATGGAAGTTTTTTCAGGCGGATTTCGAGGCGGATTTCGAGGCGGATTCCGCATCAAAATCTGCTGCCAAAAAAACTCAGTGTGAACACAGCCTAACAGCGATTTTCCAAATTTACAAGAAAATTTCCCTAACTAATTTTTTAGGGACCACTTCAGTTCTGAAGAGGATTATAAAGCGCTATATATTAGAAACCCCCATGAATCACCAAATTTTCAAAACTGCACCCCTCAAATAATTCAAAAAATCATTTGGGGAGTTTGTTAACCTTTTAAGTATTTCACGGGGATTAAAACAATATGGAGGTGATATTTAGACATTTTATTTTTTTTTATAGTTTTCAGTGCCTTGTCTCATTTGCAGAGCCCCTAGAGAACCAAAACAATGGAAACCCCTTAAAAGTGGCCCCATTTTGGAAACTATACCCCTCTCAGAATTTATCAAGGGGTATACTGAGCATTTTGACCAAACAGCCTTTTCACAGATTTTTATTAACATTGGGATGTGTAAATAAAAAATTACTAAAATGTCACTTTATCCCCAAAATTTTCATTTACACAAGGGGTTAAAAGAGAAAAAGCTCCCCAAAAGGTTGTTAAACAATTTCTCCTGAACATGGCAATACTCCATATGTTGACATAATCTGCTGTATGGGTACATGGTGGGGCTTGGAATGGAAAGAGTGCCATTTGGCTTTTGGAAGGGCAGATTTTGCTGGAATAGTTTTCGGGTGCCATGGCGCATTTACAGAACTCCTAAAGTAACAATACAATGGAAACCCCAAAAAGTTACACCGTTTTGGAAACTACACCCCTCACAGAACATATCAAGGGATATAGTGAGCAGTTTGACCCTACAGCTGTTTCACAGAATTTATTAACAATGGGACGTGAAAATGAAAAATTACTTTTTTTTCTAATAAACCGTCAATTTAGACCCAATTTTTTTTTTATTTTCACAAGAGGATAAAGAAGAAAAAGCTCTCCAAAGTTCGTTACACAATTTCTCCTGAACACGGCAATACCCCCCCCCCCCCCATGTGGTTGAAAACTGCTCTATGGGTACATGGTGGGGCTTGGAATGGAAAGAGCGCTATTTGGCTTTTGGAGGGCAGATTTTGCTGGAATAGTTTTCAGGTGCCATGTCGCATTTGCAGAGCCCCTAAAGTACCAGTACAATGGAAACCCCCAAAAAGTGACCCCATTTTAGAAACTACACCCCTCAAGAATTTATCAAGGGATATCATAATTTTGAGCCCAAGAGTGCTTCTCGAAAATTAATGTACAAAGTGAAAATTGAAATTTTTAAATAAACATGCCATTTTGGTGCCCAATACGTTGCACCCAGTTTGTATCATCAGAGACACGCACTCCTAAAACTATTAAGTGGGCTATCCTGGGTAGAAAGAAGTTGCATATGTGGGTGTAAACTGCTCCTTGGGCACACAGCAGGGCTCAGAAGGGAAGGAGCAAAGTGGTTGTCCACAGATTTAGAGAGTACAGATTTAGAGAGATTTTCTGTATGCCATGTTGTTTTTGCAGAGCCCTGAAGGTGCCAGTAAATTGGAATTCCCCAAGAAGGGACCCCATTTTGTAGTGGTATTTTTAGAGTCTCTACAAATTTGACAGTGTCCAAAAACCAAGATCTAAATCAGCGGTTCAAAACACATAGCGCTCCTTGACATCTGCACCCTCCTTTGTGCCCAAACAGCAGTTTATGCCCATATATATGACACTGGTGTACCCAGGATAACGTACTTAATGTCATTGTGGGTATAAACTGCTGTTTGGGCACAGAAGGTAAGGAGCGCTATTTTGGTTTTTGGAGCACAGTTTGGTTTTTGGCCACTTTTGCAGAGCCCCTGAATTGGAAGTAAAGTAGAACCTTTTGAAGTAAATATTTAGATGTTTGGTATCTGGACGCCATGTCATGTTTGCAGAGTCTCTAAAGTACCAGTAAAGTGGAATCCCTTATGGAGTGACCCCATTTTGAAAAGTGCACCCCTCAAAGAATTTAGCAAGGGGTGTAGTGAGCATTAGTATCCCAGACAGTGGATGGTGAAAAGTGAATATGTAAGCTGTGCGTCTCTCTGATGGTCACTTCTGATTTATTTTCTCTTGTAAGCTCCAAATTTGGGGTGTCCCGATATACGCTTGCACAGCTTATACGTTCCCTTCCTGCCGCAGCCAGTTTTGTTTTAATGATTTGGCGATTTTTGGAGTTTTTGTCTTCACATTATACAAGCTATATTTTCTTTATTTTTCTGGTGATGTAGCCATATGAGGGCTTGTTGTTTGCGGGATGAGATGTATTTTGTAATGACACCATTTTTGCGTGCCTATAACTTATAGAATAAATTTTATTAACTCTTTCTTGGTGGATAAAAAAAACCCCCATCAATTCTGGTAATGCTTTTTACATTTTAAATTTTTTTCCACGCAGCGTACAACATAAGTAACATGTTACCTTTATTCTACGGGTCGGTACGATTACGGCAATACCTCATTTATATTGTTTTTTTATGTGTTACTAGTTGTGCAGAACAAAAACCCATTTGGGGAAAGAAATCAATTACTCTTGCATCGCCATCTTTGGAGATGTGTAGCAATTTTTTTTTTTTGGTTGACAGAGTTGGATGAGGGCTTATTTTTTGCGGGACAATCTGTGCTTTTTAGTGGAACTGTTTTGGGGTATGTATGACTTTTTGATCATTTTTTTATAGCATTTTTTTTAAGGCGAGATGGCGAAAAATCATTATTTCCTTGCTATATGAATTAATTTATTTTCATACACTACTTTTTTTTTTTTTTTTTTTACTTTTTTATATATCCCAATAGGACACCTAAACCAATGATGGTCTGATCGCTGATTCAGCACTATAGACTGCAATACACGTGTAACACGTTAAAAATCCTGATCGGCGCCCAGCGCCGAACGGAAGTTAAGGAGCAGGGTGTTAGCTGTCAGTTACAGCTAACACCCGCTCCCGATGCCGCCCACGGCATTCAGTGTCGCTAACAAACACTTAGATGCCGCAGTCGCTATTGACCGCGGCATCTTAAGGATTAAACAGCGGGGATCAGTGTTATCACCGGTCCCCGCTGTTGCAGCGGGAGCCTGGCTGTCAGATACAGCCGGGCTCCAGCGGTGATCGCACATGCTCTGCTTCTGAGCCCGCTCGATCACCGTCACGTACCTGTACGTGGGGATGCGGTAACTAACCATATTCTCCCACGTACATGTACGTGAGAATGTGTGAAAGGTTTAATAGCAACATTCCCATCTTATCCATAAGAAATGCCATAAATGCCTAAACATTGTTGTCTCAAAAGAGGGATCAGGACTTTTCTTATGTAAAATGGAGGTCTGACTGTCTTGTTCGCACATAGTTGGCTGGTGCATTTTCAATATACTTCAACGGAAAAGTGGCTGTGTATGCTCCTCTCCAGTATAATCTAGGGACTGCTTGCTTGGCTCTTTCCATAGCTTCTGTCGACTTCCAATAGACAGCGTCATGCGCAGCCACATCTCCATGTACAAAGAAGCCACATACAAGAGTATATGTTGATTGCATTGGTCAGCAAACAAATAGGTCTCCTAGAGGTGGAACCTGCACCTATTAAGCAGTTCATCAGTGCCCAAAATATCAATATCCAATAACTAAACTAAAATTAATTTATGTTTACTTGAATTTTCCATTGATTGTTTCCCAATAGGAACAACCAAGCGTAGTATGGAAAGGATAAGAGGAAAAGATAATAAGAAACAGACTGAAAGAATTTCTGCCTCTACCTGGCCTTATATGTTTTTTAAAGCCACCAGAAGTAAAATGGCCAAAAGGTGCTGCTAGCCCGTTTCCATCTGACATATGTGGTAATCTTTATGACTATTCACAACATTTTCAGTGACATAAATTAGGTATTAAATTAGATATTAAATTAGACTAATATTATACACATACTATATGTATGTGTGTAATCTTCCACTGAATATTATCTATTTCCATGAGTATGGCCATGAAAATTTGAGAATAGTGTTCCAAATGCGCATTACTCAACCTATCCACTTTTTATAAAGGTTTCTTATAAACTTAGCCTTGCAGAAATTTTCCTAGAGAATATGACCCTGCACCATCAGAAGTGACCGAATATCATTCACTCCTTAGAAAATTTGATTACAATTTATATAAATACACTTCAAAAGCAAAAAACACATTCAGTTAACAAATGACAAGAAAAATAAGAATGTGCTCTTACAGTGGGCTTGGCTGGTCTTCCAGTTTCTTTCTTCTCATCTGTTTTTTTGGCTGTATTGTCGGGACGCTGTGATGGTGACCCTTCTGATTTTGAGGATGCTAGCAAGGAAGTAAACGTCAAAATAAGTTCTACAAAAATACCAAATTCAACTGGAAAGTACAGGGTGTACATATGGCCCTTTGCCTCATACATCTGTTTTTTTGTTTTGTTTTTTAAGATGGATTAACTTTGCAAAGAAGTGCAGGCAATATCTGAATTGTGGAACAGAAACAATAACTTGATAACTATTTTGCTTTCACTTTAAATCAAACCAGACTCCATATCTGGTGATCTACCAAGCAAAACACAGAAACCTACTCACATCTCATGCGGAAGCGTTCTCCAGAACCACTCTGAGATCCTGGATGAGAGCCTGCTTGGGAACCGGAATTACTGGATCCAGAAGAGCTGCCACTGCCTGGTCTGGGTACAAGTTTTTCCACCCTCTCCCAAAGCAATCTGGGCTCAATATTGCTGAATTTAAAAACAAGCAATTTAAAAAAGGTAAATGCTAGAATATTGTAATACGCAGATGTTGCAATAGCACCTGTACCTGTAAATATAGCTGTATTTCAGTCTATGGTACAATGATCTAATGATTACAGGTTCACTTTAAAATAAATAAATAAAATAAAAATTTCAAATTACGCCCCCACCTTCCTTAGATTACAAATTAAACAGAAAAAATTTAGCCAAGTCTGTGTCCATAAATGTCCCAAACTACAAAAATATTCATCCAATATGGCGAGCAACGCATGTGCATAGGCTAGATGCACATGAAAGAGGAGAAAATGGCCATGAAAAAAGTAAATTTTTCATGGCCATCTTGCAACCAAGGGACAACCATTTTCACGGATCCCCCCATACATTTCAGTGTATGAAGGTGTCCGTGAAAACAGCCAAAAATAAGAAATGACCATTATTTTGAAGGTCCATTGTTAAGGACCATCAAAGTATAGACTAAAAATGGAAGGAAAATATCTAAAACTTAGCTTTTATTAAGGAACACAGTCCACTAAAAGTGAAAATTATACTATGATGTGCATATGTAATCATGTGCAGCCACACATATGATATGATACAATTCCGCTGATAAAACTTGCGTATAATTTGCAGCACAGTATAACTGATAAACCTTATGGTCAACTATTTATTATAATGGCTGATAATTTTACCATCATACTACAAGTCTGTGCATGCCCACAACACTAAAATTAGCAGCAACTGTGACTCTTGATAGCTGTCACTATATGCAGTCTATCCACACATGGGCACTATTAGTTTATAAACATATCTCCATAGAGAGACATTATATAACTAGTGCCTCTATGCTTATGAGTGACCCTCTCTGAACCCATCAAAGTATAGGTCATGTGAATAGCCTCCATTCACTGATAGTGAAATTAATGCTGCTGTTTAATCCCTTAAGGACCAGGCCTAAAAGTACCTTAATGACCAGGCCTCATTTTTCTAAATTGACATGTGTCACTTTATATGGCAATACCTTTGAGACGCTTTAACTTACACAAGTGATTTTGAGATTGTACTTCATGTTAGTGGTAAACATTGATCATTGATCAATATTTTTGTATTTAATTAAAAAAAAAAAAAATAATATATCGCAATTTTCAAAATGTGAAATGCTCTGCTTTTCAGACAAATAGTCATACCAGCCAAATACATAAATAAATATTATCTACCATATCTCTACTTTATATTGGCATCATCTTTTAATCGTTCTTTCATTTATTTTGGACGTTAGAAGGCTTACAATTGTAACAGCGATTTTCCAGATTTACAAGAAAATTTCCCAAACATTTTTTAGGGACGACTTTAGTTCTGAAGGGGTTTATAAAGGCCTATATATTAGAAACCCCCATAAATCACCCCATTTTCAAACTGCACCCCTCAAATAATTCAAAACAACATTTGGGAAGTTTGTTAACCCTTTAAGCATTTCATCGGAATTAAAACAATATGGAGGTGAAAGTTAGACTTTTTTTTTTCAAAAATACATTCATTTAGCCCTAAAAGTAACACATTAACAAGGGGTTAAAGGAGAAAATGCATCTCAGTTTGTTATGCAATTTCTCCCGCACACAGAAATACCCCACATGTGTGTGTACACTGATGTTTGGGAATGGCAGCGCACAGAAGGGAAGGAGCAACACTGGGCATCTGAAAAGCAGATTTTGCTGGAATATTTTTCAGGTTCCATGTCTCATTTGCAAAGCCCCTAGAGTACCAAAACAATAAAAACCCTCCAAAAGTGACCCCATTTTGGAAACTACACCCCTGACAATTTATCAAGGGGTATAATGAGTATTTTGACCCTACAGCTTTTTCACAGATTTTATTAACATTGGGATGTTTAAATGAAAAATTACTAAAAGATCACTTTATCCCCAAAGTTTTCATTTTCCCAAGGGGTTAAAGGAGAAAAAGCACTCCACAGGTAGTTACACAATTTCTCCTGAATACAGGAATACCCCATATTTGGTCGTAAATTGCTGTATGGGTACATGGTGGGGCTCAGAATAGAAAGAGCGCTTTTTGGCTTATGAAGAGCAGATTTAGCTGGAATAGTTTTCAGGTGCCATGTCTCATTTGCAGACCCCTTGAGTACCAAATCAATGGAAACCCCTGAAAAGTGACCCTATTTTAGAAACTACACCCCTCAAGGAATTTCTTAAGGGCTATAGGGAGCATTTTAACCCCACAGCTGATTCACAGGTTTTTTTTTAGCAATGGAACGTAAAAATTAAAAAATTACTTTTTTCCAATAAACTGTCCATTTTGCGCCAAATTTTTAATTTTAACAAGGGGTTAAAGAAGAAAAAGCACCCCACAGTTTGTTACACAATTTCGCCTGAATACAGGAATACCCCATATGTGGCCGTAAAATGTTGTATGAGTACATGGTGGAGCTCAGAATATAAAGAGTGCTATTTGGCTTTTGGAGGGCAGATTTTGCTGGAATAGTTTTCAGGTGCCATGTCACATTTGCAGAGCCCCTAAAGTACCAGTACAATGGAAACCCCCTAAAAGTAACCCCATTCTAGAAACTACACCACTCAAGGTATCATCATTTTAGGGCCAAATAGTGCTTCCAAAAAATGAATGTACAAAGTGAAAATTGAAATTTATAAAGAAATATGCCAATTTAGTGCCCAATATGTTGTGCTCACTTTGTGTCATCAGAGACACGCACTCAAATTACATGTTCCTGGAAAAATTGCCATTTTCACCTTTCACCATCAGCTGTGTATTCATTCCTGGAAATTAAATTAATGTAACACTTGGGGGTAAAAAATGCTCACTACACCTGGATAAATTCCTTCAGGGGTGTAGTTTCCAAAATGGGGTCACATGTCAGGGGATTCCACTGTACTGGCATTTCAGGGCTCTGCAAAAGTGTCATGGCGTCCAAAAACCAAATAATGCTCCCTCCCTTCTATGTCTGGTTGTGCCCAAACAACAGTTTATACCCACATATCACATTAAGTACGCTATGTAACTTTTGGAGCGTAGATTTAGATGTTTGGTATCTGGAGGCCATGTCATGTTTGCAGAGCCTCTAAAGTACCAGAAATGTGGAATCCCCTAAGGAGTGACCCCATTGTGAAAACTGCACCCCTCAAAAACAGCGCTCATATGGCTACATCATCAGAAAAATAAATGGAAATCTAGCTTGCACAATGTGAAGACAAAAACCCTAAAAATCTCCATTTTGTGTTAAGGGGTTAACATCCGTTAAAAAAAAAAAAAAAAAAGTCACACAGCCAGTTTTCACTGCCATGTGAATTTAGCCTTAACATTATTAGGCCTACATTTCATTTATGGTAATTATTGCAAACTATACACTCCTTCATGGCTAAAAATTACTCCTCAAAAATAAGAGTAATATTTTTACTTTTCCAGGGGAAAAAAAAAAAAAAATAATGTAGTGCAACCTCTAGTAACAAGTGTAGCACATGTAAACAATCAAAACCCAGTGGACTAGTGAAAAACAAACATTATTATCAATATATGCTAGGACCTCTAGACATACCTTGTGGAATTTCTCTGTCCAGTTTGGCTGTTCTGTTGTACACTGCCCTGGAGAGGAGAATCTCTACGTGACAACACCGGGGATCTTGATGTTGTCCTTACAGGCACCTTAATATTAAATGAAAATACAGAAAATAGGAAATACAAAAGGGGGTCAACAATAAATCTAACACGAATCATCACAGAAAATCATATTAACAAACAAAAAAACACAACAACAAAAAGAACCCCCCCCCCCCCCCACACACACACACACACACACACACACACAATTGGTACTGTAGACAAAAACTTTCATTCAGCACACCATGAACATTTACTCTGAACTGTTGCTTCAGTTTCTCAGGGAGTCGATTATTTTATTAACATGTGAGAAGCGAAGCAACATAATGAGGTTACATGGGTCGTATGTAGTGAATCTGTATATACAGTGACTATAACAAGACAAAAAAAAAAACTATGCTGACATATGAATTCTTATAAAACTGAAAAAAAAAAAAAAAAAAAAAAGAGTTGTACAAATTAAAACTAAATCCTTTCATGCTAGACCACAGGAATGAAATATCTTTATTTTCAATCATGTCTAGGCACCTGACTACACATGCTGAGGCACCAAGATAACCAGCTGCAGCTAAACCCTGACTGCTACTGACTGTTTAATACATCTAATCCAACACATTATCAGGAGATAAACTGGCTTGCAACTTGAACAAAATGTAGCCCTATGAAAATAGGTCCACATTCACTAACAGAAAAATATCTACTGCAGATGTAACTAGAACACCCACCATTCCGTGCAAAAACAGTAAGTTGTGTCATGTGCTGACACACTATAGCCTGTCCCTACACACACACGAACTATGGTACTTATCTTACTATTTACTACATCTTACCCTTGGTGGCACCTCTTCACTGTCTGATCTAGCCCAAACTCTTTGGTTGGGCTCAGGTATGTCAGATTTAGGGTCAGAACTTTGACTTAGAACTTCATTGCGTGGGGGTGGGTGTGGGTCCTGAGAACGAAGATGGTGAGGTGCAAATTTGGGAGAAGGGTCACTGAAGGAATGGGATCGCGAGACAGGGGAAACATTGTTCTTGAGGGATGCCAGATGAGACCATTGTACCTTACAAGAAAACAAGACATAAAACATTTACATGGAGCACTGGCATCACTGACTTTTTCAATTCCAATGGAAAAGAATTTAAAAAGTCAGACAAGGACAAAAACAAGACAAAAGCAAGCTCACTGACACAGTTGTAGGGAAAAATAATAGCATGGATAGATGGTGGGTTGGCAATGATGAATTACTGTTAATGTGTTGCTAAGCAAAAACTCATGCACCTCCTGTCATTGAAAGGACACCCTAAGGGAAAAAAATAAATAAATACTCACCCTGAAAGTTACATATACACATTAAGACCTCCACACCATCCACTGTTCCCATTGAAAAGAGGCACATAGAGGCTCAACAGGAACCCATGGAATGCTATAAGGATTGCATTCAGAATCCATGTGATACAGATCATGAAGAAGCAAATCACTGGGGATTAGTACCTTTTTAGAGGAAAATTATACTGTTCAAAACACTTTAAAGCCACCTCTACTGGATTCTGGTGACATTTTTTCCATCCAACAGGCATATTTCTGCAAGAACTATTCAAGAACAGTTTTTCTTATGATCTGCATGTATGGTAAGGTAAATATGGTAAAAAAAGTAAAACTTCTATACCTTGGTTATGCTATAGTCTGTGCTTTAGTTTCCATCTCTTGATTCAAAATTAAAAAGGTGTAGTCCAAAATTGTAGGAATTGATATAAATTAAGGAAATAACCACAACAGGACCAGCAGAGTCTGGAGTGTCACGGGATTGGGTTGAGTATATAGGTTAAGATGTGGAACGGCCCAGGAAGCTCCAACAGTTCTTGTGGAGTGAGCCATCACACGGAAAGGCAGAGTCTTACCCTTAAGCCGATAGGCTTCCTCAATCACAGACCGGATCCATTGGGAGATGGAAGCCTTGGAAGAAGGCCCTTAGGAGGGCCCTCAGGAAGGACAAACAAAGCGTTCGAAAGTCGGAAAAGGACAGTGAAGACAAATAGACCCGAAATACCCAGACAACATCCAGGCAGGGAAGAGAATGTTCATGTGGGTGCTTGGGGCCTGGGCAGAAGATGGTAAAACGAAGTAAGACAAAGACCTGAGTCAGGCTGTGTCTGCATCCTACGGACACTAGGTTTAAACTGATTAAGCAGAGTGTCTGTGAGATGGGTATAGCCCAGAGGTGAAGCCAACAGTTCTTTTCATCTCCTAGTGTCAGTCTCCTAGCGGCCAGGCTAATACCCATGGTGCTGTATCCCTCAATGAATTAGGCGAGAAATGGCAAGTTAAGGTGCCAGTTAAGTGGATTTTCTCTGTGTTGTATTCTGGGAGGCTTTAAATAGGACGTACGTCAGATTATGCGTATGGAGAACCTTACCTCTTTCCTGCATGACAATGTTCAAACTTTTAGCAAGACCTGTTTCTACTGGATGGAATTTCAGCGTACCAGTGAATATCAGACGCTTCTCGGGCCTGTGCCTCCCCCGTAGACTTACAGTGGGATGCTCTGGCTTCTATAGCTAACTGATGGGTTACTTGTTCCGGACTATTCTTGACCCTCCGGCTTCGCTCCCTGAGGAGTTTTACTACTCTTTTTGAGGAGGAACTTTTCGAATGCTTACATCCCTGGGGTCCTCCCCTGGACCCGGATATTGTTACTGTATAGTCCCCATCCCCCCTCCCCAATTAAATTTTTAAATTCTCTTTTTTCACCTTCTCTTCCCTTTCGCTCTGTGTCTGGTTTTGTCGTCTCGCTCCTCCTTTCCTTCTTTCTTCCCCCCTCCTCTTGTTCTTTGGCCTCTACTCGGGAATCTCCCCGTTATTTACAGTATAAAATGTTACGGCTGCTGTTGCAGCTATATATTTTCACTGTACTTTCTGTATTCTGTATTTTATGTCTTTTTGGAAAATCAAGAAACTTTGAATTGACGTACGTGCTCCAGTATCTAAGTTGTTTCTAAAAATACAGAACACCACATAGAGCAGAGCAGCAATGTTTCAGAAAATAACAGCCTAACAAACATGGATTTGGAAAAGTTTCCAATTCTATGACACAAACCTGCTCTACCAGTTGTTTTCTCATATGGTAAAATGTTCAAAAAGTATAAGGGACCTGAATAGGAGAACAACTTTGAAAAGGCTTGTTAAAAATTTAAATTGAAATGAAATGTACATGTAAATGTAAAATAAAAAAAAGTTCCTCTCTTAACCCTTTTACTGTCAGGACAATATTCACAAATAAATCCTGAACTATAAACTAAAACCCATACTATCCCCCATAACCACATATTTTCTGAAGGCACACATCTATCACACTAAAAATGTCACTCAGCACTTTAGACTCATGGGAGCCTTCATGCAACTGAAGTGGAACATTTTGTAACAAATACATACAAATTAATGCTTGTGGCTAAAACTAAACATAAGCAGAGTCTGAGAAGCATAATACCTCAGAAATATAAAAACTACTAGATGTACAGAGTTCTTGCATGCCGCTTATACCTATGTATCATGTATACAACATCACGATGTTCACCAGAACTAAATACACCAAACATATCTGACATCATTCGTACTGTGATTGACTCCTTGACAACTATGTGGCAGGGATTGATCAGATGTGTAACTGCTTGTATCTTCACCTCTTTAATAGGAAAAGTGGGCATATTTTTTCTCTTATTGGTAGGAGGGTAGATAAAGAAAAGTTACTGTTTTCCTCTATCTGGGGGCTTTCTGCTACCAATTTCAGCCCACACCAGCTTGCCATAACACAAAACCAAATAGTAAAAATCCCCCAGATCTACAATCTTGTTTGTTAGACACAGAAGTGTGGTTATGCTTGGTCTCATACAATATGCAGAAACCTAAATTTGTCCTATGAGATCAGTTCTCAATCATCATTTATTATAAATGTAGAGGCGCCTACTTTACAATTCTTCATTTAAGACTCCCTCTCTCCTTGGCCAAACCTTGTCCCCTGGATGTTCTATTAACTGAAGAGGAATGGACCAAGAGGAGATGAACCCCCTGTGTTCTCACACAAAACTGTCTACTTATGAGAGGTGTATCAGCCAGCATTTATCTCATATGTATGAAGGTGCCCTCCAATTCTAACTACTGCTGGTGTCTGTAGAGTCTTTCTCCAGTTCAGTTCACATGCATCACTAAGTTGAGCAGAGCAAGCACACTGATGAGGGGGGCCAGATGAGATCAACCGATTAGATAGCTGTGGGCTGAACAAAGACTATGGTCAGCTTTAACCATCTGTTTACATTTATTATTTCTTACTTTAGTGTTCCTTTAAAAAGCAACTCTCCACCGACCCCATATAAAGTCACTGGATAATTTAAAAAAAAAAAACAAAAAAAACAAAAAAAAAAAAACTCCAAATAAAGATAGAGTTGCTGTACCATCTGTTGCTCTGTAATATATTATCAAAATAGCTTCTAGTCTTGTAAGTGTCTTCAATCATTCCCAATGATTGATCTGTGCAAGTCACTCATTGTTGGGGAGAGGTCTGAACTAACACTTATGGTCCTCATTTCCATCACTGTCCAGAAGGCACCATTAGCAGTTTATTGGACTGCTTGCATATTAAGTAAGTTAATGTTAGTTGTTTACTTTCTAAATCATTCTTCAAGGTGGCTCCAAAAGCAGAGCTTCACAAATGTTTTTGCCATGCACAAAAAAAAACAAAAAAAAAAAAGGCAGGATACACAGGTACTCCTCGTTAGCCGTCACCTTATACCAAACTACTTTATATAGGCTGACCACCAAAATCCTTACTCATGCAAATAGGTTATGTCTGAATAACAAGGTGGCGTGTTTGTTGTATAACTGGCTAAAAACCTTAATATGACAAACATGGCACTTTCTATCAGTATTTACACAAGCAGCAGAGGTTATGTTACGTCCCCTTAAACTATTGACATGTAAAACAGAACCATCTTGAGAGACAACCAACTATTACTATACCTGAGGCTCTACTGGCCTATGCATGGCAGGCTGAGCAGGCTCAGAATTCCCATTGGAAAATGACTCTGATCTTGAAGGCACTGATGGCTCCAACACTCTCCCTGTTTGCTTTGACTGTGCTTCAGGAGAGCCTTGGTTAGTTTTCCTAAGGCGCTCTTCTGCCTGTACCATAAGCAAGACACACAAATCAAATATGGCAACAGCAGACTATGAAAGACAAAGTTGCTATGAAAATTGGAGAAAAAAAAAAAAAAGTATTATTTAACACAGATGTGATGAGATTTACTTAGGCATTGTGACATAAACAAGGATTGTAATTCATTTTATACAAGTAAAGATGCAGTTGTACTTTAACTTGGCAATTAGCCAAAATGTTGGAGCGGGTGGAAATATGTGCTTCTTTCTAATGCTTACCCACAGAATCCTACATTATCAGTAGCATTGCCAGCAAACTAGGCATTCTAAAAAGGTGGAAGGAGTGTACAAATCGTTTAACACATTGCAAATATATTTAATAGCGAGAAATATTTTTATACAGAGGCAGTTTGGATGCGTTTACCTCTCGCACACGTTCAGCCTGATCATAGTGGGGTTTAGGTTCTGGGGTATGATAACTTTGCTTGCTTCTTTCTTGCTGTTGCATCTGTGGCTGTTGAGGCTGTGGTTGCTGTGGTGGTGGTTGCTGCTGCTGCTGCTGAGGTTGTTGCCTGTGATCATGTTGTAAAGACATAAGATATGCTTGCTCTTGCTGCAGTTGACGCTGTAGTCTCTCTGCCTGCCTGTGTTCCTCCATTTCTCGCCATCTGTATTCCTAAAATCAAAAAGTCAAAGTGTATAAAATACTACACAAAACATGCGGAATAAGAACACTAACTAGGCTACATTTCTCCCCCTTATAAGATCCATTTCACATTTAATGAGAGTATTGGTTGTGACAATCCTATACATTCCACCATTCATTTATGATATGGATCAAGAACGCAAGTCAACTCTTAATGTTTTTCATGAGCAATCACATTTATAAGTTCCCCGCCACATTAGTTGAAAGTTTCCTTTTTTATTAGAATGTAAGCTTGTAGTTACATTGGTTGTAAAATTTCAAGATCCTTGAATTAGCAAGGATATGAATATTTCTTGACAGATCGTTACAATCTTACTGTGTTTACCTTGCAGCAACTGGCTGTTGATCCCTATATGGGCAATATGGTTTCAACTCCTGTGGGACAAGTTATTCCCATTATAGGAAAACAAATACATTTACAGTGGGGGAGAAAGTATTTAGTCAGCCACCAATTGTTCAAGTTCTCCCACTTAAAAAGATGAGACCGACCTGTAATTGACATCATAGGTAGACCTCAACTATGAGAGACAAAATGAGAAAACAAATCCAAAAAAATCACATTGTCTGATTTTTAAAGAATTTATTTGCAAATTATGGTGGAAAATAAGTATTTGTTGGCAATGACAGAGGTCAAACGTTTTCTTTAAGTCTTCACAAGGTTGGCACACACTGTTGCTGGTATGTTGGCCCATTCCTCCATGCAGATCTCCTCTAGAGCAGTGATGTTTTGGGGCTGTCGCTGGGCAACACGGACTTCCAACTCCCTCCAAAGGTTTTCTATGGGGTTGAGATCTGGAGACTGGCTAGGCCACTCCAGGACCTTGAAATGCTTCTTACGAAGCCACTCCTTCGTTGCCCTGGTGGCGTGCTTGGGATCATTGTCATGCTGAAAGACCCAGCCACGTTTCATCTTCAATGCCCTTGCTGATGGAAGGTTTGCACTCAAAATCTCACGATACATGGCCCCATTCATTCTTTCATGTACACGGATCAGTCATCCTGGTCTCTTTGCAGAAAAACAGCCCCAAAGTAAGATGTTGCCACCCCCATGCTTCACAGTAGGTATGGTGTTCTTTGGATGCAACTCAGCATTCACTCTCCTCCAAACGCGACAAGTTGTGCTTCTACCAAACAGTTCTACTTTGGTTTCATCTGACCATATGACATTCTCCCAATACTCTTCTGGAACATCCAAATGCTCTCTAGCAAACTTCAGACGGGCCCGGATATGTACTGGCTTAAGCAGGGGGACACGTCTGGCACTGCAGGATCTGAGTCCCTGGCGGCGTAGTGTGTTACTGACAGTAGCCTTTGTTAAGTTAGTCCCAGCTTTCTGCAGGTCATTCACTAGGTCCCCTCGTGTGGTTCTGGGATTTTTGCTCACCATACTTGTGATCATTTTGACCTCACAGGTTGATATCTTGCGTGGAGCCCCTGATCGAGAAAGATTATCAGTGGTCTTGTATGTCTTCCATTTTCTAATTATTGCTCCCATAGTTGATTTCTTCACACCAAACTGCTTGCCTATTGCAGATTCAGTCTTCCCAGCCTGGTGCAGGTCTACAATTTTGTTTCTGGTGTCCTTCCACAGCTCTTTGGTCTTCACCATAGTGGAGTTTGGAGTGTGACTGTTTGAGGTTGAGGAAAGGTGTCTTTTATACTGATAACAATTTCAAACAGGTGCCATTACTGCAGGTAATGAGTGGAGGACAGAGGAGCCTCTTAAAGAAGAAGTTACAGGTCTGTGAGAGACAGAAATCTTACTTGTTTATAGGTGACCAAATAATTATTTTCCACCATAATTTGCAAATAAATTCTTTAAAAATCAGACAATGTGATTTTCTGGATCTGTTTTCTCATTTTGTCTCTCATAGTTGAGGTCTACCTATGATGTCAATTACAGGCCTCTCTCATCTTTGTGAGTGGGAGAACTTGCACAAGTGGCGGCTGACTAAATACTTTTTTCCCCCACTGTACATAATCTAACACTGGAAGCAAGTTAATTGGCTAAGGGCTAGCTTTTTTTTTTTTTTTTCATAAATCTATTGTGCAGGTGAAAATAATCTTTGTACATATGGTTTGTTAAAGGGAAGGTCACCAGAACCCAAATTATCGGGAGTGTTTTCCCTGTGTGAATCAGTGCCTCTGTGGCAGAGATATTGCCATTTTTGTCCATATTCAAATAATCTCTTTGGAGAAACAAGAACATTGCCATTTACTACTTTGGAGCAAATAGCAACTCCCTTGTAGCTCCAAAGAGTTCACTTGCATATTGACAAACACAACAACAAGGTCTTAACAACAGAGGCACAGATTCACAAGGGGACAGTACCTTTGGATTCAGGGGACTATACCCCATCTGCGGGACTGGGTTCTGGTGACAGACTCCCTTTGTAGAAAAATGCCTGTTTCTTCACTTATTTGCCTTCTTCTGTCACTGATCATATCCGTACAATAGACTTCTGTGGAGAGGGGAAGAAGGTGGGAGCTCCCCAAAGCAGAGAAGACACATCTACACTGTAGAGAAACAATAAAGACAGGAGCAATATTTAACACACACAGGCATTTTTCTTAAGTATACTGCAAAGTTTGTTCCATTCACCTGCACTATGATTTTATAAAAAAATTAAAAGCTTAATCACCCTTTAACTATCAAGCATTAGCTGAAGGCCACAATATTACATTCCACTCAATGGGGAAGATTTATTATGCCTTGAATGCCAGTTTTTTTTTTATGTACAAGGTATAAAAAGCTGCAAATTTGTTGTGCAAGTTTTTTTTTCGTGCAAAAATAACTTGTCACTTTTGCTTTGCTTTTTTGAACTTCCGTTGACACACTCCCTTTTTTTTTTTCTCTTTATATATGAGGTGCGTTCTCCCACGGCAGCAGATACAATGACTAGCATTCAATACACTGGTCCTCATAGATCACCTCCCCCTAGTGTATTCCACCTTGTGACGCTGCAGCTGGATAGTTTAATACATGCTATAAAATGTTTTGGAGTAACTCAGGACAAATAATGAAAAATTAGGACTTTAGTTTTGCGACATGCAGTAACCATCCTACTTTACATTTACCTAAACTGGAAGTTCAGGAACACGGCCTGTGATCACACTTTAACTTTACAGCAATAATAGCGGAAGGAAATGCTTTCCCTGACCATTAATAACAAAAAATCTGATGTGTATTAACAAATCTTGGGAACAACCAAATTATACACACTAGCGTTTCACTTAATGCAGCATCTGCCTATAAAGGCTACATGTGGCTGTGCCTGTCAATTTAGAGTGTAGACCCGGCAATTCCCACAACAGCTACTTGTTTGTACAGCTTGTGCAGCTGTGCCGAGACAAAGCTGACCCACACAACCTGCTACAGTTATGGCATCAGATCACCAGTAAACTCTCACCAGTAACATGGCCTGCTCCTGAAGCAGCTGTTGTTGAAGGATTTCCAAGTGCCTTTGCTCCTCCTCCAGCTGTCGTCTGATATACTCCTGTCACACAAACATTTTGGAGGGTTCAGGTTGTTAACCTGAGCAGTGTATAAAATGCACATGCACTGATGGCATTGCCAAATACTAACAACTACAACTTACAAAACATGAGGCACATGTAAAAACAAATGAAGATATATACACAGTGTGCACAAGGCGATATGAGAAAGCACTCACACTGTGTTGCTCATAATTTCTAATTAATTTCATTATTGATAGCAACACTAATGTCCACCTAAATGGAGTATATACAGTGACAATTATATACAATGAAAATTCCTTTAATCGAGCATTCAATAATATAGACTAGAGTACCGAGCAGAGACAGCCATAACACAAGTTTCATTTTTCTTTAATTTTACAATTTTATCTGCTGTCTCTGCACTTCGCAAATTATTTTTATACATTTTCTTTAATAGTCTGACGTTTTGGAGTTTAAAAGTGTTACACATTTTCCTATGCCTGTGTGAATATTCAGATCACATAAGACCCACAAGAACCCATGAATGCTAGATTATAGGAAATTTGCTGTACAATTTCAAGAGATTTTAAAATTCAATGCAATTATCTCAAGAGGACACCAAGTGGCGCCCTTACTCCAGGACACTCAAAATACTGCTGGTCAAATCCCTTAAAGGGACTGTAATTTATCTTACTTACTGTGCATTTGTTTAAACTGGAACCAGGGGTTCAAGGCTAGTTCTTACCCCACATTACCTCTCCATGGGTTGCTCTACCCCCTCTCTGTGCTATGGGGTCTGACTTTACTATGTGTCTCTCCACCAAGCCAAACCCACCCCTCCTCACACTGCCAGTGTTAGTTAAAGTGTAGTGTGGGAAGCAAATGTACCGAAGTCAGAAAGGCTGGCGCAAAGTTGCCCATCAGTCTCTTGAAAAAAGGGGATCCACGTTTTACAGCAACTCAGAAGGGGAGATACCAGTCTCACAGCCCCTCAGAAATGGAGAAATGAGAGTACATGCTCAAGTTTCTCCATTCATGTGTATGGGAGTGTTCATAGAAGGGACCTGAATTTATCACACAGATATGACAACTATTTCAGATCAGAATACCCCTTTAAAAGGGAACTCTCTCTTGTGCTAGGACTAGGTACGTACGTATGTATGTATGTATGCTTAAAGAAGTGCAATTTTTGTTTAAAGGATTGATTAATATAAAGAGCATCACCAGCAGCTTGGGAAATGAAGCTCCCAAATATAATATACGAACGTGAACGTTTCAGAAGATTCTTAGAACTTGAGAGGTCAAAGATAAAAAAAAAAAATATAGTCATCAAAATATTTCTACTACAACATTTGTCAGTAATCCAATTAACCACCAAAAAGACTCTCTCTAAAATGGCTGACAACATGGTGAAATACGGCATTTAACTGCAATACACATACAGTGAACACATCAAAATCATTTGTCATCTTTACATATTAAGATCTACCTGTTCTCTCTCCACTCGTCTTTTCTCTTCTTCTGCTCTTCTACGTTCCTCCTCTTCCTTACGTCTCCGTTCCATCTCTTCCATTCGTTTTTTCTCTTCCTGCTCTCTTCTTCTTTGCTCTCTTTCTTGCTGCCGCCGAGCTTCACGTTCTCTTCTTTGTTGCTACTCAGAAGAGTTAAATAAAATTAACAAGTGGCCTGGCATTACCTAGTATACATATACACAGTGGCGTAAATACTGGGGAAGCAGTGGTAGTGGCTGTCACAGGGCCCGGGACATTAGGGGGCCCCTGATTTTTTATTTTTTTTTTATAATAGGCAGTTACCTGCTGGAGTAACACCAGCAGGTAACAGGTCCCATTTACTTACCGATCCCTGCTCCTGCTCACGGCCGCCTGCGCTTCTCATTCTGCAGAAGCAGAGGTGGCTGTGAGCAGGAACGGGTTCGGTAAGTAAAGCCACAAACCCCACAAACACTGCTTTTCAGACCCCAGAGTATAAAGATCAGAGGCCCAGGGGAGATGAGGGAACATAAAAAACAATGTTACTTACCTCTGCTGCGCTCCAGCAGGCTTCTTGACTCCTTGGTGACGTCCCAGACGTCACGTGGGCCAGGCCGGCGTCATTATGCGTCACGACACATGCCTGGCTCACGTGATGTCTGGTCCAACATTGAAGAAGGCCAAAAGTAGTGGGGAGTGCGCTGGAGCCAGGGAGAGGTAAGTAACATTGTTTTTTATGTTTGTATTCTCCTCTGGGTCTCCGATCATTATACATATAGAGTATAATAATTGTTCATGGGTGGTTCACAATGGGGAATAATAGTGTGTGCAGGAATACGGTTTGTGCGGGGGAGGGGCGCATGTTAAATGTTCCCCTTGGGGCCCAGCCATTCCTAGTTACGCCACTGCATATAAAGTACCAAACAAAGTACCACTGCATCTACTGAATGAGCCAACTGCACAACATAATAATTCATATCAGGCTTTGTTTATCTAACTCAATGTGGAAACATACAGTACATTTTGATCATTCTAAAAAACAAAACCCACTACTTCTATAAAATTATACTCTTGCACTATTGTCTCCATGCAAATTAAGATAAATCAGAGCTATTTTGTCAAATAGATTAAATTAGTAACTTTAGCTGTATTTTCCTTAATTTTTTTTTAATCGTGCAAATGAATGCAGCATGTGAAAACACCATTCACTCAAATTCTACAACAAATACATTAACTGTAAAAGAAACCACCTAGGCAGGGATCGAAGGTAAGCTGCTGACCCAAAATTTATGAGGGGAACTCTAAGTCAGTTGGATTACATGAAAAAACATTGCTATACCATGCCTCCTAAAAATAGGAATAGAATTTTTTCCCTTCCTTGACAACAAACAAATAAAGTGGGTGCCGCCATTTTGAATGTGTTTGACCTCATGCCTACCACTACTTGTTAGCACCTGCAAGGATTTCAAGAAACATCTGCTATAACCTTTGATTACTTTGGGTATATAAGTTGCATTTTATATAAATGCATTAAGATAATGGGAGCATATATCAAGTTCCATTTTCAAGAAAATCATCGTTTCCAAGTATGCAACGTAGGATTGATTGCAATGGGTGTGTGGAAGAGACTTCAACTCTACTTCTGTGCTGAAAACCATGCACAGCCCTGCCCCCTACACTTGACTGACATCTCCTTTGCGATCAAGACTCTCTGACATAAGGAGACATAAGGAGAGCATTTGTGGCCAGCGCATGCATAGACAAAGGTCCCAAGGAGGCAGCCTTATCTGATGCCAGTTTCTGGACCTGTACTGAGCCTGCATGCACCGCAAACTCTTTCCTTGAGGCTTGAAAGCAGGGAAGAGATCTATCAACATCATAGCTCACACACAGAACTCTATGTAGTTATGTGAATATAAGAAACATTGCAACATGTCTTGTTAAAGGGGTTTCCCCATCATACTATAGGGAATAACTAGCAGATCCGTGGGGGTCCAACTGCACAGTTTCCCACTTATCAAGACAATGGTGTAATTCGGTTGAAATTAATGGAGTGGTATGTGCCCTGCCTGACCACGACTCGATTCAGAATGGGGGGGGGGATGTCCCTCATTCTCCTGATCAGTGGGAGCATGAGTGGTCGGACCCTCACGGACCTGCTAGTTATCCCCCTATGGATAGGGGAAACTGCTTTAATAAAGACATATTGCAAAGTTTCTTATATTCACCTGCATTAGAGTACTATAGTGTTTTGTATCTGTACCTTTACTAGTTGTTTTATAATTGGATGTAAGATTTTAGTTTATGGCCTGCTTTACTCATTAGTAGGAGAAAGTGATACAAACAAGAAGATAAATAAGTATGAATCAAATGTTTTGTGTTTTGATGTACAAAGTATTATGTAGGATTGGACATACAGTATATGGTAACTTTTTCCTAGAAAAGTTACCACACTTCTGTCCATTGAAGAGTCTGTTATTGTAGTTCACCTCTGTTGAAATGAATTTTGTTATACCATTCATTCTGTGGAAAAGCTTGACACTATTTTAAGATGAAAGCAATCATGTTTTTCCAATTTTGTTTAACATCTATTCATCAATCTCACAAATTCAGACACAGTAAAGCTGCCCATACACACAAGATAAAATGGCTATTCTGTCAAATCACTATTTGAAATTTCTATGCTAAGAACTGTGATGGTCATTGGCAAATTAAGATTAAAGGGGTTTTATCCCTGGAGACACTTTTTCCATAACCTGTCCAGAGGGAATGTGTCTTATCTCTGTGGTCCAACCACCATTATTCCATAGCAATCATAAGAACATGGGCCTGCAAGTTCCCCCAAGTACCCCATGTCAATGTAGCAGTAGAGGTGCATATTTCCACAAATGTGAATGGCGTGGTGGCCCACACACACACACACACACACCTCCTTCATTCACAAGGGGCAATTGAGTGAACTTGTAGGCCATCATTATTGTAAACACTGAGGGGCCCTGGTGTTGAACTCCCAGCAATCAGACATTTATCCTCTATCCTGTCGATAAGAGATGCATGTCATTAGAAGGAAAACTCCTTTAACCCATAAACATCCAGGCATACAAAATACACACGTGGATAAAATTGTTGGTACCCCTCGTTTAATGAAAAAAAAAATCCACAATGGTCTCAGAAATAACTTTAATCTGATAAAACTGGAATTTGCCAAACTACATATTGACAAGCCACAAAAGCTTCTAAGGAGAATGTCCTATGGATAGATGAGACAAAAATCGAAATTTGTGGCAAGGCACATCAGCTCTATGTTCACAGACAGAAAAATGAAGCATATCTTGAAAAGAACACTGTCCCTACTGTGAAACATGGAGGAGGCTCTGTTATGTTCTGGGGCTGCTTTGCTGCATCTGGCACAGGGTGTCTTGAATCTGTGCAGGGTTCAATGAAATCTCAAGACTATCAAGGGATTCTAGAGAGAAATGTGCTGCCCAGTGTCAGAAAGCTTGGTCTCAGTCACAGGTCATGGGTCTTGCAACAGGATAATGACCCAAAACACACAGCTAAACACACCCAAGAATGGCTAAGAGGATAACATTGGACTATTCTGAAGTGGCCTTCTATGAGCCCTGACCTAAATCCTATTGAGCATCTTTGGAAGGAGCTGAAACATGCCGACTGGAAAAGGCACCCTTCAAATCCGAGACAACTGGAGCAGTTTGCTCATGAGGAGTGGGCCAAAATACCTGTTGAGAGGGGCAGAAGTCTCATTGACAGTTACAGGAATCATTTGACTGCAGTGATTGCCTCAAAAGGTTGTGCAACAAAATATTAAGTTAAGGGTACCATCATTTCTGTTGAAGCATGGCTGAAAAGCAATGTCTGACTTTCATTTGTTCATTTTCATAGAATTACTTTTTGTCAGATTCAAGTTATTTTTGTGACCATTGTGGGTTTTTCTTTCATTAAACGAGGGGTACTAACAGTTTTGTCCACGTGTGTAGTGTTATTCCCGATTAAAATAAAACGTATTGTCCAGGAATCCATTTCCACAAAACTGACAGCTCTCTTACAATGAACACTCTGCTGATTCTGTACCTCTTCAAGTCTCCTCCGTTGCTCTTTTTGCTGTTCTATGCGCTTCTGTCTCTCTGCCAATAGTTGTCTTTTGTATTCCTCCTGTTCTCGGAGTTGCTGCTCCTGTAACAGCTGCTGCCTTCGTAAGGCCTCAGAACGCTCCTTGTTCTCTTGCTGCAGTCTCAGGAAATCGCGCCGAAGGGTGGATTCCCCAGGCACATTTACAATTGAGCTGAAGGAATAATATTGGTACATGTGGCCATATGCGTAAAATAGACAGCAGTCAACAGTATCTTGAACAATTCACTGTAGCACAGGTTATACCTCAATACAACCTCCAATAAGAAAAGGGTTATTAATTTGCAAGGAAAGCAAGCTCTACATATATGAAAAAGTTTTCATGTTTGGCATCTCATATGGTAGAGTTCTGAAGAAATATTTATGTGCTTCTCATTTTTCTATGTTGCTCTCACAAAGAAAAAAAAATAAAAATTAAAGAATATACCTCAAATTATAAAACCACTTTTCATAAATAAATAGCACAGGCGAATATAAGAAACTTTGCAATATAGCTTTATTAAAAATAAACATTCCTAGCATTTACATAGAGGTCTATGGGGAGGAGGTAGCTGCTGCCAGCTAGTTAAAGGGGTTGCCCAGTTTCAGCAAATAAATGTTGTTTGTATAATAGGTTATACAATTTTCCAATATACTTTCTGTATCAATTCCTCACAGTTTTCTAGTTCTCTGCTTCCTGCCATTCTTTTTTATGCACTGGGAGTAAACAATCAGTCCATGGTCATGTGATATACAGTCCATGGTCATGTGATGGACACAGGTGCACGGCTTAATACTGTCACAACACAGTAATCACACTTCTGTAACGAGCCGTACACCTGTGTGTCAATCACATGATCATGGAGTGATTTTTATCCATTGGAGGTAAAAGAATGACATCAAGCAGAGATCTAGAAAACAAATAATTAGGAATTGATACAGAAAATATATTGAAAATTTGCATGACTTCATTACCCAAACAATAACATTTATTTGCTGAAACTGGACAACCCCTTAAGTGATTTGGTGCAGTATTCTGTGGAGAGGTAGATCTTTTTCTTTAGTAGTGTCAAAAGAGTTCTCTTATACTGCAGCTGCGGTGATCTGCTACACTGGGAGTGTGTGTGACTTTTCCAGCGGCCTTTTCATCCCCCCTGCACTTTCTATAGACTTCTATGTAACAAAAGTTTCTTATATTCACCTGCAGTTTTCATATATGGAAATTTGTTTTCTGATTAAATGTGAACTTTATATTCCTTCCTAGATATTAACCCTAATGCACTTACTTTATGTACCCGTCAAAGGTATAAACAGGCTGTCTTTCATACCACAAATAAAGTACTTGCGTTCATTTTTGGTGTACAAATTACAATACTACCATCAAATTCAAGTTTAATAGAAAATGGAACTACTGTTAAAGAAATAATTCAGAGAATGTTTGATTTATTTAATTCAACCAACAGACTATGAGAAAACTCCAAATAAAATACCTTGGTTCTCCTTCCTGCTCAGGCACTTCCTCTTCCTCCTCTTCACTTCCACTGTACTCATACTCAGTTTCATCTTATTGGAGGGGGGAAAAAAAAAAAAAGTTTTTGAGTTTGACAAAGAGTATCACCTCAAAAGCAACGGAGAACAAGAATAAGACCAGGGGTTTTTTTTTTTCATGCCTGTCTTGGAACTGGAACACTGGCATGAGACATTACAAATTTTAGGATACACCCATTAATAAAATTTGGCATATCATCCTGCAGTCCATGCACCAGAACATAAAAAGAGATGGCAAAGTTTTTTGCAGCAATTTCAAGTGTAAATTATAGCAAGGCCATTGGCCCATGGGAGGTCATGCTCCCTCCTGCCAGACACCGAACAGCAAAAGGTTCCAAATATTTATATAAAGACAAGCTTGCACAAAAATTTGCAACTTTATGCTAAAAAGTTGTGTAAATAGTTTATTGAATTCAACTCCTTTAATGGTGTGGAAAACCATAGATATCTAGAACTAAAAGGGATTTCCAGGGCTCAAAAATGTATCTCCTGGCAGCTGCTTAGGTCATAAACTAGTAAATAAACCCATTTTATTCCTCCCCCTCCAGCATAATGTCTCATATTACACTCCCATATGGAAAAAAGTTCCATGAGTGCAAGGGAATATAGTACATCTAGGAATAGCGCTCCTCACTATAGACCACTTTAAGTCAGTGTGAAAGGAAACAATACTGGATAAACCAGATAAAGGAATATAGTTTATTGATGATAAAAAAAAAATATATATATATTTAAAAAAGTACTGAGATGACCATGTTTCGGGGTTTAGACCCCTTTCTCAAATCAATTTTACATACAAGAATGAAGAAAACAGGACACTTGTATTTGTTGCTCTGGGAACTTTTTTCCCATATAGTTTTCACTTGGAATCCAGAAAAGTCCCAAGAAAGTACCAGCGGAAGCAGCCTTCACTACACCTGTATAGGATGACGATCTAATAGTTGTGACTTATCACAACCATACAAGGTGAGCCCCAAACCGAAAGGGGAAAGGGATTTCAGGCCATATCTGAATGACCAAACAGGTTCTGCACAGGGTGCGCTTTTTCTGTCTTGTTTTCCCCTCCAGATATCCATGTTACACTCCCAATCTCTATGTACAATGGCTTCAGCCATGGTGTGCCATATTGACATGTGAATACGGCAGCTGTCACATGTCAGTATAGCACATGACCCCTAAAATGCAGGAGTTTTAAGAAAAGAGTTTGAACTTACTTTAATTTTATCACCCAAAAAGCCTGTGTATCCTTAGAAGGTATGCCAGCTAACTTTATTTTAACTTAATTGTTTCAGTAAAAATTTGCATCACTCATAAAATAACAATTCGGGGGCCATCTAGAAATGTATAAATAAATTGACAACTGGATGTTAACCATTCCCCAGTGTCAGACTGTTTGGTGGCATGCCCTTATGACAAGTTGTAAATTTACTCATACATTTCTAGGAGTATCAGAGAAATGGCAAATGTATCCCCAGGGTTCCATTCAGCTAACAAAAAATGTCATTTGGGAGTGTGCATTTAAATACAGTTATTTCAACTTCATAGGCAAGTGAAGCAAACTGATTTCCTATACGTAAGGCAGCCACAAAAACAAATAATCACACTTTTTTTTTTTAAAGGTTTGTAATGCATGTAGTCAGTCAATGAGCTACATATGATACTGAAAGCCCCAACACAGTGGCACGCGTTACCTTTGGAGGCAACTTTGTAGTGTGGGCTTTATTCTGTGGTAAGAGGACCGCTTATTGTTTATCTGAGAATTCTGGAGAATGCTGTTCACCACTAACCTTTCTCTCCTCTCTTCTTTCTGGTTCTGTCGATGTGATCCTTAAGCTGGATCCTGACTTGCCGTTCATTTGGCTGGTCTCTTATAAATGGATGCTTTAAAAGCTGTTCTGTAGGAGGACGCTGCATGTAATTTTTCACAAGACAACCTTCTATAAAACTAAAAAACTTCTTTGACCTAAAAAAAAACAAAAAAAAACAAAAAAACCTTAAGTTATCACTCCCAATACACCACATATTTAAATGACTCTAACCCATGAAATGTATCCCAACTACATGCACTTGAATTTCTTTCTTCTGAATTTTTATATTGTTTAATTTTTCCGACAAAAAAAAAAAGTTTAACGTTAAAATGACAGCACGGTGGCTCAGTGGTTAGCACTGCAGCTTTGCAGCGCTGGAGTCCTGGGTTCGAATCCTGCCAAGGACAACATCTGCTAGGAGTTTGTATGTTCTCCCCATGTTTGCGTGGGTTTCCTCTGTGTACTCCGGTTTCCTCCCACACTCCAAAGACATACTGAGAGGGAATGTAGATTGTGAGCCCTATATGGGACAGTGACTGTCAATGTCTGTAAAGCGCTGCGGAATATGATGGCGCTATATAAGTAAGCCTAATAAATAATAATAATAATAAATAAATGCCTCACTGTGCCATCCCCATGGGCATGTATTTAAAAATACACATGGGATCTCTAGTATTGCTAAATTTTAAGCTGTTTCACACATCAGACTTTGGGCCAGCAAACTCAGTCCATGTATAGGCCCGAACACAGCCCAGTTGGGCAGGGTTCAGTTCAGCAGAGCTGTGTACGTGCCAGTAAATCTGGTCAATGCACACATGCTCATTTCCTGCGTGTTAAGAGGGACCAAGAAAGAGAGATCAACAAGGTACCTGGGACTCAGTGGAATGGGAGAGGCAGGGGACTGATAAGATGAGCATGATTTATTTTAATATTTCAGAGAATTCGAGCCTTTAAGGCAAAAACGAGGGCCATTTTAGCATGCAGCAGAATTTTTATGCTTCGAAAATGTATTTTTGCATGGCATGTTAGATCTGACCAACATCTGTTGGTCACTGTTAGTATTATACTTGTCTTGTATATTTTGTGTACCGTATGCAAACCCTCAAATGTAAAGAACCATGGAATTAATGGTGCTATATAAATAATAATAATAATAATAATAATAATCTGCAGCAGATTTTATTTGTGTTGCAAAATCCAAAATAAATGTGCAAATAAGGCACCGGTGAGTGAGTACATCAATTACATCACTTATGACAACTCTGCAGTGACTAAAATGGGAAAGAAAACCTCACACAACTTTACTATAGTTAAAGGGGTTTTTCGGGCAAAAAAATTATTTTTAAAAAAGGTCTGTTAGTGCTATCAATGGGTTAATAAGTCCACCCAAATACCTTTAGCAGTGTTTTGAGCAATTTCTGGCTTTCTATGGGAGCTCCTGCATTTGTTTACATGGGTAGCTTCCTGCTGTCTTAGCCTACAACTACCATGATGCATTGCAGTTCACTCAGATCCCCCTTCTCACTTCCTCCCTCACAAATCCCACTCGTTTCCCTAGGTAGCCCGCGGACTACTAGCCCCACCTACCTAGCTAACTCAGTCCCCCAACCCCCTCCCCACCCCATCATACTTACCTGTCTTCTCATCCTGGAGATGACTTTCGTGGTTGCCGCTGTCCCCTCTTCTGCCCGCACCTGGGAGCTGGTGCCTGCGCAATAGAACGCTGGCAGAAGCGAAGAAAAGCAGTAGGCCCACCACATATGCGCAACAGAACGCTTCTCCTCTTCTGCCGGTGTTCTATTGCGCAGGTGCCGGATCTCTTGTGAAGGAAGCAACGCCCAGCAGAAGAAGAGGACTTGAGCATTAGTGAGTATGATGGGGATGGGGAGAGAGGCGTACTGGTGACTTCCCGTCTCCGGAAACAGCGAAACAGAACGTCCAGAAAATCAGAAAATGTGCCTGGTGCGGTCACATGACTGCGCCAGGAATTTGGGTAAATATACATTTTTTTTTTTTTTTTTTTTTAAAGGGAGTAAATTAGAAGTTAGACATGGGGAAGGGCTTTAGCTTAGTGGTAAAGTTTTAGTAAATGCCAGAAAACTCCTTTAATCTTAATACATGCATGATACACTGAAATCAATGGAAAACACCTCTAGGGCCTGATGAGGCTTATTGACCAGAAGCAGACCCTCATAGTTAAGCTAAGCAGTGACTTAATCATAGTTTGGGGGTACTTATGATAGGTTCTTGAGGGACCATGAAAGAAATAGGTGAAACAAATGAAGAAAAATAAAAGGAACAAAGCCATGCAGAAGTCTGCAAAAGAACTTCAATGTGGGAAATATTTTCTAACAAGAAATGCAACCCCAAAATAAAAAACCTACACTAGGCTCACTTCTCTGTAGTTCTGGCCCGTCGGAAAACCAGGACAACAGAGACGCAGACCACTAAAATAGCAACACATGGAGTCAATATATAGCTATTGGGGAATGTCGGGGTTCTGTCCTTTTAAAACTGAAACCAGCGCAGGACTTTTTCATCTGACAATTTTCAGGCAGACACTGTGATAGAGTCTTCAACAGAAACTCCGTTGAAGATCTGAACGTAGCCTGACTCATTGGTTACCACTAAATTTTACATAGAGGCATGGAATTTGCATGTTTTCCCCATGTTTGTTTGGGTTTCCTCTGGGCACACTATTTTCCTTCCATACTCCAAAATACAAAGAGAGGAAATCTCTAATAAAAAAAAAAAAAAAATTAATGTGTACATTTTCAATGTAGTGGATAACCGTCCTTACTGACCTTCAAAAGGCAAATGAGGTAACAGTTCAGTTGAAAATAAGAGGCTTCAAATTATGTGTACAGAATATTAAAGTATTTAATACAGTATGTGGAAATACAAGCATACTGTGTACACCGATAAAGATGGGATGAATAAGCATTAAAGCAATGCACGCACTCTTATGTTTCGGTGAAAATAAAATCCCTTTTGCTGTCTCAAGGCTCGGTGAGTCAAAAGCAAATTGAGGATCTGTTACATCCAACAGAGGGCGCATGAGCTCCCCAGCTCCTTTCCCATAATGCCTTGTAATACTACATGTACACATGGAATGAAACACTATCATAATGAAAATTGCATGATACTTTTAGTTGCGGCTGCGGTTTATGGGTAAATATACCAGCATATAAAAGATGATAATCACACCTTAATGAACAAAGCACGTAAACCTGTCCCCTGCCACCCTTCATTCATTTGGTTTCACAGCTACATGGTGTTAAACTGACTAAAGTTTTCAATCTTTCCAGCTAAAGATATAATTGGAACATTTAGGCCATATTCACACATTCAGGATTCAGACATATATTAGAGGTGAATCCTGTTCTTATATCATAACAGAATCTGCTGGCATTCTCTTGACATGTGGATGAAATATATTATACTGCAGATTAAATCCAGGAGGGGGGGGTTAATAATCCTCTTGCACCTTTCTTCTTATTCAGTGCCTTTAACACTTCACGCTTTGTACACTGGATTTATCTTTCTTTTGTGCCTATTTTTACAACTTTTACATAAAATTTCACACACTGCTTTTTTGATTGGAAAAGTGGGTGTGGTTTATCTGGAGTAATATTTTATGAGGCAATTCTAAAACTATATTACAACATAAAATTTGTTGTGGAACATGAAAATATACATCAGAAAAAAGGCGCACATACCTAGAAAAATACAAAAAAAAAAAAATGCAAAAATGCAAATCTCCCTCACCCCATCCCCCGCTCATTGGGTTACAGTAGGGCTAATCCACATGAGGATTCTCTGGCCACAGTTTTCTACCTGGACAGAGGTCATTGTGTAGACAGGGGAGTAGATAAGCTGTGACATCACCTCTTGTGACTGGTGGATTCTATGTCTTATCTACAGATACATGATTGCTGTAATTATCAGTGTGCTGACAAGTGAGGTGACTGCAGCAAAGACCTAGTAACCAGAGTCAAAACTGCAGGATTTTTATTTTTTTTTTAATATAGATAATGACATGGCAGTTTAGGTAATCATTGTTTAAAAAGGACTTTTCACCACCACAAACTCCAGTTTGTAGCATCTGTGGAATGGGCGCTGCTCCACAGATTTCAGTGCAGTTGGAATTTTTATCTTCCACCGTTCCCAATCAGTAAGTGCTGTTAATATTGGTGGTAGACAGGGGGCGTGATTCAGAGCTCCAAACAGAGGTGGACAGTGTCAGAGCTCAGAATCACACACCTTGCCTGCTCCTGCCTAACAATGCCCATCTGACAGTTTTGGTGCCCGATATGCTGTTTAGGCTCTGTACTAACAACACTCATTGCTCAGGAACGGTGGGAACAGGAAAAAAAAAAAAAAAGTTCTCTCTATGCTGGAATCATTGAGGCGACAACTATTAAATGATGAAAAGAGCTGGACTTGGTGAAGATACTGAAAGGTCCTCTTTAACTGGTTATACCATCAACGGTCAATTGATATGGCCAAGCATCCACCTATGTAAAAAGATCCTTATCTACGCCTTCAACAATGCAATAGGACTGATATTAATTTATCTATTTTATAAACGATTAGATGATTCTGCTATACTACACAGCAATGGCAACAAGTGATTAAATAAAACAAGTGGTATCAGTATATTGTTTCCAGTCCTGTGGCCACTGTGAAAACAATGTGAATAGTAACAAGAAATGATAAAAACCATTATAAAAATATGTTCATCATAATAAAAATAAAACACTTAAAGAAACTTTGACAATAAATGCCTGCAAGAATTCATGCGATTAGCAGCAAATGTCTAACAGTATTACACATTTTGTGGAGGCCACAAAACATTTTTAGCCAATTGAGAGAAAAAAAAATGCCACATTGTGAGAATAATAATCTAGCAGTTCCTACATTGCAGAAACCAAAATTCATAACATGAAGTGTTTAAGACCACCACTTGTCTGATACCATTTATAAAAAAAATTAAAAAAAAACACACACACACACACACACACACACACACACACTAAGTGAGGATCTTGAGCAGCATATTTAATATTGGTGGGGGAGATCAGTCAGCATAGACATCATTAGAAGGTTTAAACTTACCATTTCTTTGACTTTAGCCGTGGGGGAGGATTTCTCGGGATAAGGAACAACGCTCTCATTGGATGCATGTCACAGAGAGCTTTGGAAAAATAAATATGTAAATGTAACGTAGATCAGAAACTGTATAAAGCACTTTATCATAGACCGAATAATATAGGATAACTTACGGGGTGCCCCTTCTGCCATCTCAATGGCTGTGATACCACAAGACCAAAGGTCACTCTGTAATATATTTTAAAAAAAAGAATAAAAAAAAAAAAAAAAAAAAAACACACACCTATTAGTCCCAGAAAATCACCACAGTTTTTTTTTTAAGCATGCATCATTTGAATTTTTTTTTATTCTTGCAAGTTATCTAGTGCAACAGAAAAATTAATGCAACATGTCCTAAGCAATTCTTGTGCAGAACAACCTGACATGTATATTGTATTAAATGGGTTGTCCGGGATAAACTATGAATTAACCCCTAAACTAAACCCCCTCCACCCACCTAACTTCTACTACTAAAAAAAAAAAAAAAAAAAAAAAAGTATAATTACCCATATCCCTGATCACTTTCTGATAATCTGGAGACGTTCCGTTTCACCACTTTCGAAGCAGAAAGTCACTAGTACTCCCACCCCCTCCAACCCCATCAATACTTATGTGGCTTCCTGCATCTGGGAAAGGCTCCGCCTCTCCTCCTCTCTTGAAGTGCTTGCGCAGTCAGGTGGTGACTGCAAGACAGGCGCAGTAGAGATAGCACTCCATCTCTACTGCGCAGGCCTCACAGGTACTTCCGGACTGTGCACAGCGTCTCTAGCCTTTACACAGTGAAGAAGAAAGGAGGAGTCGTCTCCCATATCGGAAGCTAGGTAAGAATGACGCAATGGGGTGGGGGTGAGCTTAGTTATTTACTTGAGAAGAGATAGCTTAGCGTAGCTTAGCTAGGGAGACGGGGTGTAACGGAGTGAGATAGGAGAAGGGGCAGTGACAGGGAGGTAGTGTGGAAAGAAGTTACATTGCAGGAAGCTAACACCATTATTTTTTGCCCAGAAAACCCCTTTAACTACGGCACACAAAATCTACATCAAATGGCACAAGGAGATAAATATATGAGGAAAATATGCCAACAAATAAATCAAAATTCACTAGTCTAGTTTTTGTCATACTGAAATCAAAATCAACGTACTCTGTAATCATAGGTAGCATCTGGGTTCTCATCACAAGCTATAACTTCTGGTGCCATCCAATATGGTGTACCAATAAATGTATTTCTTCGGCCTACAGTTCTGTCCAATTGTGCACTGACACCAAAATCCACTGCAGGAGACACAAGAGCACAAGACACTGACATCTTGAAAAAATATATCTAGTTACAGGCTGCATAGTCAGCCAATCTATATGCTGTAAAGTTTTTTGAACATTCATTAGGAATTCATTGGATGACATTTAATCAATATCATTTTGCACTGTTGCTTTAGCCCTTTAAATTTATCTGAAAGAAAAATAAGAACATTGTGGAGAAAAATGTGACGTTTCTAACAGCTTTTTTACAAGGCCATATATTTTTTTGCACCGTAATTATTATAACAAAGAGAAATCATCAGACATATGTTTTAGAACTTGTTCATACAGTCTTTTTTGCCAAAAGCTGCAATGGATCAGTAAGAAAAAGTAATGGTTCAGTAAAATGAGACTACAGCAATGTCAACTATGCATCACATACTTTAATGAAAGCATAAAAGATCACAGCAATTGCATTAGGCACTGCTTAAAAGTATGCTATATGACCAGCAACTGCACACATAAGCACATAACCTTTTATTAAGGCACATTAGTAGCACAATCTGTGCCATGGCTTGAAGCCTATCACTAAATAGCTCTGTGTTTCCTGGAAAGTCTTCTTTCTATTTTAATTCCTTCCCACTCCTCTAAATATATGACTAGACATAGTGGGGCCTAAGTCTGCAGGCTTGGCCTATTTATAATCAAGGCAGATGAAGCTCTGTGGTATGCTATACAAATATGATGTACTCATGTGGTTTCTCTACAATAAAAAAAACAAAAAATGGTGTCATATGCCCCAGCCTTGGTGTTTAAGCTCAAAAGTTATAAAATACTGTATAAGCTGACTCAACATATGGAAACTCCTTCTTCCAGTAAAAAGACACCACATTACAATAGGGCTGGAATGCTTAGACCAGTGGTTCTCACCTTGTGGTACACATACCCTAGGGAGTACTCCATGTAGTCTCAGATGGCTGAGAACCACTGCTCTGGAAATGATAGATTTAGCAAGTGCTCAGATTCAGAGGTTCCTGGAGGGCCTAGTGTCGGTCCAAACCACCCAATACTTTAAATACTGAGGCAAAATAGCTGCCAAACAGAGGCAGATGTCTGAGGCCTTGGGTCCAGGTCGAGGGGTGGGTCTATACAGCAGTGGGTAGTCTGTGCTGAATAGATAGATGGCTTCTGATTTATGATCTGACAAGTGAATAGCTGGTCATAAGCTAAAAGGCCTTCAAAACTTTTAGTGTGTGCCTGCCACATATGTGTGCCAGTTTTTCTTCCTCACTTGCGGGCACTTGTTTGGAATTTTTTTTTCACAAAGGGTTAGTTGACTTGAAAAGGTTGAGAAACATTGCCTTAGATAACACATTCTAAATTGGTGAGCCAATCACTTAAAAAAGTTGTCTCATTAAAGGACATTTATCTCCTATCCTGTGGTGTCCGATTGCCAGGTATGTGACTGCTAGGTCCCCTGGAGATCAGGAGAAAGGGGGACCAAAGTTCTCCATGCCTTTTACTTGTGAATGAAACGCTGTTCATGCAAACACAACAGTGCACCAGATACAAGGAGGCGGCATTGGGGAACATACGGTCCTCCATTCTCATCACTGGGAGACCCACAGGACAGACTCCCAGAGATCGGACACTTATCCCCTATCCACAGAATAGGGAATAACTGCCCTTAATGGGACAACTCCTTTAACACCTCTGCATTGCCCAAACCTAAAAAGTTGCTTGAAACGCACAACTCTGCAGAAACAGCCTAAAAAACCATTACTATGTTAAATTAGAAATTTGTTGCAAAAGCAATCCGTTATACACTAGTTTAAGAAGAGTTTAAAAAAAAAAAAAAAAAACCACACAAACATTTCACAGGCTTAGTTTTCATTTGACCGTATTCACATTGACTCAACATTTTTTTTTAAGTCACCTACCCAGCTTCACCTCTGCATTCTCTGTCAGAAGTACATTCTGTCCTTTGATATCCCTGTGAATCACGTGGTGAGCATGGAGATGAGCCAAGCCCTAGAAAGAACAAATGAGATAACCAAATGTAAGTTTACAGGTAACATGATGAAAAATACATTAAGCTTCTGAGACATTATAGTAAACTGGATGCTACAATACAGAAGGCGGCAGTGACTCACAATCCTGCTTTATTTATAAGTGAATGCATATGGTAGTCAATATGATGAACAATTAGACTGACACCACTTTATAGATACAGGCTGAGACAGTGAAATGGAAGGACGGCTGGACAGATGGACAGACAGGAAGGAAGGAAATAATGAATGGTTACAGTTCATAAGATGGTGCCAGTGTAAACAAAACACAAATGAAAATGCATTTATCAACCACCAACACAAGCCTGATAATTTTCCAAAATATATTATCTCAGTCTAAACTGTATTCCTACACACTGCACAAAGCAGCAAGGAGACTGTAAAATATCACCATAGGCTAGGGACACAATATGCCATGGCTTGCGTCACATACTGTTGTTGGGATCTGCCAATGAAATTCTCAAGTCTATGGCTAGGTTTATGTCTGCAGGAACAGCCAGGCTCTTGGCGTTTCCCCAAGAGTAGACCACCACACTGAACAGGCTGGATTTCAGGACAAAATAGGTTAATCTCTCTATTTTTGCACATCCCCATTACCTGCGCCAAGGAAATATCCCTTTTGGTCTTTTTGTTTGGCCTACAATTTGGGTACACGGGCTAGTTTAGGCGTGCAGCTGCCCACTGCACTATAGGCAAATATTAGTCAGTCACTACATATAAAATATACACACAAACTAGGGCAAATTTATTAAGACTTACATGAGGCCATTTGCTGAGAAAGGTAGCAACATTCAAACCATCAAAAAAAAAAAACAGCAAAAAATAAAATAGATGGACATACTACACTATAAAACCTTTTTGAGCAAGCATTTTCTGCTTATTTTTTTTCACTTCCTAGTGACACTACAAAATAGGGCAATTCACAGCCATCATAACTTTCGTAACCCTGGCTCAGTGCCATCCATAGACCATATGGGCCAACTGACAAATGGCACCATGTTTGTATATCGTATAAACACGTATTATTGCACAGAAAATACAGTTACCTTAACTTTATGCAAATAATGGATATGAAATGCTCCCTTTAGTACAGTCCTCAATCACAATTCATATTTTACAGGTAGAAAAAAAAAAATACTTTCTAGAAGTTAAACCGAAACAATGCATCCTTACCCTCAGGATTTCACGAGAGATATAAGCTATCCAATCTTCTTTCAAGCTATTGCCCTTCGTGTTCTTCACCAGGTCAGTGATGGAGCCAGCACCACAAAACTCCATTACAAGCTGAGAAACAATAAAAGGCATTAGTACGTTATAGCATAACAGATCTAGTAACAGCTATGTTATTTAACATTAGACCCACAACTGTAACCAGAACTGAATCTAGGAACTGCAAGAATCGACACAGCCTAGACTACATATTTTTGAGGAAGGCTTTTGTACCATATTGCCCCAGCACTTGGAAAAATTCACACTTAGAGGAGCTTGCAATATAGACAAAAAAAAAGTTCTTTCAACAAGTGGATTATAATACAATTGATAAAAGATACAGCGTTAACCATTTACAAGAGATGCAGGACAAGTAGAATCTACCTGGCTTCCCATCCAAATTTCATAACTATATTAAAATCTCAATTTAACTATATCTGGCAAGTGTACAAGGTAGATTTCAAGAGACATTCCTTAAAGAAAGCAACTTTTTTTTTTTTTAGTAAAAATGTATGAGTTTGTGTCAAGAGAATGGAGTTTCTTGCATATTTACTTTAATAAAATCACTTGCTTTTTTCATGAATTAGAGGAGCTTTCCTGCATCTGTCTGACCACAGCAATCAGCTATTTATGAAGAAATTAGAGCAGGAGTCAAGAGTCAGGCTGTGGTAAAATAGAGTAGTTGGGAGTTGGTGGTTAAGCATATACACAGTCAAGTCACATTATTATGACCATCTCCTACTTTCAACATCGGCAGTGCATAGGCCATAAAGGAAGTGAAATTTTCAAGGACTGGCTTGGTGGGTATATAAGTTGTGTGATAGGCTGTCTGAACACATATCACTTGTCGTCGTAATGGGTAAAAAGAGTGATTTATCAGAGTTGTAAAAACTGATGATTATTGGCTTTAAAACATTGGTGTGCCAGGCGAGAAATATTAAAGAACAAACACCATGCAACCATTGTTGCAAGAAAACAAGCTGGTGGCACCCCTATTATGGTCTGTGAAATCTTTCTACGGCATTCTCTGGACACCTCATTACATAGACTCATGCTTGCTGTTAGTCTTCCCTGGTACAGGTGGCATCACAAGACGACGATGATGAGACATGTCATACAGCTAAAAACGTCTGACAGTGACTGGAAGGGCACAACCAAAATTTCCAAGTACTGCCCTGGTCCCCTAATTCCCCAGACTTGAAACCAACTGAGCATCTGTAGGACCACCCCAATTGTCATGTTCGCACTGTGGATCCTCCTCTCTCCAGCAAATGTGGAATGTAGTGCAGACAGTATGACTCCAAATACCTGTGAGACAACCTACCAGCACCTTATGTATTCACTCCATGCCTGTCTAGCTGCTGTTCATGCTGCACATGGCAGTTACTCTGGATATTAGCTGGTGGCCATAATAATGTGACTGGACTCTGTAATAAGACTGCATTATCGCCATCTGAAGTCCTTAAATATTGGTATAACTGAACAGAAATCTGAACATATAAATGCATCCCAACACTGGATTCACACCTGCGTTTGAGTCTCCATAAGAAACTTTTGAACCTAGCTTAACTGTGTAAAAAGAATCATGTGTATCTGGTATACATTTTCAGCTTACCCACAGCTGATCATCATGCCCTGGAGGGCTCTTTTTGATAAAAGCACCATAGTAAGTGGCAATATTTCTGTGATGGGAATATTTCTTCAGCATATTGATTTCCAGTTTGATTTCCTCCTCTTCATCCTTTAAATAAAAAAAGAAAAAGAAATCCCATAAATAAACATATCTAGTCAAATCTGCATATTATAGAGCAGGAGGAACTGAGTAGCTTAATATATAGATTTGTGGGAAAAGACTCTGTATAACTATGTGATAGGATTTACCCCCTGACACAATTACCCTTTCTAAGCATAGGAAAAGAAAATGGTGTCAAGGAGTGGTCCTATTAGTAATTGACTGTTATCTATGTATGCATAGTCATGTGTGAAGGGTGGTCAGTCACTGATAAGACCACTGCTGACTATATACTTTACCCAAGACAATCCAATTAATCCCCAACTACAGCAGCTTCAAAACTGATCTAATATCACATCTGTATGGCCAGACTTATCACGTGCCCTGATCACAATGTAGTGTGCGGAGGTACAGAACAATAACACCTTTTATCCTCTGTTCCTCAGATCCTGGAATAATAATAATAATTAATAATAATAATAATAATAATAATAATAATAATAATAATAGTCCTTTAATAGTCCCACAATGGGGAAATTCAGTGTAAATGGGGAAATGCAGTGTAGTATCTAGAATCTTATCTAGAAGTTACACTGCACTCCTTGCACTTAGTATCTGTTTATTCACAGGCTGGTGATGGGTTCATACAGCTTCAGTTATATAACCTTTTCTATTAAAAGATGGCTGGACCATTGTAGCAAACATTGTAGCCCTCTGACCTCTTGCGTTCCCCTATCTCCTCATAGAATGTAAGCTCTTGCGAGCAGGGCCCTCACTCCTATTGTTTGATATGTTTATTTGTCACATTGTAATGTCTCATATTGTCTGTTCATGTGTCCTCTGATTTGTAAAGTACAACGGAATATGTTGGCGCTATATAATAATAATAATAATAAATAAAATATTATATTATATCCTTTAGATGATCGACTGACCCAATTAGGCACATCTAAGGCGTATGGCTAGCTTTAGTAATAACCAGTAGATCTTGGGACAGGTACAAGGGGGGGGGGGACCCAGATTGAGTTGTCCAAAATGTAAAACCATACTACTGGATATACAATAAATCAGATGACCTAATTTCCTATTCTTTGAATGTTGATTCTGACATTAGAAACTTGCCACACAATAGAAACATACTTATTGACTGACTCAGATTAAGACCTGAAGCCAGGCAGCAGCATGAGAAAGCATGGTTACTTGGGTGAACTGAATCCACCTGACTGTAAGGGGAGACAGGAAGGCTGGTGTCACAGGAAGGATTATAAACACCATATGCTCATATTTTTCAAAGTCTGAATGCTCCTGAAATATGATACTCATGTCAAATCCTCCCCTTCATTGTCGCCTCCTGTCTGTACTTGGCATATAGTGAAAAGGTAATCTGGTGCTAGACTTAAACATTGCATTTTCCAACAGTCTGACACACACCAAAAAAAGAATGAATAAAGCACTATAATTTCACTAACATACACATACTCTGTACATATATATATGCAAGTGTGTTTGTATACATGTATATGCACACCTATATAGAGACATTCATAAAATACACATGCACGCACAACACTGCAAAAGTACGTGAACACTAGACGAGCACACCTTTATATGCGTGTTAGACATCTCAATTCAAAAGCATGGTATCTACAAAGTTACACAGTAATACAGCTAAAAGACTAAAAATGTCTAGAACGTTCAGCCAAGGGATGAGAATAGGTGTGGATGGAGCAATTATTTTCTCCATATGGATCCAGAGATAGATAGGAAAACCATAAAGCATTTGACAACCTCCCCATCAAAGGAAAATTTACCCCCCAATCTGGAGTAGTGATCAAACTGGATCAACATTCCTAACCAGAATACTGGACTCTGGAGTGGTAGAACAATAAGAGGTTTCCACCAATCCAGAGTCCAGTTGCAGAGTGCCTTGCTTCACTCCAGATGACATCTGGCATGGTACATGGTGATCTAAGGCTTGTGTGCAGCTGCTCAACCATGGAAACCTATTTCTGAGCAGTTAAGAACTATGGAGTGAGTGATATAACAAGGGTTAGAGAATTTTGAGCTCAGACGTTGTGAGTTATTTGCTGGTTTGTGCTCTTGCAACTTTTAAACTGGCCAACAGTTATCCCCCCACTCCTGCTCCCTAAAAACAGTAGAGCATGCAAACATTCTCAATGGAGAAAAAGCAGTTGACTCATCTTCCTTGGGACAGTCCCACATCTTAGCCTTTAATGAAAAAAATTAAGATGGGAATAACCCTTTAATAACTCTTCCCCTTTGAGCTGTTAATATTTGTATGGGTTGTACCTAATAACCTTGACTCATCCTGTGCTGACAACTACCGACCTGTCTCTAACCTCCCCTTCATCTCTAAACTCCTGAAACGCTTGGTCTACTCCTGCCTAATCCGCTCTCTGCTAACTCTCTTCTGGACCCCTTACAATCAGGTTTTTGTACACTACACTACAGAAATGGCCCTCACACAAAGGTCTCCAACGATCTCTTGACGGCTAAACCTAAAAGGAACTATTCACTACTTATTCTTCTGGATCTCTCAGCAGCATTTGACACTGTAGACCACAAACTCCTCCTCACTATGCTCCATTCTATTGGCCTCATGGATTACGTTCTCTCTTGGTTTTCTTCCTATCTCTCTGACCACTCATTTAGTGTATCATTCGCTGGTGCTATTTCTTCTCCTCTGCCCCTTGCGGTTGGGGTTCCTCAAGGCTTGGTCCTAGGTCCCCTCCTCTTCTCTCTGTACACAGCCCCAGTTGGACAAACCATTCGCAAATTTGGCTTTCAATACCATCTTTATGCAGATGATACCCAACTATATACCTCATCCTGTGACATCTCTCCTGCATTACTACAGAACACCAGTGACTGTCTCTCTGCCGTCTCTAACATCATGTCTTCTCTTTATCTGAAACTGAATCTTTCAAAAACTGAACTTCTTCTGTTCCCTCCATCTACTAACCGACCTAACCCTGATATCTCCATTTCTGTCTGTGGCCTTACTATTACCCCGAGGCGGCATGCCCGCTGTCTGGGGGTTCTATTTGATTCAGATCTCACTTTTACCCCACATATACAGACACTTGCACGCTCTTGCCACCTGCACCTAAAAAAAAAAAAAAAAAGCTAGAATTTGCCCTCTTCTCAACGTGGAAACATCAAAAACCCTCATCGTCTTCACTACTGCAATTCTCTTCTAAATTGGGCTTCCTCTTACTAAACTCTCCCCACTACAATCTGTCCTGAATGCGGCCGCCAGACTCATCTTTCTGTGAAACCGGTACACAGACGCATCTCCCTTGTGTCAGTCGCTGTATTGGCTGCCCATCCATCACAGAACACATTATAAAATTATCACACTGACCCACAAATACATCCATAGCTATGCGCCCCCACTATATCTCCTCCTCGTCACTGTCTACCACCCTAACCGTCCTCTCCGTTCTGCCAGTGACCTTAGACTTGTATCCCCTGTTATCCGAACATCCTACTCCAGTCTCCAAGACTTTTCTCGAGCTGCACAGGTGCTCTGGAATACTTTACCCAAGATAATCTGATTACTCCCCAACTACAGCAGCTTCAAAACTGCCCTAAAATCACATCTGTATGGTCAGGTTTATCAAGTGAACTGATCACTGTGTAGTGTGCACTCCTTGCACTTAGTATATGTCTATTCACAGATACAGGCTGGTGATGGGTTCATACAGCTTCAGTTACATAACTTTTTCCATTAAAAGATGGCTGGACCATGGTAGCAAACAAGCCCTCTGACCTCTTGTGTCTCCCTAGCTCCTCATAGAATGTAAGCTCTTGCGAGCAGGGCCCTCTCTCCTATTGTTTGATATGTTTATTTCTTTGTCACATTGTAATGTCTTTTATTGTCTGTTCATGTGTCCTCTGATTTGTAAAGTGCTACGGAATATATTGGCGCTATATAAATAAAGTTATTATTATTAATGGACGTAGCTGAAACATTTGAACTCAATAAGCAAGGGAGTATCTGAATACAGTACTTTTGGCTGTACATAAAACAGCCAACTTACCAAGACCACTCTTAACCTAGACCACGAAGCACTGCATGCCCCTTTATTAAACTGCCACAACTATTAGCAGCCAAAGCACCACAAACTGCTAGGAGCTTGCATAAATTTCAGCCATAATTTACACTATGAAAAACAATAACACTAAAAAAAAAAAAAAAATGAATGACATTATTCCCTAAATAAAAGAACAACAGAACTCTATGAGAGGTTAAATATTCGTAAGATTCGAAACCTCTGTCTACAGTGAGAGCTCAGGACCATATGGTACAGAAAACCCACTGTCACCTGGGAGCCAGTTTTAATCCTTCACCACAAAGCACTCCAAGAGACTATCAGAAGCGCTGCCTCTTCTGCATGGCTTGGAGAATACACCGCCATCCCAGGTGTGAGCAGATTACTATGAGGATTGACCTACTGACTACATCAACACTGTGCATTTAGATTATAGCAGCCTGGCTGAGGTCATGCTGGGATAAAAAGAAGCAGACACACAACACAGCTTACAATTAATGTCTCTCCTTGCTAAAAGAGCCAGACCAAAATTATTTGCTGCTTCACTGTAGGACTTGGCAGGCTTTAGCCAACTACTGTTAATGATTTTTTCTGTTTCTTTATACTGAAATACCGTGTAACCTCAACTACCCTGGGATAGCAGGGATGACACCAAAATGCTTAAGTGGCAGAATGTCTTTCATATATTGATAAGGATATAGGACCTACCACAGCTGTACGGCTTCTTACAGACAGAACATGCATACACAGTCAACACGTCGCCATATAATCAAGTAGATTTAGCCATCATCTGAGCAGCAATTTTAGAAGCACAGCACTGACAGATAAATGGAAAGATGTACAACATTATTTCCAACAATGTAGAAAATGGCGCAAATATAATTTGTGTGTATTGCAGCATGCACGTATGCTCCTGTCCAACAGTTCAATAACGCTATGGTATATACATGAGAGGTCCCTTCAAGAACATGCCAGAAAACTACATCAGAATAAATTGCATGATGTTTTTGGTTTTACAGATGAAACATTTCAAATAAATGTGTTTCCCTTGTAAATTTAATAAAATGCTTGCAGTTTTAACTGAGCTCAACCGCACCATGTGGAAAAAACAAAACAAAACAAAAAAACAAACACTTCATACATCACCAAATTTTGTTGGTATAAAGTAATAATTTTAGTACTACTAAACTATAAATAATTGTATTTATTTATTATGGTCCTATGTCTGATTTTTTTTTTCTTCTAATCCAGAAAACTCCTGCCCATTCTGGGTTTAGGAGTCTACTTGGTGATCTTTTCTGTGAGAGTGTATCCTCCGCTAAGTTCACATTGGCGACAGCTGTCCAGAACAACAGACAGACCACTAAAATAGTGGTCAGACCCCAGTGACTATAATGTGACCCCATCAAGTGTCCGTCGTTTTAAAAACTGAAACTGGATTGAAATTTTAACACCTAACTAGTTCACCAGATGAATATATTGTCGATTTATGTTCAGATAGATCTGTGAGGTAGTGTTTTAGTAAGTATGCATGTCTAAAAACCACATTTATAACTACTACTGCAGGTAGTGTTTTAGGCAAGTCTACAAGTTGAATGGCAGCAGCAGTTAGAAATGGCGTTTCCAGACAGGCTAAAACGCTATTTAAGCAGATACTGTATAATTGTACATAAATGAACCATATACTGCCCTCTCCCTCCATACTCTCATGGCTACATTGTTACCAGCCTGGAATATGAGCATATAGCATACAGTACAAAATAATATTCACTATTCTAATTAGTTGTGAGTTCCTTAATTGCATTTTAACCGTTCTATTCTTTGGGGGCAAACAAATGAGTATTTTAGTATGGACACCCTTTTGATTGTACATCTAATATTTATTTTGTATATTACACCTTACAACTTGAAAACTTTATGGTAAACTTTAAAGACAAAGCAAACATATAAAATGCTCATTTGTTGGCAGCAAACCTGTGTGTGTAAATGGGGGATGTGCTGCCAAGGAGGGAGAGTCATCTTGTTAACACCTTACAATCATTGCACAGCAAGGGTGGGTTCACACTGCTTTTGTCAAACTGAAAAAACAGCTCAATTTTTTTAAAGATTTTTTATTATTTTTTTTAATCCAGCACATTCTTGACGGACAGAAAGTGTCCGTTATTTTTATTTTTTTTTTAACATTGAAGTCTATGGGTAACGGACTTATAACAGACAGTAACTGATAGCCATCAGTTACTGCCCGTTATTTTATGTCCGTTTTTTTTTTCTGCTCATGCTCAGAAAGCAGAAAAACAAAAACAAAAAACGGACAGTGTTAAAAAACGGACACTAACTGATGCTAACGGACACTAACTGATGCTAATGTGTCAGTTTTTTGTTTTTTTTAACTGAATCATTGATTGGATCAGTTCAAAAAAAAAAAAAAAGGACACATTAACATCAGTTAGTGTCCGTTATGATAGGTGTCCGTTTTGTTGTTTTTTTTAACGGACATCTTCATAACGGACTCCAACGATAGTGTGAACCCTGCCTAACAGGATAACAAGTCAAATGGGACAGATTTATGAAGACTGGTGTATTCACACCAGTCCTCATATCCTCTGCATAAGTGTTGGGTGTGCCTCATTTATGAGGCGGTGCACCCTCTGCAGGGTTGTATGCCTGCACATTAAAATCAACGCCAACTTGTAGCTGGCATAGATTTCAGGCATCATTTATGCAAGTACCCCCCAAAAAAAAAAAAAAAAAAAAAAAAAGGTGGGGGTTGAACAAACCATAAAAAAATTAGCAAACTTTTTATGCCTTGTACATCAGACCAAACTCACTGCAGTATAGTACATTACCTAAGTCTTATGGTGTGACTGCAGCATTAAACTACATCAAACGTAAGAATCATTGATCATTAGCGATAATAATTATATGCATGGTACAAAAAAACGACACAAAATGCACAATGCTACATGACACAGGCCACTTTTTATTGTCATCATTGTGGGAAAATTTGTAGACAGCCAATCCTGCTTGTGTCACAGTTAAATCTTTATGTCTATAGCCAACTTTAGTTGAAACCAATACAAGACTGTACATCACAACATATGCACAGTTCGGCAACATAACTGAAGTTTAACAGCATCTTATATATAATTTTATTTGTGCAACATATTTCTTTGTTTGTAGTCAAAAAAAACACCCGTGTACAAGCTGTTGTCATATAATGCAAAACCACAGAAATAGCTTCTCTCTCTACAAGAGTCACACAGTTAAATAATTTGAACATCTAATATTGAAGGCCTATCCTGGATAATCCCTTTTTTTAAGGTCTGTGGGGGTTTGACATCCAGGACCCCTGCAGATCAGCTGTACCATGAAAGCGCGTCTCCTGGTATTGTTTACTCACTGTGCTCACTCAAAATCACTGTGCTCACATACAAGCTATAGTGGCAGGTTTTGGAAATGCAGTACTGCCCCATTAAAACCTAAGAAACAGCGATGCAGTACCTACATCTGTTGTTACAGTTTGTACAGCAAGTGAGCAGCAGGGCTTCCTGCATGTACAGAATATCAGGAGCCACCCTGTCTTAGTAGAGCAGATCTGTAGCGGTCCCGGTGTCAGACCACTGCAGATATAACATTGATGACCTATCCTAAGGACAGACCATCAATAACAGAAACTGGATATCCCCTTTAAAGGGAGTCTGTCAGCAGAAAATTCAGTATCAAACTAATGAAAGTACCTTGGAGTTTGCCTTCTACACTTTCCAAAAGATGCCCCTCTTCTTTTGCATTGCAGTTCCATTTTCATGAAAATCAGTGTATTATTCTTATGCAAATTTGCTGAAAAGGGCTTCAGGGACCTTTCTTCTCCTGCTGGGGGTGGAGAGTGAAACCCCCAGCAGGAGAAGAAAAGCCCCTAAAGCCATTTTCAGCTAATCTGCATAAGAAATGAACATGGAGCTGCAATGCAGAATAAGAAAGACCTATTTGGAAAGCATAGAAGCAGCTCTACAAGGTACTGTCAGTTTGATACAGATTTTCTACTGACAGCCTCACTTTAAGTACAGTAGTTCACAGATTTCATATGCTCATTAGGATATATTGACATGTGGCAGATTTGCATCAGAAATTTCTTCATCTGTCACAGTTATCTGAATAAATCCATGCACATGCTGCAGAAATAACCCCAAGAGCACACACGGTAAGGCTGACTGAAGGCCTTTTTATGCCAAAGGTTACCTGACGCGTTCCTGTTTACATATAGCTATCTGAAAAATGAATACATAGATTTAATCTGTGCCAATGTATTCATTATAAGATTACACACCGGTTGAGGAGCTCTGGAAAAACTAAACAAGATTAAGAAATTTAAATCAATGTGACACAAGCCCTCAGAAGACACATCTTAAACCTTCCTTCTTGTATGAATGGACAGACATGATCAAAATGACAGCTTGGAAAAAATTGTGATATAAAAAAACAAAAAGAACAAACAGTAAAACATTTAGTAGAGCAACTTAAACCAGAGAAAAAGCTGGGAAATAAGCTTCTGTTCAAAGTGGATGTCACTCCATTCAGTTGTAAAGAGATAATTATTATCTTCATGTAAAAAGCCCAAATGACTCTACAGCTCAGTCAGGGGGCATTGGTACCCTCTGAGGGGCACAAGGTGTAATTAAACAGAATCTGCATTTCTGAATAGCCAGGAATACAAAGATAAAGCAATTCCAAAAATACACCCAACATCACGCTATAAACTGCTCAATATAGAACACCCCTAGGCAAGAACACATTCCTGGACCTTCAGTGCACAGCAAAACCTGGAAAAGACCCCCAAATTTTCAAGTATATTCAATTCAAGCCTCTTAATTCCGAAACATTTTCCATTAAAGCAGGAAAACACTGACAGGGACATTATTAATGATTATGGGCAGACAACATAAAGATTGCTGAAGAGATATAGGTATGCCCAAGTCCGTAAGATTTCACATAAATTCCAGCCTCAAAACAATATAGGTATGGAAAAAGTCAGTAAGATTTCAGCTAACCACATTAATAGCAGTTTTTTGGGGGGTTGTAATTGCACTAAAGAGTATCAGTATACTGACTGTGTGTGTGGTGGGGGAACTGGGCTTGGTTACTAGTCCTATTTAGCCTAGTATGAGTGATGTTACTGCTTCTAGATCCCACACAGAGCACTAGACCCCAATCTGTAAAAATCATTGGGTAGCATCTGTACCTGCCCAGTCATTTACAGAGGTGACCTATGCTATATTTATTTATAGGCTCGGTAACTGAAAATACAATAAAATTTCCTATCCCAATTGCCATTCATTTCAATAAATCAAGCTAGTGCTCGCACTGCATGAATGGTAAGCGAATGACAAGTTTTAGCTCAGCGCTGCGGCTGTCCCCGCTTGCATGTGAGGTCAGGTGTTATTTATAACTTGGAGTGCAGCCAATGATGAGGCATATACGGTGTATCCTGAGAATATGACTGGATAAAACAGCTTCCATCTATTGTGCAGCAAATCACTGCACATCAGCTTCTTGCAGATCCAATAGCATAGCATGCTCACTGTAGGATTCCTAGCAGTATGAAAACAGAACAGGGGACAAATGCACTAACAGTCTGCCTGGCAACCTGAAAACCAAGATCGGCATCCAGAGATTCATTTGGCAGCTTTAAATTAAGAAACAAGCCAAATCCCTTTATACACAAAATCCCATGCTCCGTCTCTCTCTCTCTCTCTGCAGTGAAGCTCTGAGGGTGCTTTAAAAAAAACAAAAAACATAACTAAATACCTCATACCTGCAGGAAGATTACCAATACCTATGTTTCTCAGCATGCATTACCAGAAGGAGAAAGTCGGTGCACATCAGATCGTGCTAGAGTCATTCCTTTCTGCTTTGAGGAAGTACAAAAATCCAGAGACAGGAGCTAGTCAAATTTGCAAACAGGATTGATAACCATGGCCTTTAACAATTCACATCCTACACAGTATGAAGCGGTAGCTACACTCAAAAACGCATTTTACAGGTTTAATGGCCACTCCTCTATGTTGGCTAGAAACACTAAGTCCAGGCATCTAGCACTGCAAAAAATCCAGCTTCTTATGTAAAGGAAATAACTGCAAAAGCAACTTGAGAAAATCCATAAAAGTAATAAAGTCTGCGTATGTGGAGAAGAGAAGTATCTACACTGTGTTTCTGGTTATTGTACCAATGCCATAAATAAATAGTGACCTCAACAGACCAATGTATGAAGTTATCCTCCGAGCGTAAACCTTTTTACCTTGCTTTGGGGGACTAAACTGTTTAAGCCTTATCCACAATGCAAAAACTGTATCTGTGAATATGCAAAGTAGAGCAATTGCCCATCCATATGATCAGACAAGACAACCTATAAAATCTCTGGAGGGGTCATTGAGAGGGGTCAGGTAGATTGTTGTGGTCTGTGCATTGTACTTTGTGGAATCCCATAGACTTAAAACACTTTCAGCTGGTTTATCTATCAGTTCTTTGCACATACAAACATCAACTTTTCTTATACCAAAATATTTTGCAGCATTATACAAAGAATATATATTTACAATGTTCCCTTCAATAACTTAGCTTCCCAGCAAAGCCAAGATCAACCACTGTGTACATCTATTCCTTCATTTAATCACATAAACTATGGCCATTTGACCAATCTTGCAGTATACATAGCACTTTTCCACTCTCCCATTCAATTCCTGGACTTGGCTGCTATTTATAAAGTATAATATTGAACAGTGACACCAAAACATACCCAGCCTCACTTTCTTCTTCATAAGTCAAGTTTTACCAGTGCTGGAAGAGATATTACAACAGTTAAAAACTGTGAATAAAATCTGATTATCCTTTCACACTTCCAGCACCCACTTAGGAATTGTACACATTCTATGACACCTTGTAAATCAGAGCTTTCTGCTAGAAGTTCTTCCTTCCTGACGGTTTATTTCAGGAAAGTGAGGTCATAAGAAGCTACAATGTTGTTTGGCTGACAGGATCATGTTGTCAAGCAGAAAATCGTCCTGAGACCATGTGACTTCATCAGGGCTTTGTTCATTAATCTTGTAGAAGGCAGACAGAAGACTTGTATGTACCGTATGCTTTCAGCTGCTCAATTCCCATGTGCCACACCACTCACTTACCACTACCCAGAATTCCCCAGGAATCCCACACACTGCTGCAGACCTCCTAAAGGCCACTGTACACTGCCTAATGTTAAACTGTACACCAAGTGCTATCTGGAAGAAAACATGCATCACCAAGGCCATTTCAGGACACAGAAAAATACCAAACTCACAAGTCATCTCTGACGGGATGGTAAAAAAAAAAAGTTAATTTAAGAGACCATGAAAGAATGACTGATCTATTATAACAATAAGAGGAAAATATTTCCAAAATTATTAACCATTTTATAACTATTCGATTCGCTAGGGTACCAAGTCAAACCAAGCTTTTTATTGTCCAATTTTCCTTTTAGTGTATATTTGTGAATGCATGCTGGTATAGGACAACCCTTAAACAGTTTTTGTTTCTGATATTTGTGACTGAGGAAAATATTTAGCACTATTGTAAATGTTATGTGCATTGCTGCTAGACTGATGGATAGAGACAAACAAACATTCAATAGATCTACAGCTACATGATAGATAGGTAGACACAGTATACAATATAAGAAATATATATAGTATATACACACTCTTGTTAGAAACTCTGCTGAGAGAAACACACAGACTGGACCTCCTTTCGTTGTAAGGTCACTCTGGTCGACGACATTAAAGACAGCGTCAAGCCAAATCATCATCAAACAAAGATAATGGCCTCCGGCAGCTCAGGTTATTCAGGTGAAGTGAAGCATGTGCATCATGAATCAGATGCAGAATGTGGAAATCTTCACAAGAACCAAGTCAAAGAGTTTTCCCCAATTAATAAACTAGGTATAATATGTCTAAAATTGGAGAGCAAAACCTGGAGAACCAGTTATCCACCAAATATCTCCTGTAGGTCTAGTCACAGTAAACAACTCATGTAAAGCTGGAGTCACACATGCAATTTTTTTTTGTTTTCAGCTAAACATGGGAATGGATAGAATAGAAATATTTATTAGCTTTTGCATTATACTTTTCCTTCCGCTATGTTCACATCTGTGCTCAGAACAGACAGACAAACGGATGACTAAAACAGCGAGCACCAACAGCGCCGGACATACCCCATTGACTATAACGGGATCTCTCAAGTGTCCGTTATTTTAAACTGAAACCAGACAAAAAAAGTTGGACTTGCAGCACTTTTTCTTCTGCCACTATTCAGTGCTAACATACTCCAGCACAGGTGTGATCCCAGCCTCATTTTTGTATCTACTCTTGTGTTTAGGTTGAATGTTAACCAGATGTACAATATATTTGATATGTTCAATCCAGGTGAACACTTGCACTCCCATTGAGCTCAGTATCACTACAGAACCAATATTAAAAGGGAGCTGTAGACTAAAAACATAGGGCGTAGTTTTCAAGCCTTGCATTCCAAAACTCTTGATTTCAAAAGTTACACTGACATTTGGTCAAATGTCTTTAAAATCCTGCTTTTATATAATAGAAATAACTTGAATCTGACAAAAGTAATAATATATAAAATTCTATGAAAATGAACAAATGTAAAGTCAGACATTGCTTTTCAACCATACTTCAACAGTATTTTTAAAAAAAGAAAACTCATGAAACAGGCCTGGACAGAAATGATGGTTCCCTTAACTTAATATTTTGTTGCACAACCGTTTGAGGCAATCACTGCAATCAAACGATTCCTGTAACTGTCAATGAGACTTCTGCACCTCTCAACAGGTATTTTGGCGCACTCCTCACGAGCAAACTGCAGTTGTCTTGGGTTTGAAGGGTGCCTTTTCCAGATGGCATGTTTCAACTCCTTCCAAAGATGCTCAATAGGATTTAGGTCAGGGCTCATAGAAGGCCACTTCAGTATAGTCCAATGTTTTCCTCTTAGCCATTCTTGGGTGTTTTTAGCTGTGTGTTTTGGGTCATTATCTTGTTGCAAGACCCATGACCTGAGACCAAGCTTTCTGGCACTGGGCAGCACATTTCTCTCTAGAATCCCTTGATAATCTTGAGGTTTCATTGTACTCTGCACAGATTCAAGACACCCTGTGCCAGATGCAGCAAAGCAGCTCCAGAACATAACAGAGCCTCCTCCATGTTCCACAATAGGGACAGTGTTCTTTTCAAGATATGCTTCATTTATCCGTCTGTGAAAATAGAACTGATGTGCCTTGCCAAAAATTTTGATTTTTGTCTCATCTCTCTATAGGACATTCTCCCAGAAGCTTTCTGGATTGTCAACATGTAGTTATATATTACTTTAGTCAGATTCAAGGTATTTCTATGACCATTGTGGGTTTTTCTTTCATTAAACGAGGGGTACCAACAATTTTGTCCACGTGTGTATATAAAAAGTAGGATTTCTTTCATCGGACACCAATAACAAGGTACCATTGCAACCAATGTGAAGTGTGCTACAGTACTATGGAGGAATTTATTAAACCCTGTACTAGAGAATTCTGCTGTTAAAAAGTTGCAAAATAGAGATTTGCTAATTTTTTTTTAGCTCATTTTTACATTTTGAAATGTGGGTGGGATAGTTGTCATAGTAAGCCTGTCTAGCTGTATGCAGTGAACTGCAACTTTTTAAAAAGGCGCAAAATTGTCGCCATCTCACTCCAGTGAGCGGGTAGAGTAGAAAAAGGAGTAGCAGTCAAGACAGAAGTGTAAGGCCCGGTTCACATCTGCGTTCTGGTTTCCGCTTGGGGACCCCCTGAACGTAAGCCTATACACATAAAAAAGTGGTTTACCTGGGAAAACTGCGGAGAGGAAAGGGCTGCTTGCAGGACTTTCTTCTCTGCATGCTTTGTGCAGAAACCCCACGGACCCCATTATAGTCTATGGGGTCTGCAGGTTTCCCAGGTAAACCGCTTTTTTTATGCATATAGGTTTCCGTTCGGGAGGTCCCCAAGCGGACTCCCTGAACGGAAACCCGAACGCAGATGTGAACCATGTCTTAGACTTATAGATGTACCAAATTTATCAAGGGTCGCATGAATTTTAATTAATTTGTTGCAAGTTAAGCCAATGCAGACTCCAGCACAACTGACAACTGAAAAATTACCCAATGATAAATCTCTGCCTAAATGTTCAGTTTACAACCAACATTCCTGCTGCTAGACTTCCTTTAAGTAGTGGCATTAATCTAGGATTTTGTTAGCGAACCTATGGCAGGCGTGCCAGAGAGGGCACTCAGAGCCCTCTCTGTTGGCACATGCGCAGTCTCCCTGAATGCTCATTAATGGGGAATCTGGCACAGGAGTCCCCATTAGTGAGCGATCGCTTCTTTCAGCTGTATGGGCAAATGCACATACAGCTGAAAACTGTCAATGTAGGCAGCAGGTCCGCGGCTTACACTGATAGAAGAGTGTGTCCTCTGTCAAACGTAGGCGCGATGACATCATTCATCTGCGCCTGTACCGTGGTAGAAGAGGAAGGACACTACTTACCTGCTCTTTGTGGGAGTGCTGGTAAGTAGCATATAATACTGTGCGGGAGCACATTGGGCCGCCTGGGGGACCACCGTGGAGCACATTGGGCCGCCTGGGGGCCACCGTGGAGCACATTGGGCCACCTGGGGGTCCTTCATTATTCATGTCACACAGTATCTGTTTTATAGCAGATGTGATATTATTACAGACTGCAATAACATTGCACGGTTACTATAAAACAGATCCTGGCGCGATGTAAAACTCCATTCACACGACTATATAACTGTCCGCAATTGTGGATCCACACAGTATTAAGGTTACCGTGTTGGCACTTTCCAATAAATTAGTGGGTTTTGGGTTGCAATTTGGGCACTCTTTCTCTAAAAGGTTCACCATCACTGCTCTAGGATATGCCAATGCATAGTAATCTATGGGAGTCCTTCAATGGAAATGTCCCAAAATCCCTAATACAAAGGGGCTGTGGCACCATCGGTTGGGGCAGTGTTATTCAGACAAAAATGGCAGTTCTGTGCTTTACTAGGACAGCAGCTGATTCATTTTAGCAGTCAGGGTCCCAGTGGTTTTGCTTTTGCATGCATCACAGAGAGGATGCAGAGTATACCTGATATAGGATATGGAAAGAGATAGCGAACCCCTTTAAATAAATGCATACAAACAGGAAAAAAAAAATTCTCAATCTTGCTCTTCATGACCCTTATCCACCTCCAAACTGAAATCCTGTTTAAAATGCAAGGTAAGTGGTGAAACACCAACACTGTCAAATTCATTCCACTATATATGAACTGTTGGTTGAGAGGCCTTGATTTCAACAACAGTGTGCCCTAGTTTCGTTTTGCTAAGCTATATAACATGTATTCTCATCTAGACTCCCAGAGAGTACTATACTAAACTCAGGAAGCAATAAAAACACAGCCAGAGGGACATGGTCAATGTAAAGAGGCAGTAATGTGTGTCTGCCAAGAGCCTTTTTTTGGAGAGAAAAAAAAAGTGGTGCCTAAGGCAATGCATCCTGCTGCTTACTATCTAATGGTTAAATTGCCAGTAAACAAACATGAGTCTGACTGTGTCCTTCACTTTCATCTATTCCACCACTACATACACAATAGACCTGGTTATCCTTGTCACATAATGTGATTCAACCTTGATATCAATGGAGTGCAATACTGGAGAATAATAAAATGTGGCAGAAAAAGCCGAAAATAGATAGTTTTATGAGTGTAAGTGGTGGCACTTCTAGATTACAAAAATTATTAATATTCATTGGCTACTACGGAACTAATCTCCTTCATACAGTTCTACAAACTCTTAAGAGAAAACTTGTATGTAAAATTGGTGGTACAGTTTGGGTCTACATATTACTATGGGAGCAGTATTATACTGTAGATATGAAATAGGTCTGTGTGCATGAGGACTAAAGCAAATCACTACTACTCCTAACTAACTTTATATTGCCAAATTACTGACAATACAATTTACAGTTCTACAAATGTAGTTACACCACAGTGGTCTAGGAATAGGAATAAATAAATAAATAAATATAAATAAAACAATGATTTCAGGGACTTTGCTTCGGAAAAACACCTGCTAAACATAAGCCAAGTGCTACCTCCTTTCCTCTGTGTGACACTATTGATGATTGAGACAGTCAGAAAAACCATGTCAAGAAAATACACCAGCACTGCTAACAACATAACAATAAAATAAGCACTTACAGTTTTCTTTTTCCATGCTACAAGAAAACATATGTCAGCATTGACAGGGCTTCTAGAGCTGCAGATTGTGTGTTGAACAGAGTATATCATCCTTTAGGCGCACTTTTTCATACAGACTTTACTATTAACGGTACTTCTGAAACATCCCAGGCTTTACATTTTGTGATAAGCTTCTGGGATTATTCCCATTGAAGAACTAAGTGGACGAAAACCTGTTGGCTCTATGCTCCCCCCCTTTCAGTTTCAGCCAAGGAAATGTGGTACGGTTAGGACTAAATAAAAGGATTCCAACCTCTAGGTAAACCGGTGTGATGATTCTGCTTAAATATGGCTAGAACTCAAGCTGTATTTTGGTCTCTGGGTAGCGTATCTCTTTACTCATAAGGTGCGCCACTATAATCCTAGGTGTATATTGGCAGTAGTAGCAACCTGGAACAATAGGGCTTTGTATCCATCCCAGCGGGGCTCCATTGTATTCCTACACAGCTCTGAGTGATCAAAGAAACATGCATGGTGCAGCCAGCCCTGGTAGATCAGATATGGCTGATAACATTGTATCATTCCACTTGGTCTCAGCTCTTTACAAAGAATGTGGACTTGAGTGCATTATTCAATCAGACTTGCTGCCGCCGGTGACCTCATTCTGGGAGGTGGCATAAAGGGTATAAAAGATGAGGTAAGAGGCAATGGGAGGAGACTGGGCTGAGAATACAAGAGTTTACTGAGAGTCCCAGCCTTGCTGCTAAGGTACTGTTGGGAACTGATTTAGGACCTATGATGTCCCAATATGGGATGGGGAACACCCCAATTTACTGTGATAAACTGTCTATGACTAATGTTGATAATGTATCTGTCATATCTGCAGAGAGGGCCCGTAACCCCCCCTCTGAGATACTTCCCATGGCAGTAAGTGTAAATGCTAATGGAGTTGCCTTCAGCTGAGAGCAGGGAAGATGCAACTAAACTTCCTGCAACCCAGCTCAGCAAAAATGTTATTGATGCTTTATTCACCCCCGTGCTAGGAGCCAATGAGACCTTGTCTGTAGACACACCCACATCTGCAGGGGCGTCTCCCTCCCAGCTTGTTAACATGTCTACTACAGATCTCATTGAGGCCCGGTGTGAATTAACAATTGCTAATGAAGGTACTGTCAATGTAATTGCCAATGCTTGTTGTGAAAGTGTACAGGGTAGCTCTTCCGAGTCACTGGAAGCGACTTCTACTATTTCGCCCAGTGCATCCGATAAGCACCCAACTGCTGACCATGTACCAGGTGGTCAGGTAGGCTATGGGGATCTTATGGCCGATCCAGGTGAAGGACGGACTGCTGGTAGTGCGGTGTTAGCCCGCAGCCAGAGTGCTACAAGGGTGGAGGGCGCTCCGACCCTTGAACCGTTGCCTACACCACCTGGAGTCGGTGCTGAGACCGCCATGACTAGCCTCACTCCCTTGAAGCCGGAGGAGTCCGGCCGGTATGAGACATACACGTCTCTTCTGCCCAGTTCTATTCCAGGAGTGCCCATGGCCCAAGTGCAGATGGCATGGGGTACTGGAGGTGTGATCCAAGAAGGAGGTATGTCCAATGTATTACCTGTCAATGTATTGTGGGGGGGATGTTTTGGGGAAGCATGATCTCAGTCATTTGCCCAAGGTATCACCATCACCCACCCAAGTACAGGAGGGACAGGATGTAGGCTTGGAAGCAAAGGGGGAGGTGCAGAACCCCCTAGAACTCTCCCAACTAGCGGCTAGGGTGAGAGAGACCCTGAGAGACCGCCAGGATGGGGTCTCTGAATTGGTATCCCAAAGACTTGGGGTTATGAGTGTGGCTCCACAGGGTGCCAGCACTCAGAAAGCGAACCCAGAACAGGCAGGAGGTAGCCAAGTGTATGTGGATCAGGGCCTGAGCCTTAGAAGCGTCCCTAGTCAGACTAGAGAGCCAGAAGGGTCCGGCAGCTATGTAACATGCACCTCTCTTTTGTCTCACTCCAGCCAAGAGTTCAGAGATGCTGTCCAAGCTGACCCTAGTCTGGACATATTGAAGGCGCGTGGCGCTCAACCACCCTCGGAGTCTGACAAGGCCCGAGTCTGCTGGGACCCCGGGGGAAGGTGAGGGAGCCTTGAGGCCAGAGCCTGAGAAGCTGGAGGCGGAGGTGCTTTCAGAAGAGGGGCGTAGGCCCCTACTTCCTGCAAGCCCCATCTAAAGGGGGAGGTGTGATGATTCTGCTTAAATATGGCTATAACTCAAGCTGTATTTTGGTCTCTGAGTAGCGTATCTCTTTACTCATAAGGTGCGCCACTATAATCCTAGGTGTATATTGGCAGTAGTAGCAACCTGGAACAATAGGGCTTTGTATCCATCCCAGCGGGGCTCCATTGTATTCCTACACAGCTCTGAGTGATCAAAGAAACATGCATGGTGCAGCCAGCCCTGGTAGATCAGATATGGCTGATAACATTGTATCATTCCACTTGGTCTCAGCTCTTTACAAAGAATGTGGACTTGAGTGCATTATTCAATCAGACTTGCTGCCGCCGGTGACCTCATTCTGGGAGGTGGCATAAAGGGTATAAAAGATGAGGTAAGAGGCAATGAGAGGAGACTGGGCTGAGAATACAAGAGTTTACTGAGAGACTGTGCTGAGACTACAAGAGTTTACTGAGAGACTGTGATGAGAGCATGCAGGCTGGAATATACTGTGATGCCACATGCTAGGAGTTAATGCCACATGCCAAGAAGCCTCCACTGGTCACTCACACATGCCATGTGTGAGTGTTGGACTATAGAGCCACATCAAGGAGAAGTGTGGTAAAGTAATCATTTCACCTTTATTCCCTTTTTATTTTTATTGTACTGTATATTGTAAATAGTAACTGTTAATGCTTGCATACATCTGCATATCTGTTCTGAACTGCATGCGTTAGATGTTAATACCGACCCATTTAGGGGTTAATAAATATATAAAATTTAGAAAGCTTGTCTTGTATTTATCTTGTGAACCCGGCACTCACTGGCGGTGAGTGTGGTTTTTATATGAAAGAAGACTCAGGTGGGGCCACAGCAGTGTTGGCGCACTGAGGATCTTTCACATCGGCCACACACATTAGATGTTTACTATCCAACCCTATTGATTTCATATGGCCCTACAAACCACCTAATGTGCATGGTGGCCCCAAGAATCTCCCAAGGGCAGATGAAGCTCACACAGTTTGATCTCAACCTACCTTATCCTTAAGTTCTCAGGGAGGTATGTAGTTGCCCCTCTTCTCTGGCCGCTGCTTTCTCCTTTATTCACATTCAAGACACATAAGCTGAATGTGTGTGTGTGTGTGTGTGTGTGAGTAGGAAGTCAGGCGGCATATCGGTCAGCCAAACAAACAGACAGCTTGTTATGTTATGTGTATGGCCAGCTAAGGGTGGGTTCACACCTGCGCTTCAGTCCGTCCGTTGCCAATCCGAGTGAAAATCTCGGGGAACGGGATCGGCATCGGATAGCGACAGGTTAGCGCCGCATTGGTTAAAAACCCATTCATTTGAATGGGTTTTTAAAGCAATGCGCGGGTGGCGAATGTACCCTCTGCGCTGCGAAGCCGTTTTTTTTTCGTCAGACACGAAGTCCTGCATGTCCGACTTTGTTTCCGAAGAAATAAAAGGATTTGCAGCGCAGAGGGTGTAAGCGGATACCTGTGCATTGCTTTAAAAACCCATTCAAATGAATGGGTTTTTAACCAATGCGTCGCTAACCTGTCGTTCTCCGATGCCAATCCCGTTCCCAGAGATTTTCATTTGGATTGGCAACGGACGGACTGAAGCGCAGGTGTGAACCCACCCTTACCAAACCAAGACCAAGAGTAACCACCAGTTTGACCATAGGTATAAGTAAATCTGCTCATTTTACAAAGGCAACTGGAATTGTTTACAAGCCAGCAAGGTGAAAGCATCACTTACCTCTGTAACATCCATGACTTTGATAGCTGCAAGCTGGCCTGTTTTGACATGACGGCCCTGAACAAAATAAGGAAGAAAGAAAATAAGTATTTTTATTGTTATAAAAAAAACAAAAAAAACAAATAAACATTGATATTTCAAGTTGCTACTTCTGAATAAGTCTTGCATATAAATACACAATCTGTCCTTTCTTCCAAAAGGAGTTTTCCAGGACTCCTGACACCCACACCGATCAACTGTTTAAAAAGAGACCGCAGCATTCAGACAGGGGTTGTGGTCTCCTCACTGCTTTTCAATCACAACGCATACACTGTATGGTAGCTGTGCTTGGTATCAGGGCTATGGAGTTTGAGACAATTCTGAGTGGCGTCGTGTTCAGAAAAAAAAAAAAATGACCAAGTGATTAATTATTTTTAATTATATTATAGAATTATTGGTATGGCAGTATTAATTAGATACATAATTTGTTTCATATTTACTTTAATAGGAATTCAATCACTAGCTTTTTTTGTGAACTGGAGGAGCTTCACAACTTCTGTCTGACAATGGCTGTCAGCCATTTATGAAGGAGGAGGAGTCGGAACAGAGGTCAGAGTGTGGCTGTGGAAAAATAGAGTTGGTGCTTACCAACTCAACAGCACAGAGTAGTACTGCAGATCAATCCTACTCATGGAACAAGGCAGCACATTTTTACTATGCCCGTAAACAGGTTTCCAGTTTTATGGCCAATAGCAGATAAAATGCATAGCAACATAGCTAGTAAATTACTGAAACTTTTTATATATATATATATATATATATATATATATATATATATATATGTGATTTGAATTTTATGAACACGGTTTTAACATATATAAAACACTAAAGAGGTAGTCGCTGACCTGCAAGACTTGGATGACTCAAAATGTAAGGCTTTAAAAGTGGTTAATACTTTTATGGCCTATCCTTAAAATGGTGTACAATTGAAGGGCTATCAGAACCCCTTCAGATCACCCGTTTCAACCCCACTGCAGCTCTCAGCAATTTTTGCATGTTTGCTCACTGTCTTTTAGGCTAAGGCCCCACGTGGCGTCCTGCAGTAAAGAAACGCTGCGGGAAAAAGCTGGGGAAACGGCCGGCATTTCCGTAGGTATAATTGACATGCTGCCATTTCCAAAACCGCACCAGTTTTGGAAATCGTCACATGTCCGCTGCGCGGTTTTTACCACAAAGTGGGCATGGGATTTTCTAAAATCCCATCCACTTTGCTCTGACTGTAAAATGCTGCGATTTTTTTTCCGTGGTGTTTCCGCCACGATTTGCCCATACCACGTGGGCTCCCGGCCTTATAGAGGCGATTAGGTATACTACAGTGGTGTCTAATTCGAGGCATTGTAGAACACCAAGCATGTAAACAAAGCAAAGTGCTGTAGTTGCATAAAAATGCTGATCCTACGAACAGCTGGTTTCCTGCCAATAGGGTCTATAATTTACAATAGGCATCAATTTTAGATCTGTGAGGGTCTGACTATTGGGATCCCTACAGATGAGCAGTTTCCTGAAGCATGCAGCTCTCTTCAATGTTTACATACCACGTGCAGCTCACTCACCATACTTTTAGACTTGAACAAGACACTGCTCTAGTACTGATAACCAACGCTAAAACGTATGATGAATAAGCAGCGTGGCACCTGCCATGTAAATAATGCCAGGAGCTGCCCACATTCCAACATTTAGGTCCCCACAGATCCAAAATTAATGTCCTATCTTAAATGTGTTGACACCAGAGCACCACCCCACCCCGCCCCCCAGCCTAATTAATTAATAAAGTAATATTTTAGCCTGGACAACCTCTTTAAGGATAGGTCATGAATTTTTATAAATTCTATAATCTCTAAGATCACAACTCTACATGCAACCACAAAGAGGAAAAAAACAAAAACAAATTACAAGTGCATATCACAGCACGTAGACATACTACCTCACACACTGTCCAGCAGCAATAACTCAGGGGAATCTACCTCAATCACAGTGCAGTAACTGCAGTGCGTATTACAGGCATGGAACACAGACCAGAAACAATAAAAGCAGTATCTGGTAGAACTAAAATGCATGCTCTCTACAATACAATGCCGCATCTGTCCACACACATGTAAGACAAACAGGAAAATGTATCCAGGAAGCAATGCTCTAGTCTACACATTCAAGGTTAAAACTCTTAGCATGCATGTAATGTCAGTCTGCTGCTTTATCTGTCCACTGCTCTAAATTAGTAATGTCCCTATGGAGAAACAATCCAGGCTTCGTAAACCATTCATGTGTGTTCTCCAGAGTTGAAGTGCCACACGGGAAACCTTTCCTGGAGTATTTACCCCCCTGATCAGTGCATGCCAAGTGGAATCCAGCAGGGACACAGTTTCTAGGAGAGGGAAGAGCAGGGGAGGACTACAGCTGTGCCATTCCAGCACACATGCTCACTAGCATGCCATGATATCATCTACACATCCTCAACATGCTTCAGCTTCAAAAAGTCTTGTCTAAAAAAAAAAAAAAAAATCCTTACCAACACTGCTGCATACTGGCGCTTAGGCTTCATTTACACATTTCATTTAGACAATATGTCCATGTATACAGTACTGTGCAATACTTTTAGGCATGTGAAAAACGCTACAAAGCAAGAATGCTTTTAATAGAATTACTAATTTTGTTAACAGACAGAAACAAACCATTAAGTGAATGAACAAAAGCGAAACCTAAAATCTCTTCATGTAATTATAGTCCTCAATTATGCTAGCCTGCCTGTCCTGTACTGTGATCATGTTTTCTGGACATTAGTCCTGCAGGGAGGGAGACACTCCTAGCATCCATCGGATATATCAAAAGATATGCCATTGATATGCAGCTTATTCCCCTCACCCCTCTAAAAACACATGCATGTGTATGGGAAGTCAAAAAGAAATGTCAGCTGATAGCTGAACAAGGTGTACAGCCACATGGACTGAATGTATTCTACAATTTCTGTTCCTCTGCAAGCAGCCACTACAAAAACCACCCAAAATGGATGACTTCTGGCCCACCTACAAGCCACACACAGGTCTAAACCTTTGCACTGCAAAGGTTAAAAGATGCAGATAAAATCTGCATCAGTATTCAACATTTTAGTTGCAGTATGTGGATTTATGTAAATCTCATCCAGTACACAACTACTGGAAGAAGATTAGCAGCCGATTACATACCTGCGCGGCCCAGTCTCCTTCACACAAGACTTAAAACAGCAGCCTGGAGTAATTTTGGGCACCTTTATTGGAGTTTTTCCAACAGTTTTCACAAGTGAAACCCATTTAAAATTATTTACTAGTTACTTAACAGCAGCAGCATTGAAACCAGGGCAAAAGGTTTCAATGTGAACGTAACTGCGCCTGAACAAACATTAATTGCAGAAAAATCTGAAATAAAAACTCTAGGGTGCGTCTCTAACAGTAAAAGTCTGACTATACAGAGTTTTTGGTATTTCAGCAGCTTTTTGGGAAGAGTCTTTCAGAATACAGTACGCCCTACTATACAAAATTATTATTATTATTTTTTTTTTTTTACAAAAAAAAAAAAAAAAAAAATTATTGAAAAGCTTTTCAAACCATCAGAAACCTCAAACAAGAGAACTTATACTATGAAAAGAAACATTCCACCTACTGCATGTGCACACAGTACAGGGGTTAATACCTCCCAATGTGGCGGAATAATTGTGTGTAAATTCTAATGACATCACTGAAATTCCTGAGCACAGCTTAATGCACAGGAGCTCTGCAATTCAAGAACCACCACCATAAAAGGCCAGCAATAAAATTGGTTAGCATTTGTTGCTGGCACCATGAAGCAAAATAAAATGAAAAACAGTTCCTTCAACACTCCCTGTGAGAACATGGTGAAACCTAAAATGTGCTAATGAACTAAGTTCTTAAGCAACCACTTCCTGGACAGCCGCTATTAAGGTATGTCCAACATACTAATGAAGACTTCTCCCTGCGGATGAATGTCCATCAACAGCCGAAATAGTTAACGGGCAAATGTACATCGTTGCTCAAGTATCCAGAGTATAAACCAGAGCCTCTCTCACAGTTGTTATGAAGAGGTTTACATCCTCCTGGGAGACATCTGTGCCAAATTTTCAAGGCAAAAAAGAAACAGATCCTTTTCTTCAACCACCATTACAGAGGAATTTCTGAATCATATAGAGGCTGCTCTTCGAGACAGAACAATAGACAATTTCTTTGTTTCTAGTTATTGAAATGGTTTTTAACTAGCAACATGTCTATATAGTAACATTAGCACCTTATATAGTAGTACCAAAGCCCATTGCCCCGAAAAATAAAAATGCAGCAAGACTACAAACCAGCTGAAAAACTTGACAAAAAAAAAAAAAATCAAGTGAAAGGCAATTTGAATGAACAAAAGATGGATAAGTCAAGATTTTTTGCGATTATTTGCAAAAAAATAAATAAAAAAAAAAAACAAAAAACAAAAAAAAACACACACACTTATGGTTACGGTCCTTACCTAGACTACAAAACTCAATGAAAAAAATAAAACATGCCATCTCACTTCCATGGTGACATCTGTATGTGCCCTTCCTTAAAGCAGATTTCTGAGACCCCAAAACTAGATCCCCCTCGGTGCTCGCTGAAGGTCTTCGTTTCCAGTGTTCCAGTCATGAGTACCACGCTGAAGACAACTGTTGTAAGTTAATTAAGACCAGCAGAGAGTACCAAAGCAATGGGGCTGAAATGGTGGGGGATCAAGCAGAAGAGTAAAGCTTTTTTGTTGTGTTAGAAAAATCTATTTTCATGGATCCCTCATAGACTTGAGTCTATTGAGGAATCCTTGAAATCGGGCCAAGAAATATCATGTTCTCTCTCTTTTCAGATTGTTCATGCAGACCGTTAAAATAGTCATGTAAATAAATTAATGTCTATGGGGTCATGTGATTGAGGTGGAATCCTGATATGTGAACTTTTCTGTTTTCAACATATCCAGAGATGTATGGTGCTAAATGTTAAACATACCTCAAAGAATGTCAGTTAACCACCCATTGCTCACATACTCCTAAGTCATTTCTTTATATATATATATATATATATATATATATATATATATATATTATATTTTTTTTTCCTCAATTGCATAAGATTCTTTTCAATCAGCATCATGATAAATTATATTGTAAAAATTGTAGAAGAATAAACACAGACATCTGTATCTAGTAAGGGTACGTTCACAGGGTGGAAATGGAGGAGAAATTCCTCTTCACTTTCCGGCACAATATTCAGCTGCAGGATACGTGAACATAGAGGCCTGCCAAGCAGAGGGGAAGTTTTAGGTCATATATTTAGTAGACATATACAAAATCACTAATAAATATATTTCCACTATTGTTTGGCTTACTACACTTGAGTTGTACAGACCTCTTATACAGTAGGTTTTTGTTTTTTTTATCATCATCTACCTTGGTAACAACTCTGTCATGACTATTTTCTGAAGTAAAATGAATAATATAAGCTCATCACATGTAGATTATATACATATACAGTTTTATATTGTGAGATGGATGTTTTCTCTTATATAATAAGAGTGAGGGTAGAAAACTTGACCCCCATCAAATATTTACATATTTCCAAAGAATCCTTTGGATACAATCATGCAAAGAACTTAAAGTCAGATGGCAAGGTGGAGTTTGTCTCTGCCTTTTCCCTTAAGGGTTTTGGGAACAGAAATAACATGCCCTGCGGTATTCTTTTGTCATTAATCCACTCAATGTTAAAGAATGCAAATGTTTATGAGCAACAACTCAGAAGGTGTCGCTATTAAAGTAGATCAACTTCAAAAGAGCGAAGATATTTAATACAACTATAAAACAAGACAACAGACAGAAAATAAGACATAGCCATGTATCACTGCCATGATACTATACAAGAAAACAATAAAAGGACATTGGAACTTCATTACTTTACTCCGGTAGACATTGTGCCCCCCACAACCCCCCCCCCCCCCCCCGAGGTCAGGTCACTGAACTTGTGGTCGGGGAAGGGATTTGTGACTATAATATGGATACTAAAATGCTTTTGCTTTACAGCCATGTCAGGCTTTAGCTGCAACCCCATCTGTGTGTCTCTCTCACTCGACTCCTCTTCCTTCTCCCTCTCCATAAAATCCTATAGCCTGCAGCCAGTCTTCACTGAAAATGTATTTCAGCAGTGAAAGTAGCCACTTAGGAGAATGAAGTGGTGGGGGGGACGAAGAAAGAAGCCTGATAAGCGGGGGGGGGCTTACACTTTTCCCTAATAAAGGTACACTACAAAACATATAAAAAGTTTTAGCCCAGATGCACCACACTGCACCATGTGTACACCAGTGTCTAGTCATAACCACAATAGTTAATCTGAGCCATGCTGCGGCTAAGGCCACATTCAGGCAGCTGTAATGCAACAGAATTTCAGTGTCCACATTACAGCTGCAAATCCCTCCCCAGCTGCAGGTTCAAAGACCAGGACTTATCGCACCATAGATTCCCTGGTTCTGCTAGTTCAGATCATTAGACCAGCTGTTGGATGGGAATTGCACCTGTAACACAGATGCTGAAACGCGAGCACATTACAACTGTGTGAATGCTGCCAATGGCTATGGCCACACTTTGCTGGTACCGTAAAATGCAGTTTCTGCAAAGCGAACAACATTTTGTTTAACCTCAACCACACACTGGTTACAAAAAAAAAAAAAAAAAAAAAAAAAGCTTCAGGAAAAAAACATGTCTTTGAAAAACGCTGCATGCTGTTAGTTTTTCCTATAGAAATGCAGTTTTTTTCCTTCATATACTTATATGGAGTTGAGAAGGAGCAAAACAGCAGTGATTTTTTTTTTTTTTCAGCTGATCTTCTGCTGCGTTTTTTTCTGCAGCATTTTTAGCTCCATTTTTCACACAGTGTGTGGCCTCAGCCTAAGGCTTCACATTGCAGAAACGCAGCGTTTCTTGTTGCAGATTTTGCTGTGGTTTATGGCCAAAGTTAGGAGTGGCTTGAAATGGAATGGAAAACATAAAAGGAAGAATTTAGAAAATTCCTTTCTGTTAAATACACTCCTGACTTTGCTCACAAAAAACAAAAAAACAACACACACACACACCACACCAAAATCTGCCACAAAAATTTCTGCATTTCTGCAATGTGGTGCCTTAGCCTAAGACCAGGGCACATGTGGCGTAAACACCGCAATTCACCCACGAAGTAAACGCCATGGAAAAAAATCACGTTGTTTTACAGTCAGAGCAAAGTGGATGGGATTCTAGCGAATCCTATGCCCACTTTGCGGTAAAATCCACGCTGCAGACACGCGGCAATTTCCAAAACCGGCGCGGTTTTGGAAATTGCAGCATGTCAATTATACCTACTGAAACGCTGGCGGTTTTCCCATAGGTGTCATTGAAACAAAGTCCGCAGAGGAAACCTCTGCAAACTTTCTGTCTAAAGCGCTGCAGGAAGAACCGCAATGTGTTTCCGCCGCGGTTTTTCCCGCAGTGCTATTTTGCTGCGGGACGCCACATGGGGCCTTAGCTTAAAGGTAATTTTTTAGCAGTTTTATCACTTATTTCACTACTGAATGGTATTCATGCGAGTTAGAAAACTTACTGCTGTGGGCCTGATAGCTGCCTGTGTGAAAGAACCCCAAGTGCAGATCACCAATATAACAAGTCAATTGATGCTCTGTTAGAGGGCCTTTACAATGCCCAATGAAAACTGTATAGGAACAAGCCATTGTAAATTATATGGGGGCAAGCTATTGTATTAATATTTTGTCAGCAGCAGATCCTCTGCTTACATGAGGAGATGTTCAGCAGACAGAAGATCCTTGTGGCTGAATAAGGTTAAGTTCACAAGTTTTTTTTGCATGCGGATTGGAAGTCAGGCAGATGTTTTCCTCCAGCTGATTTTTTTTTTTTTTTATTGGGGGGGGGGGGGGGGGGGGGTGATGTTTTCTTTTCTTTTTTTTTTTTTTTTTAATTGTTGTTGTTGGTTGTTTTTTTTTTTTTTTTTTTTTTTTTTGGGGGGGTTTTTTTATTGTTGTGTTGTGGTGGTGGGGCCCCCCCCCCCTTTTATGTGAGCTTGCCTGTTCTGCAGACAGAGTGTGAGCAGAGAAGCAGGAAGTGACGAGACAGAGAGCAGCAGCCATCTTGGCAGGTGTTGTATTGAACTGGTGTGGAGATTTTTCTGTACAGCTAAGCTGTATCTTGGTCCAGAGACAAACAGAGTGTGAAGAGACAACAGGACTAGTGAATCCACGTGAAAGGAACTGTGCTCAGTGGCTGATCAGTGAGACTGACATTGTGACTGTGTATATGGATACCACAGATAGAGACTCGCAGTGCTGTTGACGTACTGCACAGTAACTGCTAAACCCCGGCTTACATCCCAGCTCAGTGTATGGATACGGCAGGACTGTCAGTGTGCTGAGTGGAATCTGTTGTTGGATTACATTGCATTCATTTGGTTTCCCTGTGAAAGAGGACTTCATTTCTCCCAAGATCCTGATAACCGTGAGGAGAGGACGCTTCACTATAAAAGGACCGACTTTGGGCCCCACCGCGCGCTTCTACGGACTGTAAGCGGTCCACCTGGACCACTGGGGAAAAGGGGGTGCACCCAAATGTGAAGTCAGGGTCAGTTAGGGATAGTTTTGAGTATATTGTTCATTCAGTGTCCATACTGCAGAAGTGGACAGAGTAAAAGTAGAAACCATTGCAGAATTTGCCTTGAAATTGTTCATGCTATATTGTATATTTTGCTTGTCTTTAGCCCTGTCATTTTACCTTTAACTAGCCTTTATTAACTTATAGTAAATATATTTTTTTTTTTTGCACCCCCGCGGGGGCGTTTTTTTTTGGGTGGGGGGGCCACCACCCCCCCCGCGCTCGGGGGGCAAAAAAAAAAAAAAAAAAAAAAAAAAAAAAAAAATTTTTCCCCCCCCCCCCCCGGGGGGGGGGGGGGGGGGGGGGGGGGGGGGGGGGGGGGGGGGGGGGGCCCGCCCCCCCGGCGCCGGGGGGCCCCCCCTCGGGGCCCCCTTTAAAAAAAATTTTTTTGGGGGGGCGGTTGTTTTAAATGGTTTTTTGTTGTGTGGTTGTGGGGGGGGGGGGGGGACCGCAAACCACATCAGGCCTGCGGTTTACAAGACACTGAGAACACAGACAAATGTCTGCTTCTCAGCACAGACGGGTGCGATGACGTCACAACATAGCGCCTCCTGCACTGAGACGTAGATGTCCTGTGCATTGACAGGGAGGAGGCGGCGGCTCCATTCATCAGGATCACAGGTAGGTGAGTATAACTTTTTTTGTTTTGTTTTAGCTAAGTTGTGGGCATTTTAATAGTATAAGGGGTTGTTAGGAGGGGGAATTAAAACTATAAGGGAGGGGGTATTATGAACATAAGGGGGGTCATTTATATAAGGGTTAATGTGGTGGCATTATGAATACAAGTGGGGAGGTTATTTATATAAGGGGCATCATTTATATTAGGAGGCATTATGAACATAAGGGGGTGGTCATTGATATAAGGGGCCATTAGGGGTGCAGTATTTATGTTACGGGGAATCAGGGGCATAATATAAGGGGGCAATTCATTTAATTAAAGTGACACTTGGGCTTTATTAAAACTAAGGCCCCACGTAGCGGGCTGCAGGAAAAACCGCGGCAGTAACACATTGTGGTTTTTCCCACAGCGCTTTGCACAGTCTGTCCACAGAGGTTTCCTTATAGCTATAGGAAAACAGTCAGTGTTTCCGTAGGTATAACTGACATGCTGCGATTTCCATAACCGCAACAGTTTTGGAAATCGCAGCATGTCCGCTGCACATATTTTTCCGCAATGTGTGGATGGGATTTGCTAGAATCAGTTTTCCCGCAGCGCTTTTTTGCTGCAGGACACCACGTGGGTCCTTAGCCTTAAGGAGTTTTCCAGCTCATTTTTGTTGATCTATCCTCAGAATAGATCATCAATAAGAGATCAGTGGACCCCTCCTCTGATCAGCTGTATGAAGTGGCTATGGCACCTGTTTATATCACATGCTGTCTGTTTATAGTGACCGTGTGATGTAATTCCAGCCTTGTCACATAGACGTGTATGGGAACAGGCTGTAGTTACATTACATGGCTGCTATGAAACGAATAACATTATGTAAACAGAGAAGGGGTCCCGGCGCTTATACAGGTACAACAGCTGATCCTGGGGGTCCCGGGTATTGGAACCCCACTAATTTTTTTTTTTTTACCTTTTAACTATGAAATGCCTGGGGCATTAATAATAAGGAGCAATATTTAAAGGGGGTACACAGGGAAATTAATTTAATTTAAAGATGCTCTTGGGGGTTTTTATTCATTACTGGGGGCGTCATGTTATATATTTTATAATTGGGGTTAGCAGCAGGATGGGTGTGCAGGTAAGAACAATGTGGGTCACATCCCTGGAAATGGAGCCAAAGATGTCTGTGCTGCAAACTTTACAAAGACAGGAAGAAGTTGTCAAGGCGGTCCAGATGAAAGAGACAGGGAATATGAACGATTAGGTAGAGACATGACCTGTAAGTCACTAAATGTTACTGTCCTGAATTCACCTAAAGCGTCTGCAGAGCCCTGTGTAGAGCCAATGTATACCACAATACAGTCACCATATAGTGATAATAATCGGTATACCTAAGTTGGGGGCCCACCTGGACATGTTTGCTGAACCCCTAGCTACGCCTCTACACGACCCATTTATTTCAAAAGGGCTTTGCAAGGTGGGGTCCACCTGAAGATAGATCATGACACTCCTTTTGTCTTCTAGCTGAGATATCAGCTAGAGAGAAAAAAAAATAAAATCTGCTACCAACTCCCATTGAAATGAGTTGCACCTCAAAATCAGCCTGCAAAAAACTGTGAACATACCCTAAAAGCACCAGTCAGAAAAGCAAGAAATTACTCATTGGCTGGCTGATCAGTGTCTGTTACACAGGTCAATAGTTGGGAACAAGCACTTAAGCAAATGCTTTTCAGGTCCTTTCCTCTTCCTCCCTTACTTCCTCTCTCCATAGACTTCTATGGGCAGCAGTAATCTGATGGCACTCAGCTAAGGGTGGGTTCACGAATCAGACTTAAATGTCGGAAAACTGGATAGGGACAGGTTTGTGACACTTTGCTTAAAAACCCATTCACTTGAATGGGTTTTTAAAGCAATGCGCAGGTATGCGCTTACACCCTCTGCCTCGCGAAGCCAGTTTTTTTTTCGGACACAAAGTCATGCTTGTGCGACTTTGTTTCCGAGAGAAAAAAAAAAACTGGCTTCGCGGCGCAGAGGGTGTAAGCGCATACCTGCGCATAGCTTTTAAAACCCATTCAAGTGAATGGGTTTTTAAGCAAAGCATCGCAAACCTTTTCCTATGCAGTTTTCCGACATTTAGGTCGGATTTGCGGCAGACGGAGTGCTGCCGCAAATGTGAACCCACCCTAAGATTTCAGAGTAAATGTTAGTTTAAGAGGATTGGAATGGGATGTGGTGCGATGGGGAGAACAAGAAGCATTTCATCTCTGCTCATATCACAAAGTTTCATATATTTGCCTTTAGATAGTTTTCACTTGTAGTTACCCTGCTGGAAGGAGGGGGAGGAAGATGAGGTAGAAGAGGAAGAAGAAGAAAAAAAAAACCACCACACACACACACACACACACACACACACACACACACACACACACACCACAACATCTGGCATCTGTAGAATCAGCTGCCAATGACACATGAAAAGGCCATCAACACAGATAAACTAATTCAAAATAGATAACACATATAAGCCAAAAAACAGGTTTGACCCAGAACCATTTTCAGTAATTCTGCTTTACATCAAAGTAATCATTGGTCAACCAACCATAAACCCGGGCAGATAAACACAGCCTCAGCCATTCTGAAGCCTTAAATAAACACAGCTGTCTAAGAATAATGGTCAGAGGTGCAGCTGCTGGCCATACCTCCGCAAAAGACCAGAGCTCGTCCCTTCTCACCTAATGCATTCAACTCTTTCTTTCACATCCACCCATCAAAATGCCCAGTGGCATGGAGAGTGATATACACATTACAGCATGTGCAAACTCATTCAGCAGCTGAGAGTCTCAGCCAATATTGCATATATAATGGCAACAGAGATGCAATACAGGACTGACCTAACAATGCTTAAAGTTTGGGGGAGGGTCTTTAGAACTTAATTTCTAAAATAAAGTACAATATGTTAATAAAGTATATTACAAAAGTGTTACAAGACATGTTAAAAACACTTCCTTCACCTCATTCTGGTTTACATTTACACTAAAATGCAGTACCATATAATAATTCTTTAATAAATCTACCCCAATAACTTTAGCACATTTGATGCATTACACTCCATTTAAGCAATTTGTCAGAACTCCGGCATCATCGTTCAGACTATTCTCCATTATTCCTAGATATAGCATACCAAGAGCACATTCACACAACAGAATTTGGCTCCGATTTGGAGATGGATTCTGCCTCAAAGTCAGTTCCAAATTCTGCCTCCCATTGTAACCGCCCTGCTTGATCTTGCCGCAGAACCCATTCAACTGAGCCTAATCAGCCAGCTAAAGCCGCGGTGGAATGCAGTGGGGGTAGAAATAGAAGAGGAATTGAAGATGGAAAAAGCCCAGGGCAAAACTCAGAACGGGTCCCATTCCTGTCCATCTTGTGACGGGGCTCACTGCAGGAAATTAACGGGTCCATAGAGGCCCACAAAATATTATTCATGTGCCGTTTTCCTACAGACCCATTAATGAACACAAATTATGTGCATTTAGACTAAAGGATATTTTATGTAATAGACACTTCAATTGCCCGACACCATACAAGCTTCAGTTACTTCCAAAATATTTGTACAAGTGTTGCGGTTTCATTAAAATATTATTGAGACGATCCACAAGTAATGCCCGACAAGATCAGTTCATGCAGAGCTTGTACTGTATCAGGATATACTTCCTTCCCATGTAGTGCTCTCAATGTTAGTTTAGTAGTAATAGTTCTTCTATTTTATCAGCAGAAGTTTATTTCTAATGTGTCACATGTAGTGCTTGATAAGCTTGGAGATTTTGTTTTGCAGTAATGGCATACACTGCATGGTCTGTGGATGCAGCACTCCTGCTGCTAATAGTGATCGCCCCACTTGCATCCACCTCACAATGGCTCCAGTTGCAAATTAGTCCCATGTGATGTGTATTCGCATCTCAAGGGGAATACTTCTTGTTGGTTTAGACAGCAATATCTCCTACTAGAGAATTAATGATGATACATTAAAGGCGTTGTCCAGTATCAGCAAACAGATGTTATGATTTGGATACTGAAAAGTTACACAATTTTACAATATATTTTCAGTTTTAATTTGACAAGGATTTCCAGATCTTTCCTAATCGTCATTCTTTGTTTTCTTCCAGGGGGTTAAAATCAGTTCATGGTCATGTGATGAACACACAGGTGCGCAGCTCGTTACCAGGCAGATATCCGATTACATTTCCGTGCACCTGTGTCCCCATCACATGACCACAGACTGATTTTTATTGACGGGAAGAAAACATGAATGGCGGCAAGCAGAAATCTACATAACCGTGCAGCATTGATACAGAAAGTGGATTGGAAAATTGAATAACTTTTCATTACACAAACACTAACATTTATTTGCTGAAACTGGACAACCGCTTTAAAGGTGGCTGGTACTTACATTGCACCTAAAAAAGATGGCCAACTCGCTTGACTTTTTCTTCGGTAGCATAATGGCTCCCACATTTATTGAACTTGAAGGGCCCCTGGGGACCTCCATAATGGTCACATGAGTAGGAGTGCTTCTACATCTAAAACTTGAGTATTTTAATTAAATTGAAAATAGTACTGTATTATTGTCTTAAATTAACTTATCTGATTTTATTCACATCATTTTATCTTGACTGGGGGACATATCTATTTTAGGGTAGAAATCATTTAATAAATTCAATAAATTCTTGTTTAATTTTTTGTCATTTTTCAATACTGGCTGCACAGTTCTGCTGTTACCCCGTGGTCAATAATGAGAAATTGCTTGTACTCAGTTTTACGCTTACATGTAACTGAAAGTACTGGCAGACTCAGCAGCGAGTGTGTGAAGAGGACCCAATAACTCCTGTATTGGGGTTATAGACGCCTCTGCAGGAAAGTTTATGCGTTGAAAGAATCTCATACGTTTCATACACATGAGACTTCCCTGTACAGAGGAGCTTTGCTGAGCACAAAAAACACAGGCGAGGGCAAGTTCAGTAATGGCATGGGGGATTACAGTGCAGAAAGTAGAGCATTATGGACATTATGCACAGTGGATAGGTATGAAGGAGGCAGCTGAGTGATTATTAAACAGTCGAGGCAGCTCAGGTTGCAGTGCACACTGAAGTGAGCACTCGCTTCTTCATCCCACAAGGGCCTCCAATGCATGGCCGCCCACACGGTTCTGCACAGGGGGAAGGCAGAATGGGCTACTCTAGTCCTGTCCTGTACAATGGAGAGTATTTGTACTCTCAAAAAAAAAACAAAAACGCAGCATTTTACAGTCAGCGCAAAGTGGATAGGATTCTAGCAAATCCCATGCCCACTGTGGGCATGTGACGATTTCCAAAACCAGCGCAGTTTTGGAAATTGCAGCAGATCAATTATACCTACAGAAAACGCCAGCGGTTTCCCCATAGGAATAATTAAAACAGAAAGTCCGCAGAGGAAACCTCTGCGAACTTTCTGTCTAAAGCGCTGTGGGAAGAACCGCAATGTGGTGCCGCCGTGGTTTTTCCCGCAGCGCTTTTTTTCTGCGGGACGCCACGTGGGTCTTTAGCCTAAAAGTCTCCTTTGGCTTCAACTGCCCACCAAAAAGTATAATCCACCTAATCAAAAGAAAATAATAATTTTAATTATATGGATGCATTCAAATATTTATTTTTTATATTTATTTTATCACCAGTAATTTAATCTATTTTTCCTTTTTTACCATATCAACTGACTGAAATGGAAAGCACATTTTTCTCCAGGATGGAGGACTGCAGAACAATGAAGTTCCCTGTCATAGCAGTATACCAGCAAACACCCCTCGCACACAGAGAAGCTCTTTAATTGAGATCACATGTTCATCTCTAGATGTAGTATGACATCATCCAGATTGTGCAAGCTCAATATGTGTCAGGCAAAGACATTATCTCAGAGTGGAGGCTGCAGCATCTTTGTCTCTGGAGCGGCACTAAAACACTAAGGCTAAAGCCCCCATGTTGTGGAAAATGTTTTTCCCGCTGCGGAAACGCCACGGAAAAACACTGTGTTTTACAGTACCTGCAAAGTGAATGAGATTCTGGCTAATCCCATCCACACAACGGCAGGAAGAAAAAAAAAAAAAAAAAAAAAACACACAAAACACACACACACACAAACACACCACGTTGTGGAAAAGCTGCATTTTCAAAAATGTTTGCATTTTAAAAATAGGCAGCATGTCAATCATAGCTGTGGAAACGCTGGCGTTTTCCCTATAGGTTTATTAAAAGGAAGAAAATCCACAAAGAAAAACTCAGCAAAGATGCAATGAAAAACGCTGCGGAAAAAAAATGCGATGCGTTTATACCGCAGCATTTTTTAGCTGTGTTTCGCTACGTGGGGCCTTAGCCTAAAGGTATGACCTCCACATCAAAGGTCTTCCTCCATATCACATCACATGGCCCATATTAACCAATAGAAACTTGCAGGTCTTTTATTCTTATCCTCACTGACGTACACATAGGGGCAGAAAATCTTAAAAAAAAACAAGAAACAAAAAAAAAAAAAAAAAAAAACACACAACACACAACTGGCATACAAACTTTACACCTCATCTTCTGTATGTTTAGACACTTTATAACAGCTTCTGAGCCCCATCCAACAAGTGGGAGGCGCCTGCTAAAAGAGGCATAGTTTACATAAAAAAAAAAAAAAAAAGTGGCAAAATATTCTTTTTTGGTTGGAAATTAAAACTGTGTAGTGTAACTTTACAATGTGTATTAGTTGGCTTAAAGTATGCCAGATTTTCAAACATGAGGCATTTTAGAAAATCTGGTGCAGTTTAAGACTGTCTAGTCTAATTTTGACTTGACTAAAAGTTAGACAGCATTATCATCTACCCCCAAATTTTCAAAACCACCCAGCAACATTCACAAAAGCAAATATGGCACCGCTGGCTTCCACCTCAAGGCCCTTTCTCCATATGACATCACATAACCCATATTAGGCAATAGAGGCTTGCATGTCTTATTCTCAGCTTCGTTGACCTACACACAGGTTTCCATAACAACCCAGTCATTTTATAAGATGTTGCCTTCCTATCAGTAGCAAGCAAAGTTTTCAACCACACACAAACAAAATAGAATAGTATAATTCTACTAGCATAATTCACATTGCTTCACTTTATTTAAAGGGGCATTCACATCTTCAACATTTATGGTGCATCCACAGATGTAGGTGCCACCTTTGGGACCCATACCTTCATCAAGGATGCAGGTCCCCTAACCCCAGTCTTGCAGCCACTGGAGAGGTAGCGCAGCCTACATGAGTCTCTGTATTCACTTCTATCAGACATCTAAAAATACTCAAGATACATGTGGGTCCCAAAGGTGGATTCAGCATCTATCTTACATTTATGGTATATCCTGTAGATGGCAATTCCCAATAAATGAAGATGTTTTCCTAGTATTAGGGTGTAATAATACCAATAACTGTATAATGCTAAATACACCAGCAGAACAAATCTCTGCCGTTTTAATAATGTAGTGCAGTATATCTGTACAAGTCTAGAGCGAGGCTGGAGAAAACTGTAGTAAAGGAGATCAGCTATAGAAAGCACTGATACTTCTGTGCAGCCTCTGGGTATAAACAAGAATGCTTTCATTCACTGACAGCAAACAGATCTTGAGAACAGTAAGAAATTAAAAAAACATTATCTGCTTTTCATTTCATTATACAATGATAAAACTTTTCATAAATGAGAATACTGTGGGTCTTAAAGTCTAAAACTAAAATTCACCTTTTTGGAATGTTACACTTTAAGGCCTCATGCATGTGGCCATATTAGGTCTGTTTTGTATGGAGCAGTAACAGGCCACCCATAGGGGAACCAGCAGTAATTTTATGCAGATCTTTTCATTTGCATAGTAATGGAGGTAATCTGCAGCGCAGAATCTCTCTGCTGCATGTTGATTTTTTTTTTAATAACTGTCTGGAGTAAAAGAGCATTCATATACTATTACCTTCGTCATGATCATCACACACAAAAAACGGATAGGCAGGAAGAGCTGCCAAATGAATCAAGCCGTATGGATTGGTAAACCTTTATTATTTATAACATGTATTAAAAAAAATTATAATGACACATTTACACCTTAACGTAAATCAAATTGACATAATAATCACAGCCGTTAAAAGGTTTTGTTCAGAAATAACCATACAACAAAATTCCTTAAAATAAATGTTAAGAACCCCTCCTCCCCCCAAGGTTGTGCCACAATATCATATACATGAAAGGGAAAAGTTTCCCAAAACAGCCTATTCTGGCAAGACCACTTGACTATCTTGTGTGCAATGGGGCCTCCTGTCTCTCACCCTTACAGATAGCTGCTGAACGTGTATGGTTCACAATGTGGAGCATCTAGTTTAGGCTAACATTTTTGGACATGCTAGACAGGTTGACGTAGCTTAAATATGCCACAATGCGCCAAACTTGTGTCATAAAATTCTGCCTCAAAGTAAGCCATGTGTAAAGGGCCATAAACATAGTCTAGACAGTCTAAAGATACATCAGATTTATCATCCAGCATCAACCAGTGTGATAAATCTGGTGTATTTTCAGACTACCTGTCTAAATTTACACTGTAACGTAACTATTAGGCATGGTTCACACTTGCTCTCAGTCATTCATATCCGCTGTGGGACCCGTACGACGGAGAGCTCACCCACTAAAACAGAGGTTACCCTCAGACCCCACGGACTATAATGGGGTCCCCCAGGATTCTGCAGGTTTTATACTGAAACCGGCGAAGAGAAAAGTCCTCCGTGTAGAACTTTTCTCTGTCGACTTTTGGTGGAATCTGCGACGGAGTCTCTTACGGAGTCTCCGCCCCAGATGTGAACAAATCCTTAGTAAATCTGAGCTACAGTTTTAAAGAATTTATAGGAATATTCAAACCTTCTTGAAGATACCACAACTGTTCAGCCAGTTCACAAGATTACAATGTCTTAATTTGCTTTCAGCTGAAGAACTCATGAATCTGACCTAGAGTTTATCTTCTTTCCAAAAGAAGGGGGAGGTGGGAGCAGCCATTAAAGCTTAAAGCAAACAGGGATTTTCTCCTTTGCTGATGGTGCAAAGAGCACAGACCAGAAACTTTCCTTCTCCTATTTGTGTTCACAGTGTGAATATAAACATTGCCTGTCTTCAAAACAAAGCTAGATAAATGGCTGGGCTGCTGTCATACAAGGTCACATCAAGGTTGGACAGGAACACAATATGAAGCTGCTTGGTGTTCATGTCTTTCGATTCTACAGTTTACCATGTCAGCCGATGAAGTCTAAGATTTCATACAAAATATGCACAAAATAAAAATTTGTATGGAAATATGGCGGTATGCATACATTTATAGGAATACATTTGGCAATCTGGCACATATTGGTCTGCCAGTTATTGGGCTGGCTGTAGGACTGACTATTGTCTAAGCTAAATGTTGGGGGGGGGGGGGATTGGGGGAAAAACAAAACAAAAACACACACACACACACACACACACACACACAACACCAGGGGTCCCCAAACTACGGCCCGCGGGCTGCATCCGGCCCCCGGAGGCCATTTACCCGGCCCGCGTCGCAATTTCCTTGTGTTATTTCAATTGTGAGCGCACAGGCGGCGCTTACAATTGAAATAACCCGCCGAGCGCTACACGGGAAGTCTCGTTCCTGTGTAGACGCTCGGCGCTCGTCATCCACACCCGACCCGCGTCGCAATTTCCTTTTGTTATTTCAATTGTGAGGGCACAGGCGCTTACAATTGAAATAACCCACCGAGCGCTACACGGGAAGTCTCGTTCTTGTGTAGACGCTCGGCACTCGTCGTCCGGACCTAGAATGATCACGTCATGACGCACGACGTGCTCATCTAGGCCTTACAGCCGAAGACAGAGGAGCCGGACCACAGCGCGGGAGCGGCTGCAGTGCTAGGTAAAGTATATTTTCACTTTTTTTTTTTACTAGGCATGGAGGGGGATCAGAGAGCTGGATCTATATGGGGGATTGATGGGACCTATATGGGGGAGACTGCATGGGACCTATATGGGGGAGACTGCATGGGACCTATATGGGGGAGACTGCATGGGACCTATATGAGGGAAAGAGCTGGACCTATATGGGGGAGAGAGCTGGACTTATATGGGGGCAGAGTGCTGGACCTATTTGCGGGAAGAGAGAAGCACATTTCAGAGGTGCACTGTGCTGTATTTGGGGAGTACAGTGTATGTAAGTGTTATAATCTGAGGTACAGTGTGTGTACAGTATTATTGTTGGCATATATTGTTTTTGTAGGGCTGTATATATATCTATTGGTATTTTACTAATGGCAATTTGGAATCCCTAGGAAACAATGACGTCAAAAAAGAGAAAAATTGACTCGGAGTGTAGGATATTCAAAGAACAGTGGCCTTATGATTACTTTTTCATGCAGTACAAGGAAAAAGCTGTGTGTTTGATATGTCAGAATATAGTGGCTGTGTTCAAAGAATACAATTTGCGTCGACATTATCAAACTCAACAAAGATAAATATGATTGTTTGGTTGGAGACGTAAGAAAAGATAAAATATTAAAACTGAAACATTCATTGACAACTCAGCAAAATACTTTTGTGAAGCAGAAGCAGCTAAATATTTCATCACTGCGAGCAAGTTTTCAAGTTGCCAAGCTAATAGCGTGCACTGGCAGACCATTCGTGGAGGGAGAATTTGTTAAAGAGTGCCTTCTTTCTGTTGCCAAAGAGATGTGTCCAGAAAAGTCAGACTTATTTAGTACAATTAGTCTTTCAGGATCTACAATTACACGAAGGATTGAAGAAACGGGAGACAATTTGCATCAGCATTTGCAAAACTCCGCAAGAAAACTTTCTTATTTTACCTTGGCACTTGACGAGAGCAATGATGTTCGTGATTCTGCACAACTTCTAATTTTTATTCGTGGGATGAATGACAATTTCGAAGTCATGGAAGAGCTTGGTGCACTGCAAAGCATCAAAGGAACAACTACAGGAGAGGATATCTATGAAAAGCTTTCCCAAACTGTGAAGGATTTGGAGCTGGACTGGGCTAAACTAGCCAGTGTGACAACTGATGGTGCGCCTAGCATGGTGGGGTCTAAGAAAGGAGTAATTGCTCGCATTAACCAAGAGATGGACAAACGTAATCAATCATTCTCATCCAATAGCCATACATTGCCTCATCCACCAACAAGCGCTATGTAGTAAATCACTGAAGTGGGACTCTGTTATGAAAATTGTGGTATCTTGTGTTAACTTCATTAGAACTGATGCACTAAACCACAGACAAATTTCAGGAATTTCTGTCTGAGCTAGATGTTGCCTATGAAGATGTTCTGTACCACACAGAAGTCCGTTGGCTGAGTCGAGGGAGAGTTTTGAGACATTTTTATGACTTACTTCCACAGATTACAGATTTTATGCTTTCAAAAAACAAAGAAGTACCAGAGCTCAATGATGCAGAATGGAAATGGCACCTCGCCTTTCTGACAGATGTAACAGAGCTACTCAACAGTTTCAATGTGCAACTTCAAGGAAAAGGGAAGCTCATCTGTGATATGCAATCACATGTGAAAGCATTTGAAGTAAAATTAGGCCTCCTTATCAAACAAGTGGAAAATTTCTGCCATCTCCCCTTAACTCAAAATCTGTTAGCGGAAAACCCCTTGATTGCATTCCCAAAAGAAACATGTGTGAATTCACTGGAAAAGTTGCAAAAGGAGTTTCAATTCAGATTTAAAGAGCTTCATCTCCATGAACAGGACATACAGCTTTTCCGTAACCCACTTTCTATTGACATTGAAAATGTGGATGCAATTTACCAAATGGAACTGGCTGAATTGCAGAATTGTGACTCTCTGAAAGATGCATTCAAGGCAAGCAGCTTGCTTAACTTCTATGCATCTCTCTCCTCTGAGACCTATCCTAATCTCAGGAATCATGCACTCAAAATGGCAACAATCTTTGGCAGAACTTCTGTTTGTGAACAGACTTTTTCCAGAATGAAACATCTGAAATCTCCAACCAGATGTAGACTAACCGATGTGCACTTGATTCACTTGTTACGGCTAGCAGTGACAAATATGGAACCGGACATTGACCATCTCATTAGCCAAAAGCAGGCCCATACTTCACATTGAAATAATGGTGAGTTTGTTGACTTAAATTTACTATTTCTTTATTTTGAATGTTGTATTTGTTCCCTTTTTGTTTTACTTTTAAATGAGATATGTGTAGTGTGCATAAGGATTTTCATAGTTTTTCTTATAGTCCGGCCCTCCAACGGTCTGAGGGACAGTGAACTGGCCCCCTGTGTTAAAAGTTTGGGGACCCCTGCACAACACCATACATCAGAAACACATAGTATTACACTATGGATAAAGTGAATCTATAGTTATTTACTTTGTGACCAATTTTCCTACAACCATCACAAGTAATATATATAATCCACTCAGCTAGTATGCGCCACAGTCTCCTAAAACAACCATACTGCATAACGCACTACAAGTCAGGCAGAAAGAAGAAACAGAAAGCCAGTGACTTTATCCATAGGGACACGATACAAGTAAAAACATACAGTTGTTGAATATATTGACACATTGAAAATACAGTATAATGAAATTTTGTGAGCAGTTGCAAGACACTATAACATAGAAAAACTATAAGACAATACAGATTACATATATTGAGTTAAAATGTATGCAAGTGCATATAGGAAAGCAACCCACATGACTAAAAGGTCTCCCTGCATCCGCAGTTATAAATATATTTCCTTCAAGGCAAGCCTGGCATCTGACATGATGCACCTCCGGCCACGAAGCACTGACTAAAGCACAGGAAGCTGGAAATAAACCTGAGTCAGAAGAGCAAGTTTCTAATGAGTCAGGCACCTCCAGCACAAAGCTATCAGAGCAATGACGTCAACAGGAAAAGGGCGTGGCCAAGACTAGCTTTGCTCTTCTTTCCCTGTAATAGTTACATTTCTGTACTGAGCAGCCTGAAATTGTGCAGTTGCAGTTACTATATATCATACACCTGGTAGAAACATGGCACTGAAGATTTAGCCTACTAAAAATAAAAAGATTTTTTTACGGGTGGCTGGAAATTAGAGAGAACCTGTCGCCAGGTCTGAAAAGGCCAATGGCATACATCATCCAATAAGCACCATCACCCTGAGCATTTGGGTATCTGTTCAGCCATTCCAAAGATATAAGCCCTTTTAGTGTTGATGCAGATTACAGTCTATTAGCCAAGTGTGGGGTAACACTGCATGATATACAACACCCAGAGACGCCTTACCCAGAGAAACCACAGTGAAACTTTGCTAATATACCTGTAGAACTGAGGGGCTGCAGATACAGACCGCACAATAAAATATCCTTTACAGATAAATATTCTTACTAATTTAAATTATACTTCAAGCAGCACAATAGCGTATTTCCTGAAACTGGACAATCAAAAAAAGAAGCCACTAGTTGCACTAGAATTTCTGGTCTTGCCTCCTCATTTGGGCAACCATTGGCTCTTCCTTTTACATATGGTTTCCAGTTACTACCGTGTTTCTCCGAAAATAAGACAGGGTCTTATATTATTTTTTGCGCCAAAAGATGGGTTAGGGCTTACTTTCAAGGGATGTCTTATTTTTTTCTATGAACAACAATCCACTCACCAGACCCCCTTAAATACAAAACAATTAGAGTCTGCAAGTGCCAATGGTGAATGGGCTCACACACAGATCTGTGTCACTCCTGTCAAAGGCATATCACTGTCAGGTCCCTTGCCATTGCATTAACGTTCCAATGCAGCCAAATGTAGCAGTTGGCTGCCCCTGGTGACCGGAAGCAGCGGAGTGTTGCCAGCAGGACTAGCTGATCTGTGTGTGAGAGCAGGCACTAGCGCTAGTCAACCCTTATTGTTGTGAAGAGCTCTCTCACTAGTGCCATCTTGTACAGATAGCTCAATTAAAGTCAAAGTCCGATTCTTTTGGGGGTGCCCGCTCTCCTTGATGAAGGCTCAACTGTATCTGTTCTGCTGTATCCTATTTAGTTTTTTTACATGTATAGCTGCCTGGACACTTTTTTTAATGAACTGTAACTAGAGCTTATTTTCAGAGTACGGCTTATATTTCAAACATACTCCAGAAATCATGAAAAATCATGCTAGGGCTTATTTTCGGGGTAGGTCTTATTTTCAGAGAAACACGGTAGTAGCGGATAACAGGCAAACTGTACAGAATACAACTATACTGTCAAATGGCTTTTGTTTCTATTTCCAGTGGTTTCATGTCCAGGGCAATCCATTTTCCCTTCTCCCATACTATATGATCACTGTGAAATTTATTTTGTGACTTTGAGGTTCCAGACCATTGAATTGTTGTAAGTCTGCTGTGCCTGTACTTCATATTCTAAAATGATTGTTAAACATAACATTGTCTCACTGCTAACACTGTACAGTGCAGAGCAAGTATACATCATGATAAATACATGGTTTACTATGTCCATAGGACAAACAGACCTTCTACAGAAAACCAAAAGTAACGAGAATATGATCCACAAATTGTATAGTAATATAAGAGAGAACTCTGGTCGCCAATTCTCAACGTCCATCTCCATAGCAACCACCTATGCATGTGTTAGAGTTATTTTTATCTGCTAAAGCATTCTCTCTCTGTACTTTTCAATACTTTTAAAGCAGCTTAGTACAGAAAAGGAAAAAAAATATTTAATAGAAGGCCCATCTTTCTCATGAATAACATGGGTTCAGTCTAAATATAACCCATGCTGTGGCCTACTGCACCAAAACTGCAATGTGTAAACAAAGACTCAAAAAAAAAAAAAAGGGAACAACAAATGGGACCCGTTGCAGTGTTCCTATTTTCACCAATACACTGCCATTTGTTCTTGTCTTTATAACCCTATGGAATCTGTTTAAAGCTAGGGTTACACAGTGATTTTGCCTGTGACTACTGTCGCGATTCCTTCATTAATGTCAGTAAATAGCTAGCTAGCTACAAACAATTTAAACAAAAGTTTGAACTAGAAGTCACAGCACTCAAGGTCACAATGTGGCTCCATTCACTAACATTAGTGAAGGAATTGCAGGTCAACCCAGCACGGTTTGGTCACACGACGGGAGTCATGGCCAAAATCGCCAATTAGCCCTAGCCTAAAGCAGACAATAATAATAGCTGTTGGCCAACTCCATTATAAACATGCCAGCATGCCAATTTTTTCAATGTAAAGATGTTCAGCAGGAGCAAAGCAATAGATATAATACAGTTCAACATAACTACTTCATCAGAGTCCGTCTGGATACCCCTATACTATATACTGCAGACAGTGGATTTGCCAACTTTTATCTAATGGTCAGCTTGAGCAGAAGTAAAGCTATTTTTTTTTTTTTGACAACTAAAGAATATACATAAGTCTAACTGAATATACCCTTCTTGTACACAGAGGGTCAAATTTGCATATTCTTTTGTAAGTGCCAGATAAAGAGAACATTTTCTTACATAGTTTGCATGTGTGCACTACAAATAAAAATGGAAAGTAGCTCAAGCAGAACATTTGCATGAAGGAAAGGGAGCAAAGTCAATCAGTGAAGCTTATACACTATGCTGGCTGCTACTAACCTCGCACCCTTCAAAGTAGGAAAGACATACTGATATGGAATTTAGACCTGTGAGCCCTAAATCATTTTACTCCTTTAGAAATGTGAAGGCTACGCTGAGCTGTAAGGCCAGCCCCTCTGACAGTGCAGAGATTTCGGTGTCAAAACGAACGGCAACGATATCCCTGCAACCAGGAGAAATACCAGCAAAGTTGACAGCTGAATATACCAGCGCACTATCAACTTTTAGCTGTATAGAACATCGCCAATGTAAGAGGACGTGAATGGTTCACTTTAAAAAGGAAATCTTATTAGATCAGTAAACGCTACCCTAGACTGGCCTTTAAGTACAAAAAAAAAAAAAAAAAGTTTGAATCAGTAGAATCTGGCCAGCTTACATTTACAATGTATGTGAAAAATGTAAGTTAAGGAATGTTCTAACAGCTCACGAAAACCAAAGTTTTTTTTTTTTTAAACCTTAAATTTTTACGACAGTCAAAACAAAGTAACAGACCTGAACCCTTTCACCAATACATTCAGAAAGAGTTGATTTAACATGTGAGGTTCTTGCCTATTGTTGATGCCACTAGCACACCTTGGAGTCACTCAGTTTCTAAAATCAACCAAGCAATGACATTTTTTGACAAATGAGAAGGAGCCATGTTTATGGTATAGTGTTATATAGTCCAAGCTTGGTTATCATTAGTCAATCTTCCATACTGACTCTGAATCACAGGCATATCCAAGCACAGCTACACATGGGAAGGAGAACAGCATTCAGTGGATCCTGTAGAAAAGGGAAAGCTCTCAATCCAAATCTCACTTCTCAGTCCACCACAATCAAGAATTTACCCTATATGGGTAGATTAGAAATATTTCCACATCATTTACTTCAGTCTTGATCCTTTAAAACAACTAAGGTGCTCAAGAGAATTTTTCAGTGTTAACCTGTAAAACTGTGACCTAGACTGACCATTTTAATACCCTCAAAAGCTCCCTCCAATTCACCGAAAAGAGCAAAGTCCATATATACAGAGGGACAGCATATAATGTTGCACTAGGGCTCAACACAGTCTCTTCATACGTAAAGATATTTCAGTATTTTAGGACTTATTCACAAATCAGTGTTTTGATCAGTGTCTAAGCCAAAACTAGGGTCTTTCCATTATACCTTATGTATGTGTGGTCTCTACGCCAGATACTGGCTTGCAAACAAGGATGAAAAACACTAAAAAACACTGATGTATGAATAAGGCTTCATGCACACAACCCTGTGCAATGTACGAGTCAGTAAGAATGGAACAGATGGCACACACTGGTATCCATGTGCTGTCCATGATTTACAATGACCAATACACTTGAATATATGGAACAAGCCACAAAAAAAGCCAGGTATAGGACCTGCTCCGTATTTTGCAGCTCTTTTTTACAGTTCTGACCTACATCTGTAAAAACTATAGAAACAAAATGGGTCCAGGACTTAAGCAGGATGCATTTGGCTAAATAGGTCATCCTAGATATGGACCAATCATGTGTCAACTAGCAAATATCAAAGTTACCTCTGGTCATAAACTGATGCCATTTAATCTCACAAAATTTAGGGTGTATTCTGACAAGATAAGAAGCTCCACTTGCTTACCACTGTGTTTTTCCATCTTGTAGATGCATACCCTCTTGAAAACTACTGGAATAGAAACTCTGAACTATCAAACTCTTTACTGAAATAGAAGTACTTCTAATCCATTGCAGAATACTGTATATATTAATAACTTTCCCACAGTCCTCTCAACCATAATCAGAGGACCTGCTTATTCACACAAAGGGTGTGACTTGAGCTCTCAGCAGGGAATGAGGTTATGCACACATAGGTGTCCTAGTTCTGTATGTATTTAAACCTGTTCAGTAGAAATAAACAAAGCAAAAATATTAACACATGAATGGGATCACTGATCCCTAAACATATGGATTTAAGGCACACATGGTGACTGCAGGACTGGGGACGTGCAAGTTCTGTCCATCTATTTAAAGGGAATGTGTCACTGAAAAATTTTTTTTTTTTTTTAGTTGTATGTTCAACATGTTTAAGAAGTTTTTTTATTTTGTTTTAGTTTAGTTTTTACCTGTCAGTCTGCAGGTAAAATGCTAGAATGGAGTGGGTAAAATAAGGTACTGCCTGGTATACCGTGGATCCAGTATGTACAGTCATGGCCAAAAGTTTTGAGAATGATACAAATATTAATTTTTACAAAGTCTACTGCTTCAGTTTTTCTAATGGCAATTTGCATATACTCCAGAATGTTATAAAGAGTGATCAGCTTAACAGCAATTACTTGCAAAGTCAATATTTGCCTAGAAAATGAACTTTATCCCCCAAAACACATTTCAACATCATTGCAGCCCTGCCTTAAAAGGACCACCTAACATCGTTTCAGTGATTGCTCCATTAACACAGGTGTGGGTGTTGATGAGGACAGGGCTGGAGATCAATCTGTCATGATTAAGTAAGAATGACACCACTGGACACTTTAAAAGGAGGCTGGTGCTTGCCATCATTGTTTCTCTTCTGTTAACTATGGTTATCTCTAAAGAAACACGTGCAGTCATCATTGCACTGCACAAAAATGGCCTAACTGGGAAGAGTATTGCAGCTAGAAAGATTGCACCTCAGTCAACAATCTATCGCATCATCAAGAACTTCAAGGAGAGAGGTTCCATTGGTGCCAAAAAGGCTCCAGGGCGCCCAAGAAAGACCAGCAAGCGGCAGGACCGTCTCTTAAAAGTGTTTCAGCTGCGGGATCGGGCTACCAGCAGTGCAGAGCTTGCTGAGGAATGGCAGCAGGCAGGTGTGAGTGCATCTGCACACACTGTGAGGCGGAGACTCTTGGAGCAAGGCCTGGTCTCAAGGAGGGCAGCAAAGAAGCCACTTCTCTCCAGAAAAAACATCAGGGACAGACTGATATTCTGCAAAAGGTACAGGGAGTGGACTGCTGAGGACTGGGGGAAAGTCATTTTCTCTGATGAATCCCCTTTTCGATTGTTTGGAACATCTGGAAAACAGCTTATTCGGAGAAGAAGAGGTGAGCGCTACCACCAGTCTTGTCTCATGCCAACTGTAAAGCATCCTGAAACCATTCATGTGTGGGGTTGCTTCTCAGCCAAGGGAATCGGCTCTCTCACAGTCTTGCCTAAAAACACAGCCATGAATAAAGAATGGTACCAGAATGTCCTCCAAGAGCAACTTCTCCCAACCGTCCAAGAGCAGTTTGGCGCTCAACAATGCCTTTTCCAGCATGATGGAGCACCTTGCCATAAAGCAAAGGTGATAACTAAATGGCTCAGGGAACAAAACATAGAGATTTTGGGTCCATGGCCTGGAAACTCCCCAGATCTTAATCCCATTGAGAACTTGTGGTCAATCATCAAGAGACGGGTGGACAAACAAAAACCAACAAATTCAGACAAAATTAAAGCATTGATTCTGCAAGAATGGACTGCTATCAGTCAGGATTTGGTCCAGAAGTTGATTGAGAGCATGCCAGGGAGAATTGCAGAGGTCCTGAAGAAGAAGGGTCAACACTGCAAATATTGACTTGCTGCATTAACTCATTCTAACTGTCAATATAAGCTTCTGTTACTCATAATATGAATGCAATTATATTTCTGTATGTGATAAAAACATCTGACAAACACACATAAAAACCAGAGGGCAGCAGATCATGTGAAAATAGAATATTTGTGTCATTCTCAAAACTTTTAGCCATGACTGTACTGCTGCCTCCAGTGACTATTAGTATGAGGCAGACTTGCTTTGTCCACATCAAACCAGGCGCGTTGTGGCTGCATACAGTAGAGGCATAGTTAGAGCATACATTGACCATGCAGCACCCCATAATGCCGAGACTCTGGGTATGTTAGCTGTAACAGGTTGGCAGGCAGAACCAACCAAATGGCACGGCTAACGCTCCCGGAGCTGATACAGCACCGACTACTGGATCCATACCTTATTTAAACCACTCCATTCTAGACTCAACCCAGTCTGCACTTCAGTGTGGAGAAGAAAGTTCTCAAAATGGCTTGTGACCCCTATTTTACCAAATCACAATTTATACAACAGTCCAGGCCATTCTGCGGCAACACATCCCCTTTAACACAAATTGTGGCCTGACCACAGACACTACTTCCTCTTCCTGGCTATTCCCCCCGATCACACAGCAATATGCACAATACAGCTGTCAACTGCAGTTAAAACATAAAAGGGGTTAGTAAGGGCTAAAAACTTCTTAACCCCTGACTGAAACCTTCTACTACTGGACAACAAAAATGTATGGATAGGCAACAATACAGGTACAGCATCTTCACACTCAATAAGACTTCATTCAAAGAGGAAAACTGTTAAAGCGGGTAGCTGGGATGTGTACCTAGATATCACATGGGCATTTTCACACATCCTAACAGAGATGCAGACCTTTCTCACATATCAACATAACATATCTGAAAACAAACAATCCGCACCAAAGAGGACTCAGTAGTGGCAGACTGCACAACATGTCAATCCTTTAAAATGAGAGGAGCCTGCACAGGTGAATAGCCTGGGGTACAAAGCCAAACAATGACTGTGTGTGTTTCCTCTGCCAACGTAAACTGTAGATCCTTACTAACGGATGTTAACAGCCAAAAGTCATTGTTACTCTAAATGAGATTCATGTTTTACAATTTTTATTTTTTTTTTTCTTTGCTACCACACCATTACCCTAAAAGTGCCATATTCTTTCAGTAGCGGTCATGTGTCTTGGCCAAGCATATGCAGGTTTTAATGGAGAGAGGCAAGCAAGCCACTGCCAGAACCCTCCAGCAGGGACTTCTCACCTGGGGGAGCAAATTCGACATGTCAGATCCTTCTTCCTCCCAACAACGTTCTGGAAATATGTATATGGGGCCACCAGAGTAGGACAGTCGGCAGGTTTGGCTTACTTTTCTCACACAAGGAGGTAAGACATAACCAGAGGAGTCTGCAAAATGCTTAGTTTTCACTCCCCATTAAATACAGATGCAAGGAAGGCCAAAATTGTGCTCAGCAGACAGCCATTTGAAAGTTTATAGGCTTGAAAATGATTTTTCCAAAGCAGAAACTTCTCCTTTATCCACAAGATAATAGCTAAATTGCAGATATGGGGAATTTGACCACTGGAACCTCCACCAGTCACAAGAAAGATGGTATTGTTCTTCCCAATCTGAATGAAGCGCTAGTCAGAAAGATGCAGCCCCCTGATCCATTCATTTTATTGGGGCAGCTGGACTTTGCCCTTGGCTACCTCTGGTGTTTCCACTGAAGTGAATGGAGCGGTGGTATGCCTTTATGACGAACACTCCATCCAGAATCCCCAAACATATTTTTTTTAATATATAGCTGACCTATCCACAGAATAAGCCATCAGTATTTGATCTGTAGAGCCCCATACACCCAGCTGTTCCGACAGCATCTGAGCGCCAGAAGCTATAGCAGTGGACGGGGAGTGTGTGCGGCCTCTCCTATTTAAGCTAGTGCCTGAAGACTTATTCTATGCATAGGTCATCAGCATGAAAAGCTGATTTGAGGTTGGAAAACCCCTTTGAACAGTCTAGCTTTAGTAAAATCATCCTAATATACAACTCAATGTTTTTGTCCAAGTAATTAAATTAGTTTAACTATACATCTGCTCTTTTTTTGGAAGAAGAAAAAAAAAAAAAAACCAAAAAAAAACTCTCTGTATGTAAACACAAGTAATAGTGTTATGCTTGAATACTTTGTGCTCCCATAAATAAAATTAAGCCTTTATTGTTAGGAGCCATCATATGTCAAATTAAATCGTACCCTAACAAAGTCTTTCAAAGGGTAGAGTTAATTCATACAAATACATTTCTAAGCATGACATTAATAATGTTCCAAGTGACAGTTTTCTTGGAATAAAGGAGATTTGTATGACACGGCATATAGCACTAATGAAAGTAACCTTAAATGAACAAGAAAAGAGCTAGCACCTGCTTGGTTATACAAAATATCAAGTCTTCAATTATTATCACTCATCCACTTCACACTAGCGTCGCTTAACACTAGCATTCCCATTGCCTATAATAGGGTCCATTGGGTGCCAGTCATTTTAAAACCAAAAAAAAAGTCTTCTGTGCAGGACCTTCACCACTCCCCCCACCCCCCCCCCGACGATTTTCAGGTGGACACTGCAACAGAGTCTCCAATTGAGACAGTGGCACAGATGTAAACATAGCTTAAGGGCCAGTTCCGCAGGTTTCCTTAGGTAAACCACTTTTCTATGCGTATCGGTTTCTGTTCGGGTGTCCCCAAGCGAACTCCCCACACAGAAACCGAACGCAGATGTGAACTGGCCCTTACATGGATAGCATACAATTTAAATATAGAACTGAAGGCTGAGGTAGGGAACTTTAAACTTGAATTAGAAAAAGTATTTAACACAATGTATTCATTTTCTGATACAGTGTTGGTATGGTATGTGCCAATGTTCTGTAGGAAGGTTTGCAATTTGGTACTCAAAGTTTCAAAAGGGAAAGATACCATAATTCATTATTGTTCATTGCACATGCAGACCAGGTTCCTAAATATAAGATTGATTTAGCTTTCTTACTATCTAAATTTTTCCTGTGCTGTACTCACTAAAAGTATCCAAATAATTATTCATTTCCCTTGCTTGTATAGCGCCAACATATTCCACAGCGTTTTACATCATTCACTGTTCCCTAGTAGCTCTCACAAGCTAAAATTCCTTATCTATATGTCTTTGGAGTATGGGCCAAAGTACTTGGAGGAAACCCATCCAAACTTGTAGAGAACATACTGCCTTTGGTCAGTTCAAACCAGGACCTAAACTTTGTAAGACAACAGTTTCAGCACTGAGCCAACATGCTGCCCAATTACAATAAAAGTGGACATGCCTATGGTAAGGCCTGCAAAAGGTCAGCTGAGGGAAGAGAGACACAAAAAATGCTTTCATGTATATGATAAAAATATAAGTACACCAATTATTGGGATATGAATCACACATTACATGTACCTAAGAAAATGCAATTAGGAAACTACTGAAAGACAAATTCAAGCACCAAGATTTGCCCCAAAGGCTTTCTAGTCATTTGATATCCCCCCATGAACAGACGTAAGGGTCAGAGGTTACAGATCTGAAGAGGAGCATGAAACCTAAGCTCAGTATTCATCCACTGAACAGGATTTTGTCATACGAAAAACAATCACATGGTATTTCAACTTTAATATTCCCTGAACCTGAAGGTCTACTTTAAATGAAAAAAAAAAACCTTTTAAAAAGTGATGACAGACAGAAGAGCATTATAAAAGCAGGGGGAAAAAAAAAAAAAAATCACATCAAGAACATTTTACCACTTTCTGGCAACAAAGGTGACTCAGTGGTTTGCTGCCTTACAGTACTAAGTTAGAAATGATTGACTTAATGAACATTCATTCTTGACCATTACCCCATGTAAATAAGATCAACTAACAAATATGAACACATTCATTTGTTGACTGATCACATCTTTCATGTGGGCATAAAAACCATCATTTGTCAGATGAACATCTCCCCATGTAGACAGATGATGTGCTACTGACAAATGCAGACTGTATGGGGACAAACAATGGGGAAAAATAAGTATTGTATACACCGGCGATTTTGCAAGTTTTCCCACTAACAAAGAATGGAGAGGTCTGTAATTTTTATCCTAGGTACACTTCAACTGTGAGACAGAATCTAAAAAAAAAAAAAAAAACAGAAAATCACATTGTATGATTTTTAAATTAATTTGCAGTTGAAGTGGAACTACACTTAGGATTGTTAGAAAAATATTACTTATACTTTATAATGGATTTTAGCTCTAACACGCCATGGCACCTAACCCAATGCTAGTTGCATTCCCTGTTGACCCAGCCTTACTAAGACTTCCTGTTGCACTCCCTAAATTTAGTGGTCGGTTACCTGCTGACCTATGAAATTGGTGAGTGGTAACAGTCTTAATAAGGCATCGATAAGAAAGTTGGGTAGAGAGTACATCCATTATCAAAAAATTTTTTTTTTAATTTATATATATATATATATATATATATATATATATATATATTAGTATTATAATATACATCACTGTTATACTCAGCTTGTGGAGTTTATCTGTGGGTCTGGTTTTCCTTTTGGGCTGCTTGAATAACCTCAAAAACCAGTCCATTGTCATGTGATGATCACACAGGTGCACAGCTCGTTACATTCACAGCACAGTAATCAGATATCTGCCTGGTAACAAGCTGTGCACCTGTGTGATCATCACATGACCATGAACTGATTTTTGAGGTTATTCAAGCACACAGCCAATAGGAAACCCAAATTCACAAATACAAATGGACTGTATATCACAGGACCATGGACTGATTTTTATCCACGAGTAAGCAGAATCAATGGCAGTAAGCAGAAACCTAGAAAACCGTGAGGAATTGATACAGAAAGTAAACTTTTTATTATACAAACAATAACATTTGTCTCTCAATATTGGTCTGAAAGTGGACAACCCCTTTAAGAAATGCATGTTTTCCACTGATCAAATGACCAACAGCCAACACAATTTCTAAGGCTAGGTTCACACCTGTGCCTGCTCTCCAATTGGGGTTTCCGTCCCCAAATCTGCTTGAAAAATGTGGGTAGAAAAGTCCTGCAAGCAGGACTGTTCTCGTCATATTTTTTGGGCGGAAACCGGCGGACCCCATTATAGTCTATGGGGTTTGCGTGTTTCCACTGGTAACCGCTTTTTAAGCGAAGTGGGTTTCTGTTTTTCCCGTCCCCAAGCGGACCAGAAGAGCGGAAACCCGAACGCAGGTGTGAACCTAGCGTAAGTGTCAAGATATATAGAAGATGAATTTCTTGAATGCTAATTCTAGTGACATCTGCTTTTTGTAAACAGATCTCTTTGTAAATAATAAAAGGAAAAGAACAGAAGCTCACTATATATCACACTAGAGTAATAAGCTAAGAAAACAATGGGATATATTGGTGCTAGCTTGGTTACAAGTGATATAGACAACAATCCATGACCAGTGCCAACACGAACAAGGTGACAGTAAACACCCCTAAGACACATGACTGCTCTTGGTTCGATTACTCAACAAATAACTGGTTTGGGCAGATGGAGTAGAGGTTTCAATTATGGTTCTATGTGCAAAGGGCATATGTCTCAAAAGGACTAATTTAAAGATGGCTATTACATTGTAATTACATAAAGATAGAAAATCTAAACTAGATTCAGTAAAAAACTGAGGTCGGTCATCTCCAAACCAACGCACATTGCTACTTTTACCCAAAGAATTGGAGGAATACATTTTCCAATTTAGTTACGCTAGGTTCACACATGTGTTCGGGTTTCTATTTGTGGGGTCCGTTTGGGGAACCCAAGAACGGAAACCTAATCCGCTTAAAAAAAAGTGGTTACCCGCAGAACCCATAGACTATAATGGGGTCCGCCAACTTTCAACCCAAAAAAGCGGAAAAATGCGGCAGAACTTTTCTTTCCAGGTTTTTTAAGCGGATTTGGGGACGGAAACCCCAATTGGAGAGCAAGCACAGGTGTGAACCTAGCCTTATCTGTATTATGAAACATAACACACCAAGCATGTGTGATCTACTAACCGTAGTTGGACATTGGGTGAACAGCAGCAAGCAAAATAATGACCAATACAATGGCCCACATTACCCAAGACTGTTTTTTATGCCAGTCTAAGTAAGGTAGAGTAATAATAAAGGTGCACATCTCAATTCTGGTGCATTTGCACCTGTCTACCAATTAGGACAAACAATGTACACCTGTTCAAAGATCTCAGCAAAAAACAGCAATTTTCACATTTGCCAATTTAGGAGAATTGAACAATTTGACCTAAACTTTTAGAGACCATGCAAATTATTTTTATTAGTTTACAAATATGAAAATGAAAATAAAGTAGAATGTTGTAAGTTATCATTTGCAACATTTTACTCCATAAATTGGCATAAACTGCTTAATAAATGTAGTACATGCCCAAGGAGGAAAGACAGCAGCAGCAGAAAACCTTCTATAGGAGTTCTGCTGTGAGCAAATCCCAGCCAGCTGAGCACCTGCAGTGGCAAGTACTTAAAGTGATAAAGATATCCGCCAAATTAGTCCTCTCACAGCTGACCTCTATAGGCAAGACCATGGTTACCACTTTTGGTTAATAAAATGTATACTGTAGAATAGCCACTGTCTTCTATAGGACAACCCTATGTCTGAGCGCTCTTTAAAAGGTAGCTTCACTGGTAGTGGAAAGGGATAAAATCTCCTGCAGCGGATTTAAAAATCTGCACCACAAGTCAATTTCCACATGGAAAAATCAGCACGTAGAGGAGATTTGCTAAAGGGGTTGTCAAGACCCTATGGAAGATATTAATAAAGAAAAATGCGTCAGAATTCTGGTATTACTTGCACCAAATATGCAGTTTTAGAAACATTTTAGACACATTTCCGACCTGTACAAAAAAGGAATGTGGCCCAAGTTGCAACTTTGTGTACCAAAAATGCACCAAGAACTTTTAAGCTAACTAATAAGAGGTGCAATGTTAGACTAGATAGTCTAACAATACATCAGATTTATGAGACAGCGGTCAACAGTTTAGGACTTCCTTGCCTAACCTGCAATAACACCATTTGTAAATCTGCCTGTATATAAGATACCGATGACCTATTCACAGCATAGGTGATCTACTCATCATACCAGCTGATTCCGTTGCCTGAAACTATACACAGTTCAACTCCTATTCCAATGAATGTGAACAAAGCTGTAGTTCCCCCAATACCATCGCTATGTACTGTGTACTACAGGGGTGATACCAGGGAACTGCAGGACTGCTCCCAGCTGCATACAGATTACGACAGCCAGATGAGCCTATTGGTACGAGGTCTTGTGTATAGGTCACCACTAATAACTGTTGGTATGCTGATATGCTGCAGATTTTACATAAAGTCTGCATGGAAAATCCACAGCAAATGTTTGTGCAGATTGGCCTTATACACATTTCACAGATATTTACTGTACTGTATTTATCAATTATTACTTGCTATTTATACAAAATATATCCTGTAGCCATCACTCTTTGCAATGGAGCTCACAATCAAATTTCCTCTAAGCAATTCCCATACGCTGGAGAAAACATGGAAACATGCTGTACACCATGCAGATGTCTTGAGGGCAAGTTCACACAGCAGAATTTATGTTATGGAATCCGCTGCAAAAAAAATCTGCTTCCTATTCACTTTAATGGGAAGCAGGCAATTCTTAAAACAAGGCAATGGACAGACAAGAGCTACTGGATGGCACATTTCTTCATATAATTAAACTATATGTCTTTAAGGATATAATATAAAAACAAGCCGACATTAACAAGGGAATTGTTGGCATCAGTTTTCTTACCTGTGACCTGGGAGAGCTAGTTATACATCAAACTTTCAGCCAATCATCATAAACTGAGTATATGGTGTGGTATCATTTTACAGATTTTTTTTTTTTTTTTTTTTAAAAACACACATGTATGCCCTTGATGCTAAGGACTTTCACACAAAATTCAATCAGGCTTACGAAGAATACTCTGAAGTATAATCAAATAAAACAAAAAAAATTTTTTTTTATATATATATATATATATATATATATATATATATATATATATATATATATATATACACACACACACACACAGTTAAAATTCCAAGAACTAGAAAAACTGTAGAAAAACAAACCTGTATCTATCTATCTATCTATCTATCTAGGCATCTCTATATGTTAGGTTACTTTGCTTCCTGTATTTTTCCTCATTAGAAACTGGAGTGGATAAAATCCTGCATATTTTCGGTTAACATATACCTCGAGTCATAATTAGTCACTTGACATTAAAGGGATTCTTCCATCTTCTCTGTCGATTTCGGGCAGGAACCAGGCAGATCCCATTATCGTTTATGGTGTCCACAAGTTACTGCTTTTTAAGCAGATAGGGTTCCCGTTTTTCTGGTCCCCAAGCGGACCCGAAGAACACAAACCCCAACACTAGTGTGAACCATATCGTAATATTAAATGCCTATTGTACGAACCAGCAAATTGGCCAGACACCTACATTAAGTTGAGGTAAAAATAGCAAATCTAAGGCTAAGGCCACAAGTTGTGAAAGCAGCTATTTTGTTACAGATTTTGCTGCAGTTTTTTGAACCAAAGTCAGCTGTGGATTGAGCAGACATATATTGTATCAGTACTACCTTTATATCTCCCATTGCTTTTGCAGCCACTCTTGGCTTTGGCTCGAAAAACCACAGCAAAATCTGCAACTGGGAAAGAGGGGCTACTTTACACTGTCCACAGGAAGCTATAATTTCAGAAATCACAGCACAAATGCTAGTGGTGATCAATACAAAATCCACATCACATGATAGCACTCATTGACCACCTCATCTTTGAGATCACATAGCAACCAGCACCAAGCAGGGTATTCTCAAGAATACAAAGAACTATGCAATTGTATGTTGCTCAGGCCCACTGTCAGGTTCAATAGAAACGTATAAAAATCTTAAATAATCTACTCTAAGGACAAGGGAAGACACCCCCACAGATCAGCTGTTCTCAGCAGCCTGTACACAGAAAATGGGCAGGAAGGAGACAGCTCCATTCTCTACAGTGGCTGAACAGAATCAGTGCAGTGAAAGAGCTGATCTGCAGTAACCTGGTCTGGCACTGCTGTGAACTGCTTATTGATAGGGTTGAGGAAGGGGATATCAGACCCTTATGGATCTGATATTGATGCCTGGAAAACCCCTTTAGGCTAAGGCCCCACGTTGCAGAAAAGAGTCTTTTATTGTTGGAGATTTTGTTGTGGTTTGTTGTGAAGTCCAGAGTGGCTTCAAAAGGAATGGGAAATATAAAGGGAACACTTATACTTCTCCCTTCTGATCAATCCACTCATGGCTTTAGTTTAAAAAAAAAAAAAAAAAAAAAAAAAAGGTGCTTTAGCCTTAAACAGCAATAGTCACAAAATAAATTTGTTCGGGCCGATTCACATCTGCGTTCGGCTTTCCGTTTGGGGACCAACTGAACGGAAACCTAGACGCATAAAAAGCGGTTTTCACCTGGGAAACCACACGGACCCCATAGACTATAATGGGGTCCGTGTAGTTTCCGCTCGATTTCCTCATGAAACATGTGGAGAGAAAAGTGCTGCTTGCAGGACTTTTCTCTCCGCTTGCTTCATGCGGAAATCACACAGACCCCATTATAGTCTATGAATTCCGCGGGTTTCCTCAGGTAACTGCTTTTCTATGCGTACAGGTTTCCGTTCGGCAGGTCCCCAAGCGGACTCCCTGAACAGAAACCCAAGTGCAGATGTGAATCAGCCCTTACTACCCTGATATTCACTGTAAAATTGCTTAGAAACCAAGTTTTCAAGAGATTGTTCAATGAATAAAAAGGAACAAGTTTGAAAAAACTTGCCAGCTATGCCATCACAGGGCAGAGTATTTTGGAACTGGAAAATAGAGACATACAGTGCCTTGCGAAAGTATTCGGCCCCCTTGAACTTTTCAACCTTTTGCCACATTTCAGGCTTCAAACATAAGGATATAAAATTTTAATTTTTTGGTGAAGAATCAACAACAAGTGGGATACAATCGTGAAGTGGAACGAAATTTATTGTATATTTTAAACTTTTGTAAAAAATAAAAAACTGAAAAGTGGGGCGTGCCAAATTATTCGGCCCCCTTAAATTAATACTTTGTAGCGCCACCTTTTGCTGCGATTACAGCTGCAAGTCGCTTGGGGTATGTCTCTATCAGTTTTGCACATCGAGAGACCGAAATTCTTGCCCATTCTTCCTTGGAAAACAGCTCGAGCTCAGTGAGGTTGGATGGAGAGTGTTTGTGAACAGCTGTTTTCAGCTCTTTCCACAGATTCTCGATTGGATTCAGGTCTGGACTTTGACTTGGCCATTCTAACACCTGGATACGTTTATTTGTGAACCATTCCATTGTAGATTTTGCTTTATATTTGGGATCATTGTCTTGTTGGGAGATAAATCTCCGTCCCAGTCTCAGGTCTTTTGCAGACTCCAACAGGTTTTCTTCCAGAATGGTCCTGTATTTGGCTCCATCCATCTTCCCATCAATTTTAACCATCTTCCCTGTCCCTGCTGAAGAAAAGAAGGCCCAAACCATGATGCTGCCACCACCATGTTTGACAGTGGGGATGGTGTGTTCAGGGTGATGAGCTGTGTTGCTTTTACGCCAAACATATCGTTTTGCATTGTGGCCAAAAAGTTCGATTTTGGTTTCATCTGAGCAGAGCACCTTCTTCCACATGTTTGGTGTGTCTCCCAGGTGGCTTGTGGCAAACTTTAAATGAGACTTTTTATGGATATCTTTGAGAAATGGCTTTCTTCTTGCCACTCTTCCATAAAGGGCAGATTTGTGCAGTGTACGACTGATTGTTGTCCTATGGACAGACTCTCCCACCTCAGCTGTAGATCTCTGCAGTTCATCCAGAGTGATCATGGGCCTCTTGGCTGCATCTCTGATCAGTCTTCTCCTTGTTTGAGATGAAAGTTTAGAGGGATGGCCGGGTCTTGGTAGATTTGCAGTGGTCTGATACTCCTTCCATTTCAATATGATCGCTTGCACAGTGCTCCTTGGTTTGTTTAAAGTTTGGGAAATCTTTTTGTATCCAAATCCGGCTTTAAACTTCTCCACAACAGTATCACGGACCTGCCTGGTGTGTTCCTTGGTCTTCATGATGCTCTCTGCGCTTTAAACAGAACCCTGAGACTATCACAGAGCAGGTGCATTTATACGGAGACTTTATCACACACAGGTGGATTATATTTATCATCAGTCATTTAGGACAACATTGGATAATTCAGAGATCCTCACTGAACTTCTAGAGTGAGTTTGCTGTACTGAAAGTAAAGGGGCCGAATTATATTGCACGCCCCACTTTTCAGTTTTTTATTTTTTACAAAAGTTTAAAATAACCAATAAATTTCGTTCCACTTCACAATTGTGTCCCACTTGTTGATTCTTCACCAAAAAATTTAAATTTTATATCTTTATGTTTGAAGTCTGAAATGTGGCAAAAGGTTGAAAAGTTCAAGGGGGCCGAATACTTTCACAAGGCACTGTATGGTCGTTCATGTGTTAACTACTAAAATGCAATCAAGTTATTATTCTTAAAAATTCAATTAACTTCGAGAAACATGTTTTTTTCATAAGACAGAATACATTACACATCATTATAGTATACAATCTGTGTAATTCTTTGATTTGTACATGGTAATGTTGTTAGAAGTAATACAACCTACATGAATCCTCCTGAATTACGAGATGTCAAAGATGCAGCACAACATATTTCTGTTAGCTTAGTATTAAAGGATTGTCTGCAATGAACGCTAAAGCAAGTCGCACAGAGAAAAGCTACCTAAACACTTTAGATGGTTGTTGGGTGAACATTCATTCAGCTGATGTCTATTCAACGCGACTCCCTAGAAATACAAATTCAGCTCAATTGAAACCCAACATGTCGGTCGGGAATCCTCTTACAGATTATAAAATCTGCTAGGCCCACTGAAATTGGGACAACTCGGGCAACTTTTTATGTGCTAAAACAGCAAGTTATACAACTTAGGCTGGGTTCACAACTGCGACAGAATCTCCAAGAGTCCATTGAAAATCGGAGAAAAATAAAGTCTTGCACAGAGAACTTTCTTTCTGCCGCTTTCAATTTCAAAATAACGGACACCATCGGACCCCCAATAGCACATCAGGCACAAAAACTAACTGAGCTTGTTGCATGGGAGGGGTGGAGGCTAGAGAGAAAATTCCAACTGCGCAGGAATCTGTGGAGTGGCGCCTATTAAGAGATGCTATTGGTGAGAGGTCCTCTTTAATGTCTCTTGGTCTGTGTAGTTCAAGAAGCTATGGACATTACATTGTAATTTCAAGGATTATATATGTGGAAAGGAATTTATGGTGTGAATAAAAAGATGGCTTTGTGGTGTGTGCCTGATATACAATAGCTTGCCTTATACATACTGTGAGTGAATATGAAATCATAAACTGTAGGAATACATTCTTTGAACTTATTTCGCTTATACTCTCTTATTATTTCAGATTTATGTGTAGTAGTTCAAAATGTTTGACCACAAAGGGAGAAGTGAAACATGTATTCAGTGAATGTCATGACGGGTTTGAGTGACAAACATTATATGGACAAAAGTATTGGGACACTTAAGACATTACACCTACAGAAGCTTATATGAGAACCCATTGTAAATCATTCTAAAGGCATTAATATAGTTGGTTCCCACTTTGCAGCTATTAAACAGCTTCCACTCTTCAGACGTTTCATTCACTCCCATTGCCACAGTTGTACAAAATTCAGCTCTCAGCCATGCCGTCTGCCTTTACAAACATGTGAAAGAGTGGCACGTTCTACCGTGCTGGCAAAGTCAATAATGTGAAAAATGATGGTTACTGAAGAAGACACTCAATGAAAAGAACGCCATATTCCTTGAAATAAGTTCCCACTTAAGCCTTGAATCAGCCAGCTGAGACAACAAGCTCAAAGACACAGCATGACTTTTCTTTTTACCAGCTCCCTCAGAGTAATAAATATGACATGTAAGCAACGGCAGAGTGTTTACCAGGTGCCAGTCATAGGAACATGCAATAAATCCAGGCACCTTGATTTCACACCACTGGCGCTAACAGTGAAGACAATTAAATGAATGGTTGCTTTACTTTCAGAACAAATTGCACACCATAGACGCCCCGTCCTCCAAATAGGAGCTGCAATTCACTCTGAAATCTTCTGTAATTTGGGAAAATAATGTTACCATGTTTAGGGAAACAGGTTTCTAGATATTTTTGGTGGTGCAGGGCAGTACAGATAAAACAGACTGTAGGTACAAAGTATTTTTACATCCTCTGTTCAATTCTGTTAAGTTTATCTAAGAAATCTAAACAAATACTTTTTCCTGAGATACTTTAAGTAGTGCAATACAGACACTAGACACTGTTTTACTATGGCAGGGTCAGTCCCATATAGCCATTATAAAAGCAACAGATGTTTCTTGGTCTCCTTTACATTGACCCAGTGACCTCAAGTAACCAGAGAAGTGATCAGCAAGCATTAGGATCTCTTACTGAAGATCTGTAAACTACGACATACATATTACTTTAAGAAGACCTGTACACTCTCCTGACAAGTATATTTTAGTAAATACTTATGCTTAATATGCCTCATAATACAATTCTTGTGCATCCCTCCTAGTAAAATAGGAATAAACTGACAACTGGGTTTTACATTTTCCAATCACTGTCGATTCTGAAGGGGCAATCCCCTTTCACAGGGTAAAGGTAACATCCAGTTATCAATTTATTCATGAATACACAGGCTGGGGGCATGTAGCATTTTTGACACTTAATCCAGGTGAACAAAAGCACCAGGAATATTGAAGATACCCAAATGGCACTGGGAGAGTAGAGAGGCCCCTTTACACATTAAAGAGGTTATTCCAGCAAGAATATTTATCCTTTATCCATAGGGTAAATAACTGATTGGTGGGGGTCTGACTACTGAGACCAGGGGGTTTTCTCCAGTCGTCATGCACTCAGTCTGACCCCAGGCAGATTAATGTAGGCATGTAACATGGTTGACAGAAATCTCTTACCATTCACTTCAATAGGAGGGCCGGAGATAGTTGAAGTACAATGGTCCGCTATCGTTTGGGCTCCCACTGAAATGAATGGGTGGACAGTCAACCAAGTTACATGCTCACATACAGCCTGGCTGCAGTCAGGATGATGGCACAACAAGAGGAAGAACACCCCTCTTCTCAGGACCAATGGTGGTAGTAGTCAGGCCCCCACCAATCAACCATCCATCCTATGGATAGAAGATAAATATTCTTGGGGGCATAAACAAAAATATGAAAAAATATAGGATAACTTGTAGCAAGTTGCTTTATCGCTGATCTATCCATTTCTGTCCTGCAGCACCACATGACCTGCATTCTGACTCTCTTAATCTTAGAGTACTCTGTATGGACCGGAGGTCAGTCTCTCTTTGCTTTCCTATTAGAATCACACTTGGCTCTTCATTTCCAAATTGAGCAAACACACACACAAAAAAAAAAAAATTATATATATATATATATATATATATATATATATATATATATTATATTTTAATAATAATAATATATTATAATAATATATATATGTTACCGTTAAAGTGCGGAATCAGTTAATCTGCAGATTAACTAGGTAATGTGCAGATTCACTAAGGCGATCCGTTAAAGTGCGGAAAACTTATTTCATTTCTGACATTACCTAGGTAATCTGCAGATTACCTAGCTAATGTGCACTTTACCTACTAGGTACTCGTTAAAGTGCAGATAACGACATGTTTTGCCGGAACAACAGCAGCAACGTCGCTGTTTAGGCTTACAGCGAATGTAATGCCGGCAAAAAAAGGATTGGGGACAGTATAGGGAAAGGTTGAAGACCTGTTTGCTTTCAAAACCCATTCAACTTGAATGGGTTTTGAAAGCAAACAGGCAGGTGTGTGTGCGCCTGCTTACACCCTCTGCACCGTGAAAAGACGTTTTTTTTATTTTTTTTCGTTGGAAACAAAGTCCTTCGTGTCCGAAAAAAAAAAAAAAAAAAAAAGCTGGCTGCGAAGCAGCATAGAGGGTGTAAGCGCACACACACCCGCCCGTTTGCTTTCAAAATCCATTCAAGTTGAATGGGCTTTGAAAGCAAACCGTCTTAGTTTATGCTACGCACTGGGCAGCCGACGGCCGGTGACGACGAGACTCTGCTGGCAAAAGAATACTAACAGCGGAGGGAGAAGAGGGGGGACGGAGTAGGGACAACAGGACTACGAGGGAAACAAACTTCCAAACTTTAACTATCCACAAGTCGCGAATGTGCACATTAACTAAGTAAAGTGCGGAAAACTCCTGATTCCGCACTTTAACGGAGCAAATCAGTTAATCTGCAGATTACCTAGGTAATGTGCACATTCATTGATTTCGCACTTTAACGGTAACATATATATGTGTGTGTGTCTTCTTTCTTCAAGACACTTTTTAATGGGAATTGCTGGTCAGTCACAACTGCACCAACATCTAAAGAAATCTGGAGCACAAGTACATCAGATCAGAACTGACAAAATAATTGTCTATAGTATTAGACACATTTACTGTATTTTCATTTGTATATCATTCTAAAGAAAGGCATTTTCCTTAAAACTCCTGAACCTGCTCTACTACATAACCAATAAATGTGTGGTTTACAGCAACACTATTGAGAGCACAGACAATTCAGTGAGAACAAGGGATGTCACCGAGCAGACAGCTGTGTAGGAGGCCGATATTCTGACGGTTACTCCAGGTTTTGTTTTCATTCACTCAGATACAATTCAAAAGGAAGCTGCAGTCTTCCTGAACAAGTTCAGACATGCCAAAACCAAGAAACTCAGGAGATTCTTAAGCTTCATATCCATGTCATAATTGTTGACAAGTATAGCACACACCATCACAGTACTATCGCAGAGATAAGACAAAATGACCACAAGAGCATAGCTAAAGGGATTCTAGACACAGATGGCAAACCTGTAACACAAGACCAAATCAGGGGAGCGCTTTCTAGAAGTCATGCAGAAACTTGCAACCGCCCATAATGTCTAAAAAAGTATTCCCAAGAGTAACTGGCAGCAGATGACAAGGTTCCTATCTAATAAACAGACATACTGTATGAGGCGCAGGACCTGGAATGTGCAGCTCGCCTTCACACTTACATACAGAATGACAGACGGGCAGAAAGCGAAAAGCTGAAATCTGCAAATTACATTGTGGTAAACAGAGACAAAGTGCTCCCCCCTGCTTAATTTAGATAAAACTCATCTCTATGGAAACCAGTATAAAAAGAAAATATGTCTACACTGCACCATGCTTAGACAAAAACATCCAAACCATAACGCTCATTGTAGACATCAACGCTTAGCTTTTTCATCTTAAAAAATAAAAGATAGTTAGTCATGACTGTGATATGCCTTTACTTGCTGATCATGAGGAGCTGATCACTGGGATTGTAGTGGAAAGATGCCCGGTATAAAATACCTCCCAACTATCTCTTAATGGAAGATGTCAGGATGCAGGAGTTTAACATACCCAATCCTTTATACTACAGGAGTTAGGCTACCGCCAGAGGTATCTGGCAAGAGCATATTTTTACCTCCTCACTGAAAAGCACACAAACACTCAGCCAAAACAAGCTTGCATGTTTATGATGGACTCAGGAAAGATACTACAGATGTTGCCTGAACAAGCAAAAAAGACAACTGTGAATGCACCATGGCTTTTGGACATTTTCTTTTTCTTCAAAGCCTCTCGCAGCTCTCCCAATATGATACATTCCAATTTAAATATTTTAGTAAGAATGCAAAAGAAAAAGAATCTTCAAATTACAGTTATAATTTTTTGTTATTTAGGCCAGCAACATAACATATAACTAAAGTGGCCTATCAATAGGGCTGGGCGATTATGACCTAAATTGGGCATTTTACCTTGATTACAATTAATGCCTCCTTGAAATCACATCCCTTTTACAATACAAGTGTTAGGCGAACCTCATGATTTTCGCATCGCAAGGTTCGCCTGGAGGTTTTGTCCAGACCAAGACTGCCATTACACTCTGGAATCTCTTCAAACCACAGCGTATAATAAGCGGAGGCCCATGGGAGGTGAGCAAACAAAAACTGTTACTCACCTCTCCTGGGCTCCGGCACAACTCCCTGCTGTCTTCCACACTTCTGCCTGACGTCAGGAATCACTGAAGCCTGTGATTGGGCCTCAGTGGTCACGTAGCATTGTGCGTGACACTTGCGACTATGAGTCACAATGCCATGTGACATTCAGGCAGAAGCGCCACACAGGAGCCTAGGAGAGGTGAGTAACACTTATTTATTATTATGTTAGATCACCTCCCCTGAGCCTCCACTTATTATAGAAGACCTGAGAGTATAATAATATCAGATCTGATTCAGACGACTTTGAACAAACGAAACTGCAGATGGAACCTCGCAAATATTGTAATAATCGTGCTGTGAACAAAATCACTTCAGTTATCCTGTTTGACATTCGGTTTTGGTTAGTCTTCGATTAATTACCGAGCCCTACATATCAATATCATTCTACTACTGTTAAATGGGCTATCCAGCTTGCAAAAATTATCTGCCAATACATCCACAGCAGTGCTAAATACTCACTGTTCCTTTGTGAAGTCTATTTTTAGCTTTAATTTACCAGCGACTCCTTGTACCACTGTTATTTACAGAGAAATTGCAGAGAATCTGTGAATAAACAACATTTATCATGAAGAATCTGCCTGCTCTCACTCCCTGTGTTTGCTGCTCACAGGGGCAAGGGGTGGGAGTGAGCTTGCAAACGAAACATCACAGCAGCATGTGACCTCAGATGTGGAAGTGATTTATTACCTGTGATTTCATTGCATGGGAGAGTGGAGAAGAGAGGGGTGCACAGAGAGTGATGAATCATGGTAAATGTAGATTCATTGCATGTAAACAGCAGTGATACAAGGAGTCTCAAGTAAAATAAAGCCAAAAAAAGGCTGCACAAGGGAACCGTGAGTATTTAGTATTGCTGTGGATGTATTTGCAGATAATTTTTGAAAGATGGATAACCCCTTCAATGTTATAGTAGCCATGAAATTTATCACAGTAAAAGTATGCTGCATGTTCCAGTCTCCAAATTCTGGTCGCCAAGCAGCCCTGTTAGCTATAATGTATGCCAAAGAAGGATATTTTTAACCATTTTGCCATTTACATGTCACACCTTAGAAAATACTAAAGCTTTGCCATTTTCACAGAATTATTTTTTTCTCAGTACATGCAACACCTCCAAAAAAATAGACGTTGAGCTGCCAAATAAGCTGAAAGGGAGTCTAAAACCTCCCCCAAGCATATTCACTGTCACCACTGTGTTACAGAGCAAATTACAGTGATAAACAACAAACCTTTGTTATGTACATCACTTTTGCAAATGAGGCAGTTGATGCACTGGGGGCATACTTCACTTCTTGGAGCACTGCTCTTTCCACTCTGACACCATCCCTCTGCTAGCAGTGGGCGTTGATCCTCCCCTTGCTATGACATCATCCATCCTTGTAGTATAATGTTATACTGTGTTATCCATAGAAAGTAGTGGAAGAGTGAAGAAATCAGGCGATACCTTTTAGAGGCTAACTGAGTATATTTGAGAGTAAGCTTTCGAGAGTGCTAGCTCTCTTCTTCAGACAAGAGAGCTAGCACTCTCGAAAGCTTACTATCAAATATACTCAGTTAGCCTCTAAAAGGTATCGCCTGATTTCTCCACTCTTCCACTATCATCCATCCTACACAGTGAAATTTCTCATCTGGTGGTCCAGGATCTGAAGGCATACCCTGGGTGAACCAACTGCCTCATTTAGATGTGATGCTGTTTATCACTGATATGTACTCTAACAAAGTGGTTGCAGCTGAAAACAATTAGACTCGTAAGAATATACATCATTAAAAATATTTTTCAAGGATGCACTAGGACTGAGACAGCCGTGACATTGTCTACATTGTTTGAGGGAAAAAAAAAAGCACAACCCATTTAAATCATGTTAAGTTATTACCTATCCACTTGATTTGGGACACAGACCCATGGCCTTACAGATCGTGACAGCAGGGTTCCAATTCCCAGTCTGGATAAAGTGGTAGGTTAAGCATGTATGCTGTTGCTCCAGTCATCCTCTATGGGGCTGCCAGAGATCTGTACAGCAATACTACTACCCCCATTTTTGTGATCAGTAAGTCCCTCACCAATCAGAGAGTGGATAGGGAATAACTTCAAATTTCCAGAATAGCCCTAAGATTTTATGTGGAAAAGTCACTAAAGGTACATTCAGAAGACCGAGGTGCAAAACGACCGTTAAAAAAACGTTCCCTTTTTCACGGCAGTCTAGCACCTGGGGGAAGGGGGGGGCACCAGTATTCATGGATTACCATACATTACAGTGTAAGGAGGGATCCATGAAAATGGACAAAAATAGGACATGACCCATGTCAGTCATAACAGACCATCTAAGTAACGATCATGTGAATAGCCTCCATTCACAGACATTGAATTTAACTCTGCCATGTGACGTCTGTTAAAAAAAAAAAGTAATGTGAATGTAGATTTACTTTCTAAGGAGCACCTAACAATTTTAAAGGAGTTCTTTGAGACACTGGGGGGATCCCTAATTCCTTTCATTACTAATACAGGCTTCATTTTCAAGAGCACCTGTGTCTGATGTGCAACTCACCACAGGATTTGTTTATACATTCAGGTTTTCTGTTGCAGTTTTTGAAGCCAAAACCAAGTATGGATCATAAAGGTATTTGGTTGATGCTGTTTCAGCTGGTTTGTCTGAATACTCCCTAAGTCAAGACCCCCAAGCACAATCTCTTGAACAAATGAAGCCTCTCCATAAACAAAGATAAGTTTGCCCCACTTCTGCATAACACTATATTACTAGATCTTCTCATACATATCACCAAGAGGAGGATTTGAAATAGTACAAAGTTTGTCCATATAAGCACGTTTATAGTAGAAACGCCAAATATTACACATTGTAAATTTAAAGGGGCATACAAAAAAAAAAAAAACCCACACATTTATGTTATATCCACAGGGACCCTCATCTACAACGTTTCCTTAACTCCCATTCACTTCTTAGTGGGACCGGAGTAAGCCAGGACAGAGCTTATGGAGTCAATTTTAGAGACAGATGAGGGTCCCAGAGTTGGGAGCTTCAGCTATCAGACTTTTAAGGAATATCTTGTGGATATGCCATAAATATCTATTTTATTATAAGCCTTAATCTGGTGAAACCAACAAACTCAGACTATACAGCAGACTATATAGAGCAGATGTGTAAAAGCACCCTTCACTTGCAATGCACTGGAGTTATGGTGCTATTACAAGCATGTAATGCATGTGCTGGATTTTTTTTTCCTTATTCACATAACAGTGAAACATGTTAGTGTGAGGTGTGTTTTTGTAACAGCTTTCACACAGCCATTTTTATAGAGGACCTTTCACCAATGCTATCTCTTGGTATCCTTCCATAGGAGCATCTCCACTGATTTTAGTGCAGTGTTGGGAATTGGTAGTTAAAGGGCCTCTTTAAAACACATTGGACCAGATTTACTAATAGTTAGACAGTGTAAACTTAGGCAGTTTACAAATTCACCAGATTTATCACACTGGCTGCTGCTGGATAATAAATTTGATGTATCTTAAGACTGTCTAGTCTAGGTTTATATCACCTTTTAGTTGGCTTACTTCGAGCCAGAATTTTATGACACAATTTTGGAGCAGTTTTGTTGCACTGTGACATTTAAGCCATGCCTTTTTTTTCCTGAGAATCCATACCCAAATGTTCTAGGAAGTTGAAAAATTTTAGCCTAAACTAGATGTGCCACATTTACGGTAGTGTCTAGTGAGAACCACAATAGTAAATCTGGATCATTGATCTCAAAGCAGCTAATTCACATGCATTGTTAAAAAAGTCAGTGGGCTGGATTTAAAAAAAAACAAAAAAACTGAAAAAATGCAATTCATCAGCTATTTTAATGGGCTGCTACAATCAGATGACAAATAAACACCTATGTGTAACAGCACCCTGAGTCTGAGGTCACACAGCACCCTGAGTCTGAGGTCACACATCACAGAAAAACTGCAGTTCTTTCTTGCATATTTTGCTGCGCTTTTTGAGCCTACAACAGAGAAGATTTAGTAGGAGAGAAAAGTAAAAGTGCTTCCATTATATTTCTCACTCCTGGCTTCTGGCTAGCATACAGGAAAAATGCATAGTAACGTGTGCTAGTCATTACTGCAATTAAAAGCTGCCATATGAACCCAGCCTAAGGTTTACAAAGTGCGTTCCTGTTCAAAAGTGCATGCACTTTTGAGGTAAAAACACTGTGTAAACCCATCGTCAGATGCAACAAACATTAAAGAGAACCCAATATGCTAATTAGGCTCTGTACTATCAGGTGGGAAGTGTCACGCGGGAGCAATCAAGGGGGCATAATTCAGACTCACCCCTTTCATTCTCCTACCTGACACTACAGAGCCTAAATGGCACATCAGGAACCAAAAGTAACAGTACTCATTGCTCAGAAACAGTGAGGGCTAGAAAAAAAAAAAAAAAAATCTAAATCTGCTGGAATCAGTGGAGCTGCAGCGATCTTGACATGGCAGAGGTGGTGAAAGGTCCTCTCTAAGCTATAAACACACTTAATCATTTAACCACTTCTGGGCCGCCTATTGGGTTTTCACATCCAGATAGTGGTTGTCTCATTCTGGAAAGACGTACCGGTACATCCTTGCAGATTTAAGCAGCTGCACAAAGTCATACAGCTGCAGAAGCGGGAAGCCGGCTTTTAATACAGCCGGAGCTCCCTTAGAGAAGGCAAGGATGGTTTATTACTGTCCCTGCCTTCCCGATCACTGTATACACAGCACTCCAAGAGCGCTGTATACACAGCTATGGGAGCTCCGAGCCGGCAGTCACGTGATCCGCCAGGTATCAGAGACTGTTAGAGGACCCAAATCCGCCAATAACACGCCCTCATTACAGGTTCTAGCCCCACCCCCGATGATACAATACAAAATAAAAATTACCATAACGGAGAGGAAAAAACTACTTAAAGTTTTGTGCTATAAAAAAAAAAAAAAAAAAAAAAGGTGAAAAACAGGCAAGTTTTCTCTCCTCTTTTGTTTATATTTTCCCAGATTTAAATAAATAAATTTAAAAACGACAAAAATAAAGCCCCATGTGTCACCGAAAAAAGACGTAAAAATTAGTACAATAACCCAAATGATAAAAATGTTATAGCCCTCAAAACCGCACATACGAAAAAAACCTGAAAAAATATGTCTGGTCCTGAACCAGAGAAATTGGCTGGTACAGAAGTGGTTAATCAAGCAACCTACACCAACTATGAAAATTGGCTTTAGGCTTCCACGCTACATTAAAATACAGAAAAATATTGTAAATCCAACAGATTGTTCCTGCTAAGCCCCACCTACTATTGGTGGTATAAACCGCACACAAAAAAATAAACTTAACACCAGAAAACTAGAACAACTCAAATCTCCCACATATCTAAACAATTCTCCATGAAATAACAGCCCTATCATTAGACAAAATTTTACAGCTTAAAGTTTTACTTTTAGTTGCAGTGTAACTGGTGTAGATGTACAGTTTTGAAGGTGGCAGTATGGAAATATGATTTTTTTTTTGTATTTATTTTTACTAGACCACATGATATATAATTTCTGGCTACCATTTGCAAGTCTTCACTACTGTAAACCAGAGTCTGTGAGCAATCGTAATATGTTCAGAGACTAAGCAACCACAAGCTGCTACAAGGTAGAAACTTTACTGTAACAGGGTATACAGGGATCGTCCTCTACAATGTATCATTAGACAACACTGGAGTTTTCCTTCATACAATCTGCACTACATACATAGTATACGGTACAGAGCTAGCCACATTACAACAACCATCTCACAGGTCTGTGTATTACATACAAAGCATTCACCTTATCCCATTTCCAGTGACATGAATTCTTATCATCCTTATCCGATCACTGCCTATTAGTCACATCTGTAAAACTCTCTGCTCAGTCATGCAACCCCAAGAGATGCTCCTTCCATTTACTGTAATTACATTGCTATCTACACTGCCTTCCCTGAAGCTCCATGAGGCAACGCATCATGGAGGCCAACTTCCTACTCTTCACATGGCTATAAAGTCCGCATGAGAATGGGCAATACCTAAGGACCATACCACTCAAATATCATCAGCTACCCTTAACATACCTAAGGCACAATAAGAACTATACATGCTTACAACACAGTATCATATGCTCATTAAAAGAAGCATGCTTTTCAATACATTTGCTTCATCTTTGGCTGCCAGTCAGTACATTAGAAGTTTTATCAAAAAGCCATTTCCTACATAAAAATCAAGCCCACGAGACATTTCCTTTGAAGACCACGCCCACTTTCCATATTCTATTGCTAAAATGTTGCACGTCATCATTTTAGTGGCGCAAAAAGTGCCAAAACGTGTACCTTTCAGAGGTCACAAAGTAAACAAAGTCATCAAAGGGGAAAATTTGACAAAAATAAAAATAAAGAGAAGATAGAAGGTTTCTATACAGGGTCCAACATGAACATACATATACTCCATGTATCTGAAGCTCTATATGTATTATTGGAAATGTTATATATGATTGTATAGTCAACAAACTTGAGGTTACATTTACTGAGGGGAATTAAACCACCTAAACCAGTTTTGTAGTTGTGATGCACCTCTGACACATGACCATTTCCATATCCCTTGTTCTACACCTTGCCCACCACTTCTTACAAAAGTGGGTGTAGAGGGATGGGTACACCTCAGCCCGACATATTTATTATAACCCACGCCAGAAAACTGTTGTGGCCTCACACCTATCAGAGACTTTATTAAGAAAGGACAGTTGTAATAAGTTCCCCCCACTGAATTGTATATACTAGACATATGCCAAACTGCATTATGTTTTCTTTGTGCACAACCCTTGAATTGCATGTACACTATATTCTACCTAAAACCTGAGGTAACTATTATACATGCACACATATGTACACACTGTAATAGATATACATTTCATATACACCATAACCCTTATTTTTTCATGTTCATATGGACTCACACATTTCCAATGAGATAACCATTATATAGTTCAGTGCACACCTTATATACTTGCCCATAGGTGCCATTTCCCACCACTTCTACCAGCTCAAAGATCCCAGCCGGATCCTGAAAAAAAGCAGAGCACAGGAGGAATTATGTGAGGTAATGTGGGCATGCAGGCAGGGGTGCTGTAGGCTGAGGGAATGGATGCAGCTGTTGCGCCCTAATTTCTTTATTTCACCACTTGAGGCACATGCCAATACATGCTAACAAAGGAAGCCAGTGTGACTGTGCCACCAGCCGCCCAATGCCCGGGCACATCCTACCCAAAACTAAGGCATTGGAGGAAACAAACAAGACAACTGCCCCCCATCGGCCTCCACCTACATGCAAGAGAGGGGCCCAGCCCTGCCTCCATCATATGGGTGGGGGGTTGCTGATGCAGCTACTGCTGCCGGGGTTTCTTCCATCACAGTGAAACTGCACAAATCCCGGCCGTACATGGAGCGCACGACAAGCACAGGGCTGGCAGAGGCCGCTCCACGCCTTTCTATTGTGTAGAGCCCTCACACACTCACCCTCAAGGAGGAGAGGTCTATGTCCACCAGACTCTTGGCAGGCGAGTCGTTGGCCATGGTCGCCCCTTTTTTGTGTAATATCCCCGGCAGAGGCTGTGCCCTCCTCCCCGCCCTGGATCCAGACACAGCAGGGCGAGATCCTCTCCTCCCTCACGTTCTCCTTGCAGGGCTCCGACTCCTCATTGGGGTGCAGCGGCCCCTCGTCTCCGGTGTGCCCCCTCTCTCTGACCGTCGCTCTTGTGCCCTGGCTGCAGGATGGCGATCTTACACCATGTTGAGGTGGCAGCTCCCAGCACAGTGATCCGGGCTCGTCTCTCTTTCCTTCCCTCCCCTCCCTCTTTTCTTCCTTTCTTCCTCCCCTCGGACACACAGACATGCAAAGAGGAGACAGAGGGAGGGGGGTGGGGAAGAGAAAATCCTCAACCAGCACAGCTACTGGAGCCGGCAGCGCCAATCCCGGCACCCTAACATCTCCTCTTCTCCTCCTCCTCCTCCTCTACCCACCGACCTCTACCATCATGGTCTGCCACAGGGCACTCGCCGGGTGCCAACATCCTCCGACTTGTGTAGATTTTAGTCCGTCTTTATGCCTTGTCACACCCATTATACAAGTAGTTTTCTACCATTAGGGTTACATGTGTCATCTGTGGTATTGAAACCAATGGGGAACAGAACTAGACACAATAATAAGGACATTTTTGTGGCTGGAGGTGGCATCACAACACGTATACTATAATAGCCCTGCTAAAAAGTTGTGGCAGTCACATAAGTTTAAAGGGAAGCTCTATAAAGTGGTGCAATGGAGTCCTACTGGTCGCCATGAAAACTAAAATCCATAGGGGTTATGACTTGCTGACCCCCACTGTCAATGATAAAGGATCATAAAGTGTTGACAGTGTTCAACAGGACATTGTAAATGGTTTCAGTCTAAGTTATCAATTTATTTACACATTCCCAGGAAGAATAATAGAGGGACAGCACAATGCAGAGGTCTCGAACAATTGTTTGGCTGACAACCACCTCAAGACACCATAAACATGCACTCTCCGACCTGTCACACATGCATATTTTATTATAACTGGAGACTTACATAAGCAGCTACCAAACATCTTTCGCCTCAGCTTGTCTCCCACAGAAAAGAGGAAGGATATAATGCCTAATAATTCAGCCATGGCAGCTGATGATTGACCAAACATCAGATGCAATGGCGGACAGCAGACTTTGGTCTGCCAAAAATAGTTTGGCCTTCGTGGGCATTTTCAGCCAGCAGTTGGCCAAAAGTGTTAGGGTATGTTCATATTACAGAAAATTAAGAGGAATTCGATGCAGACATCCACCCAGATTCCTCTTCATTTTCCTCCCCATGGCGGAATGCCAAAGCAGAGCATCACTATTCTGCTGCAGCTTTCCGCCAGATGAATGGGCCTAATCAGTTAGGAGTCTGGAAAGATAGAGTAGGGTGCTTACAGTTCACACAGCCTGCTGCAATCTCTGCCTTCCATTATATTCAAGAATGCAGAATCAGGGTGGAATCTGCAGATTCTGCCGCATGAACAGGCTCTTTCCCTGCATTCACACAACAGAGTTTGTATTCACAGTCTGTTTCTTGGCCAGATTTACCAGCCTGAACAGTATGCTGGGAGAGGGACTCCTGGCAGTGTAGCTATCTATGATGCTAGGAGTCCCTGCCTCACAGCGACATACTGTCCTGTACTGATTATAGTACAGGACAGTATGTCGTGGGGAATCAGGGACTCCTGGCATCATAGATAGCTACACTGCCAGGAGTCCCTCTCCCAGCATACTGTTCAGGCTGGTAAATCTGGCCAACTCATGGGTGGGACTCAGTCATATGAGTGTGGTATTAATGTTTGACATGAGCCAAATGCACCTGATCCTCAGTCAATTTGCACAGGCAGGTTAGTTACTAGCATCAATGGTAGCTCATTGGTTAGCACTGATGCTTTGCAGCGCTGAAGTCCTGGGTTTAAATCTGACCAAGGGCAACATTTGCAAGAAGATTGAATGTTCTCCCTGTGTTTGCGTGGATTTCCTCCCAAAACTTTATAGACATACTGATAGGAAATGTAGATTGTGAGTCCTACTTGGGACACTGTTGATAATGTCTCTGTAAAGCGCTGCAGAATATGATGGTGCTTTCTAAGTAAAATAAATTAATAACGATTGAACATCAATCATATGGCCACATCACGGCTGTCCAAAATCTAATGTGTATGGGCAGCACGGTGGCTCAGTGGTTAGCACTGCAGCCTTGCAGCGCTGGAGTCCTGGGTTCGAATCCTGCCAAGGACAACATCTGCAAGGAGTTTGTATGTTTTCCCCGTGTTTGTGTGGGTTTACTCCAGTTTCCTCCCACACTCCAAAGACATACTGATAGGGAATGTAGATTGTGAGCCCTATATGGGACAGTGACTGACAATATCTGTAAAGCGCTGCGGAATATGATGGCACTATACAAGTAAGCATAATAAATAAATACGGCCAGCTTAAAGGGGTTGTCCAACACCCTATGTATTTTGGATACTGATTACGTATCCACCTATCCTAGGTCATCAGTGTCTGAATGGTGGGGGTTCGACACATGGATGAGGCACCAAAACTGGATCAGCTCCTGAAAGCTGTTTACAATGGGACAGATATTGTAAACTTAAACTGTCTAACTTTTACAGTGCAAAGCTAAACTTAGACACTCTTAAATGGGTTTTCCCTGCAAAAGATATTTTCTTAAAAAAAAAAGTCTGTTAGTGCTATTAATGGGCTAATAAGTGCACCCCAATACCTTTAGCAGTGCTTTGAGTGATTTCTGGGTTTCTCTGGGAACTTCTGGCATCCTCTGCATTTGTTTACCATGATGCTTTGCTCTTCACTCAGATCCCCCTCTCACTCCCTCCCCCTCCCTCTCTCACTCCCTCACACCCCCTTCCTGTTTCCTAGCCTGCCCACTACTAGCCCTTCCTAACTAACTCAGCCCACCCCATCATACTTACCTGTCTTCCTGTCCTGGAGATCACTTCCTTCTGTGCCGCTGGCTCCTTCTTCTCTTGACTAATACGCTTTGTAGAATGCCCATGTGGCATGATCTATGTTGGTTTGACATCTTGGGAATTAAGAATCCGAATATTGGAACCTGTAAGGGACATTAAAAGGGCATTGGATCTCTCTACTGAACAGTTCAGTCTTAACTGCAAATCTATCACAAGACATTTCAGAAAGGCTCATCAAGATGGTCTTGTCAAACTTAAGGTAAGGGCCAATGATTGTATCCGCTTGGACAATAGAGGGGGGAATGTTATAAAACGTCTTTGGCAATTACAAACAAAATGGATAGTGATGCTGGAAACGCTTTCGCTCAAGGGACTCAACAAAAAAATTAGGATTTGGGTGATTTCTATGAGCGCATCGGATGCTGCTGGTCTGCCACATCAGTGATTTTTGGATTTTTTTTTTTATTATTTCTCATTGTTCTTTGTTGTTATCTCATTCCTCATTGTTTTGTTCTGTGGATTATTTTAATTTCATGTTTTTTTTATTGTATTTTTTCTTGCTTTATACCTGCGTCACTAACTTGCATTTTGTCTCCGATCTTTTTAGTGTGGAGTTGGGTATCTTTGTTCATTGTATACCATTCTGGAACCATATCAGATGTGCGGATTGGATCTATCAACAAGAGATTAACATACAAAATCCTGTGGTTACACATGGTTACACACAGAGACTGGCAGACCCCATTGACTGTGTCCACTATTTCCAAACTAAAAGCAGCAGAGAAAAAAGTCCTCCTTGCAGGGCTTTTTTTTTTCCGCTGATTATTGGCAGTCTCTGCAACAGAGTCTCTATGAACCCTGCCTTTGTTGAAAAAAAATAACTCATTCACACTAGGTTCACACCTGCGTTCAGGTTTCCATTTGTGGGGTCCCCACGAATGAAAACCTAATCCGCTTAAAAAAACGGTTACCCACGGACCCCATAGACTATAATGGAATCTGCCGGGTTTCTGAAAAGGGCAGAAAATTTTTTAAAGCGGAATGGAGAACGGAATCCCTGAGCGGAGACAGGGCGAGGTGTGAACGTAACCTCAGATGTTACAGGTTAGTCCATAGTAATGTCCTACAAACATTGCATTTTTCTGCCTTGTTTACTTTTCAAAATGCAGCATTCCCTGGATCTGGTGTTTTCTTTTTCAGGCATTTTCTATGGACTTCTTTAGTCTGAGGCCCCATGTTGCAGAAAGGCAGCTTTTTTTGTTGCAGATTTTGCTGCATTTTTTTTTAGCCAAAGCCAGGAGTGAATTAAGCAGAAGGTAGAAATATAAGTAGTTCCTATATATTTCCCATTCCCTTTGTAGCCATTCTTGGCTTTGGCTCAAAAAACCGCAGCAAAATCTGCAACAAAAAAGCTGTATATCCGCAACATTGGGCCTCAGCCTCAGGCTAGTTTCACACCGTTTCTTTGTTTTTGAATTTTTAACAGTTACAGGTTACTTAGTAACAGATTGCATGTATGGTGTGAATTTTCATGACTATAAAAATTGTAGATTCACACTGAAGGCATCAAAACTATGAATTAACACATGTGGAATTATATACTTAACAAAAAAGTGTAAAACAACTGAAAATATGTCTTATATTCTAGGTTCTTCAAAGTAGCCACCTTTTGCTTTGATTACTGCTTTGCACACTCTTGGCATTCTCTTGATGAGCTTCTAGAGGTAGTCACCTGAAATGTTTTTCACTTCACAGGTGTGCCCTGTCAGGTTTAATAAGTGGGATTTCTTGCCTTATAAATGGGGTTGGGGCCATTAGTTGTGTTGTTCAGAAGTCAGGTGGATACACAGCTGATAGTCCTACTGAATGGAGTGTTAGAATTTGTATTATGGCAAGAAAAAAGCAGCTAAGTAAAGAAAAACGAGTGGCCATCATTACTTTAAGAAATGAAGGTCAGCCAGTCCGAAAAATTGGGAAAACTTTGAAAGTGTCCCCAAGTGCAGTGGCCAAAACCATCAAGCGCTACAAAGAAACTGGCTCACATGAGGACCGCCCCAGGAAAGGAAGACCAAGAGTCACCTCTGCTGTGGAGGATAAGTTCATCCAAGTCACCAGCCTCAGAAATCGTAGGTTAACAGCAGCTCAGATTAGAGACCAGGTCAATGCCACACAGAGTTCTAGCAGCAGACACATCTCTACAACAACTGTTAAGAGGAGACTGTGTGCAGCAGGCCTTCATGGTAAAATAGCTGCTAGGAAACCACTGCTAAGGACAGGCAACAAGCAGAAGAGACTTGTTTGGGCTAAAGAACACAAGGAATGGACATTAGACCTGTGGAAATCTGTGCTTTGGTCTGATGAGTCCAAATTTGACATCTTTGGTTCCAACCACCGTGTCTTTGTGTGAAGCAGAAAAGGTGAACGAATGGACTCTACATGCCTGGTTCCCACCGTGAAGCATGGAGGAGGAGGTGTGATGGTGTGGGGGTGCTTTGCTGGTGACACTGTTGGGGATTTATTCAAAATTGAAGGAATACTGAACCAGCATGGTTACCACAGCATCTTGCAGCGGCATGCTATTCCATCCGGTTTGCGTTTAGTTGGACCATCATTTATTTTTCAATAGGACATTGACCCCAAACACACCTCCAGACTGTGTAAGGGCTATTTGACCAAGAAGGAGAGTGATGGGGTGCTACGCCAGATGACCTGACCTCCACAGTCACCAGACCTGAACCCAATCGAGATGGTTTGGGGTGAGCTGGATCGCAGAGTGAAGGCAAAAGGGCCAACAAGTGCTAAGCATCTCTGGGAACTCCTTCAAGATTGTTGGAAGACCATTTCAGGTGACTACCTCTTGAAGCTCATGAAGAGAATGCCAAGAGTGTGCAAAGCAGTAATCAAAGCAAAAGGTGGCTACTTTGAAGAACCTAGAATATAAGACATATTTTCAGTCGTTTCACACTTTTTTGTTAAGTATATAATTCCACATGTGTTAATTCATAGTTTTGATGCCTTCAGTGTGAATGTACAGTTTTTCTAGTCATGAAAATACAGAAAACTCTTGGAATGAGAAGGTGTGTCCAAACTTTTGGTCTGTACAGTATATATATATATTTTTTTTTTCCTGACAATCACTATGAAGAATCATGCAGTCTAATACCCTTTTCTGTATTGAAAGGAAGCCATGTGGTCTATAATCCATGAGGGTCTATGGATCCATTTACTGGACTGCGAGGACTTCTCAAGCCGCATCCAGTAAATCAATAATGCAGACACAGTGTTAAAAGTGCCTTTGTTTTGAGGAGGTGCTCATGTGTCCAGGCTGCAAAAATCAGTTTGGGCCCTGAACACACTTTCCTAATGTTAATATACAAGGTGGTTACTCTCCACATGCTCTCAACTCACTGCACCCATTAAGCAGGCTCAGAGACGCCTGTTTTTGAGACCGATGTGGGGTCAGATTCCTCATCATTTACGTCATGAGATGCACCCTCTGCTGGTTCAGGGGCTATCAAGCCTGACATTAAAATCACCAGTCTTCATGAATCTGCCCCATTGTGTCTGTTAATACTTAAAGGGGTTTCCCAGGCAAAGCAATTATTTTTAAAAACGGTCTGTTAGTGCTATCAATCAGTTAATAAGTCCACCCAAATACCTTTAGCAGTGTTTTGAGTGATTTCTGGCTTTCTATGGGAGCTCCTGGTATCTTTTTTTAATGCTTATTTGTATAGCACCATCATATGCCGCAGCGCTTTACAGATATTGTCAGTCACTGTCCCATATTAGGCTCACAATCTAAATTCCCTATCAGTCTTTGGGAGAAAACCCACGCAAACATAGGGAGAACATACAAACTCCTTGCAGATGTTGTTCTTGGTAGGATTTGAACCCAGGACTCCAGTGCTTCAAGGATGCAGTGCTAACCACTGAGCCACTGTGCACTATCGTCTGCATTTGTTTACATGGGTAGCTTTCTGCTGTCTTATCCTACAACTACCATGATGCATTGCAGTTCACTCAGATCCCCCTTTTCACTTCCCTCACAACTCCCCCCTGTTTCCCTAGCTAGCCCAAGGACTACTATCCCTACCTACCTAGCTAACCAACTCAGTCCCCCAATCCCTCCCCCACCCCATCATACTTACCTGTCTTCTCGTCCTGGAGATGACTTTCGTCGTTGCCGCTATCCCCTCTTCTGCCCGCACCTGGGAGCTGGTGACTGCACAATAGAATGCTGGCAGAAGCAAAGAGCAGCGGGCCTACCAGGCATGTGCAATAGAACGCTGCTTCTCTTCGCTTCTGCTGGCGTTGTGTTGCGCAGGTCGCTGGCTCCGGATCCCTTGTGAAGGAAGCAACGCCCAGCAGAAAAAGAGGACGTGAGCATTGGTGAGTATGAAGTATGATGGGGATGGGAGACGGAGGGGGGGGGGAGAGAGGAGTACTGGTGACCTCCCGTCTCCGGAAACAGCGAAACGGAACGTCACCAGGAAATCAGAAAATGTGCCTGGGACAGTCATGCCCCAGGCATATGGGAGATATACATTTTTTTTTAAAGGGAGTAAAGGTAGAAGTTAGGCGGGGGGAAGGGGTTTAGCTTAGTGTTAAAGTTTTAGTTTATGCCGGACAACCCCTTTAAACCTTGTTACAACTCAGTCAACTGGCAGAGCCCACAGTGTCTGGGGGAGTGTGCACAATAAGCACTTCCATCCATACAAATGGAAGTGCTCATTGCATTGTAAGCCCTTGCGGGCAGGGCCCTCTGTCCCCCTGTGCCAGTTGGTCACTGTTAGCATTGTGTTTGTTTGTATATTTTGTGTACTGTATGTAAACCCTCAAATGTAAAGCACCATGGAATTAATGGTGCTATATAAATAATAATAATAATAATTGGTAACAGCCTTGGAAGCCAGTAATAAGTATGGATTTCATCATTACTCACCGCTCTATCCCAGTCTATCCAACATTATCATGCGGGGAGACAGACATAAGAGGAAATTATACTGTGTGGGGGCATTATACAGGAGATTATACTGGAGTGGTGGGTACATTAGTAATTCAGTCTGGCTCTTCTTTTTGGATATTTTATAATGTATTATACATTATAAAATAAGGCCAATGAACAGGTTGAACAATTATTTATTTTGGACTAGCTAGGAAATTGTCACCAAACTATCTTTGAATGGACGGGCCAGTGCAAGGGCTTCTCCATAGTACTAGTGTCCTCATTAATAACATTATTACCTATTTCGTACGATTATCTATATATTTGTGATATTTACAAATTAATGTGATTACTTTTGACCTCTACTGTGCGATTCAGTCATCAGACAAGCGTGTTAATGCATCATTGGACAGTTAATGCATTTATTATTGTATGGTAGTTTATAGACATCTTTTCTGTTGGTTTCTGCACAAATGTTTTGCCAAATTCAGTACATACAGAGGTATTCTTCCCTGTATCTCTGTATATACGGCATCTGGCAGAGCCTGTATGGCAGCACGAGCCCTTAGGTTCTGTAGAACTCTAATCATGAAAACAATGACCCAGCTTTGGTGTGGTAACCTTTGAATTGTTTCCCCACACACTTGCCAGACTGGTTTTCTTCACACATTGCAGCCCTCCAGCTCTAAAAGGGAGTAACACAATGACAGGGAGGAGGGAAAGAAGAAGGATGTGTCATTTCCAAAGCACAAGTGTGTGAAATAGGCACAGCTCTCCTTCCCTGCTGATTCTAAAAAACTTAAGCCCCATGTATGTAATCCACTGTGCAATTTCTTCCACGCAAAGAGATGACAAAACGGAAGTGCACATATTCATTATCACCAGGGGTGGGGCACAAGACAATAGGCTGATTCTTGCCTCGTGTAATATGCAGATGTATTTACAATGCACACTGGATCCAATGTGTCTTTCTGTGCAAGGTAAAAATACAATCTAAGCACTCTCTGTAAAATGCACTCAGAGCGCATAAATAACTGAGTATTATGTGTTTTTATGTACTGTAACATACAAAATGCTAAATTGTGATAAGGAAGGAAGTTTGCTAACATATAAAATGCAATAGTTTTATGCTTTCCCCTGATATTCTTGTCCAATCCATAGGTATTTGAAAAATGTCAAATCTGCATTACCATGTCGCTTGAAGGGGTTTTCCAGGCTAAAGATACTAATCACCTATCCTTAGGATAGGTCATCAATATCAGATTAGTGGGGGTCCAATCTGATGTTGAGAGCCACAGTGGAAGGAACCAGAAGCAGGCAGCTCCATCCATTGTATAATGGGAGCTCAGTTGAAGTAATCACGACACAGTATGGGTGATGCTGTCTTCTTCTGGATCCATCTACTGTGTAGTAACAACACCTCAGATCCTGACATCAGCTAATCATTATTGGTACCAGGAGCTAGACCTCCGCTGATCTAATATTGATGACATATACTCAGGGCCGTTTTAACACATTGGTTTGGCCCAGTGCAAAGGTTTCATAAGTGGGCCCCCCCCCATCCCCACCTGCTATTATACCCATCTGAAAGCTGCCAAAAACTTGGATTTTATATGGTGACATTCAGTGGGTGAAAATGTGTTATGTGACTGATGGAACTTTCCCGCCTGTCAGAAGTGTTTTATACGTTCATCTCATCTCTACTAATAATCGTTATTGCTATTATTTTAGCGTGTAACGGATATCGCTAGAGAGGCGGTCTGCGTATTTTACTCTATAAAGATCAGGCATGGACAGGACAGGGACAGCGAAAAAATGTAAACTTTACTGATAACTTTGTGTATGTGTTGTGTAAGTGTTTGGTGAGACTCTTTTGGCGCTGCAACCTAGATGATGGTAAACGTCTGGGTCACAGCACCAATACACTTTCTGGTTATGTTATGTTCAGAGGGGTATTACATAAGATATCCCTGTGATTAGGCTCAGAGGGGAATTACATTATACCTCTATGTGACAATCAGAGAGTAAAAGTATGCTCTCTGACAGTGGCGTAATTAGAAATGGCTGGGCCCCAAGGCGAACATTTGACATGGGGACCGCCCCCTCCCCCCCCCCCTCCAAAAAACTGCATTCCTGTGCACACTATTATGCCCCATAGTGGCCCCTCCACAAAGTATTATGCCCCATAGTGGCCCCTGCACACAGTATTATGCCCCACAGTGGCCCCTGCACATAGTATTATGCCCCACAGTGGCCCCTGCACACAGTATTATGCCCCACAGTGGCCCCTGCACACAGTATTATGCCCCACAGTGGCCCTTGCACACAGTAGTATGCCCCACAGTGGCCCCTGCACACAGTAGTATGCCCCATAGTGGTCCATGTCTCTGACTGGCAACCAGTCAGAGACAGGGACACAATGTCTGGTGCAAAGAGGATTATTTGAAAAATAGCAAAATAAATAAACCTTATGTCAGGTATAAAAATAAGCAAAATAAAATACAGCCTTAACGTCAGGCAAAAAGGCAAAAGAAAACTCCTGCTTGTCCAAGCTCTAACTAGTAGAGAATAAGGTATACGTGTGGCTTACTACCAACCACACAAACAAAAAAATAGTACACTTAGGTCTCACCAGACTCTCAGTATGTCTGGGCAGACCCAGGCGCCTCCTCTTGCTCTCAGGATTTGCCCTGAAATGCAGGCTCTGTAGCCTTTTATGTCCCAGTAACAAGCCCAGGACCCACACTTGGGCTGAAGCCTACTCAAGACCCACACTGGACCACACATAAGTCAGAAATCTGGGGGAGATATACCATGACTCCAGCACCATGCCTGTCACCTTCTCCCATACCTCCCTCCCCTTTGTTCGGACCTGTAGGGGCAGACACTTTTGGCCATCATACAATGGGTCCTAGATAGGGCATCAGCATTCCCCTGTAGCTTGCCTGCCCTGTGTTCCACAGTGAATTTAAAATTTTGTAGAGTCAGAAACCATCTGGTGACTCTGGCGTTTCTCTCCTTGGCGCAGTACATCCTTGTAAGAGGGGAGAGATCAGTGACCAGCTTAACCCCTTAGCAACCTTGGATGTAATAGTAAGTCCTGCGTCGCATGGGGATGTATGGAGAGAACTCAGGAGCTGGGCTCTCTCCATACAGGGCAGATGCCGGCTGTATACTACAGCCAGCACCCGCCGCTACCAGCAGTGATCGGTGCCTGCACCGATTGTGGCTGTTAACCCTTTAGACAACACGGTCAAACGAGACCGCGGCATCTAAACTGCTCAGGCGCCATTTTTCACCGATCACCGCCCTCCTTAACGTCATCGGAGGGCGATGATCGGTTGCCATGACAGCCGGGAGCCTATTGCAGGCTCCTAGGCTTGTCATTGCATTAGATCTATTGCACGCCGCCAGAGGCAGCGTGTAATAGAGAGGTAGGCATTTTGCTATTCACTGCAATACAGTAGTATTGCAGTGAATAGTATGAGCAATCAGAAGTAAAAGAAGGAAAAAAAAGTTTTTAAAAGTATATAAAAAAAAAAAACCAGTTAAAATCACCCCCTTTCCCTAGATCAGATATAAAAGTAAATAAACAAATGTAAACATAAACACATTAGGTATCCCCACACTCCAAAATGCCCGAACTATTAAAAATTAAAATATTTTTGTGCGACATATCATGTAGATATCCTGTAAATGTGTAAGAGGGGAATACCCCTTTAGGCCAGGGCCCCATATGGCGGAAATGCCGCTGTTTGCCAGCAGTGGAAATGCCGTAGAAAAAACGCAGCGTTTTACAGTCACTGCAAGGTGGAATCCCTATCCACACATCTATCAAATCCCATCCACACATTGCAAAAAAAATATGCGCTGCAGGCACACTGCGATTTCCAAAACCTTCGCCAGTTTCCCTATAGGAATAATTCAAACAGAAAGTCTTAAAAAATCTGTGAAAAGTGCTACAGGAAAAACCACAATGCATTGACGCGTGGTTTTTCCCGCAGCGTTTTTTCACTGCGGCCCACTATGTGGGTCCTTAGCCTTAAAAATATTTTGCTGTAAGTTATTTTTTACACAAGAAAAGCATTACAATCTTTTAACGCCTAAAAGGTTAAACCTTTTTTTTTTTCTTTTTCAATTCAAATATTTTATTGAATTTTTACGAATAAACAACATAAAACAACAGACCAGAAATACAAACAATGCAGACCGGAGCCACCAAAGGGGACCCCAAGACGTCTACAGTCAGCAGGGCAACATAAACATTAATTAGAAGAAGATGAGAAAAGGGTAGAGAGGGGAAGGAAGGGGAACAGAGAGAGGAAGAGGAGGGAAAAGAAAAAAAAAAAAGGGGGGGTATTGGTCAGGTGTAGAGGGTAACGGGGGAGTGAACAGGGTAACATACCATGTGTGGGCCTTGAGGGAGGCCTGGAGGATAACACATGTCAGGGCCACAGTAGACGAACCTGAAGTTCACTATGTAAAGTCAGGTGTAGAAACAAAACAAATACAGTGGTAGGACAAATGCTAACGGTGGGAGACTATGCTCAGAGCCCAGAACCGTCTCATACTCTGAAGTACGTTGGAATTCCAACCAGTAAAACCAAGTTTTGTTAAAGGCTTCACCTGTGTCATGCAGGAAGGAAGTGAGGTTTTCCATGCGCATAATCTCATTGAAGTTAAGAATGCAGAGGGAGAGAGGAGGAGGCTCCACTCGCTTCCAGAATTGCGGAATGCAAGCTCGGGCCACGAGGACCAAAAAACGGAGTAGCGAGCGCCTGTATACACGCACCGAAGACTCACAGTGGTGAAGTAGAAACAAAGCAGGGCCCAACTGATGAGGCGTCTCAGTAATTTGCAAAATGATCTGCTTAACACCATCCCAAAACGAGGAAAGAGCTGAACAGGACCAGAAGACATGAAGCATGTCACCCTCCTCCTGCCCACACCTCCAGCACATCGGGGAGACCTGTGGGAAAAGCGTATGTAGCTTTTATCCCATCAGGACAAGATCTTAAAACTGGCCTCCTGGTAGCCGTAGCTGACAGAAGCCCCATGTGTGAGTTGGAAAATACGTTCTCTTTGTTCCTGGGGGGAGAGAGAGAGAGACAGATCTGCCTCCCATTTCAACATAAAGGGGGAACAAACCCATAAGGAGGATCAATCAGTGGTTTGTAAATGACTGAGAGGGAATGGCACAGGAGACTGTCACCCACGCAGATGCATTCCAAAAATGTAGGTTCTGACCTAAATTCAGTCGGGACCAGGAATGAGTTCATAAAGTGACGAAGCTCAGTCGAGGCCGTGGTAGCCAGCATCGTCCGCCAACTGGAGTCACCAGGGAGGTGACATACACGGTACATCCCATGGCGACGCCAGTTGCAGAATACCCTGTCAGAGACTCCCGGAGGAAATCTGGGATTCCCCAAGATGGGATAAAATGACGAATCCAGAGGGAGGAAGTGGGAGCGGATCAGACGTCTAGAGCAGATGTTGAGCGTAGGGCCGATGGTGGGGTGGGAACAGAGGGCTGACAACAGAGCCAAGGGGCCGTCTGGAATGGGACCGTAGAAAATGGTTGCTTGATGTAAACCCAGGGTTTAATAGAACTGTGTCTACACCAGTCAATTATCCGGGCCAGGTGAGCAGCGAAATAATATGACTTTAAGTCAGGAAGGGATAAGCCACCACAATTGGGGGCGAAAAAGGAGGGACCTACTAACTGTTGCCAGTTTGCCCGACCAGATGAATGCCAGTTGGATGGAGGAAAGAGTCTGAAAAAAGGAGGAAGGGATATGAATGGGCAAAGTCTGCATGAGGTAAAGAAGACGTGGTAGGATATTCATTTTAAAGATTGTGCACCTCCCAAACCAAGTGAATGTCCCAGCTGCCAATCTATTACAATTGGCACAAATGGACGCCAAAGCGCTTGGGAAATTGTGCCGGAAGAGGTCTTTCGGATCGGGTGTGAGATGAACACCTAAGTATTTTAGAGCGCCGGTCGACCAGCGGAAGGGAAAGGATTGGCTCAGGGAGGAGATCTGGGAAGGAGATAGAGTCACATTAAGCGCCTCCGATTTGGAAAAGTTAATCTTAAAATTGGAAAGCTGGGAGTAATCCTGGAAGGAGGACATCAGGCAGGGAAGGGAGACATGAGGGGACGAGAGAAAAAACAATAAATCGTTGGCATATGCTGCCACTTTATAAAGACGGGCAGCGTGGGCGATGCCCGTAATGTCAGGATGTGCCCTAGCGTGACGGAGGAAGGGCTCCAAGGTCAGGATAAAGATAAGGGGCAACAGGGGGCAACCCTGCCTAGTACCATTAGCGAGAAAGGATTGGGAGAGCAAACCATTGACCCTAACCTATGCCGAGGGATGTGAATATAAGGCCAGGATCCAGTTCAAAAGGTCAATCTTTTAATTGACCTAAATGGTAAATTATAGCCATCTGTTTTATTTGCTATGTAGCAGTCACAACTAAGTAGATGAATTATCAACAATTCTATGACCACTTTAATATGTTCTAGAATTTGTAGCGCTACCCCTGTGAGCAATTGTAATGCTTTCAAATCATATATACATTATTTATGATTTTTGAAGTTGTATAAATAGGACTCTTTTACAGTGCAAACCAACAACTGGCCTATTAAGACTATGGTAACAAAAACTGCCATATGCCATGATAAAACACGTGTGTATATGCCATATTAAAAGCTTCATAGTGATCTATCATGCTAAGAGTTCTTGCTTCCCTGTGGGACTACTGTTCTGTACTGTAATCAGGTTTTTAGTAATAGACAGTAGTCCATAGGAAGGTAGAGGTTCCCAGCATTATACAGTGGGAAAAATAAGTATTTGATACAGTGGCGATTTTGCAAGTTTTCCCACCTACAAAGAATGGAGAGGTTTTTCATTTTTATCGTAGGTACTCTTGAACTGTGAGAGACAGAATCAAAAAAAAATCCAGTAAATCACATTGTATGATTTTTTTTTAATAATTAATTTGCATTTATTGCATGAAATAACTATTCGATACAATAGAAAAACAGAACTTAATATTTGGTAAATAAATCTTTGTTTGTCGCTGGGCTACATTGAGTTTCAGCTCCATCCAAAGATTTTTGATTGCGTTCAGGTCTGGAGACTGGCTAGGTCACTTCAGGACCTTGAAATGCTTCTTACGGAGCCACTCCTTAGCTGCCCTAGCTGTGTGTATCAGGTCATTGTCATGCTGGAAGACCCAGCCACAACCCATCTTCAATGCTCTTACTGAGGGAAGGAGGTTTTTGGCCAAAATCTTGCAATACATGGCCCCATCCATCCTCCCATCAATATGGTGCAGTCATCTTGTCCCCTTTGCAGAAGAGCACCCCCAAAGTATGATGTTTCCACCCCCATGCTTCTCAGTTGGTATGGTGTTCTTAGGGTTGTACGCATCCTTCTTCTTCCTCCAAACACATGACCTTCTCCATGCCTTCAAACAGGCCTGGACATGTTCTGGTGTGAGCAGGGGCTACTTGCGTGCGCAAGATTTTAATCCATGATGGTGTAGTGTGTTGTGGGCTGATTCCTGACCATTCTCAGAATCATCCTTACCCTACGAGGCGAGATCTTGCGTGGAGCAGCAGACCCATGAAGATCGACAGTCATCTTGTTGCCTTCTCACCAAGCTGCTTGCCTATTGTCCTGTAGCCCATCCTAGCCTTGTGCAGGTCTACAATTTTGTCCCTGGTGTCCTTAGACAGCTCTTTGGTCTTGTCTATGGTGGAGAGGTTGGAGTGTGATTGACTTGAGTACAAGGACAGGTGTCTTTTATACAGGTAATGGATTCAAACAGGTGCAATTAATACAGGTAATGAGTGCAGCGTAGGAAAAACAAACATGTCTGTGAGAGCCAGAATTCTTGCTGGTTGGTAGGTGATCAAATATTATTTCATGTAATAAAATGCAAATACATTTAAAAATCATACAATGTGATTTTCTGGATTTTTTTTTTAGATTCTCTCACAGTTGAAGTGTACCTAGGATAAAAATTACAGAGTTCTCCATTCTTTGTAGGTGGGAAAACTTGCAAAATTGCCAGTGTATCAAATACTTATTTTCCCCACTGTAGATCATTATGATGCATGGAGTCTGGGTCCTGGCTCAGTGTTCTATCCGGGAAATATGGTTGGCATTCAATCCGTCTTTCACAGCTCAAATCTGCCCATGAGAAGCCGACCTTGTGGGAATTTAATCTCAGGAGCGTATTCATAGGGTTTTTTCACTATACAAATTTCGGGCATGTCAATTAGATATATCAAAAGTAGTCAAGCATGCTTGTCTACTGTTTTGTTGGGACCAAGGGCCCAACAGACTTAGGATCCAAGCAGGGGCGCACCGCTAATGAGGCAAAGTGAGGCGACCACCTCAGGCGGCGCTATCTTGTGAGTTTCGGGGGGCGGCATTTTGATTGACCTAAATCAGCCCAAGACAGGCCGCTTTAAAAAACATGCTGAGCGGGACCTGTCCTGGGCTGGTTTAGCGTTTTAGGCAGGGGAGGAGAGCGGTAGCTCGGGGCGGCCGTGCAGAGACAGTGCTGCTTCAACACTCACCTATTGGCAGCAGCGCTGCTCCAGCGGTCCACCCTCAAGCGTTCACTTAGCCTGCTCCTAGCTCTCCGCCTCCTCCCCCGTTCACTTAGCCTGCTCCTTGCTCATCGCCCCCGCCCGCACCCACGCTTGGCTGCGTGAATCACATGACGTGATGTGACCTGACGTAATAGGACACACAGTGGCTCCTGCGCGGTCTAAGGTGTCTCTGCTCTCAAAAGCGCTACTGAGGTAAGTGTTTCCTATTAGATAAATATTGCTTTTCTAAGTATTTATCCCCTATCCAGAGGCAAGGTTTGGGGAACAGTGGATGTTGGGTGTCGCAGGGGGGACAGGTGAGACAAGGTTTGGGGTGCGGTGGATGTTGGGTGTCGCAGGGGGGGCGGGTGAGGCAAAGTTTGGGGAACAGTGGATGTTGGGTGTCGCAGGGGGGCGGGTGAGACAAGGTTTGGGGGTGCGGTGGATGTTGGGTGTCGCGGGGGGGGGACGGGCGTTGGCAGAAAAAGTCTCCAAGCAAAGAATATCCTCTGTGATACGGAGCAGGGATTATGTGCTCAGCACTGTAAGGGTAGCTCATGCCAGGCCCATATAACCTTAGTACACTGCTGCTCAAACCCAGGGGCGCACCGCTAATGAGGTGAAGTGAGGCGGCACTGTCCATCACTGTCTGGAGGGCGGCATTTTTACTATTTATTTAATGTAAACCAACCCAGGACAGGCTGCTTTAAAAAAAAAATAAAGCTGCGCGATACCTGTCCTGGGCTGGTTTATGAGACCTCTGCATGTCAGCGCAGGCGGCGATACAATGACGTCATCGCACCTCCTACGCTGACACGCTGACGTCGCGGACAAGAAGAGGAGGCGACTGCTTCAAGGCATCGCAGGTAGATGACAATAACTTTTTTTTTATATATAAATAGGCCGTAACCTGCTGGAGATAACAGCAGGTAACGGCCTATTTACTTATCGATCCCCGCGCCTGCTGTGGCCGCCTCCGCTTCCCCTTCTGCTATCGGACGCAGAAGGGGGGAGCAGAAGCGGCTGTGAGCGGCAGCAGGAATCAGTAAGTGAGGCCAAATTCTACTATTATTATATTCCGGGGTCTTTTCAGACCCTGGAGTATAATCGGAGACCCAGGGGAGGTGATAAACATAAAAACCATTGTTACTCACCTCTCCGGCGATCCGATGTTACTTCCAGCAGGCTTCAGCCTTCTTTGGTGACGTCCAAGGTGTCATGTGAGCCAGATCGACGTCATTATGTTGCGACGCTGGTCTGTGCGACATTGAAGAGGGCCGAAAGCAGGGAGCAAAGCAGAGCCCAGGTAAGTAACACTGGTTTTTATGTTTGTCACCGCCTTGGTCTCCGATTATTATACTCTGGGGTCTGAAAACACCCCAGAGTATAATAATAGTTCATGGGTGGCTTACTATGGAGCATAATACCGAGTGCAGGGGCCACTATGTAGCATAATACCGAGTGCAGGGACCATTATGGAGCATAATACCGAGTGCAGGGGCCACTATGGAGCATAATACTGTGTGCAGGGGCCACTATGGAGCATAATACCGAGTGCAGGGACCACTATAAGGAATAATAACATGTGCACGGGCCACTATGGAGCATAATACTGTGTGCAGGGGCCACTGCGGGGCGTAATATTGTGTGCAGGGGCCACTATGGAGCATAATACCGAGTGCAGGGGCCACTATGGAGCATAATACCGTGTGCAGGGGCCACTGCGGGGCATAATACCGTGTGCAGGGACCACTATGAGTCATAATACCGTGTGCAGGGGCCACTATGGAGCATAATACCGTGTGCAGAGGCCACTGCGGGTCATAATATCGTGTGCAGGGGCCTCTGCGGGGCATAATACCGTGTGCAGGGGCCACTATGGAGCATAATACCGTGTGCAGAGGCCACTGCGGGGCATAATATTGTGTGTAGGGGCTGTTGCGGGGCATAATACCATGTAATACTGTGTGCAGGGGCCGCTGTGGGCCATAATTGATGTTCTATCCTTAGGACAGATTATCAATAAGAGATCAGTGGACCCCACCTCTGATCAGTTGTATGGGGGGCTATGGTGCCTGTTTATATCACACGCTGTCTGTTTATAATGACCGTGTGATGTAATTACAGCCTTCTCACATAGACATGTATAGGACGAGGCTGTAGTTACATTACATGGCCCCTATGAGATGAATGACACTATGTAAACAGAGAAGCGGTCACGGCACTTACACAGGTACAACGGTTCATTCAAACAGCTGATCAGTGAGGGTCCTGGGTTTTTGAGCCCCACTGATTAGTTTATTAATGACCTGGAAAACCTTTTAATTAGTTAACACCTGGGGCATTATTAAGTAGGGGCACTATTTATACAGGGTACACACGGACATTATTAATATAAAGATGCACTTGGGAGTTATTCATTATGGGGGGTTATGTCATATATTTTATAATTGGTGGTAGCAGCAGGATGGGTGTGCAGGTGAGGACAATGTGGGTCGGATGCCTGGAAAAATTGAGGAGCCAAAGATGTCTGTGTTGTAAACTTTACAGAGACAAGTCACAACTGGAATAGTGGCCATGGAGGTCCAGAGGGAAGAGAAGGGAAATGTGAAGGATTAGTCAGAGACGTCACCTGTAAGTCACAAAATGTTACTGCCCTGTATTCACCTAAATGATAGAGGATAAATATCTGATTGATGGGGGTCTGTCTGCTGAGACCCCCATTGAACCTGAGAATTGGGTTTTTTCCCCCCCACTGGGTGGGAATTCAGCCTGACCGCAGCCATATATACAGTCATATGAAAAAGTTTGGGCACCCCTATTAATCTTAATCATTTTTAGTTCTAAATATTTGGGTGTTTGCAACAGCCATTTCAATTTGATATATCTAATAACTGATGGACACAGTAATATTTCAGGATTGAAATGAGGTTTATTGTACTAACAGAAAATGTGCAATATGCATTAAACCAAAATTTGACCGGTGCAAAAGTATGGGCACCTCAACAGAAAAATGACATTAATATTTAGTAGATCCTCCTTTTGCAAAAATAACAGCCTCTAGTCGCTTCCTGTAGCTTTTAATCAGTTCCTGGATCCTGGATGAAGGTATTTTTGACCATTCCTCTTTACAAAACAATTCCAGTTCAGTTAAGTTTGATGGACAGCCCGCTTCAAATTATCCCACAGATGTTCAATGATATTCAGGTCTGGGGACTGGGATGGCCATTCCAGAACATTGTAATTGTTCCTCTGCATGAATGCCTGAGTAGATTTGGAGCTGTGTTTTGGATCATTGTCTTGCTGAAATATCCATCCCCGGCGTAACTTCAAATTCGTCACTGATTCTTGTACATTATTCTCAAGAATCTGCTGATACTGAGTTGAATCCATGCGACCCTCAACTTTAACAAGATTCCCGGTGCCGGCATTGGCCACACAGCCCCAAAGCATGATGGAACCTCCACCAAATTTTACAGTGGGTAGCAAGTGTTTTTCTTGGAATGCTGTGTTTTTTTGACGCCATGCATAACGCCTTTTTGTATGACCAAACAACTCAAACTTTGTTTCATCAGTCCACAGGACCTTCTTCCAAAATGAAGCTGGCTTGTCCAAATGTGCTTTTGCATACCTCAGGCGACTCTGTTTGTGGCGTGCTTTCAGAAACGGGTTTTTTTGGCACCCCCCCCCCAACAGGCTCCCCCGGGGGGAAGGGGGGTGTTTTTGTGGCCGGGGGGGGGGGGCCCCCTTTTGCAGCAAGATGATGCTACAGCTCTTTGGAGGTGGTCTGTGGATTGTCCTTGACTGTTCTCACCATTCTTCTTCTCTGCCTTTCTGATATTTTTCTTGGCCTGCCACTTCTGGGCTTAACAAGAACTGTCCCTGTGGTCTTCCATTTCCTTACTATGTTCCTCACAGTGGAAACTGACAGGTTAAATCTCTGAGACAACTTTTTGTATCCTTTCCCTGAACAACTATGTTGAACAATCTTTGTTTTCAGATCATTTGAGAGTTGTTTTGGGGGGCCCATGGGGCCACTCTTCAGGGGGGATTAAAAAAGGGGAAAAATTTGGTTTTGGCCCCCTTAAAAACCTTTTCCCTTTTTTGGGAACCCCGGGGTTAAGATTTTAAAGGTTGGGGGGGGTAAAAAAAATTTTTGGTGTTTTGGAAAAGTGAAAAAAAGTGGTGGGGATTTAATTAATTAAAAAAATAAGGAAGGTTACTTTTTTTTTTTTTTTTTTTTTTTTTTTTTTTTTTTTTTTTTTTTTTTTTTTTTTTTTTTAATTTATTTTTTTTTTTTTTTTTTTTTTTTTTTTTTTTTTTTTTTTTTTTTTTTTTTAAATTGTTTTTTGTTTTTTGTAAATTTTTTTTTTTTTATTTATATTTGGTTGGGGGGGGGGGGGGGGGGTGCCCAAACTTTTTCATATGACTGTATAGGTGTGTCGCTTGGTGGATGGACGAACCCGCGTGGCTCTGATTCACTTCGATGGGAATGCCAAAGATAGCCAAAGTCCAGTACTCAGCTATCTGCGGCGCTCCTATTATAGAAAATGGGGGCCACGTGGGCTGGTCCATCCACTAAGCAGAAGATGTGTGAAGTTACTTTCATTGTTAATGCCGTGTTGTTGATCTGATACTGAAGTAATACAGTAAGAAGAATTCTTAAAAACATAAGTTTGTGTATGTTTATTGTACGACAATAACAGTGTGTGACGCTAACAGCATGTAAACACAATTTTATTTTTTTATTTTATTTTTTTGGGGGGGGTGGCGTCTTTCAATAGTCCGCCTCAGGCAGCAAAGAGGCTAGGTTCACCACTGGATCCAAGCTATCAAATTTGTACATATAACACTTTTATAATGGGACTATATTATGACATATATATTCCGTAGGATACATATAGTAAACTATGATTAGATTGTATTTCATCAGAAAAAAAATACAACTACAAAAAAGAGATGAAAAAGATGAGGGTCACTTATCTTATGACTTTTATGCAGAATTACAAATACAGTTGGGCAAATGTACTAAGTAAAATGCGCCATTATGCTCTACTGTGAACAGCATTTTTATGTGTTTGAGGCACTTTTTTGGAGGGCAGGGCTAAGCAGGGAAAGAGGTTGTCTCCTTGAAAAAGGGCAGGTCTTAAAATGCACCATTGTATGCCAGAATTACACCAAAATGCACCTATTTCTGTCCGAAACTAAGCCAAATAGGTGGCATAAATTTAGACTAGACTGCCTAAATGTGCAACAGATTTGTCATCCAGCATCAGCAATTGTGACAAATCTGATATGTTTTAAGACTATCTAGTTAGACAAGTTCTGTAAATGTGTCCAAATGTTTTAAGCCTACAAGCCTCTATGGAGTTAATATTATTATTATTAGTAGTAGTAGTAGTAGTAGTAGTATAGTTATTATTAGTAGATAATAAAGGATGCAGCTACATATGGCCAGATGGCAGCATCTCTCACACTCCTTTTATCTGCCGAAAACCACAGGATGGAACAGACAAAAAAAATCAAACTTCTTCAACCTAGGCTAACCATATACATAAGATAGCTGTCGTCGAAACACTTATTCAGATATCTCTCCTGACTACTCCACACACATGCATACTTGGCTTAGCTGAGCATATACAGCGGGGAAAAAAGTATTTAGTCAGCCACCAATTGTGCAAGTTCTCCCACTTAAAAAGATGAGGCCGGCCTGTAATTGACATCATAGGTAGACCTCAACTATGAGAGACAAAATGAGAAAACAAATCCAGAAAATCACATTGTCTGATTTTTAAAGAATTTATTTGCAAATTATGGTGGAAAATAAGTATTTGGTCAATAACAAAAGTTCATCTCAATACTTTGTTATAGATCCTTTGTTGGCAATGACAGAGGTCAAATGTTTTCTGTAAGTCTTCACAAGGTTGGCACACACTGTTGCTGGTATGTTGGCCCATTCCTCCATGCAGATCTCCTCTAGAGCAGTGATGTTTTGGGGTTGTCTCTGGGCAACACGGACTTTCAACTCCCTCCAAAGGTTTTCTATGGGGTTGAGATCTGGAGACTGGCTAGGCCACTTCTGGACCTGGAAATGCTTCTTACGAAGCCACTCCTTCATTGTCCTGGTGGTGTACTTGGGATCATTGTCATGCTGAAAGACCCAGCCACGTTTCATCTTCAATGCCCTTGCTGATGGAAGGAGGTTTGCACTCAAAATCTCACGATACATGGCCCCATTCATTCTTTCATGTACACGGATCAGTCATCCTGGTCCCTTTGCAGAGAAACAGCCCCAAAGCATGATGTTGCCACCCCCATGCTTCACAGTAGGCATGGTGTTCTTTAGATGCAACTCAGCATTCACTCTCCTCCAAACACGACGAGTTGTGTTTCTACCAAACAGTTCTACTTTGGTTTCATCTGACCATATGACATTCTCCCAATACTCTTCTGGAACATCCAAATGCTCTCTAGCAAACTGGATATGTACTGGCTTAAGCAGGGGAACAGGTCTGGCACTGCAGGATCTGAGTCCCTGACGGCGTAGTGTGTTACTGACGGTAGCCTTTGTTACGTTAGTCCCAGCTTTCTGCAGGTCATTCATTAGGTCCCCCCATGTGGTACTGGGATCTTTGCTCACTGTTCTTGTGATCATTTTGACCCCACGGGGTGAGATCTTGCATGGAGCCCCTGATGGAGGGAGATTATCAGTGGTCTTGTATGTCTTCCATTTTCTAATTATTGCTCCCACAGTTGATTTCTTCACACCAAACTGCTTGCCTATTGCAGATTCAGTCTTCCCAGCCTGGTGCAGGTCTACAATTTTGTTTCTGGTGTCCTTCCACAGCTCTTTGGTCTTCACCATAGTGGAGTTTGGAGTGTGACTGTTTGAGGTTGTGGACAGGTGTCTTTTATACTGATAACAATTTCAAACAGGTGCCATTACTACAGGTAATGAGTGGAGGACAGAGGAGCCTCTTAAAGAAGTTGTTACAGGTCTGTGAGAGCCAGAAATCTTGCTTGTTTGTAGGTGACCAAATACTTATTTTCCACTATAATTTGCAAATAAATTCTTAAAAAATCAGACAATGTGATTTTCTACATATGTTTTTTCATTTTGTCTGTCATAGTTGAGGTCTACCTATGATGTCAATTACAGACCTCTCTCATCTTTTTAAGTGGGAGAACTTGCACAATTGGTGGCTGACTATATACTTTTTTTCCCCACTGTAGATTTAGAGGGACTTTCTGGACACCTTGTTGTTTTTGCAGAGCCTTGGAGGTGCCAGTAAATGGGAATTCCCCAAGAAGTGACCCCATTTTGTAGGAGCAATTTTAGGGTCTCTACAAACGTGACATGGCGTACAAAAACCAACAATCTAAATCTGCGGTCCAAAAGCACATCGCACTCCTTTACATCTGTGCCCTGCTGTATGCCCAAACTGCAGTTTATGCCACATGGATGACACTGTTGTACTCAGGATAACGTACTTAACAATGTCATATGTGGGTATAAACTGCTCTTTGGGCACAGCCGGGCGCAAAAAGGAAGGAGCACTATTTTTTTTTTTTTTTTGGAGCACAGTTTGGTTTTTGGACGTCATGCCACTTTTGCAGAGCCCCTGAATTGCCAGTAAAGAGGAATCCGCAGACATATGATCATATTTTGGAAACTACACCACTGAAGGGTTTTATCAAGTGGTACAGCGAGAATTTTTACCCTTTGAGCGTTGCATTAATTTAATTTTCAGAAATGAATGCGCAGCTGATAATGAAAAGTGAAAACTGCAATTTTTCCAGAGATACCCAATTTCAGTGCCCGATATATTGTACCCAGCTTGTGACAGCAGAAACACACACTCCAAAAACTGTTAAGCAGGTATCCCGGGCACAACAGCATTTGGAGCGTTCATCTCTGATACAAGCCGGGCACAACATATTACGCGCTGAAATGATGTATTCCTGGAAAAATTGTCAATTTCTCCTATCACCATTATCTGTGTATTAATTTCTGGAAAATAAATTAATGCAACACTTAAAAATGGTTAAAAATGCTCACTGTACCCTGGATTAATAACTTCAAGGGTGTAGTTTCCAAAATGGGATCACATGTCAGTGGATCCCACCTTACTGGCATTTCAGGGCTCTGCAAATGTGTCATGACGTCCAAAAACCAAACTGTATGTGCTCTAAAAATCAAAATAGCGCTCTTTTCCTTCTATACCAAGCTTTGTGCCAAAACAGCAGTTTATACTCACATATGGCATTAAGTATTTTATCCTGAGTACACCAGTGTCATACATGTGGGCTTAAACTGCAGTTTGGGTACACAGCAGGGCACAGATGTGAAGGAGTTCTATGTGATTTTTGGAACGCAGATTTAGATGTTTGGTATCTGGACGCAATGTCATGGTTGCAGAGCTTCTATGGTACCAAAAAAGTGAAATCCCCTAAGGAGTGATCCCATTTTGAAAACTGCACCCAAGAATTTATTAAGGGGTGTAGTGAGTATTAGCATCCCATGCGTGAATGCACAGCGGATAGTGAAAAGTGAATATGTAAGCTGTGTAGAGTACATTTGGAACACCAAATTCCCTAATATGTCCCCAGTAGCTCCTATGATGGGGGGGGGGGGGTCACTTCTGGTTTCTTTTGCCTTGAAAGCTCTAAATCTGGGGTGTAACCTAATATACGCTCGCATATCTTATAAATTTTCTTCCTGACGCAACCAGTTATGTCCTAATGATTTTTGTTTTTTTTGTCTTCACGTTGTACAAGCTATATTTTTTTTATTTTTCTGGTGATGTAGCCATATGAGGGCTTGTGGTTTGCGGGGTGAGATGTATTTTGTAATGACACCATTTTTGGGTGCATATAATTTATTGACTAAATTTTATCAACTCTTTCTTAGTGAAGTAAAGAAAAACAAAACAACAATAAAAACCCAGCAATTTTGGCATAGCTTCTTACCTTTTAATTTTTTTTCCATGCAGCGTACAGCATAAGTAACATGTTACCTTTATTCTGCGGGTCGGTTCGATTACGGCAATACCTAATTTATATTTTTTTTTTTATGCGGTACTAATTCTGCAGAACAAAACCCCATTTGGGGTCATAATTCAATTATTTTTGCATCACCATCCTCTGAGATGTGTAGCATTTTTATTTTTGTTTTGACAGAGTTGGTTGTGGGCTTATTTTTTGTGGGACAACCTGTGCTTTTCATTGGTAATGTTTTGGGGTACATATGACTTTTTGATCACTTTTTATTGCATATTTTGTAAGGTGATATAGCGAAAAATCATTACTTCTGGCATTTTTTTTTCCTTTTTTTTTCCCCCCGATGTTCACCGTGTAGATTAAATATTGTTTCAGTTTTATCGTACAGGTTGTTACAGATGCGGCAATACAAAATATGTATTGTTTTTATTAAATTTTATCTTTTTCTATAATTCATTTTTATATAGGAAAAAGGAATTTTGGGGGCTTTATAACTTTATAAAATTTGTTCACAGTAAAATTTATTTTTTTTTTTACACTTTTTGTTTTACTTTTTTATTTGTCCCATTAGGACACCTGAACCAGCGATGCACTGATCGCTGGCTCAGTACTATAGACGTGTGTTGCAGTCAGGATCAACCAGGTACTGGGGGCTCCTAGCAGCCCGGGGTCACTGGCCAGACTTCGGGCTGCAGAAAATATATATCGGCACACTCTGGACTCACCGCGGATGGTGCCGGGTGAGTCAGAAACATGGCAGAATCCCTTGAATGTCGCAGTCATGTTTGACCCTGGCATCCAAGGGGTTAAAACCCCTGATCTGAGCTCATCTCCAACCGGGGGTTAATTGAGTGGGCGTTAGTTACAGCTAACACCCGCTCCTGATGCCGCCTGCTCAGATAGTGCGGACGACATTGGCCAGTGATGTACTATTACGTCCACTTGTGCCAAGCACCAGGGGCCCAGGCCGTAATAGTACATCACATGTCACTAAGGGGTTAATGGTCTAAGCTCCATGACCATTGGATTGTTGATTGACTCAACCAAAACTAGCAAGTTCTGCATATTCCCAGCATAAATCAGATGTCTGTAGGTATCTTTTAAGATAGCCATACACAGAAGATAGCTGTTGACTGAGACCTATCTCACCTGATTCCCTGATACACATTCATGCTTGGTTCGGCCAAGCCTACATGTTTCCTGAATGGACAGACGGGAGAAAGACATGCACTTCTGACAGAGGCTCATCTTTTTAAGAACAAAAGATAAAAAACAAAAGGCTATGACACTTGAAATTTATACACCTTAGACTGGTGTGCATTATTATAATTTAATTAATTTAAAGTTTACGTAAACTTTTTATTGTTTTATATATTAATAGTGCAGGTGAAGGAAGCAAACTTTGGAATATACTTTACTAAAGAAAAGTGACTGTGTCTTTAACTGTGTCTCCTGTCTTTACTTCTTATCTGAGTGATTTCACTCAGTATTCTCTTAACAATGAAGTCTATAGAGATTGGAGAGGGAAAGGGAGAGAGATGGAAATATTAGGCCATCTAAATAATTGTATGAGTAATTTCTGTCAGGAGAAGACTGGATAGTAATACTTTATAAGTCAGCTGTCTTTTGAAAGAGTACAGTCTATCTATAGTGCTTTCCTCCTCTCTACCCTCTTCATAAACGTTTTATTGTTCAGATTTGATCAGTAGCAGAAGGAGGCAAATAAGTGAAGAAACAAACACTTTTCTTTAATAAAGTATAGTACAAAGTTTAGCCATCAATGTGAAGCAACCATCTTTTTTTTATCTTGTATCTTTGCTGGTTTACAGATCAGCTCTCAGCCGCTTTCCATGGTGTTAGATCCTCACATAAAGAAAGGAGACATCAGCAGTAGCCTCTACTTCTGGGGTGTCCGGTCTATGAGAAAATGCATTAGAAGAGGATCAGATGGCGGTGAGATCTGTATGTGACAGATGTAAACCTAATAAAGAGGGAATTTTATTGTCTTAAACATCATGACAAGAGTTTTCCAGGTCATCCCCCTGTTTACTTAACATCTATAACAGGATTGGCAGAAAGGCAGATGGGTCATAAAGAAGATCTTCTGCAGCTGCAACCTGTAAGAGTTACATTTACTTCTTCGTTTGCAGATCTCTGAGCATATGGCTTCGAGTCTATGGCTCAGCCTTATGGTTTGCAAGATGACAACTCCAGAGTGGAGATTCTAGGGTCTCTACTAGTCATGAATTACAGGGCTGAATCCTATATGATGGTTCCTTAGATGTCATGAAGTTTTTATAGCAGTTTTTATTGTAGTAGGAGCTGCACAAAGTCATGAAGCAATAATATCTTCTCCATCTTGCCTTTCCAGACCAACAATCTATTCTGCTGTCAACTGGAGAAAATTCTGGAATACCTGTCTGAGCAAATTGACAATGTGGCCAAGTTCAAGAGAAGCAGTTTATTTCAAGAACAAATAGGGATGGAATAGAAGTCATGATGGAAACAAGGAAGTTAGGCTCCATGGGCCACCCGTAAGGGTCCTTCTACTATGGTGAAAGGCTACACCCTTAAATTCACCAGAATTTCCACTAGATAGACACAATTGTTAAGAAGATGGCGGACAAGCAGGTGGATGCCATAGCCATAATGCTATTGTCTCCTATGGCCATCCTTATATCAAGGAGCAGGTTTTGGGAACTTTCAGTTCAGCAGGATCTTTTCTTCCAGCAAGTGTTACATTATTCTCATTTCAACCATCTTCAGCTAACTACAGGTCACCAAACCATTCTGAGGCTCAGTATTTTTGTACAGTTCATGGTCAAGAGATCCAGATTCATCTTACAGCCATGCTTTACATCAACATCTTGGCCCAAATTATGGTAATTCATGTCTCCCGGGACCAGTTCTGCAGAACAGCAGCCTGGCATCACCTTCAGTGAAAACAGTGGATAGCATGGCATGTAGGATTTATCCTTTAATAGAAGCATGCTAATAAAAGCTTCTCGGATCCCAATATATCACTGCTTTACGAATCCTATTTGTGTGCTGTCAACAGACAAACAGAAATGAAAAAAATTACTTACTGAAATTTTCGTTGTCTGGAGGCAGCAGATCTTGTTAGCCCCATGTCTTTTGCAGTTGTAGCTTATCATTAGGATAGGTCATAAATCTCAGATCTGTCGGGGTCTGACACCCTGTAACGTCACCGATCAGCTTATATCAGGATCCGTAGCTGCTAGAACTAGTACAGTGTATAGAGCCATAAGCAGATAGTTTCATCCACAGTGTAGCAGCTGTTCCTGGCTATTGAATATTAGCTCAGTTCTCTGTGTATTGGCCTTTCTTGGTTACTACAGCTCAAGTCCCCTTTATGTGCATGGGGCTGAGCTGCAGTAACTCAGCAAAGCCCCTATAGAGTGGGGCAGATTTAATAATACAGTCTGACAGTGCAAACATAGATTCGACAGTCTTAAACTGCACCAGATTTATCAAAGTGCCTAATGAACAATGATAATTCCAATGTACCTTTAGACTGCCTAGCTTAACTTTTCTGTCAAAAAAATGGTCAGATTTATTAATTCCTCTATGCCAGAAAATTTTGTAAAATAGTTAATACATGTGTAAAGCATATACAAAAGTAAATCTGCCTAAGTTTGCAGAGTTGTTTGCCTCAAGCTCTGTACACTGTGCTAGTTCTAACAGCCACAGCACCTGTTAACAGATGATTTGACACCCACCAATCTGATTTTGATGACATATTCATAAAGGGGTTGTCTAGGACGATAATTGATACTGATGACCTATTCACACACCCGAGTCCCACACCGATCAACTGATGTGGCCGCCTAAAGCCGTATGTATATATGTCTTCCAGCGGCCACATCAGCTGATCAGTGTGGGGTCCAGACCCCTACCAATCTGATAGGAGGATAGGTCATCAGTATCAATTGCCTTCAGATCCTGCACAGTCTATCATTGCCAAAAGGAAGATTCAAATAGCCTTTTCAGGCATACCATTTGTTTGATGATCCTCCAAGCAGTTTTGTTTTATATCCCTTATTTTCTGATATTTAAATGAGCTCCATGGAGCACAGAGGGCGTTATCCCGTTTCATCCTAATTTGAATGCCTCCTTCCTCTGAATTCAACACCCCCTTGTTGTAAAAGTCCTCCTCCTTGTTATCTTCTTAGCTGCATCAATTGCAGCTTTTGACATACGCGCAATCCAAATCTCGCACATGCGCTGTACACTCGTTTGCCCCCAGAATAAAGATGGCGCACAGATCATGTGTTGTACACTCGACTCAAACCTGAAGTGGCAAAGCATACAGCTCATGCGTGAGATTTGGATCGTTGTGATCCTTTTTCTTGTGCTCCTGTAGCTTGCCGACAGTATACAGCTACAAATAGCTTTTACTATGTAGTTTGAGACATTAAAGGGGTTTGCCAGGCAAATAATCTTTTTTTAAAAAAGGTCTGTTAGTGCTTTTAATGGGTTAAAAAGTGCACCCAAATACCTTTAGCAGTGATTTCTGGGTTTCTCTGGGAAGTCCTAGCATCCTCTGCATTTGTTTACAAGGTGTAGCTTCCTGCTATGTAGCTTCCTGTGTAGCTTCCACACTACCTCCATCTCACTCCCCCCTTACTCTCTCACTCCCTTACACCCCTCCCTGTCTCCCTAGCTATCCCACCCACTACTATCCCTTCCCCTACTAACTAACTCAGCCCACCCCCCCACCACATCATACTTACCTGTCTTCCTCTTTAGACTTCCCTTCTGGAACGGCTTCTCCTTTTCTTTCCGCTCTCCTGCCATCTCTACTGCGCATGTGTCAGAGGCACCTCCGGACTGCGCAAGTGCTAGCAGAGTGAAAGAAGGAGGAGGAGCCATTCCCACAGAGGAAGACATGTAAGTATGATGGGGTGGAAGGAGGGGGGAGGGAGTACTGGTGACGTTCCGTTTCGAAAACAGGGAAACGGAACGTCACCGGATTATCAGAAAGCGTGCCTGGGGCGGTCACATGACCGTCCCAGGGATATGGGTAATTATACTTTTTTTTTTTAAACAAAGTAAATTAGGAGTTAGGCAGGGAGAGGGGGTTTAGTTTAGGGGTTAATTTTGATTTTATCCTGGACAACCCCTTTAAGTTTGTTTTGTTGGATTTATCTTTTCCTTAATTCCCTCTGACACTAGGCCCACTTTAGCACTGCCTCTCTGTTGTGGTCTGTTGGAGGACCAAAACAATGGAAAGGCAGACCACTAAAATAGCTGTTACACGTGGAGCCCAGCTGACCTCTTTGACTATAATGGGGTCCGTCGTTTTGAAACCAAAACTGGGTTCACACAAGCATTTGAACTACATGGGGTGCTCCAAAAGGTGTAGCCCCTCCATGAGTTCACCAAACAGTTAATTTCTCAGCAGCAAGATTGTACTTTGACAAAAGAAAGGTATATTCACTGTGCCACTAACCAGCCTTACTGGAGCCATTTTGGTGGTGGTAGGCTCCCTTTAAGAACGTGCACATCACTACAAATCAGTTTGGTCATAGGTAAGTACTAAATAAACTTTACTGCTATTGAATATTCCTCACAAATACAACTGAGAAAGTATTACCTTCTTGTGCACTGTATAGTTGTAAGAAGAAACATGAATGGGGACCATTTTGGCAAATCTATTATCTGTTCTTTCGAAATGGAATTTTCAATAATGGCAGACTAAAAGAACAGTCACAATGAAAAATTATAATGTACGGGACACAGGTGCTGTGCAAGAAGAATGCTTTTAAACAGTATTTTTATCAAAGGAGCAATTTTCAAGTTGATCCTTCAGAGAAAGCATGTTACCTTGCATATGTAAAAGCCTTTCTTTACAAGGAGATCATGCACTGGCCCATATTAAAATTTAGATAGTAATTATGGTATTGGAAAATCTTTCACAGACACTGAATATGTTACAAGACAGTAACATAGACCATGCCAAAGACATGGTACATGGTCACCATGCTTTCAACAAATTTTGCATAAATCTAGTACATGCAAATCTAAGAAACTTTGTAAAATATTTTACCATAGGAGAAAAATACTTTTTTCTCCACTTACCAGTCTTCTTTCCTTCCCCTACCCTAATAATCTGTTCAGGTATTCTGAATTATTTGCTAAATTCATCTTGAGAGAAGAGACAGACTTTCAGCTCATGGAAGCATAAGTTTGCATGGAAGAGGATAGAAGGGATGAGGTGCTGAGAAAGAGATGCAGAGAGACACACACAGACATTAGTTAATAGTAAGCTTTCTATATCACCCCAAGTGCTTTATTCATGTCAAAACTGACAGTGGTGTAACTAAAGTCTTGTGGGCGCCGGGTGCAATCTTCTGTCTGGGGCCCCCTACCTCATCACTGCCAAACAATTACAGCTACATGGTCTTTTCTATCCCCTTCCTGCATTCTTTTCTATGACAGTAGGCACAAAACAGGAAGTTACAGCAGGGACAACACTGAAGCCTGGAGAGGGGAGTAACCACTGGAGCCAAGTAGGCAGCATTAACCATTTAATGCCCACCACCAGGAACATCAATATTAACCCTTTTACTGCCGTAGACCATTAGTCATTCTTACCTTAAAGGTTTTTTAGCCTTTTGATATTCATAACGTATCCTAAGGATAGGTCAGCAGTATCAGACTGGTGGAAGTCCACCAGCCAACACCCTCACAGTATGCAGTTCACAGCAGCTGCAGGTGCCAGAACTACACAGTGGACAGATTCAACACAAAACATCCACTACACACATCCACTACTCAATCGATGGAGACATCTGCTTCTCCTCTGTACATTGTGTAGTTCCAGCATCAGCAGCTGCTGCATATCCTTTCCTCAAATGTCTCATCTATATACCCACTGACATAATTAACTGCCCACAGTAGCCCCTTCACACAGTATATTATACTGCAGCCGCTCCACACAGTATAATGTCCTATAGTGACCCCTCCACACAGTATAATGTCCCATAGCAGTCCCACCACACAGTATAATGTCCCATTGCAGCCTCTCCACACAGTATAATGTCCCATAGTGGCCCATTCACACAGTATAATGTCCCATAGTGGCCCATTCACACAGTAGAATGTCCCATAGTGGCCCCTTCACACAGTATAATGGACCCTATGGTGTTTGGTGCAAAAATTTTGGGTTCGAAGGACCAGGGAAGGTGAAAAAAAAAAGTCTTACTTACCTCTCCTGTGCTCCTATGCTACTTCCTGCTACTACCCTCTTCAATGACATCACAGATGTGGGTGTGTCAATGACGCCAGCTGGACAACATGTGGGTCCAGCTGGCATCATTGACACCAGCTGGACAACATGTGGGTCCAGCTGGTGTCAATGACGCCAGCTGGACCCACATGTTGTCCAGCTGGCGTCATTGACACACCCACATCACAGATGTGGGTGTGTCAATGACGCCAGCTGGACAACATGTGGGTCCAGCTGGCGTCATTGACACACCCACATCTGTGATGTCATTGACGCCAGCTGGACAACATGTGGGTCCAGCTGGCGTCAATGACATCACAGATGTGGGTGTGTCAATGACGCCAGCTGGACCCACATGTTGTCTGGGAAATCATTGAAGAGGGATGAAGACAGCAGGAATTCGCATTGGAGCACAAGAGAGGTAAGGGAGACCATTTTTTATTTTATTTTTTTCACCTTCCCCGGGGATCTGAACATAATAGCAGTTTGTCGGAGCAAAACTGCCAGGCAAACCTCGCAACACGGATCTTGTGAGGTTTGCCCAACAAATACCAAAGTACTGCAGCCGTACTTACCGATTCCCATGGATTCTATATCACGTCCCTGTCAGTGAAGTCCTGACGCTGTTCAGTGTCAACAACATGATATGGGACGCACGGGACCCCCTGGAAGGCTGACGGGGAGAGTATGCGGCCATGGACAGGTGTGGGGACCAGTAAGTAAATAGGGTCCGTTGCCTGCTGGAGTAACTCCAGCAGTTAATGGCCTATTTAAAAAACAAAAGCAGCAGGGGCCCACCAGGCCCCTATGTTCACGGGCCCCATAGCAGCTGCTATGGCGGTTGTTCCGCAAATGGGTAGGTCTTAGAATTTAGGACCCCACTTGTGAAATTGCCCAGGTCCCCACTTTGTCTAAAACCGGCCCTGACTATGTGGAAATACAAGTACTTTCTAAGAAAAGATATGTCAGAAGAGCCGAAGGGTCCTCTGTAATTTTCCACGTAATGGACTGTTTCAGTTGTAATTGATTTGATGTTTATAAAATATGAAGTCATTTTTAGTATGCTTGGCAAAGTTGTAGTTATAGAAGATGAAATAGTAAGAATTATAAATATACCTTAGTTCAGTGGTTACATGGTGGCCTATTCCAGTGATTCACAAAGCACATGGACCAAGAAAATGTTAGGAGTCTCAGTGTCTGTGTTCCTGTTTTTCCATCTTGTAACCATCGCTTTAAAGGGGTATTCCCATGAACATAATCATCTCTATATTTGTAGATAATTAAAAGTTAAACATTTTTGCAAATATAAGTAATTTAACATTTTGCAGAGTTTTAAAGATTTTCTCTAACCATCTTAGTAGTGGCAGTCTGTTGTCTTGATTAGTTACCAATATATAGTATACGACCACGAATGCAGAAACTTTCTGGGACTTGTCAGGAACACAGCTATTGTTAGGGTCTTGCCAAACGTAGCAATACCCTGACACTACTGCCGGGGTCTGGGAGGAAGGACAGAGACAAGTGAGCTCTAATCTCACCCCAGCCACTGTCCCTTCCTATTGCCTCAGTTACCCTAAACGGTAAAAGGACAACCTGAAGACGAGCCCTATACTGAGTAAGTGACAACACTGAACAAAGACAGAACAAACGACACAAAGGGAGGTCAGGAAGCCAAGGGTTCAGTAACAGACGAGCAATACAGTACAGAATCAAAATCCAAGAGAATAGTCATAAGGCAAGCCAAAGGTCAGAGAAATAGCACAGTAAATATCAAGGGCACAAAGAGAGCAGGCAAAGTCAGAGCAATAACCGGCGACCATGTGAGGGCTGACAACCTGTTTATAGAAAGTCTGGGCAAGCCCCAGACTGGATTGGTAGACAGGCTGTCAATCACACAGGCAAGGCTGAGATTAACTATATGCTGTCCTGAGAGAAATGCTCAGAACACGGGTGTGGCTATAAAGCCATTACATTGTCTAGGACCATGTTCAGACTGAGCAACAAGAAACCTACACAAGGAACCAAACTGAACACGCCTCTTTCGCGGTGGCGCAAAGACGTTACAGCTATGATTTTCTTATTGTAGCTGGGTTATCAGGCAGGGACACTACATGTAACAGAAGATATCCCGGCCATAATAAGGAAATCAAGGCTGATTTTCTGACCTTAGAAAGGTCCTTCATTCATGGTCGAATCCACTGGCAACCAATCAAAACCATTTTACCACACACAATTCAAATGAGCACCTTTGTACCGCCTAATAGATTTTTGCACGCAGTCATCAGTTATTATAGCGCCTCCTTATAAATAATAGTCCCTGCTTATAAATAATATTACACCTTTATCAGTAAAAGCGCCCTTATAAATTATAAATAGTGCCCTGTATCAGTAATATTCCCCCTTATCAGTAACAGTCACCCCGTAAAAATAATACTGCTCCCTTATTAATAATAGCCCTCTCAGAAATAATAGTTACCCTTATAAATAATAGTCCCCATTATCACTAATAGCACCCTTATAAATAATCCCACTTAACAATTATACCCCCCTTATAAACAGTTCCCCTCTTCTAAATAATAGCTCCCCCCTTGGAATGGATGCCTTATACATAATAATTCCCCCCTTATAAATAATAGCCCGTCTTATAAATAATAGTTCCCCCTTATAATAGCCCCCTCATATTTAAGTTTCCCAATTATAAATAGTAACCCACCCTTATATATAATAGTTCCTCCCTTATAAATAAGAGCCCCCTTATATATAATTGTTCTCCGTTATACAGTGTCGGACTGAAGGGCCTTAGGCCCACCAGAGGAACTTGTTCTGGGGCCCCACCCAGCAGCTTCCTGCTAATAGCCTACACCACAGCTCCTTCACTGAAGTCTTACATACACATATGGACAAAATTGTTGGTACCCCTCGTTTAATGAAAGAAAAACCCACAATGAACACAGAAATAACTTGAATCTGACAAAAGTAATAATATATAAAAATTCTATGAAAACGAACAAATGAAAGTCAGACATTGCTTTTCAACCATGCTTCAACAGAATTTTTAAAAAAAGAAAACTCATGAAACAGGCCTGGACAGAAATGATGGTACCCTTAACTTAATATTTTGTTGCACAACCTTTTGAGGCAATCACTGCAATCAAACGATTCCTGTAACTGTCAATGAGACTTCTGCACCTCTCAACAGGTATTTTGGCCCATTCCTCATGAGCAAACTGCTTGGGTTTGAAGGGTGCCTTTTCCAGATGGCATGTTTCAGCTCCTTCCAAAGATGCTCAATAGGATTTAGGTCAGGGCTCATAGAAGGCCACTTCAGAATAGTCCAATGTTTTCCTCTTAGCCATTCTTGGGTGTTTTGGGTCATTATCCTGTTGCAAGACCCATGACCTGCGACTGAGACCAAGCTTTCTGACACTGGGCAGCACATTTCTCTCTAGAATCCCTTGATAGTCTTGAGATTTAGTTGTCCCTTGCACAGATTCAAGACACCCTGTGCCAGATGCAGCAAAGTAGCCCCAGAACATAACAGAGCCTCCTTCATGTTTCACAGTAGGGACAGTGTTTTTCCGTCTGAGAACATAGAGCTGATGTGCCTTGCCAAAAAATTCGATTTTTGTCTCATCTGTCCATAGGACATTCTCCCAGAAGTTTTGTGGCTTGTTATAGTATTTTTATATATTATTACTTTTGTCAGATTCATGTTATTTCTGTGACCATTGTGGGTTTTTCTTTCATTAAACGAGGGGTACCAACAATTTTGTCCACGTGTGTATATGCTGACTATCTGGTGTTACTGAGTATGTTCCCAGTATAGTCAGCCCCTATAGTACTGTGCATGCCCCAATAACTCCATGGCCAGTTCATGCACAGTACTGTATGGGGAATGACATGGCCATGGGGCACTACACGTATGTGCAAGATTATAGTCAGGGAGCTGTGATGCAGACATAGCACACAGGGCTGCCAGCAGGAATTTTGAGCCCCTCCTCCACAGTATAATGCTCCACTTGGTATATAATGCTCCACAGTACAAAATGCTCCCCTGAGCCCTCCACAGTTTCCCCACATGGTATATAATACTCCACAGTGGCCCCACACAGTATAAAATGCTCCCCTGAGTCCCCCCATAGTGGCCCCACATGGTATATAAGGCTTCACACAGTATAATACTCCACAGTGGCCCACACATTATACTACCCCTTAGTGGCCCCAGATAGTACAATATGCTCCCCAGCAGCCCAACACAATATAATATGCTCCATACAGTATAATATGCACCCCACAGTGCCCCCCAGTATAATGCTCCACAGTGGTCCCCCAAAGTATAATATGCTGCCCACAGTCCCCTCCAGTATAATGCTCTACAATGGCCCCACAGAGTATAATATAATCCCGAAAAGCCCCACACAATATAATGCATTCCACAGTGGCCCCACACAGTATAACACGCTCCCCACACTGCCCCTTCCCCCAGTATAAAGCTCCAGAGTGGCCCATAGTATAATATGCTCCCCAGAGGGCCCTCGCTAGTATAATGCTCCAAAGTGCCCCCCCAGTATTTTGCTCCACAGTGGCCTCACGCAATATACTATGCTCCCCAGAGTGTCCCCCAAGTATAATGTTCCACAGTAGGCCCCACACAGTATAATATGCTCCCCAGAGGGCCACCTACTATATTGCTCCTTAGTTCCCCCCTGAAAAATGCCCCACAGTGGCGCCACGCCATATAATATGCTCTGCTGATGGCCCCCCATGAATAATGCTCCACAGTGACCCCAATCACTATAAGATACTCCAGAATGGCCTCCACACAGTATTCTATACTGCCCAGAGAGGTTACTCCAGTATAATGCTCCACAGTGGCCCAAAACAGTATAATATGCTCTCCAGAGCCCCCCCAGTATAATGCTCCATGGTGGCCCAAAACAGTATAATATGCTCTCCAGAGGCCCCCCCAGTATAATGCTCCACAGTGGCCCAAAACAGTATAATATGCTCTCCAGAGCCCCCCCAGTATAATGCTCCATGGTGGCCCAAAACAGTATAATATGCTCTCCATAGCCCCCCCCAGTATAATGCTCCACGGTGGCCCCACACAGTATAATATACTGGAGGGCCACCTCTGGAGAGCATATTATACTGTGTGGGGCCACCATGGAGCATTATACTGGGGGGACACTCTGGAGAGCATATTATACTGTTTTGGGCCACTGTGGAGCATTATACTGGGGGAGCCCCTCTGAATAGCATATTATACTGTGTGGGGCCACTGTGGAGCATGTTATATTCTGTAGGGCCACTTTGGAGCATTATACTGGGGGGCCCCTCTGGAGAGCATAATGCTCAAAAGTAACCCCACAGAATATAACATGCTCTCCAGAGCTCCCCTCACATTATAACGCTCCACAGAATATAACATGATTTCCAGAGGGCCCCCTCCCCAGTATAATGCTCCACAGTGGCCCAAAACAATATATATGCTATCCAGAGGGAGCCCCCCAGTATAATGCTCCACAGTGGCCCTACACAGTATAATATGCTATCCAGAGGGGCCCCCCCAGTATAATGCTCCACAGTGGCCCTACAGACTTTGTCAGTGCTATTATTATATTATACTCTGGGGTCTCTTCAGACCCCAGAGTATAATAATCGAAGGCCCGGGGAAGGTAAGGGAAAATAACAAACAGTTATACTCACCTTTTCTTACCTTTCCTGGGCCTTCTCGCGCTGCTCCGCTATCCCCGCTGGCGACCGCTTCCTCTTCTCTGCGGCTGACGTCACACGTTGTGGATGTCACCGCTGAGGCCTGTGATTGGAACTCAGCGATTACGTGAGGCAAGCTGTCAGCACACCCCACGTGACCGCTGTGGCCAGTCCTCAGCGGTTATGTCCGGAACATCGGAGGATGACGTCGGACACCAAGGACAGGTGAGTAAAAATGTTTATTTTTACTCACCTCGGAAAGGGTCCCTACGGCTCCACAAAATAATCCACCACCTCTCCTCCTCTCATGTCTCTCCCTGCCAGGTATACTGGGGATGGAGTCACAGGGAATCCTGACAGGGATCTGGTTACCTGAAGACTAGGCCCGAACATGGAACTCTTGTCAGGGTCCTCTCCTGCTCCTCCTGGCACGGCACTGAAAAAGGCCAACAGCTTAGACAGCTTCTCTCACTTGCTCAGGGATGTCTCTGGATGAGCCTGGGGCTGATGTTATTCCTCCTTGGGGCTGTAGGCTGACCGTTGGGCCTCAGTCCAGAAGATGGTGGCAGGACCACTCTGCACACCTTCTCCAGCTAACTGCACACACTTCACTGAAGACCAACCGTCGCTGGGGAGACTAGGTCTCTCTACAACCCCGCCCAGTGGCCTGTGTTAGGGCAGGGCTGAACTAAGGCAAGGTTTGAACAATGCAGGGGGGGAAATACAGAGGATAGCTGCATAACAATCACATTTAACATAGAACGGAAGGTACCAACACTATCCCAGAGACACAAAAGACAAACAATTAAAAGCAGCAGTGTAACATCCTTGCCTGTCCGGGCTTTGGCGCCGTCCTCCGGGCGCACGCTGCGGCGCAGGAGGCTTGCCCGGTTGTGATTCTTTCCTTTGGGTTTTTCTTGTATTGTCTGAACACTGTCCTATTCCCTAACCTCCTTAATTGATTTTCCACCACGCCCTTCTCCTTCACCTTGCTCTCCCCCTGCTCCACTAAGAGTTAACTTTAGTCCTGCCTTTGTGATTGACAGCCTATCCTCCTATCAAGTCTGGGGCAGGTTCTTTCTTCCTATTTATTGTTTGCTCACTTTCCCATTGGCGCCTGCTATTGCATTTCGCTTACTGGCTATACTCCTTGTTCCTTGTTACCTGCTCTTCTGATTTTCTGACCACTGGCTTACCTTTGACTATTCTCTTGGATTTTGATTCTGTACTGCATTGCTCGATTGTTACCGACCCCTTGGCTAGCTGACCTCCCTTTGTTGTTGTGCGCCTTGTCTGCGTTCTGTGTTATCACTTATTATAAGGAGGGACTGTTGAGTGGTTGCTGGCTGTCAACTAGGACAGATCGGGCAAGTTAGCGAGGGACAGTGGGGGGATTCAGCTTAGGGTCCACTGTCTTGTTGTGCCCCTCTCCCCTAAGTTCTCCAGCAGCTACTGGGGAATCACTTCTCTAGTGATTCCCTTACAAGCAGCCTCTGGGATGCTGCAATTGCAGCTTCCATCTGGCCCATAAGCCAAGGAGACCCACAGATTACCCTAACCACACTAAGGTTGATTAAACTCCTTAGCACCCGTAACCATTACTATCAAGAATTTGCATATCTCTCTATGATCAGAGTGTGCTCTGCTCTGTTCGATTAGGACCCTTGCACATGACAGTTTTGTCTGTGAAAAATGGTCCATTTGTGGGCGATAGGACCAGGACCGAACTCGGCCGTGTGCATAGGAATCACTACACCATAGTCAGTTATGATGCAGTAATCTCCAAACAGCCAAATGGCTACAGTAATGAACTTACATAACACATAATATCAGTTCATTACTGTAGTGATTGGGTCAATTTGTAAAGTGCTGCGGAATATGTTGGTGCTTTATAAATAAAATGTATTATTATTATTATTATTATTATTATTATTCACTGTTGGAGTCATTTACTATTTTGCAACTTTGGATGCTGCCTCCTTTACTATTTCTTTGATTGAGGCTGAAATATTTGGATCTGGTCTAGAGAGGTGATGTCCTTTCAACACTCTTTTATATTGTCATACTTAAAGGGCTTGTCTGCAAAACTAAAAAAAAAAAGGCTACACATTTTTAAACCTATTATTCATGGGTTATTTATGGCAATTGAAGCTCTATTGGCCATACTAATCCTGGACCACCCCTTTAATTGTGTGCTTTAAGCTGAAGCCCCACGTTATGAACACACAGCATTTTTGCCAATGTGGGAACTGCAGCAAAAAATGCTGCATTTTACAGTACCTGCAAAGTGAATGGGATTCTGGCCAATCCCATCCACACATTGCAGAAAAAAAATCTGCAGCGGAAAAGCTGAAGCATGTGAATTATCCCTTTGGAAATGCTAGAATTTTCCCTATAGGTATAATATGGGCATATATCGCTATGTGGGGCCTTAGCCTTACACTCATATTTAAGCAACAAAATGAAGGCTTTCAGAAACATCAACAGCCAACCACACAAAGTGATGAGTTTTTGGAAAAGGGGAAGGAAAATAATAACAGTCTAGCACAGCACAGCACAGCACAGTTACTTTTTGTGGCTGTTAAACAATTTTTCTTCATATAAGGCTCAGGCTTATGTACAAATGTTAATTATTGATACAATGTGCCTTTTAATTTTTTTCAGGGCTCTAAACACTTCTCAGAAGACGTGAGCCCCTGTAAATTGTCTGTAAAGCGCTGCGGAATATGATGGCGCTATATAAGTAAGCTTAATAAATAAATAATAAATAAATGGGCCTTATGTCATCTTCTGTACAGCTACTGAGCAGCACACAAAGTAATGTTGATCTTCTTCTGCAGCAAAGGTTGATTAGTATCACTTCATTATCCTAGTAATGTCTCACGAGCAGTCTTACACTGACAAAATACTTGTAAGAAAGCATGCAAACATAATATGCCATAGCATGCCATATTATCATTCCTGTCATAAATAGCGACATCATAAAGAGATCTTAGTGTTAAAGCATAGTAAATAGTAGTATAATGTTGTACCGTGTTAGCCATTGAAAGTAGTGGAAGAGTGAAGAAATCAGGCGACACCTTTTAGAGGCTAACTGAGTATATTTATAAGTAAGCTTTCAGAAGACTAGCTTCCTTCATCAGACATGGTGTTATACAAGAACTGAAAATTCACAGATTTTTTTTTTTATATACCCTATACATATGGTCTTCAAAGGATTTTAGAAGGCAGTGAATAGCTGTTTGGGGTTGCGGGATAGGGCAGATATTAGTGTGGTGAAGTAGACCTACTTTGCAGAGGTGAGTGCGTTCTTGAATGTGAGAACTGCCTCTTTATACCTAAGGAAGTCCTCCTGGGAGTGGCTTTTCTTCCAGAGGCGTTCTGCAACCAGTGAGGCACGTCTCAGTTTTTTAGTCAGGTCAGTGTGCCAGGGCTGCCTATTGATCGGCCGGGTTCTGGTGTTAGTGAGAGGGGCCACAGAGTCAAGGGCTGAAGTAATGGTGGTATTGTAGAAGTCAGCGGCGGTGTCTGCGTTCTGGAGTGAGGATATGCCAGCGAGCGGTCGGAGAGAGTCTGAGAGCGTGCGGATGTCAAGGCGATTAAGGTTCCTGCGGGGGCGTGTTGGTTTAGGGGTTGGGGGTTCAATTACAGAGGAGAGGGCAGAGAATGTCAGCAGGTTGTGGTCAGAGAGCGTGGACGGAGAGTTAGAGAGGTTGACTAGAGAGCAGAGGCAGGTGAATATGAGGTCCAGCGTGTGCCCCTTTGTGTGGGTGGCAGAGGAGGACCATTGAGAGAGGTTAAAGGAGGTAGTGAGAGACAGGAGACTGGAAGCGGAGGGGTGGGTTGTGTTAATGGGGATGTTGAAATCACCCATGATGATAGTGGGGGTGTCTGTGGATAGGAAGTGCATTAGCCAGGTGGTGAAGTGGTCAATAAAGGCAGCAGTAGGTCCTGGCGGTCGATATATGACGGCTAGTTGAAGGTTGGAGGGCGAGTAAATGCGAACAGAATGCACTTCAAAGGAGGGAAGGGTGAGAGCAGGTATCGGTTGGATTGGGGCAAAGGAGCAATCATAAGACAGGAGTACGGCTACGCCTCCACCAGGTTTATTGTTGGGGCGGGGAGTGTGCGAGAATTGCAGACCTCCATAGGAGAGGGCAGCAGGGGAGGTGGTGTCTGAGGGTGTTATCCACATTTCTGTGAGACCCAGAAATGATAATCTATGAGAAATGAAGAGGTCGTGGATGTAGTCAAGTTTGTTGCATACAGAGCGAGCATTCCATAGTGCACCAGAGAGTGTGTGGGGAGGGGCAGGAACGGGTGAGATAGGTGTAAGATTTAGGGGGTTCCGTGCACTGGTGCCGGTTGTGCGGAAAGATCCGACAGCAGGGAGGTGCTGGGGAGGTCTAGGATTAGGAGATATGTCGCCAGAAGTGAGGAGTAGCAGGGAGAGGGATAGCAGGTGTAAGTAGGAGAGAGTGTGGGGTGGTTGTGTGTGTCTGGGGCGGAAAGCTTGCAGGTGTGTGAGTAGCTGTGCAGAGAAGGTGAAATGGTGGGGTAGAATAGATGGAGAGATAAAAATATTCTTAGTGACATGGGTGGTTTGAGGTGGAAAAGTGGTTTTTACAAGTATGGGAAGAACAACAGTGATTATAGTGAGAAGCATTTCTATAGTTTATAACTAAGCGTCCTTTTAGTGGCTTGTTACCTTCTGTTCCTTTCTGGTCCAAGTCTGGTCTATACACTTAGAAACTGCACTTGGAAAATGCGCTGCCCAAGGTCATAGCTGACCACAGGCCGCAAATTTATACTAACTGGCGATACATTTGCCGCAACCCAGTCGGATGAGACCGGATGCTGTGCCACCTAGCAGGCCGAGCACGCTCCCAAACGGCTCCAGTCCCACTCCTAGGCCCGGACAAAGTCGAGGGGGGTCCTGCAGCACTACCGGATGGTGGTGGTAGTAGTTCTTTCCCCCGGGGCACTTCCAGTTGAAGAGGGGGACCTCTCCTACCTGAGCCGGTGTGGTGTTGGTCGGAAGAGCCCTGATGGTAAAGCAGGCACGACTCAGGGGTCAGCGTTGCAGGTAAACCAAACGGCCGTTTATTAAGGCAACTGGAACAATGGGTTAACAGCAGCTTCCAGATGGTGGTAGTAGTCCTACAGTGTCCAACCCGCAGCCTTGGTTCGGCTAACCGTTGGCCTCAGTGCAGCTTGTGGGGGCAGGAAACCTCTGCACACCCTTACTCTTCCACTGCTCACACTAGACTAACTGCCCTCAGACCAAGGGTTACCGTGGAGACGGAGTCTCCCACAACCCCGCCCAGTGGCCTGTGATAGGCCAGGGCTAAACCAAGGCTAGACTTGAACACTGCAGGGGAGAAATAACTGGGAAAGCTGCAAACAGTGACACTTAACACAGAACAGAACTTACAGACATTAAACCCAGAGGCACACAAGACAAACACATAAAAGCAGTAGCACTCTGGGATGCTGCACACCCCCCTATTTTTACCTGAGCCGCCCTCGGCGAATCTTTGCCCAGGCTAGGGAAGGCAATACAGCGGACAAGACAAGACAAACAGCATGACAAATAAAACAGGGCAAAATATATACAGCATCAATGAACGGGAAATGGGTGAAGACCTGGTACCTGAGGCACAAATGTAGTAGTATCCAATCCCAGGGCCTCAACTGGACAATAAGGGACCCCAGGGCACAGGTACTGTAGTGTCCATCCTGGAGCATGGGGACAGGTGAACATAAGTAGGGAAAACTGGGGCAGTGTCCACAAGTCCGCACTGGTCAACTGGGGAAGTGTCCAAAAGTTTGGCACAAAAATGTAAAGGGACAAGAACTTGTACATCCGTAGGAGTCCAAGAAAATCACTCCAGAAACCATACAGGGCGTTTCCCTTTAGTGGATCTCTGGGATCGTCTCAGGGAGATTTCTCCCGAAACGCCAAGGACAACAGCTGGGCTAGCTGGAACAGGGCTGGCAGGAACAGCTTCATCCAGGTCCATCTGTTCTTCTGCCTCAGCAGGCACAGCAGACAACTCTGACCCAGGAGGTGACCTGGGGACTCCTCCTTTGGCAGGCAGCTTGAAGGTCAGGCAAGGGATGAAGAATTCTGGAGGCATCCCATGGCAAAGGTTCTCTGACACTGCAGAGGCTGGGTTAGACTCTGGAACGAGGTTCTCCTCATCAGAACTACCCTCAGTGGAAGGGGACAGCACTGAGGGTGTAGGGTCCACCTGCAAACACACCTTCAAGCGATTACGGTGGACCACCTGTGGTTTCCTCCCTTCCTTCTCCACCACGAAGACATCAGGATAGGGCTGTGCAGAGATGGTGTAGGGTTCAGTCTCCCACCTGGAGTCCAACTTGCGGGTCCGGTGGTTGTTCTTCAGCCACACCTTCTCCCCGACCTGTAGGGAGGTAGCCTGAGCATGTAAGTTGTGATCCGCTTCCTGTCTGGCCTGAACCTCCTTCATACGGGCTTCCACTACTTCATGAGCTTCAGCCAGGCGCCTCTGATGGTCACTCACCCAGTCGGTATTTGGCAGTGGATTGATGTCATCAGGAACAGCCACTCCCAAGGCAATATCAACAGGCAGCTTGCCATGTCTCCCGAACATCAGGTAGTAGGGGGTATACCCGGTAGACAGCTGCTTCTGGTTGTTATATTGGTAGACCAGCTCAGGTAACCACAGCGGCCAATCTGCTCGGCTGGAGGGTGACAAAGTCCTGAGGAGCCCAAGAAGAGTCTGGTTCATCTTCTCACATAGACCATTACCCTGAGGATGGTAAGATGTTGTACGCAGCTTCTTGCAGTCGTACATGGCACAGAGCTCCAGGAACAGCTGAGACTCAAAGGCAGAACCCCGGTCTGTAAGGATCTTCTCAGGACATCCATAGGGAAGAAGGAAAGACTTCCAGAAGGTCTTAGCAGTAGTCTTAGCTGATAGATCACGTACGGGTACAGCCACTGTGAACTTGGTGTAGTGGTCAATCATAGTCAGCACGTAGGTGTATCCAGAGCGGCTGGGTTCTACCTTTAGGTGGTCCAGAGCCACAATCTCCAGAGGGCGATGGCTCTCAATAGGATGGAGTGGAGCATTCTGATCAGCTTTCTCCCCTCTGGCAAGGGTGCAGGCAGTGCACTCTCTGCAGCACTTCTCGACGTCGTCTCTCAGACCAACCCAGTAGAACCGACTTCTGATAGTAGCTTCAGTCTTCTGAACTCCGAAGTGTCCAGACTTGTCATGATAAGCTTCCAGGACCGTGCCCACATCGCATCGAGGGATGACAATTTGATGGAGTCAGGTCCCAGAAACAGGATCAGTGGAACGCCTACACACCAGTCCTCTCAGGAACAGCTTCCTCCTCTGTCTCCACAGCTTGCGCAGCTCCGGATAGGCATGAACTCCAAGGAGTCCAGTTGGCAGCATACCCTGGCTCAGAAAGTCTCGTACCTCATGCAGAACTTTACTTTCAGACTGCAACTGGGCCCATAATTCCGTCCCAGGAGTCGACTTCACCGGCGACCGTGTAGGAGCAGCGGGGGCAGCTGGAACTTTGACGGTGTGAACCGCTTGCTAGGCAAAACGGGCATAGAAAGCTGGCATCTCCTTTTCTTCCCACTCGTCCCCATCCTCACCAGGACTGGTCTCTGTTGGTAGCCAGGATATGGTGTCTGCCCCGACGTTGGCTTTGCCAGACTTGTACTTGACCACAAAGTTGTAATTGGCCAGACGTGACGCCCATCTTTGCTCTAGAGCCCCCAGTCACGCGGTAGCCAGGTGTGCTAGTGGGTTATTGTCTGTATAGACTTCAAAGGGAGTAGCAGCCAGATAGTCTTTGAACTTTTCGGTGACAGACCACACCAAGGCCAAGAACTCCAGCTTGAAGGAACTGTAATTCTGGTCATTCCTTTCAGCTCCCTTCAGAGACCGGTTGGCAAAGGCAATTATTCTCTCCTTCCCATCTTGAATCTGAGAGAGGATGGCACCTAAGCCCTTGGTACTGGCATCGGTGTGCAGCCGAAAAGGTAAGCTGTAATCCGGGTAGCCCAAGACAGGTGGCTCAGTCAGTAAGCGCTTCAGTCTCTGAAATGCGGTTTCTTGTTGCTCTCCCCACTCGATAGGAATCTTCTTTCTCAGCTCCTCTTTAGGATGCCCTCTCAACAGTTCTTGCAGGGTCTCAGAGATCTGGGCAAACTTAGGGATGAACCTCCTGTAGTATCCGGCAAACCCCAGGAAGCTCCTGATCTCCTTCACTGTAGTAGGCGTGGGCAAATCTTCCACAGCAGCAATCTTATCAGGATCAGGCCTCACCCCTTCAGCGCTGACCACATGCCCCAGGTAGCGAACTTGAGTCTGCAGCAGGTGGCACTTGGATGGTTTCACCTTCAACCCGTTCTGTGCCAGGATCTTGAACACCTCTGTAAGATGTTGTAGGTGCTCCTCATACGTCTTGCAGAAGATGATGACGTCATCCAGGTGTGAAAGATCCTCAGTGCGCCAACACCGCGTTGGCCCACACCTGAGACTTCTTTACTAAAAACCACACTCACCGCCAGTGAGTGCTGGGTCCAAAAGATAAATACAAGACAAGCTTTCTAAATTTTGTATATTTATTAACCCCTAAATGGGTCGGTATTAACATCTAACACATGCAGTTCAGAACAGATATGCAGATGTATGGAAGCATTAACAGTTACTAGTTACAATATACAGCACTTTAAATAAAAAGGGAATAAAAGTGAAATAATTACTTTACCACACATACAGTCATATGAAAAAGTTTGGGCACCCCTATTAATCTTAATCATTTTTAGTTCTAAATATTTGGGTGTTTGCAACAGCCATTTTAATTTGATATATCTAATAACTGATGGACACAGTAATATTTCAGGATAGAAATGAGGTTTATTGTACTAACAGAAAATGTGCAATATGCATTAAACCAAAATTTGACCGGTGCAAAAATTTGGGTACCCTTATCATTTTATTGATTTGAATACTCCTAACTACTTTTTACTGACTTACTGAAGCACAAAATTGGTTTTGTAACCTCACTGAGCTTTGAACTTCATAGCCAGGTGTATCCAATCATGAGAAAAGGTATTTAAGGTGGCCAATTGCAAGTTGTTCTCCTATTTGAATCTCCTCTGAAGAGTGGCATCATGGGCTCCTCAAAACAACTCTCAAATGATCTGAAAACAAAGATTGTTCAACATAGTTGTTCAGGGGAAGGATACAAAAAGTTGTCACAGAGATTTAACCTGTCAGTTTCCACTGTGGAGACTCCTAGCAGCAGCATCAAAGCATTCCAGCCTGAATGCTCATCACAGTATATCCTCAGTAGTCTCTTCTTTGTAGTCTCAGCACAGTCTCCCTCACTGACCTCTTACCTCATCTTTTATACCCTTGATTACACCACCCAGAATGAGGTCACCGGCGACGGCAAGTCTGATTGACTAACGCACTCAAGTCCAGATTCTTTGTAAGGAGATGGAATTAAGTGGAATGATACAATGCCTTCTATATGTTATCAACCATGTCTGATCAACAGCAGGGCCAGTTTTAGACAAAGTGGGGCCCTGGGCAAAAATTAAAAGCGGGGCCCCAAATGCTGATATGCAAACAACACCATCGTCTTCCAGTGACAACCCCTATAATAACGACTCCTTTCTGCCAACAAAAAAGTAATAAGCCCCATTTTACCATACACAATTCAAATGAGCACCTTTGTACCACCTATTAGATTTTTGCACCCAGTCATCAGTTATTATAGCGCCTCCTTATAAATAATAGTCCCTGCTTATAAATAATCTTACACGTTTATTAATAATAGCTCCCTTATAAATGATAAATAGTGCCCTGTATCAGTAATATTCCCCCTTATCAGTAACAGTCACCCCGTAAAAATAATACTGCTCCCTTATAAATAATAGCCCCCTCATAAATAATAGTTACCCTTATAAATAATAGTCCCCATTATCACTAATAGCCCCCTTTATAAATAAGCCCACTTAACAATTATACCCCCCTTATAAATAGTTCCCCTCTTATAAATAATAGCCCCCTCATACTTAAGTTTCCCAATTATATATAGTAACCCACCCTTATATATAAAAGTTCTCCGTTATACAGCGTCGGACTGAAGGGCCTTAGGCCCACCAAAGGAACTTGTTCTGGGGCACCACCCAACAGCTTCCTGCTAATAGCCTACAGTCATGGCCAAAAGTTTTGAGAATGACACAAATATTATATTTTCACATGATCTGCTGCCCTCTGTTTTTTATGTATGTTTGTCAGATGTTTTTATCACATACAGAAATATAATTGCATTCATATTATAAGTAACAGAAGCTTATATTGACAGTTAGAATGAGTTAATGCAGCAAGTCAATATTTGCAGTGTTGACCCTTCTTCTTCAGGACCTCTGCAATTCTCCCTGGCATGCTCTCAATCAACTTCTGGACCAAATCCTGACTGATAGCAGTCCATTCTTGCAGAATCAATGCTTTAATTTTGTCTGAATTTGTTGGTTTTTGTTTGTCCACCCGTCTCTTGATGATTGACCACAAGTTCTCAATGGGATTAAGATCTGGGGAGTTTCCAGGCCATGGACCCAAAATCTCTATGTTTTGTTCCCTGAGCCATTTAGTTATCATCTTTGCTTTATGGCAAGGTGCTCCATCATGCTGGAAAAGTCATTGTTGAGCGCCAAACTGCTCTTGGACGGTTGGGAGAAGTTGCTCTTGGAGGACATTCTGGTACCATTCTTGGCTGTGTTTTTAGGCAAGACTGTGAGAGAGCCGATTCCCTTGGCTGAGAAGCAACCCCACACATGAATGGTTTCAGGATGCTTTACAGTTGGCATGAGACAAGACTGGTGGTAGCGCTCACCTCTTCTTCTCCGAATAAGCTGTTTTCCAGATGTTCCAAACAATCGAAAAGGGGATTCATCAGAGAAAATGACTTTACCCCAGTCCTCAGCAGTCCACTCCCTGTACCTTTTTCAGAATATCAGTCTGTCCCTGATGTTTTTTCTGGAGAGAAGTGGCTTCTTTGCTGCCCTCCTTGAGACCAGGCCTTGCTCCAAGAGTCTCCGCCTCACAGTGCGTGCAGATGCACTCACACCTGCCTGCTGCCATTCCTCAGCAAGCTCTGCACTGCTGGTAGCCCGATCCCGCAGCTGAAACACTTTTAAGAGACGGTCCTGCCGCTTGCTGGTCTTTCTTGGGCGCCCTGGAGCCTTTTTGGCACCAATGGAACCTCTCTCCTTGAAGTTCTTGATGATGCAATAGATTGTTGACTGAGGTGCAATCTTTCTAGCTGCAATACTCTTCCCAGTTAGGCCATTTTTGTGCAGTGCAATGATGACTGCACGTGTTTCTTTAGAGATAACCATGGTTAACAGAAGAGAAACAATGATGGCAAGCACCAGCCTCCTTTTAAAGTGTCCAGTGGTGTCATTCTTACTTAATCATGACAGATTGATCTCCAGCCCTGTCCTCATCAACACCCACACCTGTGTTAATGGAGCAATCACTGAAACAATGTTAGGTGGTCCTTTTTAGGCAGAGCTGCAATGATGTTGAAATGTGTTTTGGGGGATAAAGTTCATTTTCTAGGCAAATATTGACTTTGCAAGTAATTGCTGTTAAGCTGATCACTCTTTATAACATTCTGGAGTATATGCAAATTGCCATTAGAAAAACTGAAGCAATAGACTTTGTAAAAATTAATATTTGCAACATTCTCAAAACTTTTGGCCATGACTGTACACCACGGCTCCTTCACTGAAGTCTTACATATGTGCTGACTATCTGGTGTTACTGAGTATGTTCCCCGTATAGTCAGCCCCTATAGTACTGTGCAGGCCCCAATAACTCCATGACCAGTTCATGCACAGTACTGTATGGGGAATGACATGGCCATGGAGCACTACACATATGTGCAAGATTATAGTGAGGGAGCTGTGATGCAGACATAGCACACAGGGCTGCCAGCAGGAATTGTGAGCCCCCCACAGTATAATGCTCTACATGGTATATAATGCTCCACAGTACAAAATGCTCTCCTGAGCCCTCCAGTTTCCCCACATGGTATATAATGCTCCACAGTGACCCCACACAGTATAAATTGCTCCCCTGAGCCCCCCATTGTGGTCCCACATGGTTTGTAAGGCTCCACACAGTATAATACTCCACAGTGGCCCACACAGTATACTACCCCTTAGTGGCCCCAGACAGTACAATATGCTCCCCAGCAGCCCCACACAATATAATATGCTCCATACAGTATAATATGCACCCCACAATGCCCCCCCAGTATAATGCTCCACAGTGGCCTAACACAGTATAACATGCTCCATAATGACCTCCACACAGTATAATATACTCCCCAGAGGGGTCCCCCACAGTATAATATGTTCCCCACAGTCCCACCCAGTATAATGCTCTACAATGGCCCCACAGAGTATAATATGCTCCCGAAAAGCCCCACACAATATAATACACTCCACAGTGGCCCCACACAGTATAACAGGCTCCCCACACTGTCCATTCCCCCAGTATAAAGCTCCACAGTGGCCCATAGTATAATATGCTCCCCAGAGGGCCCCCGCTAGTATAATGCTCCACAGTGCCCCCTACAGTATTTTGCTCCACAGTGGCCCCACGCAATATATTATGCTCCCCAGAGCGTCCCCCCAGTATAATGTTCCACAGTAGGCCCCACGCAGTATAATATGCTCCCCAGAGGGCCCCCTAGTATAATGCTCATTAGTCCCCCCCCAAATAATGCCCCACAGTGGCGCCACGCAATATAATATGCTCTGCTGATGCCCCCCCAGAATAATGCTCCACAGTGACCCCACTCAGTATAACATGCTCCAGAATGGCCTCCACACAGTATAATATATTGCCCAGAGAGGTTTCCCCAGTATAATACTCACAGTGGCCCAAAACAGTATAATATGCTCTCCAGAGCCTCCCCCCAGTATAATGCTCCACAGTGGCCCAAAACAGTAAAACATGCTCTCCAGAGCCCCCCCCAGTATAATGCTCCACGGTGGCCCCGCACAGTATAATATACTTGGGGGCCCCTCTGGAGAGCATATTATACTGTGTGGGGCCACAGTGGAGCATTATACTGGGGGGGCTATGGAGAGCATATTATACTGTGTGGGGCCACTGTGGAGCATTATACTGGGGAGGGGGCCCTCTGGAGAACATGTTATATTCTGCGGGGCCTCTACGGAGTATTATAAAGTGGGGGGCTCTGGAGAGCATGTTATATTCTGTGGGGCCACTTTGGAGCATTATACTGGGGGCCCCTCTGGAGAGCATAATGCTCCAAAGTGGCCCCACAGAATATAACATTATCTCCAGAGCCCCCCCCCCACACATTATAATTTTCCACAGAGGCCCCACAGAATATAACATGCTATCCAGATATCCAGAGGGCCCCTTCCCCAGTATAATGCTCCACGGTGGCCCCGCACAGTATAATATACTGGGGGCCCCTCTGGAGAGCATATTATACTATGTGGGGCCAAAGTGGAGCATTATAATGGGGGGAGGGCTCTGGAGAGCATATTATACTGTGTGGGGCCACTGTGGAGCATTATACTGGGGAAGGGGCCCCTCTGGATAGCATGTTATATTCTGTGGGGCCTCTGTGGAAAATTATAATGTGTGGGGGGGGCCCTCTGGAGATAATGTTATATTCTGTGGGGCCACTTTGGACCATTATACTGGGGGCCCCTCTGGAGAGCATAATGCTCCAAAGTGGCCCCACAGAATATAACATTATCTCCAGAGGCCCCCCCCCCCACACATTATAATTTTCCACAGAGGCTCCACAGAATATAACATGCTATCCAGAGGGGCCTCTTCCCCAGTATAATGCTCCACAGTGGCCCCACACAGTATAATATGCTATCCAGAGGGGGCCCCCCAGTATAATATGCTATCCAGAGGGGGTCCCCAGTATAATGCTCCACAGGGGCCCTACAGTGCTATTATTATATTATATTCTGGGGTCTCTTCACGAAGACGCTGCAGCACTTGTTCTAGGGACGTCTTGTAGAAAGAGGGCCAGGATTTGACTTCCCTCTGAGCAGTGCCCTCCAGAATTTCCACTTTCTGCACCTCAGATAGGGGGTACAGCTTGAACATGGCCTGCATGCAGTCTTTAAAGTCTCTTAGGGTGTGCGCTTCCCCTTTGTATCGGGGTAGCCAAGGCGCACCCAGATAATATGGCAGGGTGAGTGGCATAATGGTGGCCGTCGAGGTGGTAGTAGAAGTCACCGGTGATGTGGCAGCTGCAGATGATGCAGCACTCTCAGGCGATGCGGCAGCCATTGGAGACTCCGCAGGACTAACGGACTCGTGATCGCCATGATCTGACATGGTGACAGCAGACAAGCTTTTTAAGTAAGGACAGCGTTATAACGGTCAGTCTATGGGAACAGTCTCACCCAAGATGGCGGCGCCCAGGGGGCTCCGATGACGCTGTCCTACAGGAGGGGCTGTCCCGCTGACGTCAGCGGCCGCTGATTCGTCCTTTTCAAAGCAGGAGGGTGGAGCTTGGCTGATGCACTTCTGACGTCAGTCTTTCCCGCCTGAGCGCTGGTTTTGGCGGTTAACCTTTGCGGAGCTGTAGAATTTTGAATGATACAGCTCCATCTGAGGCTGGAGTTAACCCCTCGTGGGCTGGGCTCACATGCACCGGTGATGTTGCAGCAGTAAATACAGTCCGGTAACGGCTGGCAGTCCTCTGGCACGCAATAAAGTGGCTAAAACACGCAAACAGTTGCAACAGTCTTTGAAAATATAATCCAGGGAGATAGCGGCAAACAGCTCCGGGCACACAAACAGAGTCCTCAGTATAAATCCACAGGGATAAGTCTCTCACACAGCCAATAAAAGTTCCAGCTCACCCGTTGTAGAGATGAAAGTAAGGATCTTGACACCATAGTCTGTGATGTTATAGGACACGGGAGTCACGATCCTGCCGACTACGCCAAAAATCGCCTTGCCGCAACCCAGTCGGATGAGACCGGATGCTGTGCCACCTAGCAGGCCGAGCACGCTCCCAAACGGCTCCAGTCCCACTCCTAGGCTGGACAAAATCGAGGGGGGTCCTGCAGCACTACTGGATGGTGGTGGTAGTAGTTCTTTCCCCCGGGGGCACTTCCAGTTGAAGAGGGGGACCTCTCCTACCTGAGCCGGTGTGGTGTTGGTCGGAAGAGCCCTGATGGTAAAGCAGGCACGACTCAGGGGTCAGCGTTGCAGGTAAACCAAACAGCCGTTTATTAAGGCAACTGGAACAATGGGTTAACAGCAGCTTCCAGATGGTGGTAGTAGTCCTACAGTGTCCAACCCGCAGCCTTGGTTCGGCTAACCGTTGGCCTCAGTGCAGCTTGTGGGGGCAGGAAACCTCTGCACACCCTTACTCTTCCACTGCTCACACTAGACTAACTGCCCTCAGACCAAGGGTTACTGTGGAGACGGAGTCTCCCACAACCCCGCCCAGTGGCCTGTGATAGGCCAGGGCTAAACCAAGGCTAGACTTGAACACTGCAGGGGAGAAATAACTGGGAAAGCTGCAAACAGTGACACTTAACACAGAACAGAACTTACAGACATAAAACCCAGAGGCACATAAGACAAATACATAAAAGCAGTAGCACTCTGGGATGCTGCACATTTGTTTTATGTGTATCAGGTGTGAATAGGGGGTGTGGAAACATGCAGAAAGAATCAGAGATATCAGGAAGGGACAGGTGAAAAATCAGCAGGGAGAAGGAGAAAGTGGTTTCAAAGTTAATACATTAACAAAGTGAAAGACACATACCAGCAGATAGATAGAGATATAATTAACACAGCAGCAGATGTATATTTGAATGGAGGGGCAAGATCAGTATATAGTTCCGGGAATTGGAACTATTTTATTAGAAAAGTAGAAAAAGTTCACAAACACTGTCACATACGAAAATACAATATAAAAACTATAAACAGAGACAATACATAAATCTAAAACATAGCATAAAACCATCAACAAATAAAATACAAGAAAATACCGTGACAAAAAAAAAAAAACCAATCGCGAACCAGCCCCATCCATTCTGCCTTTCACTCCGCCTTTCACGCCACCTTTCACTCTTCTCCCGTCTTTCTCCAGTCAGTCAAGAACTCTAACTAAAGAAAATCTAAATGAGCAATATACAATGGAAACATATAACGGAAACTTATAACGGAAACTTATAACACTAACAAAATCCCCAACTGAAACTTACTAAAAAAAAAAATTTTTTTTATTTTTTTTTTTTTTTTTTTTCCCTCACCACACCCGGCCAGCACCACGCCCCATGTCCTCCCATGTCCGCATAGTCCTGGTGCTGGCACCACCCACCACCAAGCCCCTGAAACCCAACCTGGCTCTCCGCCTCATGTCCTCCCATGTCCGCGTAGTCCAGAGCCAGGCCGGGCACACGAAAACTTATAAACCAAACCCTCCACCCCCAAAAAGAAACCCCCCTCCCAAACAACCTACCCCCCTGAAAAACCCCTTAACTACTAACAAACAAATGGAATTATGGAATGTGGAAAATGAAATATGGGATATGGAAATGGATATGAAAAATGGAAATGGAAAATGAATATGGTATATGGAAAAATGGAAAATGGGAAAATGGACACAACATATGAACGACAACAATAACAAATAACAAATACCAGACAAGTAACAAAAACCCACCATCCTACATAACCTGTTAAATTATCTTCCCTCCCATGAACCTCCCATGGGCCTAGGGTCGGTTATCCTCAAGCCTCTTACCCTTCCATCTGATTTCCAAAACAAAAATGCCTATGTGGTGACACGCCAGCCCTCCACCAGGAAGAGAGCACAGGAGGCCCATCCCTGTCTACTCGCCCTACCGCTATATCCCTATCTATCATTTTGTCCCTACCCTGTCCCTACCTGTCCCTCCCTATCAGAAAATAAACCCCACCCCTCGTGCAAACCTTGCCCTAACTATCCCTATCTGGCCCTAACCTAACTAACCTACTTTAAATCCCTTATCTAACCCTCAGGGAACAGAAAAAGTGAACCCCCTCCAGAGGGTACCAGCCCTTTCTGCGCCCAGCCCCTCGTACTCCCGAGAGCGCACCCTCACCAGGTCCACCATGATGTTTTTAACCACCTCCACCTCCGGGAGGATTTTGCCTCTCGTCGATACTAAACACCGTGCTGAGCATAGGTGAAACCTGACCACTGCACTAACTACAAAAAGTGTTTGGCAGTCCCTGCCCTCCGGGTGTTTGAATGCCCCATAGGCCCACTCGGCATAGGAAAGGCCAGCCAGCCGCAGCCAACCGGTGGAGGTCCCCACCAATTTGCAAACCCTTATATTGAAGGGGCACTGAAGCAGGAAGTGCTCCATGCTTTCCAGCATGTCGCCACACTCCTCCCGAGGGCAGCTTCGCTCGTCGGAGTTCCGGTACTTCAAGTTCCCCCTCACATATAACTTACCTAGGAGGCAGCGCCAGGTCAGATCCCAAAACTTCCGAGGAAACCTTTTGGAGTTAAGAAAACGCAACCCTCCCTCTAAGGTTTCTCCTGGGCAATCTTTGAGCGCCAGAGGCTTCTGGAAGCGGGTCAACAGGACCTTGTCGTCAAGAAAACGTCTTGACTGAGTCCTGATCTCCCACGCCCCCAGACCCCACCGACGAATCACTTTCAGGACCAGGGAAGCATAGGCCGGGAGATATCCATGGGGTGCACGAAGATCTTTTACTTGCCCTCCTGACTCCCATTTCTGGAAGAAGGGCCGAAACCACCCCTGGCAGGAGGCTACCCACGAAGGAGCCCCCTCGGAGGAGAGGTTTGGTAAATTGATCTTAAGAAAGGTGTTCATTAAGAACACCACGGGGTTAACCATATTTAACCCCCCTAGCCTCCTTGTGCGGTATGTAACCTCTCTCCTGATTAGGTTGAGCCTGTTCCCCCATAACAGTTGGAAGAACAGGCAACAGATCCTACTCCAACAAGACTCTGGCAAGGCACAGACGCTACCTAGATAGATCACCAACAGGAGCAGGAAGGCTTTGGCAAGGTGAACCCTTTCTCTCATGGTCGAAGACCAACCCTTCCAGCAATCAACTCTCTGGGCGACATCCTTAAGCCTACCTTCCCAATTTTGGAGTGGGTAATCACCCTGGCCAAAATGGATGCCTAAGATCTTTACAGACCCCTGGGGTTCTGGGAGGGTGTCCGGGAGAGAAAAACCAGGCTCTCCCCCTCCCAGCCAGAGGCTTCCACACTTATTCCTGTTTACAGCTGATCCGGAAGCCTCCGAGTAACTGTCCACTTCAGACATCACCCATTCAAGCTCCTCCCGTGACGAGAGGAGAACGGTGACATCATCCGCGTAGGCTACTGTCCTCAAGGGGGAGCCAGTGCCCTCCAGGTCCATCCTGACTCCCGCCACCGTCCCACCATTAATCCGTCTAATCAGGGGATCAATGGCGAACACATACAGTAGCGGGCTCAAGGGACATCCCTGTCGGACGCCCGACCCCACCTCAAAAGGACTACCAACCCAACCATTCACAAGCGGGAAAGACTCAGCCCCAGCGTATAAGGTCTGCAACCACTGAATGAACCCCGCGGGCAGGCCGTACCTCAAGAGAGTTGACCACAAATACTCATGATTCACCCTGTCAAAGGCCTTAGCCTGATCTAGGGACAGCAAGTACCCCTTCCACCGACCTGCCCTACTCTGCTCCACAGCCTCCCTGACACTCAGGACTGCACTTAAGGTGCTACGACCGGGAACAGAGCAGTGCTGAGCCGGCGAGAGGAGCCGGGGCGCAAACTGTACCAGCCGGTTGAAAAGTACCTTCGCCAAAATCTTCCGGTCCGTATTGAGAAGTGCTATGGGCCGCCAATTCCCAATATGGCTCGGATCCTTACCCTCTGACAGAACTATAAGGGCGGACCTCCTCATTGACTTCGGCAGAGTGCCCGAGGATAGACACTCATTAAGCACGTCAGTCAAGAGGGGAGCCAAAGCTCCTTTAAAGGTCCGATAGAACTCAGATGTTAAGCCATCTGGGCCAGGTGACTTCTTGAGGGCAAGACCCCCAATAGCCCTGACAACTTCCTCTTCCCTTATAGGTTCTATCAAAACACCAAGAGAAGGGTCTTCTGCTGACTCAGGAATGGCTTCAGCCAAGAAACCTGAAATCCGATCCCGATTCAGTTCCTTCTTTGCCAAAAGGTTCGAGTAGAAAGACCTGACGACCTCCAAGATCCCTGACCTGGATCTTGTCAGGGATCCTGTACTGTCAATCAGGCCTGTTACTGTCTTACAAGTCACTGACATCTTACAGTTCCTGTAGGGGTCGGGCGAGCGGTATTTCCCGAAATCCCTCTCAAGAACCAAAGATGCGTGCCTATCATACTGACACCTTTTAAGCAAAGCCTTCACACCGGAGATATCCTCCTGGCTACCTCCGGTTGAGACCAGATGTTCAAGTCTCTTCCTCAGTGCGCTGTACATGCGGTACATGTAGAGTGACCTGAGGCTTGAGAGCCGGCGGAAAAATCCCGCCACCCTTTTTTTTGAATATCTCCCACCACTCTGACCTAGTACCTTCAAGACCCAGTAATAGTACCTGATCCTGAAGAAACTCCTCAAAGGCTTGTCTTACAGCTGCCTCCTCAAGGAGTGACGAATTCAGCCTCCACAAACCTCTTCCTCTCCGGAGGGTCTCTGAAATATTCAAAGAAAACAAAATTAGACAGTGATCGGAGAACTCCACCTCCACCACGGACACAGGGGTGGTGACGGAATTCTCCTTCAAAAAAAAACCTATCTATCCTAGACCTAACACTACCTCTCTGAAAGGTGAACCCACGGTGACCTGGGGAATGCCTGATGTGGATATCCTCCAGGTGAGCTTCACTCACTATGCTATTTAACGCGGCGCCATCATAGGGCAGTCTATCTCTGGTACCTCCTCGGTCTTGGGGTCTAGTTATGGTATTAAAATCCCCACCAAAGATGACTTGTTTGCCCGTAAAAAGAAAAGGCTTAATCTTCATAAAGAGGCTTTTACGGTCCCACTTTGTCTGGGGACCGTAGATGTTAATGAGGTGCAGGCTTTGCCCCTTCATGAAGACGTCTAAGACTAGGCACCTTCCCATTTCGAGCTCGATCAGTCGCTGGCACTTCACCTCTGCGGTAAAAAGCACCGCCACTCCACTATACGGCTCAGCCGCAAGAGACCAGGGAGACTCAGCAGCCCCTGACGGCTCCACCTCTCCCTCTAAAGCCTCCCCTGAGGCCGACGCATCCTCACAGAGGGATTGGTACCGGTTGGGACCTACCACTAGAGGGCCGTCGAGTCTGCGTTCCTTCGTCGGGGGGGGGGGGGGGGGGCAGATGTTTTTGCCCTCACTTTACTCGGTGACTTTCTCCGCTTGACCGTCTCTCCCTCCCCAGCACTGACGTACTGAGAAGAAGACGACTGGTCAGCCTCTTCCTCCCTCTGCAGTCTCCTCATCTCCTCAACCAGGGTCGTGCCCACTGCTGCCTCGGCATCAGGATCCGGCCCAGCAGAGTCAGGGGCAGAAGGAAGGCACATAACTCCCTCCCTCTGCTCCCTCCTCCTCTCGCGCCTCCTTGCCCTTGATGGTGGCTGGGCCTTCTCCCTTTGCCTTGGCAGACTAGTCTCTCCTCCCCCACTCACCCCCTCCGCAGCAGGGACAGCCTCCTCAACTGCTCCCGCTTGCCGAAGGGTGGTGTTGGCGAAAGACCGTGGACACGCCCCGATCGGGTGCCCAAGGACACCACACAGGTGGCAACGTACCCTGCCACAGGTCGCCGCGAGATGGCCCACCTCCCCACACATGGCGCACTTCTGCACACGGCAGGAGGCGCTCAAGTGTGAGGGGTCACCGCACCTGTGACAGAGTTTTGGCTGCCCCTGGTAGAAGACAAGGATCCTGTCTTTCCCAAGGAAGGTTGAGGACGGGATATGCATCACTGAGTTATCCTTGTGTCGCAATTTGACCATGAAGGTCCAGGCCCCCGACCATATCCCGAACTTGTCGAGATTTTTCTTTGGGAAGTCCTTGACCTCCCCAAACCTGTTCAGCCAGGTCATGATGTCCATATAAGAAAGTGACTCGTTACGAGTTAAAACGGTCACTTTCTTAATGTTATCCTGGCGTGACACCGCCCACACCATAAAGTCACGCCAGGCGGGCTCGTCCTTCACCAGCCTATAGTTTCCCCAGAAGGTTTCTAAGCCCTCCGGGGTAACAAAGCTTATGTCAAACTCCGAGGAGCCGACAGGATGAATCAGGGCAAAGATGTCGCTCGCCCTGAAACCCATCCCGAGTAGGAGTTCCACGACCCCCCTCCTCTGGGGACAAGGGCCGGCTCCCCCCCCACACGAGACGGGCCACGTTCCTCCGTGTCGGCCCCCTACGCCCGGGTGTAGGGAGAGTCCATCTGGTCTCACCTCCTTCCTCTCGGAACTTCCCTAGGCCAAAACGCTCGATCCAGAACCTAAGGTCTCTCGACTGCCCATCTATGGTCATTGTGGACTGGCCCGCCCGTAAAGCCTCCAGGAGCTGCCGTTGCAAATCGCCGTCCCTGGAGCCCGACGGAAGACATGATGCACCCCCAGGGGCCCCAGAAGCGACACTGGCATAGGAGCGTGGGGGCCCGGAGGCCGCAGCAACCTCTGCTGCCGGAGTGCCAGCGCCACTCCCAGGGACCCCCGCAGAACTACTTTGCCCAGCCACGGCAACCGGAGCACCAGAGGCGGCAACAGTCCGCCCTGGCATAGTTGCCGCGGACCGGGTCACTCCAACTGCAGCAGAAGGGACAACAGCAGAGAGGACAACAGGAGCAACAACAGCATCAGGAACAGCATCGGGAACAACAGCAGGGACAACAGCAGAAATACCAGAAACAGGGACCACAACAGAAATATTGCTAGCAGTAGAGTTTTTAGCAGCAATGGTAATAGCCCCTCCACCCACAGCCTCCCCGACTACAGGCTCTTGGACCCCCTTGCATACTACACCACCTTCTTCAGGAAGACTACTAATTACCCCTTTTGTCCCTCCCGCTTTCCCCTTTACCTTACCTGTCTGCTTAGCTGGCTTTTCCATTCGTCCATCATTTACACCTGTGGTCTTTCTTCTCACAGCGGGGCCGGCCACACCATTCGCTGATCGCTTCCCCGCTTTTACCTCGGCCTCCACATCCACAGTCACCCCGGCGCCGGATGTTTTAGGGGGACGCGTCCCCTTAGCGCCGGAAATGACCTCCGCACCACCGGCTTCATCGGCACTGGAGGAGGATGAGCCACGCCCACCTGCCACTCCCCCTTTCCTACGTCTCACTCTGGGGGAAGCCATCGTCATTTTGAGACCTCCTACCAGGGAGGGGGGTTTTCCCACGCCACTCCCCTCCGCAGGGGGGGGCCTCCAATTTCCTTCCTTTGCCCTTGTCCGCAGCTATGAGCGCCTTGTCCGCCGCCACCTGAAAGATACTATCAGGCTCCATTTTGACTGCTGGCACCCCGGGCACCCCGCCACTTGGCGTAACCCGAGGTGCCTGCGCCTCCCTTTTCTCTCCTGGAGGCATCGCAACCTGGGCCAAAGTCCCGGCGCGGTGCTCCCCTGGCAACGATCTGACAAATTTAAATGTCTCTATTTCTCTTTTTTTTTTCTCTTTTCACCTTCTTCCTGGTCTTGGTTCCTTTTCCCTCCTCCTCCCCGTCCAAATCTGACAAGCTGAATGCTAATTGGTCCATTCTGGACGGGGACTCCAATTGGCAGATTTGCCTCATCAGCTTCCCGCCTTCTCCCGAGGCTCCACCCTCCTCCTCCTCCGTCTCGGGCAGTGGTTGGTTCTCTGGGAGTGTGGGAGATTGCGTCGCTTCCTGTCCTGTCATTCTGACTTCCTGTCTTGTCATTCTGACTTCCAGTTTCACTGCCGGCGCTGATGCCTGTGTATATGTGGGTATCAGGCTGCTGCTACTAGGGACGGCTACTCGACTATACTGTACCGCCATGCTGTCATCTGACTCCAGGTCTGACTCACAATAGTCGTCCTCTCCCGAGCTGTCTGAGGACGCGGGGCCATCCTTCAACAACCGCTCCTGCTGTTTGCGGAAGAAGCGGTCATCGTTCAGCAGCTTCTCTCTGAACGGCCCCGCGCCCTCCAGAATCTCCGTGCACCTGGCTTCCAGGGCCTTTATTTGTTTTTTCAGGCTCCTTACCTGCTTACTGAAAACCGGGCGGTCCTTCCTTGAGGCCCTGTCGCTACGGGCGCGAGCACTCTGAAGCTCCCCACTCATTGCGAACAGGGACCTCCGGGCTCGGTCATATTCCTCCAGGACCGCCTCGATCCTCCGGCTGTAAATGGCGACTTCCTCTCCAGCCTTCCTGATGCCCCATCCTGCGGGTGATTGCGGCAGCGATGACGGTAAGCTTGTGTCTTTTCTACTGCTTGCAGGGACCCTTCCAGAGGGAACCGCATATCCTGCGGACATAGCCCCCTTCGGACCGGCTTCACCCGCCACTGCCGCTGATGTTACCGCCGTGGCTGATGTCGCCGTTTTCACGGATCCACCTGCCGGGACTGCTGACACCCCTGTCGCCACCACTACTCCTGCCGGCGTCGCCCGCTCCACGGACGTCACTGCTCCCGATGCTGTTCCTGATGCTGCAGCCGCCAATGTCGCTGCTGCTGCTCCCGATGCCGTTGTCTCGGTCGCCAGTCTCATTGAGGCTTGCTGCCTCAGCGACCTCCGCCTGCCCTGCTCTGCTGGTGCTGTGTCGGCAGACATTCTCCTGCCCCCCGCCTGTAAGGTCCGGGGGGCAGGAGCTCCATGCTCCATGATAAGGCTCCCTTCCGCACGGGGAAGGGAGTCGGAGCTACGGTCTGTAACACAAAGACCGAAGACCACACACAATAAACGGTCTCCAAGTATCCAAAACCACGCAAGCCTCTGAAGCTAGGAGCTCAAACAAACACGTCTGACTCCCACGATTGCCCCGAAGGAATTGGAGCAACCCATGTGGCATGCAGGAGGTGTAAAATAAAATAAAAAAAATAATAAAAACGCATACTCATATGTCCCCCGGCACTCCGTTGTCCACCGCCAGTGTCCATTCAGTCTCATGCCAGTGCCTTCTTGCTGGGAGTCCTGCACCTCATGTGACCTCTAAGACCAATTAGGTACAGGATTTCCAGAAATGAGGCACCACCATGAAACCGAACAGACACAGGCAGGGGACAACGGGGTGTTGGGGACAGGTGATCATGCTTTTTTAAACGCCCTGGTGGCCGCCACAGTGGTCCCTCCAATTTATGGACAGCCTCTTCAAAGGGGTGGTTTGTGCCAAATTTTTTTATGGCCACTTCACTGGTCCCCCTACTTACAGTGGCCTCTTCACTGATCCTCCATACTGTAAGGGGAACAGTGATGGGGCCATTATATTGTGTGGGGCAGTGATGGGGGTTAACATCCTGTGAGGGCAACATTAAACTTGTGGGGCATATTAAAGGGGTAGTCCAGGGTTATTTTTTTTATGCTTGGGGTCTGACACACGGCCCCATCAGCTGTACGGAGCCACCCATTCTGTACACAACACAGAGCCGGAAGCAAAAAGCACCCTCCGCTGTACAGCAGCCTGGCGGCTTCACTGCAGCGCAGCTCCTACTTACTTCATTGTATGCTGAAATGCAGTGAAGGTGCCCATCCCCTATACCGTGGACAGAGCTTACTGCTTCCGGCCCTGTAATTCGTACAGGACGGGCGCTGGAAGTGGCTCCGTACAGCTGATCGGTCTGGGATCATTCCCTACAGATCAGGCATTTATGGCCTATCCTGAGGATAAACCATAAAAATTATGCCTGGACAATCCCTTTAATATAACCACTGTGAGTATGTGAACCCAGAGGGCGCTATTGAGCGACCTAGGCCCAGGCCTGAAAAGGCCCTCAGCCACACCTATGGGTTGGGCGTAATTTGAAAGGGAGTGGATACAGCGGCAGAGCAGCTGTCAAGGCCTGCAGGAAGCAGGCGTACATGGGAACCAGCCAAGGACAGAGAGGCGGTCTGTCCCAGGAGGGCTGGGGTCCACAGGGGACTTTTGCTGGAGCTGAGCATTAGTCAGGCTGCCCGTTGCCCCAGAGGCTAGACAGGGGTCAAGAAGTCAGTGAGTGCCCTAACTGTGGCCCAGGCTGTTTTTTTGTTATGTTGCACCTAAGCTGAATAAAGCCAGTTTACTTTACTCTTGGACTGTCTGAATGCTATCTTTCCGGCGCCCAGTACCACGAACCACTGCTGTCCGGACCAGGAGTCTGCCGCCATTTGAGACTAGTCCCCCTAAATTGTCACACCACCTAATAGAGGTTGTCCAGCATATTTTTTTTTTTTTTTTTTTTGTAATTAGTCTGGGAGAGGTGAAAAAAAAAAAACATACTCACCTATCCCCGCTGCTCCATTGTCCTTCCAGCACAGTCCGGTCCTTCAGCTCCGCTGTCTTCTTTTGCTGGAAGTCCTCACTGGCTGTGACGTCCCAGGTCCCTTCCCTTAGGCTAATGATTGGCCTCAGGGGTCACGTGCAGAAGAAAACAAAAGAGCTGCAGGACCGAACTGGGCTGGGGACACTGGGGACAGGAGAGTAAATTTTGGAGGGGGGTTTCACCTGCCCCAGCCTAATTAAAAAAAAAAAAAAAAATGTTATCCTGGACAACCCATTTAATGTCCCCCATGATATTGGCCTTCATCACTGCCCCCCCCCCACAATATAATGGCCCCATCAATGGTCCCCATACAGTATAGGGGACCAGTGAAGGGGGCCACTGTATGGGGGGGATAGTGAAGTGGCTAATGTATGGGGGGGGGGGAAATAGTTAAGGGGCTAATGTATGCGGGGAGGGAATAGTGAAAGGGACACTATATGAGCCATACAGTAGCCGCATTAAATCATTACTTACCTGCCTGCCCCTGTCGCCTCCTGCTCCATCTTCCTCCGGCCACATTGATGTGACATCATGTGCGTCCGGAACAGGAAGAAGCAGGAGGCGACAGGAGCAGACAGGTAAGGATAGGTGCTTAGCTTGTAGGCCACAGGCTCAATGGGGCCCATGTCCTACAAGCCTGTGAGCAGTAGAGCAGGAAGCCTGTGGCTTTCTGCTCTACTAGTAGCATAACCGGGTCGGCTGCGCCACTTCTCCCCAATTTTGTGATCTGGTTGTTAAAACCGGATCGCAAAACCGGGGAGTATCTGGCTGCATCACTTACCTCTCCCCACTCCTACTCGCGGCCTCTCCTCTTCCCGCTTCAGTCTGGGCCCTACGCACAATCACGTCGCAATGATGTAATGTGCGGCGTATGTGGGGGCCCCCTGGCAAGGAGCGGGAAGAGGTAAATGAATGGGGGCCTCACCGCACCTCCACTGCCTATTAAAAAAAAGCAGTGGGGGTCTGTTTTGCTCCCTAAAGGCACAGGGCCCACAGGGGATTTCACCAGTCCCTCGGTGGGCCAGTCCGACCCTGACCATGTATATATCATCATGGTGCAGATACCCAGATACATAGTTGAAAATGCTGAGTACTCTGTGCAGTTATCTCCAGGGACCTTATAGCAGGTCTGTCAAACACACTAAAGTCCTGTCACATTTGGCTTCAAGTTTATTATGCCATAATACAACATTACTAACGTGTTATATTTCTGAAAAACCCCATTGATATCCTCATGCTTACCCTAGGTTCACACCCCTGCATTCGGGTTTCCTTTCAGGGGGTTCGCTTGGGGACCCTGAACGGAAACCTAATGGGGTCCACCGTGTTTCTGCCCGAAATGGGCGAAAAATGCGCTGCTTGCAGGACTTTTCTCTCTGCATTTTTAAAGCCGAAAGTGGAACGGAATCCACAGGCTGAGTGCAGGCACAGGTGTGAATCTAGCCTTAGTTGAACTTGATGGATATACAGTATTTCTTTATTCAAATGTACTAACTATATAACTGCTACAAATTAATGCAGCATTGCTGAAAGTAAAGGCTATGTCCAATTGGGGAAAATAAGTATTTGATAAGTTTTTCAACCTATAAAGAATGTAGAGGTCTGTAATTTTTATCGTAGGTACACTTCAACTGTGAGAGACAGAATAATATAAATTTTTAAATTTTATATATTTATTAACCCAAGTAGGTCGGTACTAGCCACTAACATATACAGAGTACACATCAGAGGATTGTCAAGCAAATACAGGTAAAATCACAATACAATTGTAACACCCCTTTGGGCCGACCTCTGTGTGGCATCCCAGAGCTGGCTATGGCTGGGCTGAGGGTGATCTCTGTGCATTGTATTATTTCCTGTTGCTTCATAGCCTGTGTGACATAGTAGGGGGTCCTGAGTCTCACACAACACAGCGCCACCTAGTGAGCCTCACACATGCATTACACCTCCCATAGGATAGAATAGTAACCAAATGTCCAATGGGAGGACATCGCCTGGGAAAAGGGGAGGAGTCAGCTGATCACTGGGTCCCCATGGTAACACCCCTGCAGGAAGGTCCTGCGTGTGAGGAGTTAGAAGTGTGGAGTGTTAGGAGGAGGAGGTGAGGAGATAAGTGTGATGTCCTGTGAAGAAAGCAGTGAGTTTAGTGCAGGAATCTCAAGTCCTAGACAGGCCCAGGAAGGTTGGAGAGCTGACATACTCCAGCTATTCAGAAGATCCTGTCCCCTGTCTGCCTAGCCATCGCCCTGAAGGAAGTCAAGCATCATTATCTTGTCAGCATGAGACTGTGGAGAGAACATTCTGGAACACGTGCTCCATAGCAAGTATCACAGGATCCAGGGGCCAAGGCCAGACCTGTGGAATATCCTGCCACCCTGACTATTGCACCCCGAAACTCTGAGCTATCAGGACCACATAACGTGAGTGGGGAATATTATGTACTAGTATCATGGTGGGCATCCTCCTATGAGCCAAATAGGAGCCCAGACGCACCTTAGGGCTGTAACACTGAAGTATAAGGGGCTAGGAACACCTTTCATCAAGTCTACCCTGCACCCCAGGACTTTGCTGTGTCACCAGGCGTACCCCGTTGTTTTGTATTGAAGAAACTGTTTAAGCATTTGTGCCTCCACACCCATGGAAGTAAAAGTTCAACTTTACAACCGTTTCTGTGTCTGACTCTGCACCGACAACATCAGGGCGCCCCAAACACCATCAGTCGGCACAGTATAGGGGAAGCGCCCCGGGGGAACAATCACCACCAACATTTGTGCAGCCGCCTCATCACCGGTACCAGTGGTGGTAACGTGGGACAGCACCAGCGCTGCGCCCTCGTGCCCAGAGACCGTGACAAGTCTGCGCTGTTTGCACCCCGCAATCCCAACTGCAGCGTTACCCCCCACTGGGCACCCCAATTTTGGGCAAGAGGGGGTGTTGTAGTTCTCACTTCACTATGGCGCAGTGCCTCCACCCAAATCTTGCTAGGAGCTCTATAGGAATTCAGGAGGGTCATCCTCTTCTGCTAGGGGTCGACTCGGGTGTAGGGAACTGCCATTTCTACTAGTATATAATGTATCTGGCTTCTTTGCCCCTGCAGTTTGGCTTCAGAGACCCCAGGCATTCAGTGCAAGTTTTGTTTTGTAAATACAGTGAGTCAGACACATGTGAGGCAGTGCTGCTGGGGGGGAGAGATGTGAGCAGAGCTGCTGAGACAGACATGTTATGTCTGGGGGAGTCTAAGAGCCACTTGTTCCTCTTTACTTCACAGTATATACTTAGGTATGTGTTACCCCCTATATACTCACAGGACCTAGCTAGTAACCGTAGTTAGGGATCCATATATATATACAGTTCAGGGCAGTGATAGGTTAGGCTTCCGAAGGACAACTAGCTAGTTAGAGGCCCGATGGCACTAGTAGTTTAGCTGGCAGGTTAAGGACTCAGTGTTAGGGTAGTCAGGCCTGCATCTACTGCCGTCACCGTCGCCCTGTTTGCTGCCTGTGAAGAATCTCACCATCATCATCATCTCCTGATCGGCTGTCTGTCATCTCCTGGAAGAATCCGAGGATCCACAGTCATCCACAGGGGCCCCTGCATCTCTTCTGTTGCCTGGAGGTATTGTGCACTGGACTCTTGCTATATATCTATATATATACCCGGGTATATAACCTAAGACGGTTGAGGACTTGCTGGTTGTTGTAGTATTACTGTGTTCTGAGTATATTTTATGTATGTATGTATTATTACCCTGTTGATTCTTATAAAGCTACTGTTATAACCTTATGTGGTATCTGTATGTATTCTTCAGACTGTGAGATTAGTACAGTGATCCTTGTTAAGGCTACTAACTGTACTTCATGGGTAAGTCCCAGGAAGAGATCCTCCCTGTAATACAGAGGCTCTATCCTGGGTGGAGGCACTGATATATTTCATATATGTTCCCACTCTTCCCTTCAGCGAAGGCTTCAGGTCCCATTATACACACAGGTCAGCGCCAGAGTCTGTTACGGGAGGGATAATACTCATACCCCCCCCCCAAATAGGGCTACATTTGGAGGCACTGCTGAGATTTAGAAGTGGGAATAGTCATTGATATGGAGAAGCGATATAGCTCAGAGGGGAACCTCCCACTAGCTACTACATGGGATTACCGACCGCCTGTTCCTCCCCTGGTTCAGGTAAAGGAAGAACCCCGCTCAGCCAGTTACCCCCCAGTATGGCCGTCGCTAGCAGTTCCTCTAGTGACAGTGCTATTAGCACTTTAGCCAGGCTGACTGAAATGTTAGCTCAGGGCCTGCAGGCCACTCACTACAAGAAACTAAAGGTATTCTCTGGTAATGTCCCAGTACCACAAGGGGAGGAAAACTTTGAGATATGGAAAGAACATACTCTCCAATGCCTGAAGGAATGGTCTTGCTCTGAAGAAGGCAAGCGGCAGCGTATCAGTGAAAGTTTGCGGTCTCCTGCTGCAGAATTGATCCGCTTGTACAGAGACTCTCATGAAGGAGTGAGTGCATTGGACTATATACAAGTACTGTCTGATCACTTTGAGCCATACTATGACCTTGCCCAGATGGTTGCTGACTACCGAATGGTTCGTCAAAAAGAAGGGGAAAATGTCTCTACTTTTATTAACCGTTTACAGCTACTTCTTTCACGTCTGGTGTACCACGCAGCTATATCTACTTCAGAGGTAGACGCTATGAGAACCAGTCAGTTGGTGAGAGGGTTACAACCTCATCATCCTCTTGCTCAAGTACTCAAGGTCTTACTATCTGATAGAGTCCTTCCATTTCCTGACTTAATGAAGTTAGTGAAGAAACAAGAAGCTGACATTAGTTTTAGTACCCCTAAGAAAGCGAAAAGCATCTCTAAAGAAGATGTTGTTCCTAATTCAAACAAGGACAAACCAGCGGAGCGGTCAGAACTTAGACAGTCCGCCACTCCACCCACTGCCACTCAACGGAGGAAGGATGCTAGAACCTGTTATAAATGTGGTCAGACGGGCCATACTGCCAGACAGTGTACGGAGGACAGTGAGGGATTGGGACACAGTGCTGTCTTCTCTATTCAGAATCAAAGACACCGAAGGAAGGCCGGCCGAGTAAAGACCAGAGGCGCTATCGCGGGCTCCAGGTCCGTTGTCAAAGTCACTGTCAATGGTCATGCCGCTCCTGCCTTGTTTGATACAGGATCTCAAGTGACCCTGATTTATCGCTCGTTCTACCAAAAGTATCTGAGGGATATACCTCTTCAGTCTACGGGACAAATGAAATTGTGGGGGCTTAATTCAGGATCATATCCTGTAGATGGCAGCCTACAAGTAGTTATAGCTGTCCCTGAATTAGAAGATCAGAGTGTCGCTCCCATGAAGATTACGGCTCTTGTCTGTCCTGATACAGGGGATTCTTGTGCAGCTCCTGTGATACTTGGCACTAATTGTCCCGCAGTGCATTATGCTTTTCAGAAGTTTCTTGGAAGAGATTGGAACCCTGCAGCTCAGCCGGTGAATATATCTTCTGATCTTAGAGAACTCTGTGATGCCCTGTCTACTGGCTATCGACATGGAATGGTATATCATATCGGTGAGAGAACCGTGGAAGTTCCTGCCGGCGGGGAGAGAGTCCTGAGAGTAGCCTCCAGCATTGCTCCCGATTTGCTTGAAGGGGGAGTTATGTCCTTATGGAAACCCCTGAAGAAATGATTAACCAGAATGGCTGGATGGTGATCCCAGAGAGAAAGGACTGGAGAAATAAAGTGGAGTTATCTACCTGTGTGACAGTGAGGAACTGTTCACCGCATCCGATCGTAATTGGACCATACCAGAATGTGGCCCACTGCTACCCTGTGCTTGGAGTAAATCCATACGCTGAAGTGTGCAGGATTCAAATCCGAGATGCAATCCCTAATCTCAATCTTGACTTGAGTGATCCACATTTACCAGAGGCCTGGAATCAGCGACTGACACAGAAGTTGTCTGAATTATCGGAAGTGTTCTCCATGGATGATATGGATGTAGGTTGTGCTAAAAGTGCTCAACACACTTTCCGATTGACCGATTCTACTCCCCTTCCGGGAGCGACCACGGAGAGTTGCTCCAAAGGATGTTGATGAGTTAAGACAGACTCTACAGCAAATGAAAGGTCAGGGGATCATTGTGGACAGTAAGAGCCCCTATGCCTCACCTATTGTGGTGGTAAGAAAAAAATCTGGAGCAATTCGCCTATGTGTGGATTACAGAACTCTGAACCGGAGAACCTTACCTGATCAGTATACACTGCCGAGAATTGAAGAAGCTCTGGAAGCTCTGAATGGAAACTGTTGGTTCACAGTGCTGGACCTAAGATCGGGATACTATCAAGTCCCAATGGCACCTGAGGATCAGGAAAAGACAGCCTTCATATGCCCCTTGGGTTTCTTTCAGTTCACTCGTATGCCGCAAGGTACAAAAGGTGCGCCAGCAACGTTCCAAAGGTTGATGGAAAGAGTGTTAGGTGATTTAGTGCCCCGGGAATGCCTTGTATATCTTGACGACATTATTGTGTTTGGAAAGACGCTGGAAGAACATGAAGAACGACTCATGAGAGTGCTCCAACGCTTAAAAGAAGAGGGGCTGAAGTTGTCGGCTGACAAATGCAAATTTTGTAGATCTTCGGTCACTTATGTAGGTCATATTGTTTCTGCTGAAGGAGTTGCTACCGATCCTGGTAAGATTGAAGCTGTGGTGAATTGGCCCCGACCGCAAAATATTACGGAGTTGCAATCTTTCTTGGGGTTTTGTGGATTCTATCGACGATTTGTGGAAGGATATTCAAAAATTGCTCGAGCCCTCCTCGACCTGTTGAAGAGTGATGCAGGAGATCCGGGAAAGAAGAAAGGGTCTTCCAAAAGCCTTTTTGGCGATAGGTGGACTGCGGATTGTGAAGAAGCATTTAAGTTGTTGAAGAAGAAATTGACAGAAGCTCCCGTTCTGGCTTATGCTGATGCACAGAAGCCATATGTGCTACATGTAGATGCCAGCTTTGAAGGATTAGGTGGCGTGCTGCACCAAGAATACCCGGCCGGGTTACGGCCCATAGCTTTCATAAGTCGAAGTCTTTCTCCCAGCGAGAAAAATTATCCAGTACATAAATTGGAGTTTTTGGCGCTCAAGTGGGCCATTGTTGATAAATTACATGACTATTTATACGGAGCCACGTTTGAAGTAAGAACAGACAACAATCCACTGACATACGTTTTGTCAACCGCTAAACTCGATGCTACAGGACATTGCTGGTTGGCGGCTTTATCCAACTACCAATTCACACTCAAGTATAAATCGGGGCCTAAGAACATTGGGGCAGATGCTCTATCAAGACGGCCTGGATTACCTAGTCCGGAAGTAGTGGATGAATGGGAAGAAGTGCCAAGTCCTGGAGTAGGAGCTTTGTGTGCCATGGCTGCTGTAGTTGAAGACCGAGTAGCCTTTTCTGAAACTCGGCTTATTGACTCTATTGGGGGAGGTCCCGAAGCTGTACCAGACATGTTTGCCTACCCTGCCGCTTTAGGATCCTTTGAGAGTTGTTCTATATCTTCAAAGCGAATGATCTGGAGTCAAAAGACTGATCCTTTAATTGGACCTCTTTATCAAGCAGTGAGTTCTCAAGACAGAGAAATGTTAAAGACATCCCTACCCTCTGAATGCAGTCAACTTCTACGAGATTGGGAGAAGTTTGAAATAGACAATGGCCTACTTTATCGTGTGGTGCTGTATCATGATCACCCTGGAAGGCGCCAACTAGTTATTCCAAGCTGCTTTCAGAAGATGATTTTCCGAAGTCTGCATGATTATCATGGTCATTTGGGACCTGAGAAGACTTATGGCCTAATACAAGACCGATTCTACTGGCCCAAAATGAGAGATACCGTGACTCGTCTGTGTAGGTGCTGTCGCAGATGTTTGCAGAGGAAGACTGTCCCGGTTCGAGCGGCCTTCATGGGACACTTGAAGAGTTCGGGCCCCATGGATCTTGTCTGCATAGACTTCCTTTGTATTGACAACGACTCCAGAGGATTTGGAAATGTATTGGTGGTGACTGATCACTTCACACGATATGCTCAAGCCTTTCCGACTAAGGATCAAAAAGCAGTCACTGTTGCAAGAGTGCTTTGGGAAAAGTATTTTATCCATTATGGCTTACCACACCGGTTGCATTCTGATCAAGGCCGGGATTTTGAGAGTAACCTGATCAAAGAGTTACTTCAATTGTTGAACATCCGCAAAAGTCGGACGACGCCTTACCATCCAGAGGGAGATGCCCTTCCTGAAAGATTTAACAGGACTTTACTTGATATGCTTGGTACCTTACGAATTGAGGATAAGCGATCCTGGAGTCGAAAAGTGGAGGCTATGGTGCATGCCTATAATAGTACAAGGCACGAGAGCACAGGATATTCACCATACTTTCTGATGTTTGGAAGAGAGCCTAGGCTACCTATTGACATCTTGTTGGGAGTCTCTACCGATGGTATCAGTCATCAAGATCATTACCGATATGTGGCACGTTTGAAAGAAACGCTTAAGAGTGCTTATGAGCTGGCTGAGGAAAATGCGGCCAAAGTGAATGAAGGAAATAAAAGGAGATTTGATCTTCGAGTAAGATACCGAGAATTGAACCCTGGGGACCATGTTCTGCTACGGAATTTGGGAGCATCTGCAAAACATAAGCTGGCTGATCGATGGCGGAGTGAACTCTTTACAGTGGTAGATCGGTTGCCTGGAATACCAGTCTACAAGATAAAAGGACGGGACGGGAGGATCAGGACTTGGCATAGAAATCATTTGTTGCCTGTACCTCAGATTGATGGTATGGATATCTCCAATGATGGCTCGTCCTGCGATTCTCCACAGTCCTTAGCCGATATTCCACCTGACCTTCCTGAAACTCCTGAGAGTGATTGGACTGTGGCTCCTGAAGTTCCTAGATCACCAGTATCTTCTCCTTCAGGGAGACCTATGAACCCTCAAACTCCAGAATTCGTACCTAGATCTGTGTCTACAAATGAGCAGGGATCTAGCTCTCCTACGCCACCAGCACCATCCCCTCCCATGGCAGACAACCCTAGTTTAGGGCCTGGACATGCTAGTTTACCTCAGAGAGAGGTACGGAGAGGAGAGAGAATTAGACACCCTCCACCTATGCTGACATATGATAGTTTGGGGGACCCCAGATTTACTACTCAGCCTCATTTATATCATGCTTGGGTGGGTGCAGTGTCCACTTTGGTCAATATGTTACCAATTTTCGCTCCTGCTGGCATGTATACCTATTAACCTGTTGTGACTCTGTAAATGCAAAAGCAACCATATTGATATTGTCATTGGTAATGTTGACTGTATACTATGACTTTGTATGTCTTTGACGTGACGTAAAGATTTCACCAGAGGGAGAGTGTAGGGAACTGCCATTTCTACTAGTATATAATGTATCTGGCTTCTTTGCCCCTGCAGTTTGGCTTCAGAGACCCCAGGCATTCAGTGCAAGTTTTGTTTTGTAAATACAGTGAGTCAGACACATGTGAGGCAGAGCTGCTGGGGGGAGAGATGTGAGCAGAGCTGCTGAGACAGACATGTTATGTCTGGGGGAGTCTAAGAGCCACTTGTTCCTCTTTACTTCACAGTATATACTTAGGTATGTGTTACCCCTATATACTCACAGGACCTAGCTAGTAACCGTAGTTAGGGATCCATATATATATACAGTTCAGGGCAGTGATAGGTTAGGCTTCCGAAGGCCAACTAGCTAGTTAGAGGCCCGGTGGCACTAGTAGTTTAGCTGGCAGGTTAAGGACTCAGTGTTAGGGTAGTCAGGCCTGCATCTACTGCCGTCACCGTCGCCCTGTTTGCTGCCTGTGAAGAATCTCACCATCATCATCATCTCCTGATCGGCTGTCTGTCATCTCCTGGAAGAATCCGAGGATCCACAGTCATCCACAGGGGCCCCTGCATCTCTTCTGTTGCCTGGAGGTATTGTGCACTGGACTCTTGCTATATATCTATATATATACCCGGGTATATAACCTAAGACGGTTGAGGACTTGCTGGTTGTTGTAGTATTGCTGTGTTCTGAGTATATTTTATGTATGTATTATTACCCTGTTGACTCTTATAAAGCTACTGTTATAACCTTATGTGGTATCTGTATGTATTCTTCAAACTGTGAGATTAGTACAGTGATCCTTGTTAAGGCTACTAACTGTACTTCATGGGTAAGTCCCAGGAAGAGATCCTCCCTGTAATACAGAGGCTCTATCCTGGGTGGAGGCACTGATATATTTCATATATGTTCCCACTCTTCCCTTCAGCGAAGGCTTCAGGTCCCATTATACACACAGGTCAGCGCCAGAGTCTGTTGCGGGAGGGATAATACTCACCCCCCCCCCCCCAAATAGGGCTACACGGGAAACCCCCACCTAAGCTCAGTACACACTCACAAATGGTTTATTATGGGAAGGGTACACAAGGGCGAACTTGATAAAATGCGAACAGAGAAATGTTTCAGTAACTCACATGACAGTGCACAGGTACATCCTATAGTATTAACCCCCTAGTGGTGGGAATGGACTATGTGCCAGGCCTGGAGGGTATAATAAACTATAGGGAATAGCACAGGGTTAAGATAGTGACCCACAGATGATAGTCATCACTCACATGCAATCATACTGCAGGTAACAGCTTGCACTCCTAAATAACAGCACACAATGCAGAATTACTAATGGCTGCAGCAATAAACAGAACAGTCCATCCGTTGGGGCCCAGTTGCCACAGACGATGGCGTGCATTCAGGAAATGTTGGTGCACTATAAACACAGCAGATCCTTTCTACCACAGTTCTCATAAACTTTCTAACAGCAGTACAGCAAATTACAGAAAAGTCTACTCACTAACTCTTGCAGGGAATCTGGTGCCAGCCTGGAGTCTCACTGGGTGCTGCAGCTTTCAGATGACAGGATACTAATGGAGTATGAGGCAGGAGTCTTCTTGGATGCAGCCCTGGGAACCTTTTTGGAGTCTGGTCAATCTGGACAGGTGGTGCTGCTGCTGCTGCAGGGATGCTGCTTCTTCCCTCAGAGTGAGCTGGTGGGCTGTCAGGATTGTCTCTATGTCCTGGGTTACCCAGTGCCAAGCTATGTGCTCCCTGGCAGTTGCTGGAAGAAGCCTTTTCTGCAGCCCATGTGGCTGTCCTCTCTCTTTCCTGTGCAGACCTTTCCCATAATTCCTTGCTCAGCCAATCAGTCCCTTTCTATGATACTCCTCCCCCTGGAGTAAGGGGTGTAGGGAAATGTAATACACTGTCCCTCAGCATAAAATGGCTGATGTCTGCTGTATTGGGTCCTGGCTTGGCATTAACTGCAGAATCTGCTGTATACAAAGTGCTCCTTGCAGGGGTTACACTATCCACCTGGTAAGTCGCTGCAAATGTCTGTGCATGAAGTAAAGACTCACCACCTGAAATACAAATGGGCGTTAAAGCATCCTAACTAATACCACAATCAGTCATACACAAATCACCTCCATACCATGGCATGGATGTAAAATATGGCCACATGTTAACAACATTAGGGTTTATAACCCTGGGGGCTTCAGTAGCATGCCCCAGCCTATCATAGGTCAACATCATTGGTGGCCTAATGTCCTGTCTGGGATGAGTGTGTATTGTGGGAGCCCCCTCCTCGATCCCTAGCTCTTGATCTGGAGACTTAGGCTCCATGATGATCACTTCTTCACTGGGTGGCTCCTGTTCCCATGAGTTTTCCCCTAGCTGGGGACAGAGTACCCTGGATTCTGGTCTGGATTCTTCTTCATTGTCAATTAACTGTCTGGTACTGTCTTGACTGATAGGGCAAAGGTCGTCTACCCATCTGTAGCCTGGCCTCCATTCATCACTTGACTCTTTATTGCTTTCTTCCTGGGTAACCTCTGGGTTTACCACTTGTCTATACCGACGGCTTCTCCTAGGAAGCAGGGGGGTCAGCTGAGCTCCACTTTGTTCTGAGGGTTGCAAAGAGATATTTTTCCCTACAGGCAACAGATGCTGGCGATGATAAGTCTTGAGGGGCCTTCCTCCCTTTTCAGGCTTCACTCTGTAAGCTGGAACACCTGGCAACTTTTCCACCACCACATAAGGTTCTGGATGCCAACGAGCTTGTGCTTTCCATGTAGACCTAGCTGTTGAGTGAGAAACCTATATCCTGGTTTTAGTACTTGCTCTCGAACTCTGCGGTCATAACGGGTCTTGTTTCGCCTTCCTGATCGATCAGAAGCTTGGTTAGCCAGTCTATAAACCTCCTGTAATTCTTCTTTTAACTGTGAAACATACCTCAATTAGGTCTTCCCAGGTAACTGGTCAGATGACACTCTAAAGCTAATATCCACTGGTAGCCGGGCTTCTCTACCAAACATGAGGAAGTAGGGAGAGTATCCAGTCGATTCATTTTTGGTGCAGTTGTAGGCATGGACTAACTGACTTATGTGGCGACTCCAATATCTTTTCTGCTTGGGGTCCAAGGTGCCCAACATGTTGAGAAGTGTAAGGTTGAAACTTTCTGGCTGTGGATCTCCTTGTGGGTGAAAAGGTGTGGTTCTAGACTTCTTGATTCCACAGATTTCACATAGCTCCTTGATCAGCCAACTCTCAAAGTCCATAATGCTCAAAGAACTTTTCCCACAATTTCTTGGTCACGGTAACTGCTCTCTAGTCTTTGGTGGAATAGGCTTGGGCATAACAGGTAAAATGGTCAGTGACCATGAGTACAGTACTGATTTTGCCCTCATCAGGCTCAATAGCAAGGAAATCTTGCTAATGCACACTAGGTCAAGTGGGCCATTGTGGGGGGACGTTGACCAAAGGAGCTGATCGAGTGGGCAAAGTCTTTCTTAAGATGCACCGAGCACAGGACTTGCAGTAACCCTTGATGTCAGCTTCCATCCTTGGCCAGTAGAATTGGTCTGCAACAAGACCAGCTGTCTTTTCAACTCAAAGATGTCCATGGTCATCATGTAAAGCCTTCATAACTATCTCCCTGAACTGGGCAGGCAGAACCAGCTGATTTCAGACCTCTCCATTCTGTAGTTTGGTCTCCCGATACAACAAGCCCTTTCTTACTATTAGAAACTCTATCTGTTGAGCCAGCAACAGGGATTCTTCTGTCTTCAGAGCATTCCTCTCAGGCCTCTGACCCCTTTTCACAGACCATCGAACCACTCCCACAGAGGGATCTTCTTGTTGTGCCCTTTCAAGCTGGCTCCAGTTTAATTGAGGCAGTGACTCTGTATTCATCTTAGTCAACTGGCAGAACAAAGGTGGAAGGGCTTCCTTTGAAAAAGGAAATTTGGCACAACCCCCTGTAGGAACAATCTTAGTTTGGTGTCTGCGACATGGCTTTGACCTCTGGGGCAGGAACCTCTATCCAGGCGTCCTCCTCATCATCCAATTTGTGCCTAGGCAATTGGGAGAGAGCATCAGCATCAATGTTGGTGGTGCCTGGTCGATACTTCAAACTGAAATCATACAGAGCCAAGGCTGCAAGCCACCGATGTCCAGTAGCATCAAGCTTGACTGTGGTCCCCACATAGGTCAAGGGGTTGTTGTCAGTTTGAACTTCAAAATGCACATCATAGAGGTAGTCATGCAGCTTTTCCACCACCGCCCACTTCAATGCTAGATTCTCAAGCTTGTGTGCTGGGTAGTTGCACTCACTGGGAGTTAATCCTAGACTGATGTAATAGACTGGCCGCAGACAGCCATCATGATCCTGATATAGAACCTCTCCTAGTGCCTCAAACAAAGCATCCACGTGCAGCACATATTGTTTGCTGGGGTCTGCATAGGCTAACACTGGAGACTGTGTCAGACAGGACTTCAGCTTCTCAAATGCCTCACCACAGGCTGGTGTCCATCTCTCACCAAACGGCTCATTAACCTTGAAGTAGACCTTCTTCGCTGACTTTTTGGAGTGAGCTGTCCCTTTTGGGGGGGGATACTCTTGGGTAAGGGTAGTCAGAGGCCTTGCAATCTTCGAGTACTGTGGGACAAACCTTCTGTAATACCCACAGAATCCCAGGAAAGACTTGAGCTCCCCCAACTTTGTTGGCTTGGGCCATGTAACTACAGCTTCCACTTTGGCTGGGTCTGTAGAGATCCCTTCCCGACTAACAATGTGTCCCACATACTTCACAGCCTTCTGGCAGAATTGGCACTTGTCAAGGGACAACTTTAGCCCAGTCTCCTTCAGACGCTCCAATACCTTGAACAACCTCTGGTTGTGCTCTTCCAGTGTCTGACCAAACACTATCAGGTCATCCAAGTAGACCAATACTTATCTCTAATGCACCTTTGGAAAGTGGCGAGGGCACCTGTCTCTCCTTGAGGCATCCTCTGGAACTGGAAGAACCCAATGGGGCAGATGAAAGCAGTCTTTTCTTGGTCCTCCTTGCTCATGGGATTTGGTAGTACCCACTCCGGAGGTCTAGCACTGAAAACCACTGGCTGTCCTGTAAGCAATCCAAGGCTTCATCAATCTTGGGCACAGTGTACTGATCAGGGACCGTGCGTCTGTTCAAAGTGCGGTAATCCACACACATCTGTATAGCCCCATTTTTCTTCCGAGCAACCACAATTTGTGAAGCGCATGGACTGTTGGACTCTATGATGACTCTAGTATCTAGAAGAACCCACAGGTGCTGTCTGACATCCTCAACATCTCCTGGAGCTAGCCTTTGGGACCTTTCTCGGAAAGGCTTTTCATCAGTTAATCGGAAACGGTGCTCCACTCCTTTTGCCCTACCCAAGTCCCAGTTCCCCAATGAGAAGGCGGCACCACGTTTCATCAGGCCTTGAATTAGTGACTCTCTTTCATCCTTCGTCAGTCACTATCTTCAAACCAGGGATCAAAACACTCAGGACGAAGCTCTCTTCTTTCTTCCTCCTCCTTTTTCACATAGGCAGCCAGACAGGCCTGTTGAATGGTGAGTGTCTGTGGATAATCGTCTCCCCCAATTTCTTGGCACCTCTGTGCTAGTATGCGAAAGATGTTTGCATTTGATCCCACTATAACAGATACTGATCTCTGGTCTGCTTCAGCCTCTGGGCAGACCAGGGCAATGATAGGTATCTCCTTCTCAATTCCAGCAACTGTCTTTGGGAATCGTAGCGTAACAGACACATATCCTCTATAGGGATAAATATTTTCACTCAATCCCCAAACCACGAGTCCCGATAAAGGCTTTAGGGGCACATCTGACAAGTATTTCTTGTGCCAGTTTTCAAAAATGATGGACACTTGAGATCCGCTATCCAACAGCACAGTACAGGGCTGACCATTGATACAGGCTGGTACTTGTGGAGCGGGTCCTACTAAGCCCTCTGGAAGCTGTTCCAAACTAGCAACCAGGGTGGAGTAGTAGAGTATGCCTTGAATGTCACTGGGGGGGGTAGTATAGGACTCTACTGGCCCCCTTCCCTCATTTCCTGACAGCCTATTCTTGGGGTGGGGAGGAGACAGAGCCTTTTGAGAACTCCACCATTTTGGGCACCGGTGAGCAAAGTGGCTGGGATCCCTGCATACAAGGCACTCCTCAGTCTTTGCCTCTATGCCGATCATCAATTTCCCTTCGTAGATACTGTAGAGGACTCTCAGTGGATGCCTGGGCAATCTGTTTCAACAGCTCCAATTCCTTAGTCTGGGCACTTAAGAGTTGTGCAATTTGCTCTCCCTGCTTCTCAATTATCTTTAGGAACTCTTCTTCTCTACGACTGGGTTCTGGGTTTAGAGCAACAGTATCAACCCTCTTGCTGGTCCGCTCCCTGGCTGCCAAAGTAACTTCCTCTTTTCTCACTTCCTTAAGCAACTGATGGAAGAATGGGGAATCTTTTCTTTGTTGCAGCACCTCAGCCTTTGAGCAATAGAGTCATGTGTCATAGCTCCACGTAGCAATTGATCAAGACGGCTCTGGTCAACTTCTCCAGGGCTAATCACGCCTTTTATTACGATGCGATGGACCAGTTTGTCCAATCTGTAAAGATAGTCAGACAGCTTATCACCAGGATCCTGATAGGTGGTTCGGAGTTTATACAGGAGGTCTGTGGCATCTTCTGGGGACCCAAAAGCATCCTCGAGGGCAGCCATATAGTCTTTAGAAGTTGCCTGGAGGCTCACTTCACCAAGCAGTCTGTACTACTTCCATAGCTGGACTCTTTAAGCTCTCCACTATTCTCTGTTTCTTCACAGCATCAGTACACTACCACTCTTCCAGATACTACAGAGTATCATCCCTCCATTTGTCATACCCTTCTTCTCCCGCTGGGATAGGGGTGTTGGGGGTTAAGTTCCCCCGGGATGGATGTCACCGTAATCCTAATTAAATAAATAACCAGTTTCGAGCGCTCGGGAAACAAGACGTACACAGGTATCGTGTATGAACCGTTTCTACTTTATTGCGTAGTTCAATACAGTTTTAAAGGTAAGCTCAGTTACATAACAGTCATGTGATCAATGTACATATTTGGTCTTTCCAGTTCCGTTATCAGACAAATTTGTTCAGTTACCCATCACCCCAGATGTTTTCCTTTTCACCTTATCTAAATGTTCTCAGCAGAACTGTTGATATTCAGACTCTGAGATTATATTCTATCTCTAAACTATTTAGCCTGCATGGAGAACATTTCACCCTGTGTCTTCTGTATACTGCGTCATAGAATATAATACAAATTATGCTTTAACCCTTACAATTCCCCCATTTTAGGAATTTATTTTTAATCAAGTTCAATGAATACCTTCACACTGTTTGTGTGCCATCTGCGATGGATTCTCCATTGAAGAGGTTAAAAATAACATCCTATTTTACATATTGGTTAACTGTATTCCATTTCCTTCTCAGCGCTTCAACTTTCTTGCAATGTGAAGCGTGTATCCAGGTAGATTTTCCCTCCAACTTTACTGAGGTGGCAGTTGTCAGCAATATCTGGAAGGGACCATCATATCTGGGTTCAAGAGATTTCCTGGAGTGTCTTTTCACCAGGCTGCAAGCTATACGTTCCTGAAAAAAATCAGAAGGGTCTGGAATAGAAGAGAACACTTGTTTATGTGTTTCTTTCAGTTTGTTACACAAGTCTTGTACATAGCTGGCAACACTGTCATAATTAAGCTGTAATGTCTGAGGGTAGTACAATCCTGTTTTAGGTGCACTTCCAAACAATATTTCAAATGGTGACAACCCTGTCCTCCTGTTAGGAGTAGTTCTTACTGAATATAAGGCTAGAGACAGGCATTCAGGCCAGGGCTTTCCTGTCTCTGCTATGGCTTTCTGAATCTTCAACTTAAGTGTACCATTCAACCTTTCCACTTTGCCTGAACTCTGAGGATGGTAGGGTGTGTGAAAAGCTTGCTCAATCCCTAGTGCAGACATTATTTCTTTCATTATCTCACCTGTGAAATGCGTACCTCTGTCAGACTCAATTACCTCGGGCACTCCAAACCTACACACAAGTTCAGACATCAATTTCTTGGCAGTTGCTTGTGCGGTTGCTTTGCTCACAGGGTAGGCCTCAGGCCATCCTGAAAACAGATCCACACAGACCAATACATACTCGTATGTTCCAGACTTAGGCAACTGTATGTAATCTATCTGTATCCTCTGAAATGGGTACAGGGATTTTGGTGTACACTTGGTGGATGTTTTAACTACCTGTCCTGGGTTGTGTAGAGCACATATGTGACATGCTTTTATGTGGTTACTAGCAGCTCTTCCAAAACCTGGGGCAAACCATAATTTACCCACTAATGACTCCATGGCATTTCGAGAGGCATGCACCTTACCGTGGGCCAAGCCAGCCATCTGGGGGTAGACTGCTGCGGGCAGACATAATCGATCCCCCATTTTCCACATACCATCACCTTCTGTAGCACCTGCTTTCTTCCATCTTTCAGTTTCCACACTGGTGACCTTTGAGTACAGCCCTTTTGGGGGGCAGCACCCCGGTGGGCCTCTGGCCAGTAGTGCTGCAGCCTTGGCTGCTATGTCAGCTCTCTCATTTCCACGGCTTTCAGGGTCCCTTCCTTTTGCGTGAGCTCTGACTTTCACAATTGCCAGCTGCTTTGGGAGCAGTATGGCCTCCATCAGTCGACTTACCACATCTCCATTCTTAATTGGCTTGCCCTGGGCCGTTAGGAAGTTCCTTGACCTCCATATCGGACCATAATCATGCGCAATGCCAAAAGCATACCTGGAGTCAGTGTATATGTTGGCTGTTCTACCTTTGGCTACCTTACAAGCCTCCATAAGGGCTTTGAGCTCAGCTTCTTGGGCTGACATGTGTGGTGGAAGAGCTTCCTGGACTATGATGTCATGTTCAGTGACTACAGCATACCCTGTAACAAAGTTGCCTTCATCTGTCAGATATCTTGAGCCGTCCACAAACATCTCATAATCAGGATTTTGTAATGGCACATTTGTGACATGGTCAAATCCCACTGTTTCCTGTGACATAAGAGCCACGCAATCATGTTCATGCTGGCTGTCAAACAGTTCTTCTTCAGAGAGGGAATTTAAAAATAAACTCATCTTCCACTCCCCCTTTTGAATCATGAACTCCTACAGGAAGAAGAGTTACAGGATTCAAAGTTAAACAGCGTTGAAAAGAGATGTTTGAGGAGGACTGCAGAGCAAATTCCATTTTGCACTGCCGTGCCAAAGAAAGGTGACGTCTGTCTACCTGTGTGAGGATAGCATGGATGTCATGAGTGTGTCATGGTGTATACACAACCAATAAATGATCTAGGACAATGTCTGAGCTTTTGTCAAGCACTGCTTGTACCGAGAGGACAACCCGCACACAGGAGGATGTCCCCCTGGCTTACAGCATCTAACCATGAGCTGTAATGTGTTGTTGTGTGAGAACTGCAGTTGCGTGCCCCATCATCTCAGTCACGTAGACCTGAAAAGGTTTCTGATAGTCAGGTAGGCCTAGGGCCGGAGCACTGACTATCTGCAACTTCAGCTGGTAAAACGCATCCATGGCCTCAGATGTGAGGCTGAATGGTTTTGAGGAAAGGCTATCGTACAGAGGTTGCATGGTCAGAGATGCAGATCTGATCCATGGCCTACAGTAGGATACTAATCCCAAAAAGGTACGTAGCTGAGCATGAGAGGTCGGCACCTGAATCTCTCTCACCACCTTGGTCCTCTCATCTGACAGGTGCTTGGTACCTTGGCCGAGACAGTGTCCTAGAAATACCACTTTTTGTTTGCAAAATTGCAACTTATCCTTGCTGGCCTTGCAGCCGTTCTGGTAGAGGAAACACAACAGGCTGATGGTCGCTGCTTCACAGGTTGGTTTGTCTGGGGCACAAAGAAGAAGGTCATCAACATATTGTAACAAAATGACATCATCATGTGGAAAATACCAAGTACTCATGATAAGTGTGAGACACCTTGTGAATTGGTTAGGACTGTTTTGCGCCCCTTGTGGTAGTACTGTCCAGGTGTACTGTTTTCCCCTAAATGTGAATGCAAACAAATACTGGCAAATGGGGTGCAAAGGTACAAAAAAAAAAAAAAAAAAAAAACATTGCAAAGATCTATAGCGGCGCTGTAATAAGTGGTTCCAGTAGGGACAGCTGATAACAGCCGGCTGGTCAACCGTCTATTTAAACCAAAGATGATGCTGAAGCGCTTCCTCCTGCATACAAAACAAACATTGGCACCAAATCCTTTATGTGTTCTCAATTGACTTAAATCAACCCTTGTCCACTTGAGAGACCACGGACGGGTCATCCATGTTACCACAGGATAAAGACCAGCTCTTGGAGGATGCAGGTGTGGTTGGGGAACTCCACAAGCTGCACAGAATTTTCTCCAATCAGGGTTTTGTTGACCGCAATCTCTGCAGGTCCTTCTAGACTGCTGTTTGCTGGTGTTTTCTCTGGGTACTTAGGAGATTTTACTACTTTTCGTTGCTCTTTCTGAATCACTTTTTCTGAATCACTTTCTTCAACTCCTTCTCCTTAGAATCACTTTCCTCTTTTTCCCTATTATTCTCACTATCAAAGCACTGATAATAGTACTTATTACCTCCTTCTGTCTCTCTACACCCTCCTTCCTGCACTTCCTCTGACACCTTCTGCCACATGCATTCTCCATCTATTAACCCGTGGTCTCTTAACCTCTATGTTGTCTCACTATCTTATCTCACTTTCTTGGTACCTCTCCATTGCATCAGCATCTTCTTTTACTTTAAACCAATCTCTGTAACTGGAACTTCTCTATTCTTGAATATTTTACACATATATATTACACAATATTATGTATATATTGTCATTGTACCTTACTTTTCCATTTAACCTTAGGCTAACACTTTTATCAAAATATTTTCCCTTTGGGCATAAATAGTCATCATACACAGGCTGCGGATCCCAGAGGCCCAAAGCCAAGTTTCACTTTGTAATAATTGACATGTAACATTACTGGGTAACAGCATCATGTTCAGCTTGTGATTTTCTGCGTGCGCATCATATCAGATACAACGTCCTTGGAGCTACTTGGCAGTCAATTAATGTTTTGGTTATTCCCTGCAGAACATCTGCAGAGCGCTACAACAGAATACAGGAATACAATTCAAGCAGATAGCAGTTAATACTGACACCAAAATTACATATTACTATTTTTGTACAATTTTCAAATATTTTCCAAACCCCACCTTTTGTCATTACCACAGGTGTTCAAAACCCCTGAGTTGTACTTCAGGTTACCATAAGGGAAAATTGCCAAACTTTAAAATTTTCTTCACTGGATTCCAACCAAAAGTTGAACCCCTGTGGAACATCACAAAATCCTAGTTTCTTCTTTTTAGGGGACATTCCCTGAAAGCGGATTTAATTTTACAAAAACCATAAAAGTTGAATCCTGGCATTGATATAAACAGAATGAATATTACAAATACAGGTTGACATATATATATATATATAATACATAATCCAATAAACATCATACCGATGGTGGACAGTTTTTCTCTTTGCACTATATCAGATTCTCTGAGTGTTTTGTTAAAGTAAGTAATATTTCATACAGAACTGGGAGATAAGATGGGTTATATTAAACAATAATACTGAGAAGGGGGATGTCTCCCTTCAAGCCTGATTCTCGGAGTGAGGTGGGGGTGATTAATTATTTCCTGAACTATCATCCCCTTTGACCTTCCTTCTTGGAGCTCTGCACTGCCTTTTTCTATTCTATTGCTTCCTTCCTTCCATATATGCCTCTTTGCAACTTATTGTCCTGAATCAATCCCGCATGATCTAATCTCCACTGATCCCAAAACTTACTGTCTACTAACCCAGTCTGGTGTATTCCTGCTCTTATTAGGATTGTTTTTACCTGTGCGGCTACTTCTTTCCCTTCCCCTATTTCTATTAGTTCACATGGGGTGTACCATATCTTAGATGGTCCCTTCCCCATCTTGGCTGGTAGCTAATCAGCCGATGAGTCTCTCACTCCTCTAGGGCAACCTTTGAGACAATAGAGGGTCACTTATGACTACTTAGTGAGAACTCCCAGACAGACTCTTCTGTCTTCTATGAACTACTCTACTTGTGCAAGTTCAGGAGTAGTGCTCAGGGCAATGCCTCAATTGGCTTCCACGGGCTCAACTTTCTGCCTGTGTCCCCTTACCAAAACACTCCTAAATCACTACACGCACTTCTTCGCGCGGATTCTACTAAGTTCTTCGTGCTACTACTCAGGTCCCATTCGACCTTGACCGTCCAGGCACGGCTGGAGGCTAGTGTTCCAAAACAAGGACTTTTCAATCACTCAGTGCTTCTCAGTTCCGAACCTTGTCCGCAACTCTAAACTCTAGGGGTTAAGAATAGAGAACTTTTCCCCATTCTTTGCAGCCTTATATATCTTATAACACAGGTAACATGCCTTCTCAGTAAACAGGTAAACAGGTAAGACAAAAAGCAAAGAAAACAATTTCCATATCATTTACAGGTGACATGTCCCTTTTAGGTTCTTCCGTACTATACAATTGGCATCGAGATGTCATATAAGCATGCAGCAGCTTACCTCACTCATCGATACAGAGAATAGACACACAGGAACCTCAGATATACTAATTGGCAAGATCAAAGGCTTACCTTCACAGTACTGTTTTTATCTATCTGAGGTCCTCTGGTCCCGTCCTCAAGTCGATCGGCACTCTATCGGCTGCACATCAGACAATCTCGAGGCCCCACGTTGGGCGCCAATTTCTGTTGGGGGTTAAGTTCCCCCGGGATGGATGTCACCGTAATCCTAATTAAATAAATAACCAGTTTCGAGCGCTCGGGAAACAAGACGTACACAGGTATCGTGTATGAACCGTTTCTACTTTATTGCGTAGTTCAATACAGTTTTAAAGGTAAGCTCAGTTACATAACAGTCATGTGATCAATGTACATATTTGGTCTTTCCAGTTCCGTTATCAGACAAATTTGTTCAGTTACCCATCACCCCAGATGTTTTCCTTTTCACCTTATCTAAATGTTCTCAGCAGAACTGTTGATATTCAGACTCTGAGATTATATTCTATCTCTAAACTATTTAGCCTGCATGGAGAACATTTCACCCTGTGTCTTCTGTATACTGCGTCATAGAATATAATACAAATTATGCTTTAACCCTTACAGGGGTGACTCCTGAAAAAGTTCTCAAATGGCGGTAGCTCCCCCCTCAGGTTGCATCTTTGCAAATTGCCTGACTAACTTTTCCATGGCGGCCACAAGCAAATCAGTCGCAGTGGAAGTCTCCTCAGATTTAGACCGAGGCGGAGTTGGAGGTAGACATCTACTGGGCTTCTTATTCTGTATATGTGGATCTTGAGCAGAAGCGGTTGCAGGCCCTATAGGCCAAACAATCTTCCATAGTTGGCCATATTCTGATGGCACAGCTAGGACCGATGGGAAGTATAATCTCTCCAAAACTTCCTCGCTGGCTATTAAAGCTGCTGTCAATGACCCATCTTCAACACTCCGACGGTCAATTACCTTGGGGTTGACAATCTCATTAAGCCTGTTCACAATCTGCAGTATTATGTCATCAGATGCTTCAAGTAGTTCACGATGCACTGCAAAACTGCGCTCCTCTGTGACACCTGTTTCCTCACACCACTCAGACACCTCTCCCTCTGTTAAAAGTTACATGGCAGCTGTTCTCGTCTTGTTTAATCTCAGCAGTGCCTCCACTGTAACACCCCTTTGGGCCGACCTCTGTAGGCAGGGTGTGTTGTAGTTCTCACCTCACTATGGCGCAGTGCCTCCATCCGAATCTTGCTAGGAGCTCTATAGGAATTCAGGAGGGTCATCCTCTTCTGCTAGGGGTCCATTTGGGAAACCCCCACCTAAGCTCAGTACACACTCACAAATGTTGAGGGTAAAACTACTTAACCGGTTTATTATGGGAAGGGTAAACAAGGGCAAACTTGATAAAATGCGAACAGAGAAATGTTTCAGTAACTCACATGACAGTGCACAGGTACATCCTATAGTATTAACCCCCTAGTGGTGGGAATGGACTATGTGCCAGGCCTGGAGGGTATAATAAACTATAGGGAATAGCACAGGGTTAAGATAGTGACCCACAGATGATAGTCGTCACTCACATGCAATCATACTGCAGGTAACAGCTTGCACTCCTAAATAATAGCACACAATGCAGAATTACTAATAGCTGCAGCAATAAACAGAACAGTCCATCCGTTGGGGTCCAGTTGCCATGGACGATGGCGCGCATTCAGGAAACGGTGCACTATAGACACAGCAGATCCTTTCTACCACAGTTCTCATAAACTTTCTAACAGCAGTACAGCAAATTCCAGCAAAGTCTACTCACTAACTCTTGCAGGGTATCTGGTGCCAGCCTGGAGTCTCACTGGGTGCTGCAGCTTTCAGATGACAGGATACTAATGGAGTATGAGGCAGGAGTCTTCTTGGATGCAGCCCTGGGAACCTTTTTGGAGTCTGGTCAATCTGGACAGGTGGCGCTGCTGCTGCTGCAGGGATGCTGCTTCTTCCCTCAGAGTGAGCTGGTGGGCTGTCAGGATTGTCTCTATGTCCTGGGTTACCCAGTGCCAAGCTATGTGCTCCCTGGCAGTTGCTGGAAGAAGGCTTTTCTGCAGCCCATGTGGCTGTCCTCTCTCTTTCCTGTGCAGACATTTCCCATAATTCCTTGCTCAGCCAATCAGTCCCTTTCTATGATACTCCTCCCCCTGGAGTAAGGGGTTTAGGCAGAGACGTAGCTAGGGGGGGGGGGGGGGGGGGGGGGCGGCTGCCCCGGGCCCACTGAATTTTTGGGGGCCCACCCCGGGGCCGCCATTAATACATCCTTCATTTTTAACTAGATCGGTGTCTGCAGACACCGATCTAGTTAAAACGTAACCTGCAACTTAACGGTATTGTAAACCGCAAGCCAATACAGGCCTGCAGTTTACAAGACGCCGAGAAAACAGACGACGTCTGCTTCTCAGTACGGGCGACGTGATGACATCACAACGTGCTCAGACACAGACGTCCTGTGCGTGGACAGGGAGGAATCGCCGGCGGCTCCATTCATCATCGCAGGTGAGTATGACTTTTTTTTTCCTTTTTTTTAGCGCAGTTGTGGGTATATTAATAGTATAAGGGGTGGTTAGGAGGGGGAAATATAACTATAAGGGAGGATTAATTAGGGGGCATTATGACGATGGGGGGCATTTATATAAGGGTTATTAGGGGGTATTATTAATACAAGGGGGAGGTTATTTATATAAGGGGCCATTAGGGGGCATCATTTATATTAGAAGGCATTATGAACATAGAGGTGCAGTATTTATGTCAGGGTGAATTAATTTAATTAAGGTGGCACTTGGCTTTTAATAAGACTAAGTCCCCACATAGTGGGCTGCAGAAAAAAAAGCGCTGCAGGAAAAACCACAGCGGTAACATTGTGGTTTTTCCCGCAGCGCTTTTCACAGAAGGTCCGCAGAGGTTTCCCCTGTGGACTTTCTGATTTCAATACACCTATACAGAAACCGCCGGTGTTTTTGTAGGTATAATTGAAATGCTTCAATTTCCAAAACCGCAATGGTTTTGGAAATCGCAGTGCATCTGCTGCACGTATTTTTCCGCAGTGTGTGGATGGGATTTGCTAGATGTAAAATGCCGGGTTTTTTTCTGTGGGTTTTCCCCACATGTGGCCCCCATCCCCACTTTGTAGTAAAATATGCGCAGCGGATACGCTGCAATTTCCAAAACAGACACAGTTTTGGAACTCGCAGCATGTCAATTATACCTATGGAAATGCTGGCGGTTTTCCTGTAGATATAATTGAAGCAGAAAGTCTGCGGAACCTCTGCGAACTTTCTGTGCAAAGTGCTGCAGGAAAAACTCTTTTTGGCTGCAGGACACCACGTGGGGCCTTAGCCTTAAAGAGGACCTTTCACGTCCTCATGTATATGCTGTTTTACATACTGCTAGAAAGCCGACAGCACACTGAATTCAGCACACTGCTGGCTTTCCTGATATGTGCCCAAGGCCTGGAGATGTCGGGGGTCTTAGTTTCACAGTTTACTGTCAGAAAGGCGTTCCTGACAGTCTATCTGCGCTGTGAGGAATGCCCTCTCTGACAGTTCTCGTCCATAGACTTGTACGGGGGGGGGGGCGTTCCTCACAGCTGAGCGTCATCGCTGGGCTATAAGGAAGCCCCCTCTCTGTACTCGCCCATAGTGCTGTACTGTCAGTGGGGGCGTTCCTTACTGCCTGGCGATGACGCTGAGCTATGAGGAACGCCCCCCCCAGTACAAGTCTATGAACGAGAACTGTCAGAGAGGGCGTTCCTCACAGCGTAGCTAGACTGTCAGGAACGCCTTTCTGACAGTAAACTGTGAAACTAGGACCGCCGATATCTCCAGCCCCATACCACATACCAGGAAAGCCGGCAGTGCGCTGAATTGAACATGCTGTCGGCTTTCTAGGGGTATGTAAAACAGCATATACATGAGGACGTGAAAGGTCCTCTTTAAGGAGTTTTCCAGCTCATTTTTATTGATGATCTATCCTCAGAATAAAACATCAATAAGAGAAGTGACTCCCCACTGACCAGTTGTATGAAGGGGCTATGGTGCCTGTTTATATCACACGCTGTCTGTTTATAGTGACTGTGTGATGTCATTACAGCCTTGTCACATAGACGTGTATAGGACGAGGCTGTAGTTACATTACATGGCCGCTATGAGATGAATGACACTATGTAAACAGAGAAGGGGTCACAGCGCTTACACAGGTACCACGGTTCATTCAAACAGCTGATCCTGGGGGTCCGGGGTATTGGAACCCCAATAATTTTTTTTCCCTTTTTTTCCTTTTTAATTAGGAAACATCTGGGGCATTATTAATAAGGGGCACTATTTAAAGGGGTGCACAGGGAAGTTATTAACTTAAAGATGCACTTGGGGTTATTATTCATTATAGGGGGTTATATTATATATTTTATAATTGGGGTAGCAGCAGGATGAGTGTGCAGGTGAGGACAATGTGTCAGGTGCCTGGAAAAGTGAGGAGCCAAATATGTCTATGTTGCAAACTTTACAGAGACTGGAAGAAGTGGTCATGGCCGTCCAGATGAAAGAGATGGGAAATGTGAAGGATTGGTCAGAGACGTCACCTGTAAGTCACTAAATGCTACTGCCCTGTATTCACCTAAATCGTCTGCAGAGCCCTGTGTAGAGCTGCTATATACCACTATACGGTCACTGTATACTGATAGTATCGGTATACGAACAAGTCCAAGTTGGGGGCCCACTTGGACATGTTCGCCCCCCTGTGCTGAACCCCTAGCTACGCCTCTGGGTTTAGGGAAATGTAATACACTGTCCATCAGCATAAAATGACTGATGTCTGCTGTAATGGGTCCTGGCTTGGCATTAACTGCAGCATTTGCTGTATGCAAAGTGCTCCTTGCAGGGGTTACACAGTGCAGAAAATAAAATGGGAATAAAAGGAAAATACCAGAACAAGTTTGTAGTTGTTTCTCTAGGCCTCAGCAGTTTGGACTAGGGTGCTTGCTTATGTTAACAGCACGACATGTCTCACATGTCTCCTAGGATCAGAACTCTCTTTGTCCCGCAGGTGAGACCATATAACTATCCCCAGTCTCCTCCCTCAGTGATGTCACTAGGAGGGGAAATCCAACCCTCCATCCTGAAACCCAAATAACTATGAATCATCATATTTCCTTGCCAGATGACTGTAGTGTCAGGAAAGGGGTATGATGGGGTTCGTGGTGAGACCCCCATTGTGCAGACACCAAGAATGACCCGCCAGAACCATTTGGGTAATGAGTTCAGGGTCGGGACCTTTTTCCTGCGCCCACCAGTACCGTGTTTGGATTTGGGGCGTTCGTCTCCTCCTTGCGCACCCGAGGAATTTATCGGTCCGACTGTAGAATGTCTTCCTAGGGAGATGTGATGATTCTGCTTAAGTGTGGCTGTGGCTCAGGGATGTATTTTGATCTCTGGGTATAGTATCTCCCTTCTTACCTGCATTGATTCATAATGTGCGCAGCCCTAATCCTAGGTATATGGTAAATAGAAGTACCACTGTAACAATAGGGCTTTGTATCCATCCCAGAATGGCTCAATTGAATTCATATACAGCCTTGAGTGATCAAAGAAACATGCATTGTCCAGACTGCACTGGTAAATCAGATATGGCTGATAACATTGTATCATTTCACTTGGTCTCAGTTCTTTACAAAGGATCTGGACTTGAGTGCATTATTCAATCAGACTTGCTGCCGCCGATGACCTCATTCTGGGAGGTGGCATAAAGGGTATAAAAGATGAGGTAAGAGGCAATGGGAGAAGATTTGTGTTGGGACTACAAGAGATTATGCTATGGAGATTGGGCTGAGATTACTGAGAGACTATGACTGAAAGACTGTGATGAGAGCATGCAGGCTGAATTATTGTATTAATGCCACATGCTAGGAGTTAATGCCACTTGCCAAGAAGCCTCCACTGGTTATTCACATGACAGAGCATGTGTGAGTGTTGGACTACAGAACCACATCAAGGACATGTGTGGTAAAGTAATCATTTCACCTTTATCCCTTTTTATTTTTATTGTACTGTATATTGTAACTAGTAACTGTTAATGCTTGCATACATCTGCATATCTGTTCTGAACTGCATGTGTTAGATGTTAATACCGACCCATTTAGGGGTTAATAAATATATAAAATTTAGAAAGCTTGTCTTGTATTTATCTTGTGGACCCAACATTCACTAGCAGTGAGTGTGGTTTATATGAAAGAAGACTCAGGGTTGAGCCAAAGCGGTTTGGCGCACTGAGGATCTTTCACAGGAGATATTACCATAAAATCATATTTCCTTTGTAGTTTTGGCTAGAGACACAAAGTCTCTTCTTTGTTTGCTCAAAAGCTTTTCCAACCACATGTTTGCAGGAACCCCCTGCGGGGATAATGAGTTTAGCAAGGGTATGCTAATTGGACAACAAAAGGGTTTTGGTACAACAGAAAGGGCTTGATTACAGAACAGAAATACCGCATTCCTGAAGCAAAAAGGGTATATATCATGAAGTGATAATACACCAGAGAAAAAATACATAACTGGGGATCTCTCATCATCACAATGGCCCCCTCCATCCTCCCATCAATACGGTGCAGTCGTCCTGTCTCCTTTGTAGAAAAGCACCCCCAAGTTATGATGTTTCCCCCATGCTTCATGGTTGGGACGGTGTTCTTAGGGTTGTACTCATCTTTCTTCTTCCTCCAAACATGACAAGTGGAGCTGATACCTAAAAGTTCTATTTTGGTCTCATCTCACATGACCTTCTTCCATGTCTCCTCTGGATCATACAAATGGTCATTGGCGAACTTCAAACGGTCCTGGACATGTGCTGACGTGAGTTGGGGGACCTTGTGTGCCCTGCAGAATTTTAATCCATGACGACGTAGTGTGTTACTAACGGTAATCTTGGAGACTGTGGTCCCAGCTCTCTTCAGATCATTGAGCAGGTCCTCCCATGTAGTTCTGGGCTTATTCCTGAACTTTCTCAGAATCATCCTTACCCCACGAGGCAAGATCTTGCATGGAGCCCCACACCGAGGAAGATTGACAGTCACCTTCTGTTTCTTCCATTTTCTAATAATTGTGCCAACAGTTGTTGCTTTATCACCAAGCTGCTTGCCTATTGTCCTGTAGCCCATCCCAGCCTTGTGCAGGTCTACAATTTTGTCCCTGGTGTCCTTAGACAGCTCTTTGGTCTTGTACATGATGGAGAGGTTGGAGTGTGATTGACTTGAGTGCAAGGACAGGTGTCTTTTATACAGGTAACGAGCTCAAACAGGTGCAATTAATACAGGTAATGAGTGCAGAGTAGGAAAAACTAACAGGTCTGTGAGAGCCAGAATTGGTTGGTAGGTGAGCAAATACTTATGTCATGCAATAAAATGCAAATTAATTATTTAAAAATAATACAATGCGATTTATTTTTTTTTTTGTCCCTCACAATTGAAGTGTACCTACGATAAAAATTGTAGACCTCTCCATTCTTTGTAGGTGGGAAAACTTGCAAAATCGCCAGTGTATCAAATAATTATTTTCGCCACTGTAGGCTAAGGCCCCACGTAGCATTCCACAGCAAAAAAGCACTGCAGGAAAAACTGCGGCGGCAACGCATCACGTTTTTTTCCGTTATTGTTTTTCACAGGAAGTTCGCAGAGGTTTCCTCTGCGGACTCTCTGATTAAATTATAGCTATAGGGAAACTGCAGCGTTTCCGTAGGTATAATTGACATGCTGCGATTTCCAAAAGCACAACGGTTTTGAAATTGCAGCATGTCCACTGTGCGTATTTTACCGCAGTGTGGGAATGGGAATCGCTTGAATCCCATCCACTACACAGTGACTGTAAAATCTCACTTTTTTTCTGCGGCGTTTCCGCTGCAGGCAAACCGTTGCGTTTACACCACGTAGGGCCCCGGCCGTAAATGGATCATTTCAGCACTTCCACTGTTACAATTTAGTCATTCATAACACAACTACAACAGGTTTTATCAGCTCTTACTGATAGCTATGATGAGTAACAGCTTGAACCGCATAGGCTGTATTCACCAGAAGTGTGGTTTTACTATGAGCTATTAAAGATTGGATTTTAACAATGCTGGTACTAGAATTATCCTACTATACACAGATTACTTCCATCTTGCAGTCAGGTTACCACATCTGGGTGATACTGAGACTCTCAAGCTATGTCGCCTGTTTTTTTGGGGGGGTTTTTAACGGACGTAATGTGAATAGTGGCTATTCATGTGATCATTATTTTGACGATCTGTTGTAACGGACTGTCAAAATATAGGTCATGTCCTATTTTCACAGATCCCTCCATATACTGTAATGTATGGGGGATACGTGAAAACGGCCATGGATGTGAAAAATGGATGGCTTTCACGGTCATTTTCACCTCGGTTGTGTGAATGTAGCCTCAGAGTCTAACACAGACACCCGGTTGAGCTGCATTGATTGACTCCTGTATTTTACCTATGTCCTCCTGAGGCTAAAGCCCCACACTGCGAATCACTAAAAAAAAAACTGCTGTGGAAAAGACCACGCCAGAAACGCATCGCATTTTTTTCCGCAGTGTTTTCCGTAAGTGTAATTGACACGCCGTGATTTACAAAAACTTGAGCGTTTTTGAAATCTCAGCTTTTCCTGAGATTTTTTCTGCAATTTGTGGATGGGATTAGCTAGAATCCCATCCACTTTGCAGGTAATGTAAAACTGCATTTTTTCACACGGCGTTTCCGCTGTGGCCAGAATGCTACATTTTTACAATATGGGACCTTGGTCTTAAACAATTATGCAATCTTTATTATTTCTCCAACGTACCTAAAAAAAAAAAAGTAGCAACTTTTTTTTTTTTTTTTTAAACTGTGATTTTTATTAAGTAAGTATAAAACAATACAATCCAAGAAAACTTAAATCAGTGACAAGCAAGAAACTATAAGACACAGTAAGATAAGAGATTAGGGTTAGAACAGGGGGAATATTGGGTGGTGGGGGGAGAGGGGAAGGAAACTGTCAGAGACCTTGTGGTATACAATAGGTGTCCCACAGGTTCCATATGGCTTGGAACGCCTCTACAGTTGCCTTATTGTTCCAGTTGCCTAATAAAAGGCTGTTTGGTTTACCTGCACTGCTGACTCCTGAGTCGTGCCTGCTTCACCATCAGGGCCCTTCCGAACACCACCACACCGGCTCAGAGCGAAGGGGTCCCCTCTCCAACTGGAAGTGCCCTGGGGGAAAGAACTACTACCACCACCATTTGGTAGTGCTGCAGGACCCCCCCTTGACTTTGTCCGGCCTAGGAGTGGGACTGGAGTGGTTGGTGAGTGTGCTCGGCCTGCTAGGTGGCACAGCATCCGCCACTACTACTCCCATCCTCCGGGGGTTGCGGCAAGTATAAGTGGACAATCCCAGAAAATGTGTTAAAGGGAGCCCACTGCATTTTAACAGTGCAAACATTCAGGCGATATTGTTGGATTCAATTAGTGCAGAAGGGCTGAGGTGTGATACCAGTGCATCAAAAGCTTGTCACACACATAGAAGATTTAGAATCAAGAGACCATATAATCTGCTATTGACAAGGTGAAGTTGCCATCCTATAGCCTCTTTGCATTTAGCCACGTATCTACGGGCAGGGAAATCTCAGCGCTCTGGAGAGGAAAAAAACTGGTAGATTGAGATTAAGCCTTTGGTGGAAGTACCAGCTCGATATAACTTCTCAAATGTAGTCAGGAGAAAGACCTTTAGACCACCTAACAGGGTGAAAACAAAGTGGACTATTTGCTGGTAGTGGAGTCACTGTGTTCCTGGACGATGTGAAGTATATGTGAGGTAGTCAAAGGGCCTGAGCTCCAGGGTCGAGGAGTCGACCATGTCTGCCAATCTCAACAATCTAGTCTAAATAGACTATGTACAGACAGTGTCGGACTGGGATGTGTAGGGCCCACCAGTGGATTTATTTATAAGGACCTACCACCAGGACCCCTGCAGATCAGGGCCCACCATCAGGACCCCTGCAGATGTACCGAGACAGCGCGGCTACAGGTAATAACAATGCCATGCTGCTCACCAGTTATACAATGTGCACCACTGCTCTACCTAAACCCCAAGTAAGGAGCATGGCTCCTGGAATTGTTAACATTACTTGTAGCTGCAGAGGTCTCTGCTGTCGGACCCCTAAAAATGTAATAGTGATGGCCTTTCCTAAGGAGAGGCCATCAATATTAGAAATATGAATAAACCCTTTAAAAAGGGTGTCCAGGAATTGGAGCAACACACATGGAGGATGTGAGGTGTAAAAAAAAAAAAAAAAAAAGAATATTCACCTGTTCCCAGCGCTCTATTGTCAATTGCCAGTGTCCATTCAGTCTTGTGCCAGCACCTTCTTGCCAAGAGTCCTGCGCCATATAATCGCTGAGACCAACTAGGTACAGGATTTCCAGAAATGAGGGGCCGCCATGAGACCAAACAGACAGTGGCCGGGGACAACAGGGTGCTGGGGACAGGGCAGTATGCCTTTTTTTTTTTCCATTTTACACCTTCCTCCACAGGGGTCGCTGCAATTTCTGGATAACCTCCTTAAAGGGGTTGATTCGGCCTAAATTTTTTTATGGCCACTTGATTGGTCTCCCCCATACAGTGCCCCATTCACTGGTCTTCCATATTGTATGGGGTCCAGTGATGGGGCCATTATATTGTGTGGGGCAGTGATAGGGGCTAACATCCTGTGGGGTACATTAAAGTGTATGGGGCATTAGAGGGAATGTTAAAGGGGTTGTCAGTAGGGGGCTGTCACACAGTCCCATCAGCTGTTTGGAGCCGCTTCTGGCCCCCGTTCTGTACACAATACAGGGCCAGAAGCAGAAAGCTCTATCCGCTGTATAGCCGCTGGGCACCTTCACTGCAGTTCAGCTCCCACTGACTTCAATAAGTGCTGTAATGAATGTGCCCAGTCCCTATACAGTGGACGGAGCTTTCTGATTCCATCCTTGTACTGTGTACAGGACAGGCACCAGAAGCTACTCCGTACAGCTGATCGGTCCGTCAGCCCCCAACTGATCAGGTGTTTATGGCCTATCCTGAGGATAGACCATAAAAAATTAAGCCCAGACAACCCCTTTAATTTTCCACACTAATGCTCCACAAACTTTAAATGTCCCCCACAGGATATTATCCCCCATCAATGGTCCCCATACAGTATGGGGGACCAGTGAAGTGGCATTGTATGGGGAGGGATAGTAAAGAGGCCACTGTATAGGCCCTTGATGACGAACCTATGGCACGAGTGCCAGAGAGGGCACGCATAGCCCTCTCAGTTGGCATGCATGCCGTCTCCGGTATCGGATTCCCCATTAGTGAGCGATCGCTTCTTTCAGCTGTATGTGCAAATGCACATACAGCTGAAAACTGTCAGTGTAGTCCGCGGTCCGCAGGATCGCTGCTTACACAGTACATGCTAAATTGGTAACGCTAAATACTGTACTCTGGAAGGACCTTCTGATGTCATAAGGTCACATGACAGGGTAGGTGTGTCTTTGCTTGTAAGAAGGTCCTTCCACGTGAAGAAAAGTTGTATTCTGAGCAGTGGAGGAACATGGAGAGATGTGGGGTGCAGGGTGTAGTGTGGGGGGGAGAGATGTGGGGTGCAGGGTGTAGTGTGGGGGGGGGAGAGATGTAGGGTGCAGGGTGTAGTTTGGGGGGTAGAGATGAAAAGTGTAGTGTGGGGGATACAGATGTGGGGTGCAGGGTGCAGTGTGGGGGGGAGAGATATGGGGTGCAGGGTGTAGTGTGGGGGGGAGAGATGTGGGATGCAGGGTGTAGTGTGGGGGGAGAGACGTAGGGTGCAAGGTGTAGTGTGGGGGATAGAGATGTAGGGTGTAGTGTGGGGGGAGAGATGTAGGGTGCAGGGTGAAGTGTGGGGGGAGAGATGTGGGGTGCAGGGTGTAGTGGGGGGGGAGAGATGTAGGGTGCAGGGTGTAGTTTGGGGGGTAGAGATGAAAAGTGTAGTGTGGGGGATAGAGATGTGGGGTGCAGGGTGCAGTGTGGGGGGGAGAGATATGGGGTGCAGGGTGTAGTGTGGGGGGAGAGATGTGGGATGCAGGGTGTAGTGTGGGGGGAGAGACGTAGGGTGCAAGGTGTAGTGTGGGGGATAGAGATGTAGGGTGTAGTGTGGGGGGAGAGATGTAGGGTGCAGGGTGAAGTGTGGGGGGAGAGATGTGGGGTGCAGGGTGTAGTGTGGGGGGAGAGATGTGGGATGCAGGGTGTAGTGTGGGGGGAGAGACGTAGGGTGCAAGGTGTAGTGTGGGGGATAGAGATGTAGGGTGTAGTGTGGGGGGAGAGATGTGGGGGGAGAGATGTAGGGTGCAGGGTGAAGTGTGGGGGGAGAGATGTGGGGTGCAGGGTGTAGTGTGGGGGGAGAGATGTGGGATGCAGGGTGTAGTGTGGGGGGGAGAGATGTGGGGTGCAGGGTGTAGTGTGGGGGGAGAGATGTGGGGTGCAGGGTGTAGTGTAGGGGGAGAGATGTAGGGTGCAGGGTGTAGTGTGGGGGGAGAGATGTAGGGTGCAAGGTGTAGTGTGGGGGGAGAGATTTGGGGTGCAGGGTGTAGTGTGGGGGAGAGATGCAGATTGTAGTGTGGGAGGAGATGCAGAGTGTAGTGTGGGGGATAGAGATGTGGGGGGAGAGATGTGGGGTGCAGGGTGTAGTGTGTGGGGGAGAGATGTGGGGTGCAGGGTGTAGTGTGGGGGAGAGATGTGGGGTGCAGGGTGTAGTGTGGGGGGAGAGATGTGGGGTGCAGGGTGTAGTGTGGGGGAGAGATGCAGATTGTAGTGTGGGGGAGATGCAGAGTGTAGTGTGGGGATAGAGATGTGGGGGATAGAGATGTAGGGGGAGAGATGTAGGGTGCAGGGTGAAGTGTGGGGGGAGAGTTGTGGGGTGCAGGGTGTAGTGTGGGGGGGAGAGATGTAGGGTGCAGGGTGTAGAATGGGGGTAGAGATGTAGGGTGTAAGGTGTAGTGTGGGGAATAGAGATATGGAGGGTAGAGATGTAGGGTGCAGGGTGTAGTGTGGGGGGTAGAGATGTGGGGTGCAGGGTGTAGTGTGGGGGAGAGATGCAGATTGTAGTGTGGGGGGAGATGCAGAGTGTAGTGTGGGGGATAGAGATGGGGGAGAGATGTAGGGTGTAGTGTGGGGGGAGAGATGTGGGGTGCAGGGTGTATGGGGGGAAAGATGTGGGGTGCAGGGTGTAGTGTGGGGGGAGAGATGTGGGGTGCAGGGTGTAGTGTGGGGGGTAGATATGTAGAGTGCAGGGTGTAGTGTGGGGGGAGATGTAGGGTGTAGTGTGGGGGATAGAGATATGGGGGGTAGATATGTAGGGTGCAGGGTGTAGTGTGGGGGGAGAGATGTAGGGTGCAGGGTGTAGTGTGGGGGGAGAGATGTAGGGTGCAAGGTGTAGTGTGGGGGATAGAGATATGGGGGGTAGAGATGTAGGGTGTAGTGTGGGGGGAGAGATGTGGGGGTAGAGATGTGGGGTGCAGGGTGTAGTGTAGGGGAGAGATGTGGGGGGTAGAGATGTGGGGTGCAGGGTGTAGTGTGGGAGATAGATGCAGATTGTAGTGTGGGGGGAGATGCAGAGTGTAGTGTGGGGGGTAGAGATGTGGGGTGCAGTGTGTAGTGTGTGGGGGGATATGTGGGGTGTAGTGTGTGGGGGGAGATGGGTGTAGTGTGGGGGGAGAGATGCGCGGTGCAGGGTGTAGTGTAGGGGGTAGAGATGCGGGGTGCAGACTGCTTGCAAGAGGAGGGAATGGGGGTGCAGGCTGCGTGCGAGCAAGAGGGGGGAATAGGGGGTGCAGGCTGCGTGTGAGGAAGAGGGAGAATGCAGGGGAGGCAGGTTAATTTAAGGTGAAATTGCCGTGTTGGCACTTTTCGATAATTTAGTGGGATTTGGGTTGCAGTTTGGGCACTCGGTCTGTAAAAGGTTCGCCATCACTGGTATAGGCCATTTACTGGTCCCCCTTATAGCAGTATTAGGTCCCTACTTATCTGTCTTCCAGGGGGCAGACAGGTAAATACCCATACTTAACCCTTATCCTACGTAGTTTGTAGGTTCAATGTGGCCTACAAGTCGGAGGCTGAAGAAGAAGACTGCCTTGAGAAGGAGCAGGGATAGATAAGTTAATAGGGCCCGTTACCGGACATCCACTACTTATTTAAAGGCACAGGGCCCAACGAGGGTGGGAGAGAGAGGGTCCATAGGAAAGCATTTGGATGTATAGCGGCAATCCATAGTTTCTCAATTTCCAACCACTTCGTGTAGGCCTGTGGAGCAGCCCAAAATGTAATGAGCGAAGGTGGGTTACCTAGTAATAGTGGAGAATATGCGGGACTGCCAGTCCCCCTTCCCCCTTTCCAGCCAGCATCACTGATCTGGAGATCCGCTGTCATCTAGCATGGGGCAGCTACCAGAATTGTCTCAAAATAATATAACAGCTTTGGAAGTAAAGAAAATAAATACGGCGAAAAAGAGATATCTGTAGGGGTTTCCATCTATCCAATAGGGTCCTTAATTCCCAAAATAATCTGGGATAATTTGCAGACTATCAACTGTTATATGTTGGAGTGAGTGTTCACGCCTTTGAAAGTTATAGTTACTACGCAATAACTGTAAGGTGTCCCAGGGAAGGTTGAGTGGGAAGTCTGCTGTCTTTGAAGAATTAATTTTATAGAGAGAGAGTCGACTGTATTCGTGGAAGACTTGTAGGAGGTTAGGTAGGTTGGTGTGAAGGTTAGTAAGGGCAAGCAGAATGTCTTCCGTGAATAGGGATACTTTAAATTCCTTATCCCGAACCTTGATCCCGGTAATATCAGGGTGCTGCCTTAACTTGGCTGATAAGCATTCAATACACAACGCAAAAATGAGGGGAGGGAGGGGGCAGCCCTGACGAGTGCCATTTCTAATGGGAAAAGAACCAGAGGTTGAATGGGGGAGTTTTGTAAAGGAATAGGAGGCCCAAATTACTGAGAGAAAGGCCCCCAAACACTCAAGATCCTCTAAAGTGGTTAGCATAAAAGACTAGTCAAGGAAATCAAAGGACTTCTCTGCATCTAGATTGAGGAGAAGAGCAGGGGTGGAAAAACAGTTGTCTACCTCTATCAAATACACTGACCTTCTGGTGTTTTTCCCCCACCCCCGACGACAGCGAAGAAAATGCATATGGTCCTTGTGAATAAGAGAGGGGGGCAAAGTGTTCAGTTGATTATCTAGGATTTTCGTGAATAGTTTTACATCTTAGTTTAGTAGAGCAATAGGTCTTTAATTTGAGCACTCATGTAGGTCTTTGTTTGGTTTGGCTACAAGGGTAATATAGGGTAATATGTGAGTGGATTATTGTGGACGGAATCGGGTGGCCATCAAGGTAGGAATTGAAAAGTCATCTCATATGAGGGACCAGTTCTTCCTTGAAGGTTTATAGTACAAATAAATAAGACTGTCTGGATCAGAGTCTTTGCCATTGGGTAAATGTAACGTCTCTGCCTGTTCGGGTCTCAGCGCCACCCTCCACTCGCACGCTGTGGCGAAGGAGGCATGTTCGGTTTGATTCCTTGCGTAGGTTTCTTGTTGCTCAGTCTGAATATGGTCCTAGTTCCCTTGCTGTGTAAAGCCACACCCGTGTTCTGAGCATTGTTTCTCTTTGGACTGCATAGAGTTAATCTCTTCCTGGCCTGTGTGATTGACAGCCTGTGTACCTATCAGGTCTGGGGCTGGTCCCAGACTTTCTATAAACAGGTTGTCAGCCCTCACATGGTCGCCAGTTATTGCTCTGACTTTGCCTGCTCTCTTTGTGCCCTTGATATTTACTGTACTATTTCTCTGACCTCTGGCTTGCCTTTTGACTATTCTCTTGGATTGTGATTTTGTACTGCATTGCTCGTTTCCTGACCTCTCTTTTTGTCATTTGTCTTGTCCTGTTCTGTGTGTCACTTACCCAGTATAGGGCTTGTCTTCAGGTTGTCCTTTTACTGTTTAGGGTAACTGAGGCAATAGGAAGGGACAGTGGCTGGGGTGAGATTAGGGCTCACTTGTCTCTGTCCTTCCTCCCAGACCCATGCAGTAGTGTCAGGGTATTGCTATGTTTGGCAAGACCCTAACAGTAAGTCCTTCAAGATTCCTGAAAGTTCCTTGTCTGAAATAGGGGCGTTAAGGGAAGTCAATGCTTATGGAGGAAGGATAGGTAGGCGACATTCCGACATGTAATCTCTCAGACACTGTAATCTGTCCAATGTAGTTGGGGAGCATTGGAAGGACAGATTGTACAATTTGTAGTATGTCTGGAAAGCTGTAGCAATGGTGTCAGGATGATGTCGTAAGCATCAATCAGGGATTTAGGAGGCGTAGTTATTTCTCAGGATTTTGGCTAGCAAGGTATGAGGCTTGTTTCCTCATTCGTAATAGCGCTTGCTTGTGTAAAGGTGAAGACACTGTACTGTGTGTCGCCAAGTCTCTCAGATCTGCTCGGGTCGCTACAATTTGATGAAGACTTGTGAGGGTAGGGCGTCCCGCCAAACGGGTGATGAGGGTTTGGATTTGAGTTACTAGAGTTTGGGTTTTCATCTATCTTTTTTGAGCATTGACGGCAGCACAATACAGTGTCCCCACATGACCAACTTGTGAGTTTCCCAGAGGATGGCACCTGAGGAGACAGACTCTGCATTTTCCAAAAAGTAATTAGATAAGTACAATTGCAAGGTGGCTTGGGAGGTGGTTTTTATTTAGGAGAGTTTCATTTACACACTAGTGGCAGTGTCAGGTCGGGACCAAAGTGAAAGATAAAGACACTGCTACTGGGGCGTGGTTGGACCAAGACAGGCGAAGGGCTGGGGCATTGCCAAAGAAGTAGTCAATTCTAGTGTGCGCATTATGGGAGTGAGAGAAAAACGTGTAAGACGAATCCATAAGATTTCTGACTCCCCATAAATGAAACATGGGATCTAATTAGTCGGCCGAAGTCACTTGCAAGTCTATATTGTGAAGTCGCCCCCCCCCCCTTCCCCAACAACCAGGTCACATTGGAATAAGTTCACATTCGGCAATAGACCTGTTATAGGAATGGAAACTGGGAGGAGTTTAGAGCATAAACATTACACAAGACTGTCCATGCGGGTGGCCTTCCAGTATAATATAGTGACCATGAGGATCTAAGTAGAAACTTGATACTGAGATTGGGCATGTACAGGAGAGCAGTATAGCCACTCCAGCCTTACGGCAGTTGTAAAAGTCTGAGTAGGCAGTTGGTAAATAACGTCAGGCGAAACGAAAAGTGCCAGTGTGATTATAGTGGGTTTCATGAAGAAAAGCTACATCTGCCCAAAGGGACTGAAGCTTGCGCAGCACCAGGCATCGTTTAGTGTTGGAGCCCAGGTCCTTAACATTGGGTTTGAGGGTGCATATGTAAGAGTGGATCTCAACTAATCTGCAGAGAGTCAGTGTAGTCTTGTGGAGCAGTACAATAAGGAGGGTGGTTGAAAAAGGCACTTTATCAGAAAGTAGTTCTCTGAACCTGAAGGGAAGAGGAGAGAGAAAGAGGGGGAAGGAAAGAAGACATACAGAAGACATGGACAGGGAAAACACAACATCTAAACAATAGAATAAAAGATTATAGGCAGGACTAAATCTTCTGTCAGGGTGCATATAACAAGTGCAAGCTAGTACATAAGAATGTTAACCAAGTAAGTCCAAAACATGGAAACACAGCTGGGAAATGACCCTATAGTGGTGGGGGAGTGCAGTCTATTTCCAAGACTAGGGATATACCCTGATGTTGGCGTCTATAGAAAAAAAAGGGGGAGCAGGGGGGGTCATGGTGCGAGTTTTCCCACCCTGCACTATATGAAGCTGATCTAGTACAAGTTTAGAAACTTTACAAATAGTCCTAGTAGAAAAAAAATTGTGTATGCTGCTCCTATACATCTCTATATATCTCTATGATGTCTGATCAAACAGTCATACTCCTTTCAATTTGCACCCTCTTGCTATTCTATCAAATATATGTTATTAAGCTGTGGGGGCAGATTCTTTCAAGATTAGAATACATAAGGTTTGTTTGTTGTCTGTCACCATGGAGTCACATACAGTGGGGAAAAAAAAGTATTTAGTCAGCCACCAATTGTGCAAGTTCTCCCACTTAAAAAGATGAGAGAGGCCTGTAATTGTCATCATAGGTAGACCTCAACTATGAGAGACAAAATGAGAAAAAAAAATCCAGAAAATCACATTGTCTGATTTGTAAAAAATGTATTTGCAAATTATGGTGGAAAATAAGTATTTGGTCAATAACAAAAGTTCATCTTAATACTTTGTTATATATCCTTTGTTGGCAATGACAGAGGTCAAACGTTTTCTGTAAGTCTTCACAAGGTTGGTACACACTGTTGCTGGTATGTTGGCCCACTCCTCCATGCAGATCTCCTCTAGAGCAGTGATGCTTTGAGGCTGTTGCTGGGCAACACGGACTTTCAACTCCCTCCAAAGGTTTTCTATGGGGTTGAGATCTGGAGACTGGCGAGGCCACTCCAGGACCTTGAAATGCTTCTTAAGAAGCCACCCCTTCGTTGCCCTGGCGGTGTGCTTGGGATCATTGTCATGCTGAAAGACCCAGCCACGTTTCATCTTCAATGCCCTTGCTGATGGAAGGAGGTTTGCACTCAAAATCTCACGATACATGGCCCCATTCATTATTTCATGTACACGGATCAGTCGTCCTGGTCCCTTTGCAGAGAAACAGCCCCAAAGCATGATGTTGCCACCCCCATGCTTCGCAGTAGGTATGGTGTTCTTTGGATGCAACTCAGCATTCACTCTCCTCCAAACACGACGAGTTGTGTTTCTACCAAACAGTTCTACTTTGGTTTCATCTGACCATATGACATTCTCCCAATACTCTTCTGGAACATCCAAATGCTCTCTAGCAAACTTCAGACGGGCCCGGATATGTACTGGCTTAAGCAGGGGGATACGTCTGGCACTGGAGGTTCTGAGTTCCTGGCGGCGTAGTATATTACTGACGGTAGCCTTTGTTAAGTTAGTCCCAGCTTTCTGCAGGTCATTCACTAGGTCCCCCCCGTGTGGTTCTGGGATTTTTGCTCACCATTCTTGTGATCATTTTGACCCCATGGGGTGAGATCTTGCGTGGAGTCCCTGATCAAGGGAGATTATCAGTGGTCTTGTATGTCTTCCATTTTCTAATTATTGCTTCTACAGTTGATTTCTTCACACCAAGCTGCTTGCCTATTGCAGATTCAGTCTTCCCAGCCTGGTGCAGGTCTACAATTTTGTTTCTGGTGTCCTTCCACAGCTCTTTGGTTTTCACCATAGTGGAGTTTGGAGTGTGACTGAGGTTGTGGACAGGTGTCTTTTATACTGATAACAATGTCAAACAGGTGCCATTACTACAGGTAATGAGTGAAGGTGAGAGCAGCTTCTTAAAGAAGAAGTTACAGGTCTGTGAGAGCCAGAAATCTTGCTTGTTTGTAGGTGACCAAATACTTATTTTCCACCATAATTTGCAAATAAATTCTTAAAAAAATCAGACAGACAATGTGATTTTCTAGATATGTTTTCTCATTTTGTCTCTCATAGTTGAGGTCTACCTATGATGTCAATTACAGGCCTCTCTCATCTTTTTAAGTAAGAGAACTTGCACAATTGGTGGCTGACTAAATACTTTTTTTTCCCGCTGCAGCTATGTTTAGGAGCTAAATGGTAGTGTATTTTTAATGAAGACAATTTGCAACCAGACTTAAGCCTTATTCACACATTAGTGTATTGGTTAGTGATTTGTATCAGTGTTTAGGAGCCAAACCAAGAGTGGAGATTACACAGAGATAAGGTATAATGGAAAGCTTTGCGCCTGTTCTGTGTTTTCAATCTGCTCATGGTTTTGGCTTATAATCACTGATGCAAATCACTAACCAAAATACTGACATGAAAAAAACAGCAGCTCCTAGTATAGCATGCTTGAGAAAGATCATCATAAACTGAGAAGCAGCAGGCGTAGCTGAAAAATGACTGTAGACAGCGTAAAATCCAAAGGGTAATAAATATTTAATTTCTAAGGTGGCATGCTTTGCGAGATATGCTTGAAACAAGAATTCAAGCAAGATCCAACTTCATATAAAAAAAAATGGTGACTGAATTAACTTCAATACAAATGCCAGTACTGCCCTAATAGTTCATACATAAAAAACAAAATGCTGAAGTTTTTGCCAAGTCCTTTTGACACAAAAAGCTTGTTACTAAGGAAGCTTTGAAGTGGTCTTCAAACTGCGACATCTACGCTGGGATTGGAGATTTGCCCTTATTGAAACATAAGGGTTCACTAAGAAGTGGGCCTTACAGAAGTACTGCATGACAGAATGGGAAATAACTTCTACATCTAGCAATTCAAATGACTTCATTATTCTCAATTATTGTAAATTAATCTATTACAAATTATCTTGTGGGAAAATAAAGTGTACATTTTGTCGAACTCTACATTGAGCCGTTCTTCTGTGTTTCCTCCTACAAATGTATTAATAGACAATATGATTTATTTGTCTTCATATCCCTACTCCTATGTCTTTTTATGATTACAATAAAATAAAACTTTTTCTCTAGGATGCATTCTGCTTTTAGGTTATGCGGCAACAGACGTAGCATTGCTTGTACAATGGTCAGACAGGTAGAGGTTACTGTCATTACACATATATAAAGCTGTATGAGCCGTCACCAGTCGTGTCCTTTAACGTGCAGATGGTGCAGTTAGTCTGATATGGCATCATATCCTGTGAGGTAATGTTGGAGCATAAACAGAGGAGGGTACGTTTTAGGTAATCTAACTACAGAAGGGTTTACATTAGGAGTTATGATAGGCCTGTCTGAAAAGATATGTCTTTAGTTTACGTTTGAAGCTGTGGAAATTGGGGGTTAATCTGATAGTCCGGGATAAAGCATTCCAGAGAAGTGGAGCAACTCGGGACAAGTCTTGTATACGAGTGTGGGAGTTTCCGATAATAGAGGATGTTAGTCTTAAGTCATTGAGTGAACGGAGAGCACGGGTTGGGCGATAGAAAGAGATGAGGAAGGAAATGTAGGGAGGTGCAGCATTATGGAGAGCCTTGTGGATGAGGGTGATAAGTTTATATTGTATTCTGTATTGAATAGGCAGCCAATGTAGTGACTGGCACAGACCAGAAGCATCGCTGTAGCGTCTAGACTGATAGATGAGCCTGGCCGCCACATTCAGAATAGATTGTAGAGGGGAGAGTTTAGTAAGGGGAAGAACGATTAGTAAGGAGTTACAGTAGTCAAGGTGAGAGTGAATCAGGGCAACAATAAGTGTCTTTAGTGTATTTGTGATTGTAAGCTCTTGCAAGCAGGGCCCACAGTCCCAGTTTGTGAATTGACTATTTCTTTGTAATGTTGTAACGTCTCTGCCGTTTCGGGTCTCGGCGCCGCCCTCCGCTCGCACGCTGTGGCGAAGGAGGCGTCTTCAATTTGGTTCTTTGTGTAAGCTTCTAGATGCTCAGTCTGAACATGGTCCTAGTTCTCTTGCTGTGTAAAGCCACACCCGTGTAATTAGGAACATTTCTCTCTGGACGGTATAGAGTTAATCTCTTCCTGGCTTGTGTGATTGACAGCCTGTGTGCCTATCAGGTGTGGGGTTGGGCCCAGACTTTCTATATACAGGTTGTCACTTCTCTGCAAGTTGCCGGTTATTACACTTGTGTTTTGCCTGCTCTCTTCATTATTTCCCTTGCTACCTTGTTACCTGATTTTCTGACCACTGGCTTTGACTTTGACTATTCTCTTGGATCTCGATTCTGTGCTGCAATTGCTCGATTGTTTCTGACCCCTTGGCTAGCTTACCTCCCTTTGTTGTTGTGCGTCTTGTCTGCATTCTATGTGATCACTTATTATAAGAAGGGACTGTCGACGTGGTTGCTGGCTGTCACCTAGGACAGATCGGGCAAGTTAGCCAGGGACAGTGGGGGGATTCAGCTTAGGGTCCACTGTCTCGTTGTGCCCCTCCCCCCTAGTTCTCCAGCAGCTTCTGGGGAATCGCTCCTCTAGTGATTCCCTTACAGAATAACCGGCCCATACATTCTGCCATTGCTTCCATAGGGTCAGCATGGATCCTATTCAGGGCCTTGCAGCCAAGTTGGAAGGTTTGGCAGTCCTGGTAGCTGAGCTTGCTAACCAGGTTCAGACCCTTACTGAGGCTGCTGCAGCATCCCCGCCTGTTTCTTCCCCTTTTAAGGTGAAGATGTTACTCCCGGATCGTTTTTCAGGGGATCCTGAAAAATTTGAGACTTTCCGGGAGTCCGGTCGCCTGTATTTTTGGATTAATCCACATGCATCCCAGGCCCAAATGGTTGGAGTAGTTATATCCCTCCTACAGGGGGATCTACAGGCTTGGGCCCTTAAACTCCCTCCTGGGGCTGAGGAGTGGATTGACCTTGAAAAATTTTTTTTGTCTTTGGGGTCTAGATATGCTGAGCCAGATGTTAAAGAGAGAATAGTGTCTGCTTCTTCCAAGTTTTCTGTCTCTCCCTCTCTCTCTCCTGAGAATCCTGTTATTTCTCCCATGAATCCTGGTGAGGAACCTATGCAACTGGGAATTATGGACGCCAAGACGCGACGAGAGCATCGTCTCAGGAACAACCTCTGCCTGTACTGTGGTGCTTCCGGTCATTTTATCAGTGACTGCTCGATCAGACCCCGCAGACCATCAGAAAAACTTCAGTGCCTGAGTGGTAATCAGAAGAACCACTCAGGCAACCAGGTATTTGCCAGTAATAACAATAACATGTTGTTATCTGTGTCTCTGTCCTCTGGGAACAGATCTGTTTCTGGCCAGGCCTTAGTTGACTCTGGGTCTGAGGCAAACTTTGTCACATTCTCGTTTGTCTCAGCTTTAGGCATTGAGCTTTTGCCACTTGACACTCCTCTGGCGGTTACTGGAGCGGATTTTGCCCCACTGGCCAGGGGTAAGGTCCGATTCAAGACCCCCTTAATAACTTTGCAAGTGGGTTCAGCTCATTCAGAGGTCATGAGCTTTTTTGTTATGGAGCATCTGTCTTCTGATATTATTTTGGGGCGCCCCTGGTTGAACCTCCATAACCCTATTTTTGATTGGGGTAAAAGGGAGTTGGTAAAATGGGGAGATCAGTGCTCATCCCACTGTATTGTTTTGCACACCTTAAATTGTGTTACTGAGGAAACTGTCTCGGCTGCAAAAGGTGGGAAACACCAGGTGAATAAAAAATGTTTGCCTGGCCCACCAGTGTCTGTGGTTGTGCAAAAAGACCCTGAATTGAAGGCAGAGAAAATACTGGGTCCTACTAAAACTGGTTTATCTGGTGAGGGTCCGGTGGCCCCTCATAAAGGGGAGGGTACTGTAACGTCTCTGTCGTTTCGGGTCTCGGCGCCGCCCTCCGCTCGCACGCTGTGGCGAAGGAGGTGTCTTCAATTTGGTTCTTTGTGTAAGCTTCTTGATGCTCAGTCTGAACATGGTCCTAGTTCTCTTGCTGTGTAAAGCCACACCCGTGTAATTAGGAACATTTCTCTCTGGACGGTATAGAGTTAATCTCTTCCTGGCTTGTGTGATTGACAGCCTGTGTGCCTATCAGGTGTGGGGTTGGGCCCAGACTTTCTATATACAGGTTGTCACTTCTCTGCAAGTTACCAGTTATTACACTTGTGTTTTGCCTGCTCTCTTCATTATTTCCCTTGCTACCTTGTTACCTGATTTTCTGACCACTGGCTTTGACTATTCTCTTGGATCTCGATTCTGTGCTGCAATTGCTCGATTGTTTCTGACCCCTTGGCTAGCTGACCTCCCTTTGTTGTTGTGCGTCTTGTCTGCGTTCTATGTGATCACTTATTATAAGGAGGGACTGTCGACGTGGTTGCTGGCTGTCACCTAGGACAGATCGGGCAAGTTAGCCAGGGACAGTGGGGGGGATTCAGCTTAGGGTCCACTGTCTCGTTGTGCCCCTCTCCCCTAGTTCTCCAGCAGCTTCTGGGGAATCGCTCCTCTAGTGATTCCCTTACAAATGTATCTTTTTTGTCAGTACTTGAACCCTACAAATTGTACAGTTCTGCGGAATATGTTGGCGTTATATAAATACATTTTTTTTTATTATTATTATTATTATGTGCTTTGTGTCCATTTACAGATATCATTTACCACCTTAGGCCAGGGCCACATGCTGCGAAAACGCCGTGGCAAAAACTGCTGTGTTCTACAGTACCTGCAAAGTGGATGGGATTGTGGCTAGTTTCATCCACACATTGCAGGAAAATATCTGCAGCGAAAATGCTGCGATTTCAAAAACTTTGCATTTTTGTAAATTGCAGCATGTCAAATGCTGGCATTTTCCCTAAATGTAAAATAAGGACAGAAAGTTTTCCTCTGCGGACTTTCTGTGAAAAGTGTTGCGTAAAAAAATGCGATCCACTTATCACATACGGGCCGTCCTAGCACATAAAAAAGGTGTGGCTGTCAGGGGTCAACTCATTCCACTCACTCAATCTTTCACTCACCCTTCACTCAGACTGAAAATTGAGCATAAATTCCATCCTAACCCAGTCCACGCTCCCCAAATACAACTACTGACTTTTGGCTCAACAGAAACCTCACTCAGATATACAGGCACCTCCCCAATAGTCAGACACAAACACACCTCAAAAAGGTAATGGGTTCAGAGAGCAACACAAAGTAACCTTAAATTGAACAATTTAATACCCAAAGGGTTCAGTGCTATATATATATATATAATATATACAAGAAATGATAACAAAGGGCACAAAATGCAAAAGGATTTAAAAAAATGGGAGGAAAACAGAATAATACTTAATGTCTTTGGTTCCAGGCTTGCAAGACCTTCTGTAGTAAAGGGGACACAGCCAGCACTCTTAGTTACTTCCACAGATGTGACAACAGTTCTCAGTTCCCAGTCTCTGTTAAGGCCAGTGTCCATCCACACCTCTCTACCAGGGTGCCCCCCCTCCTCTTATTCCCAAATCCAGGATCCTGAGAAAGAAGGATGTTTTCCTGGCTGCCGGAAAGCTGTGTCTGGGGTTGAGCTCAGGGTCACTAGCCCTCCCTTCCTCCTTTGCCATCTGTTTGTCCAGGGGTAATAAAGCTGGTTGGCTGGAGTCAGAAAAGGTAAGCTCTCCTTGTATACACATAAAACCACTGAAGTGGATTGATCTGCAAGCAAACAACATAGGACTAAAAGGATTAGGTAATTTGTATATAAAACAACACATATCAAAGAAAAATACATAAACTGGGGTTCTCTCATCATCACATCACTGCAGTCTTTTCCGCAGTACTTTCTGGCTGTGGCTCGCTACGTTACTTAGCTTGAAGGGAGAAAGCATCCAAGACAAAAATGGTGGCATTTGTTCTTGGGAATTATCGTCATGATGTATAAGTGGATCTAAATGCACATATTTTGTATTTTTTATACAATACATGGGAGAATCAGCGATTATTCTGTGATCTTATTTTGTGTTGTTAAACTAATTATGTGAAATTACAAAAAGAAGTAAAAAAAAAGAAAATTAGCAATTTTTCCCAATCTCTTCTACCTGGAACTTAAATAAATTAAAATAACATCAGTTCTGTCTTGGTACCACATTAACCCCCTAACTGTAACATTAAAATGGCAACTCTATCCCACAAAAGTCACTTTTATTACTGCGAGTTTTGAACTCATGGCCTCCTGCGCTGCTGTTTCCGTACCTCACATACAACTGAATGCAGAGACACAAGCATGCATGTCCCTCTTCGCTTTTGGCATCAGACAGGGCCCAGTTCTTAAGATAGATCCAAGTATTAGGTATTTATGGTATAATCTATGGATATAGATATTAAAGGGAGTCTATCACTACCCCCAGCTACTTTAAACTGCTCCCATAGTTCTGTAGATGCTGTTAGCAGAATAAAAACAATACCTTTCTTATGTATCAGAGCCCCAGGGATGTGTAGAAAAATCACTTTTATTCTTTATTTAAATGAGGATCTTGGAGCACAGGAGAAGTTTTCTTCTATAACTGAGCACTGCTGCATCATCACTAAACACACCCATCCTGCATTCAGCTCGTCCCCCTGGGCAGTGTAAGTTGATCACGTTTGTCACATTTTGAAAATAATTTACGTTTTTTGGTGCGTTTCCATATTCCAATATTAATATCATTTCTTTTTTTTATGAAGGCTTGTTTTTTGCATGAAGATATTAATTTTTATTGGAGCAGCTGTGTGGTACAAAAGTTGATGTTACCCTCTCCTCTGGGGTCATCTTAAGTCACAGGGATAAAAATCATTCTCCTCCTCCTGCATGCTGTCAGCACAGTGTGAGAACTTACGTGCAGGGAAGAGTGGTGAGTAGCTGTGTGAGGGCTTGATTTTTGCAGAATGACTTTCATTTTTATTTGTATAGGAGTATGAAGTATGACATTTTCATCTGTATTTATTATTTTATATTTTTCAGGTGTGAGATGAACAGAAAACATTAAAGGGGTTATCCAGTTTCTAATATTGATGACCTATCAGTTTCGAGCTGGAAAACCCCTTTAGACTGGGGCCCACATTGCAAAAATGCTGAGTTTTATAGGACCTGCAAAGTAGATGGGATTCTGGCTAATCCCATCTACACATTGCACATTCCTGCGTTTTTTTTTTTTGCTGTGTTATACTATGTGGGGCTTTATCCTTAGGCTGAGGCCCCACATTGCGGAAATTAAGCTTTTTTGTTGCAGATTTTGCTACAGTTTTTTTTAGCCAAAGCCAAGAGTGGATTGAGCAGAAGGGAGAAGTATAAGTACTTCCTATATGTTTCCTATTCCTTTTGTAGCCACTCTTGGCTTTGGCTGAAAAAAACACACCAAAATCTGCAACAAAAAGTTGTGTTTTCTGTGGGGCCTCAGATTTAAATTGTATCTATTTAAAAAAAAAAATGGGCATGTAGCTTTGTTATGGCACCACAGAAGATTTGAGTTGTATAGAGCCATAATATGGCATGCTTAGCCATACTTTGGGGCTATTGTGTACCTCTCTGTGTGTCCTCTCTGAATGTCCAATTCATATAGTAAAGAATATGGCATGCAACTCAACAACCATACAGTATGCAGTAACATCTTAATTTTTCCCCTAGAGGTGGCTTAGCATAGCCAGAATTGTAGAATTTAGTGATATGTCTATGGCATTGGAGCGCTGTATCAAAGTTACATAACCTTAAATAGGTTTTCCCATCTCCCTGTTTCAGCAGCTTTGCCTGCTGTCTCTTCTTCTCATTCCCTATATTCTTCATCAAACAGTCAAAACCGCCTCGCCCTAGCTTGCTGAACAGGACACTATGAAGTATCACAATATAGACTTTGCCTTTACCATGAGATATTATTTATTATGATTACTAGAAATCTAATATAATAATATGCACATGCTTCTAGAGAAAGACAGTGTTATCTGTATGTTTACATAGAGAGATAACAGACAGGGTTTTTTCAGCAAACTGCAATTAGCTGAACTGATTATCCTGCAGATCTGTAGAGAGTGAGAGCACCCAGCCCTCACAGCCCCCCCCATCCCCCCCCAATGTATTTAGGAAAACTCTTGGATTTACATAAACTAGCAGTATAGATAGGATCCTTGAAATGGGAATACCCCTTTAATCACACTAAAGACTTACTTAGGAAACTAATCAATTAAAGATGACATGGTGTTAAAAATGGATGTCTTTATTTTTATTGTATCATCAAGATATGTACCACTGTGAAAATGTCAACAAAATATTTCCATCTTCATTTAATGCTACAGCTCTTAGTTTAGGTAACACTAAAACAGGTTTCAGAATGCATGCAGAAAAATGTCCCCTCAGGACTATTGTTTAGCATACCCAAATAACCTTGTTGACCTTGAGGATAAGTATGGTATTTTGACAGAAGGAATTCCAGCTTTAGTCTCCTTACACATAGTGGAAAAATACTATAACGAGTCTATAGTATATAGACAAATCAATACATACATAAACTGCAGAACATAATGATGGTATACCCAGTTCTGTATATGTCCACAGGGAAGCAGTACTTTGCATTACATGCACTGACTACTATATTGATATTAAAAATATTAATGATAGCCTTTATTTATATATTGTAAATACACTTATATTGTATCCGTAACCAAAGGTTTTCCTTTTCACAGTCTTAAAGGAGTAGTGCCAAATTTGAAACTTATTATTGTATGATCAATGGAAGTCTGCAGGGACTATCACCAATCACAAGAACTGATGTCCCTTGAATGGAGCAGTGATTGCGATGCCATGCTGTCGTGGCTTGTTCAACTCTATGGGACTGCTGGGACGGAGCTGAACAATGTACTCAGCTTCTTTTCAACAGTACCATAGAGATGAAGACAGAAGCAGAGCAACTGTGCTAACACTGCTCCATGCAGATATATGGGTTACAAGGGACACCCATTTCCATGATTGGTGGGGGTCCAACAGCTGACATAGGTAATAAAGTTGTAAAGTCTTCACAAACCATTCCAGGATCAATTCCATTTTGGCCCATGATTAAATATTACCTTTCTCTGTCAGATTATACACAATGTTTTCAAAAAGATTCCTTAAAAAATGCTTCTGTGTCTAGACTTTTAATAGTGCCCCCTGATGTATAAGGGGAATACGACATCATATACATTTGTTTGCAGTGGGCCTCTGTATAATAAAGCATATTGTAAGGGTTGCCATATACCTGGCTTACAATGGCTGATTTTGGCTGATGATCAGTTATAAATATATCATTAATGACCATTGTGTTGTTAATTTTTGGCTGGCAGTCTTCTGAAAAAAAAAGCATGCTCAACATGATTGGCCGATTTTACCCAATCATCAGCCAATTTGTGCAGATTCACTGCATCAAAAAAAAAAAAAAAAAAAAAAAAGAATCCCACCATTAACATTAACAATTAAACTGCCCGATCAGGAGAGAGATTGCTTGTTAATGTTGATGGTGGCATCATTCATATGACAGATTCCACCATTGAGCGAATGTCTGCATTACAGCCATCCAAAATCTAATGTGTATGGCCAACTGTAGAAACAGTTTACTGATGCATACTGACCAGATGATGTCCAAAAGTACACTGTTGGCCTCCAACTGATGAATTTGGGCCTATGGAGTATTACAGTATGTGCCAGGAGCTTTTCCAGCATATATTTTAGGCTAAGTATTAGTGTTAAAGGAAGGCTGTCATCACCAGAAGGAAGCATATTAAGCCAGCAACACAGATAGGTCAGGCTCAACTGATTGTATCTCTTTTTTGTGCCCCATGCTGCTCCAGAGGGCTGCTCCATTGTTTCAAACTGGTACTCTCCACACTAATCCAATACATCCTACCTCCTTTCTCCCCTCTTGAGAGTGATAGGGCAAGGCGAAATTTCAGCTTAGCTCCCTGACTCTGTCACTCAAAGAAGGGAGGGGGGAAGAAGAGCGTTCCTAGGCAGGGTGGAGCATAGCAGTTTGGAGCAACACCCTCTGTGCCTCGGACTGTTCATTTGCATATTCTGAAATAAATTAATATCTCAGAATATAAATCAGGTGAGACTGACATATTCAACTGTGTTCCTGGTTTAATATGCTTCATCCTGGTGACAGATCCCCTTTAACGTATTGAGTATGAGACTGACAGGCAAGGAGCAATCAGTAATAACTGTGGTGCCTACAGGGTTGTGGTAGGGATCACTAATGGTCACACAGGCACAGCTTATCCATCTTGCAGGAATTCTCTCCCACCAAGGACATACATGTATGTCATTTTACTGGAAAGGTTTAATAGGGATGCCTCAGATTGAAGGTAAGCAGGTGCACACTTCATAGACTTATGTAAGAACTCTAAAATAAATGGACTCAATACAGTTATAAAGCAAAGACTGATAGAACACATGCTGCCTATTCACTGCATCCTGTAAAGGTTAATTCAATGAACGGGTAAGTCACCTCATTTCAACTTTGCTAGCCAGAATTAAATGTGTTTCTAATTTAAAATCCCCAGCATACTGGAAATGCACCTCAGAGATTTCTGCATCCGAGGAGAGCATGTGACATCATCCATTAATGTGAATAGTTCATGGGAATATGCCCAAAATAAAGAAATAGCTTCAGTGTAGTTATTTTCTGACATTTTGCCCATCTGTTCTTTTTTTAAACATTAGCACCCTACATTTTTTAGTCGTCTACCCTGCATTTTCTCAGTTCTTCACATCATGTGAGTTAAGAATATTATGCCAGAAAGTAATTGCTAAACCCTAAGCAAAACTACATGAGTGCGGCAGTGATTTCTTTATACTGTAAGGTAAAGCCAGTAGTGTTTCTGTAGGCCATTAAAACTGTAAATAATAGCCCGTACCTCTGTGTGCCTCCAGTTTTATATGGATCACATGGATTACACGGTAGGTAAAGGAATAAGGTTATAGCATGTAGAAGCAATTGTCCTAAAGGGGGGATTGCTATCTCAGAGTGACTCATTGGACATGCACAATATTAGGCACCCCCAACCCCAACATGTCAGCATGCAGTGGTTGGGATATATGAAAACAACCAAGCAGGCATTGCTACGCAGTTAATAATAATAATACATTTTATTTATATAGCGCCAACATATTCCGCAGCACTGTACAATTTGTAGGGTTGAAGTACAGACAAAGGAGATACATTACAAAGAAATAGTCAATTCACACAATGGGACTGAGGGCCCTGCTCGCAAGGGGGTGACATCGGAGGTAGCATTGCTTATACAATGGTCAGACAATTTTGTAATAGAGGTTACTGTCATTACACATATATAAAGCTGTATGAGCCGTCACTAGTCGTGTCCTTTAACGTGCACTTCCTGCAGCTCCCATAGAAGTGAATAGTGGTTACAAAACCAGTGTAGGAGAGCAATCTACACTGTTTCCAGACTGCCAGAATTAAGGGAAACAACATAGCTCACTGTGCTATGCTCTTTCATAGCACATTTAGTGGGAGTTAAAGAAGCATCGAGAGCAGCACTGGATTCACACTTGCGTTGGAGCCTCTGCCGCAGAATCCGTTTAAAATCGGCATAGAGAAAAGTCCTGTAAAGAGGACTTTTCTCTCTGCCACGTTTCAGTATATAACAGATGGAAACTGGGCAGAAACCCGGTGGACCCCATTATTGGTTTCACGGGTTTCCTTGTGTAACCACTTTTTAAGCAGACGGGGTCTCTGTTTTTCGGGTCCGCATGGGGAAACCCGAATGTTAGGGTGAACCTTGCGTCAGATGTTTCTCTAACTCCCAGCCTGGTTGTCTAGGCATCCAGCTGCATATTCCCAGATATTGAAATTGTGAATTTCCACTCTTAAAGCTAATTCTAATTCTTTATCTAAATAGGTCAAACATCTTTGATAATAATTTTTTAGTATAACTTTTTACTTTAGTAGTCCAAAATACAGAGCTCCAAATCCACTGCATAGGTATACATTTATGAAACATAGCATTTTGGCTAGAAGGATCTCACTGCATATTGTCATACCTTGAAATCAATAATAACACAGTATGCAGTTGGCTCCTAAGCTCCCTCTACTAACAGTTATAGGCGGCTAGAGGTTTATGTTTTAAAGCATAACTAAACTTTTGGACAATTTTTGATTTTTTTTTTTTTTTTTACAGTATTTGTGTCATTATTAAATTTTGTAATAAACTTTATTAACATATTTTGCCTCCTTTCTGTGAAATCCTGCATCTCTCTATTCTTCCCTATGCTTCTATATTGAGAGCTGTTTCTGCCTCTCACTGAATGTTACTATGTATGCAGTACAGGGCAGTGTAAGAGGTAGAGAAAATGAGGGGAGGGTCACTTGCAGTGTCGGACTGGGATGTCTAGGGCCCACCAATGGAATTATTTCTAGGGGCCCACCATCAGGACCCCTGCAGATCAGCGGTACCGAGACAGGGCAGCTAAAGGTAATAACATGTCGGGAGCCATGCTGCTCACCTGCTATACCATGTGCACAACTGCACTACCTAAACCTACTGCTACACCCTGTATGGCAAGTGAACAGGGTGGCTCCTAGAATTGTTACCTTTACCTGTAGCCGCACTGTCCTGGAAAAGCTGATCTGCAGAGGTCCTGGCTGTTGTATCATCGCATATGTAATATTGATGGCCTATCCTAAGGACAGGCCATCAATATTAGAAAGATGGATGGCCTATCCTAAGGACAGGCCATCAATATTAGAAAGATGGATAAATCCTTTAAAGAGGTTGTCCAGGAATTAGAGCAAGCCATGTGGCTGACGGGAGGTGTAAAGTAAAAAATAAATAAATTAAAAAGCTTACTCACCTGTCCCCGGCGCTCCGTTGTCCGCTGCCAGTGTCCATTCAATCTCATGCCAGCGACTCCTTGCTGGGAGTCCTGCACCTCATGTGATCGCTAAGACCAATTAGGTACAGGATTTCCAGAAATGAGGCGCCGCCATGAGACTGAACAGACACAGGCAGGGGACAACGGGGTGCTGGGGACAGGTGAGTATGCTTTTTTTTATTATATTTTCTTATTTTTACATCTCCCTTGCAGCCGCCACAGCGGTCGCCCCAGTTTATGGACAAACTCTTTTAAGGGGTTGTCTGGGACAAATTTTTATATGGCCACTTCACTGGTCCCCCATACTGTATGGGGAACAGTGATGGGGCCATTATATTGTGTGGGAGAAGTGATGGGGCTAACATCCTGTGGGGGAAAGACATTAAACTCTGTGATATTTATTAAAGGGGTTGTCCAGGGTTAATCTTTTTTATGGCCTATGCTCAGGATAGGACATAAATAACTGATCTGTAGGGGGCTGACACATGGCCCCATCAGCTGTACGGAGCCACTTTCTGTACACAACACAGGGCCAGAAGCAGAAAGCTCCATCCGCTATATAGCAGTCAGACGCCTTCACTGCAGCTCAGCTCCTACTGACTTCAATAAGTGCTGAGATGCAGTGAAGGTGCTCGGCTAATATACAGTGGGCAGAGCTTTCTGCTTCTGGCCCCGTATTGTGTACAAGACGGGCATCAGAAGTGGCTCCGTACAGGTCGGCCCCCTACAGATCAGGAATTTATAGCCTATCCTGAGAATAAACCGTAACAAATTATGCCTGGACAACCCCTTTAATATACCCCCCAGGGCCCCCCTAATGCGCCACACTTTAAAGAGGTTGTCCAGTATAATTTTTTTATTTTTTTTATAATTAGTCCAGGGGAGGTGAACCCCCCCCTACCCCCCCCAAAAAAAACAAAACAAAAGATACTAAACATACTCACTTGTACCCGGTGTCCTCCCAGCATGGTCCAGTCCTGCAGCTCCGCTGTCTTCTTTTTGCCGGAAGTCCTCACTGGCTGTGACGTCTCAGGTCCCTTCCCTTAGGCCGCTGATTGGCCTCAGGGGTCACGTGATGTCACAGGTAGTCACGTGCAGAGGGAACTTCAGCTGGAAGAAAAGAACAGAACTGCAGGACTGAACCGTGCTGGGAGACACTGGGGACAGGAGAGAAAGTTCGGGGTTTTTTTTGTTTTGTTTTTTTCGCCTGCCCCGGTGTAATTAAAAAAAAAAAATGTTATCCTGCACAACCCCTTTAATGTGCTCCAGGCTATTGGCCTCCATCACTGCCCCCCAGAGCATCTGGAGCTGCTGGGGGTTGTAGTTATCAGAGTGGTCAGTGAAACTGAAAGACTTGGGGGGCAAAATAGGGGGAAATGTTCGTTTTTGTTTGCATAGGTAAGTTGTACTTACCTTTCGCACTGCTAGTCTGGGCTCCTATGCAGAAACCCGTCGCCGCGCACAGTGTCAGTACGTCAGTGAGACTTGCAGCAACAAGCTGCAACTGGATTGATTCCAACGGCTGCCCATCAGGATCCAGGTTACAGGGGGAGTGCCCACAAGAAGGTTGGGACGTTCTCCTGCCGCTTCGCTACGCCGGCATCTGGCCATCTTTAATCATTACAATGTTGCCTGCAGCCCGAGGTTACCGATCCAGCCCCTGACCACTATTAGTCCTCATTTTGCCAATGCAAATGCATTGGTCAGGGGCAGTGGTGTAACTAAAGTCTTATGGGCCCCGGTGCAAACTTTTGTCCTGGGTCCCCTACCCCTCCCTACAGCAAATTCTTGATAGTGACAGTTACGGGGTCCCAAACAGTATAATATGCTCGACAGTGGCCCCAGATAGTATTTTATGCTCGACAGTGGCCCCCACACAGCATTATATGCTCCATAGTGGCCCCCATACAGCATTATATGCTCCACAGTGTTCCCCCCACACACACTATAATATGCTCCACAGTGGCAGCACACACAGTATAATATGCTCCCCACAGTGGCCCACCACAGTATAATATGCTCCACACAGTGGCCCCACCCTGTATTATATGCTCACCACAGTGGTCCCCACCCAGTATTATATGCTTCCCACAGTGGCCCCCACCCAGTATTATATGCTCCACACAGTGGCCCCACCCAGTATTATATGCTCCCCACACTGGGCCCCACACAGTGTTATATACTCCACAGTGGCCCCCCACCCAGTATTATGTGCTTCACAGTGGCCCCCACACAGTATTATATGCTACACAGTGGTCCCCACACAGTATTATATGCTCCCGACAGCCCCAGTCTGCTTCAGTGCTATTATTATACTCTGGGGTTTCCTCAGACCCCAGAGTATAATAATCGGAGGCCCAGGGAAGGTGATTAAAAATAACATCTGCATCGGCAAAATGAGGACTAATAGGCTCGGGGCCCACCGGTGGATTCACCGGTTCCATGGTGGGCCAGTTCGACCCTGGTCACCTCTAACAGTTATATATCGGACATTATAAAACATACAAACTTGCTTTTCGTGTCTTGTGAAAGAGGAGATTCTCTTGCAGTGCTATCCAAATTACTTCCAGATATATCACTGGTTGAAAACACAGTAGGGATTGGGATTTTTATATCATATATACATACTTCCCAACTTTCAAATGACAGAGGGACAAAATATGCGGTGCGCTATGCACACCACTGCAAATTTAGCTCCACCCACTTCTACGTTGACTCCGCCCATTCTAATCTATTTTTCCATGTGTCCCCACACAGTATAGTCCTCCTACAGTCACCCTAACATTATATGTCCCCACATTATAATGTTCTCCTCCAATTGCCCCACAGTATTAAGTCCCTTTCCTTGTGCCCCAGTTTAAACTGGGGGAAACTAGAGGGGGACATTAAACAGTGGAGGTAGATGGAGGGGGGCATTAAACTGGGGGAAACTAGAGGCACCCAAGTCCCCCTCCAGCTACCCCCTACGGTTTAATGTCCTCCTCCAGTTGCCCTCAGTTTAATGTCACCCTCCATCTGCCCCCTCAGTTTAATGCCCCCCTCCATCTGCCCCCAGTTTAATGCCCCCCTTTATCTTCCACCATCTTAATGTCCCCATTCATCTGCCACCAGCTTAATGCCCCCTTTCATCTGCCACCATCTTAATGTCCCCCTTCATCTTCCCCCAGTTTATTTTCCCCCTCCATCTACCACCAATTTAATGTCCCCCTTTATCTGCCACCAGTTTAATTGCCTCCTTAATCTGCCTTCAGTTTAATTGCCCGTTCATCTGCCCCTAGTTTAATTGCCCCTTACATCTGCCTTTAGTTTAACTGCCCCCTACATCTGCCCCCAGTTCCCCCTCTTGCTCACACATGCTGTCTTTTCTCTCCTCCTTATCTTCAATCACTCTCGTTCCCAGCTTTCTGTGTAACATCACACTGTCCCGCAATATCCAGAATAGCTCCACCCACACAAGAGTCTGATCACATGTTCATGACGTCATCAAAGGTCCTTTAGCCCACTAGGATTTAGCATCTACCATTTAGCCTTTACCCTACCCTAATAAAGTTTGTTAACAGCAAAACACTTCAGGGGCATAGCGGGACAAACTGTAAGCTATCCAGGACCGCGGGACAGCAATGTAAAATCGGGATTGTCCCGCATCTGGGAGCTATGCATATATTATACACCTGCATATAAATATCCTATTCCCGACTGTGTTTTCAACCAGTGATATCTCTGGAAATAATTTAGATAGAAGATTGTCTTCTTTCATATAACACTTTCTAAATTACTTTTTACATATTCTATCTACTACAGTTCTCTGTGATACTATCTGTTGTGAAGGCAGGATTCTGCTTGTGTGGGTATGCTGGACTTTATCCGGAACATGCTATCCCGACACCCCAAAGGGAGACACCAGCATACACCACGTGACCCTTCCCATACAATTTTTGCAATACACCAACCCTACACTCGCTATAATAGCATTATATTACCGTATTTCTTATATAGGATTTTGTTTGTGTTTTATAACTTTAGTAAATAAAGTTATGTATTAAGAAGTTGTTATTTCAAATACTTAGTTTTATTACTGTTTCACCGAATAAAGAAATACATTTTCTATGTAATATACTAATATAGTTTCTTATAAATAGAACGATTCTGATTTGTAAATTTCTGGATGAGACATTGGTTTTCTGTCTCACATATGACACCATGGATATAGGTTGTTGAAAGGACAGATGGCTCTATTAGATGCATAGATGTGGGACAATTTTCTGACACTGTGGTATCCAACTTACATTTTACTTAGGCTCATTCACTCATCCATAGTCCATTGTACAGATACATGTTGTTTAAATCTGCAACAGGCACCCATAGACTGTTGTGGGCTAATACCATAATTCCATGTGATTATAACTTTACCAAGCTTCTATGTATTATTCGCTCCCTAAACTAATCTAGAACTTGTTGTCTACAGGGGTTGCATAGGGTTAGGCAAATGAAACAGCCTAATACATATCAATAGTGTCTGAGCTTACATGGAATCACCACATGACCATCTGTTATCTGTCTGATGTTTTTATAACTGTGTGCCAACTCCAAATAGGACATGGTTCCTGGCACTCTTATTGGAAAGTAGTACACTTCTGCTTCTCTGAGATTCCCTAAATAGCCCACACAGTCCATTGTATAGCTAACCTTGATAAGTTGAAATATGCACTTGCCAACATGCCAGGTGCTTTAGTTTTTGCACCTTAAGGCTGGGGCCCCACGTGGCGAATCCCATCTCCACTTTGCAGTAAAAAACACACTGCGGACACACAACGATTTCCAAAACCACTGTGGTTTTGGAAATCACAGCATGTCAATTATACCGGAAGTTTCCCTATAGGTATAACTGAAGCCTAAGTGGTTTTTGGGTCTAAATTCTATTGTGACTTCTGAGTATGGCACAATAGCGGTTGTAGCTACATTTTCCTCTTACAAGGTACAAATCCCCACCCTAAAGCGTAACTAAACTTTTGGACAACTTTTGATTTCTGGCAGTATTTGTGTCATTAATAAACTTTGTAATATACTTTATTAACACATTTTGGATCGTTTCTGTGAAATCCTGCATTCTTTCACTATTTTCCCTTGTTTCTGTATTGAGAGCTGTTCCTGCCCCTCACTGAATGTTACTGTGTACGAGAGTACAGGGCTGTGTAAGATGTAGAGAAAATGAGGGTAGGGGAGGGTCACATCAAACAGTTATATCTCAGACATTATAAAACATACAAACTTGCATTTGGTGTCATATGAAAGAGGATATTCTCTTGCAGTGCTATCTAAATTATTTCCAGAGATATCACTGGTTGAAAACACAGTCAGGATTGGGATTTTTATATCATATATATTATACAGCTGCATATAAATATACTACAGTGAGTGCAACGTTTGCTATGACAGAATCAGAATTTAGCATAGAATCTGTCTCTTTAGACATTGACATAATGATTTTCTACATATTCTATCCACTGTTGTTCACTCCGATACTATATGTTGTGAAGTCAAGGTTCTGTTTAAGTAGGTATACTGGACTTTGTCCGTAGCTGCTATCCTGATAAACCAAATGGAGACCAGCATACACCACATGACCCTTTCCACACGATTTTTGACAGTACGCAATACACCAACACTACACTCGCTGCATTAGCATTATTTTAGTTCTTATATGGGATTTTGTTTTTGTTTTTTTCTGACTTTACTTAATAAAAATTATGGTTTAAGGGGAATTTGCTATTTCAAATACTTTATATAAGCCCCAGCAAGCACCATATGTTAAGTGATTTGTAGACTAAAACCCAATATTTGAAAGTAATAAAACATACTTTCAATTTTCTTTCAATAAATGGTTACTAGTGAGTAAAAACAATAGTATATACAGTGGTATTCCCACAGGAGCAGTCACTTATTGGTAAGAGTTTTCAGAAGGGTTATTTCCCATGTAATGTGACTCTACTCTTCGGGTGACTTTACTTTAGCTTAGTGGCTGGGAACGTTTGCATTTAGCACCATCCCCCAGACTGTAATATTAGCACTCCCTAAAGAGAGCGTCCTCTAGCACATTCCACATACAGCATCCCTACCAGGAAATCTTACAGCAGACACATGAAGGAAGGAAACTGTAAGAGTTGAAAGAAATAAACAAGCAAAACTGGCAGCTGGGGTCTTGGGAACACGTTACACTTGGAAGTCTGCTACACATCAGTGATTTCATGGAAAGAAAATTGAACCATAAAAGTTAATAATGCATTCTCATAGTTAATTCAAGTCTATGGCTGAGAAAGAAGTAGCAGAGTCCTGGCCAGGATGTCAGAGGTGTGAGTCAGATTATTTAGTTCCTCATTCTATTTGTGCTTATTATAAAGGATGAAATTCCTACTACTAATAAAGTTATAATAATGTATTTATAGGCCCACATACAGAGCAGGTCCATCTACTACCTTAGAAAATCCATGATGTATCACTATTCTCCCACAATTAAATCATCACTTCCTGATGTTGATGTGCTGGAAGCAGGTAAAATGGACAAGACTAAGGATTGGATTGGTTTTGACAAGGGCTAAATTGGTATGGCTAGATGCCATCTCCAAAATGGCAGGTGGAATGTTCCCAGTATGCAGTGGTTAGTATTCACAAAAAGTGGTCCAAGGAAGAACAACCAGTGATTTAGAGAAAGCATCATGGGCCCCGAGGGCTGTTTGTTGCATGTGGAGATGAAAGGCTAGCCTGTCTGGCTCAGTTCCACATTAAAGATACTGTAGCACAAATTGTTGAAAAAGTTACTGCTGGCTATGCTCAGAACACACAGTGCACTACACTAGCTGTATATGAGACTGTGTAGTCACAAAATGGTTGGATTCCCCATGCACACAACTATCACTGAAAACACCTACAATAGGCACATGGACATCCGAACTGAACAATAAAGCCTGGTCTGGTAAATCACAATTTATTTTACATCACATGGATGGCAAAGTGCATGTATATTGCTTACCTGAGGAACAGATGGCACCAGGATTCAGCATGAGAAAAATCAAGCCAGTGGAGGCAGTGTCATGATCTGTACTGTCCATGTGTGTTTATGCCTGGTGAGAGTGCTTGTCCAGAACCATAACACACAGTATTAATAAATATATGAATTGAGCCTGTGAACTACCTCCATCAGCAGCTAAATCCAGATATTTTAATATTCTTTATGCATCTTTTGGTTAAGGACATGTCTCTCTCAGCTCCAGTAAGCAGGCAGAGCAGCAGTTGAATATTTGATATCTAAAAACTTTCAGCATTATCCTACTCATACTGATCAGATGAGCACATCACCATTTACTCTTTTTAGTATACAGTCTACGCTATGGAACACCATGATCTGCCCTGGATTTGTGAGCACTGAGTACTTAAGGCAAAGGCCCCATCTAGCGAACTGCAGCTAAAAAACGCTGTGGAAAAAAACACAGCGAAAATACATTATGCTTTTTTTCCCCACAGTGTTTTTCATTACGTTTTTGCTGCATTTTTCTCTGCGGTTTTTCTTCCCTTATTAAATCTATATGGAAAATGCAGCTTTTATGTAGTGTTGTTTTCCACAATGTGTGGATTATATTAATCAAAATCTCATTCACTTTGCTGAAACTTTAAAATGCTATTTTTTTCTGCTGCGTTTCCACAGCTGTCAAAAATGCTGCATTTCCGTAACGTGGGGCCTTAACATAAAAATGCTCTGAATGAAGGAGCAGCAAAACTCAGTAATGCACCAAATACCATCTATGTTCAGAGAAATAATAAAGAAATGTGATAATGAACAACTAAAACTTAACTTTTAATATTAAGTGCCTATAAAAACCTGTGATATAATAAACACAGATATAATATAATAGCTCTACTGGTATATAAAAAAACTATTTAGACTATAATAGGTAACTGGGGTCCACTCCCATAAGTATCATTGGTGGTGAATTCTGTTTAGATCATCACCTACCCCTCTATTCCATGTGGACACCAAATCCCAATCATAGATAGATCGCTATTGACGTGTTTCTGTGGTACTTTTAATTTTTTAGATGTCAAAGTTATAGAATCGCTACCTGGACAGCGATATCTGCTGCATCACAGATTGTATACCTGGCTATTACAGCCTATAATACCACCACACCTGAGGAATCACGACTAAGCAAACTTCCTATAGACAACTAGCACTGACATAACAGCGTCTGTCTACCTAGGATTAAACCTAGTCTTCCTGCCACCCGATAGATGCATGTGCATATTCCCTACGCATTTCACTGTAGGTTAAGTACTGCTCATCAGGGGATTCATGCTATCTATCTTAGTTCTTATTTTTGGCATAAAAACTAAGTAGCGGGTGGTAGGTGGCCACCGTCTAGTGACACCACTCTACACATCCGCACTCCGGTACTAGTATGACCGCAACCGTGGCCGCCGTATAGATCAGTTTAAATAAACCTTTGAGCTGACCCAGCCTCCTTAAAACTAGAGCAGTATTGGACAGATCCGCCCAGTGTACAGGGAGGCTGACACACCTCTCCCCTGGGACTAGTCTGACCAATCAATGTAAGCCTACGTCATGAGTGGGCGGGGCTGAAGCAGCCGAGAAGGCGTCCTCCGTTGCCTAGAGACTGAAGCAGCTCGTATCTCTACAAGGTGAGTGTCTGCACAAGAACAATGAACAATCTAGACGCCCTCAAAGCATCATAAGGGGATCATAATAGAGCATATGCATGTCGTAGTAAGGCGTATGCTTTATCATAATGGCTGAAACTAATGTGCTTGGAATATGTCCTACAGCAAACCCTCCACTCGAGTGTATCCTGTACACTTGCTGATTACGGCAGAACATAGAACTTACTTGTCCCCACGAGTGTGTGGCGCCATATACTCCCACTCATACATATCACCGCCCTAATATTATACTACCATCAACCACTATGCTATCAATATATGTCTGCTAGTACCATCATCAATACATATATTATCTAAGTAATATCCTGGACAACCCCTTTAAGGTGGCACTTGGGCTTTATTAAAGGGACTTTCCAGCTCATTTTTATTGATAATCTATCCTTAGGACAGATTATCAATAAGAGATCAGTGGACCCCGCCTCTGATCAGCTGTATGAAGGGGCTATGGCGCCTGTTTATATCACACGCTGTTTATAGTGATCGTGTGATGTAATTACAGCCTTGTCACATAGACGTGTATAGGACGAGGCTGTAGTTACATTACATGGCCGCTATGAGATGAATGACAATATGTAAACACGGTCACGGCGCTTACACAGGTACCACAGTTCATTCAAACAGCTGATCAGTAGGGGTCCTGGGTTTTTGAGCCCCACTGATTAGTTTATTAATGACCTGGAAAACCTTTTAATTAGTTAACACCTAGGACGTTATTAATAAGGGGCACTATTTATACAGGATACACACGGACATTATTAATATAAAGATGCACTTGGGAGTATTATTCATTATGGGGGGGGGTTATATCATATATTTTATAATTGTGCTAGCAGCAGGATGGGGGCTTTGTGTAGGTGAGGACAATGTGGGTCAGATGCCTGGAAAAGTGAGGAGCCAAAGATATGTGTTGCAAACTTTACAGAGACAAGTCACAGCTGGAAGAAGTGGTCATGGCGGTCCAAAGGGAAGAGAAGGGAAATGTGACCGATTAGTCACAAAATGTTACTGCACTGTATTCACCTAAATGATATTGGATAAATACCTGATTGATGGGGGTCTTTCTGCTGAAACCCCCACTAAGCCTGAGAATTGGGGTTTTTCCCCCCACTGGGTTTGAATACAGCCTGACTGCAGCCAGGCTGAATATAAGCGTGTCGCTTGGTGGATGGACAAACCCTTGTGTCTCTCATTCAGCTTTGATGGGAGTGCCAAACATAGCCGAAGTCCAGTACTCAGCTATCTGCGGCGCTCCTATTATAGAGAATGGGGGCCACGTGGGCTTGTCCATCCACCAAGCAGAAGATGTGTTAAGTTACTTTCATTGTTAATGCTGTGTTGATTTCTGATACTGAAGTAATGCAAGAAGAATTCTTAAAAGCTGTTTCATAAGTTTGTGTATGTTTATTGTACGACAATAACAGCGTGTGATGCTAACAGCATGTAAACTCAATTTTTATATATATATATATATATATATATATATATATATATATATATTTTTTTTTTTTTTGGGGGGGGTGGCAGCAAACAGGCTAGGTTCACCACTGGTCATACATATTATAGTGGTGTTCATCTAACAATTCTTTCTCATGACTCCTCTATATACTACTGCGACAACTCAGAGAGGAAAGAATTGGCCATGTTAAAAAACAAATTATCTCTTCATGAGAGCAGAATGCTGCACCAACATTGCGTTGTATTGTAAGAAGCAATGGTGGGGCTATTTGTTTTATTCTCTTTTTAATTCACAAACAGAGTGGCAACAGAATACCAACTATAGAATTTTAAGAAAAAATTGGGGCATACTATCAGCATGCCTGGCCTGCCAGCTGAAAAAGCTAGAATATGTTGTGAAATGGAAAGGATTCTTCATTCTAACTCTGAAAACAACACTTGGGAGGCAGAAAAGAACCTGGGTTAACCTGCTGATTATTCCTTTATAGGACCAAATGCCACATCAACATTGTGTTGGTGAAGAGACAATTTACAAAATGCCAAAAAAATAAATAAATAAAAATTGGGGCATACTATCAGCACTTGCCTAGCTGCTGAAAAAACTGGACTATCTTCCATAACTGATCAACATAACTGAGGTAGGACTGTTCTTCTCACAGACCAATTATCCACTCCATTGTGTCTGTGGTTTGCTGTATGCAGTAAACATTCACCATATACTGCTGCTTAAATTGAAGCTCCAGTGTTTGTAGCAGTGCCACTCAACATGCGCCTTACCTTACAACCATGAAATGAGGGAGAGGATTTTAAGAAAAGGCTTGCCCTGGTCAAGTTGGGGTGGAAAATGGTTAAGTGTGGAGGAACTGGTGGAGGCGGATGGGTGGTCACATCTGGTGTTGAAACTGTGCCTGCCCTGCACTCATGAGGTGATGTCATTAAGTAGTACTAGAAAGTACCAGGCCTTCCTGTGTTCCTATACTACAGTAAGTAGGCCATGATAGCTATGTATTGCCCCTGTCCAAGTAATATTGCTGGCGTATCCTCAGCACAGGCCATCAATATTAGAAAGATGGATAAATACTTTAAAGAGGATGTCCAGGAACTGGCGCAACCCAAGTCCCGGGCGGGAGGTGTAAAATAAAAAATAAATAAATAAGCATACCCACCTGTCCCCGACACTCCATTGTCCGCTGCCAGTGTCCATTCAGTCTCGTGCCGGCGCCTCCTTGCTGGGAGTCCTGCTCCTCATGGGACTGTTAAGACCAATTAGGTACAGGATTTCCAGAAATGAGGCGCCATCATGAGACTGAACAGACACAGGCGGTGGACAACGGGGTGCTGGGGACAGGTGAGTATACTTTTTTTGAAATTTTTTTATTTTTACACTTCCCTGACAGCCGCCACAGTGGTTGCTCCAGTTAATAGACAACCACTGTCCAGGGCTAATCTTTTTTATGGCCTATGGATAGGCCATAAATACCTGATCACCAGGGGGCTGACACACGGACCATCAGCTGTACAGCGTCACTTCCGGCGCCCGTTCTGTACACAACACAGGCCCGGAAGCAGAAAGCTCCATCCGCTGTATAGTTGTGTAGGTAGCAAGAGCCTTAGGAGGCCATACAGTGAACCAGTGGCAGAGTGTGGTGAGGCAGCATGGATCATTTAATCTGCTGCATCAGACATTGGTGGGTGGAAATCCTGGCTGATCCACGCCTGATTCATCATCACAAAGGTCAGTCTCTCCAAATTTGTGGTTGGACAGACGAGCTCTCCTTGGGTAACTATGGCCCCCGCCGCACTAAACACCTGCTCTGATGCCACACTATTGGCCGGGTAGGACAGCTTTTCCAGGGAAAATCTCGGCCAGTTGCGGCCACAAATCCAGTTTGGCTGCCCAGTAGTCCAGCAGATCTTCGATGGCAGGGTGCACTCTAAGTATGCCACCACCCCCTGGTTCAAGTTCTGCTCTGTGTCTAGCTGCTGATGAGCAGCTTCTTCACTATGCAGCTGAAGAAAGCTGCTCATCAACGACTCTAGGCTCAGGCTGCTGATGGAGCCGGTACTGCTCCTGTCACCCCCTCCCACAGCTGCCATGCCAGTGCAAGTTGAGCGCTCAGGGTCCCCCGGTCGGACATGCAAGAGGATGGACGATGGCGCATGTCTCTATAGTAGTTCAGATTATCCTCCCCTCCCGGCGGGTGTAAAAAAGGCCCCGATTTTTCCCCGGTAGCGAGGGTCTAACATGGTGGAGAGCCAGTAGTCATCCCTCTGCTGAATGGTGACAATTTGGCTGTCACTGCGCAAGCCACGGTGTGTCTGGGTCATCTGCCTCGTCCTCCTCATTTCCCTCTGGCTGTTCCGGTTGCTCCTGCTCCTCCTCTCCACCCATTTGGTTACACATTGCTTGTGCTCCAAAGTCCTCCTCATCCTCCAGTTCAGCCCCCACAGGGCTCATGTGGCCGTGAGATGTAGACGCCACATCTCCAGTCACCTGGCCAGCCAGATTGAAAAGCATCTTTTCCAGGGTGTGAATCAGTGGAATGACATTGTTCATCCCGTAGTCCTGGCGACTGACAAAGTGGCCTCTGCAAAGGGAACTAGCAAACGGCAGGTGTCACGCATGAGCTGCCACTGGCTAACGTTAAAGTTACACAGGGGAGTACCTCTGTCCGCTTGGTTCATCAAGAAATCGTTTATAGCTTTTCTTTGTTCATATAGTCGATCCAACATATGGAGGGTTGAATTCCAACGGGTGGAAACATCGCATATCAGCCTATGTTGTGTGAGGCCGTTCTGCCGCTGCAGCTCAAGGAGTGTGTGCTTGGCGGTGTACGAGTGGCTGAAGTGCATGCAAAGTTTCCGTGACATTTTTAGAATGTCTTGCAGATGGATGGAACACTTAAGGAAACGCTTGACAACCAGATTGAACACGTGCGCCATGCAGGGCACATGGCTCATCCCTCCTTGACGCAGCGCTGATACTACGTTCCTCCCGTTGTCAGTCAGTTACCATTGTTCCAATTTTAAGTTCTCTTTGAGAAAGCCAGGATTCGATTTCTTGATTGAGGACACGGAGCAGTTCCTCCCCTGTGTGACTTCATTCGCCCAGGCAAACGAGGTGTAGAATAGCGTGACACCACTGTGCCCTACACATGTGGTATGCTGGTGGAGCACTGGGAATTGTCCCTGCAGTGGAGGCTGAGGTCACAGTGGAGGATGAGGCGGACATTGTTGCAGGACCAACGGCGTAAAAACGTGGAGGCAGAAGCTGCATCACCTGTCCAAGTTGTTGGTGTGCCTTGGCAGGCACCACATTAACCCAGTGGGCTGTAAATGACATATATTGTGCTCGACCGTAGTTACAGCTCCACACATCTGCGCTGCCATGCACTTTGGCAGACACCAACAGGCTCAAGGACTGGCCCACCTTCTGTTCTACATATTTGTGCAGGGCTGGTACTGCCTTCTTGGCAAAGAAATGATGGCTTGGGACTCTCCACCTTGGCTCGGCGCAAGCAAATTGGACAGGAGCACGTTCGGCTTCTGCACCGTTGGATGAGTGCACGCATACTGTTGTCTCTTAGATATAGATTTTGTGATTGATTGCTGACGCAATTGCTGACTAGAAGGAGGAGGAGCAGGAGCATCACGACCAGCAGATGATGGGAAGGACATACAGCTTCCTTCCGCTGAGGTGGTGGAGCCTTGACTGCTTGAAATGGGGTGCGTGCCACTGGGTGATGCAATGGTTCCTGCGGCAGGCTGGGCCACCACATTGGAGCCACGGCTCTCCCAGGCCACTTTATGGTGACACTGCATATGTTGATGCATGGTTGTGGTGCCAATATTGACACCCTGGCCACACTTCACCTTCTGCCCACAGATTGAACATATGGCCATGTTCACCTCCCCCGACAGCTTAACAAAAAAACTGCCACAGCGCCAAGTAGGTGATTTTACCCCCAACACTCTGCACTAACTGACTGCTACCGCCACTGCCTGCGTGAACCCCTGCTATCCGGGCAGTTAGGCTGCTGCGAAGCAGGTACTCTACCCCTGGCACGTTTGGCTCCAGACCTCCCACTGCTGCCACCCAGCTGACTCCTCCACTGCCTCGTGCGCAAGCTGCCACCCTCTTCTCCCGATGACGATGAAGCCCCTTCGTCACCCGGCTCCCAATTGCGATCAGCTACATCGTCATCCAGTAATGTCTGCAGGTCACTGATGTCCTCCTCAGCGGTCTCTGAGCCAGGAGTCTGACCGCTCACAAAACCAGCTCCCACGCCACTCTCCTCATCACTACTTGCCCGCCTACAGGAGGAAGCAGCGGATGTTTCCTCCACATCTTGGCTGAGCACTAGATGCTGACTGTCCTCTAGTAGCTCCTCCTCACTATATAGTGCATCTGAGCCCACAGCATAGAGTACTTCTCTAGATGAGGGAACAGAAAAGTACAGAGGCAGGTTGAGGACAGGTGAGGGCACATGGTCTGCTCCCGAGCCATGCCAACTAAGGGTTGTGTCTGATGAACCCACCGACTCTTGGCTGGGGGTGTCTGATGTATCGCTGGTTCAGGTCCCATAGTTGGACATCACTAAAAAGTAAAATAAAAAAAAGTTTTACCACCATTTTTGGGTCACAAAGTTCGGGTCCCCATTGATTTCAATGGGGTTCAGGTTCGGGTCAAGTTTGGGTACCCGAACCGAATTTTTGGAACGCGTCAAACCCAAACTTCGACTGGTTCGCTCAACACTAATCCCCTTCCCTCCCTTGCTCCTCATTATGAACTCTCATTTTTTTGACCCAGTAACAGAAGAAGTCTCCCAGCTTCACTTCCACAAGTGCTCCTATCCCGTCACACCTCCTCTGGTCTCTGTCCCCTGCTGTTACAACTCATCTTACTAAAATTTTTAACCCATCTTTCTCTCTTCTGGAACCCTTACAATTGTGTTTTTGTGCACTACACTCTACAGAGACAACCTTTACAAAAGTCTCCAATGATCTCCTGACGGCTAAATCTAAAGGGAATTATTCACTACCTATTGTTCTGGATTACTCAGCAGCATTTGACACTGTAGACCAACTCCTCCTCACTATGCTCCACTCTTTTGGCCTTAGGGACACCGCTCTCTCTTGGTTTTCTTCCTATCTTTTTGATCTCTCATTTAGTGTATCATTCGCTGTTGCAATCTCTTCTCCTCCTCCCCTTGCTGTTGGGGTTCCTCAGGGCTCGGCCCTAGGCCCCCTCCTCTTTTCTCTGTACACAGCTGTATTGGACAAACCAGTAGATTTGGTTTTCAGTACCATCTTTATGCTGATGACTCCCAACTATCTACTTCATCCCGTGACATAAACTTGCACTACTACAGAACACCAGTGACTGTCTCTAACATTAAGTCTTCTAGTTATCTGAAACTGAATCTTTCAAAAACTGAACTTCTTGTGTTCCCTCCATATACTAACTAACCTAACCCTGATATCTCCATTTCTGTCTGCGGTCTTACTATTACACTGAGGCAGCATGCCCGCTGTCTGGGGACTGTATTTGATTCAGATCTCACCTTCACCCCACATACACTCTCTTGTCACATGCACCTTAAAAACATCTCTAGAATTCGCCATTTTCTCACCATGAAACATCAAAAACCCTCATTGTCGCTCTGATTCTCTCTCCTCTTGACTATTGCAATTCTCTTCTATTTGGGCTCCCTCTTACTAAACTCTCCCCTCTACAATTTGTCCTGAATGCAGCCGCCAGACTTATCTTTCTGTCAAACCAGACGCACCTACCTTGTGTCAGTCGATATACTGGTTGCCCATCCACCACAGAATACAATATAAAATTATCACACTCACCCACAAATCCTTCGATAACACTGCACCTTCCTAAATCTCCTCCCTTGTCACTGTCTATCCCCCTAACCATCCTCTCTGTTCTGCTATAGACCTTAGACTTACATCCTCTGTTATCTGAACATCCCACTCCAAGACTTTTCTCGAGCTGCACTGGTGCTTTGGAACGCTTTACCTTGGACAATCAGCAGCTCAAAACTGCCCTAAAATTACAATCTGTTTAGGCAGGCTTATCACATGACCTGATCACATTGTTTTACACCTCTGCATACTACACTAACATTTCTTATCCTATTCCATCTTTCCTCCTCTATTCCTCAAATCCAGACCCCTCCAACAAAGAAGTTACACTGCACTCTCTGCACTTAATATCTGTATATGCACAGATACCAGCTAGTGACTGACTCATACAGCTTCAGTTATATGACCCTATTTAGTAAAAGATGGCTGGACCATTGTACCCCTATTGCCTCATAGATTGTAAGCTCTTGCGAGCAGGGCCCTCACTCCTATTGTTTGATATGTTAATTTATTTGTCACATTGTAATGTGTCATATTGTCCGTTTGTGAAGAATCTCACTTTGCCAAGGCGCCTGGCACACCTGAGAACACCCTTCTTACCTTCTACTCACGCCCATGAGTGACCGGGTTCATAGGATAATACGAAACAAGCTTTATTAATTTTATATATTTATTAACCCAAGTGGTTCGGTACTAGGCACTAACATATACAGAAATACTGTACATATCAATGGATTATCAAGCACATACAGGTAAAAGCAAAATACAGTACAGAAAATAAAATGGGAAATAAAAGCTGGAAAGATACCAGAACGAGGTTGTAGTCTGTTTTCGCTAGGCCACAGCAGGATTTTGGCCTAGGGCGCTTCCTTAAGCAAGTTACAGAGCGTGTGTCTCCTACATGCTGTCCAGAACAAAGAAAAAGGCTTCAGGCCTCATGGCCCATGGTTCAGTCAACAGCATGACATGCCCACACATACTCTCCAAGATAAGAACTCCCCCTGTTCCCCCCAGGTGAGACTTATAACTATCCCCAGTCTCCTCCCTGCATGATGTCACTAGGAGGAGGAGCCCCACCCTCCATCCTAAAATCCCCATAACCATGTTTTGTTATATCATACCCTTTGCCCAACTCTACAGTCATAGGGTTCCTCACCACAAAAATATGGAAAATTAAATGCAGAATTATAAGTAGTGATGCCTGTAGCATTGTGCAAACACAATGCGTATGGCTGGGTATGCAGTTTTCTTAGAGGTGCTCAACTTTACATAGAGTATGAATAATGAACAATGAGAGATGGTAAAAATATCAAAAACATGAATTGCACACTTACATAATCAAAATAGTATTACCTGCCTGTCTGCCTTGTGTGTTCCTCAGCATCTCAAACAAAGGTATGCACTTACACCTGCAGAATAAGACTGCAGGTATGCTATTAAAATCTTACCTGAGACCAAAGCATCTCCCACTGTAACTTATAAAATAATGACAGAAAACTGAGCTTTGGTTATATGGGGTTGGCCACAGCTTTATTAAACAATTTTAACCATTTAAACCATCAGAAAGATGAACATCAGATCATCCATGCCCATTAACTTTTTACATCAGTTTATGCACCTTTGTCCGAACACCACCGCTGGTAACCAACGGGCGTGTGGACTCAGACGACGCGTTCCTCTGGGCACGGACTTCCGCCACGGAGGAGTCGAGAGTAGCCCTACTCTGACCTCCGACCAACCCCATCCAGAAACAGTAACCCTTTCTCCGCACCTTCCTGAAGGCCAGCCAAAAATATATCCAGACCGATGGGGTTCAGGTGAACCCTGTCAGAAAGTAACAAGTCCCCGTTATCTTCTTCCAGCTTCCGGTATCTGACAGCAATGCCACCTAACCCCCTTACAAACTTGGACACTCGGGCATTGATTAGACGGCGGCATCGTTCCAAAGCCATGTGGGATTTGGCACCACACCACACTTTTCTAGGCACTATATCCGACCATACTAGGGCTATCTTCTGGAAAAAAACAGCGAAACGGGCTAAGTCCTGGCATATCATTGCAATAAGTTCGACCACCTTAAATTTGCCTGGGTCGTTGCCACCCGCATGTATTATGAGGACCAGGGGGCCACGGCAGATGCGGCTCACTGCCACCACTTCTGAAAGAACACCGGACCACCGCAGGCCCCTGATACCCCTCCAGTGTACTTGGACATCCGGAAGTCCTAGAGATAAACCTCCTGGTTGCACTGCCGCATGCCTCTCTGCCCAAAATACATAAGAATGTCCTATGATCCAGATATGCGGCCCTGCAAACAAAAACGGAAAGAGAATACCACTATCGTCTGCAGCCGTCATCAACAAGCACTATCAACAGGTCGGGGCTAACGTACAAACGAAAGCAATCAGATTTCCATCTGCCCAATAGTTTAATATTCCCCCCCCCCATACCACACATGTCCGCCATAGTGGCGGCCCCAATTCTAAAGGAATGGGTCCCAAACTCCTCCGGATGGAGGCCCAATTCCCGCAGGCAAGCTTTGAATACCGATGTAAATTGATATCTTGTTAACGGGGAACCAGACTCATGAACTAACAGGACCCCGGGGGCCGAACATTTACTATTCACCCTGTTCAGGAAACTGCCGACCAAATGAACTGGGCAACCCTCGGACGGCAGTGACCGGATAGATAACCAACATCCCCGTCCATGCTGGTCCACTTTGGACTTGCGGATACAAACTTTCAAGAACTGGGAACCCACTATGACATCTCTGAAATACAAACCCCCTGGGCGAGAGCCACTTACCGACACCAGCTTGCTAAATCCTCAGCGCTGCAAAGAATGCCAGCGCGAATTCCGCTCGGAACAATGAAACTTCCCATGGATCCGAACACACTGCAGGCACCACCGCCAACAACCGCAAAAATAGGCTGAACGAAACCAGGCGACGGCTGTCGCCGCCACCCTTCTTCTTCCACCCCTTCAGAACTTGACGAATCACAAAGTGCTTCATGACATCAGGCAAACCATGCATCTTGAGGAAGAAAGCCACACCGGAGAGGCTTTTATTGGCCACATTGGCAGAAGCGCCTTTATTCCTCAAGTGCGCCAAGAAATCTAAAGAGACCTGGAACAAAGACTCCTCATTAAGCAGACACTTACCCCCGGCCAAAGACAACCACAAAGCCCATACTTTCCCATGACTTCTCCAAGTCCCTTCAGACACAGATCCCCGGAAGAGCCTCATAAGTTTCATTCTACCAGTGCCCACAAGTGCTCTGGGCAGGATGCACCCTCCACAGCCGCCGTTGGATGTAGATCCCGGAAGCGACAGATCTGTGAACGAGATAATGCATCCGCTATCTCATTAAGACAACCCGGTACATGTTTTGCTCTAAACCAAATGTTGCAAGCTAGGCAACGCAGCACAAGGTGTCTAAGCAGGCCCAGAACCGGCTGAGACGAGGAGGATTGACGGTTGATCACCTGGACCACTGACATGTTGTCTGACCAGAAACATATACACCTGTTAGCCATTAGAGATCCCCATAAGTCTACTGCTACCACTATGGGAAAAAAATTCCAACAATGTCATGTTTCTTGTCAGTCCGAGGTCGGCCCAGTGAGGTGGCCAAACCTCCCTACAACAGTGTTCCTGGAAGATGGCCCCAAAACCGTCCCCACCTGCCGCATTGGTAAAAAGACACAACTCTGTATTTACTTTTTCCATTTCCTGGCAGATCACCTTACCATTAAAAGAATGTAAAAACGCCTGCCAGACCTATAGGTCATTCCGCAAGGCTTTCATAATCCTAAGGAAATGGTGGGGGAACTTTATTCCTGTAGTCGCCAAGGAGAAGCATCTTGAGAATGCTGTACCCATGGGGAGGACCTTGCAGGCAAAATTTAAAAGGCCCAACAAAGACTGCGTCTGGTGCAAAGTCACCTTCCTGGCGAGAGAAAACTGATCAACCAAAGCAAGCAGCTTCTCCAATTTATCACTAGGTAGACGAAAAACCATCTGAACAGTGTCAGTTTCTATGCCCAGGAAGGAAAGGCATGTACACGGACCCTCAGTCTTATCCACTGAAAGGGGAACCCCTAACTGCTCCATTACCCGACGAAAGACCTGCAACAAGTAACCACATTTTGGAGAATCAGTGGGTCCTACAAACAGAAAATCATCTTAGTAATGGAGAACCCAGTCATATCCCGTCTCCCAACGCAAAACCCTATCTAGGAAAGAACTAAATATTTCAAAAAAATAACAGGATATGGAACAGCCCATTGGCAGGCACATATCCACAAAATATTCGTTACCTAAACAACAGCCGAGGAGGTGGAAACATTCTGGGGGCATGGGTAGCAGGCAAAATGCCAACTCTATGTCGGATTTTGCCAATAGCGCCCCCCTGCCCGCTCTCTTAACCAGAAAAAATGCCCTGTCAAAGGAAGGATAAGTCACGGCAGCCTCTTCCTTCCATATCCCATCGTTCAGCGAGTCCCCTGGCGGGAATGAAAGATGGTGTATCAAACGAAATTTCCCTTCCTCTTTAGGGACTAGACCTAAAGGTGATACCCGTAAATTCGGCATGGGTGGGTCCTCGAATGGACCAGCCATGCGGCCTAGGGAGACCTCCTCAACAATTTCTCTCTAACTAAGGGAACCTTATCCTATACAGACTTTAAATTATCACAGAGCAACAACGAAGATGATGATGAGTGAAGTATGTAAAAACCGTAACCAAAACCATCAAGCAGTACCCTTGCTTCCTGAACCCTGGAATATGGCTATAGCCACTCCCGAAGTACCGGGTACTTCACTGGTGTTCTCTGCGCTGCCGGGCACATCCACTTTGGCAGGTTGCCTGGCGCACTTGAAGCAGCGCACTGCAGCGTGCCTTCCTCCACAGAAAGAACACTCATGTCGGAATCTGCATGTCGCATAGAAGCGGCAATGCCCTTCATTGTACGACCAACAGGAATCGACAGTTTTTGGAGCCGCGGCACCTGACTGTTGTCCAGATGCCACGGCTCCTCCTGGAAAGGAATGAGATGGCTTTTGAGACAGAATTAATTGAATCCAGACATCAGTGGCCTTAGAGGCCCAACTGATGTCTGAAGACATAGCCAAACGCCGACGAAATTTTTCATCATAGCGCCACCAAGCCACACCTCCGTGCGCCAATGTGGGAAAGGCCTGCAGCCAATTCCCAAAGGTTTTCGCCACCTTCGGCTACTTGTCTGCCCCTCTCTCAAATAAGCGCTCCCTATCAACTGTCACCTGGTCTACTGACAACAAGGACCAAATATCGACGTATTCACCCTGAACGATCTTGGCCCTGATGTCATGAGATAGGTGAGTCCCTAGTGGCGCCACGCTGCAAACAACAGAGTCCCTAAACACTATACCCTGATATTCCTCCTTCCGGACCGGCGAGGGCCCCACGCCTCCCGATGTAGATGGCATGACACTACTTTGACTAGTTAATTTAACTAGAAAACCTTGAAGAACTGAAGCTAAATCTCCCCCCCCCCCCCCCCACCCGTGTGTGTTGGTGTAGCAGCCGCTGGCCAGGCCTGCGGGCAGTTGTACTCACTACCCGTCTCTGTCTGGGGTCCCGAGGAGGGCGGGAGCATCTGGATCGCTGGGGCAGAGGGCTGTTGCGGTGCTCCGGAGGAGGCAGAAGCCGTCTGGATAGCCGGAGCCGCGGACATCCTGGAGCTGTGGCTTCTCCGCGACCTGTAGGAGCTGTGGCTCGATCTTCTTGATCTCCTGCTGGATCTGCCGCTGCTGGAGGCAGATGACTCTGTAGCCGATGGCGAGGAAGATGTGCTGTGCGAACGTGGAGACTGCCGTTGCCGCCTACGACGTCCGTGTTTCCTGCCGCATTTTCTGTGACGACTGTCCCCATGGCGACTGCCATGGTGGCTGGACGCACCTGCAACAGAGAAAAGAGAGCCAGAGGAGGGACTGGCATAGGCTCCGCCACCTTGTCTACACCCCCAGTCCCCTGCTGACTTGGGCTGGTGTCACCAGAATGGAAAAAGAACGGGTGGGGGTCACCTCCAACCTATGACCCCTGTCCTGAGATCTGGGCGACTGACCCACAGCCTCCCTCATGATCCCTGACATGTCACTGACCTGGGGGGGGCACCAGGGGAAATCCTTTGTGACGCACCTTGTATGCAGCCAGTTGGGGCACTGGAGGCCACAGAGGTTCCTTCTGTGCCTGATGTGCCCATCAGTGGTGCTGCGCTGCATATTGGCCGCTGGGCACCAGGTGCAGCACGTGACATCTGTGTTTCAGCTCTGCTTCTCACTGATGGGGCAGCTTTGGGGGCGGGGCTCCTGTCTCTGTGCTGTGTGTGCTCAACTGTAAATGAGCCTGCTGCTTCCCCCTGCCTATACAGGACCCGAGCTGCAGGGGGAGCAGCAATCTCCATCCTCCCAGCCTGTGGGGGATCCAGGACCAGGCTGCCTGCAGGGATCACTGGGGGAGGAGGAACAGCCAGCATATTTTTCACCTGCCTGGAGGCAGGCAGGGGGCCATGGTCCACGAGTGGTGGGGGAGGGGGAGCAGGGCTTGTATACAGAGCTGGGGGAGGGTCGACAGCCAGCTTATCTGCCAGCTCCAAGGCTGGCAGTGTGATGAAAGGCTCTGTGTGCAGGTATGGGGGAGGGGCGGCAGCCATGTTATCTTCCCCCGAGGAGGCTGGCAGGGTGAAAGACTCCACGTGCAGGGATGGGGGAGGGGCGGCAGCCGTTTGTGCTATGCGCTGGGCAGAGGCTCTCCTAGGAATTGCCCGTTGCCCTGGGGCGGTAGGGGGTCGTGTGGGCCGGTTCCTGCGGTTCCCAGGAGAAGAATACCAGGAATGCGGCCCCACGCTGGGGCTGAGTCTCAGGGGGTCTGCTGCGGCCTACCTCCGTCAGGTGTCTTCAGTAGCTGAGTGGGGGCAGCTGGAGCCAGTACCGGACCTCCATCCTGCATCCCCTGCTGCTGCATCAGATTAAGTGTGGGGGCGGCTGGATCCGACTCCAGCACCATGTACTGTATCCTTTGCTGCTGAAGAAGATCCTGTGTGGGGGCAGCTGAAGCTGTCACCAGAGAGTCCCCGTCCTTCTGCAAAAGGTCTTCCAGCCATGCCTGTCCCTCTTGAGCAATCCTGGCACGGATGAGGCTCATCAGGTTGTCTGCCATGATGCTGTTCCTGCTGCCAGACTACAAAAGGTGAGTAGTCTTCCCGCCTCCAGTTTATATACCCCTCCCAAAATCCCGCCCCAACTACAGTTGGGAGCTTGTTCCTCCAAAAATTTAAAACCTTTAACTCCTTAACACCCTGTAGTCTCTGGCCATTTCCTTAATCAGTCCATGGCCTTCTAGCACATGTGAAAATATAATTTATATAGACAGCATTGCCCAAAATCAACCTCACAGCAAAGAGACCAAATAGGAAAGCATATGAGCCCACAATATAAGGCTAGGTACACACCTACGCCCAGATTCTGTTTGGGGATTCTGTCCCCCACTCTGCTTGAAAAATGCATTTTTTTGGCAGAAACCCGGCGGACCCCATAGAAACGGTGTGATGATTCCACTTAAATATGGCTATAACTGAAAGATGTATTTTGATCTCTGGGTAGCGTATCTCTCTCTCTAATTCCATTTAATTTAGCTGTGTGTAGCTCTAATCCTAGGTGTATGTTGTCAGTAGTGGCAACAATGAAACAATAGGGCTTTGTACTCATCCCAGAATGGCTCCATTGAATTCCTACATAGCCCCTTGGTGATCAAATACACATGTATTGTTTAGCCTAGGCTATTGGATCAGACATGGTTGATAACATATAGACGGCATTGTGTCATTCCACTTAATCCCATCTTCTTACAAAGAATCTGGACTTGAGTGCGTTAGTCAATCAGACTTGCTGTCGCCGGTGACCTCATTCTGGGTGGTGGCATAAAGGGTATATAAGATGAGGTAGGGATCAGTGGGAGAGAGGCTACTATGATGAGATGCTACTGTGATGAGTTGCTGGCTGGAATGCTGTGTTGATGCTGCTGCTAGGAGCCTCCACTGGTTATCCCCACATGCCAGAGCATGTGTGAGTGTTGGATTATAGAGCCACATCAAGGATATGTGTGGTAAAGTAATTATTTCACTTTTATTCCCTTTTTATTTTATGTGCTGTATATTGTAACTAGTAACTGTTAATGCTTGTATATATCTGCATATCTGTTCTGAACTGCATGTGTTAGATGTTAATACCGACCCATCTAGCGGTTAATAAATATACAAGATTTAGAAAGTGTAGGGAACCGCTCAGGTAGATGCTTGGTAGCAGTGCAGGAAACAGGGACACAGAGACTGGATCACACTCAAGTTCAGCATTTATTCACTTGTACAAAGGCACAAACAGAAAAAACAAAACCTTCTCGGCTGAGAAATAACCAATACAAGGAAAGACAGCCCCTCTCTATACAAGAGCCTGGCTGCCAGACTCTCGCTCTGGTTACATTAGATGGGTGGCACAAATTTACCTTAATGCAGGTTCAGCTACAGAACTCACACTGTTCCTCAGTGTAGTGCCACACCTCCTAGTCCTGACACACACCCTATATCAGGCCTTAATTAGTCAGCTGACCTCCCTGCTGTGGGCTTCTACCAGACACCCTTTAACTGCCTAGCTGGAACATACCTGTTCTCCCAAACCACACCCTTCACTTTCTCACATACCCTCCCCCTCAGTTCTGACCCCTCGGGCGAACTCCAGACATTAAACAATGAGTCCGGGACAAGGCATCCGCATTGCCTTGCAGTTTTCCGGCTCTGTGCTCCACTGAAAAACTAAAATTTTGAAGGGACAAGAACCACCTAGTAACCCTGGCATTCTTGTCCTTGGATCTGCTCATCCAAGTGAGGGGTGAGTGGTCGGTCACTAGACGGAACTGCCTACCCAGCAAGTAGTACCTCAGGGCCTCTAACGCCCATTTTATCGCCAGACACTCTTTCTCTACTATGCTGTAGTTCTTCTCTGCTGGTGTTAGTTTCCTGCTCAGATAAGTAACTGGATGCTCTTCTCCATTCACCTCCTGAGACAGGACAGCTCCCAGCCCTACATCTGATGCGTCTGTTTGTACCACAAATTCTTTGCTGAAGTCGGGCGTAATGAGAACAGGAGACCCACATAAAGCCAGCTTTAACGCCTGAAAAGCACTTTCGGCCTGGTCATTCCACCGTACCATAACCGACTTTTTACCCTTTAGAAGGTCCGTCAGGGGAGCAGACACTGTGGCAAAGTTTGGTATAAAGCGTCTGTAGTACCCCACAATGGCCAGGAATGACCTAACTTGTTTGGTGCTCATAGGTCGAGGCCATTTCTGAATAGCATCGACCTTGTTGACCTGGGGTTTGATTATACCACGGCCGATCACATATCCCAAATAGCGTGTCTCCTTCATCCCCAAAGCACACTTCTTGGGGTGAGCAGTCAGGCCAGCTGCTCTTAAGGAATTCACTACAGCTTGTACCTTGGGCAAGTGACTCTCCCAGTCATTGCTGAAAATGATGATATCATCCAGATATGCTGAGGCGTATCTCCTATGAGGTTTTAAAACTATGTCCATTAACCGTTGAAACGTGGCTGGGGCCCCATGGAGCCCAAACGGTAACACAAGATAATGGAAAAGACCCTCAGGAGTAATAAAGGCAGTCTTTTCTTTGGCACTATCCGTCAGGGGTACCTGCCAGTATCCCTTAGTGAGATCGAGAGTAGTGAAGTACCGGGCCCCTCCCAGTCTCTCAATAAGTTCGTCTACCCGTGGCATGGGGTAGGCGTCAAATTTAGACACCTCGTTCAGTTTCCTGAAGTCATTGCAGAACCGCAATGTTCCATCTGGCTTGGTAACTAGGACAATGGGACTAGCCCATTCACTTTTGGACTCCTCAATGACCCGTAACTTTAACATTTTCCGCACTTCTTCTGAAATGGCTTGTCGACGAGCCTCGGGGATCCGGTACGGTCTCGACCGTACTTTCAGCTGGTAACAATATCATGTTTGATTATGGACGTACACCCGGGGAGTTCGGAGAACACGTCTGTATTCCTTGCTACAAATTCTCTGGACTCTTGCTGTTGGCTTTTTGTGAGGGACTCTGCTATTGTTACCCCTACTGCTTCCTCTGTAGTCCTAACCGCAGCCTGTGGGGACAGTACAGGAGGCAGTATAGCCGGAGATCTTTCTGTAAGCAGACTTTCTCTGTCTTTCCACGCCTTTAGCAGGTTTACATGATAAATCTGCTCTGGTTTTCTCCTACCAGGCTGACGAACCTTGTAGTCTACCTCTCCTATTTTCTCCATCACCTCATAGGGTCCTTGCCACTTGGCAAGGAACTTACTCTCCACTGTGGGAATGAGTACAAGAACTCGGTCACCGGGTTTAAAGGTCCTTACCTTCGCTGACCTATTGTAAACCCGGCTTTGAGCCCTTTGGGCCTCCTCCACATACTCTCTGACTATGGGCATAACGGCCGCTATCCTGTCCTGCATACTAGCGATATGTTCAATAACACTTTTATGGGGAGTGGGTTCTTGCTCCCACGTCTCTTTGGCAATGTCCAACAGACCCCTAGGATGTCTGCCATAAACCAACTCAAAAGGGGAAAACCCAGTGGAAGACTGTGGTACTTCACGGATGGCAAACATCAAACATGGTAACAGAACATCCCAGTCCTTTCCATCCTTGTTTACCACCTTTTTAACATGCTTTTTAGGGTTTTATTAAATCGTTCTACTAACCCGTCTGTCTGGGGATGGTACACAGATGTACGTAACTGTTTGATATTAAAGAGTTTGCACAGTTCCTTGGTGACTTTAGACATAAACGGGGTACCCTGATCCGTGAGGATCTCCTTGGGTAGACCCACTCGGCAAAATACGTCGAACAATTCCTTGGCAATCAACTTTGCCGACGTATGCCGTAGTGGGATGGCTTCAGGATATCGGGTAGCATAATCCATGATTACCAAAATATGCTGATGCCCCCGTGCGGACTTAACTAAAGGACCTACCAAGTCCATGGCAATCCTTTCAAAGGGCACCTCAATAATGGGCAAAGGTACCAGGGGGTTTCGAAAGTGTGCCTTGGGGGCATGCAACTGACACTCCGGACATGTTTCACAATACTCTTTAACTGCACGATATACCCCCGGCCAATAAAAACGCTGCACTATACGGTCCAGTGTTTTTGCGACACCTAGGTGCCCCCCTAGCGCATTTTTATGTGCTAAATCCAGCACTGTCCGGCGATAAGGCTGGGGTATCAGTAACTGTTCTAAGGTCTCTCCTCGCACCCTGTCAACTCGGTATAACAACTCCTGGTTGACAGCCACACGGGGAAACACCTCATCAGCGCCTGGGCGCTGAGACACACCATTGATAACTATTACATTTTCCCAGGCCCTTAACAGAGTGGGGTCCTGGAGTTGTGCAGAACCAAAAGCAACACGAGATATGTTCAAATCGGATATTAGAGGTTCGGTACTGGCTGCCTCGGCTTCACCTGCCATTACCTCTAGGGGAAATACAGAGCTACCACTTCCTTCTAGCATGGTCACCCCTACGGCAGGAACCCTAGAGTCCAAGTCATTGGGTTCAGGCTCGAGGACCTGACTAGACAGTACCTGTTGTAAACTTGGGGGTGGGTTTTCTGACCCTTGTTTTCCCCGCCATAAATTCCAAAACAGGGGAAAGTCCCGTCCCAGAATGAGGTCATGGGGCAAATTCTGGACAACCCCCACCTCGTGTCGGCTCTCCCCACAGGGGGTCTGAATAGCGACAATCACAGTCGGGTAGTCTCTTAAATCGCCATGTATGCACAGGACCCCGACTGTGCGTCCGGTGACAGTCCCGAGGTCGACACGGGACCCTTATACGAGGGTCACCCGACTGCCAGAGTCCAGTAGTGCCACCACTGGGCACCCAGCCATGGTCACTTGGCATAGGTGGCGCCCATCATCAGTGTCCGAGGTGGCAGCAGCATAGGCTGGGGCAGCATAGAGGGACACCCTCTGACCCAGACTGCAATCCATGGACTCTAAGGCATGGGGACAATTAGCCGCAATATGGCCCGGCTCGTGGCAATCCCAGCAGACGACAGTCTCTCTCCTCCTCCCCTGGGTTACTCTCTTATCCTGGGGAGCTCGAGGAATGTTGGGCCTTGGGGACTTGTGGAATCTGGGGGGACACCTTCCTGAGGGACTGTGTAGTCCAGTAGCGCTCCACCAACCCCACCAATTCATTGGCGTTAGTTGGGTCTCCATGTCCCACCCACTGTTGGATCTTATCCGGTAAAGCCCTCAGGTACCGCTCTACGACAACCCGCTCCACCACCTGGGCTGGGGTCAACCTTTCCGGCTGGAGCCACTTACGGACAAGCTGTACAAGGTGGTGCATCTGTGACCTCGGTGGTAACGCCTCCTGGTATTCCCAATCATGGACTCTTTGAGCCCGAACGTGCTGGTCCACACCCAGCCGAGCCAGGATCTCCGCCTTCACCCGCTGGTAGTCGCAAGCATCCTGTTCACTTAGGTCAAAATAGGCTTTCTGGGGCTCGGCGACTAAAAAGGGTGCCAACACCTCGGCCCAGAGCTGTCGTGAAAGCCTCTCACGGTTGGCCACTCTTTCAAACCCGGTCAGATAGGCCTCTATGTCGTCCTCTGCTGTCATCTTGGTCAGTGCTTTACGGACCTCTTTCCTGACGTCCCGCTCTGGCTTTGGTGGATCAGCCTTTTGCTGAGCGGCCAGCAACAATGACAACTGCTGGGTCAAGAGTCGGTTGGTCTCTTGTTGCGCTGCATTAGCCTGTATCAGCTGTTTCACAACCTCCTCCATGGCTGTGGCTCTTTATTTCAGTTCTGTCAGCTACAGGACACGCAGCCCGTGTATGTCTCACTGCACATATGCCCGCATTCGAAGCACCATATGTAGGGAACCGCTCAGGTAGATGCTTGGTAGCAGTGCAGGAAACAGGGACACAGAGACTGGATCACACTCAAGTTCAGCATTTATTCACTTGTAGGTGAAATAACAGGCTTTGCCTTTACAAAGGCACAAACAGAAAAAACAAAACCTTCTCGGCTGAGAAATAACTAATACAAGGAAAGACAGCCCCTCTCTATACAAGAGCCTGGCTGCCAGACTCTCGCTCTGGTTACATTAGATGGGTGGCACAAATTTACCTTAATGCAGGTTCAGCTACAGAGCTCACACTGTTCCTCAGTGTAGTGCCACACCTCCTAGTCCTGACACACACCCTATATCAGGCCTTAATTAGTCAGCTGACCTCCCTGCTGTGGGCTTCTACCAGACACCCTTTAACTGCCTAGCTGGAACATACCTGTTCTCCCAAACCACACCCTTCACTTTCTCACAAAAGCTTGTCTTGTATTATCTTGTGAACCCAGCACTCACTGGCGGTGAGTGTGGTTTTTATTAAAGAAGTCTCAGGTGTGGGCCAAAGCGATGTTGGCGCACTGAGGATCTTTCACAAACGGGTAACTGCTTTTTAAGCAGATTGGGTTTACATTTTTCAGGTCCCCAAGTGGAGCCGAACAATGGAAAACAGGCACAGGTGTGAACCTACAGTAAGTGCACAAATAAAACAATTATAAAAGGTATTGGCCAAAAATCAATATGACAGTAAATTCCAGAAAAGTGACTAATTTACATTGATACCCATATAAGCTTATGCACAAACAACATCTGTAAAGAAAGGCCGTACTAAAGGCTATGCCTTAAAAGGAAGGCCTACATGACAGGGATGCCATGAGAGGATAGGGGACAGACAGGAAGGGATTAATTTAGCCGTTGGAAGGTGACGTAGAGCGGAGATGGGGGGAGCAGGGGGTGGGGATGTGGGGGTACATAAATAAAGAGCAGGAACTTTGGCGCCAGGCAGGACGAAGTGCCCCACAGAGATAACAACTCCTCCATAGCCACTGACCTGCTTTGGCTGTACTTCTCCTGATGGTGTCGGTGGAGGCGCTCCTTTCACAGCTTCGGGCTGAGGCAGAATCCCAGGGACCACAGTGGCTGTAGGCTCAAGGTCAGGGCCTTCTACTCTACTTGAGTTCTACTTGAGTTATTTCCTATTCTGGTAGCTGTGGTGGTGTGGGGTCCGTTGTTCCGGAATCGAAGGGTGCGTTACCATTGTGACAACTTGGAGGTTGTGTTGGCGATCAACAGGTTGTCAGCGTCTTTATTTATTATTCAGCAGTCTGTATTACAGCATTACTTGATATGCTACCCAGCTTTACCATGATCCTGAAAAGCAAATCTAGCATGGTATGCCATACTATTTAGTACATATACATTTTAGTATAAGGGCAATAGAGAGGTCAGGTATTCAGAATACCTATCCTTTTGGTTGTTACTAAGCTTTATAAAGCATCTCAAACATGAATAATATATGCAGAGATATAGGAAAGAGGAGAGTTATCAAAGCATAACTATACATATTTGCCATTCATTTTAGTTTGGGAAAGTTGGTTAACATTCCCTGTGGAGCTGTACAGAGTTGCATTGTTGTCACTTTGTGAATACTATTTCTGGCATCATTACTGCTGGTTCTAGTAGTAATACAGTTCATATGTATTTCATGCTGTCAGTTACTTGGGGGATTCCCATAGAAACATATTGCTGCCATAGAATATATTGCTTTTCCAATTTATTTTTCAAGCTCCATAATTATGATATAAGTGAAAAGAAAAGCAAGAAAAATCAGAAGGGAAATGCAAGGTGTCTATTTGTTTAGATACTGGTGTTAAGGCCCCATGTTTTGTACTTGCAGTGGGTTAGTCACTACAAAATCACTGTATGCTACTGAAGTACAGTAGCAGTGTAGTGTATGAGATTTTTAAAAAATCCCATCCACGCACGGCAGAAACAAACCCGTCACGCAAAGTGTCCTGTACTGATTTCAAATATGCAACATATCAATTATTGCTTTTTGTTTGCCCGCAATTTTCAACCTTTGCAATGCGTGGCTAAAAGCACCATCAAAAAACTGCTGTTTTTGACTGTATTGCTGCAGGATGTTTGCTGATAGGGGTTTTCCAGTGTAATAAGTGATGACATATCTATAGGATAGGCTATCAATTGAATTTTGGCAGGGGTCCCAGGTCTAGCTGTTTGAAAAGGCCACAGCATTGGGGTGAGCTTGGTATCATAGTTCAGCCCATTTACTTGAATGGAACTGAGTAGCGAAAATCCCTTTTGACTGATAAATGTGGTGTAACGTGGCCTATGAAATGGAAGCGGAGCTCAGGGAGCACCAGTGTCACTTATCGCTTATCTTATTGCACATCTTATTGCTCTGCCCACTGTCTGTGGTCCGCAGTATGTCGGAAGGACACTCATTTGGCAGGCTCTAGGTCAGTGCGGCCCTATGAATACATTTAGCAAAATGTGAACACTGTCTTACGGTGTTATTTGCCATTTGTTTTTTTATCTTTTAGAGTGTGTGTGTGTGTGTGTGTGTGTGTGTGTGTGAGTATAGAGATAGATAGATAGATAGATAGATAGATAGATAGACAGACATATATATTGCATGCAGCACATAGACATACAGTATGTTGTACTAAATGAGACCAAATAAAATCTTCAAACAATGTCATGAACTTTGTGGGCTATGGTTTGGATTAAATGTGTTATTTATGCGCATACACCACTTCCCTCCACAGACTTCCGCAATTTTATTTATAGTCTTTTGCATATCAGATTTCTTGCAGGATTCTGTAGGATGAGAGAGCGTTATTGCAATGTATTTTGCATTGTGTTGAAAACTGCAAAGTCAGCTTGTTCTTCAGTTCATTCTATTATACTAAGCTATCCTCCAATGTCTTTGTTATACTGTATATCTATTTACTCTTTATTCTTTTGATTTTGAAATGATCAAGTTCAAGGACAACTATGTGTTACTACAATAGTAAATGGGGTTTTCCAGAAATGGAAAAGATGCAAAGAAACCCTGTATGCAAATGAGCTGATTGGTTCACCTGGCCTGTGGTTGTGCCTGCCAGAGTACCCATTTTGGCCTGTGGACACCACCCAGCACAAACCCCTAACATAAGATTGTGGGTGTTCCCGCAGACATAGCCATACCCTGTTGTACTGAATAGCTCATCATTTGCACACATATAAAAAGTTGATTTTTTTTTTTCAGCAGCAAAATTGCACAGACACAAGTTATGTTCACTTTGCTGCTACCCCTCCTATGCTCCCCTGTACTGGGACACTTACAAATTATACCTACAGGAGCTTTTATGACATCCTATTACAAATCTTCGGGCATTAATATTGAGAGTGGTTCCCCCACTCCTGTGCAGAAGACTGGGAAGACTGCCTACAACAAAGTGTGTCTGTGGGAAATTTTGGCCATTCATCCATAAGAGCATTTGTATGGTCGGGCACTGCTGTTGGACCATAGGGCCTGGCTCGCATTCTCTATTCTAGTTCACCCCAAAGGTGATGAAGTTGAAGACTGGGCTGTTTTTGGATCAGTCAAGTTCTTTCACACCATTCTCATCCAACCATGCTTTTATGAACCTTCCTTTGTGCACAGGGGCATAGTCATACTGGAATAGAAAAGGGCCTTCCCCAAACTGTTCCTCAAAGTTGGAAGCTTACATAAAATTTCTTGGTATGCTGAATCACTAATATTTTCCTTCACTGGAACTTAGAGATCTAGGCCAATTCTCTGAAAAATAACTCCTAACATAGTATTATCCCTCCTCCACTGAACTTACAGCTAGCACAATACAGACAGGCAGGTAGCATTCTCCTGGCATTTGCCATTCAGTGGTGGCAGATTAGATTCCCTTAAAACGGTCACTAACTTTTCAGGCAACTTAGTTTCATTTAATAGCACATGTGATTCAAACCAAAATGTACTGACTTTTTTCTGCCTGAAAAACCTCTCTAAACTTCCTACCACTAGATGTCTCCCTACTAGCTAATTTCACTCCCTGTTACTACAGTAGAGACGTACCATCCATAGATACATCAGGCTTAAGACAGGATTATAGTTAGGGTGGGTTCACCCTTGCGCCGGCACTCCATCTGCTGCAAATCCGACCTAAATGTCAGAAAACTGGATAGGGAAAGGTTTGCGATGCTTTGCTTAAAAACCCATTCACTTCTATGGGTTTTTAAAGCAATGCGCTGTGCGCTTACACCCTCTGCGCCGTGAAGCCGTTTTTTTTCGTCGGAAACAAAGTCGGACATGCAGGATAGAAGAGGGGAGCAGACTACTCTTTATTGTACACACCCACAGTCTCAGAGACAAATGAAAAATGTTCTGCAGCCATAATGTGATTATTAGCAGTAGGAAAACTGATAGGAAGCCACTATAGGAAGCTATAGAACAGATTGCCCAGTAAGAGACTGCAGATATTTCAACTTTTCTTGAAATCTCAGGTACACTTTAAGATAAGGGGAGGAAATGCCATTTAATAAAAAGGAACCATTACTCATTACATTATTAAATGGGTTTTCTCATTTACATAACCATATTTAAATTTGCACAAAAGAAAATTTGGACTGCACATCCCAATGTGAACAGGTGATTAACTACCATGGCAATATATAAATATAGAAAATGTAGGAACACCCTGCACACAGCACAAAGGTATAAGAAATAGGAAACATTACTACTATTGTTACTATCAACTAATATAATCTATACATATAAATTAGAGTTTCTTTGTTATACACATTTGATCAAACAGTAAGAAGCCCACCTGTCACGACAAGGCGACCTCATTCAGATGGGACCCTACACTAAACAAACATACCTCTCTTGGACCCAGACCAGGTCTACAATTCATATTTAAAGTCTCGTGCCGGGTGCACTGAGCAGCTAATTTGTATATGGACCTTTCACCACCTCCAACAAGTCCAGATCTTTACATCAAGTAATAGGTTTGACTCTGGTTCTGGCACAGTTGGAATTCTTTCTCTAGCACCTACTGTTCCTGAGCAATCAATGTTGTTAGTTTTGGTGCCTGATATGCTATTATGATAGACTCTGTACTGCCAGGAGGGTGGTGTCAGGCATGAGCAGGCAAGGTGTGTGATTCTGAGCTGTGACACTGGCTGCCTCTGACTGGAGCTCTGAATCACACCCCTTGCCTGACACTGCCCTTCTGACATTACAGAGGTTAAATAACACATCAGGAACCAAAACTAGTGAGCTGAGAGAAAATTCCAACTGTACTGGAATCAGTGTAACAGCGTCTATTAACCTTTTCTCGACATCTGCCGTAATAGTATAGCAGATGTCGGTATTTAAATATAGCGGCCGTCATAGCCGCTGGTGCCTGCGCTATCCTGGGAATGGAGGCAGAAGGGGGAAGCACCATTTGATTTAGGTTACCCTACCCTGTCTCTCCGTTGGGCTGGGTTGTTATGCTGGGTTCTGGTGACAGACTCTCTTTAAGCCAGCAAGAGTGCACAAAAATGTAAGTTTATTATGCTACTTTATTTTATAATTTATTTTTAGTTTATTAAGCACCCTTACAATAGTATATAAGTACTTTAGAAATTATTTTGGTGGCTCCCCATACATATAATGTAAAAGTGACTTATGTGTCTTATCTTACGTGTATGAGGGCCTCCATATTCTAGCCAGATAGCTTTTGAAGGTGTATGCTTCTTGCATAAAAATGAAAACCCCTACAGAAACTGTGAATTGTGACTAGGAAAACTGAAGACCAAGAACTATTTGGAGCAGTTATTGGCCAAACAAACATACTTCTGTAACAATCCCACCAGTTGTCTGTAATTCTCTAGCAGGGCCATTATACATAGTTAGAAAGATGTTCTTCCGCAGTCACTAGTTATCTATATATCAGAACTGCACAGTTGTTCAAAATCAATTGTAGACAGACTGTCTGGTGGAGACCCAAAACAATCAATAATAGAGTTACTGCCCTATTAAAAAAAAAAAAATAAAAAACCAACAGCTTGGCAGTGTTAGGAATAGCTTTACTATGCTAAGACAATAAGGAATATAGTTCGGGGTACATGAAAAGGCAGGAAAGCTTGAATCTGACCAAACTCTCACATCTTCCATCTGTAAATGACAAGTATATTTTAGCTGATTTTGATTAAAATGTACAAAAATTGCTGTCAATTAAAACAAAAAAACTATAAAGGTACAGCGCTGTGATAACCTGTTCATTTATATCAGTAATATTGTAATATTAGAGAAAGAGAACCTGACTGTACACATATCAGTTTCTGTAGCAGCAATAACTGTAACCACACTTGTTCCATGATTTTATATCTGGTCATTCTAGATACCTGTCATGTAGGAGGCTGTATGGAGGCAGAAGCAATCATTCTAGGATATAACTTAAATGGGTTAACCACTTTCTACAACTGATGGCCTATCCTTAGAATAGGCCATCAATACTAGATCTGCAGGGGTCCAACAAACGGGCTGTACAAATTGTAGCAGTTAGTGTAGGTACTGCAGCTTGATCCAACAGACTTCAGTGGAACAGCACTGCAGTACCTACACTTGCTGCTACAGTTTATACGGAGAGTAAGCAGAGAGGCAAGAACCGCTCTGCTTCGGTACCGGAGATCTGCAGGAGTCCTGGGTATCGGACCCTCGCAGATCTAATTTTGATGGCCTATCCTAAGGATAGGCCATCAATTGTAGAATGTGGTTAACCACTTTAAACGTACCATTTATTTCAGATGACATTTTAGAAAGTGTTATGTTTGTGTACATGAGGAATAACACTATTTCTGGCCATTATATGACTTGCATATGACATTTTTCATCAGTTTTCCTCTCTGCATATTTTCTCTATTTGTCAGTTTTCCCTGAGCTAGGGTGTGGAGACTACTGTAGGTGCTTTGATGTTTTCCCTACACTGTGCACAGTGGAGATCCTGCTCCATTAGTTCCCTGTAGGCAGCAGCATGGAGGACATTATACAACAGTACTGAGCAATGAAACTCTAACTGGGTTGAGATAAAACATTTACTAGACAACTGCAGCCATCTTTCTGTGTGTCTCTGCCTTTCTCTCATTGTAGCAGCTAACTCACCCTTCCCTCTGCACAGAATTGAGAGTGAATGATCACCAGGAGGCAGGAAGGAAAAGGAAAGAAGCTGGAGAAAGAAACATTTTTCTATGATAAAATATTTTACAAAGTTTTTTTTTTTTTATATTTGACCATATAGTGACCATTTAAAATTTTAAAGGGGTTGTCCGGTTTCAGCAAATATACTGTATGTTATTATTTGTATAATGAAAAGTTCTCCAGCCATTATTTATCCACAACCTAAAACTGTGCTTACCAAGTGACAGCTTCCCATATGGTTTTGTTATTAAATGGGTTGGCCACTTTCAGACCAGTGTTATCGTCCGTGTATTAAAAAATTGTACAATGTTCCCATTTAACTTCTGTATCAATTTCTCATGGTTTTCTAGATCTCTGCTTGCTGTCATTTATCCTGCTTATGAGGTAGCGAGCTGTGCACCTGTGTGCCCATCACATGACCATGAACTGATTTTTATACACTGGGAGTAAGCAGAATGAATGACAGCAAGCAGAGATCTAGAAAACCATGAGAATTTGATACAGAAAGTATATTGGAAAATTGTACAACTATTTTATTATACAAATAATAACATTAGCCTCTTAATATAGGTCTGAAAGTGGTCAACTTTAAAGGGGAATGTTCTCACATTCAGAAAATAAACTTATTTATTGTGTATACATACTGTAAGTTCTGATTTTTTTTATTCTATTTTCAGTTGCAGAAGATTTGTTGCATCATTTTTTTCAGCTCAACTGAATAAGGCTTGTAGCAATCCAAGTGCATGCAGCCAAACAATAGAACTGATTTTCAGTTGCAGAAATTTATGCAACAAATGTGCAATGTATAATACTTTGTATATCAGTTCTTCAACATTTTCAAGATCTTTGCAGCAATTAAAGAAAACATTTATAAAAATGGTGAGTAATCAAAGCTCAAATTAGTAAATTGCTGAATATTTTATTATAAAGCATTAATTTCACATTGCATTTAAAGACGACATTTTCTCATCTCCACCAAATCCAGGTCTTTGCAGCCTTCAATAGGTGCCATTCCACTGATTCCAGCACAGGTGAAATTTTTTATCTGGCCCCCACCATTCCTAAGCTATAATTTCTGGTAATGCCCTCTTCTCGCAGGTGGCTGATGCCAGACTATCTGCTCCAGATCAGGAACACCCACTTGACAGTAGAGAACATTATTATGCTGAAATTAACAGAAAGGTCCTCTTTAATGTATGTGTTTAATCAGAGGCGTAGCTAGGGGTTCAACACAGGGGGAGGGGCGAACATGTCCAAGTGGGCCCCCAACTTAGGTATACCAATACTATCAGTATACAGTGACTGTATAGTGGTATATATCGGATCTACACAGGGCTCTGGAGACTCATGTTTCATTAAAAGTTTGTTCCTGTTATATACAACTGTCTATCTGGTTTTGACTCTGCTACATCCAGCAATCGCAGTCTGCAACAGGTTATGGGCCCAGTGATCAAATGAAGCTCCAGTGATCAAATGATGCCTCAGTAACCATATAAACCCCAGTAAACAGAAGCGGCCCAGGCAGAGTGAAGTCCAGAACGGAAGACAGTGCGGCAGATGCAGAGATCGATATAAGGAAGCTTCCACAGAGACATCTCCTGTACAGAAGTAAGACTGTTCCTATATACAGTGCCTTGCGAAAGTATTCAGCCCCCTTGAACTTTTCAACCTTTTGCCACATTTCAGGCTTCAAACATAAAGATATAAAATATAAATTTTTTGGTGAAGAATCAACAACAAGTGGGACACAATTGTGAAGTGGAACGAAATTTATTGGTTATTTTAAACTTTTGTAAAAAATAAAAAACTGAAAAGTGGGGTGTGCAATATTTTTCAGCCCCTTTACTTTCAGTGCAGCAAACTCACTCCGGAAGTTCAGTGAGGATCTCTGAATGATCCAATGTTGTCCTAAATGACTGATGATAAATATAATCCACCTGTGTGTAATCAAGTCTCCGTATAAATTCACCTGCTCTGTGATAGTCTCAGGGTTCTGTTTAAAGCGCAGAGAGCATCATGAAGACCAAGGAACACACCAGGCAGGTCTGTGATACTGTTGTGGAGAAGTTTAAAGCCAGATTTGGATACAAAAAGATTTCCCAAACTTGAAATATCCCAAGGAGCACTGTGCAAGCGATCATATTGAAATGGAAGGAGTATCAGACCACTGCAAATCTACCAAGACCCGGCCGGCCCTCTAAACTTTCATCTCAAACAAGGAGAAAACTGATCAGAGATACAGCCAAGAGGCCCATGATCACTCTGGATGAACTGCAGAGATCTACAGCTATGGTGGGAGAGTCTGTCCATAGGACAACAATCAGTCATACACTGCACAAATCTGGCCTTTATGGAAGCGTGGCAAGAAGAAAGCTATTTCTCAAAGATATCCATAAAAAGTCTCGTTTATAGTTTGCCACAAGCCACCTGGGAGACACACCAAACATGTGGAAGAAGGTGCTCTGGTCAGATGGAACCAAAATCAAACTTTTTGGCCACAATGCAAAACGATATGTTTGGTGTAAAAGCAACACAGCTCATCACCCTGAACACACCATCCCCACTGTCAAGCATGGTGGTGGCAGCATCATGGTTTGGGCCTGCTTTTCTTCAGCAGGGACAGAGAAGATGGTTAAAATTGATGGGAAGACGGATGGAGCCAAATACAGGACCATTCTGGAAGAAAACCTGTTGGAGTCTGCAAAAGACCTGAGACAATCCAACAAGACAATGATCCCAAACATAAAGGCAAAATCTACAATGGAATGGTTCACAAATAAACGTATCCAGGTGTTAGAATGGCCAAGTCAAAGTCCAGACCTGAATCCAATCGAGAATCTGTGGAAAGAGCTGAAAACTGCTGTTCACAAACGCTCTCCATCCAACCTCACTGAGCTCGAGCTGTTTTCCAAGAAGAATGGGCAAGAATTTCAGTCTCTCGATGTGAAAAACTGATAGAGACATACCCCAAGCGACTTGCAGCTGTAATCGCAGCAAAAGTTGGCGCTACAAAGTATTAACTTAAGGGGGCTGAATAATTTGGCACGCCCAACTTTTCAGTTTTTATTTTTTACAAAAGTTTAAAATATCCAATAAATTTCGTTGAACTTCACGATTGTGTCCCACTTGTTGATTCTTCACCAAAAAATTAAAATTTTATATCCTTATGTTTGAAGCCTGAAATGTGGCAAAAGGTTGAAAAGTTCAAGGGGTCGAATACTTTCGCAAGGCACTGTATATAAAGGAGGGAAAATGGCCTGTAGTTCAGAATCTAAACTATCAGTGGCCAAGCTTAACAATGCCAATTATCAGCTATGGAAATTTAAAGTGGAAATGCTATTATCCAGGGATGACTTGTGGGAAGTTATCACTACAGAGAGACCACAAGATAATTATCAGGACTGGGACAGGAAAAACAGACGGGCACGGGCCACTATAATCTTACTAGTAGAAGATGATTAGCTTATTCACATACGCAGTGAGAATACAGCGAAAGGCATGTGGGATGTACTGAAAAGACTGCATGAGAGATCCAGTTTAACCGGTTAAGGACCTAAAAGTGCCTTATGGACCAGGCCTCATTTTTCAAAACTGACATGTGTCACTTTATATGGCAATACCTTTGAGATGCTATAACTTACACAAGTGATTTTGAGATTGTTTTTTCATGACACATTGTACTTCATGTTAGTGGTAAACATTGATCAATATTTTTGTATTTATTTATATAAAAAATTAGGAAATTTGAGGGAAATTTGGAAAAAAATTGCAATTTTCAAAATGTAAAATTCTCTGCTTTTCAGACAGATAGTCATACCACCCAAATACATGAATAAATATTATCTACTATATCTCTGCTTTATATCGGCATCATCTTTTAATCATCCTTTAATTTATTTTGGATGTTAGAAGGTTTACAAGTGTAACGGCGATTTTCCAGATTTACAAGAAAATTTCCCAAACTCATTTCTTAGGGACCACTTCAGTTCTGAAGGGGATTATAAAGGCCTATATATTAGAAACCCCCATAAATCACCCCATTTTAACAACTACACCCCTCAAATAATTCAAAACAGCATTTGGGAAGTTTGTTAACCCTTTAAGCATTTCACAAGAATTAAGACAATATGGAGGTGAAATTTAGACATTTCATTTTTATCCAATAGTACATTAATTCCCTATCCCTAAAATTAACACATTCACAAAGGGTTAAAGGAGAAAATGCATCTCACAGTTTGTTGTGCAATTTCTCCCGAGCACAGAAATACCCTACATGTGGGTGTAAAATGATTTTTGGGCACACGGCAGTGCACGGAAAAGAAAGAGCGACACTTGGCATTTGAAAAGCAGATTTTGCTGGAATAGTGTTCAGGTGCCATGTCTCATTTGCAGAGCCCCTAGAGTACCAAAACAATGGAAACCCCCTAAAAGTGACCCCATTTTGGAAACTACACCCCTGACAGAATTTATCAAGGGGTATACTGAGCATTTTGACCCCACAGCTGTTTCACAGATTTTATTAACATTGGGATGTGTAAATGAAAAATTACTAAAACATCACTTTATCCCCAAAGTTTTCATTTTCACAAGGGGTTAAAGGAGAAAAAGCCGCCCACAGTTTGTTACACAATTGCTCCTGAACACAGCAATACCCCATATGCGATCGTAATTTGCTTCATGGGTACATGGCGGGGCTCGAAATGGAAAGAGCGCTATTTGGCTTTTGAAGGGCAGATTTTGCTGGAATAGTTTTCGGGTGCCATGTCCCATTTGCAGAGCCCCTAGAGTACCAATACAATGGAAACCCCCAAAAGTGACCCCATTTTGGAAACTACACCCCTCACAGAACATATCAAGGGGTATAGTGAGCATTTTCACCCCACAGCCGTTTCACAGATTTTATTAACATTGGGACATGAAAATGAAAAATTACTTTCTTTCCAATAAACCATCAATTTAGCCCCAAATTTTTCATTTTCACAAGAGGATAAAGGAGAAAAAGCTCTCCAAAGTTTGTTACACAATTTCTCCCGAATACAGGAATACTCCCCATGTGGTTGTAATCTGCTGTATGGGTACATGGTGGAGCTCAGAATAGAAAGAGCGCTACTTAGCTTTTGGAGGGCAGATTTTGCTGGAATAGTTTTCGGGTGCCATGTCGCAATTGCAGAGCCCCTAAAGTACCAATACAATGGAAACCCCTCAAAATTGACCCCATTTTGGAAACTACACCCCTCAAGGAATTTCTCAAGGGGTATGGTGAGCATTTTGACCCTACAGTTGTTTCACAGATTATATTAACATTGGAATGTAAAAATTAAAAATTACTTTTTTTTCCAATAAACTGTCCATTTAGCGACATATTTTTAATTTTTACAAGGGGATAAAGAAGAAAAACCCCCACAGTTTGTTACACAATTTCTCCTGAACACAGAAATGCCCCATATGTGGTCGTAAACTGCTATATGGGTACATGGTGGGGCTCAGAATGGAAAGAGCGCTATTTGGCTTTTGGAGGGCAGATTTTGCTGGAATAGTTTTCAGGTGCCATGTCGCATTTGCAGAGCCCCTAAAGTACCAATACAATGTAAACCCCTCAAAAGTGACACCATTTTAGAAACTACACCCCTCAAGGAATGTATCAAGGGGTATTATCATTTTGAGCCTAAAAATGCTTCCCACAAATTAATATACAAAGTGAAAATTGACAATTTTAAATAAATATGCCATTTTGGTGCCCAATACGTTGTACCCACTTTGTGGCATCAGACACATGCACTCCTAAAACTATTATATGGGCTATCCCGGGGGAAAAAAAATTATATATGTGGGTGTAACCTGCTACTTGGGCAAACAGCAGGGGCTCAGACAGGAAGGCGCACTGCGCTTTTTACCTTTTGGAGTACAGATCTAGAGGGACTTTCTGGACGCCATGTTGTTTTTGCAGAGGTGCCAGTAAATTGAAATTCCCCAAGAAGTGACCCCATTTTGTAGGGGCAATTTTAGGGTTTTTGCCAATTTGACATGGTGTCCAAAATCCAACAATCTAAATCTATGCTCCAAAAGCCACATAGCGTTCCTTCACCTCTGACCCCTGCTGTGTACCCAAACTGCAGTTTACGCCCACATGTATGACACTGGTGTACCCAGGATAATGTACTTAATGTCATATGTGGGTATAAACTGCTGCTTTGGCACAGTCGGGCACAGAAGGGAAGGAGCGCTATTTTGGTTTTTGAAGCACAGTTTGGTTTTTGGACACCATGCCACTTTTGCAGAGCCCCTGGATTGCCAGTAAAATGGAATCCGCAGACTTGTGACCCCATTTTGGGAACTACACCCCTGAAGGGATTTATCAAGTGCGGTAGCGAGTATTCTTAACCCTTAAGTGTTGCATTCATTTAATTTCAATAAATGAATGCGCAGCTGATAATGAAAAGGGAAAATTGCAATTTTTCCAGAGATACGACATTTCAGTGCCCAATATTTTGTGCCCAGCTTATGTCAGCAGGCACAAACACTCTAAAAACTGTTAAGTGGGTATCCCGGGCACAACATCTTTTGGAGCGTTTACATCTGATACAAGCCGGACACAACGTATTATGCATTGAAATAAAATATTCCTGGAAAAATTGTCATTTTCACCTTTCACAATCATCTGCGTACTCATTTCTGGAAAATAAATTATAGCAACACTTGGAGGTAAAAAATGCTCACTGTACCCCTGGATAAATTCCTTCAGGGTGCAGTTTCCAAAATAGGGTCACGTATCAGGGGATTCCACTGTACTGGCATTTCAGGAGCTCTGCAAAAGCGTCATGGTGTCCAAAAGCTAAACTGTCTAAATCTGTGCTCCAAAAACCTAATAGCGCTCCTTCCCTTCTGTGCCCGGCTGTGCCCAAACAGCAGTTTATACTGACATATGACATTATGTACATTATTCTGGGTACACCAGTGTCATACATGTGGGTATAATCTGCAGTTTGGGTACATAGCAGGGCACAAAAGGGAAAGAGCGCTATGTGGCTTTTGGAGTGCAGATTCAGATGTTTGGTATCTGGACGCCATGTCATGTTTGCAGAGCCTCTAATGTACCAGAAAAGTGGAATCTCCTAGGAAGTGACCCCATTTTGAAAACTGCACCCCTCAAAGAATTTATCAGAGGGTGTAATAAGCATTAGTATACCAGACGTGAATGCACAGCGGATGGTGAAGAGTGAATAGGTAAGCTGTGCGGAGTACATGGGGAACACGAAATTCCCTACTATATCCCCAGTAGCTCCTATGATTGGGGGAGGGGGTCACTCTGGGGGTCACTTCTGGTTTATTATCCCTTGTAAGCTCTAAATCTGGTTTGTACCCTGATATACGCTCGCACAGCTTATACATTCCATCCCTGCCGCAGCCAGTTGTGTTCTAATGATTTGGTGATTTTTGGGGTTTTTGTCTTCACATTGCACAAGCTATATTCTTTATTTTTCGGATGATGTAGCCATATGAGGGCTGATTTTTTGCGGTATGATATGCATTTTTTAATGACACCATTTTTTGGGGTGTCTATAGCTTATTGAATAAATTATATTAACTCTTTCTGGGTGGATTAAAAAAAAAAAAATCAATTCTGGAATTGGTTTTTACCTTTTAATTTTTTTGCCGTGTGGCGTACAGCATAAGTCACGTTACCTTTATTCTGCAGGTCGGTACGATTACGGCGATGCCCCATTTATATTGTTTTTTTATGCGTTACTAATTCTGCAGAACAGAAACCCATTTGTGGACATAAATCAATTGTTTTTGCATCACCATCTCCTGAGAGGCGTAACATTTTTATTTTTCGGTTGACAGACTTGGTTTAGGGCTTATTTTTTGCGGGAGGACATGCGCTTTTTATTGGTATTGTTTTGAGGTACATATGAGTTTTTGATCACTTTTTATAGTATTTTTTTGTAAGTGAGATAGTCAAAAATCATTACTTCCAGCGTTTTTTTTCCAGTTTTTTTTTTTCGACGTTCACCGTGTATGTTAAATATTGTTTCAGCTTTATTGTACAGGTTGTTACGGACGCGGCGATACCAAATATGTGTTGTTTAATAAATTTTTTTTTTTTTTTTTTTATATATATATAAAATTCATTTTATATAGGAAAAGGGATTTTTGGGGGCTTTATAACTTTATAAATTTTTTTTTTTACACACTTTATTTTTTTTTTTTACTTTTTTTTACATTTTTAACTTGTCCTATAAGGACACCTGTTAAACAGCAAGTTGTTTCTGCTGAGGAAACTCTACAAAATGAGACTTAGCAGAGAACAGGACATGCAAGAGCATATAAATGCCATGCTGGAAGTGATCACACAACTGAGATCAGTCGGTGAGAATATAACAGACAGTCACGCCACAGCCATTTTATTATGCAGTTTACCTGACACATACACTGCACTGAACAATGCGCTGGAGACACGGCCTGAGACAGATCTGACACTAACATTCGTAAAGACCAGGCTCATAGATGAGTATCAGCAAAGAAAGGAGTTTTCACATGATTATACAGAAACTCAGTCCAAGACAGTTCTTAAAGCTACAGAAACAAGTTCACACAGGAAGGAAACCAGAGTGTGCTTTAGATGCCACAGACAAGGACACATGAAGAAAGACTGCACTAGCAGAGCAGATGAGACAGCATCCCTCTTATACTAAGCAGAAAGTGAAAGCCACAATTTCTGATACAAGTGAAGGGAAGTGGAATGCCACATTTAAAGTGACAGGCAACCATAAATTGCAAGGCTGGTGCATAGACTCTGGAGCAACTACATGACAAGTGATAGAAGTTTTTTCACAGAACTTGATCTGAATAACAAAGAGACTATTTATCTCGCAGATGGGAGTAAAATATGTGCAGAAGGATATGGGAATAAAACCCTTGTATGCCCCAATGATGCGGGACACAATTTAGCAATACCAGTAAAAGATGTACTTTATGTTCCTGATCTAGAAGGAGGACTCTTATCTGTGAAGCGTCTGACAAGCAAAGGACTAACTGTAAAACTGCAAGGTGACAAGTGTTCTATTCTAGACGGCAAGCAGATGATAGCAAGTGCCAAGTTGGATGATCATCTATATCACCTTAACACAGTGAAGGAGCAGGTGAGACTATGCACACATAAGCACAATGACTGTATACACGTGTGGCACAGGCGTTTAGGTCACAGACACTCAGAATGCATACAGGAACTACAAAAGAGGAATCTGTTCAGTTATTGTTAAATGTGAATGTTGCATCAAATCCAAAGCTATAAGAGCAACACTTCCTAAAGTAAGTCACAATAGAGCTTCAAGACCTCTTGATCTAGTTCACAGTGTTGTATGTGGTCCCCTAAACCCACCTACACCTGGATGCAACAGGTACATAGTGACTTTCATAGATGACTATTCAATATACACAGTCACTTACCTAATGCAACACAAGAGTGAAGTTTTTGACAAATTACAGAACTATGTAATAAGGGCAAGTAACAAGTTTCAGAGAAAACCTCTCATACTTCGGAGTGGCAATAGAGGTGAATTCACAGGACATAAAATACAAGAGTACTTAAAGCAGAATGGAATAGAGCATCAAGAGACAGTCCCCTACACACCAGAGCAAAACGGGGTAGCTGAAAGAAAGAACAGAACTCTGACTGTAATGATCAGATGCATGCTGACAGACTCTGGATAACCACAAAAATATTGGGGTGAAGCAGAAATGACAGCCACTTATTTGCAAAACTGACTCTTTTCTAGAACAATGGAGAAAACTCCATATGTACTGTGGCACAATGAGAAGCCGAGTGTAAAACATCTAAGAGTTTTTGGATGCAAGGCGTTGATCTACATTCCAGAAGAAAAACGCACCAAACTTCAAAACAGAGCATTTGAAGGCGTCTTTGTTGGATACAGTGACAATGTTAAGGGTTACAGAATCCTAAATCTCAAAACTGACAAGGTTACCGTTAGCAACAGCATACCTTTTGTTGAAGATCTGAGAGACAATGTAATGACAACAGAGGAAGTAAGAACAGAAGAGAAAACTGACACTGATCAGCCAACATCTGTAACTTCCGAACAAACAGTTGAAGTAAGCGCAGAATCCATCAGTAATGAAGAACAGACACAACCAAGCTCACACACAGAACCAAGACGCTCAATGAGAGAGAATAAAGGTAAACCACCTGTACGTCTCTCATACAAGGCAAGAACTGAATGAACCTGCAACTTGGGAAGACATATCTCAGCTTTCAGAAGGGGAAGCCAGTAAATGGATGACGGCTGCAAAGGAAGAGATAAAATCCATGCATGACACTAAAACATGGACACTAACAGAACTACCACCTGGAAGGAAATCCATAGGTTGTAAATGGACTTTCAAAGTAAAATACAATGCAGATGGTACAGTGGAGCGATACAAAGCAAGACTCATAGCCAAGGGATATTCTCAAAAATATGGAGAGGACTATGATGAAACATTTGCGCCAGTAATCAAACATGCTACAATAAGAACTTTGCTGACAGTAGCCGCAATAAGGAAAATGCAAGTAAGACACTTTGATGTAAAAACAGCGTTTCTACATGGTGAGTTAGCAGAAGATATCTACATGGAACAACCACCAGGATTCAAAGACGAGCAAAGGCCAGACCTAGTATGCAAACTTCAGAGGAGTATATATGGTCTAAAGCAAGCCGCCAGAGCATGGAATATGAAAATAAATGAAGTGCTTACACATGAGGACTTTCAGAGGAGTAAAGCAGATCCCTGTTTATACACAAAGAAATTGGCAGACAGGTGGATCTATTTACTCATTTATGTGGACGATATTCTGATTTGTTTCAAGCAAGGGGATGAAGGAGAAATACTCCAAACCCTAAATCAGCATTTTGAGACCAAAGATCTCGGCAACGTAAATAATTATCTTGGCATTCAGATTGAGAAAGAGGAAGATGGCAGCTTCTTTCTGAACCAAAAACACAAAATACAAGAAATAATTGAGACATTTGGAATGGAAGATGCAAAACCAGTAAAATCTCCCATGGAAACCAACTACCTGAAGAAGATAGAAAGCCAAGATACACCACTACCAACTAACACTCAGTACAGGAAAGCAATAGGGAAATTGCTGTACATTAGCACCGCTACAAGGCCTGACATTGCAGCAGCAGTTGGAATCCTATGTAGAAAGACTTCAACACCAAGTCAGATGGACTGGAATGCTGTGAAGCGAGTCATTCGCTATCTTAAAGGGACTTTACACTACAAGCTAAAGTTACCAGCAAGTGACGAAAGCACCCTGACAGGATATGTGGATGCCGATTGGGCCGGAGATATCAGTGACAGAAAATCTACAAGTGGGTACCTGTTTCTTTTATCAGGAGGTGCTATCTGTTGGACTAGTAGAAAGCAACTTTCTGTTACACTATCGTCTACTGAAGCAGAGTATGTTGCAGCAGCGCAGGCAAGTCAAGAAGTCATATGGTTGAGACAATTATTAAAAGACTTGGGTCAACCACAGATGAAACCAACGAGAATCTTTGAGGACAATCAAGGATGCCTTGCACTTGCGCAGATGGAAAGAGTTAGCTCGAGAACTAAGCATATTGATGTGAAGTACCACTTTCTGAGGGATCTTCAAGAGCAGGGACTTCTTGAGTTACTTTATTGCCCGACTGAGGATATGACAGCAGATATCCTTAAAAAGGCCCTGACCGCTGAAAGACACTCGAGGCTTACAAAGAAGATTGGCCTAACAGACTAAGCCTTGTTGAGAAGGGGTGTTGGAGATAAGCAACAGCCAGCTTTGTCTCTATATTTGCTGGATTGACTGCAGTTCACATTTATGACACTAGATGTAGCTGTTACTGAATGTTTATCTGTAGACACTCTGTACTTTTGTTGTTTTGATGCTGGTTGATATACACATCCTGTTTTGTTAGTGTGTGCGTGTGCTGAACTAGATCTGTTATTCACCATGTGAGGTGATCTTCTCTTACTGCACTCATGTTTCACTAAAATTTTGTTCCTGTTATATACAACTGTCTATCTGGTTTTGACTCTGCCGTATCCAGCAATCGCACTCTGCAACAGTGACGTCATCGCACCATGTGTGCTGAGAACCAGGCAGTTTACAAGACAGCCAAGTTGCTGGAAGCGTTTTAACTAGATCAGTGTCTGCAGACGCCGATCTAGTTAAAAGTAAAAGATGTATTAATGGCAGGGTGGGCCTTCAATGTCAGTGGGCCCGGGGTAGCCACCCCTCTGCCCCCCCCCCCGCTAGCTACGCCTATGTGTTTAATAAATGTACTGAGAAGGCACATAGAGGTACATTGATTATGCCTTGTAAACCAGTTTTCTGGTGACTTTTTTCTACTCTGCACCACCTTTGCCACTTTACCAAAAAGGTATGGCGAGGGTATGCAGGGCTTGGGTCGAACAGCCCTGCAAAATTTATCATCATTTACGCCAGAAAGCTAGAAATACATTTTCCCCCGAAGCTCATAGCCCATCAGAAAGTGTGTCTCATTTACAAGGAGGCATGCGATTCATCATAAATCATATATACTGCATATTTCAGTTGGAGAATGACCAATTGCACCGGCATTACTACACTAAATCTGTAATTTTGGAAAAGAGCAGGGGTTAGATCAAAGAGTGAGGGACCTAACCCCTATTAACTTTAATGGAGTTTGTAAACTTTGCTAAAAAATTTTGCTCGCAATAACAACTTATCCTCAAGATAAAGGATAAGTGCAGATTGGTGAGGGTCTGATCAATTGGGACCTACCGATTAGGAGTGCCTAATGTCCCTGTATAAATGCTGAGCGGCACATAGTGTAATACTGTTACGGTTGCTAAAAATTGGTGCTCAGATGGCAGAGTGGTTAGAAGCAATAGAGAAGAAAGAGGGAGTGCACTCGGACAGGTATTCAAGTGGTCAAAATGTACCCTCACCTTTTCGGGTTGTGATGAGTCACAACCACTATGTAAGCATCAAATATCAAGTAGTATCCCAGGTAGCTGGAGGACTTCTAGGCATCTGAATACATAGGATCCAGGCAGAATAGGAATATAGTGAAAGTAAGAGGAGATTGGTCCTCAAAAAGGTAGAAGATTGTTCGCGCTTACCAAAAAGTCATCTTTATTTAATAACTCCAACACAGAACCTCCTTTTCAAGTGTACTGTACATTTGGCAGAATATAGCCTATTTTTGAAAAAAAAAGTATTTTTCAATAAAATTTAAGAAATATATTTTACTGCTGATGCAGTAAGGCAATGTTTTATATATTTAATCATGTATTCTTTTTTTCTTTGTTTTGTTTCTGGGTTTAGTGTACCTTTAGGCTGGGGCTCCACGTAGTGGAAACGCTACTGCAAAAAAACACTGCGTTTTACAATACCTGCAAAGTGGATGGTATTCTGGCTAATCCCATTCACACATTGCTGAAAAATATCTGCAGTGGAAATGCTGTGATTTCAAAACCATTGCATTTTCAATTACACCTACGGAAACACTAGCGTTTCCTGTATAGGTATAATAGATCTCCTCAGAGATCTATCCACTTCACCTGTTATAGTGCGTCACATGTATGAGGTGCACTACTCAACCCTTCTGTTGCATTGTATATTCTAAAACTCGAAATCCTAACTATAGCCATAGAAAAGTGCTCTGAATGAGACCAGAATTTAAAATCGTCCAGTAGATGGTGCTCACAGACTAGATGAAGAAAAGACCTCCTTGGCTTAGCAAGACGAATGTAGAATCCAGCATCATTTGCCCAGCACAAAATGTCTGAGTCTGGCTTCAATTGCAAATCAACCGTTTGTGCATCTTACATGCTATGGCTGGTGGGGTGTAGTTTACTTTCCTATTCACATGGATATGTAATTGTAAATTCAGTCTCTTGGTCAGTCACCAATGAGGTAGAAGAAGAACTGGACAGCTCTTCTACTGAGGATGCATTACCAGCACTACTAGAAGACACAATCAGCATGTGGAAACAGAGCTATCCAGCTTCAGCTTACAAGGAGGAAGCGGAGATGAAGTCCAGGCCAGGGCCTGATGTGTCTAAACAGATGATCTCACCATCCAGGATGTTCTCCTACAAGAGAGAGAGCAGCACAGTCACTGAGAGCTCCCCTTCTCTAGCAGCCCTCCAGAACAAGCTGCTCATAAAGGCCAGAATATTAGCCCACAAAAGCAAATGGGGGACCCTGGCAACTCTTTCCACCCAGGAGAATGTAAGTGCTCTGTGTCTACAATGTGCAGTTACATGCTTACATCCCTGATCCCTCATTGTCTTGGTCTACATCTGCTGTACAGTTATGTCTTTTGTCTGATGCGCCTCATGGTGAGTTGCAGCCTGGAAGATGCAGCTGTATACTTCAATGTCCCTTATATGCTACACAGACAATGTTCTTCTCCTCCATATATTTGGCAATTTGTGAATGTTGTTGTTGTTTTTTTACTTTTATTAATTTGTTATTTTTTTTTATAACACATCATTGTATCAGATGTACATGGAGGAGGTATAACCAGTACTCTACTCACATAGAGCACGATATGTATGGCATTGGTGCTCAAGCCTGTGTTAAAGACCCAGATGAGGGCATGCGATCCTTTTTCTGAGGCATACTGGAGTTATTTGCAGTATCTAAACAAGTATTTTTTTTTCTCTACAAGTTTGATGAGGATAGGAGGGAAAATGTACAAAAATGTTGTAATTTTGTTTATTTTGTATTCTAAAAGAAGAAAAAAAAACATTATATTAAAAACAAAAGTACTCAAGCAATGTTTTGTGTTGTCATTAGAGATGAGCGAATCGAAGTGGAATTCGATATGAATTTCAGGAAATTTTCGATTCGCATGGAATCCAAATTTCCTGATGCTTCGCGGTAATGAATATTTTTTTATTCCATCTGAATAAAAGTTGTCCATGCTGGAGAGAGAGAGAGAGACATGACCACGGCATCCAAGGGCTTCCGCCATTTTGCCGCCCACCCCGGCTCTCTGCAGCCAGGAAATAGCTGTTTATTCGCTGCAAGTTAATTCGGATCGAATAGAAACGTATCGAAAAATTCGGCAAAGTTGCCGAATCGAATTTTTGAAAACTTCGCTCATCTCTAGCTGTCATATTCCAAGACCCAGAAAATTTTTCTTTTAAAAGATCTGCATGATGGATTGTTATTTGCAGGATGAGGTGTAGATTTTTTATTGGTATGTTGTACCAACTTTTTCAACACTTTTTAATCTATTTTTTTGTAAGGTGGAATGAACAAAACATCCCGAAATTCTGGATTTTTTTTACAATATTCACTGTGCCAGATAAATAACACCTTAGCTTTATAGTATTGGCTGTTACAGTTATGGGAATACCACTTTTGTATACTTTATGTATACTTCTCAATTTTTTTCAAGTTTTCATGGTAAAAGTAATTTTTTTTTCCCTTCTTGCATTTGCTTTTATCCAACTTTGTCTTCTATACTGCAGTGTATCATGTCTGGCTGTGCAACCCTAATAGGCCTTCTATCAGGTTTACTCGTAAAGGACAAAGAGTTAAATGGTCAGATTCAGAGTTATGTCAAATCCTGACAATTGCAGCATGGTCTTGTCAGTTTATTACAGCTGTTACTCATGGTTGATAACTTGTTCTCAGCAGTTACCTCCCACCCTTGTTCCATATACATGGTATATGACACAAAGGGGTAAAAAGACTGTATTACACAGTTCAACTTTGCAACTAGCTGTGTAGTATAAAACTCAGAAGCTGTAGAAAGCAAGTTTTTAATGAAAGTGTGTTACAAAAGAAAAAACTGTTTTTGATGTCAATATACATATAAATCAGTAACAAATAATGTCTCCAAAAAGGTGTACATAACCTTTAAAGGAAGTCTGTCATCAGGAAATATGATATGAAACCAGCCACAGTACATGGTAGGGGACATTTTGCTGAGCAACACAATACCTTTAGATAGTCCAATAGATGCACTATTTCCTTGAACAATCTCACTTTATAAATATATATATGAGGTTCAAGAGCAATGGGGTGTCCAAGAGCATCCAAGGGCTCTGTATTCATGTTTGAAAACCTGAGGCTCTGCAATGCTCTCATTGCACTTGAGCCTCAGTTGTATATTTTTAAAGAGGACCTTTTATGTTCTCGGACCTTTCATGTTCTCATGAAAGTGCGGTTTTATATACCACTAGAAAGCGACAGTGCGCTGAAGTCAGTTTTCCCAGTATGCGCTCCCGTGGTGGGGATATCAGTGCCATTAGTTTCGACACTGACAAACACTCTCCCCACTGTAAAGAAGGGCGTTCCTCAGGGGTGTAAATACCGGGGTAGTAGCTGTAGAGGCTGTCACGGGGCCCGGGACATTAGGGGGCCCTCGATGCTTTTTTTTTTTTTTTTTTTTTTTTTTAATAGGCCGTTACCTGCTGGAGTAACACCAGCAGGTAATGGGCCCTATTTACTTACCGATCCGTGCTCCTGCTCACGGCCACCTGTGCTTCCCCTTCTAAGGAAGCAGAGGTGGCTGTGAGCAGGAGCGGGGATCAGTAAGTAAGGCCCCACAAACACTGCTATCATTATACTCTATATATTATTATATTTTCAGACCCCAGAGTATAATGATCAGAGGCCCAGGGGAGGTGAGGGAACATAAAAAACACTGTTACTTACTTCTCCTGTGCTCCAGAAGGCTTGGGGCCTGTTTGGTGACCTCTCAGACGTTAACCGACGTCATTATGCGTCGCGATTCTGGCCTGGCTCACGAGACGTCTGGTCCAAGTAGCGGGTAGTGCGCCGGAGCCAGGTAGAGGTAAGTAACATTGGTTTTTATGTTTGTATTCTCCCCTGAGTCTCCAATCATTATACTCTGGGGTCTGAAAAGACCCCAGAGTATAATAATTGTTCATGGGTGGTCCACAATGGGGCATAAAAGTATGCAGTGTCCACTATGGGGCATAATACTGTGTGCAAGAGCCAATATGGGGCATAATACTGTGTGCATGGGCCACTATGGGGCATAATGTTGTGTACAGGTGCCACTACAGGGCATAATAGCGTGTGTAGAGGCCACTATGGTGCATAATAGTGTGCGCAGGAATGCGGTTTCTGCGGGAGGGGGGGTTGGAAGGGGCAGTCCCAGGGGGGGGGGGTTGGGGGCGGCGGTTCGGGGGGGGGGGGGGCCCTTGTCAAATGTTCGCCTTGGGACCCAGCCATTCCTAGTTACTCCACTGGCATTCCTCATAGCTCAGTGTCACCGCTGGGTGGTAAGGAACGCCCCCTCTGACAGTACTCATCCATAGACTTATACTGGGGGGGGTGTTCCTCACAGCTTAGCCTCATCTCTCGGCGGTACAAGGCTATGTTAGAGTACTGTCAGAGGGGTTGTTCCTTACTAATGGGGCACATAACAGGAAAGCTGACAGTGCGGCTTTCTAGCTGTATAAAAAACCGCACTTTCATGAGGACATGAAAGGTCCTCTTTAAAAATAGCTTTTTCAAGGAAATTGTGCATTGGTTGGACTATCTAATTGTAAGAATTTACATAGCATAATGTCCTCTACAATACACTGTGGCTGGTTTGATATTGAGTTTCCAGGTGAACAATTCCCTTTCAACTAAATCCATGCTTGTTATATGTAAAATATGATCTAAGTGACAATAGCTGTATTATGTAACAAGCATTGCTTTTTTCTTACCTTCAAACAAGTTGGAAAATAAATACTGATGAGTGTAGTTCAAGGATACTATTAGCAAAGAAGGAAGTTCTATAACTAATTTTCCTTCTAGGTGGGTTGGCAATATATCCTAGTTATGCTAGGTTCACACTAGGGTTCAGGTTTCAGTTCTTTGGGTCTGCTATAATACCACAATGGGGTCCGACCGGTTTCCGCCTGAAATCAGCAGAGAGAAAAGTCCTGCTTGTAGGACTTTTCTCATCGCCTATTTTAGGTGGAATGGGGGACGGAGTCCCCCGAACGCTAGTGCGAACCGACTCATGGGCTTGTATAACCGACTCCTAGGCTTGTATAAAGGTGTAAAAACATGAACTTATAGTCACATAACTGGGAACAATGATTTGTTCAAATATGATGTATATGTATTTAACTATGAAACATAAACACAGTAAAGATGCAATGTTTTGTGAAATGTCTTGTACCATAAGTACCTTCGTTTGTCCTATTCTTAGATACAAGGAGTGCCTTTTGGACAGCCTCTGTTAACCAGTGATGGTCCTATGGACAACAGTACTGGAGTTCCATTCTTTTATGTTGCTCCAAAGTCAAGCTTAATTACAGATTTGATGAAGAATCCAGTGATATCTTTCACATTCGCAGATCCAGATGGTGAAATTTGCAGGTAACAAAATGAATATTTATAAGACAAATTGAAAGCATAGTTGCCTAAAAAAATTTGGGAGACTTATCCCCTCCCCACCCACAACCCAAATGGGAATGCCCCTTTCACATCCAAGAACACCCACAAACCACCCACTTTGGAGGTTGATTTTGCCCAACTATAGCAACTATGATTGCAAGTATATTTACTTAAAAATACAAATATTTGATTCAGGTCCACTACAGTACATACAATGGAGAAAAAATGTATTTATTCAGCCACCAATTGTGCAAGTTTTCCCATTTAAAAAGATGAGAGGCCTGTAATTGGCATCATAGGTAGATCTCAACTATGAGAGACAAAATGAGAAAACATATCTAAAAAATCACATTGTCTGATTTTTTTAAGAAATTATTTGCAAATTATGGTGGAAAATAAGTATTGGTTACCTACAAACAAGCAAGATTTCTGGCTCTCACAGACCTGTAACTTCTTCTTTAAGAGGCTCTTCTGTTCTCCACTCATTACCTGTAGTAATGGCACCTGTTTGAAATTGTTATCAGTATAAAAGACACCTTTCCTCAACCTCAAACAGTCACACTCCAAACTCCACTATGGTGAAGACCAAAGAGCTGTGGAAGGACACCAGAAACAAAATTGTAGACCTGCACCAGGCTGGGAAGACTGAATCTGCAATAGGCAAGCAGCTTGGTGTGAAGAAATCAACTGTGGGAGCAATAATTAGAAAATGGAAGACATACAAGACCACTGATAATCTCCCTTGATCAGGAGCTCCACGCAAGAACTCACCCCGTGGGGTCAAACTGTTCTCAAGAACGGTGAGCAAAAATCCCAGAACCACACGTGGGGACCTAGTGAATGACCTGCAGAAAGCTGGGACTAACGTAACAAAGGCTACCGTCAGTAACACACTACGCCGCCAGGAACTCAGATCTTACAGTACCAGACGTGTCCCCCTGCTTAAGCCAGTACATATCCGGGCCCATCTGAAGTTTGCTAGAGAGCATTTGGATGTTCCAGAAGAGTATTGGGAGAATGTCATATGGTCAGATGAAACCAAAGTAGAACTGTTTGGTAGAAACACAACTCATCGTGTTTGGAGGAGAGTGAATGCTGAGTTGCATCCAAAGAACACCATACCTACTGTGAAGCATGGGGATGGCAACATCATGCTTTGGGGCTATTTCTCTTCAAAGGGACCAGGACGACTGATTCGTGTACATGAAAGAATGAATGGGGCCATATATCGTGAGATTTTGAGTGCAAACCTCCTTCCATCAGCAAGGGCATTGAAGATGAAACGTGGCTGGGTCTTTCAGAATGACAGGGCAACGAAGGAGTGGCTTCGTAAGAAGCATTTCAAGGTCCTGGAGTGGCCTAGCCAGTCTCCAGATCTCAACCCCATAGAAAACCTTTGGAGGGAGTTGAAAGTCCGTGGTGCTCAGCGACAGCCCCAAAACGTCACTGCTCTAGAGGAGATCTGCATGGAGGAATGTGCCAACATACCTGCAACAGTGTGTGCCAACCTTGTGAAGACTTACAGAAAACGTTTGACCTCTGTCATTGCCAACAAAGGATATATAACAAAGTATTGAGAAGAACTTTTGTTGTTGACCAAATACTTATTTTCCACCATAATTTGCAAATAAATTCTTAAAAAATCAGACAATGTGATTTTCTAGATATGTTTTCTCATTTTGTCTCTCATAGTTGAGGTCTACCTAAGATGTCAATTACAGGCCTCGCTCATCTTTTTAAGTGGGAGAATTTGCACAATTGGTGGCTGACTAAATACTTTTTTTCCCCACTGTAATTGAGAATGTAGTGTAACAGTCGCATTGATAGTATGTACTGCTTTAAAAAATATTTTATAATATCTGGAAATACTGTTTCTTCACTGTTTCTTCTTAGAGAGAGTGCCATTAAGGCATAAGGAGTAATATGTTTCATTCAGTATTCTCCAAAGGTATCCAAATTAACTCCTTTTCAAAGAAAGAAAGCTGTGTCTCTAGCGCGACTTTCTTCCAAGATTTCTACCGAGTTGCACCACTTCTCTGGAATACACTACCCCCGACAATCAGATTAACTCCCAACTTCTACAACTTCAAGCACATCCTAAAGACACATCTCTTCAGGCAGGCCTATCACATTTCCCAAACTTCTGCAATTACACTCTGTAAAACTAACCCTCATCCATTCATGACCCCCCTCTATTATCCCACAGGACATGATCAGGGCCGTTTTAACACATTGGTGGGCCCAGTGCAAAGGTTTCATAAGTGGGCCCCCCCATCACCACCCGCTATTATACCCATCTGAAAGCTGCCCAAAACTGGGATTTTAAATGGTGACATTCAATGGGTGAAAATGTGTTATCTGACTGATGGAATTGTCAGAAATAATAATAATAATAGTAAATTTTATTTATATAGCGCCAACATATTCTGCAGCACTGTACAATTTGTAGGGTTCAAGTACTGACAAAAAAGATACATTACAAAGAAATATTCAATTCACACACTGGGACTGAGGGCCCTGCTCGCAAGAGCTTACAATCTATGAGGTAGAGGGGGTGACACAGGAGGTAGCAGGGACGGCAACAGACGTAGCATTGTTTGTACAATGGTCAGACAATTCTGTAATAGGGGTTACTGTCATTACACATATATAAAGCTGTATGAGCCGTCATCAGTCGTGTCCTTTAACGTGCAGATGGTGCCTGGACATATAAAGTTAGTCTGATACGGCATCATATCCTGTGAGGTAATGCGGGAGCATAAACAGAGGAGGGTATGTTTTAGGGATTCTAACTACAGAAGGGTTTACATTAGGAGTTATGATAGGCCTGTCTGAAAAGATATGTCTTTAGTTTACGCTTGAAGCTGTTGAAATTGGGGGTTAATCTAATAGTCCGGGATAGAGCATTCCAGAGAAGTGGTGCAACTCGGGAGAAGTCTTGTATACGAGCGTGGGAGGTTCTGATAATAGAGGATGTTAGTCTTAGGTCATTGAGTGAACGGAGAGTACGGGTTGGGCGATAGACAGAGATGAGGGAGGAAATGTAGGGAGGTGCAGCATTATGGAGAGCCTTGTGAATGAGGATGATAAGTTTATATTGTATTCTGTATTGAATAGGCAGCCAATATAGTGACCGGCACAGACCGGAGGCATCGCTGTAGCGTCTAGACTGATAGATGAGCCTGGCCGCCGCATTCAGAATAGATTGTAGAGGGGAGAGTTTAGTAAGGGGAAGACCGATTAGTAAGTAGTTACAGTAGTCAAGGAGAGAGTGAATCAGGGCAACAATAAGTGTCTTTAGTGTATTTGTGGTAAGGAAAGGGTGGATTCTGGTGATGTTTCTGAGGTGGAGATGACATGAGCATGCGAGTGATTGGATGTGGGGGTGAAGGAAAGGTCTGAGTCTAACAAAACCCCGAGGCAGCGTGCATACTGCCTAGGAGTTATGGTAAGGCCAGAGACTGCAATGGAGATATCAGGGACAGATCTATTAGATGGTGGAAACAGCCGTAGTTCAGTCTTTGAGAGATTCAGTTTCAGATGAATGAAGTGAAGACATGATATTTGAGACAGCAGAGAGGCAGTCACTGGTGTTCTGTATTAATGCAGGGGTGATGTCACGGGATGACGTATATAATTGGGTGTCATCAGCATAAAGATGGTACCGGAAGCCAAATCTAGTGATGGTTTGTCCAATGGGGGCTATGTAGAGGGAGAAGAGCAGGGGACCTAGGACAGAGCCCTGAGGAACCCCAACGGCAAGGGGAAGAGGGGAAGAAACAGAGCCCGCAAATGATACACAGAAAGTGCGGTCAGAGAGATAAGAGGAGAACCAGGAGAGAGCTGTGTCTGTGAGCATAGTGAGGAGGAGTTGATGGTCAACAGTGTCAAATGCTGCTGAGAGATCTAGAAGAATAAGAAGAGAGTAATCACCTTTGGATTTAGCCATCAGGAGATCATTGGAGACTTTTGTGAGGGCCGTTTCAGTAGAGTGCAGAGTGCGGAAGCCAGATTGTAAGGGGTCAAGAAGAGAGTTAGCAGAAAGATAGCGAATTAAACGAGAATAGACTAAGCATTCCAAGATTTTGGAGATAAAAGGAAGGTTAGAGACAGGTCGATAGTTAGCAGCACAGGACGGGTCAAGGGAGGATTTCTTCAGTAGTGGGGTTATGACAGCATGTTTGAAAGAGGATGGGAAAATTCCAGAAGAGAGAGAGAGGTTAAAAATTTTAGTAAGGTAAGTCGTGACGGCAGGCGACAGAGACTGGAGAAGGTGTGAGGGGAAAGAGTCACTACTACAGGTTGTAGGGCGAGAAGAAGAAAGTAGCTGAGATACTTCCTCCTCTGTAACAGGTTCAAAAGATGAGAATGAACAGTCTGAAGTGCGGCTGGTGAGGGGGTCAATGCCACCTGGGGATTGGGCAGTTATTTCCTGACGGATCTTATCAATTTTGTCATGGAAATAAGTGGCCAGGTCATCTGCGCTTACTTGGGAGTAAGGAGTGAAAAGTTTCACTTCAAATAGCCTTTTAGGGTTACAGGACAGAGAAGAGATGAGAGCGGTGAAGTAGTCTAGTTTGGCTAGGTGAAGGGCAGAATTATAGGTTTTAAGCATAAATTTAAAGTGGAGGAAGTCTGCAGGTATACGGGATTTTCTCCACAGACGTTCAGCACACCTAGAGCACCGCTGAAGAAAACGTGTCTGTGGTGTGTGCCAGGGTTGCTGCCTCCTGCATCTAACCTTTCGAGTGGAGGGGGAGCCGCCTCATCCAATGCACTCATTCATTATAGTTACTGGTGGCTAGATTGGGGCAGGACAGTGAAGAGATGGAGGACAAAGAGGACTGTAGAGTATCTGAGAGGTGCTGGGTGTTAATAGCACGTAAATGTTTTATACATTCATCTCTAGTAATAATCGTTATTGCTATTATTTTAACGTGTAATGGATATTGCTAGAGAGGCGGATTTTATTCGGAGGATTTTATTCTATAAAGATCAGGTTTGGGCAGGAGAGGGACAGTGAAAAAATGTAAATTTAATTGATGACTTTGTGTATGTATTGTGTAAGTGTTTGGTGCAACTCTTTTGATGCTTCGACCTCGACTATGGTAAATGTCTGGGTCACAGCTCCAATAACTTCCTGGTTATGTTCAGAGGGGTCTTACAGAAGAATACCCCTGTGATTAGGCTCATAGGGGTATTACATTACAGGGGTATCAAGTGACAATCAGAGAGCAGAAGTCCACGTTACCCCTCCCCCTGGGATCACATACAGGTTATGCATAAACAATGATGATTTATCTTTGTCTCTGTAGTCTGAAGCTCTGCTCCTTCCCCTCCTTCCTCCTTCAGCAGCTCTAAGATGCTGCCTGAGGCACTAGTGGAAGGGGACACTTTAGAGCCCGTTATCTCAGGATCCGTTAGGGCTATGAAGATGAGCTTGGATTCATTTTAAAGATGAGAATATTTAAAATGATACCAAGATCATCATGATAGCCCTTACAGATACAGAGTGATTCACTGTTAAAAACACTGTCGGGAAGTGAGATCTGCATTGGGATCTCAATGCAGAACATCGTTTTCACCAGCGAACCGCTCTGGATCTATAAGGGCTATCATGATGACCTTGGTATCATAGAGTGAGATTATCTTCTTTAAAATGAATCCAAGATCATCTTCATAGCCCTGCAGTTGTCCCCACAATTTAATGTCCCTCTCCTAAGACACAAAAATAAAAAAAAAAACACTAATACTCACCTTTCCACTCTCCCCTGCTGTCTCGGGTCTGGAGTCTTCTCGGGAGCTGCAGGTGTGATGTAAGTGACATCATCACATTGCGCCTTTCAGCTCCTGGTGAAGAATAGTGAAGCAGAGAGCGGAGGGCTCCCTGCTTTATTATTGTATGCAACTGGGGCACCCTGGAGCGGCGGGACAGCATATGCAGGACTGTCCTGTTGTCCCAATGGTGCCCCTGCTACCATAGGGCCCATGGTGCAAGTGCACCGTTGGCTCTATGGTTAAAGCGGCACTGGACATGATGTTCTTATTTGAGTGTAACTCTATATGCCCAGGCACTTGGATCTGTTCATAAAAGGACACTGGCTGGTGACCGGCTCATACAGCTTTATTTACTTGTATAATTATAGTAATCTTTTTCATAAAAAATGGCTGGTCCACTATATAAGCAATGCTACCTCTTGTGCCATCCCTGTATACCTCATAAATTGTAGGCTCTTGCGAGCAGGTTCCTATTGTGTGATTTGATTTTATTACATTTTAATGTCTCATTTTGTCCGTAAATGAACTCTATGACTTGTAGCATTCAGTGGAATATGTTGGTGTTATCTAAATGAAATTAATTATTATTATGATTATTATTATATTGAAGAGAATTTTCATACTTCTTTCCCACAGAAGCATGGCCCAGCCCATAATACAGCTTATGCCTCCATGGTGCTTTTACTAGGGACAAGAAGTAAACTCCCCCTCCCATCGACTTCTCACCCAGCCAAACCAGCACTCTACTACTGTCTGCAGATGAGTGACGGGTTTGGCTTACATCCTAGTTAATAATAATAATAATACATTTTATTTATATAGCACCAACATATTCCGCAGCACTTTACAATTTGTAGGAATTGTAGGATATATACAATGGGACTGATGTCCCTGCTTGCAAGAGCTTACAATCTATGAGGTAGAGGGGGTGACACAAGAGGTAGCAGTGACAGCATAGGAGGTATTATTGCTTATACAGTGGTCCAGCCATTTATGTGATAGCGGTTACTTTCATTACACATAAAACTGTATGAGCTGTCACCAGTCGTGTCCTTTAATGTGCAGATGGTGCCTGGACATATAAAGTTACAGTCCGATACGACATCATATCCTGTAAGACCTGTTTAAAATGTTGGACATTGACTTGTATTATTTCTGCATTTCAGCAGGTGGTGCTAAAGTCACAGCTTTCATTTTCTTTTAAATAGATTTTATTTACATGCATTTTGTAATATATTATATGCACTAAGGCCGGTGCCACCTTCAATGAATAGGAGCCACAGTAGCATGGCCGCAAAACCAGAGAGGAATAGGACTTGTCCTTAGTTTTGCAGCCTGGATTGTCAGACTCACGGACCCCATAAACTATAATGGGGTCGATGAAAACGATGGAGAGAAAAGTCCTCTCCGCCTGTTTACAGTGGATTGGGGTATGGAGTCTCGTACTGGTACTCAAACACTAGTGTGAACCTAGCGTAAACTACAGAACAATAGTAGATTAACCCTAGGATAGTTCTCTGTTATCTTAGTTTATAAAGACACTGAGATCTGAAACCCCTAGTCCCAATATTTTCCAACATACTCTGATATTTTATATGATGCTCAGCATGAATATTATTCTTTGTAATGCAATATTGCCACAAATGTAGTAAATAAGCTCCCTTCACATCTCTAAATTCAGGGTTTTTTTGTGTTCTGCTTTTTCACAGAATGTGAAAAACAGGAGTTCAGTTTACATAATCACAGCAGTTAATGGGTCAAACAAGTAGGGGAAATGACACATGCCAACATTTCAAGTTTTACTTGCTTGAGATCTTGGGTATCGGGTACTATAGGATAAAGATAGTGATTGTTATGGCACCTGTCGAATTTGTTGTGAATTTTTAGTGCACCAAAAATGTGCGACAAAGTACAGTACAATACATGCGATTGGAAATTTCAAAAACCTATTCACACAAAGCAGACTTTTTTAGATTTGAGGACGTGTGCTTTGGCCACTGCCACTAGTGCAGGGTTAGGCAACCTTCGGCACTTAAGCTGTTGTAAAACAGTATGCATAATTGCTCTGTTGTTCTTGGACCTCCTATAGAAGTGAATGGAGCATGTTGGGAATTGTAGTTTCACAGCAGCTGGAGTGCTGAAGGTTGCTGACTCCTGCACTAGTGCATCAGCCAAATGTGCCCATGTAGTGAATTGGATGTTATAAAGTAAGGATCTTGAATAATTTTAAAATCTTTGGGTAAGTTTTTTGCTGGCAGATTTTTGAGGTGGACTCCACCCAGGGCCGGCATCAGCACCTGACTTACCCGGGCAAGTGTCGGGGCTCCAAGCTCCTGAGGGGGCCCACTCGGCTGTGGCAGGGCCCGTGGTCAGTTGGAAATGGCTGGGGCCCTGGACCACCATGATACTGGTCAGGGAAAGCCTGGTTCCCCGACCGCTATACATATTGTTAATGGAAAGGGGTCCGGCTATTTCAATTATATTGAAATAGCATATTATACTGTATGGGGACCACTGTGGAGCATATGATACTTTGTGGGGGCCACTGTGAAGCATATGATACTGTGTGGGGGGGCACTGTGGAACATATAATACTGTGTGGGGCAACTGTGGAGCATATAATACTGTGTGTGGGCCACTGTGAAGCATATGATATTGTGTGGGGGCCACTGTGGAGTGGCACTATTAACAGTATCAGACCCTGTTCACATAGTGGAATCTGGCACTGATTTTGCAGTGGATTCGCCCCTAAATCAGCAGCAGATTCGTCACTCATTCTGTCTCCTATTGAAACTAATTGGCCAGGAAGCTGGAAAAAAAAGCGTCCTGCTGGATCTTGCCGCAGATTCTATAGCTAATTCGGAGGCCGTGGCTTGAGACTCCTCACTGGTTAGACTCATTCATTTGGGACTAATCAGTGGTGGAAAGCTGCAACAGATGATGTTCTGCACCGTGAGCCGGGGGCAGAAAATAAAGAGTAATCCGAGGCAGATGTCCACCTCAAATTTCTCTTTACTTTCCGATGTCTGAACAGGTTGTATCTACTTGTATGGAATGAACTGTATTACATTCTACTCCAGTAGGTCCACCTTAGGAAAAACCCCCAATATCGATAGTTTTTTTGCTGCAGTGTGCATGAGTTACTCCAAAAAGGGCCCACTGAGGCTCTGTCATCCAAGGGCCCACACAAACCTGGAGCCGGCCCTGACTCCACCTCGAAGAACACCTTCAAACTCTCCCATTCATTTCAATGAGGGTCGGGCAGATTTTTTCCTCTAGCTGGTTTTTTTCAGCTAGAAGGAAAAAATAAGCATCAGAACCTATATTCAGGCAGATACTGCCTTGTAAAGCCCATTCAAGTGAATGAGAGGCAGAAAAAAATGCTAGCATTTTTTCTTCTGCCTCCCATTCATTTGATTGGGCTTTGCAAGATGTAATCTGCCTGAAGAAAGGTCATGATGCTGAAAATTAGCTAGAGGAAAACATCTGCTACTGACTCCCATGTGAGTTGGGAGGTGTTTTTAGAGATGGATTTTGAGGCGTATTCCTCCTATAAAATATTGTAATAGGAATTCATCACATCTTGTGACATTCTTGTTTAAAGGGGTTTTCCGAGATAAATTGATCTTTATAATCTAAGCTACGCCCCCGCCTACCTTTTAAATCACTTAGTCTACCAAAAAGCTATATTTACCTAGATCGCCGGGAAAGTCATGTGCCTGCCCCAGGCAAATTTTCCCTTTTTCTGGTGACGTTCCATTTCCCCATCTTCTTTTCTTGACGTCTGCACATGCCGGGACTCCGGCTATATTGTACAGGTGTGGGCAGCCGGCAGACATCAAGAAGAGGAGGTGCCAGCTTCCCAGAACAAGTGAATTTTCGTGCCCAGGAGATCCGGACAGGAAGACAGGTAAGTATGATGGGGTGAGGGAGAAGTTGAGTTAATTAGGAAGGGCTAGCAGTGGACGGGCTAGCTAGGGAAACAGGAAGGGGGTGTGAGTGAGAAAGGGAGAAGGGGAGGGAGTGAACTGAACTTTTTTGAAAACTGAGTTTTTGCCTGGAAAACCCCTGTAAGTAAATAATAGTATTCCCCATAATATAACAATTCTAGGGCATTTTTACTAATAATTCTGCTAGCAGGAATAACAACAGAAGAAATATTGCAGATTTATGAGAAAAGATGCTCCAGATTGGTTTTAATAATAATAATAATAATAATAATAATAATAGTCCTTTAATAGTCCCACAATGGGGAAATTCAGTGTGTTACAGCAGCAAAGATAAGATAAGATAAGCAGATACAAATACAAATACAACATGTACAGGAATGTTCCAAGGTGAGAGGCATTACTTTGATAGCAGACAGGGATTACAAGGATTACATAAATTATTTAAAGGAGTTGTCTGGTTTAGGAAACTCATCTTGAAACAAGCAGTTAGGAAATTTCAAGATAATACATGGAGTTCTCCCTTCAGGACTTGTATCTGTTAGCAGAGCAGGGAGTGTTCCTTCACATTAGTGATCTACACTGACAACAACATTGATTCCAAAGGCAACTATGTAGTGCAAGTGAGCACTCCCTATGCAGGCAGTTCAGCTACACAGGAGTTCAGCAAGAAGGAGGCCCACTGCCACCGCAGCAATGTATAGCAGTATGTGCTAGCTCTTCCCTCCATCTGCCACAATAGCAAATATGACAATTTCTACTTCTTACAAAGTGGAGGATTTTGGGTCCTGCTCCATCTGCTGCTACTGAAAATAAGTGTAGAGGGGGAGGGAGAGGGGGATTGATTCTATCGACTGCGGTCACAGCCAAAAGTACATAGAAGAAGGGTATAGGACCACTCTGGATGCTCAATCTGACCCCTATAGCAAGTGTCTTCATGTCATCACCTAAAAGTTGCTTCACGCCCACTTCTTCTGAATCTGATTGGAGTAACCCTTGTGCCTCATTTCCTGTCAGCGAGTAAGTGTGAGATCTTGCTTAATGCACAAGTGTCTGGGAATTTGCATTAGGAGAGTACACATTAGAAGTATAAGTGAAGCTGACAATCTAAGGGAGGACTAGAAGAATTATGCTACTCTTGCCTGTAAGAATCATGCTACTATTGTCAATAATCGCAATAAGGACCAAGTAGTCAAATAGTAAATTTGCAGGGGGTCAGGCACTGCTTATTCTCTATCAGGATTTGAATATATGTCAGAGTATTTAGATAGAGTTGGGAATGGAAATATAAAATAAAACTTCACTTTTATTATTTATATAAAATTAAAATAGAAAAGAACACGAGACACACTAGTGCTACCAAATGCTACCATGTGATCAATAATGTTGAGGGTTAAGAATCCATATAGCTGAGATACAGTTGATATTACTTTCATCAGTGCTTAACAATTCCCAAACCAAATACTGATCCAAATCAGATCTGCTATCCTGGTCTCTAATAGTCCTAGATCATATATTCCTGGAGTATAGAGACATTTATGGATAGCTCTTTGGATATTGGCATCGAATATCTTAGATGCTTTAGTGGGGGAAGGGTGCTAACAGAAAGAGGAGATTCTTGGGGAATCAGTGGAGTTCAACATAACCTCTCGGTCTGAGAGTTTAAATGGCAGTGGCGCCGGAGTCTCGTATCCAGCTTCCTTAAATCCGGACAGGCCCCGCCCGGAAGGCGTGTCAATGACGCTACGTCCACTCACCATGCGGGGAGGCGGAACCATCGCCGATACTCCTCCCCTCGCAATGTACATCATCTAGAGTGCTCCTCCCAAGGGCCAGGAACCTGTCAAGTCCTTGTCTCCAAAGTTGTCATTGACACGCCTTCCGGGCGGGGCCTGTCCAGATTTAAGCAAGCTGGATACGAGACTCCGGCGCCACTGCCATTTAAACTCTCAGACCGAGAGGTTATGTTGAACTCCACTGATTCCCCAAGAATCTCCTCTTTCTGTTAGCACCCTTCCCCCACTAAAGCATCTAAGATATTCGATGCCAATATCCAAAGAGCTATCCATAAATGTCTCTATACTCCAGGAATATATGATCTAGGACTATTAGAGACCAGGATAGCAGATCTGATTTGGATCAGTATTTGGTTTGGGAATTGTTAAGCACTGATGAAAGTAATATCAACTGTATCTCAGCTATATGGATTCTTAACCCTCAACATTATTGATCACATGGTAGCATTTGGTAGCACTAGTGTGTCTCATCTTCTTTTGTATTTTAATTTTATATAAATAATAAAAGTGAAGTTTTATTTTATATTTCCATTCTCAACTCTATCTAAACACTCTGACATACTATTGTCAATAAATATTAACTCATATTAATTAACTCCTTGGCTAAAGCTGCAGTAAATGTACATTGCTGAAAGTCAAGACTTAAAAAAAAACATAAAAACTATGTCCCAAGACCAGAAATAAGCAGATGTGGAGTCATGTGTTAGCTGTATGGTGGTACAGACACACATCTTAAATGACTGGCTGTTCTCATCCCAGTCTACGCAAACAGTTGTGTGTAGTAAAACAGGGGATGTATGGTATGGCGCAGTGTTACACTGCTTGGATTAGCTGCTGCTCAGGTTGTGTTGCATATTGTATTCTGCTTAGGGGCGTACATATCATATGTGCAACCGGTTCAGCTGCACATGGACCCATTGAGAAAAGGGAGACCACTCAGCTGGACAGTAAAGACGATACACGAAGCAGGGGGGTCCGCTGGTGGCCTCTGCTCTATACCAATGGAGCAGAGGCCACCGGGTGGCACTGTGAGTATTTGTTTGGCGAACCTTGCAAGTGATACTATCTCTCCTGGGCTCAGCGCCAGTCCTAAGGTCTCTTCTGGCCTTAGAGATGTCATGAATGATGTCAGAGACCACTGGGGCCTGTGTAACCCACGTGACCAATCACAGGCCTCAGCGATCTCTGACGTTATTCGTAACATCTCTGAGACCAGAAGACTGGTGTCGGAACCCAGGAGAGATGAGTAACACTGTTTATTATGTTTAATCACCTCTCCTGGGTCTCCGCTTATCATACTCTGGGGTCTGAAGATACCCCAGAGTATAATAATGGTTCGTGGGTGGCAAACCCCAAATTTGGGTGTGTAGGGGCTACTGTGAGATATTAAGCTCTGTTTGCAGACCTTTTCTCTCTGCATTTTTAAAGCGGAATGTGGAACGGAATCCCCAGGTGGAGACCGGGCACAGGTGTGAACCTAGCCTGAGATGTGCATACATGTAATTGCGCCATCAGCAGTGGGTGTCAGCTATACAACTTACAGCTGACACACCTCTGCAAAAGCCAGGACTGGAGCTAACTCAGCTGTGTCATTTCTTAGATGATGTGGGCAATAGAGATACCCTTCAACTCTAGATTGTAAAGAGTGAAATTTGCAGCTAATCTCCTACATATAGGACATGGTGAGAATTTGAAAACCAGCAGCATTTCCTAAAATATGTGTAGATTTTATCTGTATGAGGATATTTTTATACCTCCGTTTCATGTATAACACTGTATTATGGTTATGTAGATAACTTTACCAACGTTGCAGGAGTGGTAGCAGGGACAGTTTTGTGTACAGTACACGGGCTCTCTACAGTCTGAGTCTGCCCATAATAATAATAATAATAAATTTATTTATATAGCGCCAACATATTCCTGAGCACTTTACAAATCAGAGGACACATGAACAGACAATATGAGACATTACAATGTGACAAAGAAATAAACATATCAAACAGTAGGAGTGAGGGCCCTGCTTGCAAGAGCTTACATTCTATGAGGAGATAGGGGGCACAAGAGGTCAGAAGGCTTGTTTGCTACCATGGTCCAGCCATATTTTAATAGAAAAGGTTATGTAACTGAAGCTGTATGAACCTGTCACCAGCCTGTATCTGTGAATAAACATATACTAAGTGCAAGGAGTGCAGTGTAACTTCTAGGTGGAGAAGACAGGATCTGAGGAACAGAGGAGGAAGTATAAAAGGTGTTATTGTTCTACACCTCCACCCACTACACTGTGATCAGGTCACGTGATAAGCCTGACCATACAGATGTGATTTTAGGACAGTTTTGAAGCTGCTGTAGTTGGGGATTAATCAGATTGTCTTGGATAAAGCATTCCAGAGCACTGATGCAGCTCGAGAAAAGTCTTGGAGACGGGAGTAGGATGTTCGGATAACAGAGGATGCAAGTCTAAGGTCATTGGCAAAACGGAGAGGACGGTTAGGGCGGTAGACAGTGACGAGAGAGGAGATATAGGGGGTGCATCGCTATGGATGGATTTGTGGGTCAGTGTGATAATCTTATATTGTATTCTGTGATGGATGGGCAACCACTGCAGAGACTGACACAAGGTAGATGTGTCTGTGTACCGGTCTGACAGAAAGATGAGTCTGGCGGCCGCATTCAGGACAGATTGTAGTAGGGAGAGTTTAGTAAGAGGAAGCCCAATTAGAAGAGAATTGCAATAGTGAAGACAAGAGAGAATCAGAGTGACAATGAAGGTTTTTGATGTTTCCACGGTGAGAAAAGGGCAAATTCTAGAGATGTTTTTAAGATGCAGGTGGCAAGAGTGTGCAAGTGTCTGAATATGTGGGGTAAAGGTGAGATCTGAATCAAATACAGCCCCCAGACAGCGGGCATGCTGCCTCGGGGTAATAGTAAGGCCACAGACAGAAATGGAGATATCAGGGTTAGGTCGGTTAGTAGATGGAGGGAACACAAGAAGTTCAGTTTTTGAAAGATTCAATTTCAGATAAAGAGAAGACATGAAGTTAGAGACAGCAGAGAGACAGTCACTGGTGTTCTGTAGTAGTGCAGGGGTGATGTCATGGGATGAGGTATATAGTTGGGTATCATCTGCATAAAGATGGTATTGAAAGCCAAATTTGCGAATGGTTTGTCCTACTGGGGGTGTGTACAGAGAGAAGAGGAGGGGACCTAGGACCGAGCCTTGAGGAACCCCAACCGCAAGGGGCAGAGGAGAAGAAATAGCAACAGTGAATGATACACTAAATGAGCAGTCAGAGAGATAGGAAGAAAACCAAGAGAGAGCGCAATCCATGAGGCCAATAGAATGGAGCATAGTGAGGAGGAGTTTGTGGTCTACAGTGTCAAATGCTGCTGAGAGATCCAGAAGAATAAGTAGTGAATAGTTCTCTTTAGATTTAGCCATCAAGAGATCGTTGGAGACCTTTGTGAGGGCCGTTTCTGTAGAGTGTAGTGCACGAAAACCTGACTGTAAGAGGTCCAGAAGAGAGTTAGAAGAGAGATAGTGGATTAGGTGGGAGAAGACCAAGCGTTCCAGGAGTTTAGAGATGAAGGGGAGGTCAGAGACGGGTCAGTAGTTAGCAGCACAGGATGGGTCAAGGGAGGGTTTTTTCAGTAGTGGGGTTATGACAGCATGTTTAAAGGAGGAGGGAAAGATTCCAGAACAAAGAGAGAGGTTAAACATTTTAGTAAGGTGAGTTGTAACAGTAGGGGACAGAGACCGGAGGAGGTGTGGCTGGATAGGATCACTTGTGCAAGTAGTGGGGCGAGAAGAAGAAAGGAGCTGGGAGACTTCTTCTTCTGTTACCGGGTCAAATAATGAGAGTTCACAATGAGGAGGGAAGGTGACTGGTGCTGCTTGGAGATTGGGTTATTTCCTGACGGATGTTGTCAATTTTGTCTTTAAAGTACGTGGCCATGTCTTGAGCACTGAGGTCTGTGACAGGTACCCTAACCTTAGGCGTGAGGAGGGAGTGAAAGGTGTCAAAGAGTCATTTAGGGTTATTGGAGAGAGAAGAGATGAGAGAGGTGAAGTAAGCTTGTTTGGCGATGTGAAGGGCAGAGTTCTAGGATTTTAGCATAAACTTGAAGTGAAAAAATTCGGCAGATGTGTGAGATTTTCGCCGTAGCCGTTCGGCACATCTTGAGCATCGCAGAAGAAAATATGTTTGAGGAGTGTGTCAAGGTTGCCGGTGTCTGTGTTGGGATTTACGGACGGTCAAGGGTGCTACTTTATCCAGGGTGGCTTTGAGAGTCTCCTTGTAGTGTTTGGTGGCCAGTTCAGGACAGGAGAAGAGATGGGAGAAAGTGATGGCTGTAGGTTATCTGAGAGGTGCTGTGTGTTTACAGTCCGTAGATTTCTGCATGTGTGGTAGGTCAGTGTGTTTTGTGAAGGACAAGAAGCTTTAATGTTAAAGGAAAGAAGGTTGTGGTCGGAAATTGGTAGGTGAGCGTTAGTAAAGTCAGAGAAAGAACAGCCATAAGGAGACCAGATCAAGGATATTGCCATCTTTGTGTGTGGGAGAAGAAGTAAGCTGAGAGAGACCAAGAGAGGTGGTTAGTGATAGAATGTGAGAGGCAGATGGAGAGACAGGGGTGTTAATGGGAATGTTAAAGTCACCCATAATGAGGGTAGGAATTTCACAGGATAGGAAGTTGGGAAGCCATGAAGAAAAGTGATCTAAGAACTGGTAGGGTGAGCCAGGGGGACGGTAGATGACAGCTACTCGCAGGGAGAAAGGGCGGAAGAGTCTGATAGTGTGGACCTCAAAAGAGGAGAAAGAGAGCAATGGTACTGGCGGAATGACCTGAAAAATGCATTGTGGTGAAAGAAGGACACCAACCCCTCCACCTCGCCTATCCTCAAGTCAAGGGGTGTGTGAAAATTGGAGGCCATCATAACAGAGAGCAGCAGGGGATGCGGTGTCAGACTGTTTAATCCAGGTTTCAGTGACAGCCAGCAGGTTAAAAGACTTTGAGATGAAGAGATCTTGAGTAATGTCAAGTTTGTTGCAGAGTGAGTGGGCGTTCCAGAGAGCACAAGAGAAAGAGACAAGTGGAGGAGAAGGAGACAGCAGACAACGAATATTAATAAAGTTAGAAGGGTTTCTTTGTGAGACAGGTACAGAGTTGAGGTTACCAGAAGGAGGACCAGGGTTTGGACAGATGTCCCCAGCAGCTAGTAGCAGGAGAATGGCGAGAGACAGCAGATGGTTAAATGACTTGTGAGATCGTCTAATTTGTTGCACAGAAGCGCAAGGTGGGTTAAGGTGGTTGGGGAAGGTGAAGAGAGAGTGGGAGCTGAACATAGGAGAGGGAAGGAGAGAGGGAGTGATGTGGATAGAAGTAACAGGAGGTGGGAATGGGCGGTAAGTTTGAAAAAAAAAAGCAGCAAATAGAAACAAAAAACATGCAGTGAACATGGTGAGACAATTGTTTTTAAAACTTACAAGTTTTTGGAGTGATAATTCATCTGATCTGTCTTCTGCCCTGTTTAACTGCAGCTTCTACACACTTGTGATTATCACACTTAGGATTGAATTGCATTGTGCCAACCCCAGCACTTGTGTAATACTTCATTTACTCTGTGGTGCTGTTGTAGGAAAACTGAACACTTGTTGCCTGGTTGATCAACAGATTAGAGTTCTGGGGGTCCAAGCAGCAGGGAACACTTATCACCAGGTGACCCATGTAACAAAAAGAAATCGACTAGTGCTGATGACTCCCTTTACTGATGCTAGACTTGGCATTGCATGGGACTGGTTATATTTCCCTTTACCTAAACTCCTCAATTAAGGGACTTCTATTGTTTTTGGATTGCATATAAAACCATGATTTATAACATTATGGAAAAACTGTGAAATGATTATTAATTTTCATGTTGAAACTAAAATAAGGCATTTGTTGTTTGTGTATTTCCAGGGAGACTATCACAGACCCACTGGAACCACAGTGTGCTGCACTAACATTGATAGGTCAAATGGTGAATGTACAACCAGATGGAGCAGATTTTGCCAAAAAAGCTTTATATTCCAGGTAGTAACTTTGTGTCAAAATAAAATAAGTAGCATATGGCCAGTGTATCTAAGGCTAAGGCCCCACGCACCAAATCGCTGCCAAAAAGCACTGCTGGAAAGACCGTGGCAGAAACGCATCGCATTTTCCGCAGCACTTTTCACAGAAATTGTGCAGAGTTTTCTTCTGCAGACTTTCTGACCCTATTATACCTATACAGAAAAAGCCAGCGTTTCTGTAGGTATAATTGACATGCTGTGATTTACAAAAACGCAACGATTTAAGAAATCACAGTATTTCTGCTGTGGATATTTTTCTGCAATGTGTGGAAGGGATTAGCCAAAATCCCATCCACTTTGCAGGTACTGTAAAATGCAGTGATTTTTGCCGCAGCTTTTTCGTAACGTGTGACCCCGGCCTTAAAGTGGATTTCCATTCAAAAGGAAAAAGTTGGCCATATATTGTATTTACAAATCAGTTAAAGCAATGGTAACCTTTTGTAATTCTGTTTCCTTTACTTACAGCTAAATGTTGCTTTAATACAGCAATGTGTTGGACCAAAGAAAATAAAAACATAACTTATCCCTTTGTTCTCAGGATGGCCACCTGCTGCTGCCTCTCAGACAGTGCAGGTCATCATTGCAGCCAATCACAGGCCTCAGTGGTGACCTGTACACAAGCATCACCTCACTGACTAAGCTCAGCAGTGATGTGCCAATTCCACAGTGGTCAACGCTGAGGTCTGAAGCAGTGACCTGCCTTAAAACAGCACATGAGAAGACAACAGCAACGTCGCAGCAGGAACGAAAATGTAAATTATGATTTTTTTTTTATTTGGCCAAACACATTGCTACATTAAAACACCATTTTAGATGAGTTGGACAACCCCTTTAATTGTAGTAGTTGTATTGTCCATCTACAGGAACTACAGGAAGTCCAGTCATATTGGTTGTCACTTATGCATTGATTCTAAAACATCAGTGTGCTTTACTATTGAGAAGGTCATTTTAGTCAACAGCTTCTTTAAAAAAAAAAAAAAAAAAAAAAAAAAAAAGAAGCAAGTAACAAAGTGACGGCACACTGTAAAACAATAGGGCCAAATAGCTGCTACTACACTGTTACTTATGGCCATTTAAGAGAGAATCCTCCTTAAATGGGTTTGTCCATGAATTTAACTTGGATAGAGGATAACCTGCAGATCAGAGGGTGTCTGACTGCTTGGACCATCACCAGTGACCAGAACAGTATAGTGTTATACGCCATCAAAATGAAGTGGCAGTTGCTCAGAGGCATTGCAGTGACCATATAGCTCTGGCAGTCCTACCCACAAAGAAGGATCAAGGCACCATATTCACCTGATAAGTGGAAGTCCAAGTAGTCAGACGCCCACCAATCTGTAACTCATCCCCTATCCTGTGTATAAATTACACTTGTAGGCAAACCAATTTAAGAGTCATGTTTTCTCTTTAGCTTAAAACCTAAAGTATGTTCCACATTTGTCCTTTAGTTTCAAAGGTATTTACTAAATTATAACTAGGTACAACATAGTTAATGATGTGTCAAAATCAAATAAACTCATAAAATGACATAAAGAAGGCATCAATCATCAGAGTAACACGAGATACCAGTAGACAAAATCTAAAGAAAGCATGGGGGAAACAAAGAGAAAGTAAAAAACATGGAAATCAACCTATGGTAGTGGAGAAAAGGAAGAAAAAGACAGCGCTACTATGGACTTGAGCAACGAGAAGTGGCATCTATGGGTCCACCTGAGGGGAGGGGTGGGGATAGAAGGGGCTCAATCCAGTATCACGGCTAAAGCTGGAGACAGTATGAAAGACCTGGGATGCGAGACCTATTGACCCAAGGAGTCCAGACTTTATCAAAAGTTGGACAGGTATCAGATATAATGGAATTAATTTTCTTGTGAAGCATAATGGTATTGACCCATTGCATAACCTCGGTCAATGAGAGAAAAGATTTTCTCCAGTTGGAGGCAATGTGAATTTGGGCAGCCAATAAAATGTTTTGTAGTAGCTTAAATTGGGCATACTTCAAAGAAGGGGGCTTGAGATTAAGAATAAAGATAGAAGCATGAAATGGGAAAGGCTGTTGGTAGGGCTCTCATAACTCATTGCCACCTGGCTGACACAATTTGTTGGTAACGCTAGGCTCACACTAGTGTTCGGGGTTTCCATTCTTCGGGTCCGCTTGGGGACCCGAAAAACGGATACCCTATCCGCTTAAAAAGCAGTTACCCGCAGATTCCATAGGCTATAATGGGGTCTGCTGGGTTATCGACGATTTTATACTGAAATTGGCGGAGAGAAAATCCAGCTTGCAGGACTTTTCTCTCCGCCTATTTTAAGCGAAATGGGAACGGAGTCACCGAATGCTAGTGTGAACCTAGCGTTAGAAGGCACAATGTAAAGCCCTCCAAATCCATTTATCTTGGTGCCCCCACTTACTCTAGAACTCAGTATCTTATACAGGTATATGCCTGTGTTTGCACCAGATGCATATTATAAAGCCTTTACTTTCATGTTTTTTTTTGCACAGAGCTTTGCTTCAAGAAAGCTTTCCTGATAACATCCTGTCTTGTCCTTGGCTCTAAATATCCAACTTCTTTATGGATACTTATACACTGTGGGGCTCACTTATTAATACTGTCCTAAATTTAGACTGAATGAGACAAGATCAGACAGGCAGAAACTGGTCCAATTTTATCTGAATGTCTAATGTTGTATAGTAAGACTTTTCTTCTCTTTCTTATGCCACCTATTGCTTGGCTTACTTTACAACATTATCATGTACTGAAAATGGTGAACACATTGATCTTGTACATTTTATGAATCCTTTTAGCCACACCCTAATTTAAAGCATTCTAGTGAAGTCCATACATTGTAAAATACTTCCTAAAATTGGCACACACCAAAAATGACACTTTTTTGCTATATACTTTGCCAGAATTGTGGCGCATTTTGCCAAGTAAACCTTGTCTATTTTCTTCTGTAATCGAATGCAAAATCTTGCAAATGTGGTACATAGCATTTGAATAAAAGGAAACTGTTGGCTGAAGATCTAAATTGTAACTCAGTATATATACAGTAAGATGTTTTATTTCTTTATCATTTATTTTTGTCAAATCTGTTTTTATTAGATAATATCTTGACAATTAAATTTTAACATTGCAATTCTTACTGCTTTAACCAAGACCCAACCCTGGAAAAATGTTTCACATGATATAATCTCTAACCCAAACAGAAATCTGTTCATTTTTATCTTCTGTCTTTCACAGGCATCCTGTTATGAGAAAGTGGTCTCAGAGCTACAACTGTCTCCTAATGAAGATGAACATCGAGCACATTTATGTAACAGACTGCTATGGAGGAGTATACAGCCTCCCTCTGGAGGAGTATTACAACGTGAATCCTAAATGAGAAGAAAAGGTCTTCTTTTTCTTCACGTTTACATAGCATGATCGATCATACACTTGACAGCAGTCTGTAACATTGCAACAGAAAGACAAACTTCTACCTACTTACCAAGTATTACTGCATTGAAGCTGTCACTGTCTGTTTTAGCTACAGCTTATCACTGTAAATACATACTCAAGTATTTTGTCCATAGTGCTAAAACTTTTTTTAATTTCAACATGAGCAAGAATAGTATTTGTGATACAAGGGTGGTTTTCTTCTAACATGTGGAATACCCAGTATTAGATCCTATGGTCACCTAACAACTACACTGTAACTACAAACGTGGCCTATTCCAGTGTGCAGAGCTTCCAGTGAGAACGGTAGATACCCAGCATTGAGTTCTAATGATGTCTCTAAAGACGCACATTAAGGTAACAGCCAATTTTGACCGCAGTAACAATAATTCCGGCAACAAAGTCTGGTAAAGTGAACTAATTTGATCATATATCAGCTACTTTTATGTGTTCATTATTTTGCTACTTTTTTGGACAAAAAAGTATTTGGTTTCGGTGAGACTAGGTATAGGGATGTTACATCAATGTTCCTTCTTGGGTAACTTCTAGATCTAGATGATTCATAAAACCAATTGCCCACACAACCAGTCATTCATTTTTCTGCTACATTTCATCTAGTGCCTATAGGTGTTTTAATTCTTGAGTACAAACCTTAGATTTTCAGTCCTTTTAATAGTTTGCTTTAGAAAAGGCGCATCAAAATGAATGTCACATATCTGTACAATAGTGGGGAACAGTAATTTCTTGGCTTCAAACAGTAAAATGATGGGGTCCCAAGTGTCTCTCCAGCTTCTAATAAATTGGCTCTAGAGAATGTATGCAGGCCTGTTCACTGAGTTTGCTTAGTTTATCTTGTTTGAATACAGAAAGAAAAGTAATTTCTTCCCCATAATCAGAACCAGTCTTGCCCATGGGGATTGCAAGATATTGCAGCATAGCTTGGTTCAATTTATTGGTCTATTATGAACATTCTGCTGTGACCTGGCTTCCATGTTCAACTCCTTCCTATAGCACATCCCATTCTTACCACCTTTACTGAAACATTGGCTCTTCTAACTGCAGGATTTGTTGGAAAGTCATTGCTGTTCTGTATCTGCAACTCCTTATGAAGACTTGTATTAATACAAATAGGGACAAACTGCAATTGCCAGTCATTTATTCTAAGATGGAATGTAAATGTGCTCTTATGTATAGGCAAGAGATTTCATGGAAATCTTTTATAAAGATATCATTTTAAAAGTAAGTTTAATATTTTATTTAATAAAGGGCACAATACACAGTCCAGGAGATGTGCTGTAACTTAAAACTTTTGCGCACACACACGTTGCTCCACCCAATGTATAGGTATTCTAAGCATATATCAAGGAGTCAAAATTAAGCTCCAGTTCTAGTAACCCTTTAAGGATACAGGGTATTTTGGACGTTAATGCTTGGCAATTTTTTCATATTTTCCTTATACCTTGCTTGACAAGTTATACTTTTATTTGGCATCATTTTGGGGTACATACTGTATAATGTTTTGATTAGCTTTTAGTAACATTTGTTGGGGGGGTCCATGTGAATAAACCCACAATTCTATCAATTTTTTGCATTTTGTTTTTCAGCGTTCACTCTGCATTAAAATAATATGGCAAGTTTGTTCGGTGAGTCATTACGATTATGGCGATACCATATTTATATTAGTATACTAATAAAACGTCATTTTTCGAATATGAATGATTTTCCTGGGGTCATTGTATTCTGATGCCTATAACTTTTTTTTTTCTTTATTTGTGGGACAGGTTGTAATTTTTATTGGTACCGATTTTTGGTATGTATGACTTTTTGATCACTTTTTATTGCTATTTTGGGGGGGGAATACAAGATAACCAAAATATATTAATTCGCATATTGCGGTATATATTTTTTTTAAGGCGTTCACCCTGCAGGATAAATAGCGCCATTTTTGAATAGTGCGGACTTATATGCACATGGGGATACCTAACATGTTTGTTTATTTTATTTTGTTTATATTATGTGTTTTTGAAATTAAAAGGTGTTTTTTACATTGTATTGCAGTACATTGCACAAAGGCCCTCTATGTGCAATAGAGAAAGGCACTCAGGAGACCATTGCTTGGCCTCCTGACTGCCATGGCCACCCTTAGGATGCGGTGATCTCATTGTGGGTGATCCGAGGGATGGCTGGGGGGGGCAATCTTGTCCCTAAACCACCCGGATGTTGGGATCGCTATTGATCACTGAATCTGGGGGATTAAGCCGGAGTACTACGTCGCTGAGCGTTAACTACAGTTGTGCTAAAAAGTGTACATACCCCGGCAGATTTTTTGTTTTTTTGGCCTTTTTTCAGAGAATATGAATGATAACACAAAATTGATTGTCAAACTTCTGTGCTTTCTCCTTTTAAATCGTAATGACAACCAAAAACGTCAAAATGACCCTTTTCAAAAGTTCACATACCCCAGGTCTTAATACCGTGTATTACCCCCTCTAACATCAATGACAGCTTGAAGTCTTTTGTGGTAGTTGTGGATGAGGCTCTATTTTCTCAGATGGTAAAACTGCCCATTCTTCTTGGCAAAAAGTCTCCAGTTCCTGTAAATTCCTGGGCTGTCTTGCATGTACTGCGTGCTTGAGATCTCCCCAGAGTGGCTCAATGATATTGAGGTTAGGAGACTGAGATGGCCACTCCAGAACCTTCACTTTCTTCTGCTGTAGCCAATGACAGGTCGACTTGGCCTTGTGTTTTGAATTGTTGTGTTGTTGGAACGTCCAAGTACGTCCCATGCGCAGCTTCCTGGCTGATGAGTGCAAATTTGTTTCCAGTATTTGCTGATAATGTGCTGCATTCATTTTTCCTTCAACTTTGACCAAGTTTCCTGTACCTTTGAAGCTCACACATCCCCACATCATCAGTGATCCATTTCCGTGCTTTACCGTAGGAATGGTGTTCCTTTCATCATAGGCCTTGTTGACACCTCTCCAAATGTAACGTTTATGGTTGTGGCCAAAAAGTTCAATTTTTGTCTCATCACTCAAATTACCTTGTTCCAGGAGGTTTGAGGCTTGTCTCTGTGCTGTTTGGCGTATTGAAGGCGAGATTCTTTGTGGTATTTACGCAGTAATGGCTTTCTTCTGGCAACTCGACCATGCAGCCCATTTTTCTTCAAGTGCCTCCTTATTGTGCCTCTTGAAACAGCCACACTGATAATTTTCAGAGAGTCCTGTATTTCAGCTGATGTTATGTGTCGATTTTTCTTTGCATCCCGAACAATTTTCCGGGCAGTTGTGGCCAAAAGTTTGGTTGGTCTACCTGACCGTGTTTTGGTTTCTGGGCATGTTATCAGGCCAAAATCACCAGGGTATGTGAACTTTTGAACAGGGTCTTTTTGAAGTTTTTGGTTGTCATTATGATTTAAAAACAGAAAACACAGAAGTTTGACAATAAATGGCTTCAACCAACCACTCACCGTGAGTGTAGAAAAAAATTTTGTGTTATCATTCATATTCTCTGAAAAAATGCCAAAAAAACAAAAAATATTGCGGGGTATGTAAACTTTGTAGCACAACTGTATACGCTCAGCGCAACATAATAGTATGGCGCAGAGGAGGAAGGAGTTAAGGAAGTACTTTTTTGAATTTTAAAGAGAACCTTTCACTACCTTCACCAGCTACAGTTCTTTGCATACTTTGGCAACACTCCATTTATTTGGGCGTAGTTGGAATATTTTTCTTTGGCAATTCCTGAGCAATCAGTGCAATTGGTTTTGGTGCCTGATATGCTAATTAGGCCAACAAGGGGTGTGATTCTACTTTCTGACTCTGTCTTCCCTGGACACTTTCAGAGGACTCTGAATTATGCCCCTGCCTGAGACCACACACCTGGCACTACAGAGAATAATCAGGCACAAAAACTAACTGCACTGATGGCTCCGGAATGGTGGGGGGTCTAAGATAAATTTACAACTGCGCCAACTGGAGTTGTTAAAAGGTGGGTTAACACTAACTTGGGAGCCCCCTCAGTGCTCACTGGCATGGGGGTGCTGCATCAAGATAAAGGTTACAGATTACTTTTAGATTGTCTGTGTTTTTCTGCAGTAAATAATGGGAGTTTACCATTTGAAGCTGACAACCATATTAATCTACCAGACATGGGTGGATTAAGGGTGGATCCCTGTAACAATATAACGTAAGATAGAAGCCCTCAATGCAGTATAATGTCCCATAGCAGCTCTCCATGCTGTATAATGTCCCATAGTGCCCCCCCCCACGCAGTGCAATATTCCACAGTAGCCCCTCTTTCGGGTCCGTGGTCCCTGGCAACATTCAGGAGACCAGAAGAGAATAGGGACCCATACAGGAGCCCAGGGGAGGTGCATAAACGTAACGAACAGTGTAACTCACCTTACTTGGGCTCTGGTATGGGTCTCCATCCTCTTCCAGTCCCCTGAATGAAGCCAGGGGCCACGGAGGCCTGTGATTGGGACTCATCAGTCACATGGATCATGCGGGTGTCATGACCACACCTGTTAATGGGCCTCAGTGGTCCCTGACATCATTCAGGAAGCCAGAAGAGGGGCTACTGTGGAACATTACATTGTGTGAAGGGGAGCATGAAGAGCTGCTATAGGACATTATACTGCACAGAGGGCTTCTATCTTACATTATTCTGCCTGGGTGTTCAATAATTGTACTCTGTGGTCTGAAGAGACTCCAGAAAATAATATCAGATCTGGTTCTGACTTGTTTGGTCCAAAAAAAACCTGCCAGATGAACCTTGCAAATATTTGCAAGATGAATCTTGCAAGGTTTTCCTAACAAATACCCAACTGCAGTAGACTCCTGTGCCCCCACAACAGTAATCAACTGTATTGTTTGATGCCGATACAGTTGATTATGGAGTTGGATTATAATGGAGGCAAATCGGCAATTACTTGCCATTGGGCCCCCTTACAGCCTTTCATCCTGGACAACCACACATTTTGCCCTTTTTATAATCCGTTCCTTCTGCCAAACAATGGCTCCATCGGTAGTCAATATGATAGTATGAGCAGAACCTAGATTGCTTTATATTACCCATGGTGTTGACAAGAGATAATTGTTATTTAAAAAATACAACTAAAAAAAATGCCTAGACAGCAATATTTTGTGAAAGATTATACAACTACCCAAAACATGGTATTGTAAACATAAATGAATGTAATGTAAATACATGAATGTAACTTTTTTTTAGATCTATAGAACTTCTGTGTTCAGTTTGATGCTTAGTGATCAAGATTCAAGATACTCAAGTGCAACAGGACATAAGAAAATGTATTTAATATAGAGCCAAGCCAATATAAATTACTGCTCCTTCTAGTTCAGGGAGAGGGTCTAGTTAGTGACTGACAGCTTTATTTATATGCAGTGGCAATTGGGGGAAGGGAGTCCCTTGCCTTTGAGTCTTAACAAACAATGCTCTTCCTTTAGAGGGATTTTCAGGACTATGATATTGTTGTCCATTCCTTAGGCTAGGTCATCAATACCACATCAGTGGGGGTTCAATACCAACACCCATACAGATCAGCTGTTCGAAGCATCGGCACTTCACAGACCAGTAACACCACTAAACGGTGGAAGTGCTGGGTGTTAGGCCCCCACTGTTCTGATATTCATGAGTTATCCTAAGGATAAGCCTTCAATATCATAATCCGGGAAAACCCCTTTCTTTTCTGATGAGAGCTCATACAGAGCAGTACAAGCCTGATTTGAGGTTTATTGGGCTGCTTTATGGATATATTTGCCTCTACTATATACTAATTCAGACAGCTCATCCTGGTTAGCACATTTACGTCATGCCTTTTTGTTATATTTTTATAAATATATATTCACAGGTTTTAATGCATAAAAATAATCCCTTGTAAACAAAATTTATTGTATGTTTAATAATCAAAACAGTTTAATAAAAAAAACAGTAGGTTCCTGGAAGATTTGGCTATTTCTAAACCCTGTGGCACTTGTTCTACCCACTTCTATTGTGCTTTATGAAAGGAGCTGTTGTCCTTTGGTACTTTTAATTAAGCTGCAAAATGAGAGTCAGATTTCTGTGTAATTCCCCCTCCAATGACTCATTCACATGCGTAGGCCATCTGGTGTTCAGTTCTTGCACTGGTTCTCTAGTTCTCAACATGTTCTGCTGGAATACCTTTACAAACTACAGATCATAAAACTCTTAAGAAATATAGCCTGGATGTGTGCACAAGGGGTAAAAAATCTGGACCAGAGGGGTACCCCTAAGATAATCGGCTCAATTTGCCATCATATTAATTTTTTAGTATGATTTTTACATACAAATTAGAACCAATAAATCAAATATACACGATCAGAACTTATTACAGATCAAATGTTCTTGGCAAAAATTTAAGATTATAGCAGCAAGATGAATGTCACATCTCTGTGGGGAACAGTAATTTCTTGGCCTTAAACAGTAAAATGACGGAGTTCCAAGTGTCTCTCAACATTCTAATAAATTGCCTCTAGAGAATGTATGCAGGCCTATTCACTAAATTTGTTTGGTTTATCTTGTTTGAAAATTGAAAAAAAAAAGTAATTTCTTCCCCAGAAACAGCATCAATCTTGCCCATGGGTTTTACCAGATATTGCAGCACAGCTTGGTTCACTTTATTGGGTTGCTATGAACTTTTCTTCTGTGACCTGGCTTTCCTGTTGAACTCCTTCCTGTACCACATCCCAGTTTTACCACCTTTACTGAAACATTGCCTCTTCTAACTGCTCTCTTGTAATACTCCAACTCTCCTTCAATGGTCTGCGCTACTTGACATTTGACACAACTGACTGTGCTTACATTTATTCCCTAGTACCACATACTTGAAACTACCTGATCCCTGTTACCAACCTGGTGATCAATGCTCCTGTAACCTCTGGATCTGTCAATGCTGCATGTGACTGACTATTAGTTTTGTCATTGCTATGGTGCATTCTTCAGGTATTCACATTCTGGTTCCACTCTTGCTAGTCATTATCCACAGAAACAATCACTGGATCATCTTGGGGCCTCCTTATCCTGGGGCTAGCTGAATGATTTGACTCTAGGACAGGGGCTTCTATAAGTGAATTTGTTGTTTATGCTGTTGGATTTTCATTTGATTATAGCAGGATTCCCTATTGTAATAGGAGCTGCATAAATAGGTATGTAGTGAACTTTCTGTAAAGCCAATGCACACTGGCAAATATGTTCTGAAAATCCAGACCAGATACAGCCTGCATTTCCCAGACTGAATGTGGTCTAGAGACGAGGACACCTTACATCATAGTCGTCTATGATGCTAGATGTCCCTGCTCCTTGCGGCTTCACTGTGCTGTACTGTATATAGTGGTATATGATGCAATGAGTCCCAGTCTCCTGACTGGGTTCAGACTGGAAAATCCGACCAACATAGGGACCATTCTTTCCAGCCCGTATTCACCCATGTATAGGAGGTCTTATAGGAAGCTGCAAATGGCCATTATATCAAGGTAGGCAGCGAAAGCTGAAATACCAGCAGAGACTGTCCTATTGGATCAGTGTGTAACTTTTATGGGCTACTACCTGTATGATGTTTCATTTACTTTAAATCCTCCAATAATCCAGATACATATATGGGAACATGCAAAAGCATGACAAAAGGGACAAACTGACGTTTTTTTTTCGAGTAATTATTCCAAACTCAAACTTCCCACAGAGTATTCCCAAGTTTAACTATTGTGAAATCCACTATTTTAGATGGAACATGCAGGAACTATTAGAACGTCTTGGTCTAGATATAGTCATTTCAGTTTCTTTAACATATATATTTTAACCAGTAACAGATCTCAATTTCCAAATGTTTCCTGTTGACTGTAAAAGTTACATTATGTGCCTCTATTTACGTAACAATACTTCCTTTAATGGAAACTACTGTGCGCTTTCAAGTTCAAGCAAAGTTTAGTGGCTATTACTGCTATGTGTTCCTTGAGCAGTAACTACAAGTAGAGCATTTTTAGTAAATTGGGACAGTATTTATAGTGTTTGTCATTTAAGGAGTGAAGCAAGACAACTGCAAAGTGAATCTCTCAAAAGCAGGAATTATGAGGGGATACAAGGAAATTTGACAGATGGTTTGCATCTGCTTCCTTCATTCATAAGATGATCATGAGTGATTTCTGGTCAGATATGGTTAAGATATGTGGAAAACCTTCGATAATAGTGCATGTTGCAAAATAATTCTTCAGATGATTAATTTTCACATTGATATATCAAAGAAAACAAAATTATGCTGTTGTGGTGGGACTGTCCAAGACTATACATTTATGGAATATCCTAATGATAATGATGGGTTATCAATATGAGATCAGTGGAGTGTCGGCAGCTGATATCCACACAGTACAGGCCAGAAGCAGACAGCGCCACTGTGTGGTGGCCATGCCGTGCTATTGTATCTCCGCTTCCATTCACTTGCATGGGACATGGATTGGCCATTAATTTGTAATCTATGGCAACCACTTGATTGTATGTGTGCAAAATATAGGGGGAAACGGAACATAAAACCTATATCATTTTGTACCAGCTCATGGCACATTTACAGATTAAACATTTTGAGGACAAATAAAAATGAACTAGAAAATCACTTGATTCCTATTGGTGTCATGACCGATAAAGATATGGTGTTGTTCTTACTGACTGTGCAAAATAGCTCTGAAATGGCATCTGTTGTTGTTTGGCAAAGCAATAACCTGGTATGATGTACAAGAAAGCTTAAGTTTTTATTAGGTTAGGTTATTGGTCTGACAAAACGTAACATCAAGTGAATAACAGTGATTATCCTCAGACAATGGCACCTGTCAAATGATGGGATATATTAGGCAGCAAGCAAATAGTCAGTTCTTGGCCAGTCTAAAGTTGGTGAAATTGTGAAGTTAGACAACTGGGTAAAAACATCTTCAAAATAGCATGTCTTATCAGTTGTTCCTGGTATACAGTTATACCACTAGTACAAAAACAGTTCCAGAAAGGATAATTGGTGAACAGGCAAAAAGCGTATGGGTACTCAAAGGCTAGCCAGTCTGGCCAATCCTACACTAGAGCTACTGTGGCGCAAAGTGCTCAGATAATACTGGCTATAATAGAAAAGTTTCAGAACACACAATGTATCACAGCTTGCTACACATGCATAGACCATTTACTATTTACAACTAGTTCTCTTCCAGATGTTCAACTGACTGTCCCTTTGGATTGCAGGACAAACCTGATCTAATTTACTTTACATAGTGATTATGTGCTAAGTTTCAATGTTACTTTATTGTGAACTCATGTTAAAGAAAGTAAACAACAGTTCAGATAGGAAAGCTTAGGTGCACACAGCAAGACCAGTACAGAAAACCAGAAAACAAAGTCAATATTGCAACACAGGATAGCAGACTAAGGGCAAATAAAGTGAATACTTTCTGGCAACAGTAGTGCAGAGGCAAGTTGCTTGACCATGTACTGGAGTACAACTCTGAACTATACCCCTCAAGGAATGTATCAAGGGGTATTATCATTTTGAGCCTAAAAATGCTTCCCAAAAATTAATGTACAAAGTGAAAATTGACAATTTTAAATAAAAATGCCATTTTGGTGCCCGATACGTTGATCCCACTTTGTGGCATCAGAGACATGCACTCCTAAAACTATTAAGTGGGCTATCCCGGGTACAAAAAAAAATGATATATGTGGGTGTAAACTGCTGCTTGGGCACACAGCAGGGCTCAGAAGGGAAGGAGCACTGCGCTTTTTAGCTTTTGGAGTACAGATTTAGAGGGACTTTCTGGATGCCATGTTGTTTTTGCAGAGGTGCCAGTAAATTGGAATTCCCCAAGAAGTGACCCCATTTTGTAGGGGCAATTTTAGGGTCTTTGCCAATATGACATGGTGTCCAAAATACAACAATCTAAATCTATGCTCCAAAAGCCACATAGCGTTCCTTTACCTCTGACCCCTGCTGTGTACCCAAACTGCAGTTTACGCCCACATGTATGACACTGGTGTACCCAGGATGGCCCCCACACAGTATTATAAGCTCCCAACAGCCCCCCTCCGCTTCGGTGCTATTATTATACTCTGGGGTCTTCTCAGACCCCAGAGTATAATAATCGGAGGCCCAGGGAAGGTGATTAAAAATAACAAACTCTCATACTCACCTTGCCTTACCTTTTCTTGACATCCTCGCTCCATCCTGCCGTCTTCAGGTTCTCTTCCGACGTCGTTGCCGAGGCCTGTGATTGGGCCTCAGCGGTCACATGGGGGCGCACTGACGTCATTACGCGGCCGCGCCCCATGTGACCGCTGGGGCCTAATCACAGGCCTCAGTCATGACGGAGGAGCGCCGGAGAGGACGCTGTGCCCAGGAGAGGTGAGAAAATGTGTTTATTATTTTCAGTCACCTCCCCTGGATGCCCTACCCTGCCATCTATTGGAAAGGAGCCTGCAATATGCCAGGGCCCTTCCCAATAACAGTATGTATAGCGGTCGGGGAACCAGGCTTTCCCCGACCGGTATCATAATGATCCGGGGCCCGGCCATATCTAGTTGGCCGCGGGCTCCGTAACCTGCCGGGTCCATTACTGGTAGCTTCATTAAATAGTACCTTACAGGCCCTCAACTGGTAGCTTTATTAAATAGTACCCACAAAACTCCAGTGTCAACGTCTACAGTGAAGAGGCGACTTAGGCATGCTGGCCTTCAGGGCAAAGTGGCCAAGAAAAAGCCATATCTGAGACTGGCTAATAAAAGGAAAAGATTTATATGGGCAAAAGAACACAGACATCGGACAGAGGAAGATTGGAAAAAAGTGTTATGAACAGACGAATCGAAGTTTGAGGTGTTTGGATCACATAGAAGAACATTTGTGAGACGCAGAACAACTGAAAAAAAAGCTGGAAGAGTGCCTAACGCCATCTGACAAGCATGGTGGAGGTAATGTGATGGTCTGGGGTTGCTTTGGTGTTGGTAAAGAGGGAGATTTGTACAAGGTAAAAGGGATTTTGAATAAGGAAGGCTATCACTCCATTTTGCAACGCTTGACTGGATCCAATTTCATCCTACAACAGGACAATGACATAAAGCACACCTCCAAATTATGCAAGAACTATTTAGGGAAGAAGCAGGCAGCTGCTATTCTATCTGTAATGGAGTGGCCAGCGCAGTCACCAGATCTCAACCCCATTGAGCTGTTGTGGGAGCAGCTTGACCATATGGTTCGCAAAAAGTGCCCATCAAGCCAATCCAATTTGTGGGAGGGGCTTCTGGAAGCATGGGGTGAAATTTCTCCAGATTACCTCAGCAAATTAACAGCTAGAATGCCAAAGGTCTGCAATGCTGTAATTGCTGCAAATGGAGCATTCTTTGACGAAAGCAAAGTTTGAAGGAGAAAATTATTATTTCAAATAAAAATCATTATTTATAACCTTGTCAATGTCTTGACTATACATTTTCTATTCATTTTGCAACTCATTTGATAAATAAAAGTGTGAGTTTTCATGGAAAACACAAAATTGTCTGGGTGACCCCAAACTTTTGAACGGTAGTGTATGTACAAGCACTGAGCCCTTTGGTATTAAATCATTAAATTTAATGGTGATCTGTGTCTGCTCTATAAATCCAGAACTTCTTTAAAGTGTGGAGAAGTGTGCATCTATGAGTAGGTTCCTACTAAACTCATCAAAGTAAGTAGTGGTAGCAGCATGTATCTGGGGTGTGTGGACTGTGTTGGTATGTGATCTACACTCAATTTGCAGCCTGAGCGAAGGGTAAGTGACCTGGGTGGCTGAAAGCTGCCTCGGATCACATGAATATGGGGTCGTGATGTTGCCAGAACTCTACAGTCCATCATCAGCATCCCTGGTACCAATTAAGTAAATTAATACTCCCTGGAAAACCCCTTTAACATTTCTATTTTTCAAACCATTCTTACTTTGCTGTATTTTTTCTACACCTTCTTAAAACTTTTGCACAGTATACTATACTAACATCATGTAACAAATAAGACTGCAGACATAACTCTCACACAGACACTCTGAGTTTTATCATCTATGGAATGTAGTAAGGGTTCTTTTATAGGATGTTGCGGAAATATTCTACCATTATTAGCAAACACTAAGAACTAACATCATTTGCAATCTTTTGTGGGCATAATGTTTCTAACGGAGTATACTGAGAAACTGAGTCTGCTTTATCAGTGCAAAAATATATGCCTGCTACAACTTCCCCTTGATATTATCTGCTTGGTGTAGATTTTATCTGCCCAACTGTGGTGATCATCAGGTTATTGCTAGCTGGTCTGCATTTAAAAAATAGGTTGTTCTGACCAGGGGTGTAGGCCCCAGTAGCACTTAGTTGGTCTAAAAAGAAATATGTTCTCCTAAAATACCAATAAAAAAAAAGTCCCTGCGTCTTATAGTTCAAAGTCTGCTTCCTTTTAATTGAGAAAAGTGCTTCATCAGAGCTTTTCCTGATCAGTGTCAGAGTTGTGTGTCTGCACAGCGCTCTCCCTCCCTGTCCCAAACTGATCTGTTAGATCAGTGCAAAATAGGGGGAAGGAAGCTGCATCCTACAGTATAATGCCCCATTAGTGTCTGTCACATAGTATAATATTCCATTAGTGACAATAACACAGTATAACTCCCCATTAGTGCCCATCACACAGTATAATGCTCAATTAGAGCCCCCACACAGTATAATGCTCCATTAGTACCCATCACACAGCATAATGCCCCATTAGTGCCTGCCATACAGTATATTACTCCATTATAATGTGTGGAGGCATCTATAGGACATTATAACCTGTGGAGGTCAATCATGGGGCTTTTCGTGTATATGCCCCTTGTGGGCAGCAGGAACAGACTATTAGCTAATAATCCCCTTTATCTTCTCTAGCATACCAGTTAGTGACATTGTTGACTCTATAACTCGATTTGTCCACCAGGAAATGTTAAATTAATATAAAATATTTTCTCCTAATTTTTCTTTCCTAATAGTCAGATGTGTCTTATCGTCCAAAAAAATATAGTAATTTATATATATACAGCACTATGCAAAAGGCAGGCGGAATTGAGAAGGAATTGATGCTGTTTTGAAGACAAAGTGTGGTCACACCAAATATTGATTTGATTTAGATCTCTTTTTTTCATTCACTTTTCATTTTGATAATTGACAAAAATGAACTATTATCACCTGCCTAAAACTTTTGCGCACGCACACACACACACACACATATATATATATATATACTGTATGTGTGTGTACATTCCTCAACATTGAGGCTGATGGCTAAGTGCCTAAGCTGTGAAGTCAGCACTGTTCAACGTTGCGTGTTCCAATGATTGTTGAAGAACAACGAACTTGGAGTGGCAGCACAATTTGTGGAGTCAAACCTTTGCACAGAAGGCACATAGTGGTCCATTCTGTACTGCAAGTGAAATTGGCCGTCACATCCTAAGAATAGGGAGGCAGACACAAGCCATCAGAAGGCATTTGCATGACTTTGGGCTAAGAGCCAGACGTACAGCTACAGGTGTTCCACTGATGTAATGCTACCACTCTAACATGGTACACTGCAAGAAGGGGTTTGCTCGACATTTTTGCAATATACTTTATTAATCTTTTGTACTTTCTCTTACCAGAACACTGATTCTAAAGTTCTCCTTAGCAATGCTCTTAAGTGTTGGAGACCCATCCTGTATTCACCCTGTATTGCCAGTATATGAAGATATAGCAGTTGCCAAAGGGTGGGGAATCACTTCAACTGGCTGTATCTCTCACGACCGTGTGCCTGTCGCGGGGCCGATATTGATCGACACATGGGTGACATCCATGTGCTGCCCGTGCCTCCGCAGTCCCATTTATTGAGGACAGTGAGTACGAATACAAAATGAACAGGAATAGAACCTGTCCTGAGTTTTGCTCATGGCCTCATACACTGGACCGTGAAAATACAAGGTCGTATGTATGGGTCAGAAATGAATGGGTCAGTGTGCTAGCTGTGAAAAACATGGCTAGCACACTGACTGTCATGTGCATGAGTCCTTACACTGAAGCATATATAGTTGAAACCAGAAGTTTACATACGCTACATAAAAAGACACATATGCATGTTTTTCTCACTATCTGACATGAAATCAGAATAAACTTTTCCCGTTTTAGGTCAATTAGGATTACCAAAATTATTTACATTTGCCAAATGCCAGAATAATGAGAGAGAGATAATTTTTAAGGCATTTTTATTACTTTCTGCAAAGTCAAAAGTTTACATACACTAAGATTACTATGCCTTTAAACAATTTGGGACAGTCCATATGATGATGTCATGTCTTTGGAAGCTTCTGATAGGTTTGTGGCAACATCTGAATTAATTAGAGACAAACCTATGGATGTATTTTAACACACTGCTTCTTTGTGTAACATCATAGGGAAGTCTAAAGAAATCAGCCAAGATATCAGGAAGAGAACTGTGGCCTTGCACAAGACTGGTTCATCCTTGGGTGTAATTTCGAGATACCTGAAGGTGCCTTGTTCATCTGTACAAACAATTATACGCAAGTACAAACAAGATGGGAATGTCCAGCCATCATACCGCTCGTGAAGGAGACGGGTTTTGTTCTTTGGTACGAAATGTGCATATCAACCCAAGAACAAAAGTAAAAGACCTTGTGAAGATGCTGGCTGAAGCTGGTAAGAGTGTGTCATTATCCATGAGTACTGTATCGACATGGGCTGAAAGGCCACTCTACCAGGAAGAAGCCATTACTCCAAAAGAAACATAAAAAATCCAGATTAATGTTTGCAAATGCACACAGGAGCAAAGACCTTAATTTTTGGAGCCATGTTCTGTGGTCTGACGAAACTAAAATTGAACTGTTTGGCCATAATGATCATCGTTACATTTGGAGGAAAAAGGGAGAAGCTTGCAAGCCTAAGAACACCATCCAAACTGTGAAATACGGGGGTGGCAGCATCCTGTTGTGGGGTTGTTTTGCTGCAGGAAGGACTGGTGCTCTTCAGAAAATAGATGGCATCATGAGGGAAGAACATTATGTGGCAATACTGAAGCAACATCTCAAGATATTAGCCAGGAAGTTAAAGCTTGGGCGCAAATGGGTCTTCCAAAGGGACAATGACCCGAGGCATACTGCCAAACTGGTTACAAAGTGGCTTAAGGATAACAAAATGAATGTTTTGGAGTGGCCATCACAAAGCCCTGATCTCAATCCTATTGAAAATTTATGGGCAAAGCTGAAAAGGCAGGTGTGAGCAAGACGGCCTACAAACATGGCTCAGTTACACCAGTTCTGTCAGGAGGAATGGGCCCAAATTCCTACCAACTATTGTGAGAAGCTTGTGGAAGGATATCCAAAATGTTTGACCCAAATCATACAGTTTAAGGGCAATAGTACCAAATACTAATGAAATGTATGTAAACTTTTGACTTTGCAGAAAGTAATAAAAATGCCTTAAAAATTCTCTCTCTCTCATTATTCTGGCATTTGGCAAATATAAATAATTTTGGTAATCCTAATTGACCTAAAATGGGAAAGGTTTATTCTGATTTCATGTCAGATAGTGAGAAAAACATGCATATGTGTCTTTTTGTATAGTGTATGTAAACTTCTGATTTCAACTATAAAAGTTGGCTTACTTGGTCCCAGAATTTTACAACATGGTTTCGGCGCATTAAGCCATTCCCATTTTTTGAGAAGTCACATTCATATGTCTAGCAAGTTGTTATGAAATGCCTCAGAAACGTGCCATAGATGTGCCACAATTGTTACCAGTCATAACCATAATAGTAAATATGGGTTTCAGTACTGACAAAAAGCAGGAAGTCTGTGTATTGCAGCTGTGTGAAATTGGCTTTAGGCTCTATTCACACTAATGTCACTTTTGTTGAACGATAACAGACGCTTTCCAAGTGCTAGAGCAGGCTAGGCTAGTCTACCAACCAAAAAAAAAAAAAAAAACACCAGAAGCCAAGTAATGCCAACTAATGGCATAGTACAGAGGAAATGCCATACAAATCTGTGGGCTATTAACGAGAACGTCTCTCTATAAGAAGAGAATAACGCAGAGATGACCTTCAGTGTGAACAGCACATCATCCCTGCTCTACAAGCACAATATTTCCTAGCTCAGCTCGTCTTCTGTGCGGTAATACATGGCTGTCCTGTCAGTACTTGTACATAAAAATCTCGTCACTGACAAAGAGACCATGGCAGCGGCTATTGGCAGGATCCACACTGACACCTTGCAGTAACATGGAGCCGCTGGGAGAAGCAGTGTGTGGACAGAGCCCGTGCACCAGGGAAGAGGAAAGGGAGGAGCCATCAGGAAAAGGGGAAGCAGTGCAGGAGGAGGAGGAGGGTGACTTGTACCTGTGCGATCAAAACACTGTCACAAGGGGCAGCGATCAGCTTGTACGGGGTGACACGGCGGAGGCTTCCTGTCTGCAGTCATACACGGGGCAGCGAGTGCTAGTAGCAGAGCTAGGTGCCCTGTGCAGCCCATGCCAGCTCGGCAGCAGTGACTAGAGTACAAAGGGTCAATGCCCTGCACTGTTCCCAGGGGCTGACAAGCATAGGAGAGGATGCTGAGCTGGCTGTGTGTGCTCTCTCTGCTGTGTGCCCTGTACCCGGGCTCCTCTGCCCGCTCTTTGGAGTGGTTCACCGCCTTGGTCCGCACAGAGTACACGGAGCCGCTGACCAACACCACGGTGCTGGGTACCACAGAGAGCGGCCGCTATGGGGACAGCTCGCCTAAGGAGAGCGTACAAGGCTTGGTAGGCTTCCCCCGCGATCCAGGTCAGCTGGAGGGTTGTCACCCTGACGTCCAGTACATTGTGCCCGGCATGAGTGCCAGGGCCATGGAGGAGGGAGAGCCCTGGATAGCGCTGGTGGCCCGAGGAGGCTGCACGTTCAAAGACAAGGTGGTGAACGCTGCCCGCAGGAAGGCATCAGCGGTTGTCATCTACAACGAGGCCAAGAATGGCAATGGCACGGTTCCTATGGCACATCTAGGTAAGTGTCATGCGGCTCGGTGCCCTTTACTCAGGATGGATGCTGGTTGTCTGTGTGGTCCCTGGAAGTAACACCTGGCATTCTGTTCGGTCTGTGTCACCCACAACATGTATATTATTGGGAGTATGATCCACTGTCATGTATCTGCCTTCAGAAAGTTATATTGGTACTTTTAGGAACTGGCAACAGCTATATGTAGATGTTTAGGCTCTGTTCACACTTGTGTCCAGTCTTTAGCGTTTCTGTTTTGGGTAAGAGCAGAAAAACAAAACAAAAACAGAGTACTTGATCTGTCATGTGACTGGCACCAATGCTGCCACCCAGACACTGAGTCAGTCAGGTTCCTATGGTGTCAGGAATAATAGTGCTGCGCTATTCTTCTAGTCAGTTATGAAGAATCTCAGACGGACGTGTGAATAGAGCCTTAAATTAAGGCAGCTTTCTATTCTGCTATTTTTCCAATGTTTTGATTGATTTGCACACTGACTGTGTGACTAAATGCATTCCTATAGAACAGGGGTAGGCAACCTTCAACAATACAGCTGTTGTAAAACTACAACTCCCAGCATGCATACTTGCTCTACTGTTCTTGGAACTCCCATGGAAATGAATGGAGCATGTTGGGAGTTGTAGTTTCACTACAGCTGGAGTGCTGACCCCTGCTATAGAATGAGGTGCACAGTCCACCTGCCTGGTAAAATTAACTTTCTAGCCCAGGGGTATCTACATAGAAAGGTTTTCAGTAGAAAATAAATATCTCCTCTTCTCTATCAACATATATGTTCATCGCAACCTGTTGATCATATTAATACTAAGGGTACATTCACATGTAGGATTTTGCTGCTGATTGTTTTCAATGGGAGACAGAGATTGCTGCTGAAAAAATAAGCATCCTGCTCGATCTTGCGATGGATTTTGCGGCTCGAGACTCTCTGCTGATTCGGCCCATTTATCTGGCCCTAATCAGCAGTGGAAAACCGCAACGGAATGCTAATGCCCTGCATCGGCATCCCGTCGTGGCCAGACCACGGCCAAATATGGCTGGGGAAAATGAAGAAGAATTCCACTTCATTGTCCACTGTGTGGACGTACCCTTAGAGTGGATTCACATACAGTAGATTTTGTCACAGAGATTTCTGCTACTGAACACAACTGCCATTCTTGTGAATGAGGCCTTTTTTGGTGTATTCCAGGTTTCATTCAGATGAATGGCACAGTTGCAGGCATTTTTGTGAATAAGCTGGCTGTTAAATTTTGAACTGCTGAAGTGTCAAATTAGTGGAAGAGTGAAGAAATCAGGCGATACCTTTTAGAGGCTGAGTATATTTGATGGTGATACTCAGTTAGCCTCTAAAAGGTATCGCCTGATTTCTTCACTCTTCCACTACTTTCTATGGCTAACACGGTACAACATTATACTACTATCAACTTGGAAGTGTCAAATTGTTAACCTTCGGCGAAAACCTGCGACCATTCTTCCCACACAGCCAACCATTAACTAAAACTGGTCACAACCAGAATAGGTTGTGTTGGATTTTCTTGCCCATCTTTTGGCTGTAATTGTTTGTGTGTGGGCAAGACTGACAGACCTTTGGGCAATTTGTGTATTGTGGGCTTGTGTTTTTCAAAATAAGGGCTGGTCAGAAATCTCGTAGGTTGGAACAAACGTTTGTGTTGAATAACAAATGTTCGTTTTGTATTATGATTGTATATTAGTGTGTGTCAAATAGTTTTTATTTTAACTTATTTATTAAAATGTTTTTAACAAAAGTTTTTTCATAACTGTTTTATAAAATTGACATTATTTCCTTTGTATCACCTCTTTTATATTATTAGAGTTTCATCTGTTAAAGATCATGTGTTTGGGGGAAATGAACATTCTTTGAAATGCTTGTTGTTTCTGAGTTTGGAACAGGCTTCTGTATGAATAATATCACTCTAAAATCTAATGTGTATAGCATGCTTAAGGCTCAGGCCCCACATTGCGGAAACGCAGAGTTTTTTGTTGCAGATTTTAACTGGTGTTTTGAGCCAAAGTCATGAGTGGATATAATAGAAAGGGAATGTCTGTCCTTTAGATTTTCCATTCCTTTTCAAGCCACTCCTGACTTTGGCCCAAAATCTGCAACAAAAAACACTGCGTTTCCACAACATGGGGCCTTAGCCTAAGGTTGAAGCCCCACGTGAATAAACACTGTGGTTTGGACGTGGCGGAAACTCTTCATTTTACATTTTTTGCAATGTGTGGATGGGATTCTAGTGAATCCCATCCACACATTGCAGAACTATACCCGCAGTGGACACGGGGATGTGCCGCCCATGCACAGACCATGCTTCCGCGGCTCCTTTCATTAAATGAATAAGAGCCACGGAAGCACGGGACGCAAAATAGGACAGGAATAGGACATGGTCTATCTGATACGGCCCAGACTGTTGGCCCACACAAGGGACCATGAAAATCACGGTTGTGTGTACGGGCCCATAGAAAAGAATGGGTCCGTGTGCTATCCGTGAAATACACGGATTTCACACTGACCCACACCACAGTCATCTGCAACGGGCCTAACTCTGCGGGATGCTGTGAACACTAAAGTGAAGCAATTTATATGTGGTGTTTTTAGTTGCTGTTGGCTATAACCCTTATTGACTATTACTGTCAGATAATATGCTACACTGTGGGGTCGACGACTTTTACATCACTCGTGGCTGCATATTAGATTCAGGTGGTCTTATCTGTATGACTTTATTTGAGAGCCAATACTGCACCTCATTGGCAATTTTTTGGCACAAGTGCACCTATCAATCAGGGAGTATTAATATATTCAACACCATTCCTGTATTGTTCCTTATTGTTTTACAATGTCATGCTTTGTTATATTAATTAGAAGTATTAAACGTTATATTTTAATTCTTCAGTTCAGCCACTTAGTGTATTCTGAGCTAGGTTTTCTATTTATACTCTCTATTTTTACCCCTTTTAATTGGTTATACAGTACTCACCTGTCTGTTTGGCCAGGGATCCAGTGAAGAGTTTCTGTTCTTTTTGGTCTGTGGTCTTTTTGATATTTGGCTTGCACAGGAGTGGGTTGGCTCAGCCACCGATTGGTTGATGTGCTCATGTCCGGGCAGAAGATTAACAAAGAAGGGTACAGTGTCTGCGGAGTGTGTTTACTGTATGCATCGTGAGAACTACCAGCACATATGTATATAGATCTATAGGCAGATGGAAGCCAAGAGAACGTTCATTTGGCAGTATCCATAGTGAATTCTGGTTAATTTAGTGAGGTATATATTTTACTAACATGGGCACCTAAAGGTGATAGATGCGACCTCAGGGTGGTTCACACAGACCCAGTTTTATTATTGTGGTTACAATAGACTTTGGTGTAAATGTGGTGCCTCTAGTTTGAGCTACAATTTTTCTGACTTGCTAAACGTGTGAGTGTGTCTTCTCAGAAAAAGATGCGCCAAAATTGTGTCATAAAATTCTCAAAGTAAGGCAACTAAAAGGTGGTATAAAGTGGACTAGAGAGTCTAAATATATGTCAGATTTATCATCCAGCATCAACCACAGTGATAAATCTGGTGTATTTTCAGACTGCTCACACTGTCATACTTAAAATAAAAAAATGTAACTGTATTTTTTTTTCTTTGTCACGCTGTGGTCAGATGTTTGCTGTAGGACAGTTAGAAAACATAAAACTCACTACAAACAGTACATTTTTTGTGGTGTTCTTCCTTGCCATTATTTTGGGCAATGGCAATTTTTTTTTTTTTTTTTTTTAACTGTAGGATTTTCTTTTAAAGGGCTTGTCCCGTTATGGACCCTTATTCCCTATCCACAGTACAGGGGACAAGTGTCTGATTGCTGGGGGCTTGTCCGCTCGGTCTCCCAGTTGTCAGGAGGGCCAGTGTGCTTACATGTTCGGTGCTCACTTCTTTCGGGCTGCTGGGACTGTAATGTGCCCACAGCCCCATAGAAGTGAATGGAGCGCCGGACACGCAAGCACACTAGTCCTCCATTCACAAGAAGGCCTTAATGCTTCTGTAGAGAACAGTGCAAGAGGCCACATCCAGGCCTCCAGCTACCATGGAAACTCCTTTCCTCTATCTAAGGGTTAAACTGCCAGGGATTGGAGTTATCTGTCCCTGCCATTTGTGGCAGGAATCTGGCCATGTGTGTCATCCGGGCTCCTGTCAGTAAATGGGTGGATTGCATTAAAGATAATCTGTCAACTAATAATAATAATACATTTTATTTATATAGCACCAACATATTCCCATCTATTTTGCTTATTTGATATTTAAAAGAAACGGGGGCTTGTGAGTAAGGTGGGGAACCAATTTTACAAAAAAATAAAGAAAACCTATTGGTATCGCCCTATCATAAACTGCTTGAACTATTAAAGGGGTTGTCCAGGAAGTACATTTTTTTTTTTTTTCCCTGGAGGCTGGGGAAGGTGAAAAATAAAAATTATAAATAATAATAATAAAAAACATACTCGCCTGTTCCTGACGCTCCTGTGTCCCAGGACACTGTCTCCGTTCCCATGGCCTGTTCCGGCCGAAGTCCTCATTGCACATGACGCTTTGGTCATTAGGTTTAAGGAAAGGACCCAGAACGTTACAGGTGACGTAGGTGTGTGATTTCCCAGTTCTTTTCCTTAGGTCACTGATTGGCCTGAGTGGTCACATGCGGCGAGGACTTCCGCCAGAAAAAGCCCTGGGGCGCCGATGGACCAGACAGTGGTGGGGGACACCGGAGCTCTGGGGACAGGTGAGTGTGGTTTTTGTTTTGTTTTTTTTCACCTTCCCGTGGCTTCCAAGAAAAAAAACAAAAAACTATGTACTGGGCAACCCCTTTAAATTATAAAAAATATTTATTACAAACTTACACTATAATGGAGAAAAAAAGGCACATAATGGTCATGTTGCCATTTTTTTAGCTGATTTTCCTCCCAAAAATAATGGAACAAAAAATTGTTAAATTCCCTCAAAATGGTAGCACTAAAAACTACAAGTTGCCCCGCGAAATAGCTAGATATTAAAATGGTTGATGTATAGTGTTCAGCTAGGCAGCAAATGTTAATATAATAAGGAATATCTCGACATGTGATGGAGGAACACCCACGTGGCTCTTGGTAATAGTGTGTTTATGTCAAGCAGCTCCTTGTCTCAGTTATGATGACTTGCAATAATGACATGCAATTAAAAGTTTTCTGGATTTTCTGACACTCTATGTGTCATGTACAGTATATAGCCAACCAAATTCTTCTAACATATAAATAGGCTATTATTAGCCAGGCAGCATATGCCAAAAGAGTGTCCTATTGTCACGTACTTGGTTGGTATATAATACTGTGCAAAAGTGTTTATTTTTGTCAGTTAACAAAATGGAAAGTGAATGAACAAATCTAAATCCCATCAATTTTTGGTGTGACCATCCTTTAAGAGGGAGTCCTAGAAGTGATGATATGGCCCCAACAGAGATCTTAACATCATCATGTCTGTCTTGTATCACAAGAAGAGACATAAGGATTTGAGCAAGAAGATTTATTTTGTATTTTGTTAGTTGACAAGAATAAACTATTAGCACTTCTATTTTTGAAAATATTTTTACTTTACAGCATTTTTTCTGCACCTGCATAGAACTTTTGCTTCTTAACGTAGTTGGCCGTGATTTTACACTATACACAGCACCGGGTGCTGTTACCACAACTCAGCTGTCAATGACTGCAGCTGCAGCTCAGGCAGTGGATAAATATTCCTGAGCTTTTTGACTTTATTATTATTATTATATATTTTTTTTAACTACAACTGTATGGGAATAAGTGACAGACATGTGTATCAGTACAATATAAACTTGAATATATTTGGCAGAAAATGAGTGACTGTGGTTCATGTATGCATTGGAGACTCCATTACAGATATGGTCAAAAAGTCCTGTATAGAGGACCTTTTTTTTTTTTTTTTTTTTTTTTTGTTAAATCTGCCCATATACATTAGATGGTCAACAGATGTGCATCTAAGCTTTAGTATATATTGGAATTTCCACATTCCTGATCCTTTGTTCCTAGAGACTTAATCCCCTATCACTATGTTTATTTACTAGTAGAAAGATGGCTGTTTAATGTGTACGGTTGGCTTTACATCATGAATGGTGCCAGTAGTGTTTGCTTGGCTTCTGGCATATTATATTGTACCTTAGGTTTTATGTGTGTATTTACTGTTCTGCTCCTGATGATATCATTTTGTATTGTTGTTTTTAGTAGGTGTTTGTCCTTGGAGAGAGAGCAGACAAAGCTGTTTGTATGTGAGAACAATGGAGACGCAATGAGGAAACATCTGGGGACTGATAGTTGGCTGACCTGAATTCATGGATGCAGACAGGGATATAAATTTTCTTGAAATGTAAATGGAGTTGCTTCTCTGTTTCCCAATATTACCCTGTCCTTGGTTCTGGATGTGTGGCAGGACATGTAAACACTGCACGTTTTCTGTAGACGTCATACTTTGTGTTTAACCGGTGTAAATAAGTAACTTCAGCTTTGATATTGACGACATTGATGTAATATTCTGTAGTGTCCAGCTGTCCTCTGACTTTTCTAAAAGGCCATGATGGTCTTGAGCCTTCAGTGTAGTAAGTTGATAGGGAGGCCATAAGTATATCGTTGAGGCTATGTGTAAAATAAAGTGAGAACGCATCTTACTAGTCATGCAGTAACAGGTCTAGGCAGGACTTTGCCTTCCAGCGCAGGGTTACACATATATCTTCATAATGATTAAAATAACATTTCCAGCTGCAAATAACAGATTTTTGGGTATGCTATGCTGAGGAGTTACCCACTGATGTTTGTTGTCATAGTACCCCAGGAGCTGATATCCATCTCTCCACAGACCCTGAACAACATATAAGGGTGGGTTCACACTTACGGCGGCACTCCTTCCACTGCAAATCCAACCTAAATGTCGAAAAACTGGATACGCACTTGAATGGGGTTTTAAAGCAAAGCGTGGGTGTGCACTTACACCCTCTGCGCCGCGAAGCCGGTTTTTTCATCGGAAACAAAGTTCTGCATGTCCGACTTTTTTTCCAGTGAAAAAAAAAAAAGGCTTCGAAGCGCAGAGGGTGTAAGCGTACACGCGCGTTTTGCTTTAAAAACCCATTCAAGTGAATGGGGTTTTAAGAAAAGCATCTCAAACCTTTACCTATCCAGTGCCTATACAATTTTCCGACATTTAGGTCGGATTCGCGGCGGACGGAGTGCCGCCGCAAGTGTGAACCCACCCTAAAACTGTTTTTTATCAAGTCACCATTTACATGATAAGATTATCTTTTTGTGACCAAATGATTTGCTTAACATCTCTTTATGCAATGTTTCCACATCAACTTCAGGAAATTCTCTTTGTAATGCGTGCAAAATAAATATGGAAACATTTTGTTTTTATAGAGTCTTTGAAAAAGAAGAGCAGAGAAAAGATCCATTGTTTTGTTTTTTTGTTTTTTTTACACATAAGTCATCCTTCTTCTGCCTCTTTGCATTTTCCTCCCACATATTCAGCAAACATTTCTTACTGCACTAAGCAAGGGCAGTGATGCGGATAGAGGTAGAAATGCAGACTGTAGAGGGTTTACCATGCTCTAGACATCTGTTGTCCTTATGGGTCAAGTCTATGACCTCCTGGAGCACAATGTCTCCTGGTCAAATATTGTTTGATCATGCCCTGCAAATAGCGGAAACCACTTCACTGTAACTCAAACACATATGGCTTCTCTATCCATATGGAATACAGGCAGAGATGAATGGTGGCATGGTGTGATAGCTGCCTGGTTGTTAGTTTATTATGCTGTTGGCATGACTGTTCCAATCCAGCTATACGCTAAACAGATAAGTTCTGCCAAACAGTCTGATTGCTAGGGATATACCACCAAACCACCACATTCTTTCTTAATAGGATTGGTTGGCAACAAGGCAAGTTGCTAGCACCCAATCTGCCTTCAGCTTTTAGTTCAAGGAAAAATTGCCACAATACTAAATGCAAATAACAAGGACGAATGTTTGGCATGACTTTATCTCCTGATTTATCACCAGAGTATTGTTAAATACATTGAGGTGGAGAACTGCATTAAAGCCATATTTACAATTCAGAAATTGAGGTATTTTAGATATACAGTGCTGTGAAAAAGTGTTTGTCCCCTTATGGATTTCTTTTGTTTTTGCAGATTTGTCACAATTTAAATGTTTCAGATTATCAAACAAATCTAAATATCAGACAAGATAACCTAAATACAAAAAGCAGTTTTTAAATGACGATTTCATTTATTAAGGAAAAAAAGCTATCCCAAATAACCTGACCCTATGTGAAGAAATAATAGCCCCAATGAATTAACTGTAAGTAACCACATTTTTTGGAAAGCAGAGTTCAATTTCACTGACCAGACCAAGACCTGATCACTGCCAGACCTGTAGAATCAAGAAATCACTTAAATAGAGCTTGTCTGACAACATGAAGTAAGCTAAAACATCTCGAAAAGCCAACACATCATGTCCCAATCTGAAGAAATTCAAGAACAGATGAAAAGAAAAGTCATTGACATCTATCAGTCTGGAAAAGGTTACAAAGCCATTTCTAAGGCTTTGAGACTCCAGCGAACCACAGTGCTTTGTTATCCACAAATGGTTAAAACTTGAAACAGTGGTGAACCTTCCCAGGAGTGACCAACCTACCAAAATTACTCCAAGTGTGCATCGAACACTCATCCAGGAGGTCATAAAAGAACCCAACATATAAAGCCCTGCAGGCCTTACTTGCCTCAGGTAAGGTCAGTGTTCAGGATTCAACAATAAGAAAGAGACTGGGCAAAAATGGTATTGATGGAACAGTTCCAACGCGAAAACCACTACTGACCAGAAAGAACACCAAGGACTGTCTCAAATTTGTCAAAAAAACATCTTAATAAACCCCAAGACTTTTTGGAAAATATTCTGTGGACTGACAAAAGTGAAACTTTTTTAAAGGTATGCCACCCATTACACCTGGAGTAAAACGAACACATATCAGGAAAAAAAAGTCATACCGACAGTCAAACATGGCAGTGGTAATGTGATGGTCTGGGGTTGCTTTGCTGCTTCAGGACCTGGACGATTTGCTGTAATTGATGGAACCATGAATTCTGCTCTCAGAAAATCCTGAACGAGAATGTTCGGCCATCAGTTTGTGAGCTTAAGCTCAAGCATACTTGGGTTCTGCAGCAGGACAATGATACAAGCATACCAGCAAAGCACACCAGCAAATCCCACCTCTGAATGGCTAAAAAAAACAAACAAAAATGAAACTTTTGGAGTGCCCTACTCAAAGTTCAGACTTCAATCCGATTGAGATGCTGTGGCATGACCTTAAACAGGCCATTTATTGTCGAAAAACCCTCCAATGTGGCTGAATTAATACAATTCTGCAAAGAAGAGTAGGTCAAAATTCCTCCACAGAGCTGTGAAAGACTCATTGGCAGTTATCGCAAATGCTTAATTGCAGCTGTTGCTGCCAAGGGTGATACAACCAGTTATTAGGTTTAGGGGACAATTACTTATTCACATGGCCAGGTTGGTTTGGATAGCTTTTTTCCCTTTAATAAATGAAATAATCATTGAAAAATTTCAGTTTGTATTCACTCAGGATATCTTTCTCTATATTAAAATTTGTTTGATAATCTGAAAAGTGTAAGTAATCTGAAAATATAATTATTATGACAAAAAAAAACAAAAGAAATCTGTATGGTGGCAAATACTATTTCACGGCATTGCACCTATACATGTAAAGTGAGACATCTGTTTGGTATCCGTCAATCTTATATCAAATGGCCTTAAAGGAGTTGCCCCAAGATAGACATTTATTACCTATCCACAATACAAATAAGTGTAAGATTGGTAGGACCCCCACAAGTCACAAGAACGGGAATTCCTTGACCCCATTTAAATGTAGTTGTGATTTCCTACACTGCTGTCCCATACACAAATAAGGAACTACTGTTCCTTTTAATAAGTGAAACAGGGGGCATAGGACCCCCATTCTTGTGATTTATGCGGGTAGGTGATCAGTGTCGATCTTGGGACAACTTCTTTAGCTTTATTTAATGTATGTATAGTTGCAATCCTCTGTACTGAATCATATATCAATGTATGATCATCTTTGCAGCAGTCACCTCATTTACATCACAAAGAGGACAGACTTGATTACAATACAAGTTACTACCTCTATAGATAACATAATACTCATATTTGCTTCCACTAGTAACAATAAATTATGTTACTGTTTATCTACTCCTCTCTCTGCACAGAGCATGTCTAAAAAAACTCTCCTATAGACCTCAATAAGTCTGCTCCAGTCTATTGCTGCCTATGGCCATGACTATGCTGTAAAGAACATCACTAAATGCTGGAGAGAGGGCAAAGGAGAAGCTCAGATGCTAAGCTAAGATGGCAGACCCCATAATCATGTAAATAAAATAAAATAAAAAAATCTGAAAATAAAACATATTACAAAAGGGATATATTTCACTATCTAATCTTATTAAATAAATAAAATAAAAATGACTACACATTCTTTTTAAAAGGGTTTTCCAAAGGTTATAAGTATCTGATCGGTAGGGACTACAAGAACGAGGACCTTGCATCCCACATTTGTATGTAACAGCAGTTGAGCATGCATACCGATGAACCATTCAACTCTGGGATCACTGAAGATAGCCGACTGCTGTACTCTTTTTCTCTTTGAGCAGATCTATAGAGATCAATGAAATGACATTACCCACGTTTGATCCTGTGTAAAGAGCATATGTTTAAATCTTGCAAAAAAAAAACCCCCAAAAAAAACCTTTAGAGTACCCACAGTTTCCTGCAGGTTACTTCAGGTATGATCTAGCAAATAATGGGAGCAACCCTAACAATATATCAGCTATTTATTTAATAATTGCTTTAAAGTTGCTCCACAGCTTTTCAGTGTAACACTGGCTTTTCTGTATTGTAAGAAAGCATTAAACTGATACCTAAAAAATAACTCTTAGTGAATGAGTTAAGTGACGCCTTCATTCCTGTTTCACTATTGGGTTTATTTGCTTATTGTGTAATGAATACTTTGGTTAGTTTGTAGATTACTATAGTAGAAGCTACCCCATTGGATTATAACTATAGTAGCAGCTATTCCTGCACACTACATGTCACAAAGCAGGCTGAGTGTGTCAATATGCAAATTATATATATATATTTAAAGAATCTGACCCAGCCTTTAGCTTGTCCTCGCAGGTCTAGAAACCCTCAGTTATACCTTTTATATGTTGCCACTGGCTAGCATAGTATGGGTGTGTGGTATTACTTGCTAGCCATTTAATGAATAGAGACCCATATAATATGTTAGTGGCTGTCCATTTCACTCACAGAGGAAGTTGTGAGCTAGTGATTTTGTGTTATGATGTCCCTATGCCCTAAGAAGGCATATGAAAAGGGGGTGTCAATGTTTGGCAATGTCTTTTAAAAGGGTTTCCCTGGCCAGGGGAGATTTTTATTGCTACCCACAAGGTTGATCAGCTGATCCAGGCAGCCTCCAGTGGTCCATTGGGGATGGAGCACCATTCACTGTACAGTAGCGGTTCCAAAGTCCTACAGCTGTGCTTCTGTTCATGACGTTTGAGATTTACAATAGGAGCAAAAGCATTTGGCCACAAACCGAAGAAGCATTGCAGATATAAAGTTATGGATACACAAACCTACCCGTCAGACTTGCCTACAGACAGTCGTGATGCAGGCAGAGGCTGAAAATGTCAACCATGGTTAAAGGGGAGGTGATTCACGAGGAGAGACGGAGCTCTTTTGGCTGTCTGTAGGCAAATTTGGCACATCAGGCACCGCCCCAGTGCACTTGTGGGCTGATTTGCATATCCATAAAAAGATAATTCTCTGTGCATTGTTTCTTTCAGAGTGTGACAACAAACGTATATTTCTATTAATGCCCCCTAACCAGTGCTTTTATTAGTTTGATAGGCATTATTGACCCAGTGCCCTCCCTACAAAGGGAGTTGAGCTGCAGTAACCTGGCACAGCAACCACACTGTGGATGAAGCTGTATTGTTCCAAGGTCATACATACACTGTGCTACTTGCAGTGCCACGGCTCCTGTTGTCCATATGGGGTCAGTCCCATCTGCAGACCGGTGATATATATATATATATATATATATATATATATATATATATATATATATTTTTTTTAAAGACAGGTTTATTTCCCTTTTAAAATGTCCTTATTGTCTGCTAGAATGAAACCTGCCAATCTCCACATACTCCTACCACTTCCAGGAAAAACATCCTAAAATCTCCCACATCTGTCTTTTTTTAGGCCCGTGTGTGAGATTGTTGGTAACCTGCTTTGTATACACCAGTTATTTGTGCTGAAATTACAGCTGAGCCTTGTCTCCACATCCTTGGGCATCAGGCTACTGTTTTCCTGTGTTGTCCCAGAATAGGCTGAAGTTTCTGACCGCAGTTGTACTATGGAAGAGTAAATGGTAGTTATATGGGTAATTGTTATATCTATGGGATCTCTTAATGTGATACCTGGGGTGATATTGGACCTAGGTTTGGGTGATCTCTTGTGCTTCTGTATGATCTTACGTTTCAGCCTTGAATAGCAGAACAGTATGATAGCAGTTTCAGCTTCACTCCTGTGCACAGGTGGCTTGGATACATTTACCTTTGCACTTGTGATGAACCCTGCCACTGGCGCTGCTACTAAAATATTTACGTAACTGTCATCCTTAGATCAGGCCTTTTTTCAGTTCGTTCATTTTATAAAGCACAATGTGTCACATAGTCTTTTTGCGGCAGTGTTTTTGGGCTTGTAAAATGCGCCTTGAAGTGAATGCATTTTTGAACCTTTTGAGGTAAGGTTTCCCCCTTTTTTTTTTTTTTTTTCCCCTCTAGTCATCCCTCCCGCTACTTATTAACCATGCATGATCCTCTACGAATTCTGGGAAAAGGTTGGCAAATTAAAATTTTCTTGATGGAAAAGGATAGCCTTGTCAATAACACCACCTGTGTGTAATGTACAGATATGCTGGTTCTTCCAGAGTAGGGGGTGTCCTTTGTAGTTGTTTTCTAGCATTGCTAATGTGTGGGTCCTGAATAGTCAACACACATATATATGATTGTATTAGAGAAGTTTGATATATTTGTGTTGGGAGGTCTATCATTATCTACCTTGTCGTCAACTTTATTTCCATCCGTCCATTTTTAAGTATACCTGAATGCGTCTTTGCTGTCAATGTTACTGAAACTTTTATGACGTACACAAATCATCAGGGCTATTTTCAGCTACTGATGGACTGCCAACTTCTATGTGGTTAAACTACATATTCAGTTTCCAAATAGACTTGGTCAAGATTGAACTCATAATTGGTGCACTAAGTCATAAAATAAAAATATTTTAATGGCCTCCTAGTAAGGTCACCCTGCGGTATATCTGAAGGAACACTCTTTACAGAATTACCCTAATATTCCCTCAATTCTCTCCAAGTGTAATGAAGCTAAGTGGTTGAACATTTATATGGGCTTTTATATACTTATATAAATAGAGAATGTCACATTATGTGCCTTTCTTTAAGGCAATGGAGGCAAAATAGTAGATTGTGATCTAGTGGTTGACCCACAAGTGCATTATCAGAATGTTATCATGCTGGCTTCAACTTTTATGGGTTTATGTTTTGGTAGGCCTGTCCCTTTTTCTTATGAAACGCTCAATGTACTCCAACTATGATATTTCATACTGTAGTACAAAGCAGGTTAAAGAAATAGCATCATTGTTTTATATATGAAGAAGGAATAGATGTGAAACAAATAACTAAGTGTGACTGCGATCACAATTATGTGGCGTTTACAATAGTGTTTTAACAGCATCTTTTTCACTACTGATGTTCCGCTTCTTCTAGATCCAGTGGTAGATCATATAACTAGACAAAGTAGATGCTATACTGCAGCGGTTTGACCGCCCCTGCTGAACGCTCCTGTATCCTGGTCTACCACTCCTAAAAATTCAGATGTAAGTGGATTGCAGCATGAGAGCAGTTCCACATTTATTCACTAACTTTTCAGACAAGTCTCACCTCATATAGCATGTGATTCTGGGTCAAAAGGCACGTTAATTAAAAATGTGACTGCTTTCTGCCTAAAAACCTCTCTACAATTCCTCCCGCTAGGTGTCTCCCTTCTAGCTAATTTACAGTTCACTCCCAGTTAGTCAAGGTTTATCCACAAATACATTAGATAAGCAAGAGCGGATCACAGTTAGTGAAGGGGGAAATTCTGTTCATCACACAGTGAATGGAGAGGGGAGGGGTTGATTCTCCTCACAGCCTGAACACACACACACACATCTGCAAACTGACACGTGCAAAGGACTGAACATTCTGCACATCTCACAGCTTACAATGTAAGAAACAAGTCTTCTATGTACTTGTATCTATATCTGGCTGCTTGTGTGTTTACAGATGGGATATTCACAGAACACAAAAAGCTTTCATGACTTTGCTGATAGATTTTTTAATTTTTTTCCCCTTTGTATTACCTGCTTGCATTTGCAATCCAGTGATCCTGGATCTCCTATATTATGGTCACTGGCTTTTCTCAGTGTTTTTTTTTTTTTTTTGCTGTTGTACAGTTACTCCTGGCAGAATTACATATAAAGAAACCAGTAGCATCAGTAATGGATAGGGGAGGGAAGCAGACTGCTTCTTATTGTACACGCTCCCCCCTGCCTTAAAGAGAAATGTAAACCTTGTTACATTCATAATGTGATTAATATCAGCAGGAAAACAAAATGTATGTATGGCTTATATAGTCATAGAACAGACTGACCAACAAGACCCTGCAGATATTTAAAATGTATATGAAAATTCAGGTACCCTTTAAAGGAAATTCATAACATTCAACACAGAATGTTTATAGGGGAGAATACAGTGACTCTTGTAGGTGCCATTTGATGATGAATTCCCCTGGGTATTGCTGTGTGCATGAACCCTAAGGCTATATTACATGGGGGAACAAGCAGGTGCATCTCAATAAATTAGAATATCTTTGAAACGTTTATTTATTTCAGTAATTAAATTAAAAAAGTGACCTCCTATATTTTCTAGATTCTTTACACACAGAGTGTTCTATTTCAAGTGTTTTATTTCTGTAAATGTTGATTATGGATTACAGGTAATGAAAACCCAAATCTAAGAAAATTAGAATATTGTAAAAAAGTTCAGTATTGTAAATTCAGTGAGTCACCTGCCAAGGTTTCCTAAGCCTTTAAACGGTCCCTCAGTCTGGTTCAGTAGGACACACAATCATGGAAGACGCTGATTATGGATTGTATTACTGAATTACTGAAATGAATGAACGTTTCAAAAATATTCTAATTTATTGAGATGCACATTGTACATGCAGTCCTATAGATGGAGCAGGGGATGAGCTGATTGATGTATAGTTTTGTTGGGAAAAGATTCAGTATAGCTATTTCATTTTGTTTGTGCAAATCTCTGTTCTTTCTTAACTTTGGAGTCCAGTGGGTGATACTACTTAGTGATTGAAAACTGTCTCTGCATGCACAGTTGTACAGGAGATGCTGTTGCTCACTGAACAGGACTACCCACTGGAATCTGAAACTTCCAAAGCAGAGATTTAAACATACTGCAAAATTATATTTGTACAAATATATAATTATATTCATCCAACTGTACGAACAATCCCACTATCAAACCAACAGCCACGTAACAGCCCTCAAAAAACTGATGGCCACCTTTACATTCTTCACTAATGTCTGCTCTCTGTACAATTGGGAATGTGCAGAGTGTCAGAGAAAAGCATGAAGACGGTGGTGGTAGATATCCACAATTGAAGCCTCATATTGGTCAGTAGTTTTTTTCACTTTTCTTGGTCACTTATTTGATTAGATAGCTTCAGTAGTGTGCAGTTTATTTGCTAAACTCTCTTTTTTTTTATTGCATGTCAGTTTGTTGTGACATGAGAGGGAACGTCACTGGTGTCTATATTATTCTAACAGTTCATGGTTGTTGTTGTGTTTTTGTTTTGTTTTTGTTATTTATTTTTATTTTTAAACACTTATTCATCAGATGTACCCTAAAAATTATACAGGTTAAGGTCCAACCACTTGGTCCTGTACTGATTCAAAGAATGTTGGTTTTTGTTTCCAGCCGAGAGACTACTTCCTTTGTAAAACTGAGTTTGAAGAAGGGTGTAACATTAAATTGTCAGACAACAGAAATATTTGGAATTCAGAATTCTGCTTATGAAAGTCATTGAAGTTATGTACTAATACATAAAACCGTGTCATATGTAATAGTGGTGACTGTAATGGAGACAAAGGCCACTTGATGGTTCCACTATTGCATCTGTAGTGGCCCTGCTTGCATATCCATGTACAAATGAAAATACATTTTTGCGTTAGTAAATGTAATAACTTTTCATTTTGTTGCTTATGACTTCTATTTGTTGCAAAGTAGCCAACTCCTTGAACTTCAATCTATATAGAAAAACAAGCAAAGTTGAGATAGTTGATATGAGTTGTTGCTTCTCTTCACTTGACAGAGGATTCCCTACAAATTAAACACAACAGCAGTTCAAAGCTAGACAGATTTCCTCATCAGATATTATACAGAAGAAAATGGTATACTCCTACAGTGGGCGGGGTTTACATCACCTTTGACCATCTACTTAGCTCATCCATTTATCTGTTTAACATTGCTAACCGTTGCTGGGTGTCTCTTTACATAGAGGCATTGTTAATAAAAACAAATCTGTTTTCTCTTCTTGCAAGTACACAAATGCAAAAAAAAAAAATTCATCCAGATGTCAGCTGCAAAACTCGGCCTGCAGTTATGTCTCAGGCAGGTATGTAAATTACAGGTGTGATATGATAAACTGGGCCTTGCCAGAAGAAGGCACAAAAGTGCTTTCCCCATTTCCCTATAAAAAGGCTCTGAGGCTACTTTTGAGTAGTTTACCTCTTGGTGAAAGACTGGTTGATTGCAAGACATACCTTTTTCGATTCACTTGAAAATATTTTTGCCCAGTTGAATTTGAAAGGTTTTTTTTTTTTTGTTTTTTGTTTTTTTTTTCTTAAAATGTGTTTATTTGGATTTTCAAAATTTAACATCCTTTGGTTATACCACCTAACAATCAACCAACCATAAACCTAACCAGATAGGGAGGAAAGTATGATGTTCAGTGGAATCAAAGTAGTTCAAGGTCCTTCACACAATCCTTGATCTTGGTGCGTACTCGCTGTCCCTAACTCAGATGGTCATCGTTTCAGGCCTTTTGGGATCATGTGTTATAAATGCCATTGTCCAACACTATATCTTCTGGATATCACAAGCCTTTGAGCTTCAGCTCCTTTTTTTAACCAGTCATGTAAGTTATTGAAATTAACTTGCTGTTCCTAAACTTGGTTAGGGAGAGGGAAGAAGAGCAAGAAGGAGAAGGGTGGGGGATAGGATGGTTGTTTTGATGAATTTCCTAGCTTTTAGGAGGTATTGGGAACAGTGGTTACCTGAGGGCATGCACACATGGAGAACAGTCTCCAGACAGACAACCAGGCATCAGCAGTTCCCAGAGTGTCCTTGTCCACCATCCAGATACAGGCAGCACTTTCATTACAAACCCCTGTCTCTGCCTGGACCATTTCCAGGTGTTAAGTAGAAGGAAATTTCTTGTGCTGGCACCCATTACATGTCCTGCCTTTGACAGCTAGCCACCATTGCCATAATTTACAGTAGTGTCATGAACAAGAACTGTTTTGTTTTGTTACCTACAAATCCAGGGTCTGTTTGGGATCCATCAACCATCTGGTTAGCGTATGGAAGCCTCATGGTGGACACTTCAATCCTACCTTTGTGATGGAGTGACACACTGCCCCAGCTGCTGGTGTGATGATCTGGGGAGCCATTGTATATGACAGTCGGTCACCCTAGTAGTGATATGAGGAAAACTAACAGCTCATCGATATGTGCAGGACATCCTGGGGCCACAAGTGTTGCCTCTAATGGCCGGACTTCCAAGTGGCATTCTTCAGTAGGATAAAGCTCACCTACACACTGCAATCTTTTCCCAGGAATGTCTATGCCAGATTGCAACACTTACTGCGCTTGTTGGTTACCAGAATTATCCCCAATTGAACACTTATGGGACCAACTGGGATGCCCGCTTTGGCATCCTAAGAGTGTGTAGGATCTACAGGCCCAGCTGCAACATCTGTGGGCAAATGTGTCATAGGATGCCATACATAACCTGTATGCCTCCATGCCCAGTTGTATCTTATCTTGTATCCAGACTAGAAGCGACTCATCAGGGTACTAGAGCCTCCTTTCATTTGCACAGTGTTTTTTTTTTTTCAAATACTTATCCTTTGACTCTAATATTGTAATCACTTATATATATCATCATTGCATTTACACAAGGTTTTTATTTGATTCCTTCAACTCTTATTTTTTTGTCCAGAGTGTATTCAGAATGCATGTCTGATAAACTGTCAGAATTAGTTAAAGCAGGCCTGTTGGGATGAGTCTTTTAAATGACTGACATTAACTAGGTGGAATGGTGGATAATATCATCATTATGCATAGTGGTTCACTGGGGTATTGCTTGAGACAATAATGGCAATTGCTAGACTACAGAATTCTAATTAAGGCAATATACAGGACTATGCATGTGCTTGGACGACACATGGATGATATCCTTGTGCTGCTCGTGCCTCCACTGCCTCATTTACTGCCTTCAGTGAGCCCAAGGTGCAGAACAGACTGGTATAGTTATGGAAGTGTGTATGGGGCCATACAAATGAAAGGTTCTAACAATAAGTATTGTGCATGATGCCATAGTGTGGATTTCAAAAATGATACTGTGAATCACCATCTCATTCACTTTTTCTTATCTTCTCTATTTATTAACATAGTAGATAATGGATGTGTGTCTTTATCCAATCTTGACTGACATTCCAAGTTAAAGGGGTTCGTTTGTGGGGTTTTTGAGTTTCTCTGGATCAACTTGGTGGATTTATATATTTTATCTTGAGATTTCTGCATAGTTTTCATACATACAACAAGGTATGTGACTGGACTATTACTATTTTTTTCACAAACACTTTTTTCATATTATTTATTTTCAAAAAATCAATTAGCATCTTCGTTTAAGTCTTCAGTTATGATTTGAGATATGAAGCAGATTGAAGGTAAGGAGAAAGTAAGGTCATAAATCCATCAGTATGTTATGTTTTGTGAAAAAACCCCATGCACAAACAAATGTTGAGCTTCTTTCATGCCAGCTCTTCTGTTTGATTATGTGCCAATTAAAAGAGGGTAGTCACATGAAGAAAGCTTAGCTTCAGGCTCGGCTCATAAATGTTACACAAAGCCCTTTGTTCTAAGAGAATTTTAGAACAATCTGTTCCAGGCAGATTATTTAGCACCAAATGTGGTGACAAGGTTATTATCTGTTATTTCTGATGATTGATGTACTGTAATGTTGCAAAATTGCATCAGTTGATGCTGCTATTGCCTTGGCAGTATGTGCCCACAATTGTAGAAGAATATGCCTTTCTTAGGAAGGATCACTTTGTGACATTCTGACAGCTGCACATTTCAAATCTCTGTTGTCAGCAGGTGTCTTTGTGTAAGCAGGGCTATGTGTAAACTAGACATTTGGATTTTCATTTTATAGGTTGGTCATTATCTTGGTGATGCATTATGAGTGTACAAATTAAAGAGGACCTGTCCACTCTCCTGACAAGTCTGTTTTAGTACACATTTGTATTACATTATAGAATTTATAAGCGAAGATGGTCTAGAATTATGCCATGCAGTAAATGTGATAGGAGGAAAACCTGTGTGGTACAGTCTATGCAGCTTTATGGTACAGGAAATGCTGAAGACTGTTATAGGTGATGTGTAGCTCTCCTTAGACTCAAGTAGTAAAAGAGTGTCAGTATGATGTACAGAGAAAAGCAGGAACAGCTGAAAGACAGATACTTGGGATACTGTAATGCAGCACTTTGGAAGTCTTAGGAAGACAAAATCACTTCAAGATACTTAGTTTGGCAGCAGATTACATGAACCTGTACTAGAGCCTTCAAGAAAGTATCATTGTCAAACAAATATTGAGCATAGACTACTTTATGGTTAGACAGGCAGCTTTTGTTTGCAGGCCTCCTCAATACACCACTGTTGATATGGTGAAAGCGCTAAGCATGCTTCTTTTTTTCTATGTTCCACAATTGTTCTTCAATATTGTATGCTTGTATGATCAATATTATCAGTAACACTGTTCAATATCTGGCTCTATCTGAATAATGTACCTGTACGGACATGTGTAAGGCGTTTTATTGTTCGGTCATTTGATTTTCCTGGCAGGAGCAGTACCAGGGGGTGTCAGGACTCTTTTGAATAGCAGATTAGGCTCTGTTTATTTGTGTTAAAGGGATTGTCTGTGATCTTTGGGAGCCTGACACATGCACCATGCACAGATTGGCTGTTCCCACAGTGTCTGGGCCCCAGAAGCAGCAGCAGTGTATAGGAAGTGTGTGGAGGCTCTCCTATTCAAGTATTAGGAGCGGCGCAGCAGCCCCATCCACTGCATATCAGTGTTTCTAGGGAATTGCAGTGCTGCTCCTATTACTTAAATATGAGAGCCTCCCCATTCACTCTGCTGCTTTTTGCACCCAGATGCTGCCAAAACAGCAGGTCTGTGTGGTGTCCGGGTGGTACCCCATAGATCAAATACTAGTGACCTGTCCTAACCTATCCTGAATCGATTTGAGGCTGGACAACCCTATAAGTCGTTTTCGTTGTTTTGCAGTTATAACAGACCAATGAAAATGATTTCAGTGTCGAATCCATCACATGGACACCAATGGTGTCCAATAGATGCCAATGACTATAGTGAGGTTCATTGGATTTCCATCATAGTGTCAGTAATTTTACCAGAGAAAATAGTAAAGTATGCTATTATGCCCAGCATTTTTGATGGAATCTGCAACAAAGATAAGCCTCCAGTGCAGATAAGAACACAATCTTACTAGTTCTACTCTAGAAAGTGTTTCAAGTACTCTAAGAAATGTATTTTTATACATAAATCCAATATATGAAACAGATATCCGCAGCATGTACAGACGTCTTGCCTCTTTCATACTGTGTAAATTCATTAAATGACAAGTAGTCATATTTTGGCAGTGGTACATATCAGAGCTTGCACAGATGGAGCAGTGTTAATTGAAAGCATGGCATAACCTGGTGCTTGGCACATGGACCCCATCATGTACTTGTGTATATACTATGAGTGGGCAGAGCAGATACTGTGCAGTTTGCCTCTCCTGCTCTTTGCTGACATACCCTGTGTTTCACTTTTCTGTGCTCTTTTGCTTTTGTAAACTTAGAGAGTACTGCTACCAGCGTTAGGCTGTATTTACATGACCAAGTTCGGTCCGTGTGTGGGCCATATTTCCTGGTCTGACCTAGGCTATGTGAATGGAACTCGATGCATCATAGTGAATGATGATGCCATGAACTCCAGAACAACTGTAGTGACATTGTATTGAACTGACATAAAGCTGTCTGGTATAGTAACCTACATGCGGAAGCTCACTGCATAATTCACTATCATGCCCCAAGTTCCATTCACAAAACAGTGGTCAGTCAGGGAAATATGGTCCAAACACTCTCTGTGCTTCACAGCCTCAACAGCTTAAAGGGGTTGTCCACTGACAACAAGTTGCCTCGATATAGCTCGTATATGGACGTAATGCAATTTTTCAATGTTATGCTATTAAAAATTCAGACTAGTTCTCTCGCGAAGGTACCTTGTTGAGATCACGCTTGTGTGTTTACTCTTCACTTCTATTGGTAACTTCTTCAGGTCAATCATGTGCAGTAGTATCCTGCTATCTACCCTGTGATCTCTATTTGTAGTGCTGTAAATGCAAGGATCCTGGTGCTGACGATGGTACAGGAGCTGCAAGTGTTCTGTATGCTTAAGGCAGTGGGCCTCTCAGATTCTCATGAGCACGCACAGTCAGTACTGTGCACACAGGGAATTCTGGGAGTTGTAGTCTCTGATACACGCGGAGGCGTCATGTTTAAAGCACTTGACACCAGAACAGACCAGCAAATATATAAGACAACATAAGGGCATGGGACACTAGGACTGGGTAGGCATGTGTGGTTAAACACATGGCCATACAAGGAGCACATTGGTCTAAAAAAAAAAAAAAAAAAAATTACTGGAAAACCCCTATAACGTTGTGTTAATTTTCCTGTCTTTGCTCTGTTTTAGTAGATTTAAGCGTATTCCACATTATGGGGAAAATTTATATAAGCTTTCTAAAAGCAAAGCTGTCTTTGTTGCCCACAGCTTTCATTTTCAAAGAACTTCATAAGATATTATAGTTGTGCTGTGATTGCTTGCTATGGTCATCAAAGACCGTTTTTCTTCCCCATTGATTGATTGTGTTTTGCAGTTATAGCTTCTTGTGTTTATACTAGAATTTTCCTCCATTTGTCTTCCCCCAGCGTGCATATATTCTCATACATAGAATGCTGCTCAGTCCTTTCAATGTGAAGCCTTATCCTGCAGATAAGGATCATCTTTATAAACAAGGTCAGGTGCTAGGATCACATTGAATGGACTTTCATGTAAGGGTTGACAGACTTAAAATTATTGCATGGAACACTGACTAAAAAAATTGGCAGGTTGCTGACCCCTTGGACTAGACTGACAGACCAATGGGTGATTTTTTTTGTATTGTGGCCATGTGTTTGTACTACTAACACACTCTCACAAAGTGCCCGTCATTTTTATTAGCATTGAATAAATTTCCTCTGTTCGTCTTTCAAGTGTCTGCGATAGTCGAATGCACGTTGGCAGGTTCGTGGTTGTTTGTGTTTGGCTATACAACTAACCAGCCACAATTCCGCAGCAGCTACTCCTGAGTATGTAGATGTAAACATATATCGGGTAAGCATGTAAAGAGGATTCAGCTATTATATAGACACTGGCCTCTTCAAATGACTTGACTGGTGGCGGTAACAGCTGATCTGATATTTACAGACTGTCCTAAAAAAAGTTTGTCGATAATGGGACACCCATTAGAATTATTTATTAGAATATTTAGGTATTCTAATTAAAAGTAATGCTATGAATAAAGTGCACCTCATACTTTTTAGCTTGGCCAAATATTTCATCCAATACATTGTCAATAAATACATTTCAGTCAACCCTTCAGATAAAGGGTATCTCGATCCATGAACAGAAGGGGAAATATTCCTCATACAACAAGACATTTGATCCCATTAAAATATATATGCATTCATTCCCCACAGTCTTTAAGGACTTGCAGTTAATTCTACAATATATTTTTATTGAAATCAAAATGAAGGATATCCAGGAATTCTTTAACATTTAAGCCCAGTGCATGTGAAATAGATGCTTTCACAGGTAGCCTGTGGCAATGGATGAGACCGACCAGGGTCACACAGGACAAACACACTGAAGAATTTCCTGCAGTGGCCTTCCTCTGCAAGTCATCCTGGTGAAAAATTTCCCAAATCAGGTTGTCTTTGCTGTAGTTCATCTACATAGTTCGCTGTGGGTGCCTGCAGCTTTCAGGCTTTGCAGCGGGTTAGTCATTGGTGATTTTGCCTAAAGGTTGCAATGCTAAATTGCAAGATTTTAAATACATTTTGCAGGTGATTTGTCAGCAATGGTTAAATTCTGCAAGGAACTCAAGTTGTCTCAAGAATGGGTGCTTTGTCGGTGTGCTAGTATTTTTCACGGCTAGCACACTGACCCTTTTTTTTCCATGGCCCCATACACCCTATCATGTATTATCACAGGTCCATGTATGGGACTGTGAGCTCAGGGCAAAACTCAGGACAGGTCCTATACCTGTCCATTTTGAGGCCTAGGCTCACTCAAGCAAATCAATGGGTCAGTTCATGTGCATGTAGCCTTACAGTGAAAAAAACAAAAAAAAACACAAGAAAACCATAATGATCTGCCCTACGTGTATCCCCAACAGGGACATTAGATGGTGACCCGGAGTGGGGGCTGATGTGAGAGATGGCATGCCTGTATAGTGATGCAGAATATGATGCATACTTGTACTGAGCACCTTTTTATTATTATTATTATTACTTATATAGCGCCATCATATTCTGCAGCGCTTTACAGACGTGGACAGTCAGTGCCCTATATAGGGCTCACAATCTACATTCCCTATCAGTGGAGTATGTCTTTGGAGTGCGGGAGGAAACCGGAGTACCCAGAGGAAAGCCACACAAACACGGGGAGAATATACAAACTCCTTGCAGATGTTGTCCTTGGCAGAATTCAAACCCAGGACTCCAGTGCTGCAAGGCTGCAGTGCTACCCACTGAGCCACCCTGCCTCAGCTTGTTTACAGATCTCAGGCAGCCACAGAAGGTTCTTTGGAGGATGTCACCTATTATACGCATAGCAAAGTAACAAAGCTGTCTTGTTCCACTACATCTCATAGAACCATACAAGGAAACTGCCTGGAATTATCCTATCACAAGGCATTATGGGAAAGGAGCTGGGGAGCTCATGCGCCCTCTGTTGGATGTAACAAATCCTCAATTTGCTTTTGACTCACCGAGCCTTGAGACAGCAAAAGGGATTTTAGCCAAGCCAATTTCACTTATCTGCATACAGCGCTGTTTCCGGATTGTTGTCCTTCATCAGTACAGAGCAAAGTGAATTGGCTGGCTTAGTGGGAGGCAATGAGTGGGTTAGGGACAAGAATCTCTCACATTGAGGAGAGCACCAGTGAAGGTGTGTAGAGATTTTAATTGCCTTTTGCCCTCTACTTAGCATCTACATATCACAAGGCATTATGGGAAAGGAGCTGGGGAGCTCATGCGCCCTCTATTGGATGTAACAAATCCTCAATTTGCTTTTGACTCACCGAGCCTTGAGACAGTCAGTGAAGTCCCTTTTTATTTTGCCCATAGCTAGACCCAAGCAGCCTGTCTGGAGAAATTGCTCTGTTGTGGGTAAACAAGGGGTCTGGCAGGCCTCTTTATTTTTTTCCTTTTTTTTTTCCCTTCAGTTTACAAAGTGACAATGAAGTGTGTAGAAAAGGAAAAGAAACTCCACAATAACATTAATTCTTTATAATTCAGATAGCTCATTAAAAACAAGAAGAATGGAGGGACAAGACTGGGTCTTAGTATGTTAAAATCAGCCTAGGAGGACAAAGTGGGTCTGTCCATTAATGTTCCTCTGTTAGGAAGAATTACACTTTTAAACAAGGGTGGATTATAACTACAGCAAGGTCTATTCTATAAGTGGGCAAAGGCCCAACCACAGTGAAAGCTGCACATTTACATGGAGTGGCTAATGTGTAGAGATATTTACAAGTGTCCTTGCATACTTATCTTAAATGGGTATTCATGTTCTAAACATTTATAAAAACACTACTTAAGGAGAAAAAGATGGCATTCAGGACAAGAGATAAGGAGGGGTTGAGGGAAGTACAAAAGGAGCTGAGGCATCAAATCAGGCAGGGAAAAGCCAGTTATAAAGAAAAAATGGAAAAGCAAATGGAAAGAAAAGACATAAGGGGGGTCTGGGAGGGGCTTAAGTCAATTTCGGGTCATAAACAGTCTGTCTGCCAGATTGAGGCAGATGTTAATTGGCTTAATGAACTAAACCTATTCTTCAACAGATTTGATCACATACCAGCTCCTCCCACCCCAGTATGTCCTTCAGCTTCCCCCACCACAATGACTTCTCCCCATGCAGCCACTTCCCAACAGACCAGTAAATCCAGAAATCCGTCTTTATCTGGCCACAGTCTGACCTTCACACGGGCCCAGGTGAGGAAGGAGATGAAAAAGATCAAGGCGAGGAAAGCCGCAGGGCCAGATGACATCAGTGCAAGGCTAATTAAGACTTGTGGGGACCAGCTGTGTGGTATAATTACATATATGTATAATATGAGCCTGAGGCAGGAAATAGTCCCTGAATTATGGAAATCTTCTTGTGTGGTACCAGTTCCAAAGAAACCCCACCCTATGGACCTCAACGACTACAGACCTGTAGCACTGACATCCCACCTGATGAAGATCTTGGAGAGATTGGTTCTCACACATCTCCGCCCTCTAGTGAGCCCCGCTATGGACCCCCTCCAGTTTGCTTATCGGCCGGGCATTGGGGTAGATGATGCCATCATCCACCTTCTGCACAGGGCTCTGTCTCACCTGGAGAAACCAGGGAACACAGTGAGAATAATGTTCTTTGACTTCTCCAGTGCTTTTAACACCATACAGCCCAGGTTATTGAGGGACAAGCTGGGCCTTGCTGGAGTGGACCACCACCTCTCCAACTGGATCCTAGACTACCTCACAAATCGACCTCAATACGTGAGAGCCCAAGACTGTGTGTCAGGTACCGTGATCTGTAATACGGGGGCACCTCAGGGTACGGTTCTCGCCCCTTTCCTCTTCACACTGTACACTGCAGATTTTAGGTGCAACTCATCCAGCTGCTACCTACAGAAGTATTCTGACGACTCTGCAATAGTGGGTCTCATCACAGATGATGATGACAGGGAGTACAGAGAACTGAACCAGGATTTTGTGGACTGGTGCCACTGGAACCACCTGAAGATTAACGCGGGGAAGACCAAGGAGATGGTGGTGGACTTCCGCAATGGCAGAAGCCCTCTTAAACCAGTGGACATCCTGGACACGCATCGAGATTGTGAACACCTATAAGTACCTGGGTTTGCTCCTTAATAATAAGCTGGACTGGGCAGATCATATGGAGGCCCTGTACAGGAAGGGCCACAGCAGGCTCTACCTGCTTAGGAAACTGAGAGCCTTTGGAATCCGGGGGGCACTTCTTAGAACTTTCTTCAACTCGGTAGTGGCATCAGCCATCTTCTTTGGAGTGGCCTGCTGGGGGAGCAGTATATCAACCAGGGACAGAAATAAACTTGACAAGCTGATTAGAAAGGCCAGCTCTGTCCTGGGGAGCCCACTGGACCCAATGCAGGTTGTGGGTGACAGAAGGATACTGTCCGTGGTGAGCTCCATGCAGAAGAAGAAGTCCCATCCCATGCATGAGACTGTGATCGCGCTGAGCAGTACTGTCAGTGACCGACTGCTCCACCCTAGGTGTGAGAAGGAGCGCTATCGGAAGTCTTTCCTCCCCACCGCGGTTAGGCTGTACAACCAACACCGACCTAAGCGGAGATCATTACACACAGAGAACTGAAATATCTCGCTGCCTGTTAAATCCCCCCCCCCCCCTCTGCTACGCCCTATCTGTCTGTCTGCTATTAATGTAATGCCTCTCACCTTGGAACATTCCTGTACATGTTGTATTTGTATTTGTATCTGCTTATCTTATCTTATCTTTGCTGCTGTAACACACTGAATTTCCCCATTGTGGGACTATTAAAGGACTATTATTATTATTTATCACCCATCTGTAGCTGAGAAATGCTATATCTGGGTCAGTCCACTAGAACCAAAGTCAGAAACAGCAATTGCAGTGATGGACTTTATTCAGAGTCTTGTTATTATCATCTTAGCATTTTTACTCCTCATACTCTGGATCCAGATGTTTTCTGTTAGTTTATAGGATTTACAGGAGAATATGATAAGGATATCGACTGGGGCAGTAGCAAGAGCAGAATTGTGTTTCAAATTTTCATGTAATAAAACAACAATACCTAATTGCAATCCTATATTGAATAAAGGGCAGTTTCCACAAATCTGCAATAGAACTGACAACGATTGTCAAACCCTGAGGGAAGGGAAGAGGATGCAATGTAACAGGACACTTATTGTCCCGTCACTAGATTTACATGTACCTTTGCCACCTGGGTGGGTTCTAGCGTGTGGTAATAGCAGCTACACCTATATACCTGCCAATATAACTGGAGGCATATGTGCCTTGTCTAGATTAGCATTGACTATGATACCCACACCATATGAACAGAGTTCACAGAAATCGCATGTACATATATTACACAAAAGAAGTACTATCCCACTGCCTGAGGATTGTAATTATGATGTGAAACTCTTATCGAAAGCAGAATACATAAGCCTAGCTGTGTCACTGGTAGGAGTACCAGGTTTGTCTGTATATAATGCTAAGATAATATCACGTATTGCTTGCTTTATGGTAAAGAATATAAACACTACTAGCGCTATCATTAAAGATGTTGTATTAGATTTGCAATCACATAAAAAAGCAATATTGCAGAATAGAGCGGCTATAGATTATTTACTGCTTAAACATGGTTATGGGTGCAACACTTTTGCAGGAATGTGCTGTTTTAATTTGTCTGACCATTCAGAAGATGTGCATGATAAGTTGAAACAGTTGCAGGAAATGGTAACACATATTAAACAAGATGTCAACCAAGGATGGTGGGACTGGCTGTTAGCTTTCCTACCTGACTTGGGATACCTTCGACAAATCGTAGGTATAATCCTTTGTGTAATCATTTTTATGATATTAGGATGTTGTTGTATCCAATGTATTCCTTCGCTATGCAATCTCATGAGGGACAATACTCAGTATGTAAGGTAGGATCATTATTTTTAACATTTTCAATGGAGAATCCATCACAGATGGCACACAGATAGTGTGAATGTATTCATTGAATACTGATTAAAAATAAAGTCCTAAAATGGGGGAATTGTAAGGGTTAAAACATAACTTGCACTATATTCTATATCACAGTATACAGAAAGCACAAGAGGGTGGAATGTTCTGTATACAAGACTGCGTAGTTGATAAGGACAGACTTGGAGTCTGGGGGAGATATCAACAGTTCTGCCGATTTCAGCAGAACTAGTAGTCTTGGAAGGACATTTAGATAAGGTGAAAATGAAAACATCTGGGGTGATGGGTAAATGAACAAATTTGTGTGATAACGGAACTGGAAAGACCATATATGTATATTGATCACATGACTGTTATGCAATTGAGCTTGCTTTTAAAACTGTATTGAACTACGTAATAAAGTAGAAACGGTTCATACACGATAACTGTGTACGTCTTGTTTCCCGAGCGCTCGAAACTGGTTATTTATTTAATTAGGATTACGGTGACATCCATCCCAGGGGGACTTGCCCCCGACAGTCCCTATTCAACTTAAAATTGCCCACAAAATGCCTCAAATCTGCCCTTGGAATGTATATTAGCTTAAACGTCTAACCTAAGAAAATGTGAACTGTTGGCAAGTATGTATTTGTATTTGACTAGCAGTATTGGGGTAGCCTTCATTTATTTTGAAATGTAATGTATTCTTTTGATCTCCTCTAATTTTTACAAGGCACAAACATGTACATGAATGGCATGCCTAGTGACTTATTCAAGGTCAATGGCATGTATACGTTTTGCATACCTTCCTCATGCATAAAGGACAAGAGTCTCCTTAGGGACATTATTAATAGTGTTTATCTCACAGCAGTGTCTGGGTACAGTCGTAAGAAACATATGCCCTGCAAACTTCCCAAGGGGTTTTGTAACATAGTTTTGCCAACAGAGGTAGATAACGTGTGCTCCAGCATGTAGAGAGATCCTGTTCATCTCACTTCTATTTTCTCCGTAAGACTACAATCTTTAGTTGCAATTTTTTTTTTTATACAATTATGTTTTTTTTTTTGTTTTTTTTTGAGTTTTATGTTTTAATAATAATACCAGACTAATACCATATTACATGGTATAACAGGATATCAGAAGTCCTGCAAGTCCTACTGTCATCTGGCAGTTACAGGTTTAAAGAACCAACACCTGACGGATCCCGTTATACTTAATGGGGTACATTGGGCTCCTTATGTGACCACTTTTGTATGTGTCCACCTATCTGTTGTTCTGGTCCTCCAATGGACCAGGACAATGGAGAGGCCAAGGCTAGTGTGAACCTAGTGTAACTTAATATGTCTTCTGTTATATGGACATACCGCCACAGTCTTGAGCTCTGTGCCCTATTAATTACCAAAGCAACCAGTGACACAGCTGTCATGATATTAGGTTATTTATGACTTTTTAAAAATATATTTTAAAATCCCCCCCCCATCCCCCAATCCTAAATAGCTAGTTTACTCAGGGGTATTCTCAGTGTAAAATGCTATATTGGAGGACATGCAAGCACTCATACAAATTTCACCCAATAAATAAAGTAAGATAATAAATTATGCCAAAATCATAAAATAAATAGCACAACTTTATTAATGCATAAGTTCACACAGTCCATAGACCACACAGTTATCAATGTTTTAAAACTTTAAATGAAAGGGGGAGCTTAAAAAGTAAGGTACAAGTATTCACCTTATATCATGAAAAGGTTGGGAAGTAAAATATGATCTAAGGCATTAAAAACAAGGCACAAATCTAATATTTACCAACCCATAAATGTAGAAAAAGCAGAGCATGCAGCAACCTCCAACCTCAGACCCTGATTTAAGTTTCGCTCTCTGAGGATTCTTCTGGGGATTCTGAGATGGAGTTGACAGCTTGACATTTATGTAGGAAGTAAAAGGATCACATGATCGCTAGAGACACTATGCGTCAAGTAGGTTCCTTGAGCTCTGATCTGGGGTTTCTCAGAACACAGAAAGCACAAGACCTGTCACTCATAAAATAGCAAAGGCAAGCTGTTAAAAATTAAAAAATACTTTGCCAAACGGTTGTCCATCCCCATACCAGTTTTTCATACTGATGTCCTAACTACAGAATAGGTGATCAGTATGTGATCTGTGGGGGTCCGACACCTGAATCCTGCACAGATCAGCTTTTCTGGCAGCGTTTGGGGGGTGGAACAGGGAGCAAACAAAGGAACGGCGCTGCAATTCCCCGAACCCACTGCTATGAAGTAGAGGGGGTGCTGCCTTCTACCTGAATAAGTGGTATAGCCCCTGCTATATCTTCCTGTCGCCCAGACTTTGCTGGAGCAGCTGATCTGTGTGGGGTCCGGGTGTCGAAACTCTAGATCACATACTAGTATGTTAAATTGATTTGGGGGCCATGTATCTATGAGAAATGATAGCAATGGACAAGAATTATAGAAGTTTTACATGTCCCTACATAAAGTTTCCTTGAGGCAGGAATGGTATTAGGGGATCCCGCAAGTGAAAACCACTTTCAGGTGTTCCCCTCCAGTAATAAGGTTACAAATAATTGGTCTATCTATGTTATAGAAACCATTAACCATTGTGACCCCACAAGTCAAACTCCCAAATATCTAACTTTCATTAACTATTGTATGTTTTTATCTAATGAATCATATGATTGGTTTGGGGTTCATGATGTGCCATGAAGAGGTATGGAGAATATTGAGTTTTGCCATACTGAATTATGGTTACACATTAGGAACAAAAAATATAACTATGTGGCCTAATGTATGGATAGTGATGCTTCCATGTGTGAAGTGCAGTTACAAAACCTTCACCTTCCTTAGATTATCATTGTGCGATACTACTGGATCATGTATTTATTTTGCCTCTTTGACCTATTATTAAGATTAAAAATAAATCTCTACAATGTGGCTTGTATTACAGTAGTTAGTGTATATCTATTCACCAACGTTACAATGGCACATCTAAGTTACCACTCACATAGCCAATTGTTTATTGGTAGCTACAAAATCAGTCATAAACATGTACAGACAAGGTGTTTCAAGTGGAAGACTCTGAAATTTCCTGAATGTGGTTTTACAAATAAGTCGATAATTGCTGGAAAGTTATCTGTACTGAGGGAGGCCCATACAGACCTGTGACCTCTGAGATTTGAGAGACTGAACATTCTGTTAAAAGGAATTTGGAGAACTCCATATCAAGTGGAGAAACTATATAAGTCTAGGAAGCTTTTCATCAAAAATCCCACAAAACCTTGTGTGTGAATGTTTTCAGTGAGTTGCTACGGATTTCTTTTCTCTTTTACATTCAGTTCAGAAAGTCTTTTACCGGTTTGTCATTAAAACTGCCTAAATATAAGTGCATCTCAATAAATTAGAATATCTTTGAAACATTCATTCATTTCAGTAATTCAGTAATTCAATTCATAATCAGCGTCTTCCATGATTGTGTGTCCTACTGAACCAGACTGAGGGACCATATAAAGGCTTAGGAAACCTTGGCAGGTGACACACTGAATTTACAATACTGAACTTTTTCACAATATTCTAATTTTCTTAGATTTGGGTTTTCATTACCTGTAATCCGTAATCAACATTTATAGAAATAGAACACTTGAAATAAAACACTCTGTGTAAAGAATCTAGAAAATAGAGGAGCTCACTTTTTTAATTTAATTACTGAAAGAAATAAATGTTTTAAAGATATTCTAATTTATTGAGATGCACCTGTAAATCCATGCTAATTTAAAATCTAAATGATAAAGTTTCAATGTAGAGTATGCATATACTCCCTTTCATTTTTGTTCCCACTTGAGACTAAGGCTCCATGTTGTGGCAAAGCTGTTTTTTTGAGCCAAACCCAAGACTGGTTACAAAAAGAATGGGAAATAAAAAGGGAATACTTGTACTTCTACCTTCTGCTCAATCCACTCCTGGCTTTGGCTCAAAAAAGGCAGCATGATCTGCAACAAAAAAAAGCAGCTTTTCCACAATGTGAGGCCTTAGCCTTAAAGTGCCAGTCTTAACTGAAAATTCTTCGTAACCAAGTTTTGTGATCTCAGTTGTAGAAGATTGGAGGAGGGAAACCATGATGTGTTTTGGGTGGAGTTATTTTTTTACGCCCATTTTATTTGTAAACTGATTACTTTTTATGTCTTATTAAAACAGACGATACAATGTCAATAACAGTGGTTTATGTTTGCCTTCCATAAGACTGGGTGGCAATGTAACTTTTGGCAGTGTATTATCATGACTTTGTTACTCATTCATTCCTACGTGCCTTTCTAGACTCTATCTCTTAGGGTTGGTTCACACTTGCGCTCAGAGTCCGTCAGCCGTGAATCCAACCTAAATGTCAGAAAAAAGGATTGGGAAAGGTTTGAAATGCTTTTTTAAAAACCCATTCACTTCTGTGTCCGACGGAAAAAAACAGCTTCACGGCGCAGAGGCTGCAATCGGTCACCTGCGCATTGCTTTAAAAACTCATTGAAGTGAATGGGTTTTTAAACAAACCGTTTCAAACCTTTCCCACTCCTTTTTTCTGACATTTAGGTCGGAGTCACGGCGGATGGACTCCGGGCGGAAGTGTGAACCAACCCTAAGCTTGCAGTTTCTGCCCTGCATCAGCACATAACTATATGTAGTTACCAGCTCTTGTGTCGCCCAACTCAACAGAAGTCCCATTGTCTGTTAGATCAGAGAAACCTCTTATGCAGTCTGTCCTGAAATACAGACAGAACAAGTCTGTTCAGCTCATCAAATAGCTCGGATACCAATATTAGTGTTCACTGGAAGCATAGCTTAGAGTCCTCTAATCCAGGATAGCTCAGTTTTACTACTAAGAATAGTTGTATAACAGTTGGAATACCAGTATGAAAAGTGCATTGTTATACACCTACATTGTCTAAAATCAGAGTCTAACCAATGTAGCCAATTCTCCAAATCCAAAAATAGAAAGCAGACGGTGTATGCGAGCAGTTTATACCGTGTCTTTAGCTGTTCTGAAGGTGGAACCTGACATTTTGGGTTGAGAGCCAGAGCCTGAAAGTTGGCTTCAGAAAAAGGACAAGGGTTCCTTTTTTTATAGTAATAGATTGTGGGGTACCTGTTGAGGAAACAGAATTATTGGAAAAACAAGTCTATATATTAGTGTTTATTGGTAACTAAAAACCAAGTGTCAAGTGTTCCTGGTCTTCAAAATTTTATCCTTAGATGTGACTGCTATTGTAGAGTGTTTGTGCTGAATAACTTGTATTACCTGTTTATTCATATAATCAAAATTTCTAGCAGGTTCACTTTATTTTTTTCCATTCTGTAGTTGCTGTGCTTTTGTGGTGCAATTCTTATTGATGACTATTGTTTGCTCTCTCTTGCAGGAACAGGTAATACTGTGGTAATAATGGTTGGCTATCCCAAAGGAATGGATATCATGGAACTTCTGAGAAGAAATATACCAGTAAAGATGATCATTACTGTGGGTACCAGGCATGTCCAGGAATTCATCAGTGGTCAGTCTGTGGTGTTTGTGGCCATTGCCTTCATTACAATGATGATCATATCCCTGGCCTGGTTAATATTCTACTACATCCAGCGCTTCCTATATACTGGAGCTCAGTATGGAAACCAGGTGACTATAACTTCCATTCTGTTATTTCTCAGTTCATCTGCTCAGTCAGCTCAGTATTTCTGTAGTATTTCTATAAGATACCACCATGATACTTAACCATCATATTCCTTGACATCTGATGTTGGAGAACTGGTTAAATGATCCTAAGATTATAAGCCGATACCACTGAAATTGGGATTCATGTAATGCATGTGGCCATCTTCAGTTAAAGAGTGTGATTCAATAAAGTTGGTGCAAAAGCTGTGGCCTGTAGCAGTACGAGTGATAAATGGCTAGGGACTGAAACGCAAAGCAAAACTCACTTATTGCCCATAGCAATCTATCACAGCACAGCTTTTATTTTTCATGAGGCAAATGTGAACTGTGCTTACATAGTGTAACACAAGATAGTGACATTAAAGCAAGAAAAAGCTTTTTGTGTGTTTGGAATTTGCAAGAATTGGATCTGTTGTGACAGTACAGCGAAACTTTCAGAATAAATTTGGTAAGTGTTCCACATAGAAGCTGCATTTTGTGTTGGTTGAAGCTATTCAAAACCACTGGGTGTTTGTCATATGAAGTTTTTGGGCAGCCCAGACTCTTCCAAATAGGCAGCAGTGAACAGCCTGTGTACGAGTAAAGTCCTAGAAGGTTCATCAGGCTGACTAGTATGAAACTGCAGGTGCCACAAATCGCAGTATGCCATAACTTATGAAAATGTCTGCATTGTAAGCCATTCAGATTTCATCTTCAGGAGATGAGGCCAGAAGACAAACTGAAATTTTGTGACGTTTGCATTAACTTGCAGGGCCATTTGGAAAAGGACAAATTCACTGATAAAGTAGGCTGGTGTTCAGCAATGAAGCTACCTTTCTACCTCAGTGGGAAGGTCAATTCAAAAATGTCAGTTTTTTTCTGAGCCTCAAATTCTATGTGGCTTTATTAAGCACATGAGGGACTCTCCCTTAAGTGAACGTGTTCTGTGCAATAAGCAGGTAAACTGTATACGCCAATGCCGGATTGAAACCCTACACCAATGTTGGATCATTTACACCAGAAACAACAATTCCCCAATGGTGTGCTGGCCTCCATGATGCACAGACCTAACACCCTGTGACTTTTCTCTGTGGGTGTTCATCAAGAACTCAGAGAATCTCCCCTATCCCCCAAGCACAGGATGTGAACAACCTGAGACGACACACCACCATGGATTCCATATCTGAGTATATGCTGGCACGTGTCTGGACTACCGCCTAGACATCTGCCACATCACCAATGGAAACCGTTGTGTAGTGTATAGATAAAACTTGAATAGTGTGCCTTTTCATTTTAACAAACTTGTGTATGAATACTGAGGCTGTCCTTTTGAACCACCCTGTGTTTGCTATGTGACTAAACTGAACTGTTGTTCATACAATAACTTGTGTTTTATTGTATGGGCCATGTGTAGGTATATATAGTATCATAATACTAAGATGAAATGATTTATAATGTGTTCACTGTTTATTACTTTTCTTTACTCTGTTCAAAGGGTAACCGAAAAGAAACCAAAAAAGCCATCAGCCAACTTCAGCTGCATAGAGTAAAGAGAGGAGAAAAGGTAAGCATATATTATAGTTCCAGTCAGGTGGTATAGGAAGGTTTTTTTTGTTTTTGTTTTGTGTTTTTTTTTCTTCATAGTATTTTCAATATATTGGCTTTCAAGTTTCAAGTCTGTGTAAAACTTATGATTTACAGTTGCCTCTTGAGCGCTTTAGTTCTTTGTATTTGATCAAGCAAAACTGTCTGTAGTTTGACAAAGCTTAAATCCACCATGGAGGCATATCTGCAATGGTACTTTTGTCTTTTATGTATGTGCGTTTTCTTTTGAGTGCAGAATAATGATACTGCTTTTTAAAGGGGTTTTCCTATTAATTCAAGTTATCCCCTACCCATAGGATAGGGGATAACTTGCAGTTCAGTGCAGTTGCCACTGATCAGACCCCCACTGATTAGTAGAACGGGGGACTTTCATCCCCCATTCTGAATGGAGTGTTGGTGTGCCGGTGTGTGCACCACTCCATTCATTTTAATGGGATCTCCAGAACTTGCTGAGGGCTGTGCTTTGGCTGTCTCTGGCACTACTATTGAAATTAATAGATGGTGAATTAACAGGGACAAAAATCCCCTGTTCTCCTAATCAGTGAGGGTCTGGGCGGTTGGACCCCCTATGATCTGCAAGTTATCCCCTATTTTATGGATATTGGGTAACTTGATTTTGTGGAAAAACCCCTCTAAGTTCACTGCTTTTACACACACATACACGTTTTGGGGTGTTATTGTCTTACTGTATATTTAAAGGGGTTTCATTGTGATTTCATGTTTGTTGTGGAAGTTATTAGGTTTAGTTGACATTCAGGATTTGATGAGGATGTGGACCCTCCTTCCCATTAATTCGGAATTCCATATTGGAGTTTATGAAATGGTTTTTCTGTACCAGTGAGCCTGGTAACAAAAATTCTAAGTTGTAAGATAAGGGAATTCCCCTATGGAAGCAGATATGTTCAGATGTGAGGTGGTGATCCAATGGTTAGTTTCTGCCTGTTCTTCTACTATTGTGATTCATCACCGCGTCAGTAGTCTTCTGTACAATATAATTAAATACTGGTTGGAACACATCATCCTAATGAATATTCAGACCTTTGTGATGCAGCTGAGGTTAATATAATCACAGATTACAGTATATATAGAGGCCCAGATTTACTAATAGTTAGACATCGTAAACTTAGACAGGAAGTCTGAAAATATGCCAGACTGATCACAGTGGCTAATGCTGGATGATAAATCTGGTGTATCTTACACCACCTTTTAGTTGGCTTTGAGACACTATTTTGGCGCATTGTGATACGTTTAATGGAAGTCTATCAGCAGGAAAATTGGTATCAAACTAATGACAGTACCTTGTAGGGCTGCTTCTACTCTTTCCAAAGTTGCCTTTCTTGTTCTGCATTGCAGCTCCATTTTCATGAAAAATAGCTGAAAAGGGCTTTAAGGCTGTTTCTTCTGCTACTGGGACTTCTGTCTGCTTTAAATAATCACCCCTAACTTCTGCCCAGCATTTCCCCCCAATTGCTTGAGTGACCTCTCCCACTTTGTTGCAGTTATGGGTGGTTATCTGGAGTGGAGAGCGAAGCCTCAGCAGGAGAAGAAATGCCCCTAAAGCCCTTTTCAGCTAATTTTCAGAAGAATAAAATCCTGGTTTTCATGAAAGCGGAGCTGCAATGCAGAATAAGAAAGGCATCTTTGGAAAGTGTAGAAGCAGCTCTCTCTCCCTCGCTCAGCATTAATCTCTCTCTAACATGTAGTATTGTATTCATATAGAGCAAGACTTTGCAGGGTGATAGGGTGCCCCTAGATTAGCATGCAGGGCTGATCCTTAACATAATGAATAAATACAAGTCCAGAATCAATTTTCACTTTAATATTCCTTTAATTATAGATATGAAGCAATATATTATAATACAGTATCCGCTGCTTACTGCCAGAACGTACTCCATCCTTTATGTAATACCCATTAACACCCAACCAGGTTCTCCCCCCAGTCAGGCATTTCAGGTTTAATATTAAACTAGAAGAATTCCTGAATGAACATGTGCTGGATTAATGGATTGCACAGATTATATATGGAGCCATAAATTTACATCTGCATTTAGTAGCATTGATGATGTCACTACCCATCTGCATTTAATAGTATTTCTGTGATGTCATCACCCTCAGTGTGATAAAATGTTCAATACGTATTTTGAGTCCTACATTATGAAACCATATTCATCTTTATGTGAGATGACTTCCATATAAACCACATGCATTTTAGAAATGACATATTTTTACCTTTCAGCTGCACTGATAAGTGTTCTACCATGAGTTTATCTGTAACATACTACAATGTTTCTTGGCTCAGGCTTATTTTTATCACTTATTATTTGCCTTCTAAATATTATCACGACAAAATTAGAAACCAGAAATCTCATAACATTTACAGAGTGATTGGGAGGAACTGGACTGAATCATTAGGCAAACTATGGCATTGCTGTTTGTACACTTTGTATCCTCCTCCAACTCTTTCATGGACTAGTTCTGTTAGAAAAGAATTAGTCTGAACAAGTTCGTCTGTAAGGTTTCCATTCCTGATGGCATCATCCAGGGCTTGTCCTTAAAAATATTTGCAGTGTAATCTCTGCAGGATGTGACTCACTACTTATTGTTATTACATTTTTGCAACCAATTCTGCATATGTAATAATCTGACATGTTGTCATTATGGAATTGCTTCACTTCTTCTTTTTTTTTTTTTTTTAATATCTATCCAGGGTATTGATATTGAAGCCGAAAACTGTGCAGTGTGCATAGAGAGCTACAAGCCCAAAGATGTTGTTCGCATTCTTCCATGCAAGTATGTTCTATATTTCCTTTGTGTCCCAACATAATTTCCACATTACATGCACAGTTCTAAAATTATTCAAAAGGGTTCTGAAAAGCAGAAAAAAATTTATGTGCAACAAACAATACCAATAACTATACATATAACAAATATCAAGTGTAGTAGAAGGTGTATAATATGAGTGTCTTGAAAGGATCATCATCTGGAAACAGGGAAGCTTTCTTCTACTACCATTATTATATTATTGTAATATTATTATTATTATTATTATTATTATTTATTTTATCCCTAACAGACAAGTCTAGAAATCAGAGCTTTAGTTGAAGCAGTCAGTGAAGGGTAGACAATCTTTTAAAGTGGTTCTCCAATTTAGATAATCCCTATTTATTAGAGGGTCACTTGACAATAAGCAGATCACATGCTGGGACCCCCAGCAATCAGCTGTAATCCTATGGATGAACCTGTCAGTATTTCATTTCCCTATAGCACCACCTCAGGGGGAAGTTTAGCATTACACAGTGCCTCTTACATAAATGGGTTGTCTGTGTAATGCAAGACAGGTCAGTACCTCCAGATCAAGAGACGCTCTTGATAACAACTCCTGGGCAGTGAACCCACTACTATTAACTTAAAATGCCCTATTAGGGTATCTGAAAATAGGTTTTCTAAACTGGACAGCTCTTTTAAGGCAAATAATAGAAAAATATAATTTTTAACTGACTGATACACACAGTAAAACCTAGTCGGGCCTGTGGCTATTACGATTGTGTTGCAGCAGTACTCTTAAAGGGGTTTTCCGGGCAAAAACATTATTTTTAAAAAAGGTCTGTTAGTGCTATTAATGGGTTAATAAGTGCAACCATATACCTTTAGAAGTGTTTTGGGTGATTTCTGGGTCTCTCTGGGAGCTCCTGGCATCCTCTACATTTGTTTACATGGGTAGCTTGCTGCTGTCTTAGCCTACAACTACCATGATGCATTGCTGTTCACTCAGATCTCCCCTCTCACTCCCTCCCTCACACCCCCCCCCCCCGATTCCCTAGCTAGCCTGCGGACTACTAGTCCTACCTACCTAACTAACTAACTAACTTAGTCCCTCCATCCCCTCCCCCACCCGTGATACATACCTGTGTTCTTGTCTTGGAGATCACTCTGGTCGGTGCCACTGTGTCCTCTTCTGCCCGTGCCTGCGCAATAGAGCCGTTCTATTGCGAATGCGTGAGAGGCCCGCTGCTTCCATTCACTTCTGCCGGCATTCTATTGCGCAGGCGCCGGCTCCCTTGTGAAGGAAGTGACGCCCAGCAGAAGAAGAGGACATGAAGATTGGTGAGTATGATGGGGACGGGGGGAGAGGAGTATTGGTCACGGGGAAATCAGAAAATGTGCCTGGGGTGGTCATTGATATAGGTAAATATACATTTTTTTTTATTAGGGAGTAAATCCGAAGTTAGGCGGGGGGAGGGGTTTAGCTTAGTGTTAAAGTTTTAGTTTTTGCCGGACAACCCCTTTTAAGCTACATTCACAAGACAGTGATTAATGGCATTTTTTTAATGGATGTCACACAGCAGGATTAAATTCATTGTCAGTGAATGGGGGGTTATTCACATTGTAACAGACCGTCAGAATATAGGACATGTCTTATTTTTGGCCATTTCCATGGATTCCTCCATACACTCAAATGTATGGGGGATCTGTAAAAATGGTTGCCCCTCGAGCGCAAGATGACGTGTTTCATGTAGCCGTAGAACTGTACTTTATTGCACTTTAAGAATCATGTTACAGAAATACAAAATAATTCTTTATTAAGATACTCATAATATGAAATAATACTCGGGAACTAGGTTTAGAACACATCATGTAATCCAGCCCTTACATTCCTAGCCAAACCTTATCAAACCTTATGTTTATTGCTGTCTGATACAATACAGTTATACAGACTTATTTATTGTTTTATTTTTTCACTCTTCCTTTGTTTAGACATATCTTCCATCGACAGTGTATAGACCCTTGGTTGCTTGAGCACAGGACATGTCCTATGTGTAAACTGGATGTTATTAAAGCTCTTGGATTCTGGGTAAGTCAATTAGAGCCACAGTGTATGGCAGTAACCTAACCGCTGCTACTTTAATATCTGCTACTTCTGGTTTTTGTGTTCTGTGTGGCCTATATATTTACCATATGTTTACAACTTTCAGTGCTTTGTATTTCTATTCGGATGTGCAAAACCTGAGGTGCTCTTGTGTAAACAGCAGCACTTCTTCAGAATAAATTGTAAGAAGGTGTAAAAATGCCTTAGAACACATCACACATGCTTTATAAAAGTTTAAGGAGTTTTATCATCTAAGGTTTTCATCTGCTTTCCTGTCTCATCTCCACTTACTGGTTCCAATGACAAATTGTGAGGCAGGCTTAGTCTATGTGACATACAAATCAGGCCAAAAGCGTGCGCTCGAGATGAAACTGCACACCATTATCTCTGGATTTACATGCAGAGCAAACATGGGCACTGTTTTGGCTCTTATCAGGGCCCAGCAGCTAAATGCACTTTGAAATACTGACAAAAAGCTCCATTAATTGTTAGTAACAGTGAAGATAAGACTATAGGTAGCAGGAAACAGGGACTGACGTCACTACCCCAACCACTGCAGCTAGATAGCAGAGGTAGTCTGGAACCTAAGCCAGCTGCAGGGGCGTAACTATTGGGGAAGCAGCGGTAGCAGCTGCCACAGGGCCCGGGACATTACGGGGCCCTGTGGGCCCCCGATGTTTTTTTTTTTTTTTTTTTTTTTAAATAGTCCGTTACCTGCTGGAGTAACCCCAGCAGGTAACAGGCCCTATATACTTACCGTTCCCCGGGGTCCCGCTCACAGCCACTTGCGCTTCCGATTCTGCGGAGGCGGCTGTGCGCAGGAGCGGGGATCGGTATGTGAGGCCGCGGGCCGAACCCCACAATCTCTGCTATCATTATACTCGGGGGTCTCTTCAGACCCCGGAATATAATAATCGGAGGCCCAGAGTTGGTGAGGGAACATAAAAAACAATGTACTTACCTCTCCTGCGCTTCTCCAGGCTTCGGGCCTGTTTGGTGACGTCCCAGACGTCAGCGGACGTCATTTTGCGTCGCGACGCCTTGCCCACATCACGTGACGCCGGCCTGGTCCAACATTGAAGGCGGCTGAAGCAGCATGGAGTGGACTGGAGCAAGGAACAGGTAAGCAACGTTGTTTTTTATGTTTCTATCCTCCCCTGGGTCTCCGATCATTATACTCTGGGGTCTGAAAAGACTCCAGAGTATAATAATTGTTCATGGGTGGTCCACAATGGGACATATAATAGTGTGCGCAGGGGCCACTATGGGGCATGATACTGTGTGCAGCGGCCACTATGGGATATAATACTGTGTGCAGGGGCCACTATGGGATATAATACTGTGTGCAGGGGCCACTATGGGGAATAATAGTGTGTGCAGGGGCCACTATGGGGCAAAATACTCAGTGCAGGGGCCACTATGAGGAATAATAGTGTGTGCAGGGGCCACTATGGGATATAATACTGTGTGCAGGGGCCACTATGGGATATAATACTGTGTACAGGGGCCACTATGGGATATAATACTGTGTACAGGGGCCACTATGGGGAATGATACTTTGTGCAGGGGCCACTATGGGGCATGATACTGTGTGCAGGGGCCACTATGGGACATGATACTGTGTGCAGGGGTCACTATGGGGCATGATACTGTGTGCAGGGGCCACTATGGGGCATGATACTGTGTGCAGGGGTCACTATGGGGCATGATACTGTGTGCAGGGGCCACTATGGGGCATGATACTGTGTGCAGGGGCCACTATGGGGCATGATACTGTGTGCAGGGGCCACTATGGGGCATGATACTGTGTGCAGGGGCCACTATGGGGCATGATACTGTGTGCAGGGGCCACTATGGGGCATGATACTGTGTGCAAGGGCCACTATGGGGCATGATACTGTGTGCAGGGGCCACTATGGCACATAATAGTGTGCGCAGGAATGCGTTTTTTTTGGGGGGGGGGGGGTTGGAGGGGGCAGTCCGGGGGGGGCGATTGGGGGCAGCGGTTCGGGAGGGGTGGGGCCATGTCAAATGTTCGCCTTGGGGCCCAGCCATTCCTAGTTACACCACTGGCCAGCTGTAAACGCTGACGAACATATTCAACAGTATCTGACAAGCAAGCAAGATAGGTAAAGCAATATATTGGGTAAAATTATTTAGTTAACATAAACTACAAGGTTAAATAAGAGGACAGGAATACCTGTATAACCCCTTAGCGCTCTGAACCATACATGCATAGCGCAGTGTCAAGATCCTTAACAATCGGCACTGTATATGTGCAGTGGTGGTATAGGTCCAACTTAAGAGCTGAGCAGACGCCATAAGCAGTGGGTCTCAGCTGTAACCTTTGATCAAGGGTGTTTAACCACTTCCATGCTACGGTCAATAACACCCACGTTGTTTAAGAGGTTGTTTACTATTGTGGGCCCCTTATTGACTCCCTTGTGCCATAATTATGGAGAATCGATATGCTGCTATGGCAAAAAAATAAATGTACAAACCTGTACTATTAAAAATAGCACATTTATTTATTCATGGTGAATGTCAAAAAATGCTGATAAAAATGCATCTTGGCCATCTTGCCAAAAGGTGATCAAAAAGTTGTATGTACCCCAGAATGCCATTAAAAAAAATACATCTCTTCTCTCAAAAATCAAGCCCTCAGCCAGCTCCATTGGTGGAATAATAAAAAAGTTATGGCCCTCAGAACGTGGTAATGAAAATGAGTACACCAGCAAAACCAGTGGGTTGTTTTTTGTTTTTTTTTTTCATCATTGAAAAATATATAATGTATCCTGCAAAACACAAGCCCTTAACTAGCCACATTGGCGTAAAAATAAAAAAAGTTGTGGCTTTCTGAATTTTCCCGAGATTAGAGGGAAAAAAATCTCAGGGCCTTAAAGGGTTTGTCCACATTTTTTTTTTTGTTTGTTTGTTTATAGTTTATTGTTAGGATAAGCTAGAGATATCTGATCAGTGGGGGCCTACAGGTAGCTTCCACATGGATAAGCTGTTTGGCGGTGCCTCTGGTCTCCCTACTATACAGTGTACAGAACCAGAAGCAGTTCATTCAACTTGCAATGGGAGCTGAGCTACATTACAGGTGCCTGGCCACTATACAAGACAAGCAGGCAGCTGCTTCAAGAAAAAATTAGAAAGACGGTACGACGTTTTTTAATTATGCATTATGCACCTATTATGACATTTTTATTTTGAATTTAAGATTGCATTAACAGCTACAGGGTACAAAATCTCTCTCACACACACTCTCTCACACACACACACACACACACACACACACACACACACACATATATATCACATGCAAGTCTTTTAAAAACAATAGCAAGTGCTGTTACTCCAGCTTAATTAAATAGGGCAGAAACCTTTTTTTTTTTTTTTTTTTTTTACCTAGAGACAAGCTTCTAGCATAGATTTATCACTTGAGTTCTATTGCTATACCTGTGGTATATATCTTTAGTTGAGACATATGATTTCCATACCCACAAGATCAGATCATGGTAGAGTGCTCTTAAAAAGGGTCTATGTGGAAAACCATTGTCTAAATAGTGGTAATAGGCATTACGTAATTCCAGTGTATAAGGCTTCAACATGTTCAGTACCTAGAATAAAAAATATGGTTATATGAGATTACAAAATCTCTATTATTTCAATATATTGCATCATTCTCCTTCATGATCTGTGAATGGGGTAAACTGTAATACAAGCTACAGCCTGGGAACAAGACTTTCAGTAGAAAAAGACTTTTAAATCTGTGTTGTGTTTAATGTAGAAATAATGCCCATAGGGGGCAGTATCACTCTCTTATCAAAAATGGGTGGTAATCTAGGGCATATTATGAACTGAATACTGGAGTTACATAAAGAGCACAAAGCATTATTGTACTTGAATATGTAAATCACTGGGAGCTGTCAGGACATGGTGTTTCGCAGTCAGTTATTATTATCATCACTTTTTAGATGTGGATTTTACTATGTACTACGGCCTATTTTTATCTTTGTAACATAATGTCTGAATATTTTTAGATGATCTCTGTAACTTACTGTTCTGTACAAGTCTGTGAAGAAAGTGATTACGCAGGGCTTTTGTGCATCTGTATGCATTGGCATTTGTACTACTCATTCTGTGTGCAGAATTCAGGTGGTTGCAGATACAAGGCTCCAGTGTTCTGGTGGTTGGAACACAAAGTGTAATACAGCATGTGAGAGTATAAAAATAAGTCCTGTTCTGAAAAAAAAAACTCCCTAATAAACTTGCCTCCAGGTGAAACTTACTGCCATCTGCCCTGCTGATTTCAATGAATAGCTATGGTTTTAGAACTTGTTTGAAGTGGCATTTTATAAGAAGATTATATGAGATAGCCATTGCTTAGGAAACCCCTGCTACCTTCCCCAAATCTGAACACCATATGTTCAGTGTTCATTAGAACTTCCCACATTGCTTTTCCTGGAGCAAAACAGGCAAGAGTAATTTATTATGTTCTCTCTCCTCTTTTATTAGACCATGATCTAAATATTAAACAGACACCACCAAATGAAAAATATGATGCACTCTGTATGGATGTGTAATCTGAGGTTACATGGCATATGGTACCATTTCTTCATTGTAACAGTATTTATTCCATTTTGTTCTGGATAAGTACCATATGAAAACTGAGAAGTCTTAACTTTTTAAGTAGTTTTTCCAGTCTGATGCATCTGTATTTAAGATTCTAAAAATAGTACTCAAACATTCATGGAGTATGCCACAATATTGTTTTTCATATACAAGCACTTTGACTAAGGCTAGTCTCCATAGCTGAGATTCTGAGACCCCGCCGCAGATTTTGCTTAAAATCGCTGGAGAGAAAAATCCTGCAATGGGGTCCGCCATGTGGAACAGATCCATATTACAGCACTAGGGTTATTCTATGGGGAGAATATACCTCAATATAAAACTTACAGAAACCCGGCGGACCTCATTATAGTCTCTGGGGTCCGCGGGTTTCTGCAGATGACCGCTTTTTAAGTGAACAGGGTCTACGTCGTTCAGGTCCCCATGGGGAACTGAACGACGGAGACCCCAAATGCTAGTGTGAACCTAGCATTATATTATAAAGATAAAGTACAAAAAAAAAAAAAAAATATATATATCACAAAAAAGTTATATACTCCCCATAGAATAACCCTAGTGCTGTAATATGTCTGTTCCACATGGAATTGGTACACTACTGTGTAATAGTTTGAAACTTAGACTATGATAAAAAATCTAATATTTTTAAAGAAAATCAAAAGTAAAGAAAATAAGAGAGTTTTTGTTGGATCAAGGATGTGGTTTAAAGGGGTTGTTCAGGTGTTTAATAAATAATATATAGAACACAAACTAAAAGAAAATATAAAGTCATACGCACCTTACCGATCCACATCACACCCATTCCAATGCTACACAGTCCTTTGCCTGTTCTCTGTACTTCTGTTCTAGCTATGGCGATGCATTACAGCCATATGACTACTGCAGGCAATGCGTGACTGTAGCAGGTCATTGCTGCAGCCAGAGACCTGTAGGAGATTGAGCATCAGATGCAGGGTAAGTATAAACTATTTATTTTATAGCATTCTAAGCCTTTAATTTAATGTAATACATTTGGTACCTGACCCATGCTTATTTTCTCATGTAGACTATATTGCAGATTATATGACACAAATGATCATGTGTACTTGTACGTGTTTATGCGATTTCATTATTGATACCAATTGAATACTCAGGATTTTCAGTAAGGTGTGTATTGACCTGTAAACCCCACTAAGTGACACTTTATTGCATCACAAGTAACTAGCTTCAGATCTTGGGTATCAGCGAGTTCTTCTACAATAATATACAATATTCATTTTAAAGGTTACTTCTATAATAAATGTAAATATCTTACAGGTGGAGCCAGAAGAAACACTTGAAATCCCCGTGCCTGAATCAATTGCCGGCAGCAGCCTTTCTGTTGGGACTCTAAGTTTTGCCCAAGAGGAGAATAGAAGTGAAATAAACAACCTGCCTACTTCTTCAACAGGAGACACTTTACAGCAGTGTAACAGTGCCAAGGAAGACGCAGGGGAGACTACTGCATTGCTAGGTAAGGGCATTGCTGGGCGAAGGGCAGTCCTCTGGAGAACTGTACTCATTTGTTTCTTTTATAACTTGGGCTTCTTGGTAGCTGTAGGTGTTTCTTTTTTATCTCCCTGTTCCTTATTGCTTACTTTAGTGTAACAAACCCAAATGTCAAATAGAGGGATCATGAAACAGATGAAAAACGCCATCTGTTTGTCCATCTCTGTAAAGCAGAGCAGTAGTATAAATGTTTTAACTTCAAAATACTGACAAACTGCAGTGTGGCAAGAAGAACTTAAAGGAGTTGGCCACTTTCAGACCAATATTGAGAGACAAATCTTACTGTTTGTATAATAAAAAGTTGTACAATTTTCCAATATACTTTCTGTATCAATTCCTCATAGTTTTCTAGATCTCCGCTTACTCTCATTGGATGAAAATGAATCCATAGTCATGTGATGAACACACAAGTGCACAGCTCGTTATAGTCACAGTGCAGTGATCAGACATCTGCCTGGTAACTAGCTGTACACCTGTGTATACATCACATGACCATGGACTGTATATATCATGATAATGAACTGATTTTTATCCACAAAGTAGTAATAATAATAATATAATAATAATACATTTTATTTATATAGCGCCAACATATTCCACAGCACTGTACAATTTGTAGGGTTCAAGTACAGACAAAAAAGATACATTACAAAGAAATAGTCAATTCACACAATGGGACTGAGGGCCCTGCTCGCAAGAGCTTACAATCTATGAGGTAGAGGGGGAGACATTTGTCTCAGAATGTTGTTCTTCAAGTGGACATTCCTTTAAGGTGGCCTACACATTAGATGACTGTCAGCCAAGCCCACAGATTTTGTCAGAACATCTCAATCGTCAAATGTGCGTTGAGGTTGTTTCAACTCTCCCCATGGCAAATCTTTGCAGGAATCAAGTATAGCCCAGTGCTTTTGTTCTCAGGGAAAATAAGCCATTCCAGAGGAATCTGGCAGTGTCTTATTTACTTAAATTGTATGTGAACTTGTATATATACATTATATAATGTGTGTGTGTGTGTACATATACTATACTGTATGGAGAAAAGTATTGGGGCACAGCTGTTAATCATTGAATTTAGATGTCTTATTCAGTCCTGTTCCAACAGGTGTATATAAAATCCAGAAAAGCAGGGGAATTCCAGGACTCTGCCGCCTTAAAAACAACATGACTTTATTTCCAACATTAAAACATGATGAACATAATCTTCCTAAAGGTAAGTTCACACTGAATTTTTTGCAGGTGGGATCCGCTTCAAAATCTGCCTAAAAGGGAGTCAGGAGCACGTTTTTTTTTTTTCCTATAGTTGATTTTTCTTCTAGCATTAAAAAGAATCGTCATGACTTATCTTCAGGCGGATTCTGCCTTGCAAACCCCATTGAAATGAATAGGAGACAGAAAAAACGCAAGGCAGAATCTGTCTGAAGATTGGTTATAATGCTTTTTTTTTTTTTTTTTTCCCTTCTAGATGAACTAGAGGGAAAAAAAAATCTGCCTGACTGCCAATGAAGTTGAGAGGCGCTTTTGTGAGGCGGATTCCACCTCAAAAATCCACCTGCAAAAAACTGAGTGTGAATTTACGCTAAGTGTTTTGGAGCACTAAATTATTCATGGTTTAAACTAACAGAATGGACTGCAGACATGCAGTGGGGAAAAAAGTATTTAGTCAGCCACCAATTGTGCAAGTTCTCTCACTTAAAAAGATGAACGAGGCCTGTAATTGACCTCATAGGTAGATCTCAACTATGAGAGACAAAATGAGAAAAAAATCCAGAAAATCACATTGCCTGATTTTTAAAGAATTTATTTGCAAATTATGGTGGAAAATAAGTATTTGGTCAATAACAAAAGTTCATCTCAATACTTTGTTATATATCCTTTGTTGGCAATGACAGAGGTCAAACGTTTTCTGTAAGTCTTCACAAGGTTGGCACACACTGTTGCTGGTATGTTGGCCCATTCCTCCATGCAGATCTCCTCTAGAGCAGTGATGTTTTGGGGCCGTCGCTGGGCAACACAGACTTTCAACTCTCTCCAAAGGTTTTCTATGGGGTTGAGATCTGGAGACTGGCTAGGCCACTCCAGGACCTTGAAATGCTTCTTACGAAGCCACTCCTTCGTTGCTCTGGCGGTGTGCTTGGGATCATTGTCATGCTGAAAGACCCAGCCACATTTCATCTTCAATGCCCTTGCTGATGGAAGGAGGTTTGCACTCAAAATCTCACGATGCACGGCCGCATTCATTCTTTCATGTACACGGATCAGTCGTCCTGATCCCTTTGCAGAGAAACAGCCCCAAAGCATGATGTTGCCACCCCCATGCTTCACAGCAACTCAGCATTTACTCTCCTCCAAACACGACGAGTTGTGTTTCTACCAAACAGTTCTACTTTGGTTTCATCTGACCATATGACATTCTCCCAATACTCTTCTGGAACATCCAAATGCTCTCTAGCAAACTTCAGACGGGCCCGGATATGTACTGGCTTAAGCAGGGGGACACATGTGGCACTGCTGGATCTGAGTCCCTGGCAGCGTAGTGTGTTACTGACGGTAGCCTTTGTTACGTTAGTCCCAGCTTTCTGCAGTTCATTCACTAGGTCCCCTCATGTGGTTCTGGGATTTTTGCTCACCGTTCTTGTGATCATTTTGACCCCACAGCGTGATATCTAGCATGGAGCACCTGATCGAGGGAGATTATAAGTGGTCTTGCATGTCTTCCATTTTCTAATTATTGCTCCCACAGTTGATTTCTTCACACCGAGCAGCTTGCCTATTGCAGATTCAGTCTTCCCAGCCTGGTGCAGGTCTAAAATTTTGTCTCTGGTGTCCTTCCACAGCTCTTTGGTCTTCACCATAGTGGAGTTTGGAGTGTAACTGTTTGAGGTTGTGGACAGGTGTCTTTTATACTGATAACAATTTCAAACAGGTGCCATTACTACAGGTAATGAGTGGAGGACAGAGGAACCTCTTAACCCCTTAACGACCCAGGGCGTAATAGTACGGCCTGAGTCGCATGACGATGTATGGAGCGCGCTCAGGAGCTGAGCGCTCTCCATACACCACGGGTGTCGGCTGTATAATACAGCCAGGACCCGCCGCTAACAGCTGCGATCGGTGCCTGCACCGATCGCAGCTGTTAACCCTTTAGATGCTGCGGTCAAACGGGACCGCGGCGTCTAAAGTGCGCAGCCGCCACGGGCGCCGCCATTTTCCTTGATCGCCGCCCCCCAGAACGTCATCGGAGGGCGGCGATTAGTTGCCATGACAGCCGGGAGACTATTGAAGGCTCCCAGGCCTGTCATTACATTACAGCTATTACGCGATGCCAGAGGCATCGTCTAATAGAGGTGAAGGCATTTTGCTATTCACTGCGATACAGTAGTATCGCAGTGAATAGTATCAGCGATCAGACCCCCTGGGTTTCAAGGTCCCTAGGGAGTCTGATCATACAAGTAAAAGTTGAAAAAAAAAAGTTTTTAAAAGTATGAAAAAAATAAAAAAAACACAAGTTCAAATCACCCCCCTTTCCCTAGATCAGATATAAAAGTAAATAAACAAAAGTAAACATAAACACATTAGGTGTCCCCCTGCTCCAAAATGCCCGAACTATTAAAATATTAAAATATTTATCCCATACGGTGAATGGCGTAGCGGGGAAAAAAATCAAAATGGCCAAATAGCGTTTTTTTCAACTCTTTGCCTCCTATAAAAAATTGAATAAAAAGTGATCAAACCATCAGATCTTTCCCCAAATGGTATCAATAAAAACGTCATGTTGTCCCGCATAAAAAGACGCCTTACCCAGCTCCATACATGTAAATATGAAAAAGTTACAGGTGACACAATATGGCGACACAAAATTTTTTTTTCTATTTAGCAAAGTTTTAAATTTTTTAAAAGGTATCAAAACATTACAAATACTATATAAATTTGGTATCGCCGTGTTCGTACTGACCCGCAGAATACAGGTAACATGTCATTTTTACCACACAGTGAATGCTGTAAAAATTAAACCCATATGAATTTGGCGCAAATGCAGTTTTTCTCCAATTGCACCTCATTCTGAATTTTTTTCCAGCTTCCCAGTACCTTGCACAGCATATTGAATGGTACCATTACAAAGTACAATTTGTTTCGCAAACAATAAGCCATCATGTGACTCTGTGAATTGAAAAATGAAAAAGTATGGCTCTTGGAATGTGGGGAGGGAAAAATGAAAATGCAAAAACAAAAAATGGCCTGGTCATTAAGAGGTTAAAGAAGAAGTTACAGGTCTGTGAGAGCCAGAAATCTTGCTTGTTTGTAGGTGACCAAATACTTATTTTCCACCATAATTTGCAAATAAATTCTTTAAAAATCAGACAATGTAATTTTCTGGATTTGTTTTCTCATTTTGTCTCTCATAGTTGAGGTCTACCTATGATGTCAATTACAGGCCTCTCTCATCTTTTTAAGTGGGAGAACTTGCAAAATTGGTGGCTGACTAAATACTTTTTTTTCCCCACTGTATATACTGGTATGTCTGCAGTTCCTCACACATGTACAGTCATGGCCAAAAGTTTTGAGAATGATACAAATATTAATTTTTACAAAGTCTACTGCTTCAGTTTTTCTAATGGCAATTTGCATATACTCCAGAATGTTATAAAGAGTGATCAGCTTAACAGCAATTACTTGCAAAGTCAATATTTGCCTAGAAAATGAACTTTATCCCCCAAAACACATTTCAACATCATTGCAGCCCTGCCTTAAAAGGACCACCTAACATCGTTTCAGTGATTGCTCCATTAACACAGGTGTGGGTGTTGATGAGGATAGGGCTGGAGATCAATCTGTCATGATTAAGTAAGAATGACACCACTGGACACTTTAAAAGGAGGCTGGTGCTTGCCATCATTTTTTCTCTTCTGTTAACCATGGTTATCTCTAAAGAAACACGTGCAGTCATCATTGCACTGCACAAAAATGGCCTAACTGGGAAGAGTATTGCAGCTAGAAAGATTGCACCTCAGTCAACAATCTATCGCATCATCAAGAACTTCAAGGAGAGAGGTTCCATTGGTGCCAAAAAGGCTCCAGGGCGCCCAAGAAAGACCAGCAAGCGGCAGGACCGTCTCTTAAAAGTGTTTCAGCTGCGGGATCGGGCTACCAGCAGTGCAGAGCTTGCTGAGGAATGGCAGCAGGCAGGTGTGCGTGCATCTGCACGCACTGTGAGGCGGAGACTCTTGGAGCAAGGCCTGGTCTCAAGGAGGGCAGCAAAGAAGCCACTTCTTTCCAGAAAAAACATCAGGGACAGACTGATATTCTGCAAAAGGTACAGGGAGTGGACTGCTGAGGACTGGGGTAAAGTCATTTTCTCTGATGAATCCCCTTTTCGATTGTTTGGAACATCTGGAAAACAGCTTATTTGGAGAAGAAGAGGTGAGCGCTACCACCAGTCTTGTCTCATGCCAACTGTAAAGCATCCTGAAACCATTCATGTGTGGGGTTACTTCTCAGCCAAGGGAATCGGCTCTCTCACAGTCTTGCCTAAAAACACAGCCATGAATAAAGAATGGTACCAGAATGCCCTCCAAGAGCAACTTCTCCCAACCGTCCAAGAGCAGTTTGGCGCTCAACAATGCCTTTTCCAGCATGATGGAGCACCTTGCCATAAAGCAAAGGTGATAACTAAATGGCTCAGGGAACAAAACATAGAGATTTTGGGTCCATGGCCTGGAAACTCCCCAGATCTTAATCCCATTGAGAACTTGTGGTCAATCATCAAGAGACGGGTGGACAAACAAAAACCAACAAATTCAGACAAAATTAAAGCATTGATTCTGCAAGAATGGACTGCTATCAGTCAGGATTTGGTCCAGAAGTTGATTGAGAGCATGCCAGGGAGAATTGCAGAGGTCCTGAAGAAGAAGGGTCAACACTGCAAATATTGACTTGCTGCATTAACTCATTCTAACTGTCAATATAAGCTTCTGTTACTCCTAATATGAATGCAATTATATTTCTGTATGTGATAAAAACATCTGACAAACACACATAAAAACCAGAGGGCAGCAGATCATGTGAAAATATAATATTTGTATCATTCTCAAAACTTTTGGCCATGACTGTACATTGTTCCTGCATATTAAACAAGTGACACCAGTACCACAATATAGTACAAGGGCATAAGATGTAATAAATATCAAAGACAGATCATACATAACCTCTACACACAACTAATAAATATACAGAAGGTCTGTTTTATAATTCATGCCCACAGGAAACGTAATCCAATAATCTGATTTTGTAATCTTCCCCAGTGGATTTAAAATGGAATGTTGTTAAAGCTCCTGTAGGTCTATTGTAAAAGTGTCACAATACTTTAGTCCATACAGTGTTGTGTGTGTGTGTGTGTGTGTGTGTGTGTGTGTGTATGTGTATGTGTATATAATATTTTTTTTTTTTTTTTTTTTGTAAGTTGCCCATTGAAGTATTCCTTTTGAAGAGAGAAAAATAAGTGTGTGGATAACCATGAGCTAACCTAACATTTTATAAAGCCTTCTGTTCATCCTTTATTAAATATCAGGTTTTTACACCTAAGCTATTTACTACTGCAGCTATTCATTGCAGTGACATTTTAATTAGAATAATTAAGAAATCAACTTAAGTACGGTGGGTATGGAAAGTATTCAGACCCCTTTAAATTTGTCACTCTTTGTTTCATTGCAGCAAAAAAATTCATTTTATTTCTCATTAATGTACACTCAGCACCCCATCTTGACAGAAAAAAAAACACAAATGTAGATATTTTTGCAAATTTATTAAAAAAGAAAATCTGAAATATCACATGGTCATAAGTATTCAGACCCTTTGCTCAGTATTGAGTAGAAGCACCCTTTTTGAGCTAGTACAGCCATGAGTCTTCTTGGGAATGAGGCAACAAGTTTTTCACATCTGGATTTGGAGATCCTCTGCCATTCCACCTTGCAGATCCTCTCCAGTTCTGTCAGGTTGGATGGTGAACGTTGGTGGACAGCCATTTTCAGGTCTCTCCAGAGATGCTCAATTGAGTTGAGGTCAGGGCTCTGGCTGGGACAGTCAAGAATGGTCACAGAGTTGTTCCGAAGCCATTCCTTTGTTATTTTAGTTGTGTGCTTAGGGTCATTGTCTTGTTGGAAGGTGAACTTTCGGCCCAGTCTGAGGTCCAGAGCACTCTGGAAGAGGTTTTCTTACAGGATATCTCTGTACTTGGCCGCATTCATCTTTCTTTCAATTGTAACCAGTCGTCCTGTCCCTGCAGCTGAAAAACACCCCCATACTATGATGCTGCCACCACCATGTTTCACTGTTGGGATTGTATTGGGCAGGTGATGAGCATTGCCTGGTTTTCTCCACACATACCGCTTCGAATTAACGCCAAAAAGTTCAATCTTCGTCTCATCAGACCAGAGAATCTTATTTCTCATAGTCTGGGAGTCCTTCATGTGTTCTTTGGCAAACTCTATGCGGGCTTTCATATGTCTTGCACTGAGGAGAGGCTTCCTTCAGGCCACTAAGCCATAAAGCCCCAACTGGTGGAGGGCTGCAGTAATAGTTGACTTTGTGGAACTTTCTCCCATCTCCCTACTGCATCTCTGGAGCTCAGCCACAGTGATCTTTGGGTTCTTCGTTACCTCTCTCACCAAGGCTCTTCTCCCACGATTGCTCAGTTTGGCTGGATGGCCAGGTCTAGGAAGAGTTCTGGTCGTCCCAAACTTCTTCCATTTAAGGATTATGGAGGCCACTGTGCTCTTAGGAACCTTGAGTGCTACAGAAATTCTTTTGTAACCTTGGCCAGATCTGTGCCTTGCCACAATTCTGTCTCTGAGCTCCTTGGGCAGTTGCTTTGACCTCATGATTCTCATTTGCTCTGACATGTACTGTGAGCTGTGAGGTCTTATATAGACAAGTGTGCGCCTTTCCTAATCAAGTCCAATCAGTTTAATTAAACACAACTGGACTCCAATGAAGGAGTAGAACCATCTCAAGGAGGATCAGAAGGAAATGGACAGCAGGTGAGTTAAATATGAGTGTCACAGCAAAGGGTCTGAGTACTTATGACCATGTGATATTTCAGTTTTTCTTTTTTAATAAATTTGCAAAAATATCTACATTTCAGTTTTTTTTCTGTCAAGATGGGGTGCTGAGCGTACATTAATGAGAAATAAAATGAACTTTTTTGCTTTTAGCAAATGGCTGCAATGAAACAAAAAGAGTGAAAAATTTAAAGGGGTCTGAATACTTTCTGTACCCACTGTATGTTCACACATAGCATACAGTGGGGAAAAAAGTATTTAGTCAGCCACCAATTGTGCAAGTTCTCCCACTTAAAAAGATGAGGCCGGCCTGTAATTGATATCATAGGTAGACCTCAACTACTTATTTTCCACCATAATTTGCAAATAAATTCTTTAAAAATCAGACAATGTGATTTTCTGGATTTGTTTTCTCATTTTGTCTCTCATAGTTGAGGTCTACCTATGATGTCAATTACAGGCCTCTCTCGTCTTTTTAAGTGGGAGAACTTGCACAACTGGTGGCTGACTAAATACTTTTTCCCCCACTGTATACATTTGCAGGTTTTAACAAATCTCTTCTGCACATTGCAAAAAAAAAAAAAATGTCCACATGGAAATTGACATGCAGTACGGCAGCATTTCAATTTCCATGCTGAGTGCTGAGAAGTCAAGAGGGAGAATGGAAAAAAAATGATACAGGGCAAACCAGAGATAAAGTTGCCACTTCTGTTTCTTAGTCCGTTGGATATTTTGCCTGTTCCTGAAGCAGTCCTGTAGAAATCCTGCTGAACACAGAGGTTAAAGAGGTTGTCCAGGCAAAAAAATTATTTTTAAAATAGGCCGTGGGAGGTGGTTAAAAAAAAAAAAAAAAAAAGTCATACTCTCCTGTCCCTGGTGCTCCGTTGTCCTCCTAGTGTGGTCGAGTCCTGCTGCTCTGGTATCTTCTTGAAGTGAAACTCCTTGCCAGCTGTGACATCCCATGTCCTTCGCTGAGGCCGCTGATTGGCCTCAACAGACACATGTGGTGGGGACTTCCGCCGGAAGACAACAATGGACCAGCAGGACTGGATCGTACTGGGAGGCAGCGGAGCAACAGGAAAAGGGGAGTATAATTTTTTTTTTTTTTCCCAGCCTATTTAAAATATAAAAGTTTTGCCCATACAACCCCTTTGATCTTCTGCTGATCAATTCCATTTTCAGGTGGGGAACAGCTGAAGTGGTGGGACATAGACAAGGGGTGGAGACTACTCTTTTTGTCCTACTTCAGATTGGGCACAGTAGGGAGGCTCCTGCTCTAGCCTTTTACTTTATGGACACCTAAAGAACACTTCTATATACAGTCCTCAGGTTTAATTGTAATATGAGATAAAATAGGGGTTGTCGGAGATCATCTATTCCTCTCTTAATAACCTCCATCAGGATAAGTATATAGCTGTATACATGGCTGTAGATATATGTCCAGTGTGTCTTGGCCTTGATATTGATGGCCAAATTGATTGTTCATACTTTCGCTCAAACATGTATGGCCACTATTAAAGATTGTACTGGTTCTAGTGAATGTAATTTTAGTATCATAGGTGAATAAGATACCAATGTTCATTGCATTGTACTGCATCTTCCCTCTGGGGCTGCTAAAGATGATGCAAACAAGCAATGTGCATCTTGTACTTCTAAGTGGCAGTGCCAAAGTAGAATCATGATTTCTTTCAATTAAAGGGATTGTCTCAGTAAGGCAACCCCTGCTCATGACTCTACCATTTCTTCAGAGCTGAGAGCCCATGTAAACAGTTAGCTATTAGAGAAGCTTTCAAATGCTCTGATGCCCTTGGGCTAATGTTAATTTGCCCCCCTACCTGTGGGAAAAAACCCTTTGAAAGCTGCTTGCAAGATTTATAGGTTTGACTAGTAAGCTGTAAGTAAAACCAAATGACTCCATTAGAGTACAGTTTACTGGAAATTTAACGTTCCAGTTCTAGTAACTTTTACCATCCTGTTCAAAATAATTGGGTGTTGTCCTGTAACATTATGTAAATGGTTTTGACGCTTGCGTAATGCTGCTAAATGCTGTTTTGCATTTAATGTACAATAATCATGTGCATGTCTAGTAGTATTTACTGTAATAAATACTTTACAGGCATCTGTTGTTTAATGTGTGTCCTTGCTTATATCAACAGTAAGGTCTCACAGTATGTAAACCTACACTAAAGGAGTCTGACTACTGTGATGTTTGATGGGAAGGAAGACATAGAAAATGTATATTTTCTGAGTATATATTCGAATGAGCGTCAGTTTGCAGCTACTTTAACCAAGTTGTTATAACTTTTCCTGTTACACAGTAAAATAAATCAGACTTATTCTGAATGTGATGATCTATTTTAGAATGCTGTGTGTATGTATGTATGTATATATGTGTGTGTGTACATGTATATAATATATATATATTTATTTATATATACTATGATACAGCTGAATACACAGACTACTTGTAACATGTCTTTTCCTCTACAGATGATCCTGGCAGTGAGGATGTATCCGGGGAACAAGCACAGAATTCTGGCACGCCGACTGCTCTCTAACCTTCTTTATTAAAGCCCTATAAACTATGCTAGAAATTTTACGGGTTTTATATAAGCCATGAAGTGACATTTGGTTTTATGAGAAGAGAATAAGAGGCTTATAACTGCCGGATACTTATTATATTATTATTCTATTTAATTTAACATCCAGGCCCTTTTCAAGCACATGGCATTTGTTACATATTTGTGTAAGGCACACCTGGAGGTGAAAGACAACCTCTAGCTGAAGGAATGTCTCATTTTTTTTAGTGGACTAGATAGTATCTGTGATGGCTTACGTGCTAGCCCCTGTTCCTGTATACTTGGACTCCATGTAAAGAAATCTTACAAACAAAGCACTTAAAGGAGACCGCCTGGTACTTAACCAATCGTCTTCATACCCATGCAAGTATATCTGATGGCTGATTCTGGAAATCTGGCTCAGGAATTCTGTATACACAGCAGTGATGAACAAATTCTGTTCTACTTGGTCCACCTCAGGAATCAGGACATCTACAGTGATGAACAACTTTTGTTCTGATGGATCTGGCTCAGGAATCCAGGCACCTGTAATGATAAATAAGTTCTGTTTTGTTTTGGATCCAGCTCAGGAATTTGTGTGCTTGCAGTGAACAGATTCTATTGTGGGTGGAAATTATACAATTTTAGGTGGATATGTTCATAAGACTCGGTTAAAGGTTTACCCATTCATTAGTTTGACCAAAGGCTGCTGAATATTTTTTTTTTTTGTTTACATTTAGAATTAAAGCAAATAACATAATTAATACATAATGTACTGTGCAGAATATAAAAAAGCTGAATTAAAGCCTTTTTATTGGTTGTAATAAATTGTTACCTTGATCTGTGTGTTTATTTCATGAACCATTCAAGACAATAAGAGAAGTAAGATTTCAACTAAATGGGGAAGATAAAGTATCACAGAGAAGAGCACATTTAAGTACTAAAATATAACTTTTAATGTAATACCCATAAAATTAAGCAACAGTACGCAAAAACAAAATGTGATAGACACAGACAAAACAAACGACACCAATAACTCTGCCAGAGAAAGGATTAGAAAAATCACTATGGATGGTATGGTACCATATACCATCTGACCAATCCCCTCAGACAGAGCAATAAAACCAGAAGAACGTCCCGAGGCGTTACCCTAACACTATGGTTCATCAGGGGACATATAACAATATATCAATGATATTAACTGTCAGTCAGTCTAAACCTATAACTTATATCTATATAGGCATATGCTCCAAATTGATACCAAAAAAGAGCAAATTTAACAACTTCTAGTAATCAGCACTGTAATATGTCAGTAATCTGAGATGTTCTAAATATATCTTAATTGTGTAAAAGTAAACACATGACTTGAGGTAGAGTGAAATTGTAAACTTGTGACTTGAGAATAACATGCAGAGATAATAAATAGAAGACCTCCAGGTAAACTTATAGGACTAGACTGCGCTGGGTGACACCGGAGCACCAGGGACAGGTGACTGTTTTTTTTTTTTTTAAATATATATTCGGTCAGGGAAGGTGGGAAAAAATAAAAAAGTCGCCTGTCCCTGGTGCTCTGGTGTCTCTCAGCGCAGTCCAGTCCTGCTGCTCCGGAAGAAAATACTGGAGCAGCAGGGCCGGACCACGGAGGGAGACACAGAAGCACCATGGACAGGTGAGTGTGGTTTTTTTTTTCTACTGCCAATAGGCCACTATTATGTAGAATGAAGCTATATAATAACTCAACATAAATGCTGGCCAGAAACACATGACAATCAATAACAACAATACTTGCGAATTGTAGATGGCAAATAATTTTAGTATTAAGAAGCCAAAACACTCTGAAATGTTTGTTGTGCAAATCATAGGCTCAACTCCATTGGAAGTATTTGCTTGGTAATCGTATTGGGTGATCCAGAGAGCCTCAAGCCCAATCATCCGGCAACACTATCCTGTGATGATACATACACTTTTGTATGTGTCATTACTGGATTATATTTCAGGAGTGAAATGTTTCTTCCTGCTGTCAAGACCAGATACTCCAGGGCAAGTTTTATTGCTTTATGATTAGGTGGCTTTAACCAACTCAGTAAAGCATAAATAAGAGTGTGTGACCGGCTAAAGACCTCATGGCCATTTGTGGAGTACTCTTCTTTCCAAGGTGCAGATGAAACCAGCCATTTCCCAGACCCTCAAGATGTGGAAAGCGGGGCACTCTGGCAGGAGATGTGGCTATGCACAAGAGACTGTGATACCTTACAACTGGTGACACATCTGTTGGAGCCAGTAAGAAAGCTGGGTGTGCCCTTTTTCCCAACAAAAGAGTTCTATGGAGCTCCATGGAACCAAAAGGACTCTGAGTATGAATTTGAGGCTAATAACTGCTAACCACACTGCAGAAACACTTTTTTTTTTTTTTTTAGCTGAACCTAGTAGAGGTTACAGAAAGAATAGGAAATATAAAGGAAGCAGCTATACATCTCCCTTCTGCTCAAGCCACTACTAGCTTTGGCGCAAAAAAAAAACACCAAAAAAAAAAAAAAAAAAAAAAAAAAAGCATTCCCATATAGCCTTATTCTGTTTTTCTCCCGTCATTTTAGGAGTTTGCTTGTTTTGTCATTTTGTTCCCCTGCTGTTTTTCATACATAGCACTGAACCCTTGGGTATTAAATTGTTACATTTAATGGTATTTTGAGTCTCCTCTATGAACCCATTTCCTGTTTTGATGCGTGTGTCTAGGATTCCTATTGGTCCTTTATTCTGAATACAATAGATGGTGGCAGCGTCTATTTGTGATTTACACTCAATTTGTAGCCTGAGGGAAGTGGGAGTACAAGAGAGAGTGAGTGAAGTAACCCCTGACATCCACACCCATGTCACGTGCTGGGATGGTCCATGACATATCCTTCCAATAGGATTATCTAAATTGCTTGGTTAGTGGTACTTGATATTGAATGTGGTGTTATTTGCAGTCCCCCTGTGATTTGAAAGGCATCCATAGAATATACATATATTAAGGAAGCTTTGTTTAACAAAATAATTAATGTATTACGAATCTCTGCATTTGAGCCTTCACCCCATAGCTGATGAACCCCATACAGTCAGCCCCTAGAGACTTTAACAGCACCCCAGGACTGTCCTTGCAGCCAAGTATCCTATTAGAGTACAGGCTGTGTTTATATTGACACAGAGTATAATCAGCATACAGATGTGAACTAATACATCAGCAATTTAAAATATGTGCTATTAGGGCCCATCTGTCCATTCAGATGGCTTGTTCGTTTTTTTTTTCGACATGATTGTTTTCATAATCAAAACCTTATGGCGGCAGGTTTTTAGAGTAACTCCCCACATTCCAAAAACCATTATATTTTTAACAATACAAAATTGTACATAGTAATTCCATTTAATATTCTGTGTAACGTACTGGGAAGGTGGGGGAAAAAAAAAAATTCTGAATGATATGGGGGAGAAAGAAAAATGCATTTTTTTTTTTTACAATTTAAGGGTTTACGGCTTTCATTACATAGTTTAAAAAAAAAAAAACGATATTGTGTAGGTCAATACGATGATGCACTACCAACAACGATTTGCTTTTTTTTTTTTTAAAGAATATTTTAATAGTTTAGGTATCTCCAAGTCCAAAAATGCCTGAACTGTGTGATAGATAGCTAATTCTCTTCATACAGGACTGCTGTATGTACAGAGAATGGCATTTTTTTTTTTTTTTTTGTATTGTTTGAATAACAGAAGGAGAAAGGAAAATAAAAAAAAAATGTGTAAAAGAAGAGAGACTAGGTTAAGTAGTGGTACCCACAGAAGTGCACAGGGCCCAAATCACCAATACACAATGTAAACTTTCCAAGAAAATGAAGGTAGGCTTATTTTAATATGAAAGTTGTCCATAGGCCCAAGATCTCAGTACAGAATAGCCCTTGCAGCACTGGAGTCCTGGGTTCGAATCCAACCAAGGGTGCATCTGAATAGAGTTTAAGTTCTCAGTGTTTGTGTGAGATTCCTCCCACATGCCATAAAATATTCTGAAATGGTAACTGGCTTCATGTCGAGTTTATTTTAATATATTTTGTTTTTGCAGAAAACCTCGTTACTGGAGTATGGCCAAACGAACCAACTCTTTACTGCAAAGAGGGGACAAGAGACAAAATAAAGGAAAATATTCAATTACAAAACACTGCAGGAGTTTGAGACTAAGGGCCTAGTTGCTGAACCCTATAAAAGGTCCCTATGATCAGCTGACAAATGTGTAAATGCTTGTTTGTCAGCTGATTGTATCATTTGTTGTTTACATCATTTATTACAAGTGTGTTGCAAGCATCAGGCCATTTAAAAGCCCTTTAATCCTGTTTCATTACTGGTCAGCACTTGGGTTGGGTAACAGTAGGCCCATGTAAAAGACCCTAAGACACTTTGCAGAAAAGCATTTTTTTTTTGCAGATTTTGGCTAGAAAATATATAGGAAGCACTTCTTTCTCTCCTTTCTGCTAAATCCTCTCCAGATTTAAGCTTTTAACCCCTTCCCAACATCCACCGTAATAGTACAGTGGATGTCGGGTATTTAAATATGGTAGCCACTCAGGAGCTCTGCTGTTTTATACAGCAGATACCCGGCGCTAATGCCCGTGATCAGTGCCAGCATCCCGCTACTATGACAGCCGGGAGCCTTTTGAAAAGCTCCCAGGCCTGTCTCATCTTCTATTGCAGGCTGCAATAGAATTGTTATTTTGCAGTGCATTAGCATTATAATACATTGCATTAGTGATCAGACCCCCCCCCCACCCCCACTGGATTTTAAGAACGATAGAGGGGGAGGGGGGGGGGGGTCTAACAAATGCAAAAATAATAAAAAAAAATTCAAACCCTGTGTATTCCTGTGTCCAAAAACACCCGGTCTACAACCCTATACAAATATTTTTCCCGTAGAATAGACACCGTAGCAGGAAGGGGGAATTTATTAATAAAAAAAAAATAAAATTAAAAAAAAAAAAATAATAATCTAGATCTAAAATATTTTATTAAAAAAAAAAAAAAAAAAAAGTCAGAATATGGCAGCTTTTAGAAAAAAAAATGTTTTTTTTGCCGTTTTAGATTTTTGTTAAGGGGCTAAAATGTAAATAAAACCATATAAATTTGATATCCTCTGTCATTTTGGCTGCAGAGTGAACGCCGTAAAAACAAAGACCATAAGAAATTCACACAAATGCACTTTTTCTTCAAATCCACCCCATTCTGAATTTTTTTCCTAGTACAGAATAGTAGCAACATGAACAACAATTTATCCTGAAAACATTAAAGCCTCATATGGCTCTGAGAACGGCAAGGGGGGGGGGGGTGTAATTCCTCTGGTGGGAAGGGGTTAAAAAAAAAAAACCTAATGTTTAGTAAAGACTATGTACTTCAGTGAACAAGACAGTCAAGATAATTTTATTCTTTACATTTAAAAAACAGCAATCTGGTATTTAACATGACAAAATCCAACACGCAAGAAATACCATGGAGGCTACAAACAATACCCTGCAACAATCTTTACTTAGAATAATCTTATGAATGAAGATTAACGACTTAAAAAGCATGTCTTGTATATTTACATTACCCACTAATATAACCTGTGCCACATTGACAGTAAAGTAATGCCTATATCTGCAGATGCTTTCTTTATGACACTGCACTCTTACAGCAGGCATCCTGCAGCTTGAGGACTGTAATATACTCACAGGCTTCATTGTTAATATAACAATGCAATGAAATGTCATTTCAGTCCAAACCATGACATCTACAGGCTGAAATCTGAAGTTTTCATTAGTGTAGCATACTAAAGAAAAAAAAAGTTATATATGCAGGTTTAAAATATGTACAACATGGTAGAAAGTTCTGGCCAGGCAGTATATGGGACCCTCTTATAATTACACACTGCCTGGAGATAAAAATCTATTAGTATCTTTAACAAAATCCCTTCACAGATATCTCAGTTGTAATATGTAGATGTGAAAACTGTGCACAATGAGCACGACTATCACATCTATAATCCTTGTGCAATCATGTGCCTGAAACTTATCTGAACAAGACATACAAGTCTATGGCAAAGTATTGTTATGCTTTGAGCCATAAACAGAATCGGGAGTAATATACAGGAAAGGATCAGTTAAGTGATAAAGACACTGGCTTATTTTGCAGGTTTTGCTTCTGTTGGGTTTTCTCCAGTGTCCAAAGTTTTCAAGAGCCTGAACAGGCCAGCTGCTTCCCGTATCCTGCTGAATTCGATGCAGAATGCCTGCACCTCTATGAACAAGTCCTGTACATTAATTATTTTGTTCCTAATTAAAGACTGGAGGAAGACGCACACAAGTCTCACCAAGCGATTCTGGGAGGGAGGGAAAAAAAAATAAAAATAAAAATTAACTATTGTCAGTAAATAAGATACAGATACTACAGTCTGCAACTCCTGTACTTGTGACCAAGGGACTATTTTGTAGGGGGGTCATGTGGTTTGTTCATCCCTAAACTTTAACAATATGATAAAAATGTGTAATCATTTCCTGTATAAGGGTATGATAAAGCACTGTATTTTGCACACAGAAGAGTATGGCTTGAAATCTGCAACAAAAATCTGAAGTTGACTTGAAACTTATAATCTGATATAGTGCACCATTTAATGAAGCTAACACAGGTGTATTAAGATGCCTCAGTTTCTGCAGCAAAGCCTCTTCGATAAAATTTATTCTCATTTGTAATAGGACTTTTTTTTCCCCACAGAATCTTAAAGATGTGATATGACAGGGTTAATGTCTTACTGATCAAGCTATATGAATTTCTTGTTGCACATCTATAGGAAAATTTCTGTCACTGATCACTGTGTAGTTCTGTATACTATTCTGCACTGATCAGTAGATAAGCATTTCTTCAAATTCCTGTGCCATAAATGGTCAATTTATAAGCTTGAGCACTCAGCCCCTCACCCTCTCCAAAAGGTACTATAAAACTATGGTAGTCTCAGTATGGATCATGAAATAGATGCCATGCACCTCAGGAAGTCATCGAACGATGGGTGTATCTCAGTGCATGATATACAAAGGGTACTATCGTATCATTACGATAGTATTATCTCTGTTTATTAAACACTTATTGATTAAAGTCACACAAGAGTATAATAAAATTTGTTTTTAAAACAGGTTAACTCAAAGATGGTCAATCTGTTTGACTATACCATTGAAATACATGTGGATGTGGATTTCGCTAAATACTGGAGTAAGTGTGTGCGTGCGCACCTCAACACTGACTGACCTCTATTGAAAACCTTAAAGGTTTTGAATGCGCCAATACTTGGATAAATACCCATGCCTGAAGACATCATACATGATAGGATGCAATATCAGAGAATTAGGGGTATTGCCATCTCAAGGATCCTATCTATACAGCTAGCTTATGTAAATTGAAGAGTTTTCCTAAATACATTGCTTTAGCAATGCTGCCTTGTTTTCCTGCCATGTGAAATTATTCCTCCTATTGTTTACACATCATTTCCATGGCGCCAGACCTGTGTGATATGACAGGACAGATGATATCACTCACTGCTCTCTGAGGGGGCTGAGCTCTGCTGGCAGGACAATGCAGCTTGCTGATAAATCCCTGTCTTATCTCTTTATGTAAACACACAGATAACACTGAGTCCATGTTATCTGCGAGTATTGTGATACTTTATAGTGTCCTCTTCATTAAGCTGGGGGGAGATGGCTTTGACTGTTTGATAAGGAATACAGGAAATGAAAAGAAGAGACAAGCAAAGCTGCTGAAACAGGGAGATGGGAAACCCCCTTTAAAGTCATACCGCACACATTTTTTATAGACTATGTGGCCAAAAGTTGAGACAAATGTTGGTTTTCACAAAGACACAAGCATGCCAGGGTGAATTGCACTTATTTTTCATGACGTCTGCATTTCACCCTGACATGCTGGATATCAGCTTCTGGGTCAAATTATGACCGATGGCAACACATTCTTGCCTACGCAACGCTTTTTGTTTGTCAGCCCACTTGGTAATCACATTGCCATGTGACATGTTACTCTATCAAGCTGGGAAAAGCATTTTTCATCCCCCAGATTGCACATGGTATTGTCCCAAATGCCCTTGAGTCTTAGCACAGTCAGACCCTTGCTACAGGAGTAGAATGGCAACAGTATGAGGTTCCTTGACAGTGACTGGCCAGCATTTGTGCATATATAGTAACAACTGTTGTGGGACTGTCTGGGGATCTAAAAACACAAACAGCAAACTCTGAAAGCCAACTGTACATTTTATATTCTTTCCAGACAAAAGGAACATGCAGAGAAACAGTTTGAGGGTATAAGACTGCAGGCTGCCTTCATAACTTACCTGCATATATTTGTCCTTGATTTGTTCACATGTAGATATACAGTTGGAGATATAAAGATGGATGAATTCAGGGGGCAGATCTACTGCTGTAGTCAGCCTGTAGATTAAAACAATGAGCCATAAACTGACAGGAACTGTGTGTAAACCACAATTTTAAGGTTAGTGGTGTCATGTATCTCAATTCCATTATCTCCACAAACCTGGCTTTTAAAACAACCATTCATCACCTGTTGTAGCCTGGGCAAACTCTGGACGCTGCAGGATACAGTTTCTGTATGTACTAAAAGAAGCTCACTTGTTAACATTATGTCTGAATGATCTAGCTAAATAAGGACTTTGCTACTTTAGTCCATCTTTAACCTGAATTATAGTAAAATTACCTGGACAACTTGTTCTTCACATATTTAAGTCCCTGCTTAGTCTAAGCTTAGGAGTCCAGTGGGATGTCCTACTGAGTTATTGATAGCCTTCTCTTTTCCCATATGACGTGACGTGTGATGATACAAGACTCATATGGATTTATTGTACTAATATTCGCTCATATAATATGGTTCCTGTCTGTTATCAGCAATTTGATTGTAGGCTTGGGGGTTGTGGTTCGTGGGATCTGTGACCAACAACCCTTTGATCCCCTGAGAGTCACTGACACAGGCCTTTATTGGCATAAGACTGCTAGCCTCATTAACCCAACGGGGTGGTCCTACAGAAAGGATGTGTTGGGGGGGGAACGCTCTGCATATCGTTTGCAGACCGACCGGAGTGAGGTCTACTTCAAAGAGGTTATGGTTTTATGACAATATCTGGCCTGGGGGACATCTTACAGTTGCCCCAGGTCAAGGCGCACACTTAGAATACACACATGTCCCAGTTCAAAGCCCAGAAAAGGTCAAGGCACTGATGATCTCAACCCATAGGGAATGGTGTCAACGTGTTGGGGGGTGCGGGATCTCGTTAGGAACCATATCATTCCAACGGCTTGACCCTACAGTCATTGGGCGAGGAATTATAAAAGGAAATATGATTCTAAGAGGTGTAGAGAGGGGGGGTGTCCTCCCCCTGGTGACCTCACTTAGGGAGGAGACCAGGGGAGGTAGAAGGTCTCAGTCCAGGTTGAGTCACTATCTTTTGTCCTCAGGCCTTTGTGATGTGCTGTTCCAGAAGGAGAGGTGTGGGGGAGGTCAAAGTTGGAGACTCCCAACATGTGGTCTCCATGCGGCCTAAGCAGTGAGGCCTGAGACCATTTTGTTAACCTAGAAGAGGTGTAACTGCATGTAGGAAACACATGCTTTGCTTAAGAACGAACCATGACGCCTACCACATGGGCTCAGAGAAATGGACTATTTGTTCTGGAAATTGTCTTTTGCTGGTTCCGCTGAAATTCGCATGTGTTGGACTTTTGAAGTACGTGCCCTGAGCTCATCATCATCTGGAGCCAGAGAAACCATCACAATCTGGTGTTGGTAATATGTTCTTTTCTTTCTTTTATCTCCCATTTTTATTTTGTGTACCGGGTCACGTTGCTTTCCACTTGTATTTGCTTGCTGATTGCTACATGTATTCTCTGTATGTGTTAAGTGTCTAGTGCCGACTCGTTTAGGGGTTAATAAATCTATAAAATTTAGAAGGCTCGTCGTTTGTATTATCCTATCGACCCAAATCACTCACTGGTGGTGGGTGTGAGGTGATCGAAGCGATCTCAGGTGTGCCGGAAGCGGGTTCCGGTAGGACGAGATCCTTCACACCTAGACAAGCTCTTTAAATGACAAGTTATACTGAATCTTTCCTACAAAACTGAATATCAGTCTGCTCAGCTATTCCATCTTCACTGTCTGCACAAGATTGCACCACATTTTCTTTAGTTCAAACTCAGGTAAGTGGAAAGGTGGGGGAAAATGAACCACCATCTACCAATGTAAACACTTACCGATTAACTACCTCCATTGAATGCAAGGACATATCCATGTTCACCAGAACAGAAAAATATTCTGTAATTTGACTTGACTGCATTAATTTTAGTAACATTTCGATGGCAACCAAGGGATTATTTTCTACCAGATCTGGAAGTTTAGCAGGAGTGAGGCCGATGTGATAAACCAGTTTGGGATCTTTCTCCAACTCCCCAAGTAGCTGTACGCATGAAGATAAAAAAGGAAAGTGTTAGGACCAACTCCAGTATGAATAAAGGCCGATATTACCCTCTCCACACTTTAACCACTCACTGTTGACTACATTTGTAATTTGATGCAGCTACAAAGTTAGAAATTTCTTCATTCCCTTGCTCTTCTATTGAAAACTGTACACAGGTTCTCGCTGTATATGGACCAGGTGTGTAATGCAGGGAAAATGAAGGTGCAGTGTGAACAGTTATATATAGGGAATTATTTATATGCAGCTGCTCTCAATCCCAACTATTTTCAACTGAGAATATCTCTGGAAAATATAGGCAGAACTGAATAGTGTACTATGAAAGATAAGGATCTCCTCTTTTACACAACACCAGAGGCATGTTTCAAGTTTTATTATGGCAGATAATGTTTTTAAAAGGGGTTGTGCAGGATTAGAAAACCTGGTTGATTTCTTCTCAGGAACTAACATTACATCCACTGCTGACATGGCCATTCATTTTAATGGGACTAAGCTGTAACCTTGCCATGTGACCTACGGACATGATGTCACTTCCTGGGATTAAGAAATCAGCCATGTCTTCTAACCCTGCACAACCCCTTTAAAAGAGACTCTCCCCCCAATCTCCAACAGCTGGTGAAAAACCTAGTGTTAAAGTAAAGCAGCCCTTCAGGCTGGGACTAGATATGGCAGATGTTGCAAAACATCTGATTCTCTGATGCTGTCAAAGAAATTCTGCAATGTACAGCAACATTAACAGCAACCACCACCACAGCAGAATTTATTGCTACTTCTCAGCCCATAATTAAAAGATATGTCTGGTCGAGAAGATTGTAGGGGGGGGGGGGAATGTGCAAGAATATAAAACAATTGCAGGAATAATGAGGTCTCATGCACAGGACATATTGAATCTGTATTTAAAAGAGAACTTTGAGAAGTGCATGGGGTCTCATTGTATGGTATAACTGTGGCATATGTAGCATGTACGGAACCATTACTTCACACAACATTGAGCACCTGCCATGACACTAAAATTGTAAAGGTTACAGAAGCATGATACAGAAGAATAATGTCCTGTCTTCCGCATTGGTGTCTATCAAGACAGTAGGGCAGATTTATGAAACTATCTAAAAGCAAAACTGCATTAGATTCCCATAGCAACCAATCCCAGCACAATTTATATCTTTCAGGAGAAGAATACAAAGTGAAAGCTGTGTTGTGATTGGTTGCTATGGGCAACTAAGAGTTTTGCGTTTAGTACATTTTAATACATCAGCCCCAATAAGTTTTCACTGCATAACCACTTTAAAATGGAGCAGTCCTGGCAAACTTCTGAACCGCACACATCATGGTCTCTCGTTTTCCCAATGACATATTAAAAAATGGTGAACAAACAGGATACAACTTCTAGGAATATGAAGACCTGAATACCTGAGTCTGCTGAGGAGAGGATAATGGGCTTTTAAAGGCTTTGGCCATGATGCGCTTGATTTCTACTCCTGTACTGTTCTTTACACACATTGACTTGTCCCATTTGATGGCATGGTCAGGTTCGATTGGATTCAACCAGGCAAGTTCATCTTCACAGATATGCAATGGTGGAGGAGGGCGAATAAACTCTGGACGAAAATGGCCTGGAAAGAACAATTATGAAAACCACAAATTAAACACATTTTTATATCTACATCTATTTTCCTATGCTATTATTTATGGCACATCCCAAGCATAGGACATATCTGATGGCTCAGCTGTTCAGAACTGTGTCTGACCCCTATACAGTGCACTGAGCTGGAAGTAGATAGCGCCATACATTGTATAGTGGCTGGGCGCCATTACTCCAGCTCAGCTCACATTGACAGGATCCCAGAAAACCCCTTTCATAGATTTACGTCAACATATCAATGTTTTATACATGTCAATCATTTTACTTTATTGGCATACAGGAATGTAGAAGAGATTTATGAAAAAAGACCACAATAAATGGTGCCTGATGTTATGAACTTCAGTTAGACAATCTTGAAAAGCTGCAAGCAAATCCAAATTTGAAGCCTGAGTATAATGTAGATGGTTTTTCTAATCATGTAAGTAGTCTACCTTTAAATTTGAAAAGGTTATTTAGGTTAAGTTGGCCACACTTCTTCGTTAGGCGTCAGCCAGATGCCAGTTTGACCATGACTGTTCCTCTCTATTCCCCTTCACACATGCAGGTGTTCTCAAGGAGGGGGAACAACACTTTTAGATAAGCTCGTTGTAAAATACTGTAAATGCTTTCATAAGGCTCTGTTCATGCTGGCATCAAGACTTCCAGTTTAAAAAAAAAAAAAAAAGGAAGCTGTAATGGAACTGTCGTACAACAGTACCAAACAGCAAACAGTCTCAGGCAGACCCGACTGACTTTTAATGAGGTTTACCTGGTTTCCACTGTTCTGACAGCAAAAATAGCATGGCACCCTACAAGAGTGGAATTGGTATACAAAGCATAACTGATCTTGGCATAGGCAGGTGCTCCAGTAATGCAGCTGAACATAATAGGATTTTATACAGGTCTGCATATCTAAGAAGAGAAAGTAACACATGAACATTGACAGAGTTGCCATTACATTTTCCAAATGACACATACTTTCTATGGGTGGCTTTGGGCCACTAACTAAAGCCTCGGTAATTTGTGACGCAACAGAACTGTCAAATCCAGAATTAGAAGAGTCAGGATCAGGGTCACTTAGGATACTTGGAAAACTGGCCTTGCTCTGAGTTGGAAGTTCAGATTGCCGTTCTAAAAAGAAAATAAATAAATAAAATATTATAAATAAATGTATAAAAGGGACCTGAAAACACGTTCTTTGGAAACAAAAATAAATTAGGAGTACAATGTGTGTCATTTTCAGTTTAGTATTTATTTAGTGACATTTAGCTACTATTACAGTTCAGAACACCTAAACTCCCCCCCCCCCCCCCTTTTTTTTTTTTTTTTTTTTTTTTTTTAAATTACCCACCTTCCAAGAGCCATAACTTTCTTTACTGGTCACAGAGCTGTACAAGTGTGCTTACTTTCTGCATACACACACACACACACCAAAACCTGCATTTGAATGGGACCTATATTCTGTGACTAATATAGTTTGTTCTGCTTTAACACCTTTACAAAAATCCAAAAAAACTTTTGAACCCCCCCCCCCCAAAAAAAAAAAAAAAAAAACACGCTTTTCTTTGAATAGTCAAATTCTGACATCCATAATGTTTTTATATTTACGATTATGGAGGGGTGTGGGGGTGTCATTTTGCAGGGTAAATTGTACTTTTTATTTATACCATTTTTGGGGATTATCCGACATTAACACAGCAATTTTCAAAATTTTGAAGAAGTTTTCCAAAACTAATTATCAAAGGCCTGATTCAGTTCTGAAGAAGCTTTGAAAGGCCTCTGTATTAGAAACTACCATATAACACCCCAATTTCAAAACAGCATATAGGATGTTTGTTAACCATTTATGCACTTCACAAATTAAAAAGGAGGTAAAATTTAAACATTTCAATTTATACACTAACACATTCATATAGCCGTAAAATTTACACATTCTAAGGGGTTATGCCATTTCTCCTGACTACCGAAATACAGAAAGTCGTATGGGCACATGGCAGGATGATGAAGGAAAGGAGTGCTAATGAGCTTTTGAAGGGTATATTTTACTATTTTATAAGTTTCAGGCACCTCATTTGCAGAGACCCCGAGGTGCCAGAACAGTGGACACCACCAAAAAGTGACCCCATTTTGGAAAATAGACCCCTCAAGGAAAATATTGAATATACCCTACAGGAGTTTAACAGAATTTTTTTTTTTCTTCAAAATGTTTCTTCAGCCCAAAACTTCTTATCTTCACAAGGAGAAAGGGCACCCCACACAATTTCTACTGAAAATGGCAATACCCCATCTGTGGTTGTATACAACTATATGGGCACATGAAGTGCTATTTGGCGGGCAGATTCTTCTGGAAGTTTTCAGGAACCACGTTGCATTTGCAGAGTTCCTAAGGTGTCAGAACAGTGAAAAACTCCAAAGCAATCCCATTTTGGAAACTAGATGCCACAAGGAATTTATCAATGGGAAGAGAGAGTATTTTGACCTGGGGGGTTGAAGGGAGGGGAAAAAAAAAAAGAAAAAAAAAGTAGAGTTAGTAATTTTTCCTGAAAACAGCAATACCTCATATGCAGTCATAAACTGCTGTATGGGTACATGGTAAAGCTTGGAGCAGAAAAAGCGCTATTTTGCATTTGGATGGCAAGTTTTCAGGTTCTATGTCTCATTTACATAATTGTATAACGGAAAAGGGAATAGGACTGCACAAGGAAATATATCACTGAGTTTTCTGTAATTCCAGAACAACCCCTGCTCGTGGTTCGAGCAAAGTACATAACAGTTTACCCTAGGGCTAGTCGATTATGAACCAAGTCAAAATTGTGATTAATCGGGCATTTTACCACAATTAAATAAAAATAAATAAATAAATGTTTGATCACCTTCCTGGGCCTCTGCTTATTATACTCTGGGGTCTGAAGAAACCCCACTGTATAATAGTAGTTTCGGTTTGAACGAAACTGCAAATATTGTAATTCCCGAACCAAAATAACCAATGATATTTTGTTCACGTCTGTTATTTCAGTGAGGGGCTACCATGGACTTTTGTTCATGATATCTCAGCCCCCCACCCCAAATCATTAAAGCGCATACTTGAAATTTAATCCCTCGATGCAAACGTCAATGCTGACCACAGCATCTAAAAAAAAAGTAAGATAATATCACCACATCCATAACACCTCCAAAAATAAAATTAGTATGTAATTTATTGTACATGCTTAACGCCATAAACCTTAAATTCAGATGGCAGAAGTGATGTTCATCTCACCTTTCAAAAACAAAATGTAATAAAAACTGATCAAAAAGTCTTATGTAGAAACAAAATACAATAGATTAAAATGCAAAGAAGACACCAGAGTTATGATCATCAACAAAACCACTAATGTGGAGCTCATAGTGCGATCCAGAGGACTTTTAGCCTGCAGATAAAAGATAGTTTTATAGTCCTCATTAGACACAAGATACTACAACAAACTGCATCAAAACCCAGGTCAGAAATATATAAGGAAGCTTAAACAATCCACACCACTTTTGGCCTGAACACCAGAGAATCCCATAATTGGAACGTTTTATATACTTCCAAAGATACATAAACCAGGCAACACAAGGAGGCAAATATCATCAGATGTCAGGACTCGCTAAAAAAAAAAAAAAAAAAAAAAATCTCAGGATGGGTAGAGGGTGTTCTCAAGTCATCAATAGAACATACCACCAACTATCTACAGGAAATCACTGATCTACTACAGGAATTAACAACTATAGATCCCCTTCCAAATCGTGCCATTCTAGCCTCCATGGAAGTGGAATTCTTATATCCCAACATTCCACATGAAGATGTACTTGGTGCCATGAACAAGAAGTCACTGACTTCTCTTCTTGACGGACAGGAGACTATGAATAAGCAATTGCTTTCCACTGACAATATTAACCACTGTATGTTATAATAACTGCAGCAAATAGACAGCAATTCCTCTGCCGAATATGAAACACCCCCTTAATTCTTAGTATTTGACATTTGAGAGATAAGATCCACCAGCGACATGCTTCTATACATGCATTTAAAGAGGGTTTGTCATTACAGAAAGATTGCTAAGACACCCAGCGATAACGAGAAAGGGGGGTCCGAAAGTCCCCAATGCTGAGGATTCATGCGCAGTGGTGCTTCATTCACATGGAAGACAAAGGTGGACTTTTAGGATCTAATGACTCAGGCTTAGAGCACTCTACACCCCTATGATCCTGCTAGACTGCATTTAGGCCTGTGGCCAGGACCTGTGGCTATAATGCAGATGATGATTTAGCTCAAAATGCACCAATAATCCAGTCGTCAACACAGCCCATGTTGTGTAATGGTATAAAATGCTGAGACTTGATACCTGCAAGTGCCAGCTGAAGTCCGCTGATGTCCACAGGTTGTGCCAAATTAGTCACATCCATAACAGCAATTTGTCTAGGAGTCTTTTTAAATAGTTCCCTGGGCGGTGCAAGCATTAACTGAGACAGGAAGAATTTTTCAGGTGGAGTGATTGGTGGTAAAAATCCTGTGGAAATAACATGTCGTCAGCAAACAACTCAAGTCATGAATCATTTTCACATCATATGCGCCATATATCACTTTATATATATATATATATATATATATATATATATATATATATCTCAATCACAGAAATTGCTCATAAAAATAGCACAAGTCAGCCTAACCTGTCAACTAATGTCTGTTGACAACAAGTTACATGACAAACCAAGGTGGTTTTCCTCTGGAGCACTTGTGGCTGATAGGTGCAAGGGCTCCCATGGGATCTAGTTTCATCCGATTTGTGCTAAAAGCTTCTAAGGTTTAGCTAAAGCCCAGGAGGCAATTTACAAGTTCAGTTGCAGTTGTCTGATAGTTCCTAAACTAGCAGTAATAAATGTTTGCTTTCTTATGTTATTTTATAATATTTGCCGCTGCTAGTCGGTTTTAGTTACTCTTGCATTCTCTTGTTTAGTGTCTGGGTGAGAGCTATACCACACTGTCAGCCTGGGCTGTACAAACCCATTGTGTCAGACATGTTCCCAGCTCACATATATAATCTGCCAAAAACGTGAGTGGTCGCCACATAGCGTTGCAAGTCCTCCAGAGTCGCTGTTCTTGACCTGTACCCTCCAGGTAATGTAACATGTACCCATTTAAATCACTGAAATACACGGTTAAACACTCCTGGGAGTTACAGAAAGGGGATCTGAGCTGGAAAGGATTTGTCTCATCACAGACTATTGCAAAAGGTCGCATAGTTGTCAACATTTATGGACTGCAATACCTTGTATGGTCTGACTGCGTACAGCTGGGAACTATAAGTCCCAGCATGCCTCCTAATGCTATAGCTTACGGACATGTGAGGACTGTACCCCGGGGCTCACCTGATAGCGGCCTCTCCGCTTCCTCTGAGGGCGGAGGGTTTAAGAGATGAGCAAAGACCGCGGCAAAAGGGTTAGCGGCCAGAGGCTCGGTGCGATACATCTCCCATAGGAGGTAGAGGGCGGTGAGGCGCTGCGGGGAGGTGGGCAGTAGGTCCGGCTGCTGCAGGAGCATCACCAACACGGACCCAACCCGAAAATGGTCGGCCTTGGTGAAGTAATGGTGGAAAGCAGAGGAAAGGCCCTCGAATGTGTTACTGCACGCCTCCTCCGTCATGATGCCCAGCAGGTTGGACAACTCCTTTCCACAGAGATTCATGGTGTGGCCGGCCCAAGTTCAACTGTTACTGGTACAACTGTTACTGGTGCAGTTGCTCTCCCGCCTCTTCTCTCATTTGCCTCGACTACAAGTCCTTTTGAACGATAGCGCTTGCTCTGACTTCAGCCGGCTTGCTGTTGTTTTTCATTCCACTTGTTAATAAAGCTATCCAAAAAAATCCGAGAACGTTTAGCGCTGCGAAATGACGTCATGTACGTGCAAGCGTCGTACTCGCTCCTGTTAACGTGCGCGCTCGTGAGGTAGACGTATCGCTCCCTGCTTCGTGTTGGAGACAGTGCGCATGCGTAGGAGCTTTACACTTCGAAAGATGTGTCATTATTACCCTCTATTTATCTAGCATCCAATGTCTGTCATATACTTTCATTTTGGGGAGTACCGAGACTTTTTTTTTTCTCTTATGCCCACTAAAAAGCCTTTATTAGAGTGTATTTATATGTATCAGTTTTACCTAGATTTGCTTCCATTAAACTGACTGTGAGGTTTTACTGGTGAAACTTAAACTTTTTATTTGTAAAAACACTTGCACATTTCCTTTGCATTTTTCTTGCAGTTTTTATGGTCACCACTAGGGTAAAGCCACACGATGTGAGTTTGAACAGGTTAGTTGCTGCAAAATCGCCAGTGGTTAACCCATTGCAAGGTACAGTACAAGTGTGGTGAATGGGATTTTAACAAATTCTATCCACACTATAGGAAAAAAAAAACTCACATTATAGACAGTTTTGTCCTACGGCTCTTGAACACTCATCATTTCAGTTATTGCTGTGTGTTTGTCCATGGATTTCAGGCTTTGCAGTCATCGATAGAAATGCAACTATATCACCCTAAGGCCTCACGTAGTGAGCTCGTAGTTAAAAAGTGCGAAAAGAAGCACATCACGTGTTTTTCAACAGCGGTTTTCACAGTAAGTCTGCAGAGTTTACCTCTGCAGACTTCTATCCCTATTATACCTATACAGAAACTGCCAGCATTTTCCGTAGGTATAATTGATATCCTGCTATTTACAAAAATGCAACTTTTTTTAAATCGCAGCATTTCCGCTGCAGATTTTTTTTTTTGTAATGTCAGAATGGGATTAGCCAGAATCCCATTCACTTTAGAGGTATTGTAGTACGTAGCGTTGTTTCCTGAAGAGTTTCCGCCGCAACATGGGGCCCTGGCCTAAAGCATAACATTTAATTACTCATTTAATATCACACCTTGTATTAAAGGGAGTCTATCATTCGCAAAAACACTTTTAAGCTAATGGCACGTTGAAATGGCCTTTAAAAAGGCCATTCTTCTCCTACATTTCCTTGTTTTCTTCTCCCAGCCGATTCCAAGATAATTCCTTTGTTCATGTATGTAAATGAGTACCACGGAGCACCCAGGGCGTTCCTTCTCTTCTGCGAGCACCCATCGCGTCATCGCTTCTCACCGCCCCTTTGTCCGTTGCGGTGACTCCACTCTTGGTCTTCTTTCTTCTCAGTTCTCGCTGGCAGCGAATTTGGTGCTCGTCGAAGTGAAGGAATGCCCCGGGTGCTCTATGGTGCTCATTTACATACATGAAGAAACAAATTATCTAGGAATCGGCTGGGAGAAGAAAACAAGGAAAGGTAGGAGAAATATGGCCTTTTTAAAGGCCATTCCAACATGCAATTAGCTTAAAAGTGGTTTTGCGAATGATAGAGTCCCTTTAAAGCATTGTCTTAGAGACATGCAAACAGACCAGCTCAGACTGCTTGTTGATATCACAAAAACAAAGTGAGGGGAAATTTAAGACTTTCCTACGCCAGTCTTACGCTACGTTCACACTAGCGTTCAAGACTTTCTGGTGCCTCCCAGAACGGAACAGTCCTGCTTCTCCACTGTCTTCTTATGCCGGAAGTCTTCATCGGCTGTGACATCCCGGGTCCCTTCCCTTAGGCCACTGATTGGCCTCAGAAGTCACGTGACCACTGAGGCCAATCAGCGGCCTAAGGAAAGAACCCACGGACGTCACAAGTAGTGATGTTCCGTGTCCTTCGCTGAGGCCGCTGATTGGCCTCAGCGGTCACATGCGGCAGGGGCTTCCACTGGAAGAAAACAATGGAACTGAAGAACCAGACTGATCTAGGAGACACTGGGGCATCGGGGACAGGTGAGTATGGTTTTTTATACATTTTTTTTCACTAATTAAAGGGGTTGTCCAGACAAATATGGACAACCCTTTTAAAGTTTAAAATAAGCTGGGGGCAATGTAAAAAATGCATACTCACCTGTCCTGTTGCTCTCGTGTCCTCCCGCACCTAACACGTCATCTGCTTCAGCGGGTCTCTTCCAGCATTATGCTGAAGCCACTGATTTGCCTTAGCGGCCTCAAAAGAGGACTCGTGATGTCACAGGTAGTGACATTCAGGCCCTTCACTGATTGGTCTTAGCGGTCACGTGACCGCTGAGGCCAATCAGCGGCTTCAGCACAACGCCGGAAGAGACCCGCCGGAGCAGATTAACCCGGCAGGTGCGGGAGGACACCAGAGCAACGGGGACAGGTGAGTATGCAATTTTTTTTTTTTTTTTTCACTGTCCCCAGCTTATTTAAACTTTAAAAGGGTTGTCCATTTTTGCCTGGACAACCCCTTTAAAAAAAAATTATCCTGGACATCCCCTTTAATAAAGGCAGAGACTGGTGTGATTTATCATATGGCTCCAGCCTCTTAATAAATCAGGCTCATGCCAATGTGCCAGAAAGAAAACCTATGCCACTCAGGAACTGTGATAGATTTCCAATATAACTCATGCCAGTATTCTCGTGGGAATTATAATAAATATGTAGATGTGTAGTTCATCAGGAGAAAGAGGTCAATAATCATGAACATACAATCAGTGACAGTGGCACAATAAGCTCAGAAGTATAAGACTCACTTGTGATTGATGTCCCTATATGTAAACGGTTATGTTCACATTTTACATATTTAGTTTGTTCTGATTTGTCATAGGATCAGAACAACAAATTGAAAAAGTAATAAAATTACAGCTGCAGATGGTGTACGTTCTGTCTGCAACCATCATCACTGACTTTAATCCTAATATTAAGATAGAAGCTTTCTTTTGTCTAGTTTGTTACTGTTGTAGATAAAAGGTACACAGCACTTTCTCCTCCATTTAAAAAAGTAAACAAACAAGATAGTTCCAGAAAGCTTCAAGGCAGGAATCAGAACAGTGGACTAAGTAGCAGAAATGTGAACCTAGCGTAACAGTCACACCAATGTAGCCACATATGTGGGGAGGTCTATTGTACCATAATCAATAAATGATAGGGCGTGTATCCATGCTGTACACAGCAGATATGGGAAGGTTGAATACTAAGCGCAAACAATATCAAGTATACCAATTGTAAGCAGTTATAAACATGTATATGGTGTCTCCAGTCCAATTTATGTTTGTATAACCAAAATGATACCTCAAATTATACAAAGAACATATACAGTTATATATATATATATATATATATATATATATATATATATATACAGTATATGGAACAACAAATGATGCAGTTTATACAGCATTATAATTAACTCCATGTGGTATGATATCAACACCATATAACTAGACTGTAAGCTGATAGACACCAGGCATATATGAGGAATGACCCACCATCATGGTGTCAGTGTCTGTATATCCTTGGAAATAACATCAATTTCATGATTCTAATGAAAATCAGAAAAGGTGCTTCTTTGAAAAGGTGAATTAATTGATTTCATTTGATTAATTGCTCAGCCCTATTTTACACAATAGTGGGATTTTAACAATTTCATTTACATTACCAAAAATCAACATTTAAGAGGAAACTGAAGATTCACTTCTTCAGGAAAGCCTAGAACCTTCAATAATCATATGAACAGCTTCTACCCTCACCTACTGTCTTTATACCCCTTGCCTCATAGATTGTATGCTCTTGCGGGCAGGACCCTCTATCCCACTGTACCAGTTGGTCACTATGTCTATTGTGCATGTTTTTGTATTTAAGATAAGATAATCCTTTAATAGTCCCACCAGTGTGTTCCAGCAGCATAGATAAAATAAATACACATACAAAAAGCTCCAAGGTAGAGGCATTACAGTGACAGTAGGTACAGATAAAAAGGTAAAGGTAAAAAAGTAGTAGAAGGGATACCACAACAAGATCTTTCAGTTCTCTGTATGGAGTGATCTCCGCTTAGGTCAGTGTTGGTTGTACAGCCTAAACACAGTGGGGAGGAAAGTCTTCTAATAGCGCTCATTCTCACGCTTAGGGTGGAGCAGTCGGTCACTGACAATACTGCCCAGTGCTATCACGGTCTCATCTCATGCATGGGATGGAACTTACTCTCCTGCATGGAGCTCACCACGGACAGTATCCTTCTGTCACCCACCAGCTGCACTGGGCCCAGTGGGCTCCCCAGGACAGAGCTGGCCCTTCTAATCAGCTTGTCGAGTCTATTCCTATCCCTAGTTGATATGCTACTCCCCCAGCAGGCCACTATGAAGAAGATGGCTGATGCCACTACAGAGTTGAAGAAGGCCCTAAGAAGTGCCCCCTGGACTCCAAAGGCTCTCAGGCTCCTAAGCAGGTGGAGCTTGCTGTGGCCCTTTCTGTACAGTACATCCAAGTTATCTGTCCAGTCCAGCTTATTATTGAGGAGCACACCCAGGTACTTATAGGTGTTGACTATCAAAATGCCCGTCCCCTGGATGGCCACTGGTTTAGGAGGGTATCTGCATTTATGAAAGTCCACCACCATCTCCTTGGTCATCCCAGCATTAATCCTAAAGTGGTTCCCTCAATACACAAAATTAGATTATAGAAATTCTATAGATTGAAAATGTACCAGACTGATCAGTCATAGCATTTTTGTTTAGGTCCCCCTCATGCTGCCAAAGCAACTCTGTCATGTCTAGGCATGGACTCCACAAGACCTGTCGTATCTGGCACCAAGATGTTACCAGAAGATAATTTGTATCCTTATAAATTGTAAGAATCTGATTTGCTTTCCCAGCCCATCCCACAATTGCTTGATAGAATTTAGATTTGCAATATTTGGAGGCCAAGTGAACACCTTGAACTCTTTGGCATGTTCCGCAAACCATTCCTGAACAATTCTTGCAGTTTGGCAGAGTACATTATCCTGCTGAAGGAGGGAATCCTACTGCCGTGAACCCAAGTGAGTTAAGCACAGTCTCACAAATAAAATGTGAAGGTATTTAAAGTTTATATATGCATGCACAAGGTATATTCACAAATTGGCGATTAGTTCCACAAAGTTCATCAACCTGTCAGAAGAATGGGATAGTAACAGAAATTTCTGCAACAAATCTTCCTGTTCACTGTCAATGGCTACTTTGTTTTGTGAGTAAAACGGGAATTATGGTCAAAATTGCAAAGCATAATCTCAGCATCAAAAATTAAAGCAATCTGACAGACCCTATAGCATGTAAGTGTAAACCATCAGGATTTGTTGGAATTATATCCTGAATTATGGAGAAATGCTACCCTAGATGTCACACTCTGCTTTGCAGATTGCCTACTGGTCTGTAGTACAGATCCTTGGGGACTCCATCTTCTCACATGCAGGGTCCATGCATGCAGCAATACAATATACATTCACTGTAAGGGTAAGTTTACATGGCAAAACATGAAGAGGAATTTGAGGCGGATTTCCACCTTCTGAAATTGAATCAACTGCAGTTTGTGTGGCAAGATCAAGTAAAGCAGTGATTTTGAGATGGAATCTGCCTCATAATCAGCAACAAATTTCTCTGTGTGAACTTACTCTAAGACTACATGAGCATAAAACTGCTAAGACCCAGAGGAATTCTATCAGTATATTAAGGGATGTTGATTATAGCATGAATATGGTTATTGTCAAATCTGAGCAATATGAAACATGTACTGGTTAGGTTTTACCACCAGGTGGCACACTAACCAACAGAAAAATGTATAACTATAGGAAGTAGTAAAAAGTACAGTACATCTTCAAGATGAAATACTGTCATGCCTTTGCTTTTTTAATGGCTGCTGCCACACAGGGTTCCAAATGCGGCTATAGCTGCATTCAGTGCAGGGGCTGTTGATGCTTTCATTTCTAAATAAGTGAAACGCAGATTCATTTCATCAGTATCTCATGGCAACAGCAAAACTGCACAGCGAGTAATGAGATATAGCTGTAAGTAACAGTGTTTCACTAAAATGCAGAATGCAGCTATATTCAAACCCCGTTGCCGATTTGATATTGTAAAAAAGAAAATCTGAAAATGGTTAGGTTAGATCATTTTTTATTAGCAGGGATTTGATCCCCTTGTCTACTGCTTGAAAAAGTGCTGTGCTGCAACACTAAAATATGATTTAACAAATATATACAGTAAAATTCCCAATATGCCCCATTGTTCAATTTTACTGTATATATTCTGATAATAAAAGTCCATTAATCATCTATTATTTTTGGCAACAATGGAGGTTGAAACCTGGTATAAGTCTGAATTCCACACTATGTGTAGCAATTCACTGTAAACACTTATCTGGTTCTGAGGAGAGGCTAAAGTGTTATATTGTAAAAGGTATTCAATATCTATTGCCAGAAGCTTGCTGTATTGTGGAGAATACTGCCCAGATCCTTCTGCACTCAGTTCCAACTTAGATAGAAGCACTGTGTTCTCCTTGACTTTATTTATTTAGCTTACTTGTATAGCGCCATCATATTCTGCAACGCTTTTACAGACGTTGTCAGTCACTGTCCCATATAGGACTTACAATCTACTTTTCCTTATCAGTATGTCTTTGGAGTGTGGGAGGAAACCGGAGTACCCGGAGGAAACCCACGCAAACTCGGAGAGAACATACAAGCTCCTTGCAGATGTTCTTGGCAGGATTCGAACCCAGGACTCCAGCACTGCAAGACTTTCAGAATAGATGCCCATCTTTCCTAAAGGTAAAGCTCCCACAAGTGGGTCTATAATGGGAAAAAAATAAACCCTTTTAAGGCTAAAGCCCCACGTTGCGGTAACGCAGCTTTTTTTTGTTGCAGATTTTGTTGCGGTTTTTTGAGCCAAAGCCAGGAGTGGATTGAGCAGAAGGTAAAAGTATAAGAAGCTTCCTATATATTCTCCATTCCTTTTGTAACCATTCTTGGCTTTGGCTCAAAGAACTCCAACAAAATCTGCAACAAAAAAAGCTGCATTTCTGCAACGTGGGGCCTCAGCCTAAATCTCTAAGGCTGAGACCCCACCTTGCGGAAACACAGCATTTTTGCTGTAGATTTTGCTGCAGTTTTTTGAGTCAAGAGTGGCTACAAAAGTAATGGGAAATATATAGGAAGTACTTATACCTTCTGCTCAATCCACTTCTGGCTTTGGCTCAAAAGACCACAGCAAAATCTGCAACAAAAAAAGCTGCTATTCCACAATGTGGGGCCTCCGCCTAAAGGGGTTTTCTTACAAAGGCTTGGAGATAAGAGTCTGATTATTGGGGTTCTAGGGTCCCTGAGTCCCATGTGTAAATAGAGCAGTAGTATGCATGAGTGACCATCTCATTCACATCTGAGGAACTGATGTAGTGCTATACTCAGCACTATATCTCAGAAATGAATAGACTTGCATGTGCAGCAATCAGATCCCCCAATGATCAGTATTTCCCCTATCCTGTTAATAAATGATAAGTGTTGTTACTGAGATACATACCAACATTAATTAAAGATGAACTACATATTAATTTTACTTGTGCCGGAAACACATATACCGTTTTTGATGCATTTTTTGTGCCAAAGCCAGAAGTAGATCCAACAGGAAGGAGCAGAATAAGTCTGTCCTTTATATTTCTCATTTCAATCTGACGGACTGCTCACACACCCATTGAAATAAATGGGGTCATACTTCATACTTCTGTTTTTTCATGAAGACACGCTGACTTATGCCTGAATTTGAATTGTTTTCAGGGATGAAAAAAATTACTTGTGCAGAGGATTTATCGATCGGCTGTCAGATTGGGCCCTAAAACTTGTAAGCAGAAAATCTGAGAAATTTGAGGAATGAATTCCAGGAATTGCCACTAGCAGTGATACAAAGGTTTATTAGGAGGTCGACAACTGCTGAGACTCACATCAGTGCTGATTATCGATCATGCAGAAGTGAGCCTCTCCAAGAGATCAATAGTATACAAAAGATAATACAAAATGATCAGCTCTCCACCTCAGAGTTTTCATTCATTGTTGTCTGCAACGGAGGGGAAACTTGAAGCTCCTGGGCCTCACTTACCATATGTTATATATATTTCCTCCTCTTACAAACACATTCTGTAACCCCATTCCCACCTCTCGCTCACACACAGCCTGTACCCCCATTTCCCCATCCTGCTCACACACAGTTTTCACTTCCATTCCCACTTCTTGCTCAAACACAGCTTGCACCCTCATTCCCCCCTCTCGTTCACCCACAGCCTCCACCCCCATTCCCCCTCTCGTTCACCCACAGCCTCCACCCCCATTCCCCCCTCTCGTTCACCCACAGCCTCCACCCCCATTCCCCCCTCTCGTTCACCCACAGCCTCCACCCCCATTCCCCCCTCTCGTTCAAACACAGCCCTCACCCCCTTTCTCCATTCTGCTTGCCCACAGCTTGCACCCCGCTTTCTCCATCCTGCTCACCCACAGCTTGCACCCCCCTTTTTCTATCCTGCTCACCCACAGCTTGCACCCCATTTCCCCCTCTCACCCACAGCTTGCACCCCCAGTTCCCCCTCTCACTCACCCACAGCTTGCACCCCATTTCCCCCTCTCACCCACAGCTTGCACCCCCAGTTACCCCTCTCACTCACCCACAGCTTGTACCCACCTTTCTCCATCCTTCCCACCCACAGCCTCCACCCCCATTCCCCCCTCTCGTTCAAACACAGCCCTCACCCCCTTTCTCCATTCTGCTCACCCACAGCTTGCACCCCCCATTTTTCTATCCTTCTCACCCACAGCTTGCACCCCCCTTTCTCCATCCTGCTCACCCACAGCTTGCACCCCCCTTTCTCCATCCTACTCACCCACAGCTTGCACCCCATTTCCCCCTCTCTCACCCACAGCTTGCACCCCCCTTTCTCCATCCTGCTCACCCACAGCTTGCACCCCCCTTTCTCCATCCTGCTCACCCACAGCTTGCACCCCATTTCCCCCTCTCACTCACAGCTTGCACCCCCCAGTTGCCCCTCTCTCACCCACAGCTTGCACCCCCCTTTCTCCATTCTGCTCACCCACAGCTTGCACCCCGCTTTCTCCATCCTGCTCACCCACAGCTTGCACCCCCCTTTCTCTATCCTGCTCATTCACACCTTGCACCCCATTTCCCCCTCTCACTCACAGCTTGCACCCCCAGTTGCCCCTCTCTCACCCACAGCTTGCACCCCCTTTCTCCATTCTGCTCACCCACAGCTTGCACCCCGCTTTCTCCATCCTGCTCACCCACAGCTTGCACCCCCCTTTCTCTATCCTGCTCATTCACACCTTGCACCCCATTTCCCCCTCTCACTCACAGCTTGCACCCCCAGTTCCCCCTCTCTCACCCACAGCTTGCACCCCCCTTTCTCCATCCTGCTCACCCACAGCTTTCACACCCCTTTCTCCATCCTGCTTACCCACAGCTTGCACCCCATTTCCCCCACTCACTCACAGCTTGCACCCCCAGTTCCCCCTCTCACTCACACACAGCCTGTACCCCCATTTCCCCCTCTCCCTCACACACAGCCAGCACCCCATTTCTCCCTTTTGTTCACACAAAACCTGTACCCCCATTTGCCAATCTTGTTCATGACGTCATCGGGGGGTCCTTTAGCCCACTAGGAAATAGCATCTACCATCTACCGTGCGTTATTGCAGGGACATTACAGCTGGCTGGGGATGAACTTCCTCTCTGGATGCCGGAACTGTATGTGTTGTGAATGCGAGGAACAACAACACAGATCCGGGCTGGCACTGTGCATGTCAGTCAGTGGAGCTGCAGGGACAGGTACAGCCATTGTTGGGGTCCACAGGATGGTGGGGGTTGTGGCCGGTGACTCCTGCTGACATGAGAGTGGTGACACTGTGTTACAGCAGCTGCTAGCAGAGACAGGCGCTGAGAGGAGGGTGAAGCCCTGATTGTGCCTGCTGCGGGGAGACGCCGGGGGCTCCGGCAGGACATGCCCGCTGTGGGTTGGTCCGTGTAGGCTGTGCGCTCATAGATCTCTTTCTCCTCTCAGGGATACCTCTGTGGTATACCGAGCAGCCGGACATGAGGAGGGAGTAGCAGCCGCAGACTCTGGCAAGATGTGGCTGAAGCCTGAGGAGGTTCTGCTGAAGAACGCGCTGCGGCTATGGGTCACACACAAGTCCAACCAGTACTTCATACTGCAGCGGCGCCGCGGACATGGGGACGGCGCGGCCAAGTTCACGGGTGAGTACAGTGTACAGACAGGCCCATATACCGCAGGCCCACAGAGCTGTACATAGTCCAGGCGAGGGCTTCACCTGCTCCAGGATCAGTCATACAGGTGTATGGAGGATGTGATGAGACGGGGCAGCCATACACCTGGACTTTTTACTGTACACCCATTGAAGAGCACTGTTTACATGGAGATCCAGCAACCTGAGGTAAGATGGTGTGATACCCATGGACAGGCACATAACAACACTTCATGGAAATTGCCCATGTGGCCAACTCTGTGTGTACAGTAGGGGAGGTTAGACTTGGGGTTTGTTTATCAAATGACTAGCCCACACCTTCAGCTTTTGTAACCAAAACCAGGAGTGAACTGAAAAAATACAGTTACTAAAATGGTATTATTTATGATCTTTGTTGCACGCTAAAGATGAAGCATTTATCACCTAGATCAGTAGAAGTCCAACTGGTAGGATCTCCAGTGATCATCCAAGTGAGGAACCCTGGTCCCCCATTCATTCCCAAGTCATATGACTGGAGAGGTGATCGAACATGCCCTCCTCTGCCATTTCACTTAAAGTCTGAGGGAAACAGCAGGGGTGTGCTCTGCTGTCCTCATCTTTGCCATAGACTTTAAATGGAGCTGTAGGCATCTCAGTGGTGCCTTTTGGCCAGTTTACCATGTGACATCTTGAAATACTTTAATTACAGTGCAGAAGTGCATCTAGTGTTTACCTTGGGGAATCTGTTGGGCAATTTAATAGGTCTGTCATCACGCCCATTTATGTTATTTGCTGTAGTAGGAATCATATATTATATAATATGGAAAATCATTCCTGTTGTTGCAGAACTCTGTCAACATAGATCCAGTTTTTGAGCAGAGTCTCCCATAAATACTGGACTACTTGGGCAGATTAGGTGCCCTAATAGTATTGCTTTCAAAGCTAAGCACAGTATTTGGCAAGGTCTTGTTGGAGGTCCCAACCACAAGATATTATCCTTCTGGGGGTTCAGGGTCTGCAGAATGTTACAGTTTGTGCTAAATTGTAGCTTTTATTATAAAACATGAGGTGGTTTTGCACATAGCGCCCTGAATATGATACATAAAATAATGATCTCAGGAAATGATATATATCCAGTGTGTATGTGGGGCTTTTAAACCCATGGAATTGTTATTAGTAAAATGTTTCTGACTTATTATTTATAATAGTATTTATACAACAAATCATTGGAAAGTATAATAAATACTTTCTGAAGAACATTCAGTAGATTCTGATAAAATCATTACATGTATGGACCGGCCAAGAGCAGAGGGGGGCGTCATAGACTACCAAAGCACAGGGGGTGCAGATCTACTTATGTAAACGACAGGGCAGTTACATGCGTCAAATCTATTACAGTATTGCAAGCTATTTGATACATATGACTTGACTAGCGTGCTTAATTTTCTTCTGTAGGCCACCTTTGGGTTGTACAACTTAGACTAATATTTGCCCCAAACGCGATACATGCCAATAATAAAAGTGTATTTTTTACACTTTCATGCCTTCTTTACTAGACTATTTTGAAAAGTTTCTAGCAAGGTGCAAATCAATAAGAAATTGACTTGAAACTGTGTCACAGCACACTCAAAAATAGTAAATCTTCCTCAGTGTGCAGAGTAGTGTGAGAATCTGATGGCTGTTTTACAAAAATGGGGAAGAGACAGGGAATTGTGGGGAACCTCTGCAGTGATGATGTAACTAACTACTAACTAACTATGTGGCCTCTGAGGACAGTAAATGGTTACAGTAGCTACGTGGGGAGGTCTTTGATGTCATTGCTGGATTACTAGAAAAAGGAATGGAAGAAGATGATGGGAGTTCTGCCACTGAAATGGCAAGGGGGAGAAGGGAGGAATAACACTTTGAGGGAAATGCGCGTGCAAATGCACCAGAATTATTAAGAGGCATCTGGCATCTTAGTTATTCTAGCACACAGCAGATATATCGATTTTTGGCATAATTTATGCCAGTTTTATAATATGATTTATAGTAAATTTGTTGGGCCGATGCGTCCCCATCTTGACTCCCACCCTGCTTCACCCCATTTTTTTTTTTTAAAACTGTTGAGTCAGAAAATGGGCAAAGTGATGCATTTTTGGTGAAACTGTCATGGGAGAAAAATGTGTCACTTTTGAGCCAGAAAACTGCCTTAAAAACTTTTTAGTATATTCCCCCATTTATTTTTTTATTTAAAGACCATTCCCTGCCCTTGCCTTTTAATCTCTTTAAGCTTTATACATGAGCAGTTTCCTCATAGGTTATTACAGATTGTATTTACTGTACTTGACATTCTTAGTAGCTCTCTGTGGAGGAATGTTATTAGTGACATACTTCGTTTTTATATGAACCATTAGCATTGTCTTCTTGGCATGTAACTACCTCACAGGATGGCTAAGTGTCACTTACGTATTGTGACATTGCAGGGCCTACTTTCCTCTCAGCCTTTATCTCATCGCTTCATCTTTTACCTCATACATTGAATTGTCTGTGATCTTGTTCTGGTTCTGACATGAATCACCTTGTTAATGGTTCAAGAGACTTTAATTACTGTATAATAGAGGTGGTTTATGGCGGTCCATTAGCCTATTATTGCTTTACTGTGTGTAATCGTCTGTGTACTTTAATATAACTCCAGCCTCCTTCTATGTTATGTTTCAGAGTAATGTCTCATTACAGTCATCTCTGACCTTAAAGTATTAGCCCTGTTCTACTATGTTAAGCATCATTGTCCTGCAGTCATGGCTTCTACATCATAAGAGATAATGCAGTGTAAGCAGTATTAGACATGAAAAATTTGTTGTATCCTAAATCAACCATACATAGTAAAATAATACTCTTGGAAGAAGCCAAAGCGGCAAAACACATGTTGGGGGTTGGTCTTGATTGTTTTGGTCTGTATTCACATTATACTTTGCTATACTTATATATATGCTAAGCTATTATGTACGTGTGTGTATGTATGTATGTATGTGTGTGTGTGTGTGTGTATATATATATATATATATATATATATATGTGTGTGTGATTATATATATATATATATATATACATACTAGAGGAAGGACCCGGCTTTGCACGGGTATATTTCATTTTTTGTTTGTGTAGTGACTCCATAAGAATTGACCAGTTTTGCACTTGACATCCAGTATGGCAGTCCAGTATAGGTTTGGTCTATTTATGGCTGTGTTGCTATGGAAACCTGGTAAATGAAATGTGAACTTACAGTCATGGCCAAAAGTTTTGAGAATGACACAAATATTATATTTTTACATGATCTGCTGCCCTCTGGTTTTTATGTATGTTTGTCAGATGTTTTTATCACATACAGAAATATAATTGCATTCATATTATGAGTAACAGAAGCTTATATTGACAGTTAGAATGAGTTAATGCAGCAAGTCAATATTTGCAGTGTTGACCCTTCTTCTTCAGGACCTCTGCAATTCTCCCTGGCATGCTCTCAATCAACTTCTGGACCAAATCCTGACTGATAGCAGTCCATTCTTGCAGAATCAATGCTTTAATTTTGTCTGAATTTGTTGGTTTTTGTTTGTCCACCCGTCTCTTGATGATTGACCACAAGTTCTCAATGGGATTAAGATCTGGGGAGTTTCCAGGCCATGGACCCCAAATCTCTATGTTTTGTTCCCTGAGCCATTTAGTTATCACCTTTGCTTTATGGCAAGGTGCTCCATTCTGCTGGAAAAGGCATTGTTGAGCGCCAAACTGCTCTTGGACGGTTGGGAGAAGTTGCTCTTGGAGGACATTCTGGTACCATTCTTTATTCATGGCTGTGTTTTTAGGCAAGACTGTGAGAGAGCCGATTCCCTTGGCTGAGAAGCAACCCCACACATGAATGGTTTCAGGATGCTTTACAGTTGGCATGAGACAAGACTGGTGGTAGCGCTCACCTCTTCTTCTCCGAATAAGCTGTTTTCCAGATGTTCCAAACAATCGAAAAGGGAATTCATCAGAGAAAATGACTTTACCCCAGTCTTCAGCAGTCCACTCCCTGTACCTTTTGCAGAATATCAGTCTGTCCCTGATGTTTTTTCTGGAGAGAAGTGGCTTCTTTGCTGCCCTCCTTGAGACCAGGCCTTGCTCCAAGAGTCTCCGCCTCACAGTGCGTGCAGATGCACTCACACCTGCCTGCTGCCATTCCTCAGCAAGCTCTGCACTGCTGGTAGCCCGATCCCTCAGCTGAAACACTTTTAAGAGACGGTCCTGCCGCTTGCTGGTCTTTCTTGGGCGCCCTGGAGCCTTTTTGGCACCAATGGAACCTCTCTCCTTGAAGTTCTTGATGATGCGATAGATTGTTGACTGAGGTGCAATCTTTCTAGCTGCAATACTCTTCCCAGTTAGGCCATTTTTGTGCAGTGCAATGATGACTGCACGTGTTTCTTTAGAGATAACCATGGTTAACAGAAGAGAAACAATGATGGCAAGCACCAGCCTCCTTTTAAAGTGTCCAGTGGTGTCATTCTTACTTAATCATGACAGATTGATCTCCAGCCCTGTCCTCATCAACACCCACACCTGTGTTAATGGAGCAATCACTGAAACGATGTTAGGTGGTCCTTTTAAGGCAGGGCTGCAATGATGTTGAAATGTGTTTTGGGGGATAAAGTTCATTTTCTAGGCAAATATTGACTTTGCAAGTAATTGCTGTTAAGCTGATCACTCTTTATAACATTCTGGAGTATATGCAAATTGCCATTAGAAAAACTGAAGCAGTAGACTTTGTAAAAATTAATATTTGTATCATTCTCAAAACTTTTGGCCATGACTGTACATTGGCTAATGCACGTCATATGACTGAATATTTAAGGACCTGCGAACTGCTATTGACTCATACAGGACATAAATAGCTTGGTTGCTATGGAAACATGGTGTAAAGCTGTGTGTATGTCAAGACTGAACCTGCGATTTTCCATTGGTCCATAAGTGTCATGTGATCATGTGCATCTCAGTTTGGATATCAGTGGAAAACCTGGAGTAAAGCTGTGTGTATGTGACCTTGTGTAACAGTGTCATCCACAGCGCCCTGCCCCTTTAAAGCTGACCTACAGCAGTGAAGAAAAATGGCTGGGTTGTTATTGAAACCTGGAGTGCAGCTGTGTGCATGTGGCTGACAATGCTTTGTCAGATTGGAGATGGGCTTGGGTCCGCTGGGGAGTTTCAGCAGCTCGCTGTTGTCTGTGACATACCTTATCAGATAGGAGACAGGCTTTGGTCTGCTGAGAGTTTTCATTAGCTTGAGCAGCAGCCATGCGTTTTGCTGCAGGGGACATGAGTAGTTTAAAAAACGTTTCAATTTATAAGAATGCTGAAATCCAGTATGGCAGTCCAGTCAGTGGCGTAAATACCGGTTTAGCAGTGGTAGCAGCTGCCACAGGGCCCGGGACATTAGGGGACCCGGCGGGCCTCTGATGTTTGTTTTTTTTTTAACACCAGCAGGTAACGGGCCCTATTTACTTACCGATCCCCACTCCTGCTCACGGCCGCTTGTACTTCACCTTCTGCAGAGGCGGCTGTGAGCAGGAGCGGGGATTGGTAAGTAAGGCCTGTGGGCCGTGAACCCCACAAACACTGCTATCATTATACTCTGGGGTCTTTTCAGCAGGCTTCGGGCCTCCTTGGTGGCGTCCCAGATGTCGGTGGGCCAGTCCGACGTCATTATGCGTTGCGATACATGCCTGGCTCACGTGACATCTGGTACAACATTGAAGAAGTAGCGGGAAGTGCGCATAATACTATATGAAGGAGCCACTATGATACTGTGTGCAGGGGCCACTATGGGGCAGAATACTGTGTGCAAGGGCCACTATGGGGCCTAATAGTGTATGCAGGGGCCACTATGGGGCATAATAGTGTGTGCAGAAATGCAGTTTGTGCGTGGGGGGTTTGCCGGGGGGGGGGGGTTCCCATGTCAAATGTTCACCTTGGGGCCCTGCCATTGCTAGTTACGCCACTGAGTCCAGTATAGGTACAGTCTATTTATGGCTGTGTTGTTATGGAAACCTGGTAAATTAAATGTGAACTTATATTGGCTGATACACGTGATATGACTGAACATTTAAGGTCCTGTGAACTGCTATTCACTAATACAGGTCATACATAGCTTGGTTGATATGGAAACCTGTGTGCCTGAGGAGCGTAAGCGCCTGCGAGCTGTTATTGGCTGATAAGGGACATGTGACCGTGTGTATGGCAGTTGGAATATGAGTGAAAGACTTGCAGGCTTGTATTGACTAATGCTGGTCATTTTTTGGGAATACTGTACCTCAGGAACGGTACGTCCAAGAGAGCTGAGACCCAGTCTATAATATACCCGGACACCTGATGTATATGTGTGCCAAATTTGGTGAGGATCGGTCCAGTCGTTTGGTCTCGCATAAAGAACAAACAGACAGACAGACAGGAACTCATTTTTATATATATAAGAGATATACATATATATATACACACACACACACACACACACACACACACACACACACACTGGGGAAAAAAGTATTTAGTCAGCCACCAATTGTGCAAGTTCTCCCAAATAAAAAGATGAGGCTGGCCTGTAATTGACATCATTGGGTAGACCTCAACTATGAGAGACAAAATGAGAAAACAAATCCAGAAAATCACATTGTATGATTTTTAAACAATTTATTTGTAAAGTATGGTGGAAAATAAGTATTTGGTCAATAACAAAAGTTCATCTCAATACTTTGTTATATATCCTTTGTTGGCAATGACAGAGGTCAAACGTTTTCTGTAAGTCTTCACAAGGTTGGCACATACTGTTGCTGGTATGTTGGCCCATTCCTCCATGCAGATCTCCTCTACAGCAGTGATGTTTTGGGGATGTCACTGGGCAACACGGACTTTCAACTCCCTCCAAAGTTTTACTATTGGGTTGAGATCTGGAGACTGGCTAGGCCACTCCAGGACCTTGAAATGCTTCTTACGAAGCCACTCCTTCATTGCCCTGGCAGTGTGCTTGGCATTGTCATGCTGAAAGACCCAGCCACATTTCATCTTGAATGCCATTGCTGATGGAAGGAGGTTTGCACTCAAAATCTCACAATACATGGCCCCATTCATTCTTTCATGTACACGGATCAGTCGTCCTGGTCCCTTTGCAGAGAAACATCCCCAAAGCATGATGGTGCCACCCCCATGCTACACAGTAGGTATGGTGTTCTTTGGATGCAACTCAGCCTTCACTCTCCTCCAAACACGACGAGTTGTGTTTCTACCAAACAGTTCTACTTTGGTTTCATCTGACCATATGACATTCTCCCAATACTCTTCTGGAACATCCAAATGCTCTCTAGCAAACTTCAGACGGGCCCAGATATGTACTGTCTTAAGCAGGGGGACACGTCTGGCACTGCAGGATCTGAGTCCCTGGCGGCGTAGTGTGTTACTGACTGTAGCCTGTGTTATGTTAGTCCCAGCTTTCTGCAGGTCATTCACTAGGTCCCCCCCTGTGGTTCTGGGATTTTTGCTCACCGTTCTTGTGATCATTTTGACCCCACAGGTTGATATCTTGCGTGGAGCCCCTGATCGAGGGAGATTATCAGTGGTCTTGTATGTCTTCCATTTTCTAATTATTGCTCCCACAGTTGATTTCTTCACACCAAGCTGCTTGCCTATTGCAGATTCAGTCTTCCCAACCTGGTGCAGGTCTACAATTTTGTTTCTGGTGTCCTTCCACAGCTCTTTGGTCTTCACCATAGTGGAGTTTGGAATGTGACTGTTTGAGGTTGTGGACAGGTGTCTTTTATACTGATAACAATGTCAAACAGGTGTCATTACTACAGGTAATGAGTGGAGGACAGAGGAGCCTCTTAAAGAAGAAGTTACAGGTCTGTGAGAGACAGAAATCTTGCCTGTTTTTAGGTGACCAAATACTTATTTTCCACCACAATATGCAAATAAATTCTTTAAAAATCAGACAATGTTATTTTCTGGATTTGTTTTCTCATTTTGTCTCTCATAGTTGAGGTCTACCTATGATGTCAATTACAGGTCTCTCTCATCTTTTTAAGTGGGAGAACTTGCACAATTGGTGGCTGACTAAATACTTTTTTTTCCCCACGATATATATATATATATTAAATGTATATATGTATATATGTATATAATGTATACTTGTTGTAATTGACTTAGGGCCTTCTGTTTTGTATGGGTGGTATGTATATGCATTGTTTATTGTCTTTTATTTCCTGGATTGAATAAAGATTATTATTGATTATTATTGTTTTATATCTTGCATCCTGTTTTTAGGTGAGTACTGTATGAATTGTGCGCAAGCTTATTGTGGAATACATAAACCCAATTGTATATATTGGTGTAATCATTCATCTCCACCAAAAATAGGACAGCACAGATAGTTGAAGAGTCAGCACTGAGGTTCATTTCCATTGTACCCATGATGCTTGTAGTGCCAATCATGCTAGTATAAGCAAGTATAGCAATATACCATTGCAGTTTCAGCTGCACAAACTCCATGTCATATAGTATGACAGTATGAGTATAATGTTCACAGCTATGTACCCCTTCCAGTCTCTCTTACGTTAAAATGCAATGTTAATAAGTGAGTCGCCATAGTAACCATCAACACTAACACACTGTACAAAGTGCATGTACTGATCTCATCTAAAAGTCATGTGTGATGAATAACATCTGAGTGATAATACAGAATTCCGCATTCCACAATCCTAAGGCCGATCTTTCCCCAGATCCCTAAAAACGTTACAATATTGTTAGATAGTTCCAGGCTGCACTTGTATACTTATAAACCACGCATGCGCTACAAATACATAGTGTCCTGCTTGTGAATTATAGGCAAGAATGGAGGGCAGATGTATGTTATGTATCAGTTATGACCTTCGTGTCATTTGATAGTATGTAGAGTTCTGCAGTGGAAACAGGTACAAGGTTTGGTCCATTATTTGCAATAAAATGTTTCCCTGTTCACAAGGCTGTTTTACATATGTAAGCTCTATCATACTGGACTCTCTGTGAGAGTAGTAGTATTGTCTGTGGAGCCGAATTCAATTACGTTCCAGCTCTTTTTTTTTTTTTTTTTTTTCCCCCTCAGGCTGTTCACCTCTGTGTTATACCATTGTATCAGGGTTTCCATTACTCTTCATAGGTCTGCTGGGTGTTCTTCATATCTGTCATAGTTCCATGGTTTCTATTCATAGTTCCATTTAGTGTGAACAGAGCCTAAACTGTAGGGCTGGGCAATTCACTGCAAAAAAAACCCCAGAACTGAGTCAAGCCGATTAACCAACATGTATTTGCCGGTGTTGATTATTTCAGTTGGGTCATTTGGCATCTATGCCATCCTAGGGGATATGTCACTAAATGTACACTATCTAATCAGGATGACTGATATGCCCTTATAATATATATTGTGCTCTGACAGTTGTGCAGACTAATACATGGGACATATACACAGATAATGTACAGACTATTGCATGGGATACATAGCAAGGGTACATGCAGACTATTTCAAGGAATAACCTAAACCAAAATTCAGTGGAATATAAATATGGATTTGGCATGTAAAACAGCCATGTCCTAAAATAATTGTTCATTAATTTCAATAAAGGTAAAATGTTCAATTAATGGTGATTCTGATTTATGTGAATATTGCCGAGCCCTACTAAACCGTGATGGAAAAGCAGTGTAATGATTGATTATAGAAAAGCTTTACATACAAAGCAGAACCAGGTACAATGAAAATAGAGAACTGCACCAGGCCAATATACTGTCAGGTATTTTACAGATGAGTGTAATATCTCTGCATATAAACATTTATTTGATTCTTTTTTCTAACCAGTGAACCCATTGAATATTACAAATGTTCAAAGAAATGTAATTTCCGTGAGCCAAGGAACACTCCAAGCTGGAGTGTCTGGTTCCTGTTATGTTCCTCTCATAGGAGGTTCAGGATATGGGAAGTGGCTACTGCTGTCATGTTTTTCAAGTACTTTTTGAACTTCAGTCTTATTTTATGAAACTTAGATGCCACACTTTGATCAAGACATTTGTTACTGCATTTTAGTTGTGATTTATGCACTTCACTCAGAGCTGATTTTTTTTTTTTTTTTTGTTTGTTTTTGTTTCCTTTTATAGCTATTAATACCTTATAGCTTGGGCAGCGTTATGTGAGTGCAACACTGTTTAGTAATCTGTGTTTCAGTATTTCTCATTTTAAGGGAATTCTATCATTGTAAAACCCATTTTTCACTAACACCACGTCAGAATAGCTTTTAGAAAGACTATTCTTCTACTTTTATTTTTCTGCTGCGCCGCTGATTCTGAGAATTTTCGTTTTTCTTCTTTATGCAAATGAGTGTTCAGAAAGCACAGGGGGCGTTTCTGAAGATGGTTTTCCCAATGATAGAATTCCTTTAAGTACAATTGCCATATTATGTGGATTAATAAATGTATATCAGCATCCTTTCAGCAACCGTTCAGAAGACTCAATTTTAGTAGGGCAGATTTTAGGGGCCTAAAGGTAAGGGTTAGTAGAATTCCATGGCGAAAAATACTTAAGCACAAAAATGCACATGAGGGGTGGGAAATTTTCCGTAGGGAAATCATTAATGCACAGGAACTAACAATACCTAGAAGCAAGAAAAATGGGAATCACCTAAAAACTCCAGGATGGATGACCAAAAAATTACATAACCTACTAAAAAAGAAAAAGGAAACATACAACAAGTGGAAGATGGGAGCTATATCTAAGGGAGAGTATACAGCAGTTTGCAGACTCTGCAAGATAAGCATTAAAAAAGCTAAGGCTGAATACGAATTGAAGCTTGCAAAAGAAGTTAAGAGTAAGGTAAAAGGTTTTTGGGGATATGTTAAGAGCAAAAGAAAAGTGAAGGAAACCATTGGAGTCCTGAAGAACGAAAAGGGTGAAAAAGTTAACATGGTGGATCAGCAGGTGGAGTTACTAAATTCATATTTTGTATCCGTCTTCTCCCAAGAAATGGATGGAAATATCAACATTAATGGTGATAGTGATGAGGGGAATGAGGACTCCAAGCTGATTATAAGTGAAGGTTTGGTAAGAGAACATTTAGCTAAGATTAAGGAAACCAAGTCCCCAGGACCGGATGATTTACACCCTAGAGTTTTAAAAGAATTAGCAGAAGAAATAACAGAACCCCTTGCAATAATCTTTAATAAGTCATGGGAAACAGGAGTGGTCCCTCTAGATTGGAAAAGGGCAAATGTGGTCCCCATCTACAAAAAGGGGAATAGGGACGACCCAGGAAATTATAGGCCGGTAAATCTGACCTCGATAGTAGGAAAAATCTTTGAACAAATCGTTAAAGAACATTTAATTAGGTACCTGGATGGGAAGGCTTTAATTAATCAGAGCCAGCACGGCTTTATGCCTAATAAATCTTGTCAGACTAATCTTATTTCCTTCTATAATAAAGTCACTGAATGGTTGGACCAGGGGAATGCAGAGGACATAGTATATCTTGACTTTAGTAAGGCCTTTGATAAAGTATCACATAACATTCTTATTGAAAAAATGATCAAGTATGGCTTTGATAAAATATCAGTAAGGTGGGTTCACAATTGGCTAAATGATCGGGCACAACGAGTAATTCTAAATGGCTATACATCAAACTGGAAGAAAGTAAAAAGCGGGGTGCCGCAGGGCTCTGTCCTGGGCCCAGTACTTTTTAATATTTTTATAAATGATCTGGATGATGGGATTAATGGGGAACTAATAAAATTTGCAGATGATACAAAGATAGGAGGAATGGCCAACACTAGAGAGGAGAGAGAGTGCATCCAAAAGGACTTAGACACACTGGAACAATGGGCTGAGGTGAACAAAATGGTATTCAACAGGGACAAATGCAAAGTTCTACATCTGGGTAACAGAAATGCAAGAAGCATATATAGTATGGGAGGAATAGTACTAAGTGAAAGTACAGGGGAAAAGGATCTGGGCATAATAATAGATCACAAATTCAACATGAGTCAACGGTGCGGTGGCTAAAAAGGCTAATCAAATTCTAGGATGTATCAAGACGAGCATTGAAGCTAGATCAAGAGAGGTAATTATTCCGCTGTACTCTGCCCTGGTCAGACCCCACCTGGAATACTGTGTACAGTTCTGGGCTCCCCAGTTTAAGAAAGACATCGATTTATTGGAGCAGGTCCAGAGAAGAGCAACCAAAATGGTGGAAGGTCTACAAACCATGTCCTACGAAGAAAGGCTAAAAGAATTGGGACTGCTTAGTTTGCAGAAGAGAAGGCTAAGGGGAGACTTAATAGCGGTATTTAAATATCTGAAAGGTTGTCACAGTGCAGAGGGATCTACCCTATTCTCATTAGCAGAAGAAAGCACGAGAAGTAATGGGATGAAACTAAGGGGAAGGAGGTTCAGATTAGACATTAGGAAAAACTTTCTAACAGTAAGGGTAGTGAGGGAGTGGAATAGGCTGCCACGGGAGGTGGTGAGTTCTTCATCAATTGAAATCTTCAAGCGGAATCTGGATAGGTATATAGCTGGGATGATCTAGGAATTCCTGCTTTTGCAGGGGGTTGGACTCGATGGCCCTTGAGGTCCCTTCCAACTCAAACAAACAAAACAAAACAAACAAGCATAGTATGAGAATGGTACTTGGGCTTACCCCTTTAACCACTACCTGACATCCGCCGCACACGTCACCTTTTTATATATGCACCAGCTCAGCTAGAGACCTATCGACAGTATCCATGATTGAAGATAACTACCATTACAGACATATAAATTCTCAGTTGCAATGGTCATTTGCTGCTACAACATTGGAAAGCTCAGTCAGATTGCGGGAGTGATTCAGTTGTTATGGGAGCGGGAAGCCTTGTGAGGTCTTCCAGACCTGTCAGTGAAATGTCTTGTAGCAGCGATTAATAGGAACAGTGCACATTTACGATACTGTTTTAATATTTAATAAACAATTCTTATAAAAAGAAAAATTTTGCATTTAGCATTCTTCTAGCATATAAGTCTATGGGAAAACAATGCATTTTTGCAGGTAAAATTAACATGCTGCATTTTCCACAATACTTTTTCTGCAATATGGGAATGAAATATAATCTCATTCACTTTGCTGGGACTGTAAACACTGTTTTTTTCCAACTTTGTTTCTGCAACGTGGGGCTTTAGCATTAATTCTTTTTAATCTACAGCAAAACCAATGCATGCATGTTTTTGCAGCAATACTTATATACATACTGTACCCTTAGTGAATGCTTACATTAGCTGTTTGAGGTTTTTCATAGTCACAGGGTTTTTTTTGAGAAATGAAAAAAAAAACTGCCATGAATTTGAAGCAAAAATGTGTGTGATAGATGTTAAGATTATACCTATACCATGTAGATAGGGTAAAATAGTGCTGTAAAAGGGGTTGTCCGGGACAAACCGATTAATCTAATCTAAGCTACCCACCTTCTAAATTAAAGGGAGTCTATTATTCGCAAAATCGCTTTTAAGCTAATGGCACGTTGGAATGGCCTTTAAAAAGGCCATTCTTCTCCTACCTTTCCTTGTTTTCTTCTCCCAGCCGATTCCAAGATAATTCATTTCTTCATGTATGTAAATGAGCACCTGGGGCATTCCTCCTCTTTTGCGAGCACCCACCTCGTCATCGCTTCTCACCGCCCCTTCGTCCGTTGCGGTGATTCACCTCTTGGTCTTCTTTCTTCTCAGTTCTCTCCGGCAGCGCTGTACAGCAGCAAATTCTCGCGCATGCGCAGTCGGCTCTGCACGAACCCGAAGTGGCAGAGCCGACTGCGCATGATGGGCCGCCATTTTCCGGTGGTCTGTCACAAGTGCATACTGTGGCAGAGCCGATTGCACATGCGCACAGCGCTGCGTACCCAAGAGGGGAGTCACCGCAACGGACGAAGGGGAGGTGATAAGCGATGACGAGGTGGGCGCTCGCAGAAGAGGAGGAACGGCCCGGGTGCTCCATGGTGCTCATTTACATACATGAAGAAACAAATTATCTTGGAATCGGCTGGGAGAAGAAAACAAGGAAATGTAGAACAAGAATGGCCTTTTTAAAGGCCATTCCAATGTGCAATTAGCTTAAAAGTGGTTTTGCGAATGATAGAATCCCTTTAATTACTGTGCCAATAAACTATACCTAGATCGCCGAGACGGTCATGTGACCACCCCAAGCATATTTTCTGGTGATGTTCCGTTTCCGGAAACGGAACATCACACCCCCAACCCATCATACTTACCTGTCTTCCTGTCCGGATCTTCTGGGCATGGACGTCACTTCTGGGCACTCCGGCTTTATTGCGCAGGCGTGGCCCAGAACAAGTGAAGTCCCGTGCTCAGAAGGTCCTGCCCCAAAGACAGGTAAATGGGGGGTGTGAGTTAGTTAGGAAGGGCTAGTAGTGGGTGGGCTAGCTAGGGAAACAGGGAGGGGGGTGTGAGTGAGAAGGGAGGGGGGGGAGGGAGTCAGCTCTGAGTGAAGCACGAGGCATCATGATAGTTGTAGGAAAACAGAATCGGAAGCTACCCATTTAAACAAATGCAGAAGATGCCAGAAGCTCCTAGAGAAACCCGGAAATCACACACAACACTGCTTATGGTATTTGGTTGAACTTATTAACCTATTAATAGCACTAACCAACCTTTTTTGAAAAAAAAAAAATTGCCCAGAAAACCCTTTAATATAAGGTGTAGTTGTTTGTAGATCAGTATTCGATATGTTTTTTGTGTGTTAAACTAGTAACATTTTAATGCTGACTTTTCCTGAAGTGTGATTTCTGCAGTCATTTCAATTAGGCTTTCTAAGAATCACTGGTAGTATCCTTTTACCTTCAGTTGTAAATCATTTTAATGGCGGTCGAGGAAGGTGACATAATTTGTGCTGGATGGACGTTTGGCAGCCTTTGATCACTATTTCCTATAGAGATTTCATAACAAATCAATTTTACTGATGTGCAGTGAAGTGTCCTTTCCAGAAAGAACTGTTCATGCATTGGAGACTTTTTGGGTTTTTAAATGCAGATATTACTTCGGGCTGTGGTTTCCATTACACTATTTCATTATGACTGCAGTCCTCTTTATATTGTACTGTGCACACTGAACCTTAGTTTGTCTTCTAATACTGCTCTGTGATCTGACTCCAAGCATGAATGACTGCCTCCCAAGTTGTGTTATATTCTCCTGTGGCTAAGCAGAGGAACTGTGTAGTCTCACATTGTATGACAGAAACACACTATTCTTAGAGCAGTTTTAGTACTACAGTATTTGGTATACATCGTTGAATCAAGTTGGATGTTTTAATTGGGCACTGATGGTGATATCTACTAGCTACTATCTGTTACACTAGTAACACTTGACTGATAACTCCCTGCTCACACTACCAGAAATTGTAGTCAGAAACCTTCTCCCACGATTATGCTGATGCCTAATGGCAGGCATGAAGTGATTGTAGTCGGTTTACAGGCTTCTCTGATGTATGTGCAACTTTGCCTCCAAACATTTGACGGTTTTGCCTACTTTGTTTTTTTTTTTTTTATTTACTTATTTAGAGAACAGGAAGTCAAGCAGTTTTCTAATATACATTCATTTACAATTTTGCTGACATACCATAATTATACCTATTATACAAATGCAGTAGGTCCCTGTCGCGGATTGCGAGGAATCGCAAATGTTTGGTACGAGCACTTAAAATGCTAATTGATGCTTATTTCTAGAGTTTAACCCCTAAATATTATTAATGTTACCCCTACAGTACTGTACTGTATACTAATTCATTTGCTGCCGTTTTCTTTTCCACTCACAGTAAGATGAAACCAAGTACAGGGTACTGTACTGTACGTAATGAATGGGACGCTACTACCCAATAGCGAAGGTTTTTTATTTTGCAAATTACACAGATCTGTGGAAGAATCGCAAATGATATATGTTAGGTTCCAATGAAGATATCGCAAATCTATGAATTCGCAAATTCCGAAACGAATGCAAGAGGTATTAATGTATATATAAAAATCTAAAAAAAAAAAAAAAAAAAGCATTAGTCGTGTAATCCAAAAACACATGTCATGTGACACCCTGGTATTCAGTTACAACTGTTCAGGGGTCTCACAGGTAAATATTAGTTTGAGGAGCAATAAATACATACATTAATATGATATGAATATGTATGGTTGTCTAGTTTCAGCTAGTAAATGTTATTGTTTGTATAATGAAAAGTTATGCAATTTTCCAGTATAATTTCTGTTTGAATTCCTCATGGTTTTCTAGTTCTGCTTCCTGTCATTTTTTTTGTTTACTTCCAGTGGATAAAAGTCAGTCCATGGTCATGTAATGTACACACAAGTGCACAGCTTGTTACAAGACAGATTACTATGCTGTGACCAGTTGTGCCCCTGTGTGTCCATCACATGACTGTATATCACATGACCATGGACTGATTTTTAACCACTGAAGGTATACAAAGAATGACAGCAAGCAAAGATCTAGAAAACAGTGAGTAATTGATACAGAAAGTATATTGGAAAATTGCATGACTATTCATAATTCAGACAATAACATTTATTTTCTGAAACTGGACAACCCATTTTAATGATTTCCTATTGTAAACAAAAATTTAAAAAATATAAATAAAGCTTATAAAGTGGATAAACTCTTTGAGCGACATAATCGCATGACCACAACAGCGACTGACAGTGGATGTACATATAAATGCAGCATATTGTCATTGTGCTTTGACACCTACATGCTAAAATAAAAGCAGATCTATAGACTCAAAGTGATGTGGTAGTCATTCTTGCTTTAGATCAGTTCTATCATTTGCGTGCTTTACTTTGGAAGTGTAGTATAATATGTACCTTTTATTACTTGTTTTACATACAATTCCCTGCAGATTCCATACGCACTGCAGAGCACTAAACAGCAGCTGTCCACAGATTCCAGAGGGAATTTGAGTTCTATCTGACATGCTGTTATCTGCAGGTTGTAAAGAAGTACATTCTCTGTAGAAACATTTTTAATGGTAATGATTTTTCATAATTTTATATGATTTCGTGTTATAAAGTATACCTTCAGTTCTAATTGCATAAATGAATAGTACATGTGAATGTTTGTAATATATACAGTGCTGTGAAAAAGTATTTGCCCCCTTACAGATTTAGTATTTGCAGGTTTGTCACACTTAAATGTTTCAGATTATAAAGCAAATTTGAATATCATGCAAAGATAACCTCAGTAAATATATAAAGCCGTTTTTAAATCATGATTGCATTAATTAAGGGTAAAAAAGCTATCCCAAATAATTGCTCTCCCATGAATTAACTGTAAGTAACCACATTTTTTGGAAAGTTGAGTTCAATTTCACTAGCCACACCTAGGCCTGATCACTGTCTTATGACATGAAGTAGGCTAAAAGATCTCAAAAAGCTACACATTATGTCCAGATCTGAAGAAATTTAAGAACAAATGAGACACAAAGTCATTGACATCTATCAGTCTGGAAAAATGTTACAAAGCCATTTCTAAGGCCTTGGAACAAATGAAGAAAACATGGAACAGTTGTGAACCTTCCCATGAGTGGCTGGTCTACCAAAATGACTCATGCTCATTGATGACTCGTCCAGGTTGTCACAAAAGGACCCAGAACAACTTCTAAAGCCCTGCAGGCCTCACTTGCCTCAGTTAAAGACGTGGTCTAGGATAACTGAAAAAAAGAAAAATACCTGTCCCTGGTGCTCCGGTGCCTTCCAGTGCAATCTGGTCCTGCTGCTCTGATGTATTTTTGTGACAGAAGTCCTCACCGGCTGTGAGGTCCCTGGTCCCTTTCCTTAGGCTGCTGAAAACATCTAAGCTATAGGACCGGACCATGCAGGGAGGCACCAGGGACAGGTGAGTATGGGTTTTTATTTTGTTTTCACCTCCACCTGCCTAATTTAAAAAAAAAATATCCTGGACAACCATTTTAAGGTCAGTGTTCACGATTCAACGATAAGAAAGAAACTGGGCAAAGATGGTATCCATGGGAGAGTTCTAAGTCAAAAACCACTGCTGACCAAAAAGAACACAAAGGCCTGTCTCACATTTGCCAAAAAACATCTTGAAAATCCCCAAGTCTTTTGGGAACATATTTTGTGGACTGACGAGACAAAACTGGAACTTTTTGGAAGCTGTTCCTCCCATTACATCTGGCGTACAAACTAACACAGCATTTCAGAAAAAGAACATCATACTGATAATCACACGTGCTGGTAATGTGATGGTCTGGGGCTGCTTTGCTGCTTCAGGACCTGTACGACTAACTGATGGAACCATGATTTCTGCTCTTTACCAGAAAATCCTGAATGAGAATGTCTGGCCATCAGTTTGTGACCTTAAAGGGGTTGTCCAGGAAAAAAAATGAACAACCCTTTAAAAGTTTAAATAAGCTGGGGGCAGTGAAAAAAAAAACAAAACATACTCACCTGACCCCATTGCTCTGGTGTCATCCCATGTCATCTGCTTCCGGCATTGTGCTGAAGCACTGATTGGCCTCAGCGGTCACCTGACCACTGAAGCCAATCAGCGACTTCAGCACAACGCCGGAAGAGACCCGGGAGAGCAAACAAACCGGGAGGAGAGGGACGACAACCAGCAAGTCCATCTGTGAATGGCCGTAAAAAACCTAAATTAAAGTTGTTGAGTGTTATACTTTCCAGATAAGGTTTAACTAGAGGTATGATGAAAGGTTTTTAACAACTCTGGAAAAACTCTTTAAACATCTAAGTTAACATTTTTTATTTTTTTTGTCTTTTTTTTTTTTTTTTTTTTATACTACAGTAATGTCATAATGACAGTGTCTCCATGAAGGTATGGACACCATGTACTGTATGTTAATATTGAGCTCATTTACATTTGAGTCTTGTTCCCTGGATGCTTCTTTTGTCTGTAGTCTTCAGGCTTTAGTTCAGAAATGTTTTCATATTTTCAGACTTTTTACTCTTCGACGCCTTCCTCTCTGCTTAAGCTCAATATATACTTAGAATTGGCCACCAATCATTATATCTGCCTTCTTATTATTCCCCGGCAATGAATGAGGAAGTAACACACAGAGTTGAATTTCCTGTGGCATTTCAAACGCTCAAATAGTATCTAAGCCTACACAATGTACACAGTAAAACTCACTGGAGAGGACATATAACAGCCCATATAACGCAGGTGTGATCCTAGCGTAAGCCTTATAATAGACTAACAGTTGCCAAGTTTGTAGGGATTTTCATTGCAGCAGTCACCTCATTTACATCACAAACAGACAGACAGGATTCTAATAGAAGATCACACCTCTACATATAACACACATAGTGACTCATCATTGCATCCACAACTGACAATAGATGAGGTCACAGCTTATCTACTCTCCTCACTGTATAGAACATACATAAAACTCTTCTATGAACCTCAATTAGTCAACTGCAGACTATTGCTGCCTATGGCCATGACTATGCTGTAAAACATATCACTAAATGCTGCAGAGAATACGAGAAGCTCAGGAAAGATGGCAGCTCCCATAATGTACAGAAAATAGAATTTAAAAAAATCTAAAAATAAAAACTTATTAGAAAAAAAGTTATATTTCACTATGGATTTAACAAAAATAAAATTTGGCTGTACATTCCTTTTAAAGGGGTATTCCCATCTCAAGGATCCTATCTAAACTACTAGTTTATGTAAACTCAAGGCGTTTCCTAAATACAGTGGGTACGGAAAGTATTCAGACCCCTTTAAATTTGTCACTCTTTGTTTCATTGCAGCCATTTGCTAAAAGCAAAAAAGTTCATTTTATTTCTCATTAATGTACACTCAGCACTCCATCTTGACAGAAAAAAAACAAATGTAGATATTTTTGCACATTTATTAAAAAAGAAAAGCTGAAATATCACATGGTCATAAGTATTCAGACCCTTTGCTGTGACACTCATATTTAACTCACCTGCTGTCCATTTCCTTCTGATCCTCCTTGAGATGGTTCTACTCCTTCATTGGAGTCCAGCTGTGTTTAATTAAACTGATTGGACTTGATTAGGAAAGGCATACACCTGTCTATATAAGACCTCACAGCTCACAGCGCATGTCAGAGCAAATGAGAATCATGAGGTCAAAGGAACTGCCCAAGGAGCTCAGAGACAGAATTGTGACAAGGCACAGATCTGGCCAAGGTTACAAAAGAATTTCTGCCTCATTCAAGGTTCTTAAGAGCACAGTGGCATCCATAATCCTTAAACGGAAGAAGTTTGGGACGACCAAAACTCTTCCTAGACCTGGCCGTCCAGCCAAACTGAGCAATCGTGGGAGAAGAGCCTTGGTGAGAGAGGTAAAGAAGAACCCAAAGATCACTGTGGCTGAGCTCCAGAGATGCAGTAGGGAGATGGGAGAAAGTTCCACAAAATCAACTATCACTGCAGCCCTCCACCAGTCGGGACTTTATGGTAGAATGGCCCGAAGGAAGCCTCTCCTCAGTGCAAGACATATGAAAGCCCGCATAGAGTTTGCCAAAAAACACATGAAGAACTCCCAGACTATGAGAAATAAGATTCTCTGGTCTGATGAGACGAAGATTGAACTTTTTGGTGTTAATTCTAAGTGGTATGTGTGGAGAAAACCAGGCACTGCTCATAACCTGCCCAATACAATCCTAACAGTGAAACATGGTGGTGGCAGCATCATGCTATGGGGGTGTTTTTTCAGCTGCAGGGACAGGACGACTGGTTGTAATTGTAGAAAAGATGAATGTGGCCAAGTACAGAGATATCCTGGAAGAAAAACTCTTACAGAATACTCTGGACCTTAAGCACACAGCTAAAATAACAAAGGAGTGGCTTCGGAACAACTCTGTGACCATTTTTGACTGGCCCAGCCAGAGCACTGACTTAAACCCAATTGAGCATCTCTGGAGAGACCTGAAAATGGCTGTCCACTAATGTTCATCATCCAACCTGACGGAACTTGAGAGGATCTGCAAGGAAGAATGGCAGAGGATCCCCAAATCCCAGATGTGAAAAACTTGTTGCATCATTCCCAAGAAAACTCATGGCTGTACTAGCTCAAAGGGTGCTTCTACTCAATACTGAGCAAAGGGTCTGATCATGTGATATTTCAGTTTTTCTTTTTTAATAAATTTGCAAAAATATTTACATTTGTTTTTTTGTTAAGATGGGGTGTTGAGTGTACATTAATGAGAAATAAAATGAACTTTTTTGTTTTTAGCAAATGGCTGCAATGAAACAAAGAGTGAAAAATTTAAAGGTGTGTGAATCCTTTCCGTACCCACTGTATGTTACTGTGGAAATGCTGCTTTGTTTACCTGCTAGTTGAGATTATTTCTCCCCATTGTTTACAGCTTGTTGCCTAAATTCCCGGCTTGGTCTGTTATCTAGTATCAGGGTGGGTGACATCATTTCTTGCTATCTGGAGGGAAGGGAATCTTGCTTGCTCTTGTGGAGGATGACAGATTGTGTATACTCCATTTTGTATTCCATGGCCATGTGGGGCCATGCCTGTAGCCATTTTACATTCATAAGTTTGTTTAGAGAGCTCATCCCCCTCCAGATGCCTTAATGGGATGAGGCTCCTGTTTTGTTTGTTGTCCAACTGCCAAAACTATTTTACAGCTTTGCCACCAATCATTTTATGCTAGTTGTACTAGTTCAACCTGTATTTTGTCTACACACTGTATTTAAGACCACCTTTTCCCCTCCATTAAAGCAGAACCCACTATATACACAATAGCTGTGTATGTGTGAGTCTCTCTATGCTATAGCTTATACATCAACTTTATGAATTTGGACTTCAATACGGTGATACTTAGAGCAGATTGCGCTCACACTCTCAAACCTGCTCTCCTCCAGGTCCTCTAATTGAAGTTTGGGCTCAGACAGTGGGCTTGCTCTGTGCCTGCCTTGCTCTCTGTAAATACAGAGATAACAACAGTGTTGAGTTTAGTACAAGCTCACTGGTCTTCCTGTTAGCATGTAAGTTTTTTTTTTTTTTTTGTTTTGTTTCTTATTATTATTATTTGATGTGCATTTATATTAGATTTCTAGTAATCATAATATTGTTTTTCATGGTAAAGGCAATGGGGCAGATTTACAATACAAAACACAAAAAGTTGCAAAATGTGGCATTGCGCAGAAAATTGTGACTTTTTTAAACTCTGCGCCGGCTTTGGCATTTTCCCAAAAAGTGGGGCGTAGTGAGGACATGCAGGGGGTGGAGCCATTCACTCTGCCAGATTTATCTTTATTTACGCCAGAAATCTGGTATAAATGCTGCAAGAAATGGCCACTGAAATCATCGGGCCTTACCAACATTCCTCTAATTTGAAAGCCAAAATTAGTTCATACCCTTCTAGAGATCAGTTGTTAGTGCAGCTCTGGCCTTATATCAATACAATAATCTTAAGATTTTACAGTGGTGAGGAATAAAAATCTACATGTGTTACAAGGCTAATGACATCTTGTCTGGGGTGATTCAATTTGATGCATTTTCTTGGTATAGTAGTATAGCTCAGCAGTCAGTCATGTGGCAGCAGACTCCAGGCTGATTGTATTACACAGTAAATAGAAGGAAAGTTCTTTGCAGTATAAATTGCACCCAGACAAAAATAGCTGTGTTTTGTGGTGTGGCTTACAAATGACTTGGAATCTTATGATACAGCAATCAAAATGCGATTTACCAAATGAGTTGTGATGTTCAGTATTGCATGCTGTGTTTATTTGCAGGAACATACAAATCTGACTATAAAATCTACCCAGTGTTAAATTGCAGTGACATATGTGCATTTTATCATGTAGGCTGGATTCCATGTAGCAGTAGTGCGGTGCTAGATGCTGCACCTCTGCTGCATTAAAAAAAAAAAAAAAAAAAAAAAACCTTTACTGTGAGCACGTGTCCATGTAGAACTACTTTTATGCATGTTTAATGTACACTATTTAAGGTATAAAACAGTATATAAACGCAGGTAGATAGTATATTGCTGTTTTGGACGCGAATGGACTTTTTTGCTGTTTTCTTTTTGCCACTAGTGGTTAAATGGACTTTCAGATCTTCCCTGAAATCATATTTTGGTGTTAAAATATGCAACCTTTTATTTGTACTGTTTTTTTATTTATTTGCACTTCTATTGTACAATTCAAGTCATTTCAACAGGGTTTCTTCAGTGAGCTTGCTGCTCACAATGTGCTCAAATAATACAAACGACTGGAGCTTATGTATAATGAGCAATGCTGAACTTGCTCTAGTGCAAGTTCAGAAGGGTAATGATGTGAGCAGTGATATAACATGCTGTCCTGTGGGGGTGTGCAAGTGAATGTAAGCCAAACCAGGGACTAGATGCAAATTCCAGTTCCAGAAAGTAAACAGAATTACGGCTGATCATGTGACCTGCAATGCTGCTTTAGTAAGATGGAGCAAATTTAAAGAGGACCTTTCATGTCCTCATGTATATGCTGTTTTACATACCGCTAGAAAGCCGACAGTGCGCTGGAGATATCGGCGGTCGTAGTTTCACCGTTCACCGTCCGAAGGGCGTTCCTGACAGTCTAGCTGCGCTGTGAGGAATGCCCTCCCTGACTGTACAGCGCTATGGGCGAGTACAGAGAGAGGGGGTGTTCCTTAGAGCCTAGTGATGACGCTGAGGAACCCCCCCCCTCCAGTACAGTGCTATGGAGGAATACTATCAGGGAGGGCGGTCGTAATTTCACGGTTCACCGTCAGAAGGGCGTTCCTGACAGTCTAGCTGCGCTGTGAGGAACGCCCTCCCTGATAGTATTCCTCCATAGCGCTGTACTGGAGGGGGGGGCGTTCCTCGCAGCTCAGTGTCATCACTAGGCTGTAAGGAACACCCCCTCTCTCTGTACTCGCCCATAGCGCTGTACAGTTAGGGAGGGCATTCCTCACAGCGCAGCTAGACTGTCAGGAACGCCCTTCTGACGGTGAACCGTGAAATTACGACCGCCGATATCTCCAGCCCCCGGGGCACATACCGGGAAAGCCGGCAGTGCGCTGAATTCAGCACGCTGTCGGCTTTCTAGCGGTATGTAAAACAGTATATACATTAGGACATGAAAGGTCCTCTTTAAACTCGGCAGATTTGTTACAGAAGTTTCTGTGACTGTAAACCAATTTAATTCACCTGCATGCAGTTGCTTCTGCAGCAGACCGATGGTTTTTTAGCAAGCTCTGTGCAGACGAATAACGCAGTCTCAGAAGAGTAAATTTACAATAACAGTACTATAAAAACTGTAATATATATTATATAGATAGATGGATAGATTAGCTTTATGTTTAGTCTTCCAGAAATCCCATCCAGATTTATAACTTGTTGTGGCACATTTGAACCAGGTCTTAGGGTTACTTCTAAAATGTAGTCTTCTTTTGCAGTTCATTTGGCTTCTGAATTCCAGTAATGAGAACATGCTATTTACAGCACCTCTGACAGCTGAGAGCCTGCTTTTGTACACTTGCAGTCGGTATGGGCATAAACAAGTATGTCTACCAGCATGCTAGCCTTTGTAGCTGACATTAACACAGTTTTGACATTAAGGCTAAGGCCCCACGTAGCACCCCGCTGCAAAAAACCGCAGCGGCAAAACGTTGCATTTTTTTTTCCTGCAGTGCTTTTCACAGAAAGTTTACAGAGGAGGACTTTATTTGGACTTTATGCTTCAATTATACCTATAGGGAAACCACCGGAGTTTCCGTAAGTATAATTGACATGCTGTGATTTCCAAGACTGCAACGGTTTTGGAAATCGCAGCGTGTCCGCTAGGCGTATTTTCCCGCACTGTGGGGATGGGATTCGCTAGAATCCCATCCACTACACAGTGACTGTAAAACGCTGCATTTTTTTCCGCGGTGTTTACACCACATGGGGCCCCGGCATTACACGGTTTCAGCACTGCAAATATTGTGAAATACTCCAATGGTTCAAAAGTAAGCAGAACCACTAATGGACTACAGACAAGTGGATGAAGGTTTTTGCTGAGTAATCAAAATTGGACATCTTTGGTACATCATGCAGGGATTTTGTACATCATTGAGTAGGTGAAAGGTTGGTTCCACAGTGTGTCACCAACTGTCAAATGTGAAGTAGAAAGCATCATGCTCTGGGACCCTTTTACTGAATCTACAGTTAGCAGCTTGCATAGGGTGACTGGCATACTGGAGAAAAAGGGCTACCACAGCATTTTGATGCACCATGCAATACCCTCTGTTGTCTGTCTAGTTGGTCGGGGATTCATATTAAAGCAAAACAATGATCCAAAACATACTTCTAGATTATGCCAGAACTACCAAAACTAGAAGAAGCAGCTAGACTTCAAAGAACGGATTGGCCTGCAGTGTCTCCAGAATTAAACCCTATTGAGCTTGTTTGGGATGAACGGGACAGAAAGGTGAAAGCAAAACAACATACGGGTGTAGCAGATTTGTGGGAACTTCTGCAACAATGTTGGGAACAAATTTCTGAACAATATCGGAATACAATTATAGAAAGAATGTCTGGATTAGCGGTGGTTACAGTGAAGAGCAAAAAAATCTATATTTAATTTGAAGAAACAAAGTTAATATATTATTTTTATTCATGTTAAGTTGTTTGTCTTCTATGCTTTCATTTCAAAGTACATTTGGGACAGTAAATTGTGTTAAAATAAAAAAAAAAAAAAAAAAAGTGTGTATATTATTTATGTCAGTGGTGTAAGAACTGTTGTAGCGTTTTGTTTTTTTTTGTTAGGCCTTTACCTGCTGGAGTAATGGGCCCTATTTACTTACCGATGTGCGTTCCTGCTCATGGCTGCATCCGCTTCCCCTTCTGCCCTCCAGGGCGCCCCTTGCATACCATATCACATCGATGGGGGCCTCCTCGATGGAAGAAGGGGAAGCAGAGGACGCCTTGAGAAGGAGCGGGGATTGGTAAGTAAGGCCGTGGGTGCATGGCTAGAGAATTTTTGAAAGAACCCCAACAAATACTACTATTATTATACTCTGGGGTCTCTTCAGACCCCCAAGTGTAATGATTGGAGGCCCAAGGGAGGTGAGCAAACATAAAAACCAGTGTCACTCACCTCTCCATTTAAAAAAACGATTTTTTCTTGGCCGGAACATTTGACCTCTCTTTTTCTGAAAATCTTTGTTTTTGTATTTTTTTATTTATTCAGTAAGCTTTCTTCACTTTCCCACTACTAATCCATAATGGCAGATAGCAAGTGAGGTATGCAACAAGATATATATATTAATAAAGAATAATACACCGCATGTTTTAAAACTGAAACCAGCGGAGGAAAAAGTCCTCCGTGCAGAACTTTTCCTTCTGATTTTCAGGCGGACACTGCGACAGAATCCGCACTGTATGTTATATTGTTCCTCATTAATATAGATTTTGCTGCATACCACTGACTTTTTCTTCCGCCGGTTTCAGTTTTAAAACAAAAGACACAGATCGAACGGTGGCTCAGTGGTTAGCACTGCAGCCTTGCAGCGCTGGAGTCCTGGGTTCGAATCCTGCCAAGGACAACATCTGCAAGGAGTTTGTATGTTCTCCCCGTGTTTGCGTGGGTTTCCTCCGGGTACTCAGGTTTCCTCCCACACTCCAAAGACATACTGAGAGGGAATGTAGATTGTGAGCCCTATATGGGACAGTGACTGTCAATGTCTGTAAAGCGCTGCGGAATATGATGGCGCTATATAAGTAAGCATAATAAATAAATAAAATATAAAATAATCCTATTATAGACCAGAACAACGGAGATGCAACGCTAGTGTGTTGTAAACTGTGTGGTGTATTATTCTTTATTAATATAGATCTTGCTGCATACCTCATTTGCAACCTACCATTATGAATTAGTAGTGGGAAAGTAAAGATCTGGGATTCTGAATTTACCCTTTATGTTACAGTTCTTGGAAGGACTTTGAAAGCTACTGACTTTTGAAGGAAAAAAAAAAAGAGCTCAAATGTTGCAGCCTAGGAAAATTTCATATATGTGTGTGTAAATATAAATAAAAAATTTAAAAATTAAGCTGTTCTAAAATGTACCTGTGTACTCTATTGTGTAACCTGTTACTTACACTAGCTTCTTGGAGAAAATAATTGTGTAATCCTTATGTAATAAATTGATTCCGTTCTGCTGAATTATTTTCCATAAGGCTTCATGGAAATGCAATTTGATTTATTTTTTACTCCATTTTAATTCATTAGAGTAAGACAACATAGTTCAGCTGCCACAAGTGGTCAAAACCCCTTTCTACCACACCAGCCAATGGCTACACAATTTTGAAGGTAATTAACTACAGTCATGGGGCTATTGGCCTCAGTGGGTGGGGTTTGGTCACATGCAACAGCCAGACCATGTGGTCTCGCCCTAAGACTAAAAATAAACTCTTCCAACATTATTAAGCTTTTATTACAATCTAAAACTAGTGTTTGCTGTTTATTATACTAGGTCGTCTTGTGGGTGCACTGGATGCTGTACTGGATTCCAGTGCCCGAGTTGCTCCTTTTCGGATATTACTTCAAGTTCCTGGATCACAAGTTTACTCAAGCATCGCTTGTGGTGAGTCAGAGGTATACTGGGCCCTAGCAATTGGTGAGTTTCCGTGTCCACCTCCAAAGCATGCCCTGTGCCTGCATGGAAATGGATGTTAAGGTAACCACAAATAACAGTGTTGTGTGCAATGTTTCACAGCTAATGGCTTCATTGACTAACATTAAAGGGGTATTCCCATGAACATAATCATATCTATATTTGTAGGTAATTAAAAGTTAAACATTTTTGCAAATATAAGTAGTTAAAAATTCTTCAGCATTTTAAAGATTTTTTCTAACCATCTTAGTAGTGCCTTGATCGGTTGCCAATGGATACGACCACAAATGTAGAAACTTTCTATGGTCTGGGACTTGTCAGAAACCCAGCCATGATTTTCTTATTGTAGCTGGGTTATCAGGCAGGGACACTATATAGAGAAGATAACCAAGCCACAATAAGGATATCATTGCTGATTTTCTGACCTTAGAAAGGTCTTGCATTCATGGTCATATCCATTGGCAACCAATCAAGACAACAAGACTGTGACCACAAGATATTTAGAAAAAAAATCTTTAAAATTCTGCAAAATGTTTAATAACTTATATTTGCAAAAATGTTTAATTCTTAATTATCTACAAATTTTAAAATGTTTATGTTCGTGGGAATACCCCTTTAAGCTCTGAAAACTAGGGGTTTTAGGGGTACCTAAATACATTGATATGGAAAGCTTACAGGTAGTAATAAAATGGGTTATGGCTCAGTGACTTTCAGTGTGCTACTGTCACTGCATCTCTTGTGAAGTAGAAACATCTAAATGGAAGTTCCAAGTACTGAAATGTGCAGTGCATAAGAAAATCATCTATCCATGGTTGTAGTACGTAATTCCAGGGCCATTCACATTTTAGCATCTGTTTAGCAGATTTAAAGTGGTTCGGAAAAACAGATGGCCATCCAGCTACACAGTGGCAGATTTACTAATAATGTCCAAGTTTTAGACAATGCAAATCAGACAGGACAGTCTTAAACTGTTCAAGATTTATCAAAGTGTCTGATGCTGTTTGATAAATCTGGTGTATTGTTAGACTGTCTAATCTACTGTAACGTTAAGTAACTTACTAGTTGGTTTAAAAATTCTTGATGCATTTTTGGTACACGGTCCTTTCCCGGCACATGGTCCTTTCCCTTTAGGCCATGCCGCTTTTTCATCAAAGTTGTAAAAGTGTCTAAAGCATTTGATAAATGTGGCACACATCATGTTATACAGAATTCTGGTGCATTTTGCTTGATAAATCTCTAATATGATTTAAAAAAAAAAAAAAAAAAAATCAGATCTGTTTTTATTTTTATACTGATCCATGCTTTCTTAACTCTTTCCCGACATCCGCTGTAATAGTATGGTGGATGTTGGATATTTTAAATATAGAGGCTGTCATTGCCTCTGCTGTATTACACAGCAGAGACCCAGCAGCATTGCCCTCAATTCAATCAGTCCCCATATGCGCTGCCATTTTCGGGTGGATCGCCGGCCTCCTACTGGGTCTAAATAGTTAGTTAACCTACTACTGCTCTGCGCTATACTATTACCTCGTGCTGAGTATATTCTTAATGTTCAGTTCTGTAATAGTGCGGCACTGCAACGCTGCGGGCAATGGAGCTGTACCTGCAGCATTACCTCCGGCACTTGGTTGTGTTACACAGCCAAGGGCTGGGAGCAGACACCAGAGTCAGAAGATACTCCGATTCCAACGGATTAATGGCATCCAGGGAGTCTGAGGCCAAGATCGCTACCCTGCGATAAGATTGCCCCCACTATCCAAAAATAGTGTTATTTATCTTATACATTGAACAGCATACAAAAAAATATATATATACACACCGCAATGTGCAGAAGTGTACAAAAAGTCATACATACAAAACATTAGTACCAATAAAAAGTACAAATTGCCCTGCAAATAAAGAGCCCTACTTATCTCCTTCAACAAAACAGTAAAAACGTTTTAGGCATCAGAATACGGTGACCCCAGGAAAATCGTTCATTTTCAAAAAGTGAAATTTTATTTGTAAAAGCGGTAAAACATAATAAAAGCAATATAAATATATCACTGTAATCATAATGACCTACCGGACAAAGCTGACATGTCATTTTTAATGCAGAGTGAAAGCTGTGAAAACAAAATGCAAAAAAATTATGATAGAATTGTGGGTTTTTTAACATGGACCCCTAAAAAAAAATATTAGTAAAAGGTAATCAAAACATTATATGTATCCCAAAATGGTGCCAAATGAAAGTAAAACTGGTCACACAAAGAATAAGCCCTCACTTATATATCGACAAAAAAAAAAAGTTATAAAGTTTGGAAGGCGGGGGGAGGAAAATATGAAAAAAAGACGCTGAGCATTAAAGTACAAACTACCCTGTGTTCTTAAAGGGTTGAAAAATAAAAAAAAATAAAGGGACTTAGAAATTTGAATACCCCCCCCCCCTTTCCCCTAGAACTCATATAAAAAAAAAAAGGTATTTTTTTTGCAAAGTTTTGGATTTTTTTTTATGGCGTTAAAATATAAAAAAACTATATGAAATTTGGTATCTTTAGAATTGTACCGACCCATAGGATACAGGTGACATGTAATTTTGGTGCGCATAGTGAATGCTGTGTAAAAAAAAAAAAAAAAGCCTGTAAAAAAGTCGCACAAATGCATTTTTGTCGACAATTCAACCCCTTCCTAAATTTTTATTCAACTTCCCAGTACATCGTACAGAATATTAAATGGTACCATTACAAACTACAGTTTGTCCCACAAAATTTAAACCCTCAAACAGTTGAACGGAAAAATAAAAGTTATGGCATTTCTCAGCGATTGACACCCCACTTACCAATAGCATCAGCAGGCATGGGGGATGTCAGTCACAGAGGAATAAGGGTACTTACAGCACTGACTCTGGCTTTGCAACACTGTCCTGAGAACGGCAGTACATATGCCATTAGCTATTAAATTAGTAATTTGTCATATAAAGAAATCTGTGGCACTGCTTTGGAGCATATAAATCCAAATACTTGTCCATCCGTTCATATATTGTGCTGGAGTAACAACAAAAAAAACACCTCTCAGATGGTGCTCTCCTCCATAGCAAAACAAAAAAATCAACATAGCAATCACATAGTGAAAATAAGGAGGGGCACTCACCACAGGTGTATCCATAAAAAATGTCCTTTAGGCTACAGCTCCACGTTGCGGAAATGGAGCTTTTTTTGTTGCAGATTTTGCTGTGTTTTTTTTGAGGTAAAGCCAAGAATGGCTACAAAAGTAATGGGAAATATATAGCAAGTTCTTATACTTCTACCTGCTGCTAAATCCATTCCTGGCTTTGGCTCAAAAAAACCACAGCAAAACCTGTAACAAAAAAAGCTGCGTTTCCATGTGTCCACATAAAAGAACAGTAGTAATGGAGAGAGGATGACCCAGCACACAGGCAACAGCCGTTTCATACTAGATGTACAAGGAGGGGCAGAAGAAGCACATCTAGTGCGAAACGGCTGTTGCCTGTGTGCTGGGTCATCCTCTCTCCGTTACTGCTGCTGTTTTACATGGACACATGGAATAAAGGATTTTTTTTTATGGATACACCTGTGGTGAGTGCCCCTCCTTATTTTCACTCCTATGTGATTGCTATTTAGTAATTTGGCCACTAGAAGTAGCTGAAAAGAACATGTCTGGAATTGTATATAAAGATCCTCTAGTGTTACGCTGGCAGTTTGATGGGCAAAAAACTAATACCCAGTTCCATTTAAACTCTTTTCCAAGTTTTTTATTTGGATATTCCTGTCTTCTACAGTCATGGCCAAAAGTTTTGAGAATGATACAAATATTAATTTTTACAAAGTCTACTGCTTCAGTTTTTCTAATGGCAATTTGCATATACTCCAGAATGTTATAAAGAGTGATCAGCTTAACAGCAATTACTTGCAAAGTCAATATTTGCCTAGAAAATGAACTTTATCCCCCAAAACACATTTCAACATCATTGCAGCCCTGCCTTAAAAGGACCACCTAACATCGTTTCAGTGATTGCTCCATTAACACAGGTGTGGGTGTTGATGAGGACAGGGCTGGAGATCAATCTGTCATGATTAAGTAAGAATGACACCACTGGACACTTTAAAAGGAGGCTGGTGCTTGCCATCATTGTTTCTCTTCTGTTAACCATGGTTATCTCTAAAGAAACACGTGCAGTCATCATTGCACTGCACAAAAATGGCCTAACTGGTAAGAGTATTGCAGCTAGAAAGATTGCACCTCAGTCAACAATCTATCGCATCATCAAGAACTTCAAGGAGAGAGGTTCCATTGGTGCCAAAAAGGCTCCAGGGCGCCCAAGAAAGACCAGCAAGCGGCAGGACCGTCTCTTAAAAGTGTTTCAGCTGAGGGATCGGGCTACCAGCAGTGCAGAGCTTGCTGAGGAATGGCAGCAGGCAGGTGTGAGTGCATCTGCACGCACTGTGAGGCGGAGACTCTTGGAGCAAGGCCTGGTCTCAAGGAGGGCAGCAAAGAAGCCACTTCTCTCCAGAAAAAACATCAGGGACAGACTGATATTCTGCAAAAGGTACAGGGAGTGGACTGCTGAGGACTGGGGTAAAGTCATTTTCTCTGATGAATCCCCTTTTCGATTGTTTGGAACATCTGGAAAACAGCTTATTCGGAGAAGAAGAGGTGAGCGCTACCACCAGTCTTGTCTCATGCCAACTGTAAAGCATCCTGAAACCATTCATGTGTGGGGTTGCTTCTCAGCCAAGGGAATCGGCTCTCTCACAGTCTTGCCTAAAAACACAGCCATGAATAAAGAATGGTACCAGAATGTCCTCCAAGAGCAACTTCTCCCAACCGTCCAAGAGCAGTTTGGCGCTCAACAATGCCTTTTCCAGCATGATGGAGCACCTTGCCATAAAGCAAAGGTGATAACTAAATGGCTCAGGGAACAAAACATAGAGATTTTGGGTCCATGGCCTGGAAACTCCCCAGATCTTAATCCCATTGAGAACTTGTGGTCAATCATCAAGAGACGGGTGGACAAACAAAAACCAACAAATTCAGACAAAATTAAAGCATTGATTCTGCAAGAATGGACTGCTATCAGTCAGGATTTGGTCCAGAAGTTGATTGAGAGCATGCCAGGGAGAATTGCAGAGGTCCTGAAGAAGAAGGGTCAACACTGCAAATATTGACTTGCTGCATTAACTCATTCTAACTGTCAATATAAGCTTCTGTTACTCATAATATGAATGCAATTCTATTTCTGTATGTGATAAAAACATCTGACAAACACACATAAAAACCAGAGGGCAGCAGATCATGTGAAAATATAATATTTGTGTCATTCTCAAAACTTTTGGCCATGACTGTATATTAACTGTGGTATTAATTTTATCACCCTCTGAGCAATTTCCTTAATGCTGAAGCTAACATCATCTACCTGCTGTAGTATAGAGCATTGGTTGGTGTGTAAAACAATAGACAATTTAATCTTGTAATGTCTAGAAGATGTCCCAGTCTTCCTGGAATCTATATAAACCAGAAAGTCTTTTCTACTAACCTTATATTGATTACCATGGAAGCTCTTCAGCAATAAACTTCCTGCTTGTTATGGATACCTAGGAGAAAGAACATGTGACTGTTCAATCACTTATACAAATGTGCAGCATGGGTGTCTGTGATGTGTCTCAATAGAGGAAAAAGTAACTTGTGAGTAGTAGAAGTCCTGTAACATACCATATCAGTTTTCATTTGTAACAGGAGGTATACTTTACGGTATTGTATTTGACTAAGATGGCCAAAATAACCGTTCCCACCACTGCTATGCCCTGGTACCAGGGCTACTTTCTCTAATATAAGTAACAAAATATCTTACCATTTTGTGCTTGCAGCTCCTAGGCAAACCAAGGCTTCTCCACAGTCACAGATTACAAAATAAACCCTGTGTAGTCTGATCCTGCTGTTGAACGTATTTCATATGGTCTTATTCTAAATTAGCTGTCTAAGTAAATGTTTTCTTACTACATGTAGAATTGCAGCACACTTTAACTTGACATGATGGCAGAGTGCTTCCTCCCCTTCACTGTGTGTTGCTGACATGCTTTAAAGGGAATCTATCATCAGAATCCAGCATATCAACCCAGCCCCACAGAAAGATTCGTTAGGATCACCTGAACCACATAGTGTTTTTCCTTTGCAAATCCTTGCTCTGTTGCCAAGATATTGGCGTTTGTCAACATGCAAATTTTCTCTTTGGAGCAATAAGGGTGTTGCTGCTTATTTCTGTCGGTATGTCTGCCACATGTAATATATACGTAAGTTTGTTTATTATACAGTGGCAAACAAAGAGCATTTCTGGCATCGGCAACCCATGGTACTTTTTGCACTTTTGTTTTTTTAGAGTAGTAAATATTTTAATTCATTTTTTTCATTAAGCAACATTGTGACATGGTTATCGTGTTCCCTTTTCAAGAATTTCCTGTTTCCAAAATTCTTAGCCAGTTGATTGTCCCTTTGGAAGGAAAATGGGATACAAATCAAAAATACTATTATAACTGAAGTTTTTGCTTTTGTGTAGAGTGTTTTAGGACAATGAATCCATATGCTTTATAGTGAATCAGTTGTAGGATTGGCTTTACATTAGGCAAAATCTTTTTGTCACACTACAAAAATGTGACGATCTTTGGTCACATAGTATGTTTGTAGCTCAGTCCCATTGAGCTAGCGATACCAAGCACAGCTGCTATACGAACATGCGGCGATGTACTTAGTTTACTGTGAAGAGTCTCTTCAAACCGCTGATCGTGAAGGACCGGGGAGTCTGTTGATAAGCCTGGAAAACCGTTTAAAACACAATCCTATAGCAATTTTACAGCCAATGTATGAAATATTTATTTGGATTTCTTCAACAAAAAGACTAGACTGTATGATGGGCATCCTCTGCCCCCCACAAAGCAGACTTATTGCAGATTACTCTTAGTTCCATGTTCAGTCCAATCCTTTTGCTAAAAATGTCATGAACAAGGATCACATTGAAATGTATGTTTAATCAACTAACTAACTAACTTGTTGCACTTAAAGTTTGTGTTATATGACTTTCATGTGTTTCCCAACCTTTTCAGACTCAGGGCACCCCTGGAAAAAAAATTCCTCGGGACACCTCCTCCTAACCAGAATGTTGAGAACCCCTGGCAGGTTTTCACTGCAACCCTGTTGATAATCACTGACGTAGGAGGTTCACATGGAGGAATTAGCAGCAGATTTGTGGGAGGATTCCAACTTAAATCAGAGGCAGATTCCGCCCAGCTTCTGCCTACCGTTGTTTTCAATGGGAGGCAGTGAAATCATCCTGTTTGATCATACCATGGATGCCGCGGCTCGAGACTCCCTGCTGATTAGGCCTATTCATCTGAGCCTAGTCAGCAGCAGAAAGCCGCGCCTGAATGCCAATGAATTCCTCTTAATTTTTTGTTGTGTGAACTGACCCTTACAGTTATTACACAGCACACTTTGTACTTCATCTTTGATTTTATTTATTTATTTTTTCCAAATCGGCACCCCCGGCTAAAAAGGTTGCTGACCCCTGGTGTAGGTTTATCCCCAGTCTTAAAGTGGTTTACCAGTTGTATAAAATGGGTAACCAAGAGCTGCAAATAGCGGTAAAAAAATCTGATCACCTGCTGCTGTTCTGATGGTGTCTGAATTGGCTGGGAATGCCCACTTAGACAGGTCACAACTGCAACCATTGACTGGCTGAGTGAGCATTCTCAGCCAATTCCAGCATTGTGGGGAGGGGTGCAGGAAGTGTAGTGCAGTTAACTTGGGCACAGGTGGAGCAATAGAGATTTAAAGGCTTTTGTTTTTGTTTTCTTTTTTTCAGCCATTTGTAGCCTCCGCTACACATTTTTAAACGACTGGATAATACCTTTAAAGTGTCTGGAAATAATTATAATTTTATTATTTTCAATTATATGTAGACTTTACGAATATAGTGCATCTACTTTTTCACCAGGAGCCACCATGGAAGAGATTCTGAAGCACTGGGAATGGTTGGAACAAAACTTGCTTCACACTCTGTCGGTGTTTGATAACAAAGAGGACATAGCTGACTTTGTAAAGGGAAAGGTTAAGGTAAGCCCAAATTACCATTTTGCTTCAAAGTCTTTATATTGCTTGTTTCTGAATAGTTGTCATGCAGTGACAATGGCTTGAGGGAATTATCTTGTTTATCTAAATATAGATGACTACACACATGTAAGTCTATTTTTGCTAGATATTGTGCAAAAAAATCATGTGTCTGCAACTGGTGTTTAGGATCTGGTTAATATTATATGGTGCTGTAGTCGATTTGATTTGGCCTTATTCACACGTCCGCATTTCACGCCTGTATGGTATTCGCATTTTTTGTGGACACCATACATACCCTTTCGTATCAATGTGTTTTTTCAGATGTCAGACCTGTAGACATACAAAATATAGACAATGAAACAAAAAAAAAAATGTTGATCTTCTCATATTTTAAAGATGATAAAAGGAATTATGTCCCTTTTCCACAGGGTCTTATTGCGGAGGAGACCAGCAGTAGGTTAGCAGAGCAAGAGGAGGATCCTGAAAAATTCCGTGAAGGATTGGTGAAATTTGAGAGCAGATTCAACTTCCCAGAGGCTGAGAAGCTGATCACTTTTTACTCTTGCTGCTGCTGGAAGGGTAGAGTGCCACGGCAAGGTTGGCTGTACCTGAGCATCAATCACCTTTGTTTCTATTCCTTCTTTCTTGGAAAAGAATGTAAGTCACCAAAAGTTTATTTCTAATTCACAAATTCTGATATACTGGGGCAAGTATACTACTGGCTATGTGCTAGAATTCCATTGTAAAAGTGGTACAGGTTTTGAGGAGTGTCATTTTGTGCCAAAATTATGCCACTTTTTTGATTTTCTGCTGCAACACCACTTTACTTTACACTTCTTTTGGCAAGGCCACCACAGCCTAGATAATTTAATATAATTTGCTATAAGAAAGTTCATCTGTATTGTACAGTGAGTGTCACAAAGTTTATAATGCTGAAAACTATGGCTAAATTTTTATTTTTTCCTCCACTCCCTCCAGAAAGTATATAAAAGTTAATCAGTATCCTCTATTTATTTGAAACACTCCCTGTGCGGATTCCAGTGTGAACACAGTGAGAGAAACACAGGCTTCCTTTTTTATCACTTTATATTGGTGAACAAATGCAGTTGCATACCTAAATCAGCAATGATGGCGGGCGTGGCAAGGGGGGGGGGCATGTTGGTCCCTGATCTTGCTCTGTATTATTATGTGACACCCTTACAACACTTAGTCTCTTGGTCCACCCCATGGGCTTTTAACCACTGGACTGAAATAAAGAAGTTGTAGTTGGCCCTGGTCCATCTTGGTTTAGGGCCTCCCAGTAACAACTGGTCGCACTGCTCTACTGGACCCTATTACGTTTTCTATGGTATGAATATAGAATCCGCTTCCAACTATTTACTACTTACTCCCTGCTCATAATGTTGTTATTCACCCCCATCTCTCAGATAATAAGACGGCGGGAATGTCAGGGATAGGCAACCTTCAGCACTCCAGCTGTTGTAAAACTACAACTCCCAGCCTGAATACTTGCTCTGCTGTTCTTGGAACTCCCATGGAAGTGAATGGAGCATGTTGGGAGTTGTAGTTTCACAGCAGCTGGAGTGCCGAAGGGTGCTGAACCATGGTCTAAACCATGCTTCCAGGCCAGACTTACCGCCCAGGAGACTTAGCTGACCCTTTTACCCAACGTCTACCACCATTCTCTACCTTATTGACATGCTTCTCCCTCTATCAAATGGCAGTGTATGGTTACCAACTTATGTAGTTCTTTACTGCACTCGGATGCGCTACTCCACCTTTCTCAATTTTAATGCCTTTGTCTCTGTCTTCTTTATAATAATGTGATCAGGTAATGTGATAAGCTTGTCTAAATAGATGTGATTTTAGGGCATGTTTGAAGCTGCTTTAGTTGGGTATTAATCTAATTTTTTAGAGTAAAGCATTCCAGAGCACCAGCGCAACTCAAGAAAAGTCTTGACAAGTGGGACGTCCGGATAACGGAGGATACAAGTCTGAAATCATTGGCATAATGTAGAGGATGGTTAGGGTGGTAGACAGTGAGGAGGGAGATGTAGGGAGGTGCAACGCTATGGATGGATTTATGGGTGAGTGTGATAATTTTATATTGTATTCAGTGATGGATGGTCAACCAGTGCAGTGACTGGCACAATGTAGATGCATCTGTGTACCAGTTTGACAGAAAGATAAGTCTGGCGGCTGCATTCAGGACAGATTGTAGAGGGGAAAGTTTGGTAAGAACACCAATTCATAGATAATTGCAATAGTCAAGGCGAGAGTGAATCAGAGCGACATTAAGGGGTTTTTGATGTATCCACAGTGGGAAAAGGGTGGATTTTGGAGATGTGTTTGAGGTGCAGGTGACAAGAGTGCGCAAGTTTCTGAATATGTGGGGTGAAAGTGAGATCCAAGTCGAATACAGCCACGAGACAGCGGGCATACTGCCTCAGTGTAATGGTAAGACTACAGTCAGAAATGGAGATATCGGGGTTAGGCCAGTTAATAGATGGAGGGAACACAAGAAGTGTTCCCTCCATCAAGCTGATGATTTGTCCAATAGGGGCTGTGTAGAGAGAGATGATGTGGGGGCCTAGGACTGAGCCCTGATGCACCCCAACAGCAAGAGAAAGTGCAGAAGAAATGGCCCCAGTGAATGTTGCACTAAATGAGCGGTCAGAATGATAGGAATAAAACTAAGAGAGAGCGATTTCCCAGAGGCCAATAGAGTGGACCATAGTATGGTAGAGTTGGTGGTTTACTGTGTCAAATGCTGGTGATCCAGAAGAATAAGTAGTGACTAGTTCCCTTTAGGTTTAGCCATCAGGAGATTGTTGGAGACTTTAATAAGGGCTGCTTCTGTAGAGTGTTGTACATGAAAACCTGATTCAAGGGTCCAGAAGAGAATTAGCAGAGAGATAGCGGATTAGGCAGGAATTGACCAAGCATTCCAGGAGTTTAGATAGGTAGGGGAGGTTAGAGACTGGTTAATAGTTAGCAGAACAGGATGGGTCGTCAAGGAAGGGATTTTTTTCAGTTATGACAACATGTTTGAAGTAGGAGGGAAAGATTCCATAAGAGAGAGGGGTTAAAAATTTTAGTAAGGCGAGTAGTAACAGGTAACTCAAACTAGAGGACTGGATGTGACTGGATAGGGTCACTTGTGTCAAGTAGTAGGGCAAGAAGAAGAAAAAAAAAGCTCATCTTCTTCCATTACTGGGTTATTTCCTGACGGAGGTTGTCAATTTTGTTTTGTAAGTACGTGGCAAATGCTTGAGCATGGAGGTCTGTTATTGGAGAGAGAAGGGTTGAAAACGGTGAAAGGTGTAGTTATCGCCTTTGAGCATAAACTTGAAGTGAAGGAAATCTGCAGATGTGTTTGATTTTCTCCACAGACGTTCAGTACATCTTGAGCATCACTGAAGAAAAAGTGTTTAAGTGCCAAGATTGCCAGTGTCTGTTTTGGGAGTTTCAGACAGTCAAGGGTTCTACTATATTAAGGGAGGTTTTGAGAGTCTCATTGTAGTGCTTGGTGGCCAGTTCAGGACAGGAGAAAGAAGAGATGGGGGACAGTGATAACTGTAGGGTGTCGGAGAGGTGTTGAGTGCTTACAGCACATAGATTCCTATATGTGTAGTAGGTCAGTGTGTTTTGCAAAGGGGAAGAGCCTTTGATGGTAAAGGAAAGCCAGTTAGTAAAGTCAGAGAGAGAACGGAGCTGTAAGAAGACCAGATCAAGAATATTACCATCTTTGTGTGTGGGAGAAGAAGTAAGTTGAGAGAGGCTAAGAGAGGTGGTTAATGGGAATGTTAAAATCTCCCATGATAAGGGTAGAAATTTCACAGGATAGGAAATTAGGAAGCCATGAAGCAAAGTGATTTAAGAACTAGTAGGGTGAACCAGGGGGAGCAGTAGATGACAGCTACTCACAGGGAGAAAGGATGGAAAAGTCTGATAGTGTGTACTCAAAAGAGGGAAAGAAGAGTGTTGGTACTGGGGGAATAACTTGAAAAGTGCTTTTTGGTGATAGAAGGACGCCAAACCCTCCACCCTTCAAATTATCAGGTCTAGAGCTGTGTGAAAATTGTAGGTCATCTTAAAAGCAGGAGAGGCTGTATCAGACTGTTTCTGTTATTGCCAACAGGTCAAAACACTTTGCATTTAAGAGATCCTGAGTAATGTCAAGTTTGTTGCACACTGAACAGACGTTCCAGAATGCACAAGAGAAATAGACTGGTGGAGGAGAAGGAGACAGCAGACAGCAAATATTAATAAGGTTAGCAGGGTTTTTTGGTGAGACAGGTATGAAGTTGAGGCTAGCAGAAGGAGGACCAGGGTTTGGAGAGATGTCCCCTGCAGATAGTAGCAGGAGAATGGAGATAGACAGCATATTTTAGAGCAGAGTTTAGTGATTTGTGAGGGTGTCTAATTATCTTTGTTGGGTTGGTTAGAGCAGTGGTTCTCAACCTGTGGTTCATGTACCCCGGGGGTGACGCTGTTCAGTCTCAGGGGGTATGCGCCATGGCTGGGAACCACTGCTCTGGAAGTGGCAGATATAGTGAGTGCTCAGTTTCAGATTTTCCGGGGGTGCTAGTGCCACCCAAACCCCCCACCATCTTTAAATACAAAGGCACAGTGGCTGCCAAGCAGAGGCAGGCATCATACAACATCAGTTTAGGGTTAAGAAGATTGGTCTGCTCAACAGCAGTGGGTAGTGTGTGCTGAATAGACAAATAGACCCTCAGAACTTTTAGTGTGTATCTGCCACAGGTGCCCCCACAAGTAAAACGATTTGCTTGGCACGCCAGTTGTTTCCCACTTGAGGTTGGAGAAGGCTCTGTCACATGACAGACACTACAATTTCTGTTGGGGGTTCTTGGTTGGAACTTTTTTCACAAGGGGTACTTGGTTTGAAAAGGTTAAGAAACGCTGGCTTAGAGAAATCCCTGCTGGTTATGGCAGCTGAGTGTAATGCAACACCTGAGATGCTTCAGAGGTCACAGAATTCCAGAATTGTCTACATGTGACTTGGATTGAGACACTATCCACATATTAAAATTATGACTCCTTACAAAATCTGTATAGTTAAAATTGTTGTTCAGGAATAGGAGCAACCCATGGGGCAGTCTTGATGAGGTGTACAACAAAATAAACAAAAAGCATACTCTCCTGTCTCCATTGTCTGTTACCAGTGTCCGTTCAGTCTTGTTCCGGTACCACGTTTCCAGCAGTCCTGTGCCACTCATTTATGTCTCTGTTTCCTTACCAGAGAGTGCTGAGTCCACTGATTCAGCGTCGGGGACAGGTGAGTATGCTTTTTTTTATTTTACACCTTCCCCAGCCTCCCCACGGGTTGCTCCAGTTAAAGGGAATCTATCATTTAAAAAAACACTTTTAAGCTAATGCCTTTCATTGTTGTCTTCTCCCAGCCGTTTCTGTAAAAATCTGTTTCTTCAATTATGGAAATGATTCTTACGGAGCACCCGGGGTGTTCCTCCTTGGTAGCGAGCACCCACCGTGTCATCGCTTGTCTCCGCCCATTAGTCTGTTGTGGTGACTCCCATCTTGGTCTTCTCTATCTTCTTTCTTCTACTTCCTCTGACGCACGCGCTGGATGGCAGCGACTGCAAATGACTGGCCTCCATTTTCCGGTGGTCCGTACTGCACCTCTTGTGAAAGACCGCCGGAAAATGGTGGCAGTACAGAGCAGCATCAGAGGAAGTAGAAGAAAGAAGATAGAGAAGACCAAGATGGGAGTCGCCACAACAGACTAATGAGCGGTGACAAGCGATGACGCGGTGGGTGCTCGCTACCAAGGAGGAACGCCCCGGGTGCTCCATGAGGATCATTTCCATAATTGAAGAAACGGATTTTTACAGAAACGGCTGGGAGAAGACAACAATGAAAGGTAGGAGAAAAATGGCCTTTTTAAAGGTCATTCCAACATGCCATTAGCTTACAAGTGTTTTTTTAATGATGGACTCCCTTTAAAGCTAATGACAGAATCATATCCAGTCTTATAATATCAGTAAAGCTTTTCACACAGCTTTTTTGGAAAATGCTTTACCAGTTTATCAAATTATCTATTTTTAGCCCTATAGGTGGGCTACTTTCTAGCCTATGTTATTAAATATTTGTGTAAGATACATGTATTCAACTAATATAGCCCTAAAATAATGAACTGCTCTGTAAGATGGATGCGGGTGGAGGGGTATGTTATCATACAAGTCATTCAGCCTCTTCTGTAGTAACACAGCAAACAAGCGCAGACAGAGTGAAGGAGTCTAAGTGACACATATGGCCCCTCCATCTTCTGAATGGACAAAAAGTTGCCGAACAAAAAGAAGTATGAATTCACTAATGAAACAGGGCGGGACACTGCTTGGCTTAAGACAATATTAGTAAAATGTGCACCTTGCACTCATCTAATAAACAACAAAGGAATATTTTTGGAGAAGTTGCCTTATCTTTTGGACATTATATGATTTATTTTTCGAGGCTTCATAAACACATTTGGTCTGTTCTCTGTCTACATCTACAACAAATTGGACATGGACCTATAGAAGTACTTCAAGTCATACATGTACCCATTCAGTCTGTATTGCTGTGGACACAGATTTTGGAACTGTTGTTTCCACATGTATGATAAATTGTTGTGCTGTGTCCATACATTCATGTGAATGAGACCTATGTATATTTGATAGAGCTTTGGCATAATCACAGGTCTGGTTAAAAATAGTCTGTAAATCCTTAACTATCTTTCCTCCAAACTATGTAGTCTAATGTGTGGTGGTCCAACAATTTATGTATTTACAAGTGTATGCACTTCATTTTCTGTAGCTCTACTTGTACAGACAGGATTCAGCCTCGGTGGCTAATGTCCCAGGCTCTGAATAATAGTGAATGTTCATGCAAGTTTCTAAGAAGTTCTCAGAGCTATGTTTAGTCATCCTTGTGTGAGAAGCCTCACAATACACTTGTCCTGGAAGCAGAAGAACCTGTTTTATATTGGATTATTTCCTAGAAACCTTTTATGTCTAAAATATAAACTTCACATCTTCAAGGTCTACTAGGCATATTCATTGTCTTATGTCCTGTTATTTATTTTACTTGTTTTCATTTCCATGACATAAGAAGTAGTTTTTACAGTGAACAGATGAGGCATTTTTTTTTACTGTAATAGTTAGACGAGACCAAGGATAGATTATCGATCTCTCGATGCATATGTCTAGGCTAAAAGTAATGCTGGATTAACCAATGTATAGGAATTCTATAGAAACAGCTGTGTGGATATCAATATCTGAGTATCTTATCATTTTAAGTTTACATTTTACAATATAACTATATATTACAAAATGTAATATTTTATAAACTTGGTAGGGGACACCAGTTACCAGTGGCTTTATTGAAGTCCAATGTAGAGAGGTGTGCAGCAGCTTAAGTGTGTATTACTTTGTCTTTATAGCAACCTCAAGTTGTACCTTACAGTGCTGGGTGTAAATGCTAGCTACTGTTTCCAAGTAATAGTGTTTGCCACAATATCCATTCAAATGGTGCCACACTCCATGTAATAAGCCCAGCCCCACTAAAGTGGTGCTACCCACAGTGCCTCTGAAGCATTTAGTCGCTAATGGAGAGCTGTCTGTACCTGATCTAAAATATAATAATATATTGAAATTTAGCATGTGGCTCTTTTAACAATAACAGTAGTTAATGTACATACAAAGGTTAGAAAAGAAAGCAGAATTCTTACTGCTCTATATACTAAAAGACTTCTCTGGTTTTATTATGAATCCCTTTTTGTATATTTCTTACATTAGAATTGTTTTTCTTGTAGACTTAAACACAGCCAGATGAAATATTGTGCTCCTGTTATAGGTTCATTGGGGTGTTCATCATTTGATTCTAAAACAATATTAATAAAAAAAAAAAAAAATAATAATCTAAAGAGATTAAAGGGAGTCTATCATTTGCAAAAACACTTATAAGCTAATGGCATGTTGGAATGGCCTTTAAAAAGGCCATTCTTCTCCTACTTTTCCTTGTTTTCTTCTCCCAGTTGATTCCAAGATAATTTGTTTGTTCATGTATGTAAATGAGCACCACAGAGCAGCTGGGGCGTTCCTTCTCTTCTGCGAGCACCCATCGTGTCATCACTTATCACCACCCCTTTGTCCGTTGCGGTGACTCACCTCTTGGTCTTCTTTCTTCTCAGTTCTCATCATTGGCCAAATCTGTAATTCATCACAGCCAGCGATTGACCGAGGGGCATTTCCTACTTTTGTAGAGAACGATGGGAGACCCGGGGAGCATTGGCACAAGAGTGGAGTGGGGGACCTGTAATAATGCTTATTTTATTTTAGCTGGTTGCACCCCTTTTCTAATAATAAAATTATATATCTAGCGGGGCAACCACTTAAAAAGGACCTTTCACCATCTCTACCAACTCCCAGCTCTCTTTATCATTTAATAGGCACCTTCCCACTGATTCAGGTGTGGCTGGAATTTTTTTCTCCAACACTCCACTGTTCTTGAGCAATCAGAGCTTTTAGTTTTGGTGCCTCATACACTACTTAGGCTTTGTACTGTCAGGTGGGCAGTGTCAGGCAAGGGCAGGCAAGAGGTGTGATTCAGAGCTCAAATCAGGAGCAGGCCATATCAGAGCTCAGAATCGCACCTGTTGCCTGCTCCTGCCTGACACCGCCTTCCTAACAGTACACAGCCTGAATAGCATATCAGGCACCAAAACTAACAGCAACGATTGCTCAGGAATGGATGTGGAGGGGGCGGGGGCTAGAGAAAAAATTCCAACTACACCACAATCCGTGGAGCAGCGCTTATTAAGGTTGTCAGTAGACATGTTAAATTATCATTGATCATAATCCATATTAATTTATTCCTTACATGAACCATAGAAATGATATGAGCCAGTGCCAATATGTCTGAAACATTGTGTCATTGCAAAGTAATACTATATTTCAAGTACCAGCAATAGTTATAAAAGTCATTGAAATTTCATAGTACCTGAGTCAATCACAGGGAAAACCTCTTTAAGGCTGGGGCCCCATGTAGCGTAAATGTCGTGGTTTTTGCCAGTACCTGCAAAGTGGTTTGGATTTTGACTAAACCCATCCACACATTGCAGAAAAATATCTACAGCAGAAATCTTGTGATTTCAAAAACACTTGCTTTTTTATAAATTTCAAAAAAACAATTATACTTACAGAAACGCTGACGTTTTCCGTATAGGCATAATAGAAGCAAAAAGTCTGCAGAGGAAAACTATGCGGACTTTCTGTGAGAAGGGCTGCGGAAAAAAACGTAGTTCGTTTTCACCACAGTCTTTTCCACAGCACGTTTTGGCTGTGGCTCACTATGTTCGGCCTTAGCCTAAGAGTGCCATTGGGGGATTGGATGAATTGTATTGGGATCAGGTAGATGGCAGCAGTTTTTCATTATATTTCTTTTTCTGTTTAAGTAAAACTTGTCATCCCCTGGGTGGAGGTTCAGAAACTTGAAAGGACATCAAATGTTCTTATGGCAGACATCATCATGGTTTATACACATGGGAAAGAGCGGGAGTTCTCCATGTTCCTTGATATCAATGAAGTGTTTAGGATAATGGAGCAGCTTGCAGATGTGACTGTTAGGAGACTACTGGACAATGAAGTCTTTGATCTAGACCAGAATTTGCAGCAACCAACACAGATCACTAAGAGGTAAGTGCTTTTATTTTTAGCAGAATTTAAAGTGACACTCTCTAGTCCAAGCAGCAGAAAAGAAAATATTGTGCTGTTTGACTGATAGCATCGATCAAACAATACAGCAGACTCACAGCTATGAATTTGCTCTATTCTTGAGGGGAGAGCTGTTCCTATGTATAATGTAAATTTATTTTATGTTTACTACTTTTACTTTCCTTATTGCCGGTAATTGCTTTTTACTATAAATGTTCAAGTAAAGGGGAACTTCATTCAGACACATTTAGCAGTGGATAGGTAATAAATGCTAGATTGCTGGGGGTGCAACTGTTGGAATTTTCACCAGTCTCCAAAACGCAAGACCCCGATGTCTCATTCTCATAGTGGCAAGACTGTAGATTACATCTGGTTAAATGGAGTGGTGGTTGAACGTGCAACCTGCCACTCCATTTAATGTCTATAGCACTGGTAGAAAGAGTCGTGTCTTGGTGGGAGCTAGCAGTCAAACTTCTGCTCTAGCATTTATCATCTACCCAGTAGTTAGGTGGTAAATGGTTCTGGCTGAAATACCCCATAAAGAGAGTCTACCAGCATATTTGTCTGTGTTCCACTGATAGCAGTCCTGTGTTGGGCAATCTATATGGTTTCCATACATATCTGTGCTTTTTCTGAGCAATCTTGCATTTTGCAAAAAACAACTTTATTTCATATGCAAATTAGGGAAATGGTGCACATGTTTTTAGGTCATGCCAACATTTTGTAGCCAGCTCTAGACCCCCACCCCCATGCACTATGGGAAATCTCGAGCATTTGCTGAACTTGACTTGATAGGCTCATGCACTGTACCGTGTAAGGGTCTGTGGCTGCTATTCTGCTTATTTTGTACATGATTTTATATATTTGAAATATGCAAGAAATCCTTGTGTTTTTCAATTTGATCTAGTGCTCGTTTTAGTAGATGCTATAAGGAAGCAGTGCTGTATTGTAATTGCATTTCTTATGCATTCCTCTTGACCTTGAAGGATCTGGTCTTCAGTCTGTCGTGGGGACTTCCAGTGTTTTACGCTTCCTGGCAGTCCTAATTTGTACACACATAAATATTTAATGAATCAATCATTTTTAATCATTAAAAATATTCTTCAGGCTGTACTCATGAGTACATAATAATTATGGCTAATAGGCATCCTGCTGCTTATTGACTTTCCATCCTCAGTTTTTTTTCTTTTCCCTTTAATCTAACACTGATGTTGCATGATACATCTGGGTAAGGTTTTGCAAATGGGCTAAAGTGGTATAATGAAATTTACTGTGGAGCATTGCATTAATGCGTGCTAGTCTGTAGTGTGCTGTGCCTATTAACATTTTCCATTCTGGAAAGCTATTATTTAGGATTCAGGGTTAAGGGTTTTTAATGACTTATCCTTAGAGTAGGCTATAAGTACCTGATTGGTGGGGGTCCCACAGATGTTCCCGCACTGATCAGCTGTATGAAGCTTCTTCTAGTACCCGTCCTATACACAGAACAGGACAGCAAGCAGGAAGTGCCATCCCCTATATAGTGGCCGGGCACAATCACTGCAGCTCAGCGCTCATTGAAGTGGCTCCATACAGCTGATTGGTGTGGGGGCCCAATCAGGTATTTATGATACACCATAAAAACCTTAACTTTGGACAGCCCTTTTAAGGCTATCATGAGATTTACCTAAATAGGGGTATATAGCTCACATTTGCTAAAACTGGTTTATCCCATTCCAATATAAGCAAAGAAGATACTTGGTCAAATTTACTACAGATTTCTCAAAAGGCTCATGCGTAATAAATTTAGCACATTTTTAACTGTCAAAACATTAAATCTTTAATTGCACTAAAATTTGGAACATTTTCTGGATTTCTTTCTAATAAATTTGACTAAAACAATAGGGGAGATTTATGAAGACTGGTGTTATCATAACCCTACCCCTGACATATGAGGCACACACCTCCTCATATATGAGGAACTCCCACTGCTGGGTTGTGGAGGGAAATCTACGCCAGCTCATAGGTTGTATAGCTTTCCAGCATCATTTCCGCCAATTTTTTTTACCTAAATCATATCTCCCATCCCCTGCATGTTCTGGCCCTACACCATTTTTGGGAAAGCTGCAAAAATTTGTACCTTTTTTATGCCTTGTTTGCCAGAAAAATGACATACAAGACATAGTAAATCTGCCCCAGTGTCACCTTCATGACAGTGCCCAGTTTACTCATCTCAGAATTGCCATAAATCTTGCTTTGAGCCATTTTTCAGCACATCAAATCAGCTGACATCAAAAATAGTCACAAACTGCTTCAGTATTTGTTGGCCTAAGTCTGTAACTGAACCATGTAGTCTGTGCTAAGGTGTGTATTGTATGCCAGCTGAAAGTAATGAGCAAGTCCGTTATTGTGTATTTTTGATAGTAGATGATTTAATTACTTATTTACTTACAAGTCCTATAGCACTGAGGTTTTAGACTAAGAAATCTCAATAACTCCTTATAGTGAAGGAAATAATTATTTGATCCCTTGCTGATTTTGTACGTTTGCCCACTGACAAAGACATGAACAGTCTATAATTTTAAGGGTAGGTTAATTTTAACAGTAAGAGATTAGAATATCAAAAATAAAATCAAGAAAATCACATTGTATAAATTTTATAAATGTATTTGCATTTTGCAGAGAGAAATAAGTATTTGATCCCCTACCAACCATTAAGAGGTCTGGCTCCTACAGACCAGTTAGACGCTCCTAATCAACTCGTTACCTGCATTACAGACAGATCTCTTATATTGTCACCTGTATAAAAGACTCCTGTCCACAGACTCAATTAATCAGTCAGACTCTAACCTCTACAACATGGGCAAGACCAAAGAGCTTTCTAAGGATGTCAGGGACAAGATCATAGACTTGCATAAGGCTAGAATGGAATACAAAATCATAAGTAAGACGTTGGGTGAGAAGGAGACAACTGTGGGTGCAATAGTAAGAAAATGGAAGAAATACAAAATGACTGTCAATCGACATCGATCTGGGGCTCCATGCAAAATCTCACCTCGTGGGGTATCCTTGATCATGAGGAAGGTGAGAGATCAGCCTACAACTACATGGGGGGAACTTGTTAATGATCTCAAGGCAGCTGGGACCACAGTCACCAAGAAAACCATTGCTAACACATTACGCCGTAATGGATTAAAATCCTGCAGTGCCTGCAAGGTCCCCCTGCTCAAGAAGGCCCATGTGCAGGCCCGTCTGAAGTTTGCCTATGAACACCTGAATGATTCTGCGAGTGAATGGGAGAAGGTGCTATGGTCAGATGAGACAAAAATTGAGCTCTTTGGTATTAACTCAACTCGCCGTGTTTGAAGAGAAATGCTGCCTATGACCCAAAGAACACCGTCTCCACTGTTAATAATAATCATAATATTATTATTATTATTATTGTTTATTTATATAGCACCATTAATTCCATGGTGCTTTATATTTGAGGGTTTACATACAGTACACAAAATATACAAAACAGATAATACTAACAGTGACCAACTGGCACAGTGGGATAGATGGCCCTGCCGCAAAGGTCTTACAATCTATGAGGAAAGAGGGATAGAGACAGAAGGTGGGGGTAGAGGCTGTTCAGGTGGTGGTGTGGAGACAGTAGTGTTATTGGAGGTTGTAGTCTTCAGGGCCTTCTTGAAGCTTGTGACTGTGGGGGATAGTCTTATGTGTCATGGTAATGAGTTCCAGAATATGGGGGATGCACGGGAGACGTCTTGGAGACGATTGTGTGAAGAGCAGATACTGTCAAGCATGGAGGTGGAAACATTGTTTTGGGGTGTTTCTCTGCTAAGGGCACAGGACTACTTCACCACATCAATGGGAGAATGGATGGAGCTATGTACTGTAAAATCCTGAGTGACATCCTCCTTCCCTCCGCCAGGACATTAAAAATGGGTCATGGCTGGGTCTTCCAGCAGGACAATGACCCAAAACATACAGCCAAGGCAACAAAGGAGTGGCTCAAAAAGAAGCACATTAAGGTCATGGAGTGGCCTAGCCAATCTCCAGACCTTAATCCCATAGAAAACTTATGGAGGGAGCTGAAGCTCCAAGTTGCCAAGCCACACCCTCAAAATCTTAATTATTTAGAGATGATCTGCAAAGAGGAGTGGACCAAAATTCCTCCTGACATGTGCGCAAACCTCATCATCAACTACAAAAAACGTCTGACTGCTGTGCTTGCCAACAAGGGTTTTGCCACCAAGTATTAAGTCTTGTTTGCCAGAGGGATCAAATACTTATTTCTCTCTGCAAAATGCAAATACATTTATAAAATTTATACAATGTGATTTTCTGGATTTTATTTTTGATATTCTAATCTCTCACTGTTAAAATTAACCTACCCTTAAAATTATAGACTGTTCATGTCTTTGTCAGTGGGCAAACTTACAAAATCATCAAGGGATCAAATACTTATTTCCTTCACTGTATATCTCCTGGGGTAGATATTGAATGACTTATCCCAACAAGACTTGCATGCTCTCACTGAACAGTTTATCTGACCAGCCATCCATTAATCCAGTTTTATTTCTATAAATGCCTAGTAAATACATTCTGAGAGTACTGTCTTTTGTGGTCTTGCCAATTATCCTTTAATCCATATCACAATAATAAATAATAATAATAATACATTTTATTTATATAGCGCCAACATATTCCACAGCACTGTACAATTTGTAGGTTTCAAGTACAGACAAAAAAGATACATTACAAAGAAATAGTCAATTCACACACTGGGACTGAGGGCCCTGCTCGCAAGAGTTTACAATCTGTGAGGTAGAGGGGGTGACACAAGAGGTAGAAGGGGCGGCAACAGACGTAGCATTGCTTATACAATGGTAATTCTGTAATAGAGGTTACTGTCATTACACATACATAAAGCTGTATGAGCCGTCACCAGTCCTGTCCTTTAACATGCAGATAGTGCCTGGACATATAAAGTTAGTCTGATTCGGCATCATATCCTGTGAGTTAATGTTGTAGCATAAACAGAGGAGGGTACGTTTTAGGGATTCTAACTACAGAAGGGTTTACATTAGGACTTGTGATAGGCCTGTCTGAAAAGATATGTCTTTAGTTTACGCTTGAAGCTGTGGAAAATGGGGGTTAATCTGATAGTGTGGGATAGAGCATTCCAGAGAAGTGGTGCAACTCGGGAGAAGTCTTGTATACGAGCGTGGGAAGTTCTGATAATAGAGGATGTTAGTCTTAGGTCATTGAGTGAACGGAGAGTACGGGTTGGGCGATAGACAGAGATAAGGGAGGAATTGTAGGGAGGTGCAGCATTATGGAGAGCCTTGTGAATGAGGGTGATAAGTTTATATTGTATTCTGTATTGAATAGGCAGCCAATGTAGTGACCGGCACAGACCAGAGGCATCGCTGTAGCGTCTAGACTGATAGATGAGCCTGGCCGCCGCATTCAGAATATATTGTAGAGGGGAGAGTTTAGTAAGGGGAAGACTGATTAGTAAGGAGTTACAGTAGTCAAGGCGATAGTGAATCAGGGCAACAATAAGTGTCTTTAGTGTATCTGTGGTAAGGAAAGGGCGGATTCTGGAGATGTTTTTGAGGTGGAGATGACAAGAGCGTGCGAGTGATTGGATATGGGGGGTGAAGGAGAAGTCTGAGTCAAACAAAACCCCGAGGCAGCGGGCATACTGCCTAGGAGTTATGGTAAGGCCAGAGACTGCAATGGAGATATCAGGGACAGATCTATTAGATGGTGGAAACAGAAGTAGTTCAGTCTTTGAGAGATTCAGCTTCAGATAGAGCGAAGACATGATATTTGAGACAGCAGAGAGACAGTCACTGGTGTTCTGTATTAGTGCAGGGATGACGTATATAATTGGGTGTCATCAGCATAAAGATGGTACCGGAAGCCAAATCTAGTGATGGTTTGTCCAATGGGGGCTGTGTAGAGGGAAAAGAGCAGGGGACCTAGGACCGAGCTCTGAGGAACCCCAACGGCAAGGGGAAGAGGGGAAGAAACAGAGCCCGCAAATGATACACAGTGCGGTCATAGAGATAAGAGGAGAACCAGGAGAGAGCGGTGTCTGTGATGCCGACAGAGCGGAGCATTGTGAGAAGGAGTTGATGATCAACAGTGTCAAATGCTGCTGAGAGATCTAGAAGAATAAGAAGAGAGTAGTCACCTTTGGATTTAGCTGTCAGGAGATCATTGGAGACTTTTGTGAGGGCCGTTTCAGTAGAGTGCAGAGTGCGAAAGCCAGATTGTAAGGGGTCAAGAAGAGAGTTAGCAGAAAGATAGTGGATTAAACGAGAATAGACCAAGCGTTCCAAGATCTTGGAGATAAAAGAAAGGTTAGAGACAGGTCGAAGTTAGCAGCACAGGACGGGTTAAGGGAGGATTTCTTCAGTAGTGGGGTTATGACAGCATGTTTGAAAGAGGATGGGAAAGTTCCAGAAGAGAGAGAGAGAGGTTAAATATTTTAGTAAGGTAAGTCGTGACGGCAGGCGACAGAGACTGGAGAAGGTGTGAGGGGAAAGGGTCACTGCTGCAGGTCGTAGGGCGAGAAGAGGAAAGTAGCTGAGATACTTCCTCCTCTGTAACAAGTTCAAAAGATGAGAATGAACAGCCTGAAGTGTGGCTGGTGAGGGGGTCAATGCCACCTGGGGATTGGGTAGTTATTTCCTGACGGATCTTATCAATTTTATCATGGAAATAAGAGGCCAAGTCATCTGCGCTAAGGTCTGTGAATGGCATCTGCACCTTAGGGGTAAGTAGGGAATGAAAAGTTTCAAATAGCCTTTTAGGGTTACAGGAGAGAGAAGGGATGAGAGTGGTGAAATAGGCTTGTTTGGCTAGGTGAAGGGCAGAATTATAGGTTTTAAGCATAAAGTTAAAGTGGAGGAAGTCTGCAGGTGTACGTGATTTTCTCCACAGAAGTTCAGCACACCTAGTGCACCGCTGAAGAAAACGTGTCTGTGGCGTGTGCCAAGGTTGCTGCCTCCTGCGTCTAACCTTTCGAGTGGAGGGGGGAGCCGCCTCATCCAATGCACTCTTAAGGGTTTCATTATAGTGACTGGTGGCCAGATTGGGACAGGAGAGTGAAGAGATGGGGGACAGAGAGGACTGTAGAGTATCTGAGAGGTGCTGGGTGTTAATAGCGCGTAAATTCCTATATGTTTCATGAGTAGGTGTGTCCTGTGAAGGAGAGGAAGCACTGATGGTGAGAGACAGAAGGTTATGGTCAGAGAGTGGCAGAGAAGAGTTAGTAAATTTAGAAACTGTGAGGAGTCGATGGAAGACAAGATCAATGGTGTTGCCATCTACATGTGTGGCGGAAGAGGAAGGTTGTGAAAGACCAAAAGACGTGATTATTGAGAGAAGCTGTGAGGCAGCTGGGGAGACAGGGGTGTCAGTGGGGATGTTAAAGTCACCCATGATGAGGGTAGGAATTTCACTGGATAAAAAGAGGGGAAGCCAAGAAGCAAAGTGATCCAGAAATTGGTAGGGTGAAGCCGGTGGACGGTAGATCACAGCTACACGTAAGGAGAGTGGGTGGAAAAGTCTGATAGCATGTACTTCAAATGAGGGGATTGTGAGTGAGGGTACCGGTGGGATGGCCTGAAAAGTGCACTGCGGTGACAGAAGTAACCCTACCCCTCCACCCTTCCTGTTGTCAGGCCTAGAGGTGTGCGAGAATTGTAGGCCACCATGAGACAGAGCAGCAGGTGAGGCCGTATCAGACTGCTGGATCCAGGTTTCAGTAAGAGGAATAAGTCATTAATATATTCTAGTTTATTACACACTGAGCGGGCGTTCCAGAGAGAACAATTAAGAGACAGGAGAAAGATACAGTCATATGAAAAAGTTTGGGCACCGCTATTAATCTTAATCATTTTTAGTTCTAAATATTTGGGTGTTTGCAACAGCCATTTCAATTTGATATATCTAATAACTGATGGACACAGTAATATTTCAGGATTGAAATGAGGTTTATTGTAGTAACAGAAAATGTGCAATATGCATTAAACCAAAATTTGACCGGTGCAAAAATTTGGGTACCCTCATCATTTTATTGATTTGAATACTCCTAACTACTTTTTACTGACTTACTGAAGCACAAAATTGGTTTTGTAACCTCACTGAGCTTTGAACTTCATAGCCAGGTGTATCCAATCATGAGAAAAGGTATTTAAGGTGGCCATTTGCAAGTTGTTCTCCTATTTGAATCTCCTCTGAAGAGTGGCATCATGGGCTCCTCAAAACAACTCTCAAATTATCTGAAAACAAAGATTGTTCAACATAGTTGTTCAGGGGAAGGATACAAAAAGTTGTCTCAGAGATTTAACCTGTCAGTTTCCACTGTGAGGAACATAGTAAGGAAATGGAAGACCACAGGGACAGTTCTTGTTAAGCCCAGAAGTGGCAGGCCAAGAAAAATATCAGAAAGGCAGAGAAGAAGAATGGTGAGAACAGTCAAGGACAATCCACAGACCACCTCCAAAGAGCTGCAGCATCATCTTGCTGCAGATGGTGTCACTGTGCACCGGTCAACAATACAGCACACTTTGCACAAGGAGAAGCTGTATGGGAGAGTGATGCGAAAGAAGCCGTTTCTGAAAGCACGCCACAAACAGAGTCGCCTGAGGTATGCAAAAGCACATTTGGACAAGCCAGCTTCATTTTGGAAGAAGGTCCTGTGGACTGATGAAACAAAGATTGAGTTGTTTGGTCATACAAAAAGGCGTTATGCATGGCGTCAAAAAAACACAGCATTCCAAGAAAAACACTTGCTACCCACTGTAAAATTTGGTGGAGGTTCCATCATGCTTTGGGGCTGTGTGGCCAATGCCGGCACCGGGAATCTTGTTAAAGTTGAGAGTCGCATGGATTCAACTCAGTATCAGCAGATTCTTGAGAATAATGTACAAGAATCAGTGACGAATTTGAAGTTACGCCGGGGATGGATATTTCAGCAAGACAATGATCCAAAACACAGCTCCAAATCTACTCAGGCATTCATGCAGAGGAACAATTACAATGTTCTGGAATGGCCATCCCAGTCCCCAGACCTGAATATAATTGAACATCTGTGGGATAATTTGAAGCGGGCTGTCCATGCTCGGCGACCATCAAACTTAACTGAACTGGAATTGTTTTGTAAAGAGGAATGGTCAAAAATACCTTCATCCAGGAACTGATTAAAAGCTACAGGAAGCGACTAGAGGCTGTTATTTTTGCAAAAGGAGGATCTACTAAATATTAATGTCACTTTTCTGTTGAGGTGCCCATACTTTTGCATCGGTCAAATTTTGGTTTAATGCATATTGCACATTTTCTGTTAGTACAATAAACCTCATTTCAATCCTGAAATATTACTGTGTCCATCAGTTATTAGATATATCAAATTGAAATGGCTGTTGCAAACACCCAAATATTTAGAACTAAAAATGATTAAGATTAATAGGGGTGCCCAAACTTTTTCATATGACTGTAAGAAGAGGGAACACGGCAAATATTGATTAGGTTTGTAGGATTCCTGTGTGTGTAAGAAGACTCATGCAAATTCTTTAACTTCTATAATGCATATTCATGAGGAAAATATTGGTTGTTTTTACACACATACTGCAGGGCTGGACAAAATTCTCCTTGGCAATTTACTTTTGTTCCATGACCTTGATTCATTCTGCAGCCAAGCTTTTCATTGCCAAACACATGGAGCTACACTGGTCAGCCTTAACATTAAAACCATGATGGGTGACGTAATTAACAGTGACTGTCTTGTGATAGTGGCATCTGTCAAAAGGTGAAATATATTAGGGAGCAAGTAAACAGTCAGTTTTTGTAGATGATAAAGTAGTCAAGTATAAGAATCTGAGAGACTATGACAAGGGCCAAATTGTAATGGCTAGGCAACTGGATCAGGACATCTCCAAATCTCCAAAAGTAGTCCAAAGTAGGGCACCCATTGAGCGAGTCATAGGTGTAAGGTGTGAACTAGACAGTCTGGTCCAATCCCACAGAAATGTTGTTGTAACACAAATTGTTGAAAAATTTAAAGCTGGCTATGGTGTCAAAATACAGAGTGCATCTCTAATTCGAGCATAGCCACAGACCAATCCATGTGGACTCCTGCCCACTACTGAATGTGGTTAAAAAGGGCACAAGAACATCACAACTGCATCCTGGGAGTAGTGGAAGGTGATGAATTTCATTATTTATGTATTTAGTTTGTTTAAAAAATAACATTTTGTAGACATCCTGATGCATGACTGCATGTACAACATACCTAAACATGGTAGCAGTACAAGTACACCCCTTCAAAACTGCAGTATACCCTAATGCCAGTGGCCTTTTTCAGCAGGCTAATGTACAGTCATGGCCAAAAGTTTTGAGAATGATACAAATATAAATTTTTACAAAGTCTACTGCTTCAGTTTTTCTAATGGCAATTTGCATATACTCCAGAATGTTATAAAGAGTGATCAGCTTAACAGCAATTACTTGCAAAGTCAATATTTGCCTAGAAAATGAACTTTATCCCCCAAAACACATTTCAACATCATTGCAGCCCTGCCTTAAAAGGACCACCTAACATCGTTTCAGTGATTGCTCCATTAACACAGGTGTGGGTGTTGATGAGGACAGGGCTGGAGATCAATCTGTCATGATTAAGTAAGAATGACACCACTGGACACTTTAAAAGGAGGCTGGTGCTTGCCATCATTGTTTCTCTTCTGTTAACCATGGTTATCTCTAAAGAAACACGTGCAGTCATCATTGCACTGCACAAAAATGGCCTAACTGGGAAGAGTATTGCAGCTAGAAAGATTGCACCTCAGTCAACAATCTATCGCATCATCAAGAACTTCAAGGAGAGAGGTTCCATTGGTGCCAAAAAGGCTCCAGGGCGCCCAAGAAAGACCAGCAAGCGGCAGGACCGTCTCTTAAAAGTGTTTCAGCTGCGGGATCGGGCTACCAGCAGTGCAGAGCTTGCTGAGGAATGGCAGCAGGCAGGTGTGAGTGCATCTGCACGCACTGTGAGGCGGAGACTCTTGGAGCAAGGCCTGGTCTCAAGGAGGGCAGCAAAGAAGCCACTTCTCTCCAGAAAAAACATCAGGGACAGACTGATATTCTGCAAAAGGTACAGGGAGTGGACTGCTGAGGACTGGGGTAAAGTCATTTTCTCTGATGAATCCCCTTTTCGATTGTTTGGAACATTTGGAAAACAGCTTATTCGGAGAAGAAGAGGTGAGCGCTACCACCAGTCTTGTCTCATGCCAACTGTAAAGCATCCTGAAACCATTCATGTGTGGGGTTGCTTCTCAGCCAAGGGAATCGGCTCTCTCACAGTCTTGCCTAAAAACACAGCCATGAATAAAGAATGGTACCAGAATGTCCTCCAAGAGCAACTTCTCCCAACCGTCCAAGAGCAGTTTGGCGCTCAACAATGCCTTTTCCAGCATGATGGAGCACATTGCCATAAAGCAAAGGTGATAACTAAATGGCTCAGGGAACAAAACATAGAGATTTTGGGTTCATGGCCTGGAAACTCCCCAGATCTTAATCCCATTGAGAACTTTTGGTCAATCATCAAGAGACGGGTGGACAAACAAAAACCAACAAATTCAGACAAAATTAAAGCATTGATTCTGCAAGAATGGACTGCTATCAGTCAGGATTTGGTCCAGAAGTTGATTGAGAGCATGCCAGGGAGAATTGCAGAGGTCCTGAAGAAGAAGGGTCAACACTGCAAATATTGACTTGCTGCATTAACTCATTCTAACTGTCAATATAAGCTTCTGTTACTCATAATATGAATGCAATTATATTTCTGTATGTGATAAAAACATCTGACAAACACACATAAAAACCAGAGGGCAGCAGATCATGTGAAAATATAATATTTGTGTCATTCTCAAAACTTTTGGCCATGACTGTACCTGGCCACACTGCAAAATTATTCAGATGTGACTTTAGGAACAGGACAGAGATTTAAAGCTGCTAACTTGACTTCCAGATTTCAGTCCGATGGAGCATATGTGGGACAAACAAGTCTGATCTAAGATGGCCCCCTAAGAAGGATTTACTGCTAATGTCTTGATAACAGATGCCACAGTACGACTTTAAAGGTCTTCTGAAGTCTGTGCCTTGACAACTCACACCTAATTCAGTGGCCCAAGAAAGATCTAAACAATACTTGGACGGTGGTTTTAATGACTTGTCTGATCAGAGTAAAATTAAACTGGGGTGCAATGGCTACTAGTGAAGGATAGGGGACTAATTTGACTACTACTAAAGTGAGAAGAGCTTTTGTGACTACTGCTGAAGAAACTGACAATAGGAGCAATACTGTGACTACTGGAGTTTAAGGTAGTCCTGCTTTAACTGCTTGAGAAGTAAGTTGTTGCAGTAGAACCTTGCTATGACTAATGTGGTGGGAGGCTGCCATGACTGTTGAGGAAATTGGGGAGTACTGCTATGATAACTGGGAAAGTGGAAGGAAGGGTGGGACCCACAAGGTTTACTATTCGCTGGGAGAGTCGCTGCTTCACTACTATTAAGAGGAGCCTTATTTGGACTAAGAAGACAAAACTTCAAGTAATGTGTAATGCCCAAACATCCATAGTTGCAAAAGCTCTTGTTTGAAGATGGACTGCTTCACACTAAAAAAAAAAAAAAAAAGCATTGTCTGATCCCAGTCTTTGAATGCCTTGTTTGTGACTTCTAAAATTGGCCAAGATTTCTCCAGGTTTTTTGACCTCTCATTTGCGCATCCAGTTAGGACATATGTTTTGCACCTGGATCTCAGATGATTCAAAAAAAAAATCACAACATAGCCAGGAGTAGGGCACATCATGGTTTTACATAATTGATGCATGCCTTAAAAAAAAAAAAAATAGAACTAGTGAAATGTTCCGCATGCGCTCCACATTAAAATGTACTGATCTTTGTTCCCAGTGTAAATTCCCTCTTAACATTTACTTGGTTCCAGATTGTGCTAGGGTCCCCCAACAAATTCTCTGTCAGCTATCCAGTAGAGTACTTTACTTCAGTAAATGAATATCAAGGACATGCCATGAAGTTCTATTGAAGATTCCTGGGCAGATTTCAAGGGCTACTAACTGTATGGAGGAAAATTTACTCAGACATTAATACAGTATGTACATAATATATATTTCTGTGAAGGTTAGATTTTACAATGCTGCAGGTTCTTTATAGTGATCTTCCAGCAAAGCAGCAGAATCGCACTGCCTGGTCCATATATCAACAGGTATGATGATGTAAATTTGGAGAAATAAGTTGATATTATATTTTAGATGGTTGCTTATTAAACTTCTAGAACCTGAACAATAATACCTTTAACTTTTTTCTTCAGAAAGTTTCCTGCTATAAAGAAGCGCAGTATTGTTATTGCTGTGCATACAGGACTTCTGCTTTCACAGACGTTTCCTATAAGAGAGCTGTATTTTTTTCTCATGAGTTCTGGGGCAGTCCAGTTTTGTTTCGTCTTTTGAGAAAGGGGGAAGCAGTGTCTTTTGGTTTCAAATGAGGAGTTCTTTCTTGAGAACCTTAAAAATTAGTCTGTAAGGTGTGTTTTCATGGATTTTGGGTCCTTGTTAATAATGTCTATGGGTAGAAAGGTCAGACTGCAAATTTCTTCACTCGTTTGTGTTATGTTGTTGTAGTTGCCTGTATGCACATCACTTTAAACCATAGTTGCCAACTATTGTTGGTTGACCCCCAGGAGTCCCTGTTTGCAAAGTATGTCGCAAAAAGTTTTATATGGCTACACCCAGTTTCTGTATAGCCCCACCCCATTTTTTGATGCCAGTCACACCCCTTTTTGTGACATGACCTGATGTGCCCACAACATATATAATATGTCCAAGAGCTTGGTAGATGAAGCTTTCCACCAGGCCTGGGAGATTTATTGCAGTTCCTTCCTCACTTGCTAGCATTGCAATCATTCAGTGGTATGTAAAAAATAAGTATTTTTCTTTAATTTAAATGTTATCTTATCATAGTATGACATTTTTCCATCTGTTCTTCTGGATAGGCCATAAATATATGAACAGCTGGGGCCGACAGACAGCCCACTCAGAAATCTGCTGTCCGGGACCACTTACATCACCCGTACTAGACACAGCACTTAGCCAGAAGCATTTGGTTCTGGTCCCTGTATAGTGGCCGAGCGTCAGTACTGTAGCTCAACTCCAGTTGACTTCATGGGGACCGGAGTCAGAAGTGGTTCCATGCAGCTGATCTGTGCAGGGGCCCCCTATCAGACTCCTGCCGACCATATATTTGTGAACTATCCTAAGAACAGGCCATAAATAAGAAGATCCTGGCCAACTTTAATGCGGTATAAGTTATATATGTCAGTTTTTCCACAGATTACACCAGATTTCTGGTACATTTTTATTAGAAAATGTGCCCCAGTATATAAATACTTTGCCTACACTGGCATCATGATTTCTATTTGTATGTAACTAGTCAGTTTTCCAGCAGGTGAATTAGGATTCTGATGCAACCTAGGGGAATTTATGAAACACTATAAGCCAGAACTGGTATAACAAGTCAGTTTTTGTGTGAAAAGCATTTTTCTGAAAATTGGACTAGGCTTAGTGAGAAGGCAGTGGCCCCCTGTTGCCGAACCAACACTGATCAGCCCCTTTAATTGAGACTCAACCTTGGATCTCTGCCACCTGCTCCCCAGCAAACCTAGACATCAGATTTTTCCAATGTGCATTGTTGTTCTCTGAACATACCCTTATAGCATACTTGCCAACATTTTGCTGGGGAGTTTTGGGAGAAAATGTCCGAACAAAGCCTTGCCCTCTGTGGGTGTGGCCACATGCCTTGCCCCCTTTGGGCATTAAATGTCTGCCCATACCCCCTTTTCGGACATGACCGGCACATAAAGTGCCCAAGACACACACAAAGTGACTGCTATCCTGGCAGGAGATTTGCCTACTTTTCTGGGAATCCAGGAATTAACCCCATTTTTCGGAACCCTCCTGGAGCTATCAGGAAAGTTGGCAAGTATGACTAGTAGTGAAATTTATTTCACTACTAGGCTTTGAAGATTTGTTGCAGGATGTTGAGATGCATTTATAGAGAGATTTGCTGCAGGACAATAAATGTAAAAGTACTGTATATTATTAGTCAGTGATAGTAAGACTGCTGCCACACAGTGTTCCGAATGCAGCTATAGCAGTGTTCAGTGCTGGGTCTGCCGATCATTTTAAGTGAAACACTGATTAATAATAGCAATATCACATTACTAACACAGTAGCAGCAAAACCATGTGACCAGTAATGAGGTAGAGCTGAAATTAGTTAGTGTTTCACTTGCTTATCAGTGAAAGCATTTGGGGCCCCAGTTTCTAAATGTGGCTATTGTCGCATTCACAATACCCCATGTTGGCAGCAGCTTTACAGTAGAGAGGATTTTGTTTTTCAGTTAACTGCAGAGTAGTAGTAGTTGATTTAATATAAAAAGTGAATTGCAAATGGAAAGTACACTGCACTTTTACCATCTCTTCCACCTCTGTTTTAGCCCCCACTATTCCCCAACTAATGCTGTTAGTTTTGGTGCCTGATATGATATTTAGTCTCTGTATTGTCAGGTGGACAGTGTCAGGCAGGAGCAGACCAGGGGTATGACTCTGATCTCTGACACTGGCTGCCTATGATTGGAGCTCTGAATCACTCCCTTTTTATTGCTTCTGTCTGACACCACCCTCCTGACAGGCTACTTAGGCTGTGTGCTATCAGGCACCAAAATTAACAGCACTGATTGATCAGGAACAGAAGGTCTAGAGAAAAAATTCAGTGCCTATTAACGGATTCTAAGAACTGGACTTGGTAAAAGTGGTGAAAGGTTCTTTTTAATTAATTAATTTTATGTATTACAGTTCATATCAAAAGAAAAATTCATATAAGAATTTTGTGTTTCTTTTCAAAGGGATCTAGAAGCAAGAGCACAAAAGGAGTTTTTTCGAGCTATGTTTAAACTTCCAAGAAGTGAGAGTTTGTATGATGTTGTGGATTGTTCACTGTGGACACCTTTCAGCCGATGCCATACACCAGGCAGGATATATACTTCTGACAGCTATCTCTGCTTTGCCAGTAAGGAAGACGGAGTATGCAATGTTATTATACCGCTCACAGAGGTAGGACTTTGAATGTTTTTCCAATTTTTTGCTGGATGCATAATATTTGATGTGATTACAACATATGCTCAGTTACTACATCTGATACATAAAGTATGCCTACCAGACAAAATATAGAGAAGGCCTTATAGAAAGCTTACTTCTTATCACTGCTTGAAGTTACAGGTCTGAAGGCTAAGGGTGCTGGGGTCATGTAGCCTAGTCATATAGACATGGACATTGGAAAGCTTTATTGGATTTAGAAAAAAATAATAATAATTAATTACTTAAAATGAACTAATAGCCCATGTCAACCAGTGAGAGAGCTGTTTTTATTTTTCAAAGCCTCATAGAAAGTTGGAATCTGGTTGCTATAGGATTCCTCCAATTTTCTAAATTGTATTTCTTCTTTTTTTTTTTTTTTTTTTTTAATTGACATTTTAGCCACTTTTTTTTTTCTGATGGTGTATTATGCTATCAATGTAAACATATTTGTTGGATTGTTAGGATTAATTTAGTAAATACTTTGTTGAACCTGGTAATTTTATTAGGATATTACATTAATGGTGTGGGCCATTCCTGCTTTATTTTTTTTGTATTCATATATGAAATATAGTACCTAGCAGGCATGTTTATCTTTGTCTCTTTCACATAATTATTTTTTCATAACTGAAGGTAGTAAGTGTGGAGAAGATGGAGGACACCAGTCTTCTTCCAAACCCTATCATTATCAGCATAAGGCAGCAGATGGCTTTCCAGTTTATTGAGCTACAAAACCGAGAGAGTCTGGTTAATGGTTTACTGCAAAGGCTTCAGCAAGTCAACACGAGCTCAGTGTGCCCAAGAAACAGAGATCTGGTACTGTACATACATAATTGAATAGTTCCTGTCCCGTAATATTTCATAAACTAATAATACTTAATCCTTGTATTGTTGGAAAGATTACATAGAACAAAGCCATGTGAAAAGCTTATTTACACCGACTTTACTGCTCAGAATTGATCAGTCGTACAGCTTATTTTATCATCAGGATGGGATCACACTTGCACCGGCACTTCGTCCACTGCGAATCCGACCTAAATGTCGGAAAACAGGATAGGGACTGGACAGGGAAAGGTTTGCGACGCTTTGCTTAAAAACCCATTCACTTCTATGGGTTTTTAAAGCAATGCGTGGTTGTGCGCTTACACCCTCTGCGCCGCGATGCCGTTTTTTTTCGTCAGACGCAAAGTGATGCATGTCCAACTTTGTTTCTGATGAAAAAAAAACGCAGTGGGTGTAAGCGCACACCCACACATTGCTTTAAAAACCCATAGAAGTGAATGGGTTTTTAAGCAAAGCGTCTCAAACCTTTCCCTATTCAGTCCCTATCCTGTTTTCCGACATTTAGGTTGGATTCGCAGCGGACGGAGTACCGGCATAAGTGTGAACCCACCCTCACTTGTAACTTCCCCAAAGTTCAGTCTGATCTTAGAGATGTGACTTTTCGTTGGATAAATATTGTTCAATTATCTTACATCTGTTATCAGTGTGACTGAATGTACAGTCATGGCCAAAAGTTTTGAGAATGACACAAATATTATATTTTCACATGATCTGCTGCCCTCTGGTTTTTATGTGTGTTTGTCAGATGTTTTTATCACATACAGAAATAGAATTGCATTCATATTATGAGTAACAGAAGCTTATATTGACAGAATGAGTTAATGCAGCAAGTCAATATTTGCAGTGTTGACCCTTCTTCTTCAGGACCTCTGCAATTCTCCCTGGCATGCTCTCAATCAACTTCTGGACCAAATCCTGACTGATAGCAGTCCATTCTTGCAGAATCAATGCTTTAATTTTGTCTGAATTTGTTGGTTTTTGTTTGTCCACCCGTCTCTTGATGATTGACCAAAAGTTCTCAATGGGATTAAGATCTGGGGAGTTTCCAGGCCATGGACCCAAAATCTCTATGTTTTGTTCCCTGAGCCATTTAGTTATCACCTTTGCTTTATGGCAATGTGCTCCATCATGCTGGAAAAGGCATTGTTGAGCGCCAAACTGCTCTTGGACGGTTGGGAGAAGTTGCTCTTGGAGGACATTCTGGTACCATTCTTTATTCATGGCTGTGTTTTTAGGCAAGACTATGAGAGAGCCGATTCCCTTGGCTGAGAAGCAACCCCACACATGAATGGTTTCAGGATGCTTTACAGTTGGCATGAGACAAGACTGGTGGTAGCGCTCACCTCTTCTTCTCCGAATAAGCTGTTTTCCAGATGTTCCAAACAATCGAAAAGGGGATTCATCAGAGAAAATGACTTTACCCCAGTCCTCAGCAGTCCACTCCCTGTACCTTTTGCAGAATATCAGTCTGTCCCTGATGTTTTTTCTGGAGAGAAATGGCTTCTTTGCTGCCCTCCTTGAGACCAGGCCTTGCTCCAAGAGTCTCCGCCTCACAGTGCGTGCAGATGCACTCACACCTGCCTGCTGCCATTCCTCAGCAAGCTCTGCACTGCTGGTAGCCCGATCCCGCAGCTGAAACACTTTTAAGAGACGGTCCTGCCGCTTGCTGGTCTTTCTTGGGCGCCCTGGAGCCTTTTTGGCACCAATGGAACCTCTCTCCTTGAAGTTCTTGATGATGCGATAGATTGTTGACTGAGGTGCAATCTTTCTAGCTGCAATACTCTTCCCAGTTAGGCCATTTTTGTGCAGTGCAATGATGACTGCACGTGTTTCTTTAGAGATAACCATGGTTAACAGAAGAGAAACAATGATGGCAAGCACCAGCCTCCTTTTAAAGTGTCCTGTGGTGTCATTCTTACTTAATCATGACAGATTGATCTCCAGCCCTGTCCTCATCAACACCCACACCTGTGTTAATGGAGCAATCACTGAAACGATGTTAGGTGGTCCTTTTAAGGCAGGGCTGCAATGATGTTGAAATGTGTTTTGGGGGATAAAGTTCATTTTCTAGGCAAATATTGACTTTGCAAGTAATTGCTGTTAAGCTGATCACTCTTTATAACATTCTGGAGTATATGCAAATTGCCATTAGAAAAACTGAAGCAGTAGACTTTGTAAAAATTAATATTTGTATCATTCTCAAAACTTTTGGCCATGACTGTAATCTATATGAAGGAGGGGTCATACATATTCCGTAGCCTCAAGCAAAGTGTAAAGAGTCTTAACCACTATATAACTCCATGTTCTTTATCTTTCTAATATACTTTTATTTCATTTTCTAACTATTTATAAAAACATTCTTTCTCAGCAGTTTTGACCCCTCAAAACTGTTGAAAGCTCTATATAGATGAGGTATAAAGCAATCAAACACACCAAAGTCATCCTAATTGTATGACTGAGGGAGTTGTAAATGGAGCCTGCCACCAGGTTTGGGACCCCTGAACCAGCAGCATATACTTATGCTCATTTGGTTTAGGGCCCTAAATCTGGTGACCCCAGTCCTATTTGTGGTTCTCTTCTGTAGATATTTAAAGAGCTACTGCAGGCTTAGTATAGGATAGTATTCCTATCTAGGATGATACTACACCCATATAAATTACAAATGTCACAAAATTTGTGCTAACATAATTAAAGTTTTTCATGAGTACACAAAAATATAGATTAAAAACACATAATTAAAAACAATCACAAAAAATGTGGAGGTCGGGGCACATCACCGCACAAAACATAATTCATTAGAAGGTTATAGCTATAAGTAAATAGAGACCGTAAAAATAACACACCATATAGAAAAAACATGGACTAAAGATCCAAAAAAGTGAAAGTGTCTAGTGCATACATAAAAATCAGTAAATAATAACGTATGTATGCAGAAAATACACTGTAGTATACTATTTGATGCACACAAAATATAAAGGGGAGGATATAATAAATGAATTTGTATAAGCAATGGTATATTTCATAAGTATATGTATCAATTAATAAGAAGCACTATCCAATAAATAAAAAAAAAAAAAAATATATATATATATATATATATATATATATATATTCACTATTTAAAGATAATGTCATATAATATATCTATGCAAATAAAGTGCATACAAGTAAAGTGCCCACACATAAAGAGCATATATAAGATATATAGCGATATCCCAATTAAACCAGGGTAGCAGGTCAAAAGTTCATCATGTAGAAACAACCAAAATATTTAACTTTGCAATAAGTAAGCATTACAATCAAGATTGAATATGGGTATGTTCACATGGAGGAATTTGCCGTGGATTTGGGGGCAGATTCCTCCCGGGATCCACCTCCCATTGTCTTCAATGGGAGGCAGAGATTGCAGCATGAGGCGGAGAAAAGAAGCGTCCTGCTCAAATCTGCGGCTCGAGACTCCCTGCAGATTAGGCCCATTCATCTGGGCCTAATCAGCAGTGGGAAGCCGCGATGGAATGCCGATTCACTACATCAGCATCCCTTTGCGGCTAGACCGCGGGCGAAAATGCCATGGCGGAAAATGAAGAGGAATTCCTCTTCATTTATCGCTGTGTGAACATACCCTAATATGTACCAGGATATGCCACAACATACACCTTCATTCCCACGCATTTCGCTCCTGCTTCAACATAGGATAGGTCATCAATTGAAGATCAGCAGGGGTCCAGACTAGCTATTTGAAGCAGTAGGGGCACTCCCTGAGTGCTACTTCTGCTTCATAGGTCACGTGATACCATGTTCAGTCGCTTGGCTGTGATACCAAGCTGATCTGCTATATATGGCGCTGTGCTTGGTTTTCTGTGAATAAGCCACAGCGCTTACGCAAATGCCAATCAAAGAGTTAATAGGGATACATGGGGTTGGAAAGTGCAGAGAAAATTGAGTAGGAAGACCATCTCAAATTCCTCTTCCCTTTATGTCATGTACATGGCCCTGCTGATTCACATGGAGGAATTTGATACTGAATTTGTCAGACAGAAAATTTCTGCTTCAGAAATTTGAAGCTGATTTTGATGCTGATTCTGGGCATCTGCTTCTAAAACAGCTTCAAAATCTGCCTCCTATTCATTTTTAATGTCATTTTCAAGCAAAAACTGCCTAAAGCAGGATGTTTCTTTCAGCTAGCACAAAAAATCTGCTGCTGCCTCCAGTTGAAATGAATGGGAGGCAGATTTCAGGTGGAATTTGGGACTGATTGTGAGGCAGAATCTGCCTAAAAATCAGCTCCCAATTCTTACATGTAAAAATAAGAAGAGTATGTTCACACAACTGAATAAGAGGCAGATTCCTCATTCTGTCTAAAATATGTCTCTCATTTATTTCAGTGGGAGGCAGATGCTAATTTTTCTCAGATAAGTTAAAAAAAAAAAAGCATTATTTATCCTTGTTCTTCAGGCGGATTCTGTCTGATAACTCCTATTAAAGTGAATGGGAGGAGGAAAAAATACCGCCTGGCCGGTGCGGAATTTGGTCAAGGAGACAAATTCGGCTTTAAATCCCTGAAGATGAATTTTTCAGCTAGTAAAAATTCAGCTTTGTGAACATTCCCTTTAAACTGCCAGAAATGATTCATGCCTTCTCTCCAGTAGCTCACTGCGTGCATGCACTGTTGAAGCTAGGGAGTGTACACATATTATTTATCTCAGACCATTGCTTGTATCTACTTCTCAGCAGGACTAGTTATATACAGATTTTCAATCTCTACGTGTAAACAATGATGTTACATTCATTAACCTCCCAAGAGAGATTTTGAAGTGTTGTCTTTACTCCAGTAACTGTATAATAATCTAATGTAAGAAAATCTAACTGTTCACCTGCATTATAGGAACGCTGCTGTGAGGAATGTGTGACAACAAACTTGCTGACTGTTTTCAGTAACAATTAGTAGATATGTAAATGCAGCTCTTGAATATAATAAATGGAGTCGTCCAACATAAATAAAGCACAACTACTATTAAAATATAACCTTTATTCAACTCAGTAAAAATTGTCGGTATAGACTTGATCAACATGCGTAAATACGCCAAAAAAATTAAAAAGTGGACAATAGGAAATAATGGCTGGCTGAAGTATATCTGGGGTAAAATGATCCAAGATATCCTAGGACCACTTAGATACAGAAATGTAACCACCTCCACATGTACCCGATAACTACCCCCTTTTTTCTCTTTGTATATGTGGCCAAAGTAGTGTGATAACCACTGTATTAGGGTGTCATAATTTAATTTACCTCTTGATATATCAATGAGGACATCAAAATCTGTCAGTCACTAGTGATATCTCCCATATATCAATGACAAATATATCCACCAGTAATTTGAACAAGAGGTAAGTATAGTGGTAATATATACAACCTATCCACTTCTAATGAAATATCGGCTTGATAATAATGGCGATGGATCCTATATTATGCTGATCCTAAATAGAATGCACATGATCACTATTACTCTTGATACTATATCAGGTACCTAAAGGCTACAGAGTACTATAGTACAATGTCCAGGGATCAGCCAAAAAGACAAACTAGTCTTGTAGTGCATTGGTGGTGGTGTGGTCCAGTTTACAGATTACCACATTCCAATCCATCCATAGCTACATAAACCTAGCGGATTTTAGATATCGCTAGTCCGATTAACGGTTGGATGGCAACAATAGCAATGGATCCTATATTATGACGATATATATATATATATATATATATATATATATATATATACAGTACAGACCAAAAGTTTGGACACACCTTCTCATTCCAAGAGTTTTCTGTATTTTCATGACTATAAAAATTGTAGATTCACACTGAAGGCATCAAAACTATGAATTAACACATGTGGAATTATATACTTAACAAAAAAGTGTGAAACAACTGAAAATAAGTCTTATATTCTAGGTTCTTCAAAGTAGCCACCTTTTGCTTTGATTACTGCTTTGCACACTCTTGGCATTCTCTTGATGAGCTTCAAGAGGTAGTCACCTGAAATGGTTTTCACTTCACAGGTGTGCCCTGTCAGGTTTAATAAGTGGGATTTCTTGCCTTATAAATGGGGTTGGGACCATCAGTTGTGTTGTTTAGAAGTCAGGTGGATATACAGCTGTTAGTCCTACTGAATGGAGTGTTAGAATTTGTATTATGGCAAGAAAAAAGCAGCTAAGTAAAGAAAAATGAGTGGCCATCATTACTTTAAGAAATGAAGGTCAGTCAGTCCGAAAAATTGGGAAAACTTTAAAAGTGTCCCCAAGTGCAGTGGCCAAAACCATCAAGCGCTACAAAGAAACTGGCTCACATGAGGACCGCCCCAGGAAAGGGAGACCAAGAGTCACCTCTGCTGTGGAGGATAAGTTCATCCGAGTCACCAGCCTCAGAAATCGCAGGTTAACAGCAGCTCAGATTAGAGACCAGGTCAATGCCACACAGAGTTCTAGCAGCAGACACATCTCTACAACAACTGTTAAGAGGAGACTGTGTGCAGCAGGCCTTCATGGTAAAATAGCTGCTAGGAAACCACTGCTAAGGACAGGCAACAAGCAGAAGAGACTTGTTTGGGCTAAAGAACACAAGGAATGGACATTAGACCTGTGGAAATCTGTGCTTTGGTCTGATGAGTCCAAATTTGAGATCTTTGGTTCCAACCAATGTGTCTTTGTGCGACGCAGAAAAGGTGAACGAATGGACTCTACATGCCTGGTTCCCACCGTGAAGCATGGAGGAGGAGGTGTGATGGTGTGGGGGTGCTTTGCTGGTGACACTGTTGGGAATTTATTCAAAATTGAAGGAATACTGAACCAGCATGGTTACCACAGCATCTTGCAGTGGCATGCTATTCCATCCGGTTTGCGTTTAGTTGGACCATCATTTATTTTTCAACAGGACAATGACCCCAAACACACCTCCAGACTGTGTAAGGGCTATTTGACCAAGAAGGAGAGTGATGGGGTGCTACGCCAGATGACCTGGCCTCCACAGTCACCAGACCTGAACCCAATCGAGATGGTATGGGGTGAGCTGGACCGCAGAGTGAAGGCAAAAGGGCCAACAAGTGCTAAGCATCTCTGGGAACTCCTTCAAGACTGTTGGAAGACCATTTCAGGTGACTACCTCTTGAAGCTCATCAAGAGAATGCCAAGAGTGTGCAAAGCAGTAATCAAAGCAAAAGGTGGCTACTTAGGAGAACCTAGAATATAAGACATATTTTCAGTTTTTTCACACTTTTTTGTTAAGTATATAATTCCACATGTGTTAATTCATAGTTTTGATGCCTTCAGTGTGAATCTACAATTTTTATAGTCATAAAAATACAGAAAACTCTTGGAATGAGAAGGTGTGTCCAAACTTTTGGTCTGTACTGTATATATCACAAGATAAATATCACTCTTGCTCAAAATAAAGTGTAGCTAAGAGATGAAAAGTGACATTAAATAATGCAATACCTAAGGATCAGTTATGTACCAGACACACTAGTCTAGTTATATATTAGTTGTAGTGTGGTCCAGTTTACAGATCTCCACACTATAACATGTCCATCACTACATGCAACCAGCATGTACTGCTAGTACACTACAAAGGTTCATATCATGGTGTAGATAAATAACATGAGCTCATAGCCTAGTGATCGTCTCTGTACCAACTAATGCACCAAACTCTGTGACCCTAAAAAGATCCCTCAACACGTATTCCCCCTCATTTGAGGGTTCATCAGGAGGACAAGGTGAAATTAGGTCAAGCCAATTTCTAAGATGGTGCAGTTAAAACTGCAGTTACTGGTGTCCTGAAGGTGGACACCAGTATTGAAGAGTAGCCAACCACTGTGAACAGCTGAACTTAAATACCACAGCCCAGCTCAAAAGACCAAACCCCCAGTAATGATGTCATCTGACCTCACCAATCACAGAGTAGGATCCGCCCCTTGTAGTCAAGGGCTTGTCAGACTAGGTGTGTCTGTTGTCATGGGAGCCAGGATGCTATTCTGCTGTCATTCAGTTGTTTACATAGCGAAGGAGGCAAAGATGATCAGTTAAATGATCCAATGCATAGTTCTAAGTATACTTTAAATACTGATGTATACAAATATATATAGTGTCCTTCCAATACAAAAACAGATAGCAGTTAACCCATTATGCAAATAATTGGTACAAAAAGGATACCCACTATGATAATGAATTAAATCTTATAGCAAATGGGAACATTCTTCAGTACTTATGGTAATGCTTGGAGAGACGTGAAAGATCACTAATCCTCCATAGATCAGAAAGGAGACCGACATCTATGGCATTCGTCACAGATGTTAATGTCCCTATAAGATGTTTTAGGGTAAATACAATCAGGAAGGGAACACGAAACACGAATAACCAAATCTAAATAAAGGAGTGAAGGAAATGGAATCGTTAAGGCCGCTCGGTCTAACGCATTGAAAGCGGAATATCCACTTCGTCTCTCGTTGAAGTATCAAACGATCCCAGTTCCCTCCCCCCAACAGATGGAAAAATATGCTCCAGGCCTTGAAACTTTAGGCATCTGGGATCGCCACAATGGCATTCCCACACATGCATCAAGAGGGTTTTCTCCTCTTTCCGTGTCACATACCCCACATGATCTAGGATTCTCCGCTGAAATTCCCTTTTCGTCTTTCCGACGTAGTTAAGAGGGCACGGACAGGTCACTGAGTATATAACATCTGTCGTGCGGTATTGACAATGATATTAACATGATACTTCAACGAGAGACGAAGTGGATATTCCGCTTTCAATGCGTTAGACCGAGCGGCCTTAACGATTCCATTTCCTTCACTCTGTTTATTTAGATGTGGTTATTCGTGTTTCGGGTTCCCTTCCTGATTGTATTTACCCTAAAACATCTTATAGGGACATTAACATCTGTAACGAATGCCATAGATGTCGGTCTCCTTTCTGATCTATGGAGGATTAGTGATCTTTCACGTCTCTCCAAGCATTACCATAAGTACTGAAGAATGTTCCCATTTGCTATAAGATTTAATTCATTATCATAGTGGGTATCCTTTTTGTACCAATTATTTGCATAATGGGTTAACTGCTATCTGTTTTTGTATTGGAAGGACACTATATATATTTGTATACATCAGTATTTAGTGTACTTAGGAATTAACCTCATATGCACAGTTATCCAGATGGGAAGTTCTAACTATGCATTGGATTATTTAACTGATCATCTTTGCCTCCTCCGCTATGTAAACAACTGAATGACAGCAGAATAACATCCTGGCTCCCATGAGAACAGACACGCCTAGTCTGACAAGCCCCTGACTACAAGGGGCGGATCCTACACCGTGATTGGTGAGGTCTACTCTTCAACACTGGAGTCCACCTTCAGGACACCAGTAACTGCAGTTTTAACTGCACCATCTTAGAAATTGGCTTGACCTAATATCACCTTGTCCTCCTGATGAACCCTCAAATGAGGGGGAATACTCGTTGAGGGATCTTTTTAGGGTCACAGAGTTCGGTGTATTAGTTGTTTCAGAGCCGATCACTAGGCTATGAGCTCATGTTGTTTATCTACACCATGATATGAACCTTTGTAGTGGACTAGCCGTACTTGCTGGTTGCATGTAGTGATGGACATGTTATAGTGTGGAGATCTGTAAACTGGACCACACTACAACTAATATACAACTAGGCTAGTGTGTGTGGTACATGACTGATCCTAAGGTATTGCATTATTTAATATCACTTTTCATCTCTTAGCTACACTTTATTTTGAGCAAGAGTGATATTTATCTTGTGATAGATAGATAGATAGATAGATAGATAGATAGATAGATAGACAGTCCTGTAATTGACATCATTAGGTAGACCTCAACTATGAGAGACAAAATGAGAAAACAAATACAGAAAATCACATTGTCTGATTTTTAAAGAAATTATTTGCAAATTATGGTGGAAAATAAGTATTTGGTCAATAACAAAAGTTCATCTCAATACTTTGTTATATATCCTTTGTTGGCAATGACAGAGGTCAAACGTTTTCTGGAAGTCTTCACAAGGTTGGCACACACTGTTGCTGGTATGTTGGCCCATGCCTCCATGCAGATCTCCTCTAGAGCAGTGACGTTTTGGCGCTGTCGCTGGGCAACATGGACTTTCAACTCCCTCCAAAGGTTTTCTATGGGGTTGAGATCTGGAGACTGGCTAGGCCACTCCAGGACCTTGAAATGCTTCTTACGAAGCCACTCCTTCATTGCCCTGGGATCGTTGTCATGTTGAAAGACCCAGCCACGTTTCATCTTCAGTGCCCTTGCTGATGGAAGGAGGTTTGCAATCAAAATCTCATGATACATGGCCCCATTCATTCTTTCATGTACACGGATCAGTCATCCTGGTCCCTTTTCAGAGAAACATCCCCAAAGCATGATGGTGCCACCCCCATGCTTCACAGTAGGTATGGTGTTCTTTGAATGCAACTCAGCATTCACTCTCCTCCAAACACGACTCGTCGTGTTTCTACCAAACAGTTCTACTTTGGTTTCATCTGACCATATGACATTCTCCCAATACTCTTGAACATCCAAATGCTCTCTAGCGAACTTCAGACGGGCCTGGATATGTACTGGCTTAAGCAGGGGGACAAGTGTGGCACTGCAGGATATGAGTCCCTGGCGGCGTAGTGTGTTACTGACAGTAGCCTTTGTTACATTAGTCCCAGCTTTCTGCAGGTCATTCACTAGGTCCCCCCGTGTGGTTCTGGGATTTTTGCTCACCGTTCATGTGATCATTTTGACCCCACGGGGTGAGATCTTGCGTGGAGCCCCTGATCGAAGGAGATTATTAGTGGTCTTGTATGTCTTCCATTTTCTAATTATTGCTCCCACAGTTGATTTCTTCACACCAAGCTGCTTGCCTATTGCATATTCAGTCTTCCCAGCCTGGTGCAGGTCTACAATTTTGTTTCTGGTGTCCTTCCACAGCTCTTTGGTCTTCACCATAGTGGAGTTTGGAGTGTGACTGTTTGAGGTTGTGGACAGGTGTCTTTTATACTGATAACAATGTCAAACAGGTGCCACTACTACAGGTAATGAGTGGAGGGAAGAGGAGCCTCTTAAAGAAGTTGTTACAGGTCTGTGAGAGCCAGAAATCTTGCTTGTTTGTAGGTGACCAAATACTTATTTTCCACCCTAATTTACAAATAAATTCTTAAAAAATCAGACAATTTGATTTTCTAGATTTTTCTCATTTTGTGTCTCATAGTTGAGGTCTACCTATGATGTCAATTACAGGCCGGCCTCACCTTTTTAAGTGGGAAAACTTGCCCAATTGGTGGCTGACTAAATACTTTTTTCCCCACTGTGTATATGTGTGTGTGTGTATGTGTATATATATATATATATATATATATATATATATATATCGTCATAATATAATAATATAGGATCCATTGCTATTGTTGGCATCCAACCGTTAATCGGACTAGCGATATCTAAAATCCGCTAGGTTTATGTAGCTATGGATGGATTGGAATGTGGCAATCTGTAAACTGGACCACACCAGCACCAATGCACTACTGGACTACTTTGTCTTTATGGCTGATCCCTATATTTTGACTCCCTAATACAGTGGTTATCACACTACTTTGGCCACATATGCAAAGAGAAAAAAGGGGGTAGTTAATGGGTACATTTGGACGTGGTTACATTTCTGTATCTGAGGGGTCCTAGGATATTTTGGATCATTTTACCCCAGATGTACATCGACCAGCCATTATTTCCTATTGTCCACTTTTTAATTTTTTTTGGCGTATTTACGCATGTTGATCAAGTCTATACCGACAATTTTTACTGAGTTGAATAAAGGTTATATTTTAAAAGTAGTTGTGCTTTATTTATGTTGGATAGTTGTCACGAGCACTGTTAACACCCTTGTCTAGTTTCAATAAAGGCAGTCAGTACAAATGCAATAATGTCCTTTATTTACAAAACCACTTCTGTTTATGTAGAATATATAAGTATATAAAAATACTATCATCAATTGTAGACATAAATTTTAAAACGGTTGCCAGGATTTGCACTTTTTTCCCAAGGGCAAGCAATAGGATGAACCATTAAAAAAACAAATATTCATCTCTTCAATCCCTTGTCAGAGTAGTTGTGTGACTTTTTTGGTCCCCACCAGTCTCTCCTTATTTCCTCTAGCGTTCACGTGCGCCATATGCAAATGAGACTGCTGCAGCCAATCAGTGTCCTTAACGCTGATACTGGCATGTATGACACTTTACCACTGTGGCCATTTCACTCTAGTTCCTGCTTCTGGTCAACTTTTTGTAAATCTCAGATAACCCTTTTACACTTTGCATGCTTGCATAAAATCACACAATTGCTTTAATTTTGGACAGTACAAAAGTTGGCGTCAAGTTTACTTAGTGAGAATTACATAAAATTAAGCAGCTATTTGTAACATAACTATGTCCTTATGACTAGGTGTTTGGCAAAGAAGGATTTGGTAATATGAACATAATGGTTACTCAAGATGTGGAAGGTGGAAATGAAAAGGAGAAGTTGTCGACAAAAGCAGAAGATTTGATGTCCTCTTTTCATCAGACTGGAACTGATAATCCTGAAACTAAAATGGTACAGTATATCTGCTTCATTGGAGGAACTTCACACTTCATGAAACTTCATCTATAGCTGGAGTACACAACTCTATGCTGTTATGTTTGGCCCTCAACCACTAGGACAGATACATGGCCATTTGGATCTCAATGGTACAGAAACTTGCAGTTGTCAAAAAAGGCAGTTTCTTAGTGAAAACTGAGTGTTGTCTTTTGTTACTGCTGTAATAAGAATATGTATGCGAGATCTGACTGGGTGTGCCCATGCATCTTCCAGGTCCTTCTCTTCCAGTTACAGCAAAGCAGACAGACAGATGGAATATGTACTTCTGTGTATACATCATCAAATTAAATTAATACCCAGCAAAGATGCAGAAAAAAAAGTTATTAAAATATAACTTTTAATAACGTTTTATATAAAATAAGTCCGACGGATCCGACATAAAAATTTATGAACAACACGCCCCAAAAATCCAGATTAGGGAAGGTATAAAAGTAATATCTACCCTGCAACACATTGCCCATGCACATGTGGTTCTGATAATATAATCCTCACTAAGACATCAGGCAGAAATACATATTCTTTGATCTAAACTATTCCACTATAGCTCTGGCTGTATGTTTAGGGTCATTGTCTTGCTGGAAGGTGAATCTCCTTCCCAGTTGCAAGTCTCTTGCAGCCTCCAACAAGTTTTCTTCCAGGAATGAACCATATTTGGCTCCATCCATCTTCCCATCAACTCTGACCAGCTTCACTGGCCCTGCTGAAGAAAAGCATCTCCACAGTATGATGCTGCCACCACCATGTTTCACAGTGGGGATGGTGTGTTCAGGGTGATGAGCAGTGTTACTTTTCCACCACACATAGCACTTTGCATTTAGGCCAAAAAGTTCAACTTTGGTCTCATCTGACCAGAGTACCTTCCTCCACATGTTTGCTGTGTCCCCTATATGGCTTGTGGCAAACTGCAAACGGCACTTCTTATGTCTTTCTTTCAACAATGGTTTTCTTCTTGCCACTGTTCCATAAAGGCCAGATTTGTGGAGTGCACGACTTATAGTTGTCCTGTGGACAGATTCTCCCACCTGAGCTGTGGATTTCTGCAGCTCCTCCAGAGTGACCATGGGCCTCTTGGCTGCTTGTCTGACCAGTGTTCTCCTTGCTCGACCTGTTAGTTTAGGTGGATGGCCATGTCTTGGTAGGTTTCCAGTTGTAGAATACTTTTTCCATTTTTGGATGATGGATTGAACAGTGCTCCTTGGAATGCTCAAAGCTTGGGATATGTTTTTATAACCTAATCTTGCTTTAAACTTCTCCACAACTTTATCTCTGACCTGTCTGGTGAGTTGCTTAGTCTTCGTGATGCTGTTTGTTCACTGATGTTCTCTAACAAACCATTGAGGCCGTCACAAAACAGGTGTATTTATACTGAGATTAAATTACACACAGCTGGACTCTATTGACTAGTTAAGTGACTTCTGAAGGCAGTTGATTGCACTGGATTTAATTTAGGGGTGTTAGATTACAGGGGGCAGAATACTTTTGCACGCACACTTTTCAGATTTCTATTTGATTAAAATTTTGTAAACCATGTATCATTTTCGTTCCACTTAACAATTATGTGCTACTCTGTGTTGGGCTATCATTTAAAATCTTCATAAAATTAAATTCATTTTTTTTCACAATTCACTTAAATGTAGTTTTGTGGTTGTAAGGTGACAAAATGTGAAATTTTAAGGGGTATGAATACTTTTGCAAGCCACATACAGAAGTTATAAAATGGTTCGATCTTACCAATCAGTAGACTAACAAGGGCAGTATCATAAAACTGTCCCTTTTGGTGACTGTACCTAATTGTCCTTACATGTTTCCTGGTAGGCAAAACCTTTGTCTAATCTTGTCCAAGTTCAGTCTACAGTGGTGGATAGCCTCCTGCCTGTATTCCGACAGGGTGGTAAATGTGCCATAAACATATGCTTAACGGTATGTTCACACAGCAGAAAATGAAGAGGAATTCCTCTTCATTTTCCGCCGTCGGCATTTTCTAGCTGAGACGGGATGCTGATGCAGTTCATCGGCATTCCGTCGTGGCATCCCGCTGCTGATTAGATCAGCATCTTAAAGAGGTTGTCCAGGCTAAACAATATTTTATTAGGCCATGGGAGGTCAAAAAGGAAAAAAAAAAAAACTTACTCGCCTGTCCCCAATGCTCCAGTGTCCTCCCAGGGCATTCCACTCGGCTGTGATTCTTCTTGCTGATGAATTTCTCGCCAGCTTCCCGATTCCCTTCCGCTGAGGCCGCTGGGGGACAGTGAACTAAGGGGGGCATTAAATTTGTATACGGGGCCACTGCTGGAGTTATTTAGCAATAAATGTGTATTGTATAACATTTGAAAGGAAAGCGGTCCATCATCTTCTAATTTTTTTTCTATGTGCGGCCTATTTGCCTAGCTGAGTTTGAGAACCCTGTTCTAGACAATGTACATTTGGTTGGTTAACAAGAGATAAACTAATGATGGAAAGTATAATGGCTGTTACCACGTTCATTTTTTTCCAAGATATGGCAAGATAAGTGGTATGAGATTGATTGATTCAATTTGTAAACTAAAAACATTTTTTTCAAATTTGTTGATCTCATGCTATGAAGTGTGGTATCTCGAAACAGTTGGAAAGGTAAATAGAACTGCATAACCAGCCTTTTCACAATTATGTTATTATAAGTATCGCTCAGCTTCCACTTGTAAGACTGTTACATAATGGAACTTAAAAAGATCACCCAACTTCCAGACCACAACCAGTGAAATTCCTTTCCTCTGGCATCTGATAATCTAAATAAATTTATAATCCAATGCCTGTCACTAGAACAAAATTAAAGTATTTTGGTAACAGAACATCAAGTAAAGATAACTGATAGGAGCTTTCACTAAGCATAAAGCAACATTGTATTAGGGGATGTACACACTACGGTTATTACAGTCCGTTACTCTTCTTTGTCATAGGATGAGAGCAACGGACATTAACGGTATTAGAGTGATGGATGCCCCCTCAGTTTGCGTCCGTTCCCCTTGACTAGAATGTAAAAAAAAAAAAAAAAGGCAGAGGCTTTCTTACATCATGTTTGTTTACTTTTTTAACTGAAGAAGGCTTCGTCATGTTTTTTTACATTCAGCATTCGGGTGAAGTCAGAGGGGGCTCATCTGCAACTGTTTAATGTCCATTGCTCTAATCCTGTGATGAATGAAAGCAACAAACATTAAATAACGGTAATGTGAACCCACCCATAGCAAAGTGCATGTTTACGTTTGCTTTTGAGCTTTCTTTGTGAAAGTTTCTACCTTTTACAAGACATCTTTATATCGTTTTCTATGAACTTAATAATTCAGAATTTATGATAATCCAGCATTTATCCGTCCTCAATTATACCAGTTTATCATCTCCATTATATGGTTATTCATTTTTATCTTCCATTTGATATTATTCTAAATAATATATTGGTAAAACAATGCTGATCTTCCTGGTATAATTGTCCAGTGGGAGCAGTGTATGTGTATTCTACAGTCTGTGGGTCAGGAATGTGGCGCAGTGCAGAATGTTCACATTTTCCCACACAAATTGGAACAAAAGTAGCTTAGTCAATAAGTAAATGTTTAGCTTCTTGTCGTTTTGAGAATTGGAATATTCATTAAAAGAAAGATAACTAATGCACTTTTTATAGCAGACATGTGAGATGTTAGAGGACATGGTTTGGCAAGAAAACAGAAATATTCAGGCAGACATCTTGTCCATAATTTTCATTTTTACATGACAGAAGTCATTGTTATATACAGCAGCATCTTTTGGGTTGGCTTTTTTTTTTTTTCTTCTTTTTTTTTTTTTTTAATTTAGTAGTTGTAAAACTGTATTGTGGCAAACATTATAATGTTTGTATGAACCTTATACTGCATATTTGCCGGAACAGAAACTTGCTGTCAATTGTGTTTTTTGTATGTTGGTGCATTAGGCTAGGGCTACACAACAATTTTGCCGGGGGCACATTTCACACCATCAAAGATCACACTTTAACTATGGTATATTGCAGCATATTGAAAGTGAATGGGGTTGTGTTGCAACTCAGAGATTACATGACCCTACAGTTGCAAGATATCCAACCCTACCTGATTTTTTGCAACTATAATGTCATGGTCGTTGCTAGCTGTGAGTCACTGTACTGAACTTTTCAAAAGACTATCTGGAATCCAGAAGTCTTGTATTTCTCAATGCCCTCCTGATGCACCAGCTTTTGGTCAAATGACCAACCCTGCTGTACATCACTTACTTCTCCACTTGTGTCAAGAGTAGAGATGAGCGAGCTGGGTTCATGATGAATTTTCAAAAAATCTCAGGTTCGCCATTCTTGGGTCATTATTATACTCTGGGATCTCTTCAGGAAAAAAAAAATGTGAGGAAACAAATTCTAATACCTGTCTTTCACCACCCCTCTGGGGCTTCGATGCAGCCTCTGGTTTTCACCACCTTTTTCATTTTCCAGCCTCCTGGGTGACATCACTGGCGCTTGGTCACTGATGAGGCTGATGTTATTGGGCCTCAGCGGTCATATGACATCTGAAGCCCAACCGCAAGCCTCAGTGGTGACCAAGCGCCAGTGATGTCACCCAGGAGGCCAGAAGAGGGCGTTAGAGAGGATTGGATTCTGTGGTGGAGCCTTGGTGAGGAGAGGGGAAATGTGAGTGTCAGTGTTTTTTATTTTTTTTCTATCTCTTCCCTGCGCTATCTCTTATTATACAATGGGGCTTGAAGAGACCCCAGAGTATATTAATACCTCTTCCGTTCTGTCCATAACCAAAACTTGGAGAACCTTGCAAATATCTGCAAAATAAATCTTGCAAGGTTTGCCCATCATTATTCAGGACGGGAGGCCAAAATACAATACTTCAGGCAGTCTTTTATAAAGCACACTGTAATCCAGACGGGGATGCAGCAAATATTTACAGTATGTAAGTGGGACCTTCTGCTGCATTTAATACAGTGCTGGACGTTTCAATTCCCCTGATAGCCCCTTTAATCTGGCCCTGTTTCCAACACAAAAGAATTGTTCACAACCCTTTACATCAGTTGTCAGGTTTAGAATATGAAGGCCTTTGGGATTAAATGTGAGCACTGCTAGAGTTAAAAACTTAAAGCTGGCCATGCTAATGAGATTTTTGAGCTTTTTGTTCAGAGATAAGCTGCTGCCAGACATCTGTGGTAGCACCTTTCTATGCACTTGTATTGGTACATATGCACATGCGCAGTCAAGCTCTCCATGCATGTATATAGGGAAATTGGGCAAGATAGCTGTCGCCCAAATGCACAAGCCTGGCTTGGCAAATCAGTGCAAGTCTACAAAATTAGAGACAGGTGGCTTAATTTCCCTTGAACAAAATGATTGGACAGTTGAAATCCAACTGGCCGATCCTTATTCCTCCCCCCCCCTTTTTTTTTTCCAGTCAGGCCACAGATCTAATGTGTATGGGCTGCCTTAGTGTTGTAGAGATCCCATTGAAATTAGATAGTGTGCATTGTTTTCAGTGAACATTTCCAGTCGTGCAGAGAAGAGAACTGAACTGGACATTGTACGACAACTAATAGATGAGGAATCCTGACCATAAGGAAATGGAGACAGGGCCCTTCTAATAGATTAGTGGGCCCTGTTCAAAATATTTTTTAATTGGGCCCTCCTACACATAATTTTAATGTCCCTTTAAATAGCCTCCACATCAGTCCCCCCTTCTCCATCATTCTCTGGCATTTTATACAAATAGGATAAAAAAAGTTATACTCCCTATACTTGTCCAGTTCCCATGAACATGCCTGCAGACTGCGGCAGTAATGATATCAGCGGCTCAGCACTCATCGCCCCTCCCTGCAGCAGTCATCATTAGCACGGAGCTCACAGTTCTGTGCTCCACTATTGTATTCATTCTGTGTTTTAAGGAGTTGAAATTGATACCCGCCATCCAGAACAGCAGGAAAGCACCTGAAATGCGGGACTGTGCTGTTCGTTCAGGGTTGGCTGAGGAGACCCCACTACTGTAGGGCCTGGAGTAGATGCACCTTCGGTTAAAGCAGCGCTATGTAGAGGAGTTCTCTGACAAGCAAAAGGCTTATTAAAGAGCAAATATATACATGATGAAAGTGCTGATGTGCATATTTTCTTTAACCTAAATTTAGCATCAAAGAACTGCATTTTTTTTCTTCCTTCATTTAATGGATTGAGTGACTTCTGTTAACAGTGTCCTAGTTTTTTGTTTCCCTTTTATCACTGAAAATAAGGAAACAAACATTACGTTGCATTTTAACATTCAGAACCTACTAATATAGGGAATTATACATAAACTTATATGGTAGCCTAAATCTAGCTGTCTGTGAACCAGATGGGGGAATAGAAAGGGCAAGAAAAGCGTTTGTCTAGGGCCACACAGCAACATTTGTCACGCAACTAAAAATCGCATTAAAATTGCACAACAAAATGCATGATTTTTATGTCACATAATGCGATTTTGTTGCATGCATCTGCAGCTGCCTGTTTTTTTTTCTTTTTGTACCTTAAAGATTGAAATGTACTTTCTGCGCTAATACACATGAGTTAAACGATACAGGCAATGATCTGCACAGTAAGCATAATTAAAGCAAAGATTAGAAAGAAAGCCATTTTAGTTTTGTGCAAGTCAGGTCATAGTTGCAGCATGTTGCGTGTCACATGCAACACCTTAGAAATGCATTGCATTTTTTGTCATACAATTTTTAATCATGACATGACAAATGTCGCCGCATAGCCCGTGTCTTGTAGTAGGAGGGGTAGTTATAAGAGAAGCTCTAGTTTACACAACAATGTTTTTTAATGTCTTACTTCCATGTGTGCTTAAACTTAAACTTACAGGCTAGAAACGTGGTGGCGAACCTATGGCATGCGTGCCAGAGGTGGCACTCAGAGCCCTCTCTGTGGGCACCCATCTGTGGAGCCACTAAAACATTGTACTGTGTGGGGGCCACTGCGGAGCGCATTGTACTGTCTGGGGGCCCCTTCACTATTTGCAGTGCCTTGTGAAAGTATTCGGCCCCCTTGAACTTTTAAACCTTTTGCCACATTTCAGGCTTCAAACATAAGGATATAAAATTTAAATTTTTTGGTGAAGAATCAACAAGTGGGACACAATTGTGAAGTGGAACGAAATTTATTGGTTATTTTAAACTTTTGTAAAAAATAAAAAACTTAAAAGTGGGGCGTGCAATTTTATTCGGCCCCTTTACTTTCACTGCAGCAAACTCACTCCAGAAGTTCAGTGAGGATCTCTGAATGATCCAATGTTGTCCTAAATGACTGACGATGATAAATATAATCCACTTGTGTGTAATCAAGTCTCCGTATAAATGCACCTGCTCTGTGATAGTCTCAGGGTTCTGTTTAAAGCGCAGAGAGCATCATGAAGACCAAGGAACACACCAGGCAGGTCCGTGATACTGTTATGGAGAAGTTTAAAGCCGGATTTGGATACAAAAAGATTTCTCAAACTTTAAACATCCCAAGGAGCACTGTGCAAGCGATCATATTGAAATGGAAGGAGTATCAGACCACTGCAGATCTACCAAGACCCGGCCGTTCCTCTAAATTTTCATCTCAAACAAGGAGAAGACTGATCAGAGATGCAGACAAGAGGCCCATGATCACTCTGGATGAACTGCAGAGATCTACAGCTGAGGTGGGAGAGTCTGTCCATAGGACAACAATCAGTCGTACACTGCACAAATCTGGCCTTTATGGAAGAGTGGCAAGAAGAAAGCCATTTCTCAAAGATATCCATAAAAAGTCTCATTTAAAGTTTGCCACAAGCCACCTGGGAGACACACCAAACATGTGGAAGAAGGTGCTCTGCTCAGATGAAACCAAAATCGAACTTTTTGGCCACAATGCAAAACGATATGTTTGGTGTAAAAGCAACACAGCTCATCACCCTGAACACACCATCCCCACTGTCAAACATGGTGGTGGCAGCATCATGGTTTGGGCCTGCTTTTCTTCAGCAGGGGCAGGGAAGATGGTTAAAATTGATGGGAAGATGGATGGAGCCAAATACAGGACCATTCTGGAAGAAAACCTGTTGGAGTCTGCAAAAGATCTGAGACTGGGACGGAGATTTATCTTCCAACAAGACAATGATCCCAAACATAAAGCAAAATCTACAATGGAATGGTTCACAAATAAACGTATCCAGGTGTTAGAATGGTCAAGTCAAAGTCCAGACCTGAATCCAATCGAGAATCTGTGGAAAGAGCTGAAAACTGCTGTTCACAAACGCTCTCCATCCAACCTCACTGAGCTCGAGCTGTTTTCCAAGGAAGAATGGGCAAGAATTTCAGTCTCTCGATGTGCAAAACTGATAGAGACATACCCCAAGCGACTTGCAGCTGTAATCGCAGCAAAAGGTGGCCCTACGAAGTATTAACTTAAGGGGGCCGAATAATTTGGCACGCCCCACTTTTCAGTTTTTTATTCTTTACAAAAGTTTAAAATACCCAATAAATTTTGTTCCACTTCACAATTGTGTCCCACTTGTTGATTCTTCACCAAAAAATTTAAATTTTATATCCTTATGTTTGAAGCCTAAAATGTGGCAAAAGGTTGAAAAGTTCAAGGGGGCCGAATACTTTCGCAAGGCACTGTATGTCACACAGTATCTGTTTTATACCAGACATGTGATATTAGAACAGGCTGTAATAACATTGCACGTCACTATAAAACAGATCCTGAGCGATGTAAATATTGAATATTAATTGTTCAAGATTATAAGTCTACCAAATGCAAACTGTTACCTTTCAGTACAAAGTTGTTTGTATTATTGAAAGCGCTGTAAAACCCCTATTCACACGACTGTATTTTGCGGGTCTGTAATTGTCTGCAATTGTGGATCCACACAGTATTAAGGTTAAATTGCCGTGTTGGTGCTTTGTGATGCATTAGTGGGTTTTGGGTTGCAGTTTGGGCACTCTGTCTCTAAAAGGTTCTCCATCACTGGACTAGAAGAATGACACTGCCAATGTCCGTATGACATCACCTCTTGGCTGTGCTTTGCCATTGCGCAGCTTTTAATCTTTGTCATAGTTGCATTATGTGAACTTAATCACTATCCCATACAATATACACATCCTTTGAAAAGTGGTACTTTTCAAAGGATATGTATATGTGGACAGAGTTCAATATGGGCGCTTTGTGCAGCATTTATTATTGTTTTACTTTAAAGGGTTTATATTAAAAGTACATGACTGTAAATGGTGGCGATATCCACATGCTGCAGAGTAACGTGACATCACAACAATGTGGTCATACAACTTTCAGGCTAAGGACCCACATTGCGGAAATGCAGCTTTTTTTGTTGCAGATTTTGCTGCAGTTTTTTGAGCCCAAGCCAAGAATGGCTACAAAAGGAGTGGGAAATGTATAAGAAGATCTTATATTTCTCCCTTCTGCTTAATTCACTCCTAGGCTTGGCTCATAAAACAGCAGCAAAATCTGCAACAAAAAAAGCTGTGTTTCTACCACGTGGGGCCTCAGCCTCACATGGGATATGCCAGATGAGTCAGTGACTATGTGGTCATTTAAGTATGCTACCTGGCTGCATTGAAGTGACATCACAAGGACAGTATACTACTCCACAGACCGTATTTAAGGGACCGTTTGGTTGCCAATGAGTGTATGGTGCATAGTTAAAATACCTGGTGCCTTCCTTTTTAAATTTCCTTTTTCTGGTATGATTCCTAAATTTCCAGTTTCCTATATTCTGTAAAAAGTCCACCAGCTTCTCAGGCTACTAATTACAATAATAAGAAGACTAGACTTCGGAGTATCCACCCAGGAAAATTTAAGAAGTAGAATAGAGCACCAGGTATTGTATTTTGAGATCTATTGTGAGGCAAAGAGTGCTTTAAAAAAGACAGAATGCAAAGAAGGATTTAGCTTTCATTTTAGAAATTTTGTTTTTGAGATCTAATGTCTATGAGAGCTTCTTGACTGCTCCTAGATGGGAGATATCAGGGTAATGAAGGAAGGGGCCTGTTGGACTATCACCAATGTGTTTACGTGACAACTATTGCATTTGTCCAGCTTTCAAGTCTCCCTGCAGATTATTGACCTGGAATGAGATTCCTCCATTTTTTATTTGACTTTTCTGTGTTTTGTCTAAACTTATAGCCACAAGAACAGATACAGAAGCTTTTGTGGATGGACCATTTTGCTGAGTATGGGAGGACAGTTTGTATGTTCCGCACAGAGAAAATCCGTAAGCTTGTTGCTATGGGAATACCCGAATCCCTGCGTGGAGAACTATGGCTCATCTTTTCAGGTAGTCAATCAAATTCTATCCGAAAAGTATTTATAAACATAGTATTTTTTGCTTAGTATCTATCTCTAGTCCAAATAGACAGCCACTACTTTGCCATCAGCCATCCACAGTTTGCCCGTGGTCAGTGCCTGGCAATAGATAACCCTGTAATGACCACCTTTTAGGGAGTGTGGTAGGAATGGGCCACATCTAAAACTTTTCCACCATAACAATTGTGAAATTGATATGTATCCCAATAATTGACTGTATATTACAATACATAGAACAATCACAAGTGATAAATATATAAATGTGTATACTTGTTGGCTTGAACCATATACACTGCCACATTGACATATGCCATGGATCAGAACCACCGCATAAAGCAGTCTATATGCATAGGTCCTCTTTATATAGCATAATTCTTCATTACTTTTCTGTTTGAAAGCCTTAGTTACACAATGTTTCCTTACATACAGATGCAGTGAATGACCTGGCCACTCATCCCGGTTATTACAACAGACTGGTAGATGAGTCAATGGGTAAAAGCTGTATGGTGAGAGAAGAGATAGAGCGTGATCTCCATCGATCACTACCAGAGCATCCAGCCTTCCAAAACGAAACTGGCATTGCAGCTCTGAGAAGAGTGCTTACTGCTTACGCCTACAGAAACCCTAAAATAGGATACTGTCAGGTAATGCATTAGAGCACAGCCTTAGCTACATGTTAAAGGGGATTTCCCTGTTTTTACAAGTTTCTGCAATTATGTTGTGTGTGGGAAATCCGCAGTATTTACTGTAGCATCAAAGTTGGATGACTTTTAGCAAACCTCATCCACACACTTCTGAAAAAGATTTCAGTGGAATCGATGATTTTGAATCTGTAGTATGTCACTTCTGAAGTGGTTTTTAAGACTGTGGATTTCCTGCTGAAAAAAATCTACAGTCTAACAGTCCAGTTTGAACAGACTCTTTAAATGGGTTTTCTGGCCCCCAAATTGTTTTTTCATACTGATGACCTATCCACAGAATAGGACATCACTATGTGATATGTGCGGAGACTGGGTATAGGACCTCCACAAATCAGCTGTTGCAGCAGCTTCTGGGTGCCCGAAGCTACTAATGGATGGCAAATGCATACAGCACCGCTACTATTTAAGTAATAAGAGCAGTGCAGGAGCCCCATCCACTGCCTAGCGGTGCTCTGGGGAATTGTAGTGCTGCATGAACTGCCTGTCCACTAGCGGCTTTGGGTACCCAAAGGCTGCTGCAATAGCTGATCTTTGCAGGGTCCAGATGTTAGACATCTAGAGATCACATACTGATGACCTATCCTATCAGTATGAAAAAACAATTTGGGGCTGGAAAACCTTTAAAGGCTGGAGCCCCATGTACCATAAATGCAAAAGCCATGTCGTTTTACAGTCCTTGCAAAGTGGATGGTATTCTGGCTAATCCCATCCACACATTGCAGAATAATATCTGCAGTGGACATGCTGCGATTTTAAAAACTGTTGTGATTTTGTAAATCATAGCATGTCAATTATACCTACAAAAATGCGTTTCCGCCGCGGTTTTTACCGCATCGTTTTTTGGCTTGCGGCTCACTACGTGAGGCCTTAGCCTAAGAGAGTAATAGGAGTGTTTAAACATATTCTAACCTATTTTTTATGACTATGCATTGTTTTTTACTTTTATTCTAACACTGTTGTAATCTTTTTACATTCTATGCATCCCAAATTGCATTTCTGTTATGCACCTACGTATTTCATGGATGTTTTCGCACTTTCCTTCTAATGATCCTGTGCTTTGTAGTATTCACCCAAAATGCCAGGTCACATGTCTATGTTATATAAATCCTGATCTGACAAATGTACATGGCCTTTTTTCTTTTCTTCAATTAGTCCATGAATATTCTCACGTCAGTGTTACTACTTTATGCCAAGGAAGAAGAGGCATTTTGGCTGTTGGTTGCAGTATGTGAAAGGATGCTTCCGGATTATTTTAATCACAGGGTTTTAGGTAAGTTAATCGTATGTAATCAGTTAGATTTTTGCCATCTTCTGGTGAAGAAAAGAATTACAGTTCCTTTGCACTGGATTTAGCAGTAGAGAAGTACCGCCATCGTGTGGATGAAAATAGGACCACCATTTAAAAAAGTAGTAAATTAATTATTTTGTTTAAAGGAATTATATCATTGTAATAAGTTGGAGGCACCAATAAAAGAATTGTTCACGTCATGCTCAGAGCCTATTTTTGATGTTAAAAAGAAAGTTTCTTTCAAATATAGGAGAGCCTATTAGTGACATATCCCTTTGTATCCCTTTGTCCTCTGGAGATCGTTTCTGTGTATATCTGTCAGAGAAGGCTCTTAAAGGGGTTGTCTGGGATAAAATATGAATTAACCCCTAAACTAAACCCACTCCTCCCGCCTAAGTTCTAATTTACTTCTATTTTTAAAAAAAATCTATAATCGCCCATATCCCTGGAGCAACCCCAGGGACATTTTCTAATAATCCGGTTACGTTCCGTTTCACCGCTTCCAAAACGGAACATCACCAGTACTCCCCCCACCCCCAACCCCATCAATACTTACGTGTCTTCCTGTCCAGGAACGGCTCTTCCCCTCTTCCTCTCAGCAAGCGCTTGCACAGTCTGCAGGTGCCTGCGACACATGCGCAGTAGAGATGGCACTCCATCTCTACTGCGCAGGCGTCACAGGTGCTTCTGGTCTGTGCACGGGCTAGGAGAGTGGAAGAGAAGCGTCTCCAGCCTTTGCACAGTGAAGGAGAATGGAGGAGCCGTCTCCCAGAGAGGAAGATAGGCAAGTATGATGCGTTGGGGAGGACTAGTAGTGGACAGGATAGCTTAGTTGGGGGGGGGGGGCTAGTAGTGGGTGGGATAGCTTAGCTAGTGAGACAGGGATGGGGGTGTAATGGAGTGAGAGAGGAGGGGGGCAGTGAGAGGGAGGTAGTGTGAAAAGTACACAGGAAGCTACACAGCAGGAAGTTACACCATGTAAACAAATGCAGAGGATGTCAGGAGCTCCCACAGACACACAGAAATCACTCAAAACACTGCTAAAGGTACAGTGGGGAAAAAAAAGTATTTAGTCAGCAACCAATTGTGCCAGTTCTCCCACTTAAAAAGATGAGGCCGGCCTGTAATTGACATCATAGGTAGACCTCAACTATGAGACACAAAATGAGAAAACAAATCCAGAAAATACTTTTTTTTTCCCCACTGTATATGGCTGTACTTATTAACTCATTACTAGCACTAACAGACCTTAAAAAAAAAAAAAAAAAAAGTTTGTTTTTTTTGCCCGGAAAACCCCTTTAATGTCACGTGAACGGATCTTTAAGTGCAATTTCTTTTAATGTTCTTTCATGCCAATTTTTTTTGTTTTGGTTGCAACAAAAAAATCTGATCTATTCATGTGTTTGCTTCAGTTTGCATTTGTTTTTGTAAAACATGCTTTTCCATTCAACAAAAATATTTTTTTTTTCTACAAGAACACATGCAAACTAATGCAAATGAAAAACACATCAGTTTTTTACTGCATCCAACAAAAATACCCTATTCCCTGCCTGGCGCAAAAATGTATTCTAATAGCATCCTTACTACTTTGCTTTGAGTAGTCTAGTAAATGTGTTTATGACTTCAGTGCATATCAGAAATAAAATAAAGTATTCAATGAGAGCTGATATATTCCATGCAAGCTTTTTCCTGCCGCAAGCTATGATTAACACGTTCTTCACTGTAGTCAATAGCTGAGTGGTAGGACAAGTAAGCTTGCATCAAATATACCCTCCTCACAGTGCCCGCTCACTGAACTTTTTTTATTGTCTTTAAGCAAAAACATGTAAATGAGATTAAAATCAAGAATTGAAGATTTTATTTTTTAGGCAAAAATTGCTCAGCTCTATATTCAGTTTATTAATACCACAGGTTTAGAACTGTTCTTCTATCTTAACATTATTACATATAATTGTAAAGAGTTAATCTGCTACGGATCCAGATGTAAAATGGTAGATTCTAAGTTATATTGGTTTTCTGCTTTCTTATCTTGGCATATACTTGACAGGGGCCCAGGTTGACCAATCGGTTTTTGAAGAACTCATACATGAGCGGCTTCCTGAGCTGGCAGAGCATATTACTGACTTATCCACATTGGCTTCCATATCCTTGTCATGGTTCTTGACGCTGTTCATCAGTATTATGCCCCTGCAGAGTGCTGTCAATGTTGTGGACTGCTTCTTTTTCGATGGTATCAAGGCTGTCTTCCAGATCGGACTGGCAGTTCTGGATGCCACAGCAGTTGAATTGTGTAGCAGTAAAGATGATGGACAGGCATTAATGATTCTGAGCAGGTTAGAGACTTTTTTTTTTTTTTAATCTCGTTTGTCTGTTTTTCTTTACTTCACTTCAGGCATAAATTTTAGAAAAGTAATAATAACCTCTATGACCAAATCTGTTAATCATATGTTATGTCAAAAAGTAGATTTCTAGCAAGTATTTAAAATAACATAGAATCCCTTTAAAGGATTATGTTATCATTGGGGAAACATGTTTTTAACTGAAGCAGTGTTGGAATAGCCTTTATAAAAGCTATTCTACTCCTACCTTTACTTTTCTTCTCCTCGCCGCCATTTGTCCAAAAAAACATTTTATTCTCATATGTAAATTATGCTTAGGGGGCAGCAGGGGCGTTCCCTCTGTGCTCCTAGCACTCCGCGTCATCGCCGCAACCCGCCTCCAGCGCTGTTTTTTCACGCCCCCTACATCATCATCTTTTCATCTTGCATCTGCTTCTTGCTCCATCGGCCATTTTTCTGGAGTACGCTGGTGTAAGAAAGTAAACAAAAATGGCCACCGGAGCCACTTTGAGTACAGGCAGTACAAACATTTTTGTTTAGTTTTTTACACCAGTGTACTTCAGAAAAATGGCTGACGGAGAAAACAGATGCAAGATGAACAGAAGATGATGCAGGGGGCGTGAAAAAGCAGTGCTGGAGGCGATTTGCGGCAATGACGCGGAGTAATCGGCGCACAGGGTGAACGCCCCCCGATGCTCCCTGAGCATAATTTGCATATGAAAATAAAAAAATTTTTTTGGACAAACGGCAGCGAGGAGAAGAAAAGTAAAGGTAGGAGTAGAATAGCCTTTATAAAGGCTATTCCAACATTGCTTCAGTTAAAAACACATTTCCCCAGTGATACACTCCCTTTAATAGCCCCACCATGGGGAAATTCAGTGTGTTTGATAATTGAGTTGTCCATTGCTACCTAAAATCCTAGTAAGGAATCTTTAGGGCTGTGCATTAAGCATTTGCTGTGCCAATGATATTGCTGTGTATTTTGTATATACCTTCAGCTGCTAATGAAAATATTGCTGTGACTAGATTTTTAGAGCATGTCAGGAATAAGGAGAGCCCTCTGCCCCAGACTGGAAACTTGCACAGTTTATTGAATAATGAACAGGAGCTTTACCCAGTTACTGACATTGCAGATTTAATACGGGATTCCTATGAGGTATGTAAATGAAAGCCTGAAATAGCTAAAAAAAAAAAAAAAAACAATAAATATACCATACTATATATTCTAGCTATGGTCTCATCTCATGCTTGTTTAAAGGGGTTTTAAGTGATCATTATATCAGATCAGTGGGGACTGACTCTTACCAGCCCTGCTTTCCAGGAGCTTGAAGGGAATGCTTCAACGTTATCATTTACTGCTGCGCTCTTGAGTCACTTGTAAATGGATGTGTTCTCTTTTAAAGTGACAGATTTTGTCATTGTGCTGTTATCGCAAATAAAATTAATGATTTGCTGTATGTCATTCCAGAAATTTGCTAATGGCTCTGTTGAACAGATTGAACACTTACGCTGTAAACATAGGATCCGTGTTCTTCAGAGCCATGAGGAGACTACAAAACAAAATGTTGTGAGTACCTTATAGAGGGCTAATGGGAAAACCATTGTAATCTGCTCCAGATCCCCATTAACATGCATGTTCACACAGCCAAATCTCCATGTTGTTTCACTACAAATACATGGGGGTTGTTAGAAATATATCTTGACCTCTCAAGAGCCTCTGGTCTGTTGCAGAGGTTATAAAATCACAAGCAGGCCAACCTATAGTTTCATTGATATCAGATACAGTGAAACTGCTCAGGAAGGTCACCCTTATCCAGACCAAACTTTGTTACAGATTGTCAGTTTCACCATATGTACTATATTTTGCATACTAGATATCTTCTTTGAAAAAGTCCTCTCCTCTTCCTGCAAGGCCACTTTTAACAGTAAATTTGGTGTTTGTCTCAAAGGTTTCACTATAGGTATAGGTTGCAGATTGTTAGATGCCATAACCCAAAAAGAACTTCTTTGTGCCAGATGCTGTAGTCTCACCAGAGGTCTGTTTTTCATTTTTAGCTTAGAGTTGTTGCACCAGATGTGTCCTTTCTACATGAGGATTTAGAAGATCTTTTTGACATGTTTAAGGTAAGGGTCATGCTGTGTGACTGTGAGGGCACAATCTCCATGTCACTTTGTAGCTTATGTCCTTGCCTTCATCACTCCTACTGTGCAGTGTACATTTTCAGGAGAAAGAACTGCAGGCGTGCCGGGGGTTGCCGACCCCTGGTGTAAAATATGCCGACCCGACCCCTTACTGTCAGCTGTGCACGCACCTGTAGTTCAAGGCTTTGCCTTATACCATGTAGACTTTATCTGTTAAATACCAATTATAGTATCTAGGTTTATGTATTAGGCGCTGGACACACTTCCAAAAGTTATTTTCCATCACGTTCCTGTTTGAAGGATAGATTATTGGAATATGCTACACGATTTTATCAAGTATGAAAAATATGCAATTCTGAAACTTGAATAAACCTAACTGTTCGCCACTTTTAACTCCTAAGTGCCTATGTTTTTTGTTTTTTCAGAGAGAGCATTTCATCAGTTGTTACTGGGAAGGGACATCTTCATTAGTTGACCGCCATGACCCCAGAAGGCCCTATGCAGAACAGTACAAGATTGATAGTCGACAGTTTGTTTCCCTCTTCAGATTGTGCTCGCCCTGGGTTTGGGGTTCACACACACAAGTTTTAGCAGAAAGAATGTTCCGTTTACTGGATGAAAATCAGGACCACCTGATTGAGTTCAAGTCTTTTGCATGGTGTTTAGGTAATTTTTTTTTGTGTATATGGTTATAAAATTATTCTTATGTGATGACTTATTTTATCTATATTTTTTTCTCAGACATTATTTATCATGGTGAAATGAATGAAAAAATCAAGTTGTTATATAGACTTCATATACCACCAGGTAAGATGTCTGCATCATAAAAAGCTTGATGTCTAGACATAGACACGTACACAGGCTACTGCATGGTGAATTTTAATCTGGTCTTTAATCTGTGCTACACTGCAGTATAGTAAAAGTAAATGGCAACCTATTACAACTTGCAGGTTGGTGCAACATTACAGTGGCAAGAATTGTGCTGCTGGATATTTCTTGTGATTGCAGTGTTCCAGTGGCAGCAACCTTTGAATAACACACCCATTCTGTTTTTAACTGTGGGCTCTGCCTCTAACATAAAGATTGATAGGTCTTGATGCTAGAAAACCAGATTCTCTGATAGATATGGCTCTGCCCTGGGTGCACCAAACTGCTCATTTGTTTACAGTTTACAAACCTGACAGACTGCTGTTCCACTATCACTTTTAGGTTGCTATGATACTGCGTCTTATGTATATGCTTAATGTGTATGTAAAACTCACAATATGTGACATTCATCCCCTACAGTGGGGAAAATAAATATTTGATGCACTGGTAATTTTGTAAGTTTTCCCAACTACAAAGAATGGAGAGGTCTCCAAACCTGAACCCAATCGAAAATCTTTTGAGAGACCTGAAACTCAATGTAGTCCAGCGAAAGCCCTGAATTCTGAAAGATCTGGGGAAGATCTGTATGGAGGAGTGGGCCAAAATCCCTGCTGTGGTGTATGCAAACTTGGTCAAGAACTATAGGAAACATCTGACCTCTGTAATTGCAAACAAAGGTTTCTGTACCAGATATTATGTTCTGTTTTTCTATTGTATCAAATACTTATTTCATGCAATAAAGTGCAGATTCAGTATTTAAAAATCATACAATGTGATTTTCTGGATTTTTTTTTTTTTTTTTATTCTGTCCCTCACAGTTGAAGTGTACCTCCGATAAAAATTATAGACCGCTCCATTCTTTGTAGGTGGGAAAACTTGCAAAATTGCCAGTGTATCAAATACTACTTTTCCCCACTGTATATGTGCCTCTTTTAGCCTCCTTTGGGTGAATTAGGTTCAGTGGCTCCATGTAACATAAAAACTGGGAGTTCTCTGGCATCTACATCAAATGTACACATAATACACACTGTGAAAATAGCCTTAAAACTCTGCTGAAGGATGCACCATTTTTCAGTTTAATAGCATTTCCTTCTGTAAAGTTGTATAAAGTTCTATATAGCTATTTTGTTTATGGGAAAATTAGGTGACGTCCAGAATTGACAGCTTATATGGGGCGACACTCTTGTTTAGTAACATACAAGAGTTTATATAAATTACATTTCAAGGTCTAAGTCTGTCTTGTTGATTTGGTCAAGTTTTCTAATTTTGCATTATTTTTTTTTGTGACAGCTCTTACAGAGAATGACCATGACTGTCAATCACCACTCAAGGGGCCACTTTTATCTACCACTAGACCACTAAAGCTTACAAAACCAAATGGTATGTATACATTTTACACATTGACACTGTTTATTACTTAAACTCTTACAGACGGAGCATCTCCTGCTATTGTATGTGGCCTTTATTTATTAGGCCTAATTCATTCATCTGCAGATTTTTCATTTCCACTGTTGTTTCCTGTAGTGAAAACTGGTTCACTAAAAACCTGAAAAACCTTTTGTCCACAGGCGGCGAAAAAGATTATCAAAAACAACTAAAGCAAATGTTAAGAGACTTGGCAAGAGAGAAAGATAAAAGCACAGAAAAAGAGCTTCCCAAAATGACCCAGGTATAGTATCTGTGCCAATCCCTTATTCATGGTAGAGCCAAGTCCAATACGCTTTCAACTTTCTTGATGCTGTTTGGGAAACTTGTATATCACTGAAAGCGCGTGGAATACAAATTAAAATATAACTTTTATTGAATAATGCTCTTAAAAGCTAAACTGTCAACACACACAAAAAAGACAACAAACCAATGGATAAAAAAAAATGCATGGACCAACATTCCAGAGGATTACATCACTAGAGATGGAGGTGTCTGCACAGTCCTATTTAAAAATAAATAAATAAATAAAGGGGGGTGTTCCAAAAATCAGAGCCTAATTGTATAAAGCTCTCTGGTGGATCCCTGTAGTTTTGAACCGTATCTGTGTAGTTCCGACAATAATCAGACCTTAATCCCATTAAAAGTCTCACCAATTATGTGATAAAATAAAAAGTCTACTAGGGAATTATTGAGTGGATACAAGAGAAGAAAATAAAGCTCTCTTACTTAAAGGGGTATTCCCATGAACATAAACATTTTTAAATTTGCAGATAATTAAAAGTTAAACATTTTTGCAATTATAACTAATTAAACATTTTGTTGAATTTTAAAGATTATATGTAAATAACTTGTGGTCACAAGTTGTTTTTCTTGATCGGTTGCCAGTGGATACGACCATGAATGCAGGACCTTTCTAAGGTTAGAAAATCAGCTATGATTTCCTTATCGTAGCTGGGATATCTTCTGAAACATGTAGAGTCCCTTCCTGATAACCCAGCTACAATAAGAAAATCATGGCTGGGTTCCTGACAAGTCCCAAACAATAAAAATTTTCTGCATTTGTGGTCGTATCCATTGGCAACCGATCAAGACAACAGACTGTCACCACTGAGATAGTTAGAGGAAATCTTTAAAACTCTGCAGAATTTCTAACTACTTATATTTGCAAAAATGTTTAACTTTTAATTATCTACAAATATAGATATGATTATGTTCTTGGGAATACCCTTTTAATGCCTAAGGTAGGTATTATCCACACTTGGGGATTAATTATAAATCAACCAAACTAGTTGTAGCCCACACTATTAGCCATTAGTCCCCTTGACGCGTTTTCCCACTTAATATATACAAGAGGTTCCTCAGGTTATATAGACTAGGCAAATGAAATTAAAGTCCTAATAAACAGATTATTGCAGTTCAAACTGCATTTCCCAGAGCCCTGATACACACAAAAAGGCAGGTAAGACGTAATGAGTAACTCCACCCCCAGGCACACACGTTTGACTGATTTCAGGGCGGATGATTGGTATCTAAGCCTATCCATCATCAGCTGGAGGTTTCCATAGGAGCCGCACCCCTATTATGTGTAGCGTTGCTGATGAATTCAAAAATAACATTGTAGGAAATCTGGGGCACGTAGAGGTACAATAGAGGGTTCATGGATCTGTACAAAATAATACTGTAGAATGAGCTCTGAAGTTGTCGATTTTCCATACCACTTAAAAGACTGGACTACAATGTGAGCATGCATTGAGATTATGTGAAATGTCTAATTATCCATGATAAAGCTAATACACTGTACATTTGAAATTTCAGAAGGAATTTATCCAGTTCTGCAAAACATTGTACAGTTTATTTCATGAAGATCCAGAGGAAAATGATCTGTACCAAGCCATTGCTACAGTGACAACCCTTTTACTTCAAATTGGAGAGGTTGGACAGCGCAGCATTAGTATAAGTTCAGGTAGTGCTTCTGATGAATTTGTAGATTCAGAAAACTGTGCCTGCTCCTCAGACCAAGACTGTGTCTTCTCTGAGACCACCAGTACTCCAACCCATTCACTACCTGAAAGTGACTGGGTAGTTTCGCTGGAACATATACTGGCATCTCTCTTGACAGAGCAGTCATTGGTGAATTTTTTTGAGAAGCCATGGGAGCTGAAGCCAAAGCTAGAAAATGCTAAACTGAATCCATACAGCCTCAAGACTAATGGAATTAGCCAGCAATCCCCCATGTTGTACTAACATAAATCTTGCTGTCTCCTGGATTTTACAGTCTGACAGCTAGAGTGATGGCAATTCACTGATAAGGTGTGAACAGCACCAGTTATCCATATCTATAGATGTCCCAGCAACCTAATGGAATTTACCAAGGAATTTTTTGTTGATATGACACTAAATAGGTTACGTGAAGTAACAAGGAAGCAGTAACATGGTAGAGGAGACAAGACACCACTGACTTGACTATGTATTCTTGAGTTACCAAAGCACACTGGATGACATCTCGTTCTTAAGATGTATCACGTCTGTGAAACTATCCTGAGGAGATGAGACCCCTACACAACTTCCAAAACTCATTTATATCCAGTACAGGCATGCCAAACATTTCTTATTGTTGAATTTTGTTCACGGTTTGTCATTTGTCCAATCTTTGTATTTGTGAGTTCAGTTATGTTTTGTGTTTGCACTAATAATAATGTTTCAATGCTGGAAATTGAAACTTTTATTCTGTTCAATTTGCATTACAATTTTTATGTAGTTAAGATGTCGACTTGACTGACTTTTGTGCTTTTTGTCTTGGTTTGTGAACAGCTGCACTTTTCAATAAACATTTTTTTACATTATGACTCAAACTTAATCTGATGTTACAGCTTTTTATCGAAAGGTGTATTTACACATTGTGGTATATCAAAGATGTTGCAATATTTCAGCAAAAACCACAGTAGTTGAAGCACAAAGTGTAGATGCACGAAATCTCTAGTGGATGATTGTGCACATAAATATGACAGTGGCCAATGGATGGTGTGTTCTTTTTGCTAATGGTGTAAAAAAAAATTTTAACTATTGTGCAAGCATTGTTGAAGATTTTTGAAAGCTGAGATTCACAGTTTTAGCCATAAAAAAAAAAACTGTATCACTACTTAAAGCGTAACTAAACTTTTTAACAATTTTTGATTTTTTGGCAGTATTTGTGTCAGTAAATATACAGTGGGGAAAAAAAGTATTTAGTCAGCCACCAATTGTGCAAGTTCTCCCACTTAAAAAGATGAGGCCTGTAATTGACATCATAGGTAGACCTCAACTATGAGAGACAAAATATATCTAGAAAATCACATTGTCTGATTTTTTAAGAATTTATTTGCAAATTATGGTGGAAAATAAGTATTTGGTCAATAACAAAAGTTCATCTCAATACTTTGTTATATATCCTTTGTTGGCAATGACAGAGGTCAAACGTTTTCTGTTAGTCTTCACAATGTTGGCACACACTGTTGCTGGTATGTTGGCCCATTCCTCCATGCAGATCTCCTCTAGAGCAGTGATGTTTTGTGGCTGTCGCTGGGCAACACAGACTTTCAACTCCTTCCAAAGGTTTTCTATGGGGTTGAGATCTGGAGACTGGCTAGGATACTCCAGGACCTTGAAATACTACTTATGAAGCCACTCCTTCGTTGCCCTCGCGGTGTGCTTGGGATTATTGTCATGCTGAAAGACCCAGCCACGTCCCATGTTCAATAGCCTTGCTGATGGAAGGAGGTTTGCACTCAAAATCTCACGATACATGACCCCATTCATTCTTTCATGTACACTGATCAGTTGTCCTGGGCCCTTTGCAGAGAAACAGCCCCAAAGCATGATGTTGCCACCCCCATGCTTCACAGTAGGTATGGTGTTCTTTGGATGCAACTCAGCATTCACTCTCCTCCAAACACGACGTGCTGTGTTTCTACCAAACAGTTCTACTTTGGTTGCATCTGACCATATGACATTCTCCCAATACTCTTCTGGAACATCCAAATGCTCTCTAGCAAACATCAGACGGGCCTGGATATGTACTGGCTTAAGCAGGGGGACAAGTCTGGCACTGCAGGATCTGAGTCCCTGGCGGCGTAGTGTGTTACTGACAGTAGCCTTTGTTACATTAGTCCCAGCTTTCTGCAGGTCATTCACTAGGTCCACCCGTGTGGTTCTGGGATTTTTGCTCACCGTTCATGTGATCATTTTGACCCCATGGGGTGAGATCTTGCGTGGCGCCCCTGATCGAAGGAGATTATTAGTGGTCTTGTATGTCTTCCATTTTCTAATTATTGCTCCCACAGTTGATTTCTTCACACCAAGCTGCTTGCCTATTGCATATTCAGTCTTCCCAGCCTGGTGCAGGTCTACAATTTTGTTTCTGGTGTCCTTCCACAGCTCTTTGGTCTTCACCATAGTGGAGTTTGGAGTGTGACTGTTTGAGGTTGTGGACAGGTGTCTTTTATACTGATAACAATTTCAAACAGGTGCCACTACTACAGGTAATGAGTGGGGGACAGAGGAGCCTCTTAAAGAAGAAGTTACAGGTCTGTGAGAGCCAGAAATCTTGCTTGTTTGTAGGTGACCAAATACTTATTTTCCACCATAATTTGCAAATAAATTCTTAAAAAATCAGAGAATGTGATTTTCTAGATATGTTTTCTCATTTTGTCTCTCATAGTTGAGGTCTACCTATGATGTCAATTACAGGCCGGCCTCATCTTTTTAAGTGGGAGAACTTGCACCATTGGTGACTGACTAAATACTTTTTTCCCCCACTGTAAGTTAAATTTTGGCTCCATTCTATGAAATTCTGCATGTATTCATTTCCCATGCTTCTCACTGTATACAGTATATGTGTCTAATGAAACCAAAACGAGGGTAGTGCAAGAGTCACTTCAAACCGTTATATCTCAGGCATTATAGAACATAGAAATGTGAATCTAGTGGTCTATGAAAGGGGAGATTCTTATAACAAGACAAGGTTGCAGTTCTACCTATAATCTTTCTAGAGATATCACTTGTTGAAAACAGTCGGGTTTGGGATATTCAAATACCGGTAGATCTGCAACTTTAGTTTCTGAGAATCTCCTCTTTCATACCCAACACCAGAACCATGTTTTTACACTTTATAATTCCTGTGAGAACTGTTTGAAGAAAACTCCCACTACCTTTATTTTATTTTCATCAGACACACAAGCCTACACTATACACAATGAGAAGTAGGTTAAAGCTCTCAAAGGAGAAACCAGGAAAGGAATAAAGTGCAGGGTTTCACAGAAAGGAGCCAAAACTGGTTAATAAAGTACATAATGTATTAATGCTACAAATACTGCAAGAAAAATCTAAGTTTATTTGCACTTTGATATAGAGCATGAATCCCAGCTATCATGACACCAGAACCACTGTTATACAGTAGGTGGTATAAAACCAGAGATAAAGCTATCGGCAACTGCTTCATATTTATATAATGGCAATACAGGGTGTATGGGAGGTACCGTCCTTGGCAATATTAAGTTTGAGAAGTTTAGAGCCTGTTTTCTACTAAAATTAAGTAAAATACTTTAATAAAGTAGATTAGAAAATGTTCGCCAAATACCCCTTACACAATAGTGTAAAAAAAAAAAAAAAAAAAGTGAAGACATTTAAATGTTAAGACTGCTTTCAGTTTATGCTACGTGTCTTGCATCAGCAATTATAAGCCAAATCCTGCAGCAAGTTAAATGCAGAACTAGTGTAAGCCTTTCCATTATATCTTATATCTGTGTAGTCTCCACTCCTAGTTCTAGGTCACAATCACTAAAGCAAAACACTGACCATGCAGCCTAATAGGTGATGAGGGTGGCAAGGAGAATAAGACATCCAGGCTTTTTTTTTTTTTTATAAAGGTTAGCACCCCTATTCGTGACGCCTTAACCGCATTATGAAGTTAATCAGCACATAATTTCAGATATTTAAATAAAATTAGAGGTGTATTCTTTAAAAGCGCCTTTACTGCCTAAACCCCAACAAGTACAATCAATCCTCTTAGAATATTAGATAACCAAATAAGAGTGGGAACACATCCTCATACTTAAATAAAGTTGCACATCAAGCCAGATTTTGCTGATCTCCTTATAATAAAACTTCCCAGTTTGATACCTCTTATTGTGACCAGACACAAGGCATTTACTTCTCTAATCATTATTTTGCCACATATAGGAACAATAGGGTCATGTGAAAGCAGATGTTGTATGTAGTTTTGCAATTTTAATGCTTTAAATAGGCAATCGTACAGGCAATTACAAAAAAAACTTTTAAATATATTTTCAGAGAGAAATGCCTTTTTCTGCTCTTACCTGGCTATTTTCCTGCTCCCTCTGCTTAACCACCTTTCATTTCCATAATCACTGCTCTTTCTGCCTTGAGATGCTCACATGACTCAGATGTCTACAATATGTACATGAGTTATCCATGAAGAGGACAGAGAAGATACTCACATCAGTACAGCTCATATACACACAAGCAGCTTATCCTGATGTCACCTGAAATTACAGGTATGTTTTAAATACTGTAGAAAAAATATCACATATGAATACAGTTGCATCTGGTGGGAACAGCAACCTAAAGCCTCAAGATAAACCCTCTGGCTGCCAGGGGGATTTGGAAATTTGGTACCTTTTGTTAGACACCTGGAACATTGAATTGTTAAACTGCAAATTCAGGACTTTTATACACACAAGCACCTTCTTGCAAGGATTCAATTTGTATTTCTTATACAAAATGTATATTACTGTATATACTCACACACAAACATAGTGGTTGCTAAAAGTGTAACCCAAGCAAAAAAAAAAAAGTTCAATATGTGCAGTGTTTGTACAGATCACCGATGGAAAGACAGCATATTCACAGGTTAGTTGACAGGGCCGGTTTTAGACAGTGTGGCCCCGGGTAAAATTAAAAGCGGGGCCCAAAATGCTGATATACAAACAACACCATTGTCTTCCAGTGGCAAACCCTATACTAATGACTCCTTTCTGCCAACAAAAAAGTAATAACAACCCCCATTTTACCACACACAATTCAAATAACCACCTTGCCTTACCTCTCCTGGGCCTCCTCGTGCCGCTCTGCTGTCACTGCCGCCGCTGGCTTCCTCTTCTCTGCGGCTGATGTCACGCGTTTTGGACCTGTGATTAGGCCTCAGCGGTTCCATGAGGCACTTTGTCAGCACGCCCCACGTGACCGCTGAGGCCTGGCCTCGGCGGTGATGTCCAGAACGCCAGAAGATGTCGCCCGACACCTAGGACAGGTGAATAAAAATGTTTATTTTTACTCACCTCAGAAAGGGGCCCTGCGGCACATGATGCTGGGTCCCTTTCTGTTATTGATATGGCCGGGCCTGACTCCGGGATCCGGGGGCCCCTTTGGGGACGGGGACCTGGGCAATTGCCCAGTTTAACTATCCCCCCTGTAACGCCGGCTCTGCTGACAGTCAAATCCAACATCATGTAACTTTGTGGAAAACACAAGTTATTAAAAAACAAATGCATTATCCTTTTTCCAGCCACATCAAACTTTTATTTTTCTCCCATTCATATTGCTGTATGAGAATCCAGAAAAATCCGGGGGAAAAATGGAGGAAAAAAAAAAACCTCAGATTTATATATTTTGGTTTTAATACCTTTAAGAAATATAAAACACTTTCCAAACAAAATTTACATTGCTTTATCCTGACCCCGATAACTTTTTTAATATTTGTGCCTCTTTTTTGCAGGATGAGCTGATGTTTTTATTGGTTTCATTATGGAGTACATATGAGACCCATTTTCCATTATGGCATTCAATGTATGGGATACATTTATATTTTGATAGTTCAGGCAATTTTGGATGTGGGATGTTATTATGAATATTTTTGTTTATTTTTATAGTTGATCTAGGAAAAGGGGTGATTTGAATTTATTTCTAAACTACAGGGTGGGCCATAAGTATGGATACACCCAGATAAAATGGAAGTGGTTGCTGATATCACCTTACCGTTTGTGGCATATTAGTACATGGGAGGGGGAAAACATTTGAGGCCGAATGATGCTCATGGCGGCCATCTGCAAAACCGCCATTTTGGATTCAACTTTACTTTTTTCAATGGGAAGGGGGTCATGTGACACATCAAACACATGGAGAATTGCACAAGAAAAACAATGATGTGCTCATTTTTAACGTAGCTTTATTCATTATCGAGTTATTGACGCATTTCTTATTGTTACAGCCATTGACATGTCGCAGAGGTTAACCGACGAGGAGCGGACAGACATTGTGTTGGTGTCTGATGAATGCAGTACCCAGGTCATTGCAGTAGACTTCAATGCAAGAAACCCTACGAGACCACCCATCTCCCATGCCACAGTTAGCAAACTGCTCGCCAAATTTCGTGCAACTGGTTCGGTGTTGGATAAGCCCAAATCTGGACGTATGAAAACTGTCACCACTGACAAAACATCAGTGGCTGTCCTGGCAGCATTTACCAAGAGCCTACAGCGTAGCACTCAACGTATGTTCCTGGAGTGTGGCATCAGTCGAACGTCCATTCGACGAATACTGCCTACACACAGATGGCACCCTTACAAAATCCAGCTACTACAACATCTCATCCTCGGTTAACCTCTGCGACATATCAATATTTGTAACAATAAGAAACGTGTCAATAACTCGATAATGAATAAAGACACATTAAAAATGAGCACACCATTGTTTTTCTTGTGCAATTCTCCATGTGTTTGATGTGTCACATGACCCCCTTCCCATTGAAAAAAGTAAAGTTGAATCCAAAATGGCGGCTTTGCAGATGGCCGCCATGGGCGTCACCCGGCCTCGAATGTTTCACTCCTCCCATGTACTAATATGCCACAAACAGTAAGGTGATATTAGCAACCACTTCCATTTTATCTGGGTGTATCTATACTTATGGCCCACCCTGTATATATATTGTGACAATTGGGGGTAGTTAGGCATCAAAGGTAGGAGGTTCCTGGACTTAACAGAGGTGTTGGTGGCGCTGGGTGCCAAATAAACCGCAGAGCAGGTAACAGCAATCCAAAAGAAATGGCTTTATTCAGCTTGTAAAGGTACACAGGAACAAAAATAACAAAACAGCCTAGACCGCATACAGGGCAATACCTCACTACTTGAACCCTGACTAACTTCTGAAGGCAAGCTTTACTGAGGTTTCTTCTTAGTGGTCTGGCTCACACTGAGCTTAACCAGTCCCTTCTGGAACTCAGTCCTCTTGGAACAAACCATCTGTCCGTCTTCATCTGGTTCCACAATCCACCTGCTCCCTGCAGGTTACCAGCAACACTCTCCTGCTGTGTGCACTCTATCTGGAGTGAAGCCCCCAGGTATGGGTGTGGTTAGGGACCTTTTAAACTCTGTTTTTGGGTCGCTCTCCAGCACCCTCTACAGTAGGTTCACACCCTCACAATATATATACTACTATAATAACTACTATTACAAAAAAAAAAATTCAGCAAAAAAAAATTGATCACAGATGTGATCAGTAACGTATGTGTGTCACTGACCAGCGCACAAAAAAAGGCTTGTGCAGTAAAAAAAAGTGCTACTGATTCTAGCTAAAATTGAACTACTTTTATATATATATATATATATATATATATATATATAAGCACACACATATAGAAGACTTCTATATATATATATATACTGTATAGCAAATAATTCTAACTACTATTAGAAAAAAACACAAAAAAACTGTGCCAAAAAAATGAGCACAGATATGATCACTAACGTATATTTGTCACTGACCAGCGTTTCAGTGGCGGCAACAGTAAGTTTAGTACAAAAAAAAAAAAAAAGTTTCTCCGTCCCAGTCTCAGGTCTTTTGCAGACTCCAACAGGTTTTCTTCCAGAATGGTCCTGTATTTGGCTCCATCCATCTTCCCATCAATTTTAACCATCTTCCCTGTCCCTGCTGAAGAAAAGCAGGCCCAAACCATGATGCTGCCACCACCATGTTTGACAGTGGGTATGGTGTGTTCAGGGTGATGAGCTGTGTTGCTTTTACACCAAACATATCGTTTTGCATTGTGGCCAAAAAGTTCGATTTTGGTTTCATCTGAGCAGAGCACCTTCTTCCACATGTTTGGTGTGTCTCCCAGGTGGCTTGTGGCAAACTTTAAACAAGACTTTTTATGGATATCTTTGAGAAATGGCTTTCTTCTTGCCACTCTTCCATAAAGGCCATATTTGTGCAGTGTACGACTGTTGTCCTATGGACAGACTCTCCCACCTCAGCTGTAGATCTCTGCAGTTCATCTGGAGTGATCCTGGGCCTCTTGGTTGCATCTCTGATCAGTCTTCTCCTTGTTTGATTACACACAGGTGGATTATATTTATCATCATCAGTCATTTAGGACAACATTGGATCATTCAGAGATCCTCACTGAACTTCTGGAGTGAGTTTGCTGCACTGATAGTAAAAGGGCCGAATAATATTGCACGCCCCACTTTTCAGTTTTTTATTTTTTACAAAAGTTTAAAATAACCAATAAATTTCGTTCCACTTCACGATTGTGTCCCACTTGTTGTTGATTCTTCACCAAAAAATGTAAATTTTATATCTTTATGTTTGAAGCCTGAAATGTGGCAAAAGGTTGAAAAGTTCAAGGGGGCCGAATACTTTCGCAAGGCACTGTTATATATATATATATATATATACATACAGTATATATATATAGCAACTGATTCTCACTAACTGCAAAACAGCCTGTGTCAAAAAAATCTGAACACATATACAATCGGTGCTCAGTGGTGGTCACATGTAAAAAAAAAAAAAAACTGGGGGGAAGCTCTGCATGGATGGATAAATGGACGGTGGAAGAGGGCTGGAGTGTGGCAGAATAGAGTACCAATGGATTTTGGAAAGTGGCAGAGTATTTTGGAGGGTGGCAGAGGACGGTGGAGGGGTGGCAGAGGCTGGAGGACGCTGGAGCTGCCTGGAGAATAGGCAGAGACTGGAGGAGATGATCACACACAGATGATCAAGACCACAGGATCGCAGGTAAGTTGCAGCGGAGAACGCTCACAGGACAGCACGGTGACTGCTTTGCTCGCAATTCCCAGAGGGAGTGACGCAAGCAGAGCAGTGACTGTTACTATACACTGCCCTGCTTGCCTACAATTGGTCGATCTGCATAGACCTGTGCAGACCGACCAATTGCAGCATTTTTGGGGGGTTGCACCACTGCATGCCCCCCAAACACTCGACAGGGATTGGTGCTATGTATTGCACCAATCACTGCTGGTTTTCCAGAATCCGGCTGGCACAGATCATTGAATATGTGCCGTCAAGCTGCAATTGGCCAATCTGAATCAATCAGCCAATTACAGCGATTCACATTGCGGGGAGCGGGTTAAACCCTCCCCCCCCATGCAAGGAAGAAGATTGTCTGCTGTTATGAACAGTAGCAATCTTCTTAAGATTCCTCTGTCACATGACATGGAGACCCCTTAACATCCGGACATACTATTACATCCATTTGCGCTAAGTACCAAGCACCCAGGATGTAATAGTATGTCATGTGTCTCTAAGGGGTTAAAGGTATATTTCAAAAGATGTTAGATGAAATAGCCTTTGATCTGAGCCTGTTCAGAATGAGGATGACTAACATACCCCCCCCCCCCCACTAATATTAGAACATTGACCACAGTGCAAACAAGGATATGTACCATTACGTGGTGTCTGCAAAAGAAAAAAAAAACACTGTCTTGAACACTCATAAGACAACCTGCAACTGTACACAGTAGTCTTTCCCTTAAATTCTGGCATCTCTTAAAACAGGACAAAGATGGATTATAAAAGGGATAAAGGGGTATGCATTGCCCTAAAAGAGGCAAATATTTTCTAAGGGCATGATGAATTTTAGGCAAAATTAGATGATACCGTATGTAGTCACACAAGCCAAATGGGAAGTATTGCTGGTTTCAGTTCCGGTTGGCCAGAGATCCCTAAATGTCATGGAACTTGAAGGAATCTATGGCACATCTCAGATCTCCGACAGGCGAAACTCAGAAAGTCCATCTGGATACATTTTACACTTTGCAACTGTGACCAAGGAGGTGAATTCTTTGTCACCCGGGGATGACAACTACTAAAGTAGTTGTTTGGTCAGTAGGCTTTTGATATGAATCAAAGTAATTGTCTATATAACAAAACTGTATTATTGATGTAGTCAGAAAGTAATTTGCACTAATCAGAGTGTTTTACGGAAACATCCATTTGTATTTGAATAGATCATACGTAGAAAATAGGTCCCTCAAGGGAAGTGTATTAAGTTAGGCAGGGTTCACACTACCTTTGGATTCCGTTATGAAGGTGTCCGTTAACAAAAAAAAATTGACACCTATCATAACAGACATTAACGGACACTAACTGAGATTAATGTGTTCGTTTTTTTAACTGATCCAATTAATGGATCAGTTAAAAAAATGGACACATTAACATCAGTTAGCATTAGTTAGTGTCCGTTTTTTAACACTGTCTTTTTTTTTTTTTTTCTGCTTTCTGAGCATGCGCAGAGGAAAAAAAAAACAGACATAAAATAATGGACAGTAACTGATGGCTATAAGTCCATTACCCATAGACTTCAATGTTAAAAAAATAACGGACACTTGCTGTCCATCAAGAATCCGTTTTTCCAAACGGATAAAAAAGTCCTGCATGTAGGATTTTTTGTCCGCGGAAAAAAAACGGACTTCTAACAGATTGGGTGTAAACGGACACAAACAGACACTAATGGACACAACATAAAAACCCATTGAAATTAATGGAAATTTTAACGGATTTCTGACGGTTCAGCTAGTGTCCGATGCTAAAATCTTGAAATGGACATTAGCTACGGACACTACTGACGGTCACAACGGTAGTGGGAATGCCCCCTTAACTTATATTAATGTGTAAACATAAAAATTAATTGACATATTTAAATCCCTTTAAAAGAGCTTAAAGGTACCCTGGACAGACCTAGACAGTGATGGTCTATCATGAATAAATATTTGAAAATGAAACTAAAATGTTGTATTTATTATAATTGCATAGGTGTCTCTACAGTCATGGCCAAAAGTTTTGAGAATGACACAAATATTATATTTTCACATGATCTGCTGCCCTCTGGTTTTTATGTCTGTTTGTCAGATGTTTTTATCACATACAGAAATATAATTGCATTCATATTATGAGTAACAGAAGCTTATATTGACAGAATGAGTTAATGCAGCAAGTCAATATTTGCAGTGTTGACCCTTCTTCTTCAGGACCTCTGCAATTCTCCCTGGCATGCTCTCAATCAACTTCTGGACCAAATCCTGACTGATAGCAGTCCATTCTTGCAGAATCAATGCTTTAATTTTGTCTGAATTTGTTGGTTTTTGTTTGTCCACCCGTCTCTTGATGATTGACCACAAGTTCTCAATGGGATTAAGAGCTGGGGAGTTTCCAGGCCATGGACCCAAAATCTCTATGTTTTGTTCCCTGAGCCATTTAGTTATCACCTTTGCTTTATGGCAAGGTGCTCCATCATGCTGGAAAAGGCATTGTTGAGCGCCAAACTGCTCTTGGACGGTTGGGAGAAGTTGCTCTTGGAGGACATTCTGGTACCATTCTTTATTCATGGCTGTGTATTTAGGCAAGACTGTGAGAGAGCCGATTCCCTTGGCTGAGAAGCAACCCCACACATGAATGGTTTCAGGATGCTTTACAGTTGGCATGAGACAAGACTGGTGGTAGCGCTCACCTCTTCTTCTCCGAATAAGCTGTTTTCCAGATGTTCCAAACAATCAAAAAGGGGATTCATCAGAGAAAATGACTTTACCCCAGTCCTCAGCAGTCCACTCCCTGTACCTTTTGCAGAATATCAGTCTGTCCCTGATGTTTTTTCTGGAGAGAAGTGGCTTCTTTGCTGCCCTCCTTGAGACCAGGCCTTGCTCCAAGAGTCTCCGCCTCACAGTGCGTGCAGATGCACTCACACCTGCCTGCTGCCATTCCTCAGCAAGCTCTGCACTGCTGGTAGCCCGATCCCGCAGCTGAAACACTTTTAAGAGACGGTCCTGCCGCTTGCTGGTCTTTCTTGGGCGCCCTGGAGCCTTTTTGGCACCAATGGAACCTCTCTCCTTGAAGTTCTTGATGATGTGATAGATTGTTGACTGAGGTGCAATCTTTCTAGCTGCAATACTCTTCCCAGTTAGGCCATTTTTGTGCAGTGCAATGATGACTGCACGTGTTTCTTTAGAGATAACCATGGTTAACAGAAGAGAAACAATGATGGCAAGCACCAGCCTCCTTTTAAAGTGTCCAGTGGTGTCATTCTTACTTAATCATGACAGATTGATCTCCAGCCCTGTCCTCATCAACACCCACACCTGTGTTAATGGAGCAATCACTGAAAGGATGTTAGGTGGTCCTTTTAAGGCAGGGCTGCAATGATGTTGAAATGTGTTTTGGGGGATAAAGTTCATTTTCTAGGCAAATATTGACTTTGCAAGTAATTGCTGTTAAGCTGATCACTCTTTATAACATTCTGGAGTATATGCAAATTGCCATTAGAAAAACTGAAGCAGTAGACTTTGTAAAAATTAATATTTGTATCATTCTCAAAACTTTTGGCCATGACTGTACTTACAAATACCAAGAGGGATCCATGTAAGATTATTTATAGGATCCTCTATGGCCAAAATATTAGATCCTGGGAGGGAATGCCAGTTATATCTTTGGACTACTGATATGGAATGAGGCTATTTTTGTGGAGATAGAGAGAAGTCAGTCAGTTGTCTATTTAATTCTGTGGTTAAATATACGCACAATAGGATAGGTGAGTATCCAGGACAGATCCCAAGTGTATGAGGAAGTGTCCCAGTAACAGGCCCATCCCTTTCTGTCCAGAAACTAACAGATACGTGTGGCGGACGACCTCTACTAGAGCCTCCTAATAGCCCCTGGCAATAGTCGAAGATATGCAGTAACGGATTCACCTATCAGTTCAGCCCTGTAAAAAAGGACTGAGTCACTAGCTGTTCTATGCTGAACACACATTAAGTGACTACAGTCCCACTCCAAGAGTAATAGTAGCATAAACTACACTAGTAACAACCCCTAACCAGGATTGAGTAACCAGAGCTTAACTTCACCTCCAGGGAGGTGCGCTCTAAAAAGAGCATACTCTGTGTGCTGAGAGCCCTATGCTAAGAATGCTGTCAACCATCTGTAACAGAGTGGCTCAAGTTAAAAAGCTGCTACCACACTATTAAGAACTATACAGCTACAATATTCCCCTGATGAACCAGACTTAGTTTTTGGGGGAAACACATAGGGACAGTTGTTCTTATATGGCAATAACTTTGAGGCGCTTTAACTTACACAAGTGATTTTGAGATTGTTTTTTCGTGACATGTTGTTCTTCATGTTAGTGGTAAATATTGATCAATATTTTTGTATTTATTTAAAAAAAAAATAGGAAATTTGATGGAAATTTGAAAAAAAAGCAATTTTCAAAATGTGAAATGCTCTGCTAAGTAGGCTGTTTTAACCACCCTGACCATGTCTGCAGGTTTAACTATAATGTAATCATTTCACTATAGAGAACTAAGGGCTAACCATTCTTCTGATATCAAATTGTCATCATGACGAAATCAAACTTGATTATATTGTAACAATATTCTACCTGTCTCTCTCCTAGTAAGTTCAATGTTTCCATCATATGATATATTATAAAGGAACCCACACACCACAAAACAAGATGACATAATGAAAGGGGGTCTGCAAATTCCTGGTCATCAATTTGCTACATTGTTTCTGGAGATCCATCAAAATGGGTCTTTAATCTAATTGGTCGAAAAAAAAAAGTTGCATCTCACGCTCAATGTATGAAGTGGTACAAGAAGGCAAAAAGAAAGTCCCTCTGCAACACTTTGATTTCAGCAGGGGATAAGTTAACAGAGGAAATGTTCACCACTAAATCCAATATATTACCTGAGATCTGGTTTGTATCCGATTAACTTCTAGCTCTCCCCTTGCTATCCCTTCTAATTGGTTTCGGTTTCCGACAACCCGTCTGTTCTGTCCTAAAAAATGTGCTTATTTTTTTAATTTTATTGACAAGCGGGATGTCTTTGAACTGACCACAATTCATGGCAACCAGAAGCGTAGCTAGCGGGGGGGGCAGAGGGGGCGGCTGCCCCGGGCCCACCGACTCTTTGGGGCCCACCCCGGGGCCGCCATTTATACATCCTTTATTTCTAACTAGATCGGTGTCTGCAGACACCGATCTAGTTAAAACGCTTCCTGCAACTTAACAGTATTGTAAACCGCAAGCCAATACAGGCCTGCGGTTTACAAGACGCTGAGACCACAGAAGGATGTCTAATTCTCAGCATGGGCGGCGCAATGACGTCACAACATCGCGCTGCCTGCGCTCAGACACAGACGTCCTGTGCGTGGACAGGGAGGAAGCGACGGCTCCATTCATCAGGATAGCAGACAGGTGAGTATGACTTTTTTTTTTTATCTGTGTATATTAATAGCATAGCTCCCAGTGGGGGAGTCACGATTTTACACAGCTGTCCTGCATAGCTTACAGTTTGTCCCGCTATGCCCCTGAAGTGTTTTGCTGTTAATAAACTTTATTAGGGTAGATGCTAAATCCTAGTGGGTAAAGGACCTTTGATGACGTCATGACCTTGTGATCAGACTCTTGTGTGGGTGGAGCTATTCTGGATACTGCGGGGCATTGTGATGTTACATAGATAGCTGGGAACAGAGAGACATAGCCAGAGACAGAGATATAGCATGTGTGAGCAAGAGGGGAGAACTGAGGGCAGATGTAGGGGCCAGTTAAACTGAAGCTAGATGAAGGGGGCAATTAAACTGCTGGCAGATAAAGGGGAACATTAAGCTGGTGGTAGATGGAGGGGGCAATTAAACTGGGGGCAGATGAAGTGGGCATTAAGCTGGTGACAGATGAAGGGAGACATTAATCTGGGGGAGCAGATGGACGGTGACATTAAACTGGGGGCAACTGGAGGAGGACATTAAACCATGGGGGGTAGCTGGAGGGGGACATGTCTAGTTGCCCCCAGTTTAATGTCACCCTCCAACTGTCCCATAGTTTAATGTCACCCTGCAGCTGCCCCAGTTTAATGTCCCCCTCTAGTTTCTGCCAGTTTAAACTGGGGCACGATTAGAGGGACTTAATACTGTGGGGCAATTGGAGGAGAATATTATTATGTGGGGGCATATAATGTTAGGGTTACTGTAGGAGCATTATACTGTGTGGGGGCACATGGAAAAATAGACGGAATGGGCGGAGTCAATGTAGAAGTGGGTGGAGCTAAATTTGCCATGGCGCGCATAGCACGCCGTATATTTTGTCCCTCTTTTGTCCTTTGAAAGTTGGAAGGTATGTAATAGTATAAGGGGTGGTTAGGAGGGGGAAATATAACTATAAAGGGAGGATTCATTAGGGGGCATTATGTCGATGGGGGGTCATTTATATAAGGGTTATTACAGGGTATTATGAATACAAGGGGGGAGGTTATTTATATAAGGGGCCATTAGGGGGCATCATTTATATTAGGAGGCATTATGAACATAAGGGGGTGGTCATTGATATAAGGGGTCATTAGGGGCGCAGTATTTATGTCAGGGGCATAATATGAGGGGGCAATTAATTTAATTAAAGTGGCACTTGGGCTTTATTAAGACTAAGGCCCCATGTAGCTGCCCGCAAAAAAAAGCACTGCAGGAAAAACCGCGGCGGTAACATTATGGTTTTTCCCGCAGCGCTTTTCACAGAAGGTCCACAGAGGATTCCCCTGTGGACTTTCTGTTTTTAATACACCTATACAGAGACTGCCAGCGTTTCAAAGGTATAATTGAAATGCTGCAATTTCCAAAACCGCAACGGTTTTGGAAATTGCAGTGTGTCTGCTGCACATATTTTTCCGCAATGTGTGGATGTGATTTGCTAAAATACCAGTAAAATACGCTTCGATTTCCAAAACAGTCGCAGTTTTGGAAATCACAGCATGTCAGTTATACCTACGGAAATGCTGGCGGTTTGCCTATAGATATAATTGAAGCAGAAAGTCCACAGAGGAAACCTCTGCAAACTTTCTGTGCAAAGTGCTGCAGGAAAAAACGTGATCAATAAGAGGAGCTAAAAATGTCTGTTGCAAACTTTAGAGACTGGAAGAACTGGTCATGGCGTCCAGATGAAAGAGATGGGGAATGTGAACGATTAGTCAGAGATGTCACCTGTAAGTCACTAAATGTTAATGCTCTGTATTCACCTAAATCGTCTGCAGAGCCCTGTGTAGAGCCGCTATATACCACTATACGCTCACCGTATACTGATAGTATCGGTATACGAATATGTCCAAGTTGGGGGCCCACTTGGACATGTTCGCCCCCCCTGTGCTGAACCCCTAGCTACGCCTCTGATGGCAATGGCTGCATTCCTGTCCTTCTACGTGGTACCAGTACTCTTACCCCCAGCCAGACTGCATCCTGACATATAATAAGTACATGCAGGGCCGGCGTTAGGGGGGGGGCAAACTGGGCAATTGCCCAGGGCCCCGTCCCCAAAGGGGCCCCTGGGATCCGGAACCTGAGGTGAGTAAAAATAACAAACATTTTTACTCACCTGTCCTGGTGTCCGACGTCATCTTTTGGCGTCCCGGACATCACCGCTGAGGCCAGGCCTCAGCCTTAGAGATCACGTGGGGCGTGCTGACAGCTTGCCTCACGTAATCGCTGAGGCCCAATCACAGGCCTCAGCGGTGACGTCCACAACGCGTGAAGTCAGCCGCAGAGAAGAAGAAGCCAGCGCCGGCGGGGATAGCGGAGCAGCGCGAGGAGGCCCAGGAGAGGTAAGACAAGGTGAGTATAGCTGTTTGTTATTTTACCTTACCTACCCCGGGCCTTCGATTATTATACTCCGGGGTCTGAAGAGACCCCAGAATACAATATAATAATAGCACTGTAGGGCCCCTGTGGAGCATTATACTGGGGGGCCCCTCTGGATAGCATATTATACTGTGTGGGGCCACTGTGGAGTATTATACTGGGAAAGGGGCCCTCTGGATAGCATGTTAAATTCTGTGGGAACTCTGTGGAAAATTATAATGTTGGGGGGGGGGGGCTCTGGAGATAATGTTATATTATGTGGGGCCACTTTGGAGCATTATGCTCTCCAGAGGGGCCCCCCAGTATAATGCTTCACAGTGGCCCCACACAGTATAATATGCTCTCCAGAGGGCCCCCCCAGTATAATGCTCCACAGTGGCCCCACACAGTATAATATGCTCTCCAGAGGGGCCCCCCAGTATAATGCTCCAAAGTGGCCCCACAGAATATAACATGCTCTCCACAGCCCCCCCACTTTATAATACTCCATAGAGGCCCCACAGAATATAACATGTTCTCCAGAGGGCCCCCTCCCCAGTATAATGCTCCACAGTGGCCCCACACAGTATAATATGCTCTCCAGAGCCCCCCCCCAGTATAATGCTCCACGGTTTCCCCACACAGTATAATATGCTCTCCAGAGGGGCCCCCCAGTATATTATACCGTGCGGGGCCACTGTGGAGCATTATACTGGAGGGGGCTCTGGAGAGCATATTATACTGTTTTGGGCCGCTGTGGAGTATTATACCGGGGAAACCTCTCTGGGCAGTATATTATACTGTGTGGAGGCCATTTCTGGAGCATGTTATACTGAGCGGGGTCACTGTGGAGCATTATTATTATGGTAATTATGGTAGAAATATTTTAATATTTTAATAGTTTGGTCATTTTGGAGCGCAGGGGAGCTCTAAAGTGTTTATATTTATTTTTGTTTATTTATTTTATATGTGATCTAGGGAAAGGGGGTGGTTTAAACTATTATATTTTTTTGTGTTTTTTTATGCGTTAAAAAACTTTTTTTTATTTATTTTTATTTTACTTTTATAATCAGACCCCTTAGGGTCATTCCCTTCTATTACACGCTGCCTAATAGATCTAATATAATGACAAGGCTGGGAGTCTTCAATAGGCTCCCGGCTGTCATAACAACTGATCACCGCCCTCCAATGACGTTCTGGAGGGTGGCAATGTGTGAAAGACGGCAGCACCCGCGGTATCTGCGCACTTTAGATGATGAGGTCACAGTCATGCGGCATCTAAAGTGTTAACAGCTGCGATCAGTGTCGGCACTGATGGCTGCTATTAGCAGCGGGTGCTGGCTGTGTTATACAGTCGGCACCTGCCGTGTGTGGAGAGAGCTCAGCTCCCGAACACTCTCCATACAACCCTTCAAACCCAATCACGTACAGTGCTGGCCAAAAGTATTGGCACCCCTGCAATTCTGTCAGATAATACTCAATTTCTTCCAGAAAATGATTGCAATCACAAATACTTTGGTAATAATATCTTCATTTAATTTGTCTTCAATGGAAAACCACAAAAAGAATTGTCAAAAAGTCAAAGTGGATATAATTCCACACCAAACATAAAAAAGGGGGTGGACAAAAGTATTGGCACCCTTTGAAAAATCTTGTGATGCTTCTCTAATTTGTGTAATTAACAGCACCTGTTACTTACCTGTGGCACATAACAGGTGGTGGCAATAACTAAATCACACTTGCAGCCAGTTGAAATGGATTAAAGTTGACTCAACCTCTGTCCTGTGTCCTTGTGTGTACCACATTGAGCATGGAGAAAAGAAAGAAGAGACCTTCAAAGAAAAGAACACGGTCCCTACAGTCAAACATGGCGGAGGTTCCCTGATGTTTTGGGGTTGCTTTGCTGCCTCTGGCACTGGACTGCTTGACCGTGTGCAAGGCATTATGAAGTCTGAAGACCACCAACAAATTTTGCAGCATAATGTAGGGCCCAGTGTGAGAAAGCTGGGTCTCTCTCAGAGGTCATGGGTCTTCCAGCAGGACAATGACCCAAAACACACTTCAAAAAGCACTAGAAAATGGTTTGAGAGAAAGCACTGGAGACTTCTAAAGTGGCCAGCAATGAGTCCAGACCTGAATCCCATATAACACCTGTGGAGAGATCTCAAAATAGCAGTTTGGAGAAGGCACCCTTCAAATCTCAGGGACCTGGAGAAATTTGCCAAAGAAGAATGATCTAAAATTCCAGCAGAGCATTGTAAGAAACTCATTGATGGTTACCGGAAGCGGTTGTTCGCAGTTATTTTGTCTAAAGGTTGTGCTACCAAGTATTAGGCTGAGGGTGCCAATACTTTTGTCCAGCCCATTTTTGGAGTTTTGTGTAAAATGATCAATGATTTGACTTTTTTTTTTCATTCTCTTTTGTGTTTTTTCATTGCAAGCAAAATAAATGAAGATATTATTACCAAAGCATTTGTGATTGCAATCATTTTCTGGAAGAAATTGAGTATTATCTGACAGAATTGCAGGGGTGCCAATACTTTTGGCCAGCACTGTACATGTATGTGATTTTGGGTGAAGGGGTTAATACCAGTGGGGTCCAAATACTTGCTATACGCCTTGATAAATTTTTTAAGGGTTGTAATTTCCAAAATGAGGTCATTTGTTGGGGGTTTCCACTGTTTGGGCACTTCAGGGGCTCAGCAAATGCAAATGGTTGCTAAAACCTATTACAGCAAAATATACCCTCCAAATATTGTTCTGCCCCACTATGTGACCACACAGCAGTTTACACCCATATACAGGGCATTTCTTTAGTTAGGAGAAATAATGGATACTTTTTCTCCTTTAACCCCTTGTGAAGATGAAAAATGTGGGGCTTAAGTGACATTTTATTAGAAAATAATAAGAAAATAATTTTTTTCATTTTTCAGTCTCAATGGTAAAAGAAATTGTTAAACACCTGTAGGGTCAAAGTGCTCACCATACCCCTTAATAAATTCCTTGAGGGGTCTAGTTTCCAAAATTGGGGTCATTTGGGGCAGTAGGGAAGGGGGGGTTCACCTGTTCTGGCACTTCAGGGGCTCTGCAAATGCAACATGGTGCCTGAAACAAATTCCAGCAATATCTTCCCTCCAAAATCCCAATATTGCTCCTTCTGCTCTGGACCCTACAGTGTGTCCATACATCAGTTTACGTCATCATGTGGGGTATGTCTGTAGTTGCGAGAGAATGCTTAATAAATTGTGGGGTGCATTTTTTTCTTTTAACCCCTTGTGGAAATGCAAAAGTTGGGGTTAAAGCAACATTTTATAGAAGAAAAATGTCACTTTCCATTTTCCTGGCCCAATTCTACATAACACATGAAAGGTCAAAGTACTCATTATATGCCTTGATAAATTCCTTGAGGGTTCTAGTTTCCAAAATGGGGTCACATTTTGGAGGTTTCCACTGTTTTGGCACCTTGGGGGCTCTGCAAATGGGACTTGGTGCCTGAAAACTATTCCAGCAAAATCTGACCTCCAAAAGCCAATCTGCACTCTTTCGCTTCCAAGCACTGCCATGTGCCCATACATCAGTGTACCAGCACATATGGGGTATTGTCGTGTTCAGGAGAAATTGAGTAACAAAATGTGGGGTGCAATTTCTTCTTTAATCCCTTGATAAAATGTGGGGCTAAAATGACATTTTATTGTAAAAAAGTAATTTTTCATTTTCACATCTCAATAGTAAAATAATCTGTGAAACATTTGTAGGGTCAAAGTGCTCACTATACCCCTTGATAAATTCCTTGAGGGGTGTAGTTCCCAAAATGGGGTGGGGAGTTCAACTGTTCTGGTACCTCAGGGTCTCTGCAAATGCAACATGGTGTTTGAAACAGATTCCAGCAAAATCTGCCCTCCAAAATCCCAATAGCGCTCCTTCCATTCTTTACCCTACTGCGTGTCCATACATCAGTTTACATCCACATGTGGGATAATTTCATGCTTGGGAGAAATTACACAGCAGATTGTGGAATGCATTTTCTCCTTTAACCCCTGGTGAATGTGTAAATTCTAGGGCTAAATGAATATATTAGTGACAGAAATTGAAAAGTGTAAATTTCAACTCCATTTTGTTTTAATTGCTGTGAAATGCTGAAAAGGTTAAGAAACTTCCTAAATGCTGTTTTGAATTGGGGAGATTTATGGGGGTTTCTATTAGAGAGGCCTTTCAACACTCTTGGGAATAGTTGTTTTGGAAATATTCTTGAAAATTTGGAAAATTACTGCTTGACTTTTAAGCCTTATAATATCTGAAAAAACGAAATGGTGATTAAAGTTTGATTGTATGGTAAATTATATTATGAAATAGTTTGGGTAGTATGACTATTTAGAAGTTTGAAAACTGTATTTTTTTTTCCAAATTTTCACCAAATGTCCTATTTTGTAATAATTAAAAAAAAAACATATCAGCCAAAATTTACCACTGACACGAAGTACAAGGTATCACAAAAAAAAAACAAATCTCAGAATCACTTTGATAAGTTAAGGAGTCTCAAAGTTATTGCCATATAAAGTGACACATGCCAGATTTGAAAAATGAGTCCTGGTCCTTAATGCACTTTTAGGCTGTGTCCTTAAGGGGTTAAAGGGAGTCTGTCACCAGGGTGAAGCTTATTAAATCAGCGACTCAGGTGAGGCTCACTTGATTGTAACACTTTTTTCACCATGAAAGTTTGAGAGATGTTCATTTATTTCAGAATATGCAAATGCACAGTCTGGAGCACTGAGAGCGGCTACAATGCTTCAAACTGCTTCACCCCACACTGCTGTAATATGCCCTCCTTTACCCCTCCCTTCTTTGAGTGATAGGGCCATGCAGGATTTCAGCTCCTCAGGACTCTGATACAGTTGAAACCTGTCACCTATGACAGAGCACGGGGATGCTCTGCCATATTGTCCAGCTACAGTATAGTGTGCCCCTAACGTCTTGACGCAGGCTGCGCGATGATGTCACTGCATCGCGCAGCCTGTGCCGGACCTCTTCTGGAGCAGGGGAGACTTCATCAGTTTCAGTTGTTACGGGATCAGGTTAGGTGAGTATAAGATTTTTATTATTTTTCTGGAGGACAGAGGGGAATTAAAGCTAAAAAGGGGTGATGTAGCTAATAAGAGGAACTATAATAAGGGGGCACTAGAACCGAAGGGGAAACTATAACCGAAGGCAAAAAGGGGGGGCTAGAATTAATAAGGTGGCACTATAATAAGGGGAATTAATAAGAAGGCACTATAATAAGGGGCAACTAATAAGAAAGCACTATAATAAGGGGCAACTAATAAGAAGGCACTATAATAAGGTGCAACTTATAAGAAGGCACTATAATAAGGGGGAACTAATAAGGGGTACCATAATAAGGGGGAACTAATAAGGGGCACCATAATAAGGGGGAACTAATAAGGGTGCACTATAATAAGGGGGAAATAATAAGGGGCACCATAATAAGGGAGAACTAATAAGGGTGCACTATAATAAGGGGGGACTAATAAGGAGCACCATAATAAGGGGAACTAGAACTAATAAGAAGGTACTATAATAAGGGGGAAATAATAAGGGGTACCATAATAAGGGGGAACTAGAACTAATAAAAAGGTACTATAATAAGGGGGAACTAATAAGGGTGCACTATAATAAGGGGGAAATAATAAGGGGCACCATAATAAGGGAGAACTAATAAGGGTGCACTATAATAAGGGGGAACTAATAAGGAGCACCATAATAAGGGGGAACTAGAACTAATAAGAAGGTACTATAATAAGGGGGAAATAATAAGGGGTACCATAATAAGGGGGAACTAGAACTAATAAGAAGGTACTATAATAAGGGGGAACTAATAAGGGGCACCATAATAAGGGGGAACTAATAAGGGGGCACTATAACAAGAGGGAACTAATAAGGGAGAACTAATAAGGGGTAGCATAATAAGGGGGAACTAGAACTAATAAGAAAGTACCATAACAAGGGGGAACTAATAAGGGGGCACTATAATAAGGAGGAACTAGAACTAATAAGGGGGCATTATCATAAGGAGGAACTAGAACTAATAAGGGGCACCATAATAAAGGGGAACTAATAAGGGGGCACTTCTAATAAGGGGGAACTAGAACTAATAAGGGAGCACTATAACAAAAAGGTACTATAGCTGATAAGGGACACTATAATTGAATTGTTGCTACTGTACCCTATGAGGAGACACTATTACCTATTAGGTGGAACAGAGTGGATCATTATTATTCTGTGGTGGTACAAAGAGGGTTGTACTATTTGCGGGACAAAAAGGTAGTGTATTAACAATAATAATAATAATATCCCCTTTCTGCCCCAAAGCAGTAATAATCCATTTTTTGCCCCCACATAATAATAATGCCCACCTTTATTATTTTGTAACGGGCACAAAGGTGGGCATTGTTAGTATGTAGTGGGCAGAGAGGAGCAGTATTACTTTGCAGGGGCATGACGGTGGGAATTATTACTATGGGCATCATTACTGTGCAGCACAACTAATGTTTTGGCCAAAATATAAGGCACTATCTGGCATTATATGTTATTAGGGGCAACAGAGCATCTGTGTAGAAGAGATATTTGTCATTGTATTGTGGTAATATTGTTTTTTGTATAGTGGCAGTAACAGTATGGTGGTATTATTAAGGCTATGTTCACACTAGTGCTCATTGTCTATTCGGGGTTTCCGTCCCTGAATCCGCTTAAAAAATGCAAAGAGAAAAGTCCTGCAAGCAGGACTTTTTTCTTCACATTTTTTGGGCAGAAACCCGGCCTTGTTTAGTGTTATTATTGGTAACAATAGTGCATGGTGTACTTTGTTCCATAACAATATGGACATAATATTTACATTTGGTTTTTGTATAGCATCAATATTCAATAAATATATATGTCTTTTAAGATCCTAGCAAATACCCTAATGCTAGAAATCAATTCAGCAGTACTCTGCACAGTGTTTACCAACTGAATGCGTTTGTGGGAATTTGGGGCCCCACTTTAAATTTTGCCCAGGGCCACACTTTGTCTAAAACCGGCCCTGGTCTCCTTTTATCTGTACATGAACTCTGTTTTGTAAACTGCTGTGATATATATTGGCACTATATGAATAGAAATGCTTTATTAATATTATTACTATTATTACAACTTTCAGATAAATCAAGGACAAAATGTGCATTGTGATAAATTTACATATCATGAGCTATGCCTCTAACCCCACCCATGCCCCTGTTATACCACACAATCACATCCAATCCCTTTATGGCCCTACACATACAGTATAATGTCCCCAGGTTGTTTCCATACAGTATAATGTCCCCCTTGTGGCATGTATACCTTATAATGTCCCCATGCACCCCCTACAAAGTATAATGTCACCCTTGTGGCTCCCGCACATTATAATTCCTCCTCCGGATACAGAGATCGCGTTGCAGCCAAGACATACTGCCCACTGCAGGGGAGAGCACCCAAAATCCAGGACTGTCCAGCTGAATCCAGGATGGTTGAGAGGTCTGGATATCATACTCTCCTCAGACTAGTGATTGACTGCAAGGGAGACATGTGGATAGCATCTGCAGTCTAGTAAACAGAGACTGGTAGGAAGCATCAGTGCCAGGATGACAGGGAAGTTAAAAGAGGACTATTCACAACCTCCACCAAGTCCATCTCTTTGCGTTATTTAATAGGCTTTGCTCCACTGATTCTAGCACAGATTTTTTTTTCTCTATTCCCCACTGTTCCGGAGCAATCAATGCAGTTAGTTTTGGTTCCTGATGTGCTATTTAATGCTCTGTACTGTCAGGTGGGCAGTGTCGGGCAGGAGCAGGAATGGGGTGCGATTCTGTGCTCTGACACTGTCCACCTCTGATTGGAGCTCTGAAACACATCCCCCTTTCCTGCTCCTCTCTGACATTGCACAACTGACAATACAGAGTCTAAGTAGTATATAAGGCAACAAAACTAACGGCACTCCGGAACGGTGGGGTCCAGAGAAAAAATTTCAGCTGCGCTGGAATCAGTTCTTGAAACTGGAATTGGTGGAGGGGGTGAACAACCCTCTAACAGATAAATACTGTATCTTTTATCAAATTTACCCTGTTAGCCAAATCTTTTTATAAAAAATAAAAACCCATTTTCATTCTCATGCTGCCTGTATACAAGATCACTGATGTCACATAAGTAATGAAATCATTATGTAAAGAAGGAGGTGGAGTCAGGTGAAAACTTCCCAGTCAATAAGCTAAATAAGGGGGAAGTAGTTAGCAGACAAGGGGGGAGGTGTCCTCAGCTTAGTCATTCTGACAACTTGTGCAATTTGCAGTGCGTAACTATGACTACAGTTACAAAAGACACTTGTCACTTCCTAATTGTTAACTCTTCTTTGACGTTAACACTCTAACATTTATTCCATGATATCACTGTGTATAATTAAATAAGCTGTTTTAATGCTGATCAAGACAAAAGGACTCTTTATTGTCAAACTGAAAACAAATTTCTAGAAAGTGACCCAAATTTATTACAACTGAATGTATAAATACTAAATATGATTTAAAGAGGATCTCCCAGGAGTTAACATGACATTTTATTACCATGCCAGACAAAACATTTTTTTTTTAATGAAAACATTAAAAAAATGCCTGTGTCTAGAATCTAAATTTTGCTGTTACAAACTTGTTTACGGTGCCCCCTACTATTCTCTTTGTAACATTTCACAATATCCACCTAATGTGTCCAGTGAGAAGCCCTTTCTACAGTAATGCACAGATTATTATTAGCCAGCTGCCACAATAGCGCAAATCATTCCCTGACTCATGTGCATAGGGATATGAGCGAAAGGACTGAGCTATGTGTGATCAGCCTGGCCCATAGGTACAGATATTCTGAAAGATAATTAAAAGGACGACAGGGGGCACTACAATAAGTATGCAACATCAACATTTCAACACAGGAGCATTTTGTTTTACATAATACCAACTGAAAAATTATGTTTTGCCTGCTATAACAGAAAAAATGTAAAAAAAAATATAGTCATGGGACAACTCCTTTGAGGATATTCTGCTTATATCAAAGTCAAGAATAGGCTCCCACCTTTTTGACAATAAGCTAAACTGTTATAAAGCAAACATTAAAATAGAAACTGTAACTTGAGCAGTGATCAGGTGGCGTATAGTAATGTCAAGTATCAGATCTTCTGCACCAAGCAGAACCCACATAGCAGAGCTAGACAACAATAAGTCAATAAGCAAAGATTCAAGTTCCAAGTTACTCTAGGCTCACATCATGCCTCCTTGCCTGCTACTGCCTGAAACTTCCCACCTGACAGTAAAAAGCCTAAGTAGCATATCATAGATACCAAAACTAACAGCACTGATTGATTAGTAATGGTGGGGGCTAGAGAAAAAATCCAGATGCATTTCAACACAGACTCACACTTTCCTATTTGCTCAGAATAGAGATTCTGTTGTCACTTTTCTATACATCAGCAATTAGAGAAGCACCCAGGCCATGGACAGTGAATGCACAGTTTGTTATTCTTCTGAGACAAGAGTGAATAAAAATATAGATTTACATTGTTCCTTCCATAAACCACTTTGTGGGCTTTGTGTGACATTAGAAAACAATCTGTTGTTTTAAAAAGAGGTTTTTTTCAGCTCTAGATCATTCATCATATTACTGATTGAAGAGATTTGTCCATGAATACAACTTGTACCCTATTTAAAGTATAGTGATTAAGTTGTAGACCTGTGGGAGTCAGATCACTGGGACCAGGGCCGTTTTAATGCATTGGGGGGCCATGTGGAAACTTTTTGAAAGTGGTCCCCCCCAATGCCCCCTCCATAATTTAATTTCCCCTGCCCCCTCAACCACCAATTTTACATCAAATAAAAAGAAAAAAAAAAATGCTCACTGAACCTTGTACCCACGGACCTGCAGGCTCCAGCTGTAATGTTTGCAGCCCGGCGCTCATTGCGCTTCCCTGCCGCAGACATCATCAGCTGAACGCTGTACAATGGGGCACGGAGCTGATAGCTCAATCTCTATCTGTATCCTAAGGGCACAGATAGAGTTGAAATCACTGCCTTCCACCCAGAACAGCGGGACAGCACCCGAAATGTGGGACTGTCCCACTCGATCCGGGGCGGCTGATGGGGCCCTAAGCAGCCGCATCGGACCCTATGGTTAAAGCAGCCCTGACTGGGACCCCCAATTATCATGGAGTGCCATGTACACTGATGTGAATGGTGCTATAGTCGCACAAGTGACATTCATTTATGTGGGACTGCTATTAGATAGCAGAGTACAGTGCTCAACTTTGGCAGTCCTATGGAGATAAATGGAGCAGCAGTCCCGCGGATAGGGAATGTATTGTATTCATTGGCAAACCCCTTGTTTTTTATGTTTGTACCCTCCCCTGGGTCTCCGATCATTATACTCTGGGGTCTGAAAAGACCCCAGAGTATAATAATCATTCATGGGTGGTCCATTATGGGGCATAACACTGTGTGCAGGGCCACTATGGGGCATAATACTGTGTGCAGGGGCCACTATGGCTCATAATAGTGTGCGCAGGAATGCGGTTTGTGCGGGGGGGGGCCGTCTGGGGGGTTGGGGGTGGCGGTTCGGGGGGGCCCCATGTCAAATGTTCACCTTGGGTCCCAGCCAGTCCTAGTTACGCCACTGTCCACAGCAGTGCTAAATACTCACTGTTTCCTTGGACAGCCTTTTCTGGGCTTTATTTTACTTGAGACTCCTTGTATCCCTGTTATTTACATGCAGTGAATCTGTGAACAAACAACTTTTCCCCATGATGCATCTCCCTGCTCTCATTCTCTGTGTACCCCTCTCTTCTCCATGTAAATAACAGTGACACAAGGAGTCTAAAATAAAATACAGCCAAGCAAAGGCTGCACAAGGGAACCATGAGTATTTAGCACTGCTGTGGATGTATTTACAGATAATTTTTGGAAGCTGAATAATCCTTTTAAGCATTTCTAGTGACACAGATAGGGTAACAGCGGGTCCTCCTTTCCTCTTTGAAGCCCTTAGGTGCTGATGTTACTATTGACTGCAACATCTAAAGGATTAATGTATTTTTCGGACTATAAGACGCAATTTTTAGCAATCTTCCTAAAACCTTCCTAAAAAGTCCCTTCGTCTTTTAGTCCATAGTCAGTGGAGTCCAGGAATGCCAGACCCTGCTGACTGGATGCTTAATGGGGTTTTTCAGGATTAGAAAACATGGCTGATTTCTTTTTCTCAGGAAGTGACATCATGTCCATTATTCACATGGCTTTGCTGCAGTTCAGTTTAATTCATTTTAATGGTTCTGAGCTGTAACATTGCCATGTGACCAAAGGACATGTGGTAACTTCCTGAGAAAAAGAAAAAAACATGTTTTCTAATCCTGCACAACTCCTTTAATGATAGGGTGAAGATCTGATAAATAGCTTTTTCCTATCAAAGAGAGAACTGTGCATGTGCACAGCTTTCACCCCTCCTGCCCCACACTGATCAGTCAGATCAGTGCTGGGCAGGGAATAGGATAGTTTAGCTTGTAGACAATGGTCTGAATGGAGACCGCTGCCGCCAGCTGTCTGGACCCCAGTCTACATAATGCCCTACAAGTTGTGCAGACAGCAGGAATGTTTATCAATCCCTACTGCCACTATAATAATGTATTAATGCTAAAGGACACCGGTCGGGAGATAAGTGTTTCACCTGACCACTGTAAGGGAATTTAGTAGGATTATACATTGTGGGGGACAATCAGGACAATCATTATAATGTGTGGGGGCACTATGGGGAATTATATTGGGTTGGGGAGTATAATGCTCCCTAATGTACCCTCAAGCAGTATAATACCCTGTTAGTGCCCCCACACAGTATACCGCTTCTTAGTACTTTCCACACAGTACTCTCTGAATGTTGGTTTACTTTTGAGTAAGAATGACTATATTGTACTGAAACTTAAAGGGATTCTATCATTGGGGAAACGTGTTTTTAACCTAAGCAATGTTGGAATAGCCTTTATAAAGGCTATTCTTCTCCTATCTTTACTTTTCTTCTCCTCGCCGCCATTTGTCCAAAAAAACATTTTATTCTCATATGTAAATTATGCTCAGGGAGCACCAGGGGAGTTCCCCCTGTGCTCTGAGCACTCCGCGTCATTGCCGTAACCCGCCTCCATGGCTGCTTTTTCATGCCCCCTGCATCTTCTTCTGTTCATCTTGCATCTGATTTCTCCGTCGGCCATTTTTCTGATGTACACTGGTGTAAGTAACTAAACAAAAATGGACAAAGATGAACAGGAGAAGATGCAGGGGGAGTGAAAATGCAGCAGTGGAGGCGGGGTGCGGCAATGATGCTGGAGTGCTCGGAGCACAGTGGGAGCTCCCCCGGTGCTTCCTGAGCATAATTTACATATGAGAATAAAATGTTTTTTTGGACAAACTGCGGCAAGGAGAAGAAAAGTAAAGGTAGGAGTAGAATAGCCTTTATATTCCAGCATTGCTTCAGTTAAAAACATGTTTCCCCAATGATAGAATCCCTTTAAGTGTTGAGAACCCACAATTGTTATTTAGACCTTGATAAACAAAACATAGAATTGAAGGAGAGTGTTTTTCCCACAATTGTACATTATATATTATGCTTGTTATAAATCATTTGTAGGGCAGTTGAAATCCAGTTCTTCAGTGCTGACAATATTGCCAAATAACTCTGACCCAAAGCCACATGCTAATAATATAGTTATATTTTAATTGGTTCTGATCCTGATGCTGGGTTGCAGTTATACTACGACATTCATGACACCTATTATACTATATATAGTATCAAGCACAAATGATGCTGGCACAGATCAAACCTTTCTCCTAACTTATAGGCCACATTAATGTGCATGTTCATGGCCAGTAGTTAGTTGTCTGGTACATCTCAGCTCCTGCTCCCCACTCACCACTTTTTTAAAAAAAAATGGCTGGAGAGGTGGAAATCAAGGCAGACTGGTGCAAGGATTTCCCAGTCTGCCACATTTACAGAAAATTGGCATGACTTATACCATAAATTGATTTGAATTCAGTTGCATCAACATTCGCAGGAATTATTGAAAAGCCAGAACCTCTTAGGGTACGTTCACATATATCAGTTGCATCAGTATCAGTTTTTTTGTCCCTTAGTCATTACAACTGATACTAAAACTGATGCAAAAATGTGTCAGTTGTCATCAGACTTTTTCTTTGCAAATTTTTATTCCAAAACCATAACTTGTTATCAGCTGTCATCAGTTTTTACTATGAGTAGGGGTACTCAACTACTTTTAGTAAAGGTTCATTGATCGGGGTTCGCCATCAAGTAAAGGTCCGAGCTGAACACGTCCAGTATTTATGATATTTTTCAGGCAAAAAGACATGTCTGACTACAAGACGGAACCCAGGATTAGACGAGAAAAATTAGGATTAAGCAGGGGGCGACTAACGTAGCATTATACTATGTGTGTGAGGAGACTAACGTGGCATTACACTGTACAGATGGTGACTAACGTGGCATTATACTGTGTGGGGGGCACTAATGTGGCATTATACTGTATTGTGGCAACTAATGTGGCGATATACTATATGGGGGCACTAATGTAGCATTATACTATGCATGGGGCCTTAACATGGCATTATACTGTGCAGGGGCACTAATGTGGCATTATACTGTACAGGGAGGCCTTAACGTAACATTATAAAATGCAGGGGGCACTATCATGGCATTATACTATGCAGGGGGCACTAAGGAGTATTACACTGTGAGTGGGGTCATTAATGAGCATTATACTGTGTACCCCACATAGATTAATGCCCCATTATTGTGCCTCCTCTGTATGCTCCTTAGTATCCCCCACCCCCATTAGTGCCCCCAGCACAGTAAAATTCCCCATTAGTTCCCCCCATACATAATTTACATTAACAGCGGTTGGGAGGAACATTCACTCCCTGCACACTGTCCCCAAGTCCTTATCCCTTACAAAAATGGCAGCAGGGATCAGCAATCGTCCCTGCTGCCTGCACAAGAGCTCACACATGCGACGGCAGCAGAACTGATTATCGATTCCTGCTGCTACTAGTGCAGGGGATCGGGGCTTGGCAGAGGATTGGGGCTTGAGGAAGTGCTGGGAGGCATGGGTGTGAACAGCAGGCAGCCCCCTGCTCTGGTGCAGTAGTGAAGCTGGCAATTGCGTGGGGGTTTGGGCTACAGCACCTATACGAGGAGCTGCTGAGTCCTGGAGAACAACCCCTGCTCAGGTACAGTAGTGAAACCGGCAATTCCTGGCTTGACTACTGTACGCAGCGTGCAACTGGCGCTGAAGAAATTTTAAGGGAGCCAGATGGAAAAAAGCTGCAGGTATCCATCTTTTCTGTCGTCAGCTTCCCACCACGCCGAAGGGAAACTTATGCCTGAGCCGTACATATGTGAACGCACCCTTAGTAATTCTGGCACATCTTGTGCCTGTTGGGGAATGAATTAAGAATTGCGTAAGAAATGTCCTTCACATTCAAAATCGGTATTTGACTAGAAATGTAATGTGAAAGAAGTTTAAGTAAACTTGCAAAAACTAACATTCCATTGTTGTGCCTTCTTGCACTAAAGAATACTAAGGCAAACTCCCTTTACTGTATCTATATTTTCAATCTTTTACTATGGTTGACTCATATCATAAGATTTTATTCTTGTAAAATGATTTCTATGCTTCCTTTTTGAGGCACATACTCATCCTAGAGATATAAAGAATGGGGTGATCATGTGTCAGTGCTGAACAATAACTCTTCTTCTTTCTATTCTATAAATAATATGGGCATGGTTACACTTATGTTTGAAAGTAAAATAGAGCAGTTAAAGTTCACCAGTTGCCTGTGGTTTATGACTTCAGTTTCCCTCTGTTGTGCATTGTAATATTACTTCAGGGAAGTAGAGGCTGTGATGCTCATGTTAATGCTACAGTCTCTTTAAACAGCTGATCATAGAGTTGGTCTTCACTCTTTATGAACGGAAGCCCCCTTTAAAATGCCACCAAAATGTAAAAAAAGGTAGAGTCAAGGAGATTTACAAATATGAGGACAAACAAATAAAAGTAAACAGAATTGGTTAAAAACATAAAAATGTTTCTAAATCAGTAGTTATTCAGCAAGAAACATGCGGTAATGTCTATAGAATGTTATGATGAGTAGGAGATGTAACTTAATAAATAGAAGAATACATGCATAAAATGGCTTTAACGTGTCACCTTTACTCTAGCTGTGTGGATGACTTGGCAAATTAGGTTAATATTTTAGCAGAGAGTTACTGTATACTAAAATAAAACATAATGATTAAATCTGATGCTAACTTATAGGAGTAACTCAGAAAATGTTTCTGGCCTTAAGCTATCTAAACAGAATTTTAAATGACAAGTGAATGGTGGTTACAAAGATGAAAAAACAGCAATACTAATCTGCAATACTAACCCTAAAACAAACAACAAGAGAGCACTAAGACCCAGAGACAAGAAACTAAACAGACCTGAATACCAGCAGTTAGACAATGAATTAATTCCTACAAGGAAACTGGATCCAAAAAAACAGAGCAGACAGAATTATAATAAACCACTGGAATTTAAGGGAGTTTCTCAGCAGTAAATTGGTTAAAAACAAGCTGACATGCCTCCAAAGTCTGGTGGGGTCCAACATGGTGACTATTTTGAAATTATCTTGTTAATGTTATATATATTAATGTAGAGAACTGGAAGCAGATGGTTCCATAAACTGTGCAGTGGGCAAGTGCTGTTATTACAGCTCATTCAACTGAATGGTAACTGAGCGGGATTAGTGGTGCTGAGCCACTACATAGTGTACCGAGCCTTCTACTTCTGGCTCCCTACACTGTGCTGAGAACAGCTGATTGGTGCAAAGTCTGGGTATCGGACCGTCATCAATCTCAAAATAATGACCTACCCTAAGGGGTTATCCTGTTATGGACACTTATCCCCTGTTCACTTAACAGGGGATACACTGACCAGAAAAAGGGTAACAATGTTTTGAAGTTTTGATTTTCAGGCTCCATATCTCACCATCCACTACAGCTTCAAATGTGAGACTACCATCATTTTATAGACAATCATCTTGTCAATTTCATATATAAATTTGATTTGCAAGTATTTAGCATATAACTAGTTATGCAGATTCTTGTCATGTAACTGCATTGTTACTGTTTGGCTCCTGGTGGTGGAAAAATCTTTTTCTTCTTGTATATTACAAATTACAGCCTGTTCTCACATTCCTCTATAGCTCAGTGTGTTATAGGTTTTTTTCCCAAGTGAAAGGTCACTGGTTCAAATCAAGAATAAGCCATGAATAATAATTCCCAAGAAAAAAGAAACATCATCCAGCTAATCGATAGCGGTCTCCTGGCCAAGAAAATTGCTAAAGTGCATCATGTGAGTGCCATGACAGTTGGAAGAATATGAAATAAAGTCTGTCCATCCTTTCAAAAGCCAAGAGATGGACGTCCAGGCAAAACATCAGAGTCAACAAGTCAGCTCATCACAAGGTCTATGAGTTCTGGCGCGACAAACACAGACATGCGACACGCGTTATTAAAAAATTATGAAAAGTGGACAGTAGATTAGAAACAGTGATTTTGAGCAATAGGATGGTGAAAGTCGAGACATGCTTGAATCTGATCAAGAGCATGCCCAGAAGGATTAAGGCAGTATTGAAAGCCAAAGGTGGATTTACATAATACTAACAAAATAATTAAGATTTACATTTTTAGGAGCAAAACAGTAACAATGCAGTTACATGACAAGAATCTGCATAACTAATCATATGCTAAATGGTTGCAAGTCAAATTTATGTATGAGATAGCCAAGATGATTGTCTATAAGATGATGATAGTCTCATGTTCAAAGCTGTAGTGGATGGCGAGATATGGAGCCTGAAAGTCACAAGTTCAAAACATTGTTACCCTTTTGCTCGTTAGTCCAGGCAGCCCCATTCTCTTGAATGGAGCACCAGTCATGCAGGTATACTTCCGCTCATTTCACAAGAAGGCCTTAGGGGACTTTCAGTCCCCCATCCTCCTGATCACCAGGGGACCCATCGATTGGGCCCTTAGCTGGATAGGAGGCAGGTGTCCATAACCAGATAACCCCTTTAATTGTCAGTCTTGGACAACTCCTTTAAATCTTGCTATGTGTTTTAAACCATTACACTATATTTTTATATTTTATGGTTTATCATGCTATTTCTAACCCTCTTTAGCTCCACCCATTTCTTCCCTTTCAGTATTTTAACTATTTATCATCCATGTACATACCTGTGGTTATAAGTGATTTTTCTGAAGAAGGAATAGCGACGCAGAAAAGGTGAACGAATGGACTCTACATGCCTGGTTCCCACCGTGAAGCATGGAGGAGGAGGTGTGATGGTGTGGGGGTGCTTTGCTGGTGACACTGTTGGGGATTTATTCAAAATTGAAGGAATACTGAACCAGCATGGTTACCACAGCATCTTGCAGCGGCATGCTATTCCATCCGATTTGCGTTTAGTTGGACCATCATTTATTTTTCAACAGGACAATGAACCCAAACACACCTCCAGACTGTGTAAGGGCTATTTGACCAAGAAGGAGAGTGATGGGGTGCTACGCCAGTTGACCTGGCCTCCAAAGTCACCAGACCTGAACCCAATCGAGATGGTTTGGGGTGAGCTGGACCGCAGAGTGAAGGCAAAAGGGCCAACAAGTGCTAAGCATCTCTGGGAACTCCTTCAAGACTGTTGGAAGACCATTTCAGGTGACTACCTCTTGAAGCTCATCAAGAGAATGCCAAGAGTGTGCAAAGCAGTGATCAAAGCAAAAGGTGGCTACTTTGAAGAACCTAGAATATAAGACATATTTTCAGTTGTTTCACACTTTTTTGATAAGTATATAATTCCACATGTGTTAATTCATAGTTTTGATGCCTTCAGTGTGAATCTACAATTTTTATAGTCATGAAAATACAGAAAACTCTTGGAATGAGAAGGTGTGTCCAAACTTTTGGTCTGTACTGTATATATATATATATATATATATATATATATATATATATATATAGCTTGTAGTTGCATGATGAGACAATTTGTTAAATGTTCCAATAACCAACATCCCAATTTCAACCAGAAATTACAGACTGGCGATCCCACTGGATTATTTGGCAGAACTAATCCTCAATAATTATTTGTCACCATAATGTCTTGTGTGGGGATGGGAGGTAAATATGATAGTCATTTCAGCCATAAGGATTGTTGGGGGCACCCAGACACAACACCATCTCGTATACACTTCTAGTAATAAATGTTGCCCTTTGCTGTCTTAAAATTACTGTAAATTAAGTGAAATTGATGTTTTTACTTTCTCTACATTTTCTAATGCAATAATTAGAACCAAAACAGAATTTTAGTGTAAAAAAAGCAGATTTTAACTGAAACCCCCAAGTGGGGGCATTTCTACATCTCTTTTTGTTTGAAAGACAATGTCTTAGATTTATAGCATACTAGCAGAAGGACCCGGCTTCGCACGGGTCCATTTCATTTTTTGTTTGTGTAGTGGCCCCATAAGAATTGGCCAGTTTTGCACTTGACATCCATTATGGCAGTCCAGTATAGGTACAGTCTATTTATGGCTGTGTTGTTATGGAAACCTGGTAAATGAAATGTGAACTTATATTGGCTGATGCATGTCATATGACTGAATATTAAGGACCTGCGAACTGCTATTGACTCATACAGGTCATAAATAGCTTGGTTGCTATGGAAACCTGGTGTAAAGCTGTGTGTATAACAAGACTGAAGAACCTGCGATTTTCCATTGGTCCATAAGAGTCATGTGATCATGTGTATCTCAGTTTGGATATCATTAAAAAACCTGCGATCGGTTGTTATGGAAAACCTGGAGTAAAGCTGTGTGTATGTGACCTTGTGTAACAGTGTCATCCGCAGCGCCCTGCCCCTTTAAAGATAACCTACAGCAGTGAAGAAAAATGGCTGGGTTGTTAAGGAAACATGGAGTGCAGCTGTGTGCATGTGGCTGACAATGCCTTGTCAGATTGGAGATGGGCTTGGGTCTGCTGGGGAGTTTCAGCATCTCGCTGTTGTCTGTGACATACCTTGTCAGATTGGAGACAGGCTTGGGTCTGCTGAGAGTTTTCATTAGCTCGAGCAGCAGCCATGCGTTTTGCTGCAGGAGGCATGAGTAGTTTAAAAACGTTTCAATTTATAAGAATGCTGACATCCAGTATGGCAGTCCAATCAGTGGCGTAAATACTGGGGTAACAGTGGTAGCGGCTGCCACAGGGCCCGGGACATTAGGGGTCCCGGCGGGCCTCTGATGTTGTTTTTTTTTTTTTTTTTAATAGGCTGTTACCTGCTGGTGTAACACTAGCAGGTAACGGGCCCTATTTACTTACCGATCCCCGCTCTTGCTCATGACCACCTGCGCTTCACCTTCTGCGGAGGCGGCTGTGAGCAGGAGCGGGGATCGGTAAGTAAGGCCTGCGGGCCGTGAACCCCACAAACACTGCTATCATTATACTCTGGGGTCTTTTCAGACCCCAGAATATAATGATTGGAGTCCTAGAGGAGGTGAGGGAGCATTAAAAACACTGTTACTTACCTCTCCTGTGCTCCAACAGGCTTCGGGCCTCCTTGGTGACGTCCCAGATGTTGATGGGCCAGTCCGACGTCATTATGCGTCACGTGACATCTGGTCCAACATTGAAGAGGTAGCGGGGAGTGCGCATAATACTATATGAAGGGGCCACTATGATGGCGTAATAATGTGTGCAGGGGCCACTATGGGGCATAATACTGTGTGCAGGGGCCACTATGCAGCATAAGTGTGTGCAGGGACCACTATGGGGCATAATAGTGTGTGTAGGGGCTACTACATAAGAGTGTGTGCAGGAATGCGGTTTGTGCGGGGGGGCGGTTGCTGGGGGGGGTCCGCCCCTGCCAAAGTCAAATGTTCTTCTTGGGGCCCACCCATTCCTAGTTATGCCACTGAGTCTAGTATAGGTACAGTTTATTTATGGTTGTGTTATTATGGAAACCTGGTAAATTAAATGTGAACTTATATTGGCTGATACACGTGATATGACTGAATATTTAAGGACCTGCAAGCTGCTATTGACTAATACAGGTCATAGATAGCTTGGTTGCTATGGAAACCTGTGTGCTGGAGGAGAGTAAGCGCCTGCAAGTTTCTATTGGCTGATAAGAGACGTGACCGTGTGTATGACAGTTGGAATATGAGTGAAAGACTTGCAGGCTTGTTTTAGCTAATGCTGGTAATTTTTTGGGAATACTGTATCTCAGGAATGGTACGTCCTAGACAGCTGAGACTCAGTCTAAAATCTTCCCAGACACCTGATGTAATTGTGCCAAATTTGGTAAGGATCGGCCCAGTCGTTTGGTTGCGCATAAAGAACAGACAGACAGACATTTTTATATATATAAGAGATGTATAAAATATGTGTAATGTCATACCATAGTACATGATAGCACTGTATACTCTCATATCACAAAAAAGGAACTTGTGATGTGCTTTCCCTTTATATGTCCTAACTTGAGCAATCAGGATATTGAAGGGGACCTGGAAAGTGTCTGCTTTATTTTAGACATGACATCGATTGAGAAATGTTTGAGGAAGTTCCACAACGCACGCAGGATGTCTATATATATGTGAATTTATCCACATTTTGTCTTCATATTATTTCATTTTACTTGGTTATCACAGAAAACACTAGTATTTGTATGCAAAGCAAGGCACACCATTCAAGGTATTTTCATTTTTAAATTTCTATCTTTGTCCTTTTATCAAGACACCATTAGATTATCCAAAATAAGGTAAGAACAGATCTGTTTATTATTATTTTTCCTGGCTTTCTGGGTACAAGATAATATCACCTTAAACAACCTGTGTGCATCTAATTGTAATCTTCTCTTGCATACATGTTCTGTACTCTTTATTTCTTCAGAAATGCTGGCGAAACATTATAGTATATATAATCATATTTAATATATATAATGTCAGTGCTTCTGTTACCTTCAAATATGGAAAATAGAGAATTACATAGTGTAAAAGTAAAGCAATATAAGTACCTTTTATTCAGTTTACCTTCAATTTTAATTGGAGTCTGGAAAAGTGTCTTTTACATCTGGTCAAAGATATAACAATTCATAAACAATACTATAATATAATTTATACAGTTTCTAAATAACTCAGAATCTGATAAATAAAATGTTGTTAATGAACATTTCTGATAATTTTCTTACTGTGAAGGATTGGTGTGTAATTGTATCTTCTAGTGATAAATTGGTAGCTATAACCACATATATGTAATGAGTACAAAGTTAGGCCATTTCAGATGGCTGTAATATGAGTGCTTTTTTTGGGTTCTTCATTATGTGGATCCCAGCGATTTATCAGTCCCGGAGTTCTAGTGAGTAGAGTAGCTATTAGTGAGTACATTTACGGGAGGTGTATTAAGACCAGCGTTTTACCAGCATCCTAATTTAATCCTCACTGGTGTCAGATACCCCACAATTAGTAGGAGGCTATTAATTGTAACACATTTAGGGGCCTTCTTTGCATCAGAACTGAAATTTGTGCCAGTTACAAGTTAACATAGATTTCAGGTATAATTTATATCAGTTTTTTGAGGATATTTTTATGCTCTTTTTTTACAGTTACACAAGGCTAGTGTGTGACCAAGTCATAGATTAGTGTTCAACACTTTACAGTTATACTAGGTATATGGTGGCTCATTGTTCAGCACCATTGCCCTGTAGGTCTGAGATCCTGAGTTCAAACCTGTTTTAGGCTAAAGCCCCACGTTGCAGAAACGTAGCTTATTTTGTTGTGGTTTTTTGAGCCAAAGCCAGGAGTGGATTGAGCAAAAGGTAGAAATATAAGAGCTTTCTATATATTTCCCTTTCCATTTGTAGCCATTCTTGGCTTTGGCTCAAAAAAACGCAACAAAATCTGCAACAAAAAAAGCTGCATTTCTGCAACATGGGGCCTTAGCCTTAAAATGTATTCAAATAGGATAGGCAAACATTAGCATTAACAAATTCTCACAGTATTGACAATACATGAAAAAAACTCATCTTAATTGAATTCACTTCTGCAAGTATGTGATTTATGCTAAATTATATCAGATTGTCATCTTTCTCTAAACAGATAGAGCACAATGACGTATAGGTTAAGTTTATGGATTTTGTTATTAGTGTGTTTCAGTTACACTCATATAAATACCAATGTGCGATATCTAAGACACTCATATGTACATATAAGTACTGAAATAACATTACCATGGTGAATAACCATTTTCTTCTCTTTTTTCTTTACAGAAAGATGTGGTTTCCATTGATTGTGTTTGGAACATATTTATTAGACACATCTGGATTTAATGTTCATCGGATGAATACTGGAGGTAAAGTATCACTACTCATGTATGCAATGTTGCTGATAACAGAATCTTTTTGTGGCTACTATTAAAGGCTGTGTGTACTTAAAGTAACCCCCTGGGAAAAAAATTAAATGCAGTTTTTTCATGAAGTACAGTTGCCTACTACATCCTACTAAATGATACTCTCCATTTTGGAACTCCATAGAGGTCTTTAGTTGGGTAGCTCCTTCAGCATGGCTGCCTTTCCCTTTTCTAAGCAGCATTTGTTACGAGCTGCCCAATAACCTGAATGTGACTCTGAATTTCTGTGCCTAGACATTTTTTTCTGTACAGACTTCCATGTAGCTTATTATCTCACCTCTTTTCGACCTCCTCCTAACTAGTTAAATTATGTACGTATTATGCTTGCTATGGGGTTACCATGGAAGGTAACAGACTTGTCATGTTACCTCTTCTTAGAAAAACATGTTCATAAGTCTAATATTATTATAGCTGTCAGGAGGGTAGGAGTACAAACAATAAGTTAACACTGGGAATATTATAAATTTTTTTCCCCAAAAAACTTCTTTAAGGGAGGCCAGGCTACTAGTGGCCAATCCTCCAACCCCATTACACCCCTTTTACTCCTTCCCTCCAACCCACTAAATAAAAACACTGGGGTAGTTTTTTTTTTTTATGAATGGTGCATCGTATGTCAGTCTTGATAAATGTCATGACTGGGGAAGGGAATGGGAGATTTATGAAGATGCTATGGCCTCTTCATAAATCTGAAGGACGTCTCTGTCTATTTCAGAATGGAAATATATGGGAGGTAATAACTATCTAGAAAACCAACGTGAGTTATAATAATTCTGTTAGTCTGAGGCGTACAATGTGGGTGACGAGGAGTGGATCGGGTTTGTGGCACGTTTGGCACAAGAAAGGGCCTTTCGCCAAACATGTGGTTCAATATCATCCGTCTCTGCCAGAAAGCTGGTGTAGAGGGAATGATTAATCCCCCCTCACTCAAGCCATCAAACAGCTACCATGACTATCAAAAACAGCAACCTACACCATACCTCACCCACTAGAGGAAGGTGGGCTGTACTCTCCACACGCCGCTGCAGAGTGTCCTGGGGCCGTTAGCCAGTCCCCCATTATAACCCCTTTCACTAGCAACTCCTGGCAACCGTCCCTTCTACCCAGGCCATGTCCTTCTGGCCTACCCCAAGGTTGTGCCTGGTTCCAGTCTTTCCTTTATCTTAAATAGATCTTATATAATAGTTCCCCTCGTCAGTTCGTGGGCGCCCTGTTTGATAGCAACCTAGGGCCCGCCCCAGGACGTTCACGTGCTTAGTTATATCTTGTTTATTATCTATAACAATCCCTGTGTGTGCATTTCTACATATGGCTATGTGGCAATGTGTTGACATTGAAGTCTGTACCTTTGCTCACCCTCTTTTTTTCTATACCCTGTATTTTTTTGTATTTTTTTTTTTTTTTTTTATAAACCTCAATAAAATTACAGCTAAACAAAAAAAAAATAGTTTATATCTTGTCTTGAGTATGACATTACATGTGAATTGTCTACTCTTCATGTCTAGTTTTGCTACAGGAATTATCGTCTATCATAGAAAAATAATGGTATATATATGGTTGACCTACATATTGAGTTATCCTTATTGTTATTTTTTAACAATAGTTTTTATTAAGATTTTTGAGACTAAACAGCAAAAAAAAAGATATATACAGGTATATATATATATATATATATATATATATATATATAATATGTGTAGTTACATCACAACATTGTAAGGTAATTAAAATATAATAATACCCAAAATATACATTAACAAAGTATATACTACACAAACTAAAGAAAATAATAACCAATGTGATAATAAAACATTATTCATTCAAAAAGTAAATATATATCTATATGGTAGAGATGTAAGGTAGAGATGGTGGGAAACTGGGTTGCAATCCATAATAGCCTCAATCTAAAGATAATATATACCTACAACTTTTTGAGTACACAAAGGTACAAATAGAAATCATCAAAATACTTTAATATGCATGAAAATAGCACATTCATTACAGTGGACCCTTCACCACCTCCACCAACTCCATTTCTTAGCATCTGTTAATAGCTGCTGCTCCAGTGCAGTTGGAATTTATTTCTCTAAACCCCACCGTTCTCAAGCAATCAGTGCTATTAGTGTTGGTTCCTGATATACTATTTAGGTTCTGTACTGTCAGGAGGGCGGTGTCAGGTAGGAGCAGTCAAGGGGTATGATTCTGAGCTCTGACACTGGCTACTTCTGATTGGAGTTCTGAATCACACCCGCTGCATGACATTGCCCTTCTGACATTACAGATCTTAACCCCTTCGTGACCGCCCACTGTATATAAACGTTGGCTCTTGCTAAATTGGAGATTGGGTCTCCCCAAGGGTGAGGAACTACGTGAACACAGCGCTAATAGCTGCTGGTGTTCACAGAGACATGATCAGAACCTGATAGGTTCAGGTCCCGATCATGTAGCCGCCATATCAGGGAAAGTTTGTTGCAGTAACAAACTTTCCCTGATATTAGCTGCCAGCCCACCTGCAGGCGGCATCGGAAGCAGGTGTTAGCTGTAATTGTAATCGGAGGGATTGGGGGTTTTAACCCCTTGGATGCCGCAGTCAAACATGACCGTGGCATCCAAGGGGTTCCACTATGCCAAATGTCCCCCTTGGCACCCCCTGTGGCGAGATTGGGGATGCCTATATGTATCTTCTGCAGCCTGGGGACTGGCCAGTGACCCCATGCTGCTAGGAGCCCCCAGTACCTGGTTGATCTTGCCAAGAAGTGAGGGAGTTGAAAAAAAAAAAGAAGTGAAGTGTATGAAAAAAATAAATTAATTAATAAAGCAAGGGAATAATGATTTTTCGCCATCTTGCCTTAAAAAAAATGCTATAAAAAAGTAATTAAAAAGTCATATGTACCCCAAAACAGTACCAATAAAAAGCACAGATCGTCCCGCAAAAAATAAGCCCTCAACCAACTCTGTCAACTGAAAAAAAATTGCTACCCATCTCAGAAGATGGCGATGCAAAAATAATTGATTTCTTTCCCCAAATGGGTTTTTGTTCTGCAAAACTAGTAACGCATAAAAAAACCAATATAAATGAGGTATCACCATAATCGTACTGACCCGCAGAATAAAGGTAACATGTTACTTATTCTGTACGCTGCGCAGAAAAAAACATTAAAAGGTAAAAATCAATATCAGAATGGACAGGGTTTTTTTTAATCCACCAAGAAAGAGTTAATAAAATTTAGTCAATAAGTTATAGGCACCTGAAAATGATATAATTACAAAATACATCTCCCCACAAACAACAAGCCCTCATATGGCTACAGCACCAGAAAAATAAAGAAAATATAGCTCGTACAGTGTGAAGACAAAAAACGCAAAAATCGCCAAATCATTAGAACAAAACTGGTTGCGGCAGGAAGAAAATGCGTAAGCTGAGAAACCACAAATTTAGAACTTACAAGGGAAAAGACACCAGAAGTGACCCCCCCCCCCCATCATAGGAGCTACTGGGGAAATAGTAGGGAATTTGGTGTTCCCAAAGCGCTCCGTACAGCTTACATATTCATATTACATATACTGTTCACCATGTGCTGTGCATTGACTTCTAAGATACTAATGCTCATTACACCCCTTGATAAATTCTTTGAGGGGTGCACTTTTCAAAATGGGGTAATTCCCTAGGGGATTCCACTTTACAGGTACTTTAGAGGCTCTGCAAACATGACATGGCGTTCAGATACCAAACATCTAAATCTGCGCTCCTTCCCTCCTGTGCCCTGCTGTGTGCCCAAACTGCAAGTTATGCCCACATGTATGATACTGGTGTACCCAGGATAACGTACTTAATGTCATATGTGGGTATAAACTGCTGTTTGAGCACAGCTGGGCACAGAAGGGAAGGAGCGCTATTTTGGTTTTTGGAGCACAGATTTAGACGGTTTGCTTTTTGGATGCCATTACACTTTTGCAGAACCCTGAACACCCCTGAAGTAATTTATCTAGGGGTACAGTGAGCATTTTTAACCCCCAAGTGTTGCATTAATAATAGCATAAAGGATAAAAGGTGTTATTGTTCTGCACCTCTGTACACTACACTGTGATCAGGGCACATGATAAGCCTGACCATACAGATTTCAGTGTGTAATATGTTGCGCCCGGCTTGTATCAGAGATGAACGCTTCAAAAGCTGTTGTGCTTGGGATACCCGCTTAACAGTTTTTGGAGTGTGTGTCTCTGCTGACACAAGTTGGGCACAACATATCGGGCACTGAAATAGCATATCTATGGAAAAATTTAAATTTTCATTATCAGCCGTGCATTCATTTGTGGAAATTAAATTAATGCAACACTCAAAGGTTGAAAATGCTTCCTAACCCACTTGATAAATGGGGTTATGTGTCTGCGGGTTCTACTTTACTGCCAATTCAGGGGCTCTGCAAAAGTGGCATGATGTCCAAAAACCAAACTGTGCTCCAAAAACCAAAATTTTGTTCCTTCCCTTCTGTGCCCGGCTTTTCCCAAACAGCACTTTATAACCACATATGGCGTTGTTAAGTATGTTATCCTGTGTACAACAGTTTCATACATGTGGGCATAAACTGCTGCTTGGGCACACAGGAGGGCGCAGATGTCAAGGAGCGCTATGTGCTTTTGGACCACTGATTTAGATTGTTGGTTTTTGAACATCATGCAACGTTTGCATGGACCTCCAGGGCTCTGCAAAAACAACATGGCGTCCTGAAAATCCCTCTAAATCTGTACTCCAAAAGCTAATAAGCACATTGCTCCTTCCCTTCTGAGCCCTGCTGTGTGCCCAAGCAGCAGTTTACACCCATATATACAACTTCTTTCTACCTGGCATAGCCCACTTAATAGTTTTAGGAGTGTATGTCTCTGATGACACAAACTGGGCGCAATGTATTGGGTACCGAAATGGCACATATCTTTAAAAATTTAAATTTTGACTTTGTACATTAATTTTCGGGAGCAAAATGATAATACCTTCTGATAAATTCCTTGAGGGGTGTAGTTTCTAAAATGAGGTCACTTTTTGAGAGTTTGCATTGTATTGGTACTCTAGGGGCTCTGCAAATATGACATGGCACCTGAAAACTATTCCAGCAAAATCTGCCCTCCAAAAGCAAATAGCGCTCTTTCGATTCCGAGCCCCGCCATGTACTCATACAGCAGTTTACAACCACATATGGGGTATTGCCGTGTTCAGGAGAAATTGTGTAACAAACTTTGGGGAGCTTTTTTCTCCTTTATCCTCTTGTGAAAATAAAAAATTTGGGACTAAATTGACAGTTTATTGGAAAAAAAGTAATTTTTCATTTTCACGTCCCAATGTTAATGAAATCTGTGAAACTGCTCATTATATCCCTTGTTATGTTCTGTGAGGGGTGTAGTTTCCAAAATGGGGTCACTTTTGGGGGTTTCCATTGTATTGGTACTCTAGGGGCTCTGCAAATGCGACTTGGCACCCAAAAACTATTCCAGCAAAATCTGCCCTCCAAATGCCAAATAGTGCTCTTTCCATTCCAAGCCTCACCATGTACCCATACAGCAGATTATGACCACATATGGGGTATTGCCGCGTTCATGAGCAATTGTTTAACAAACTGTGGGGTGCTTCTTCTCCTTTAACCCCTTGTGAAAATGAAAAGTTTGGGGATAAAGCGACATTTTAATAATTTTTCATTTACACATCCCAATGTTAATAAAATCTGCGAAAAGGCTGTTGGGTCAAAATGTTCACTATACCCCTTGATAAATTCTGGGTGTAGTTTCCAAAATGGGGTCACTTTTTGGGGATTTCCTTTGTATTGGTACTCTAGGGGCTCTGCAAATGAGACATGGCACCAAAAACTATTCCAGTCGTGGCGTTACTCAGGAGGACATTATAAAGGAAGGAGACTACACGCATAGGAGTGCCATATTTAAGCAAAGCCTTTTCCAGTGCGGTGGGATCAGAGGAGGAAACCAGCAGCAGAGAGAACTTATGGATGAAGCAAGGCAGCTGGTGATGTTCCAACCAGGACATGGTGAGGCCCGGATTTGAAGCACATAGCTGATCAAAGGAGGGGAGAGAGCCCGAAACTAAGACACTACCCAGTCTGACGTTGTCGTGGTCAAACCAACACAGGAAGCGCCATGAGGAGCAGCCTGGCGGGAACATGGGGTTGTGGAACAAAGGACTCAAGGGGCCCGGGGACCGTCGCTATACCCGTGCCAAGGCACACCGAATCCCAGACACTGAGGAAGTGAGCAGAAAGGAATGTGTGGTGGACATGTCACGGCCAGTAGTGAGTGGGAATCCAAGGCAGGGAGGAAAGGGGCGTAGCGAGTAGCTCTTTCTCGATAGCCATCCACTGCTTGTCGGAATCCCGGTAGCGCTAATCGAAGAGGTGCAACCGGACTAAAGTAACCAATATAAATGGGAGAAGAACATGTCATATATTGTATTTAAAGGGAACCTGTCAGGTTGATATGGGACACTAAACCACCCACAGGTCCACATGGACTGGAGCTTTAGTGTTCCATTTAGACCTGTAGCAATGCCACCTTTGCCTGCATTTAAAAAATAAATAAATCTTTATACTCAACTAAAAATGAGGCAGATGAGTTGCATTGGAATCCTCTCTGGTGCTCCCACTACCTGTGCAGCTCTTTAGTGAAACTGGTTTCACTGTGCATGCAGCTGAGATCCGACGCATGTGCACTGAAGCCAAAGTGTACAGTCATGGCCAAAAGTTTTGAGAATGACACAAATATTATATTTTCACATGATCTGCTGCCCTCTGGTTTTTATATGTGTTTGTCAGATGTTTTTATCACATACAGAAATATAATTGCATTCATATTATGAGTAACAGAAGCTTATATTGACAGTTAGAATGAGTTAATGCAGCAAGTCAATATTTGCAGTGTTGACCCTTCTTCTTCAGGACCTCTGCAATTCTCCCTGGCATGCTCTCAATCAACTTCTGGACCAAATCCTGACTGATAGCAGTCCATTCTTGCAGAATCAATGCTTTAATTTTGTCTGAATTTGTTGGTTTTTGTTTGTCTACCCGTCTCTTGATGATTGACCACAAGTTCTCAATGGGATTAAGATCTGGGGAGTTTCCAGGCCATGGACCCAAAATCTCTATGTTTTGTTCCCTGAGCCATTTAGTTATCACCTTTGCTTTATGGCAAGGTGCTCCATCATGCTGGAAAAGGCATTGTTGAGCGCCAAACTGCTCTTGGACGGTTGGGAGAAGTTGCTCTTGGAGGACATTCTGGTACCATTCTTTATTCGTGGCTGTGTTTTTAGGCAAGACTGTGAGAGAGCCGATTTCCTTGGCTGAGAAGCAACCCCACACATGAATGGTTTCAGGATGCTTTACAGTTGGCATGAGACAAGACTGGTGGTAGCGGGGGGCGGAGCTTGACCGTCGTATGTAGCGGGAGCATGAGCCTGTAGCTCCGTTGCAGAGAGGCTGAGGAGAGGTGCACAAGCAGCGATACCACAACCACGATGGTGAAAATCGGTAGAGATAGGGGGGTAGAAGCCCCATGTACCCCGAAAACTGCCAGACAACAGGCAGATCTTCAGAATTTTCTAAGAAAAAGCAGCCCTCATGGCAGAGGCATACCTCCTAAGATGGCGCCGGAAGGAGTAGGTACTGAAGAGCTATGTAGGCGCTCAGAACCAGATAGCAGCGGAGAGGGGGATAGTGATGACACCGCTTCCCCGCATATATCAAAAGCTTTTCTCAAAAAGGCGCTGTCCCAGGCTCTACACCCAGTCAGGTCAGACCTAGCTGATATAAAAGCAGAACTCACTCACCTAGGCCGCAGGGTGGAGGTTGTAGAAGAAGCCTGTACTGGAATAACGTCTCACTCGAATATGATGGCATCTATCCTTTCCTCACAGAAGGAGCAGATAGACCGAGCACTAATCATGCTTGAGGACCAAGAAAATCGTGGTCGCCGCCGGAATGTGCGGATAAAAGGTATCTCAGAGTCTCATGGCCCGCTTGAATTGAAAGAGAAAGTAGCCGCCATTTTTACTGCATTACTGGGCGCTGAAAGAGCCACCTCTGTGGTAATAGAGAGAGCACACCGTGCTTTGAGACCAAAACCGAGGCCTGAAGACCCACCGAGAGACGTGGTATGTGGACTGCTGTCCTTTGTGGATACGCAGGACATTTTACAAGCAGCTCTGTCACATAAAGAATTTGTGCATGAATCTGACACCATATCCTTTTACCAAGATGTCGCACCGTCCACGTTAGCAAAGAGGAGGCAACTCAAGCCTTTGCTGGAGACACTGCGTGAGATGAATATTGCTTATTCCTGGCTATATCCGTTTGGCCTTTCTATACAGCACAAAGGGAGACACCTAATAGTGCAGACACCTGCGGATCTTACGAATGTATGGGAACAACTCAACATTACACCGTTGGAAATACAGTCCTGGATGCCAACTCCAGATCTCACAGCCCTGCCACTGCTGCCGACACACCATAGCTGGAAACAAGCACCGAAATTTGAGTCCCCGAAACCTAAGAGGTCCCTGCAACGTCCAGCAACAATCCCATCCTAGGTCTCCTCCATAGAAGTTCTACAAGTGGACCGAAACTCAGCACTCAGACTTTCACAGCTTCTAGGGAACTGGACGTTTTTCACAGGTTTCTCTAGCACGCATAAGTTCTTATAACTATTATTTAGTATGTCTTAGAGTATTTGTTTCGTCTGTTAGAGATGCAGCTAGACCCGCTCATTATGTGAAAATGCACCTCAGACTCCCCGACTCATAGGTCTCACAGACTTAGACTTAGATTGGGGGCCTAGATCTAGATTTAGACCTCGATGGTCTTGATTTGGTCAATGCTGAGGATGGCCTTATACAAGTAACTAACACTGCGCATAGAGACCCATGGCATTCACACGGGATGCACCAACACAACTAGTTGCTCCCTATGAGTTTGCGCACTATTGATAGCTGAAGGCCACTTGAATAAGAAAGGGAATGCCTTTCTGCACGCCACATATTCCACACTACAAGAGAGGGCTCTCTCAAATAGAGGATTGACACTGTTTACATTGTCAACATTGTAGCATCTTGGGGCTTGTTGTCTGAGCTTGCATCTCTTGCATTATATGCTATTTGAATATTTGTAATACAACCATGAGCATGGTACAGATTATTATTATCCCCCCCTCCCCTTCCCCTCCCCCCCAAAACCAATACCCCCCCCCCCCCCCCCAAGTGGATCGTATCCGCTGCTATTTTAACGCTCACAAGAAATAAATGATTGGAGAGAGTGGGTCTCTGGGGATCTTTGAGATCTCTAGGATCCACATCTTTTCTAATGTATCTTGCCTGTTAACTGGGCTCTCAACACGTGAGGGGCCTGTGTGTTGTTCTCCACGCTATGCTGATCTGTAGAGCACTCGCATTCCGGTAATGGTACCATTCTACATTAAGCTTTAGGTCACAGAACATGAATACGGATGCAGGCCTTGACAACCAGCCATTCTCTAGCCTCTCTACTATACCCCCCCTCTCCCGATGGAAATGATGTTATATTGCTTATAGATGTGGTTCCAGAGATATTATTGTACGCATAAATCTGTGTTCTCTCCTCTCGCCTTGTACCTCAAGTTCGATTTCTCCCCACAGAGTCATTCTGGTTTGCTACCAGACGACTCGCTTCCTCACCTATTTGGGAAGCACGTAATAAATAGCAGTGCTCATTCAGGCCTGAGCACTTAACTGCGATACTTAGCTGTATTTTTTTTGTTTTCTCTTCTTCTTCTTCTTCTCCTTCATTTTCTGCCCTTTTTTCCTCCCCTTCTTTCGTCTACTCTTACTCCGCTTTACTAACATCCCCTTCCCTCCCTCACCTTTCCCTTCTAAACCATCAGTGGTCCACCCCGCTGCCCTGCATTCAAAGACGATAACATGGCAAAAACGACGATCACTTCATTCAACGCGCATGGTCTAAACTCTCCAGAGAAGAGACATAGTACCCTTTTGCTTATGAAAAAATTACAGACGAAGATCATTTTCTTACAAGAGACGCATTTCAAGAAGCGAAAGATACCCAAGCTCCCGACGAACTGTTTCGCTCAGTGGTTCCATAGCCCAAGTGACTCGACGGCCTCCAGGGGGGTTTCCATGGCCATCCACCACTCCATTCCTTTTAAATGTGAGCAGATCCGCTCTGATATAGACGGACGTTTTTTAATTCTGAAGGGGAAAATTGCTTCTGACACATACACGTTAGTAAATCTTTATGCTCCTACTTCGGGTCAAGTGGGTTGGATGCTGAGTGTCCTGGAGACTCTCCAACTGTTTGCTGAAGGGGCGATTCTAATTGGAGGAGATATCAACCTGACTTTAAACCCTCTTCTGGACTCTTCTTCGGGGAAGTCGCAAACTTCTCAAAGAGCTGTTCGCAAGTTACACCAGACTCTTCAGGCCCTATCACTTATAGACGTGTGGCGCACACACCATCCTAGCACAAAGGACTATTCCTTTTATTCAAACCCGAGAGATTCATATCAAAGGCTTGACTACATTCTTGTTTCTCGTAACATGCTACGACATTGCCAGAAATCCTCAATTGGACAAATCTCGCTATCAGACCATGCACCGGTATCATGCACAGTTCTCTTATCTCCACTCCCGCGAGCTGAAATAAATTGGAAGCGTAATGAAAGATTACTTGACTCACAAGAAACGAAAGATTGCAGCCATTGCTTCCTACCCTCATTCAAGAGGAACAGTCAGGGTTCATAAGAGCTAGGGAAGGACGACAGAACACTATTCGACTAATGCATGCAATACGCATAGCTAAATCCAGAAACATCCCACTAGTACTTCTCGGCTTAGATGCCGAGAAGGCTTTTGATAGAGTCAACTGGTCTTTCATGGTAGCGGTCCTAAAAACTTTTGGTTTTCCTACTACATTTATTTCAGCCATTATGTCTCTCTATGACCAACCTATGCGAGATTGAAGATAAACGGCACCCTCTCCCTTTCCTTCAAAATATCTAATAGAACCAGACAGGGGTGCCCTCTGTCCCCCTCTTTGTTTATTCTATCCCTAGAACCTTTCTTACAAGCGATTAGGAAACACCCGGACATTAGAGGTCTTGAAGTTGGCGGGGGCTCCCTCCACTCCTTGGCGTTCGCGGACGACGTGCTCTTTCTACTGTCCGAACCTACAGTTGCCCTGAAGAGGGTGTTAGATATCATTAATCAATATGGGAAGCTATTGCACTACAAAGTGAATATAGATAAGTGTGAAATTTTAAATGTCTCCCTCCCAATGGACGAAGCTATATCTCTACAGAAAGATCTTCCGTTTCAGTGGTCTTCCTCCCATATCAAATATCTAGGGATAAAAATGCCTACCTCAGCGGACCTTCTCTACCCGTTGAATTACGGAGCACTTTTATTAGAAATTGAAAGCTTATTGAAGAGCTATGATATCGCCTGCATCTCCTGGTTCGGCCGCTGAAGTCTCTTACAGACGTATATCTTACCAAAAATTACCTACATCATGCGTATGCTGCCAATCCTACTTCCATCAGTTTTTTTTAGAACGATACGCTCACTGTTCTCAAGATTCCTTTGGAGGGGCAAGAGACCAAGACTAGCTTATTTAGCGCTCTCCAGGAGAAAGGAAGAGGGAGGAATAGGCTTACCAGACATACAGCAACAATATGAAGCGATCCAGTTGCAGCTTTGGATGGAACTTACTATCTCACCTCCTGACACCCCACTTAGGAGAATAGTGGACGCTGCATATGGTACAAAGCTCTTGACAGACCTCTGGCTGCCTGGTGGCTCTTCTTCTGTCACTAAAAGGGATATCATTCTGGGAGGAGCTATGGCTACCTGGAAGAAATTACAACCTAAACTTGCTCCGTGTCCCTCGTTGTGCCTGCCTACAGGCCTCATCCCACATCTATTGCCAAAACTGAAATATAACATCAATGAATTTTTGAGACCACTACTACAGATTCCTCTAAGTACATTCTGTGTCGAAGGAGCTTTACCTGAAGCGCACACTCTACACACCTTAGAAGTCTTCAAGGATCGGAAACTTTTGAATTTTCTAAACCTAGGCCACTATTCAATCTGCAAGAAGAAATTTGAAGACGCTTACAAATGGTACAGGCAGCATACGGAGTTTGAGAAGTGGTGCCTAGTAGCAAACCCTAAGATGTTCAAAATATCCTTTTTACTCCGACACTTTATTCGCACCCCTTCCACCATGACGCCTTTCTTCCTGCAAAGCTGGGAAAAGGATTTACATATATCTTTGGAACCTGAGACAAGGAAGATAATAATGGCTAGAGCATTATGGTGTGTCTTCCTGTGTCAGATTGCAAGAAGCCCACTTTAAACTGTTATCGCGGTGGTATCGAACTCCAGAATGGTTGTTTTCCCACAAACTGTCTGAGTCAGCTGAATGTTGGAGATGTAAAGCAGCTGTAGGCTCCTTGCTTCATCTATGGTGGTCATGTCCATTACTGACACCCTTTTGGTCGGAGGTGGAGTCACAGATACGGAGGCTAGGTTTCCAGGAGTTCACACTAGACCCGGCCACTCTGATTCTGTTCGTACCAATACCTCGTTTAGACCTACAATCCCAATTATAGATATACAATCTATTAACGGCAGCAAAATCCCTAATTCCCCTGATGTGGGGGCAGACTCTCCCGCCGACCTTCAATCACTGGGTCTCTAAGACAAACCAAATAGCGCAATTTGAGGAAATGCTAAGCTGGTCAAGGAGGAACAGAGCTAACTTTCTAAAAATCTGGTCCCCATGGTTAGAGCATAAGTGAAATGGGTGAAAACAGCACTTCAAGTAAATTAGGAACCACCTGGAGAGGTCATGACTTGAACTGATACTTTCACTGGCATGTCGTGGGGAAAGAGTGTAGGAAGCAGTGGACCATCGAGCAAGCAGTACTCTAATCCCCTTCACCCTCATACCCCCCCTTCCCCGACCCCCTATCCCCGACCCCCTATCCCCTTACTAACCCCCCCTCCTTCCCCCCCCTCCCCCCCCCCTCTCTCTCTCTTTTCTTCTATTTTCACTATTCATCTTTTCTCTCTTGTACTCTCTTCGAAAATCAAAAATGTTTTATTGACACGTATCGCTATATTTTGTGCGTAAAGTAATAAGATGGAAATTTGTAATTTCTACGGCTGACTTTGTGCAAAGTACTTGTTGCAATTACAATTGCTGCTTTTATTGTAAATGTTTTTTATTTGTCAATAAACTCAGAATTAAAAAAAAAAAAAAAAGACTGGTGGTAGCGCTCACCTCTTCTTCTCCGAATAAGCTGTTTTCCAGATGTTCCAAACAATCGAAAAGAGGATTCATCAGAGAAAATGACTTTACCCCAGTCCTCAGCAGTCCACTCCCTGTACCTTTTGCAGAATATCAGTCTGTCCCTGATGTTTTTTCTGGAGAGAAGTGGCTTCTTTGCTGCCCTCCTTGAGACCAGGCCTTGCTCCAAGAGTCTCCGCCTCACAGTGCGTGCAGATGCACTCACACCTGCCTGCTGCCATTCCTCAGCAAGCTCTGCACTGCTGGTAGCCCGATCCCGTAGCTGAAACACTTTTAAGAGACGGTCCTGCCGCTTGCTGGTCTTTCTTGGGCACCCTGGAGCCTTTTTGGCACCAATGGAAGCTCTCTCCTTGAAGTTCTTGATGATACGATAGATTGTTGACTGAGGTGCAATCTTTCTAGCTGCAATACTCTTCCCAGTTAGGCCATTTTTGTGCAGTGCAATGATGACTGCACGTGTTTCTTTAGAGATAACCATGGTTAACAGAAGAGAAACAATGATGGCAAGCACCAGCCTCCTTTTAAAGTGTCCAGTGGTGTCATTCTTACTTAATCATGACAGATTGATCTCCAGCCCTGTCCTCATCAACACCCACACCTGTGTTAATGGAGCAATCACTGAAAGGATGTTAGGTGGTCCTTTTAAGGCAGGGCTGCAATGATGTTGAAATGTGTTTTGGGGGATAAAGTTCATTTTCTAGGCAAATATTGACTTTGCAAGTAATTGCTGTTAAGCTGATCACTCTTTATAACATTCTGGAGTATATGCAAATTGCCATTAGAAAAACTGAAGCAGTAGACTTTGTAAAAATTAATATTTGTATCATTCTCAAAACTTTTGGCCATGACTGTACTCTTCTAACTTTACTTAAGAACTGCACTAATGTCAGGAGTACAGGATCTGGGTAAGTATAAATGTTTTTTATTTTTTATCGTGGGCACAGATGGCATTAAAAGGGGGCTATTTAGGACACTAAACCATCGGTTCATAAGGACTCTTGGATGTTTTAGTGTCCCAAATCACCCTTACAGGTTCTCTTTAAAGGAGAGAGACTGGTGAAATAGAGCAATGATACACATAGAATTTCATGACCATGTAGGGGAAAAAAGCAAACATATACTCAACTGGTGAATAACTAATCAAGTGTCACACGTATCATCAGGTCAGCAGTCGGTTGTAATAGTACAGATAGGACATTGGTTATTATTTTCATATTTATCCCATAGACTCCATGTTTCTTTTAATTTAGAATATTTGTGCATGATTAGCATGTAGTTAATCTACAATGAACCTGCAGCAGATGTTTTCTATTTTTCCTTTTTTATTTTTTTTCGCCTCACTTTCCAAAAGCAATGACTTTTTTATTTACCTATTCACAAAGACATATGATAGCTTGTTTTTATGCTGGACAAATTGTATTTCCTAATGGCATCATGTAATATTTTGTATAATTTACTGGAAATCTGGCAAAATTTCAGAATAGGGTAGAATTGGAAATACAATGCAGTTGCGCCATTTTCTTATTATTACTTTTTATCTTTACAGTATTTATTTTAAAGTAAAACTTACATATTACCTTTATTCTGTAGGTCAGTATAATCACAGTGGTACCAAATGTATATAGCTTATATAGTTTTTTATATAAATCTTTGAAAAAAGATACTAATCTCTATGGAGCTGTGTAAGGGCTCCTCTTTTGAGTCAAGTTGCAGCTTTTATTGATAGCATTTTGGGGGCTTTGATCACTATTTATTGCATTTTTTGAGAGGCATAGCAGTTGAAAAAAAACAGTGAATGAGATAATTTACAAATTTTCAATTAAATGTAAACGTGAACTGTAGTGTAAATTCATCTCCAGAAGTGAACATGTTTTGTATATTGTACAGTCATGGCCAAAAGTTTAGAGAATGACACAAATATTATATTTTCACATGATCTGCTGCCCTCTGGTTTTTATGTGTGTTTGTCAGATGTTTTTATCACATACAGAAATATAATTGCATTCATATTATGAGTAACAGAAGCTTATATTGACAGAATGAGCTAATGCAGCAAGTCAATATTTGCAGTGTTGACCCTTCTTCTTCAGGACCTCTGCAATTCTCCCTGGCATGCTCTCAATCAACTTCTGGACCAAATCCTGACTGATAGCAGTCCATTCTTGCAGAATCAATGCTTTAATTTTGTCTGAATTTGTTGGTTTTTGTTTGTCCACCCGTCTCTTGATGATTGACCACAAGTTCTCAATGGGATTAAGATCTGGGGAGTTTCCAGGCCATGGACCCAAAATCTCTATGTTTTGTTCCCTGAGCCATTTAGTTATCACCTTTGCTTTACTCTTCCCAGTTAGGCCATTTTTGTGCAGTGCAATGATGACTGCACGTGTTTCTTTAGAGAAACAATGATGGCAAGCACCAGCCTCCTTTTAAAGTGTCCAGTGGTGTCATTCTTACTTAATCATGACAGATTGATCTCCAGCCCTGTCCTCATCAACACCCACACCTGTGTTAATGGAGCAATCACTGAAAGGATGTTAGGTGGTCCTTTTAAGGCAGGGCTGCAATGATGTTGAAATGTGTTTTGGGGGATAAAGTTCATTTTCTAGGCAAATATTGACTTTGCTAGTAATTGCTGTTAAGCTGATCTCTCTTTATAACATTCTGGAGTATATGCAAATTGCCATTAGAAAAACTGAAGCAGTAGACTTTGTAAAAATTAATATTTGTATCATTCTCAAAACTTTTGGCCATGACTGTAGTTACATATTTAGTATGGTTGAAAAAAAAACATATGCCTATCAAGTTCAACCAAGGGATGGAAACGGGCATGACTGAAAGTGGAGGAAATAAGCATTCTATACATTTGCATATCATCAATGCTTTTTTTTCTGTAAAAAAGCCATGTAAGCTGTCAGGGCCAGCATCAGCATTTGGCTTACCCGGGCAAGTTCCAGGGCCCTAAGCTCCTGAGGGGGCCCACTCAGCAGTGGCATAACAGTACGGGGTATGGGGCATGCAGCCAGCTGGTAATGGCTGGGGCCCCAGACCAACATGATAGTTTTTGGGGAAAGCCTGGTTCCCCGATCACTATACATACTGCTAATGGAAAGTGGCCTGGCGATCTCTGGGCCCCTTTCCAATAGATGCCAGCCCAGGGAAGGTGAAAATGAAAATAAAAAAATACTTATACTCACCTCTCCTGGGCTCAGAGTCCTCTCCAGAGATCTTCTGTCCGGTGACTGAGGTCCTGCTCCCCAGACGTCACTGGGGCCTGTGATTGAACCTTAGCGGTCACATGGGGCACGCCGGCATAATGACACCATCACGCCCCACATGACCTCTGAGGCCCAATCACAGGCCCCAGCTGTGACGTCTGGGGTGCAGGACCTCAGTCGCACGACAGAAGAGGCCCGAGGAGGTTGCTGCAGACAGCCGGATACCCAGGAGAGGTGAGGCAAGGTGAGTATCAGTGTTTTTTTAATTTTTAATCACTCCCCTTGGGCCTCTGATTATTATACTCTGGGGTCTGAGGTGACCCCATTGTATAATAATAGCACCGGCTCTATGGGGGGGGCTCTTGGGAGCATATAATACTGTGTAGGGGCCACCGTGTAATATATAATACTGTGTGGGGGCCAATGTGGAGCATATGATACTGTGTGGGGTCCAGTGTGGAGCATATAATACTGTGTGGGGGCCACTGGGGAGCATATAATACTGTGTGGGGGCCACTGGGAGCATATAATACTGTGTGAGGGCCACTTGGGAGCTTATAATGCTGTGTTGGGGTGACTGGGGAGCATATAATACTGTGTGGGGGCCACTGGGGAGCATATAATACTGTGTGGGGCCACTGTGGAGCATATATTACTGTATGGGGGCACTGTGGAGCATATATTACTGTGTGTGGGCCACTGTGGAGCATATGATACTGTGTGGGGGCAACTGTGGAGCATAAGATACTGTGTGGGAGCCACTGTGGAGCATAAGATACTGTGTGGGGGCCACTGTGAAGTGGCACTATTAAAAATATCAGGCCCTGCTCACACGGTGGAATCTGGCACTGATTTTGCAGTGGATTTCATCCCTAAATCAGAAGCAGATTCCTCCCTCATTCTGCCTCCTATTGAAACTAATTGGAGCAGTAAACTGAAAAAAAAAAAAAGCGTCCTGTTAGATATTGCTGCAGATTCTGCAGCTGATTCGGAGGCTCCAGCTTGAGACTCCCCACTGGTTAGACTCATTCATTTGGGCCTAATCAGCGGTGGAAAGCTGCAACAGAATGTTGATACTCTGCACCATGAGCCGGGGGGAAGAAAATAAAGAAGAATCCGAGGCAGATGTCCACCTCAAATTCCTCTCTCAGCAAAAAACACCCAATTTCAATAGTTTTTTTTTTTCTGCAGTCTGCACGAGTTACTCCAAAAGGGGCCCACTGAGGCTCTGTCACCCAAAGGCCCACACAAACCAGGAGCCGGACCTGTAAGCCATTTTTGAAGCTGTCAGCTGTTGCTGCTGTGACAAGCTCCTAGGGTAGGCTATTCCACAGATTCACAGTCTTTAGGGTTTGTTCACACGAAGGAAATTTTCCTAGCTGAAAAATTCAGCTTCAGGAATTTAAAGCTGAATTTTTCCGCTTGACCAAATTCCACATCAAATTCCTCACCAGCCAGGCAGATATATTCTGCCTCCCATTCACTTCAGTGGGAGTTATCAGGCGGAATTTGCCTGAAGATAGAGCATAATGCTTATTTTTTCTGCTAGCTGAAAAATTCTGCCTCCCATTGAAATTAATGTAGGCTGATTTCAGGCGGAATTTGGAGCTGATTTTGAGGCGGTATCCGCTTCAAACTCAGCTCCAAATTCAGCCATGTGAACATAAACAGTGAAGAACTCATGTCACCTCTGGAGATTCCATAGATTCACAGTCCTTACAGTGAAAAAGCCTTGTTGACTCTTGAGATTAACCCATTTTTTTCTCCAGGGAGGCAGTGTCCCTTTGTCTTTTGAGGTGATTTTACATGGAACAGCTTTTCCCCATCTTTCTTTTGTGGGCTATTTATATACTTATAAACGTTTATCATATCTTCCCATAAACACCTCAAGACTAAACAAATTTAACTCTTTTAATCCTTTGACTCTGACCTATCCTTCAAGTTATTCATCCAAACCCTCAACACCTCCTATTGCTTCCAACACAAGAACATCCATCAAATTCACTCCTTACTCACCCATGAAACTACAAAAATGCTAGTCCACGCCCTCATCTTCTCCCACTTTGACTACTGTAACACCCTTCTCCACATCCTCCCAGCAAAGGCTCTCACCCCACTCCAGTCCATCTTAAATTGTGCCGCTCGCTTAATCTACCTCTCCCCCCCGTTCTTCATCGGCCGCTCCCCTCTGTCAATACCGTCACTGGCTACCCATCGCCCAACGAATAGAGTTCAAAATGTTAACGCTGACATACAAAGCCATCCACAACCTGTCCCCTCCATACATTTCTGCCCTAATCTCCTGCTACCTGCCTACACGTAAGCTCCGATCCTCCCAAAACCTCCTACTCCGCTCTGCTCTTATCTGCTCTTCACACAATCGTCTTCAAGACTTCTCCCGTGCATCCCACATACTCTGGAACTCACTACCATGACATATAAGACTCTTCCCCACAATCTCAAGCTTCAAGAAGGCTCTGAAAACTCACCTATTCAGAAAGGCCTACAACCTCCAATAACGCTACTGTCACCACACCACCATCTGAAAAGCCTCTACCCTCATCTACTGTCTCTATCCCTCTTCACTCATAGATTGTAAGGGCAGGACCCTCAATCCCACTGTTTTAGTTGTATTGTATTTGTTTTGTATACTTTGTGTACTGTATGTAAACCCTCAAATGTACAGCACCATGGAATTAATATAATAATGTACAGAACTATGGAATTAATGGTGATCTATAAATAAATTATTATTATTAATATTATTATTATTATTAATAATAATAATAATAATAATAATAATAATAATAATAACAATAATAATCTCTCCTCATAACTGAGGTCCGGATTTATGTGATATGTGATAGTTTATGTGATATTAAAATAAAGTGACAATCTCTATTTTGTTATTCCTACAGAGAAATGTCAAGTGCAGATCACACATTCACTGGGATATTATGTACTAAATGAAGAGCTAGCTACCATGGATTGTCCAGTCTTACAGTATCTGCCACTAGACCTTTCAACAGTTCAATTGGTCTGGACTAGAAATGGTTCAGAAACTCTGGATACAGCAGAGGAGCCTAGAATCCAGGGAAAACAAGATGCTTTGTGGTTCATGCCTGCTGTAAAAGCAGATACTGGACTCTACACGTGTATTTTGAGGTATGTAATACCTCAATTATATTACCTTTGATATACAAATTTTCTATCATGCGATGCGTTTCCACCCTGGTCTTTTCTACAGCGTTCACAGAAAGTCCACAGAGTTTTCTTCTGCAGACTTTCTGGTCCTATTATACCTATATGGAAAACGCCAGCATTTCCGCAGGTATAATTGACATACTGCAATTTTCAAAAATGCAGGTATTTTTGAAAACGCAGCATTTCCACTGCAGATATTTTTCTGCAATGTGTGTATGGGATTAGCCAGAATCCCATCCACTTTGCAGATACTGTAAAACGCAGTATATTTTGCCATGGTGTTTCCGCCGTGGCACAAACACTGCGTTTTCACAACGTGGGGCCCAGGCCTAAAGCCGAAAATGTGATACTTACCTTTTGGAGCCAACCAACTTTCTCCTCCTGGCTGTCTCATATAACATCACAAAATATGTAGTAGGTAGTACTATCTGTGTTAGCTCAAATCTCTTACAAATCTCTGTATTTCTTCTTAACCCTGAGGGCTCTCCAAGAAATTGCACTGAAACTAAACTATCCACTTCTAGTACCCCTGAACATGCAGATTTTGAAGTGCCATGAGAAAGAGGGACATTAAAGGGTTCTCTAGATCACAGCAAATCATTTCCAAGAATAGCTGGCCGCAAGTGCCAACCAGCAGGACAGGACTTACGTAAACAGACAAGCGGTTCTGGTCTATGCTATTTCCATAACCATGGAGCTACATAAACAGAGTAGTACAGCAGTGCAGTTCCTAGCTCCAATGAGAGCTACAGAATTTTAGAAGAGCAATATCTCTTCCAGAAGTCCAATCCTGGTGGTCGGGACTTGCAGCCATTTATTCCTGTCTTGCCTGTAATTAGCCAAGATGGGAATAACACATTACGTTTAAGCATCTATAAGGTTTGTTAAAAAGGCCTAAACATGTGCACCCCACTGAATTGGGAATGCTCTTGCACCCACTTACGAGTACAATCTTATAATCTGTTCTAGTACATTTCCCGCACATTTTTTCCACATGTTTGCAGCAGCTGTGAACCATAGCCTCAAACTATTGTCAGATAGTGCAACCTTAAATACTTGGTGGGGTTGCATGTCAGACATTCAACAACTTACACTTTTATTTAATCCTTAGGCTCTGCCAGAGTTGTAATTTGAAGCTTCTGGCCCAATGCAAAATATGTAACAAGACCCTCACTTACCATGAGCTGTCTATAATACTGATGTCTTTTTATGTTGCAAAGAGGCCATTGGGCCCCCTGAGGCTCCATGGGCCCGGTGGTAATTGCTTCCTCTGCACCCCTTATAGCTACACCGCTAGGCTCTGCCACATTGACCACCACTTTCCATTAACACTATGTTACACATGTATCCCTTCTTTCTGCCAAATACATTTTTCAAATACCATCCTTCCTTTTTCATCCACTTTCTATTTCTTACATATAGAATATAATTCAGAATAATAACCTGAACTTCACAAATTCTGTCCAACTCATCTTTTGCCAATTTCCTCACTAATTTTTAGATGCCCCCTCTGCCCACCTTCAGCTGGGCCTATGACCTTTCCCTTTGGTAGTAGTTCAAATTTTTCTCCTCCCTTAAAATTTTCTTTCTCAAGATCTCCACTTATATTATTGAAATTATACACAGTATAAAATCCTGTTTTATGTCAAAGGTTTGTTATGAATTATTTGTTTCTTAGAATTTTATGAAAATCTGATGGCATACTTTAGTAAGGTGGTATGACTATTTTTATATGTTCACCTTTTTATTTCCAGAAATGCATCCTACTGTATTGAAATATCACTGTTCCTAAATGTTATGAGTGACACACCGACATCCTTCCCTTATATTAAATATGAACAAATTGCTATTGAAAACACAGAATTTTTGATGACTTGTCCTGCTTTACCAGACCTTACAAAAGACTATATGCATGTGAAGATACATTGGTTTAAGGTATGATATTTAACGGATAATTGTCCTTGTCTCATGTATTTGCATTTCCTTATAGCGTAAGTAAAACTTGCAGTCTCTTCTTATATGTCCCTTGAAGTGGTGTCTCACTGCTGCTCCATAGTCTTTATCTATAATTTGTGGTGGGATCTGGGTGCAGTTTTTCAGTTAAAGTGTAACTCCCATTTTTTTTGCTGTTGTGTCAGGGTGTATTTGGTGACTATTTTTGTAATATATTGTATTAGGGAAAGACCATATACAGTTGTATTCTAAATATGCAGAGCTGAAGCATTTACCAAAGGGGGGTCACTTGAAATGGCTATATCTTCGGTTTTATACCACCTAGAAAAATGGTTTTGGTATCTGATTATTTTACCGCTAGTACTATAATTTTGGCAGCATGTGAAAGATGAGAATCTCTGCTTTCTTATTATACCAGATCCAGTTGGTATAAAAACGAAGATACGGCAATTTGAAGTGATCCCCCTTTGGTAAATTCTTCCGCTCTATGTACTATATTGAGTATATGTGTACAGACTGTCTCCTGGCTTTGCTTAGTTAAATAATTGCTTATAGGACTTCACAGTCTGTTTTCTATTAAAAGGAAGTTTGATAGATTAATAAAGTATATTACAAAAGTGTTCACACCCCCCCCCCCCCCGAAACCATAGCAAAAAAAAAAAAACAAAAAAAACAAAACTTTACATGTAATTGGAAATGTTTATGTGTTTTTAAAGGGGGTTGGCCCGTAGTTGACCTATCAATGACCTATCTTTAGGAAGGGTCAACAATAGCAGGTCAGTGAAGACAGTGGCGTAACTAGGAATGGCTGGGCCCCAAGGCGAACATTTGACATGGGGCCCCCCCCCCGAACCGCCCCCTCCAACCTCCCCCCAAAAAAACACATTCCTGCGCACACTATTATGTGCCATAGTGGCTCCTGCACACAGTATTATGCCCCATAGTGGCCCCTGCACAAAGTATCATGCTCCATAGAGGCCCCTGCACACAGTATCATGTCCCATAGTGGCCCCTGCACACAGTATCATGTCCCATAGTGGCCCTTGCACACAGTATCATGTCCCATAGTGGCCCCTGCACAAAGTATCATTCCCCATAGTGGCCCCTGCACACAGTATTATATCCCATAGTGGCCCCTGCACACAGTATTATGCCCCATAGTGGCCCCTGCACACAGTATTATATCCCATAGTGGCCCCTGCACTGAGTATTTTGCCCCATAGTGGCCCCTGCACTGAGTATTTTGCCCATAATGGCCCCTGCACACACTATTATATGTCCCATTGTGGACCACCCATGAACAATTATTATACTCTGGGGTCTTTTCAGACCCCAGAGTATAATGATCGGAGACCCAGGGGAGGATACAAACAAAAAAAAACAACGTTGCTTACCTGTTCCTCGCTCCGGTCCACTCCCTGCTACTTCGGCCTTCTTCAGTGTTAGACCAGGCCGGCGTCACGTGATGCAGGCCGGCGTCGCGACGCAAAATGACGTCTGCTGACATCTGGGACGTCACCAAACAGGCCCGAAGCCTGCGGAGCATAGGAGAGGTAAGTACATTGTTTTTTATGTTCCCTCACCAACTGTGGGCCTCCGATTATTATAGTCCGGAGTCTTTTCAAAGACCCCGGAGTATAATGATAGCAGAGATTGTGGTGTTCGGCCCGCGGCCTCACATAGCGATCCCCGCTCCTGCTCACAGCCGCCTCCGCAGAATCGGAGACGCAGGCGGCCGTGAGCGGGTCCCGGGGAACTGTAGGTATATAGGGCCTGTTACCTGCTGGGGTTACTCCAGCAGGTAACGGCCTATTAAAAAAAAAAAAAAAAAAAAAAAGCATCGGGGCCACGTAATGTCCCGGGCCCTGTGGCAGCTGCTACCGCTGCTACCCCAGTAGTTACGCCCCTGAGTGAAGATATACATAATAAGATGTAAACATATAATAAACATCAAAATATTTTAGACATTTTACCTAAAATATTCATTTAAAATGTGGAAAACTTTTTATATAACCATATTAATATGTGTTAAAAATGTTAAAATACTTGAATATATAAAATGCCATATTTAAAAAAAAATAAAATAAAGCCCTGTTGCCAAAAAAAAAAAAAAAAAGATAATTCTAGTTGAGTCCCTTCTACAGTTCCTAGTTTGAGGATATTTGTATTTTCACCAGTGGATGGTGCTAGTTTGCTTCTTCTTAAACATGTTTTATAGAATCTAATAATGCATGTACAAAGTAAATGGATAGTCCGCTCACCACTTCTCTCTTTACAATATAGCACTGATTCCCAAACCAGGAGGTCACAAGCCAAATTGAAAAGCTCACTGTATGGAAGCTGTACTGGGTGATGGGGGGGACATAAAGGCAGCAGATCGGAGTGTATGTAGGAAGTAGACTGAATGCAGGGAGGAAACGTGAAAAGGAGCTGAATTGTGAGTGTAGGGTGGAAGCACTGAGGTAGCAGAACTACAGTGGGGAAAAAAAGTATTTAGTCAGCCACCAATTGTGCAAGTTCTCCCACTTAAAAAGATGAGAGGCCTGTAATTGACATCATAGGTAGACCTCAACTATGAGAGACAAAATGAGAAAACATATCTAGAAAATCACATTGTCTGAATTTTAAAGAATTTATTTGCAAATTATGGTGGAAAAATAAGTATTTGGTCAATAACAAAAGTTCATCTCAATACTTGTTATATATCCTTTGTTGGCAATGACAGAGGTCAAACGTTTTCTGTAAGTCATCACAAGGTTGATGACCTGGCTTAAGCAGGGGGACACGTCTGGCACTGCAGGATCTGAGTCCCTGGTGGCGTAGTGTGTTACTGACGGTAGCCTTTGTTACGTTAGTCCCAGCTTTCTGCAGGGTCATTCACTAGGTCCCCCCGTGTGGTTCTGGGATTTTTGCTCACCTTTCTTGTGATCATTTTGACCCCATGGGGTGAGATCTTGCGTGGAGCCCCTGATCGAGGGAGAATATCAGTGGTCTTGTATGCCTTCCATTTTCTAATTATTGCTCCCACAGTTGATTTCTTCACACCAAACTGCTTGCCTATTGCAGATTCAGTCTTCCCAGCCTGGTGCAGGTCTACAATTTTGTTTCTGGTGTCCTTCCACAGCTCTTTGGTCTTCACCATAGTGGAGTTTGGAGTGTGACTGTTTGAGGTTGTGGACAGGTGTCTTTTATACTGATAACAATTTCAAACAGGTGCCATTACTACAGGTAATGAATGGAGGACAGAAGAGTCTCTTAAAGAAGAAGTTACAGGTCTGTGAGAGCCAGAAATATTGCTTGTTTGTAGGTTACCAAATACTTATTTTCCACCATAATTTGCAAATAAATTCTTAAAAAAATCAGACAGACAATGTGATTTTCTAGATATGTTTTCTCATTTTGTCTCTCATAGTTGAGGTCTACCTATGATGTCAATTACAGGCCTCTTTTTAAGTGGGAGAACTTGCACAAATACTTTTTTTTCCCCACTGTATGTGTGCAGGAAGGAAAATATAGGGGCAGCAGTGTTGTGTGTGTGGAGGGGAAACATGGAGGCAATAGAGCTGTGTGTGGGGAAGAACATTAAGGTAGCAGAGCTGTGTGTAACAGTTTTGTGTGAAGGAACAATAAGCAGAACAGGGACAGTATACAACTGAAAAGTATAATAGGGCTGAATATAGCTGAAGTACAGTAGTGGGGGGCCCCCAAACAAAAATCTCGCCCGAAAGGGAATCCTGCTTTAAGAAAGTTTAGGAAGCAATACAATATGGCATGCCTGTCATATGTCCATCAAATTCAACCAGGGGATGCGAAACAGCATGACATTCTATACCAGGGGTGTCAAACTCATTTTCACAGGGGGCCACTTCAACCTCACGGGGTACCTTGAAGGGCCAAGATTATTTTACACGTGTATAAAAGTAACTTCTCCTTAACAGTTAAGCGAGCTATTAGACAGCGTATAATATAAACAGGCGCTATAGCCCCTATTTATAGCGCCCCATTTACACACACTATAATGTTCCACAGCAGTCCCTGCACACTGTATTATGACTTGCAGCTGCCCCTGCACACGGTATTATGCTCCCTAGTGGCCCCTGCACACGGTATTATGCTCCATATTGGCCCCTGTACACGGTATTATGCTCCATAGTGGCCACTGCACACGGTATTATGCTCCATAATGGCTCCTGCACTGGTATTATGCTCCATAGCGGCCCCTGCACTGGTATTATGCTCCATAGTGGCCCCTGTACTGGTATTATGCTCCACAGTGGGCCCTGCACAGGGTATTATGCCCCATAGTGGCCAAACCATGAACTATTATTATACTCTGGGGTCTTTTCAGACCCCAGAGTATAATGAACGGAGACCCAGGGGAGGTGACAAACATAAAAACCAGTGTTACTTACCTATCCTGGACACCGGTGCACTCCGTGCAGCTTTCGGCCCGGTTTAATTGCACACACACGTCACATGATCAGGCTGGCGACACGACCTGATGACGTCACCAGAGGCCTCAAGCCTGCTCGGAGTAACACCGATCGCAGGAGAGGTAAGTAGGATATGTTTTTATGTTTATCACCTCCCCTGGGCCCCCGATTATTATACTCCGGGGTCTGAAAAGACCCCGGAGTATAATAACAGTAGTGTTTGAGGCCCGCGGCCTCACTTCCGATGACCGCGGCTGCTCACAGCGGCATCCACTTCCCTTTCTGCGTCCCATAGCAGAAGGGGAAGCGGAGGCGGCCACGAGCAGGCGCGGGGTAGGTAAATAAATAGGCCGTGACCTGCTGGGGATACTCCAGCAGGTCACAGCCTATTTATATATAAAAAAAGTTATCCGCACCTATTTGCGATGCCTTGATGCAGCCGTCGCCGCCTCCTCCTCTTCTTGTCCGCGATGTCTGTGTCTCAGCGTAGGCGGCGCGATGACGTCATTGTATCGCCGCCTGCGCTGAGATGCGACGTCTCTTAAACCAGCCCAGGACAGGCCCCGCTCAGCTCTGTTTTTTTTTTTTTTAAAGCGGCCTGTCCTTGGCTAGTTTACATTGAATAGAAAAATGCCGCCCCCCAGACAGTGAGGGACAGTGCTGCCTGATGCAATAAAGATGGCGGCCGCCCAGGGGCGCACCGCTAATGAGGCGAAGTGAGGTGGCCGCCATCTTTATTGTTCTTGTATTGCATGAGGCCGGGCCGGATAACAGAAGGCAGCGGGCCGGATTCGGCCCGAGGACCTTGTGTTTGACACCTGTGTTCTATACATTTCCGTAACCATTCATACCATTTTGCTCTAAAAGGCTGTCAGATGTGACTGCTGTGACCAGCTCCTGGGGTAGGCTACTCCACAGATTTACATTCTTACAGAGATTAAGGCTAAGGCCCCACATAGTGAGTATTTGAAAAAAACTGGAAAAGACCATCGCGGAAATGCATTACGTTTTTTTTCCACAGTGTTTGTCACAAAAAGCCCTCCGAGTTTTCCTCTGCGGACTTTCAGCCCCTATTACATCTATTCGGGATATGCCAGCATTTCCTTCCTTGATATGCCACGATTTCAAAAACGTTTGTGTGCCAGTCATTAGAGAATCCCTAAGAATTAAGAATAGGGGTACGGCAAACCATTTTTATTTCTATCTACTATGCATGTGGATGCCCTATCAACAGTTTTTATTCCTGAGGCTGAAGCCCCACGTTGCAAAAACGTGGCATTTTACAGTTCCTGCAAAGTGGATGGGATTCTGGCTAATCCCATCCACACATTGCAGAAAAAAAAATCCACAACAGAAAAGATGCGTTTTCAAAAATGCCCAGGTTTTTGAAAATTGCAGCATGTCAATACCTGCAGAAATGCTGGCATTTACCGTATAGGAACATATAATATATAGGGGCGAATTATAGGGGCAGAAAGTCCCCAGAGAAAAACTCTGCGAAAATGCAATGAAAAATGCTGCGGAAAAAAACATGATGCATTTCCGACGCATGTTTTTCCACAGCGTTTTTTGCTACGCTTCACTATGTGGGGTCTTAGCTTAAAAGGGTTTTCCCACAAACCTAACCATGTTTAACCTTTTTTTCCTACCAGGTATTTAAATATAGTGACCACTCTGTAAATGAGCGACCACTATAGCCACTGTGTCTCTACTGTAATTTATTACGAAGGACTGATGGCATTAACCCCCTGACACCTCAGTCAAAGCTGCCCTAGGAGTGAGGTCCGAATCCAGCGAAGACTCCCAGGCTTGTCATTGCAATAGGCTTGCAGCCTGTAATAGAAGTACTGCTATTTTACAATGCATTGCACTGCTTTGTATTAGTGATCAAACCGCCTGTGATTCAAGACCCCTAGGGTACTGAAAAAAAAAAAAATTATACTGTATATATACAGTATATATGAAATTTGAATCACCCCCCTTTCCCTAGAATGCATATAAAAGTACTTACATAAAGTTAAACGCATACACATTAGGTACTTATAAAAATATATTTTCCAAAAAAAATTTAAATAAAATGTGATCAAAGCAATAGACATTCCCCAAAATGATATAAATAAAAAGTACATCTGGCCCCGCAAAAAAGATACTTTATGCAGCCCCATACACAGAAATATAAAAAGGTTCCAGGTGTCAAAATATGGTGACTCCAAGAAAATTTTTTTTTAATGGTTTGAAAAAAAAACTATATAAGGCCAAGGCCCCAGGTTGCAAAAAATGCAGGGTTTTGGCCACGGTGAAAACACTGTGGCAAAAAAACCAGTGTTTTGCCTGAAAAGTGTATGGGATTCTGGCTAATTCCATCCACACATTGCAGAAAAAAAAAAAAAAAAAAAAAAAAAAATCGGCAGCGGAATTGTTGCGATTTCAAAAACGCTCGTATTTTTGTAAATGGCAGTATGTCAATTATACCTACAGAAACACTGGCGTTTTCCATATAGGTATAATATAGACAGAAAGTCCGCAGAGAAAAACTCTGCGGACTTTCTGTGAAAAACACGATGCATTTCCACCACGGTCTTTTCTGCAGCATTTTTTGGCTGCAGCTTGCTACGTGAGGCCTTAGCCTCAATTTGGTATCCCCAGAATCCTACCAACACATAGAGTACAGATGACATGTAATTTTGGCTGCACAGTGAACGCATAAAAAAAGAAGCTCATAACAAGTCACACAAATGCAGCTTTTCTCCAATTCCACCCCATTCTGAATTTTTTTCCAGCTTCCCAGTACAACATATGGAATATTAAATGGTACGATTTGCTGCAAAAATTAAGTGCTCATATGGCTCTGTGAACAGAAACATAAAAAAGTCATGGCTTTTGGAAGGCGGGGAGTCAAAAATGAAATTGAAAAGTGACTGAGGCAGGAAGGGGTTAAATTTGTAGAAATTAAAAACTAAAATTTTTTGCAATCATAAATAATTAAAAATTTTGCAAAGTTTAAAGATTTAAATATAGGTTGCCAATGGATACGACCATGAATGCAGGATCTTTATATGGTCTGGCATTTGTCAGAAACCAAGCCATGATGTCCTTAATTGGAACAGGTTATCAGGCAGGAACAATAAGGCTTCCTGCAAACAACCATAATGTTTTTTACTGTCTGCCAATACTGATCCCCAATGTGCAAAATATATGTCAGTATGTCATCCACAAACACGGATCCGCAAAAAGACTCGTATAATCCCCTACAATTGTCTGTGCTACAAATGCGGACAAAAATGGGACATGCTTCATAATTTGTGGTCCTTGGATACATCACGTGGATCTACATTTGTGGATCTGCAATTGCGGATCAAAAGTATGGTTGTGTGCAGGAGGCCTAAACTCACTTTTATTTGCCTTTGAATTTAAAAATGGTTATTTTCATCGGAGAACTACTTTAACCGTAATGATTTTGCTGTTTTTTAAGTCACATCCAAGATCTCATGTGTAATAAATTATGGTTAATTTAGTGATTAATTTTTATGTAAGTAAAGGTGTTGAATGTGTTTACATTTAGGGGATGACCTATACTGCATAAGAATATTGATATGCTGACTATAATTCCTCATTACCCTTCTTATTTCTCTGAAATCTATGATAGCCTGTTCTCTGCTTATTACTGAAGTTACCAGTCTGCACTTTCCTTGGTAAAGACACAAAAGTTATTGCCTAGACCCTGAATCTTTTGTGCTACAATTAGATTGTCAAAATCTAAACTGCTATGCAGAGTCTAAAGCCCCCATTACTTCGGACAGTGTGAACGTGTGAACAGGAAATGAATAGTACAGGTGATGAATGGACAGGAGAAAATGGAAGAATGCATCTTTCTGCTCCCTCCTCCCACTGTTACATTGACTTGCTTTCTGGAAATCTCTGAGCTATCTAAATGGATTGCAAGTCACATGTTCCAATTCAGGTTGCTCATGTTTAGAGAAGTCTGTGAAGAGGGAAGGAGGAGTGAGCAGGAAGTGCTGGACATAAGTGCAGAAATGCTCCAAATAGGAGCTTTGTTTCACAACCAAAGCACTTTACTCACATCAGTACAGGTCAGTAGTACTTCTCTATATGATCCTCAGGCTGTTTCTGAGTGAGACAGTTATAGAGAATATTCTTTTGTACTCACCAGCTCAGAAAGAAGTACATTCTCCAGATGCAGCATGCAGAGAGAGAAACTGCAAAATTTGATTGAACAAAAAGTGTCTCAATGAGGCTGAAATAAATCAGACACATTCCATGGACCAGATTGGCACTGCTTTAGAAAAAGGAAACCCTTTTATTGTGGACAACCCCAACAAGAAAGTCCTCTTTAACCTTCTTAAGGCTGACTTAAAAGGATTGTCCTTAAAAGCAGTGGCAGATTTGCCTGGTATTCCCAAGTTGTGATGCCCATGGTATGACAGGTTATAGAATGTGCAAAGATCTGAAGGACTGTAGTCATTGGTAAAATAGTACTTGAGCCAAAACTCAGCCTGGTGGTAAATTCCCTAGTCAAGAAATATCCCTTGTGTTTTTGTTTAAAATAATGTTTACACAAAATAATGCTTATTTCTAGAAGGTTATATGTTGACAGATAATGTAAGGAAATATATGCAACTATTTTTTAATATATATGGAGTAACGTGCAAAGTTTTAGGCAGGTGTGGAAAAAAATGCTACAGACATAAACTATTAACATTTATATTTTTGAAAACATTATTTTTTTCCACACCTGCTTAAAACTTTTGCATGGTACTGTGTATACACAACTGAATTAATCACCCCTCGCAGATGACATACATATATGTCATTCTGCATTAAGGGGTTATAACGGGTTCTCTGTTCTATGCCGGTCATTTTGGTATATATATATATATATATATATATATATATTTATATTTATATATATATATATGTAGTCTGGGGTGAATGTGGTGGCTATGATCAAAAATTGAGTTTTGCAGGGGTTTTTTTATACAATATTTTTTGCTTGTGTATTTATATATTTTGTAACATTATGTATCCCACGTAAATTCATAACAGATCTCTTACAGCACTTAGTTGCTAAGTGGTTAATATATGAGTTTTAGGCTAAGGCCCCATCTAGCGGGTCACAGCAAAAAGGCGCTGCGGGAAAAACCATGGTGAAAACACATTGCGGTTTTTCCCACAGCACTTTTCACAAAAAGTCTGCAGAGGTTTCCTCTGCGGACTTTCTGCTTCCTTTATACCTATAGGGAAATGGAAGCCAGAGGTTTCCATAGGTATAATTGACATGCTGCGATTTCTAAAACTGCAACGGTTCTTCTGGCTAATCCCTTCCATATGTTGTAGAAACAAAATCTGCAATGGAAATGCTGCAATTTCAAAGCCGTAAGTGTTTTTGCAAATAACAGCATGTCAATTATACCTATGGAAACGCTGGTGTTTTCCATATAGGTTTAATAGAGGCAGAAAGTCAGCAGAGGAAAACTGCTACATGGGGCCTTAGGCAGGGTTCACACTACCGTTGGAGTCCGTTATGAAGGTGTCCGTTAAAAAACAACAAAAAAAAACTGGTACCTATCATAACGGACACTAACTGATGTTAATATGTCCGTTTTTTTAACTGATCCAATTAATGGTTCAGTTAAAAAAAACGGACACATTAGCATCAGTTAGTGTCCGTTTTTTAACACTGTCCATTTTTTTTGTTTGTTTGTTTCTCCTTCCTGAGCATGCGCAAGAAAAAAACGGACATAAAATAATGGACAGTAAGGGAGCGTTCACACTACCGTTGGTGTCTGTCAGTAGTGTCCGTGGCTATTGTCCGTTACAAGATTTTAGCTACGGACACTAGTTGAACCGTCAGAAATCCGTTAAAATTTCCATTCATTTCAATGGGTTTTTATATTGTGTCTGTTAGTGTCCGTTTACACCAAATCCGTCAGAAGTCCGTTATTTTTTTCACGGACAAAAAATCCTACATGCAGGACTTTTTGTCCATTTGAAAAAAAACGGATTCTTGACGGACAGCAAGTGTCCGTTACTTTTTTAACATTGAAGTCTATGGGTAACGGACATATAACGGACAGTAACTGAAAGCTATCAGTTACTGTCCGTTATTTTATGTCCGTTTACTTTCCTTGCGCATGCTCAGAAAGGAGAAACAAACAAAAAAAAACAAAAAACTAGCAGTGTTAGAGGACATTTTGTGTCCTCAGGCACATGCGGTTTTACATACCGCTAGAAAGCCGACAGCGCGCTGAATTCAGCGCACTGCCGGCTTTCCTGGTATGTGCCCCGGGGCTGGAGATATCGGCGGTGTAATGTTTTACTGTTAGAAGGGCGCTGCGAGGAACTCCCTCCCTCACACTTCTCTTTGTTCAGAGACTTGTACTGAGGGGGCGTTCCTCACAGCTTGAGTGTCATCGCTGGGCTGTGAGGAACGCCCCCTCTCTCTGTTCTAGTCTATAGCCGGGTACTGTCAGAGGAATGCCCTCCCTGATAGTTCTGTTCATTCATAGCGCTGTATGAGGGGGCGTTCCTCACAGCTGAGCGTCATCACTGGGCTGTAAGGAACGCCCCCTCTCTCTGTACTGGTCTATAGCCCTGTAATGTCAGAGGGGGCGTTCCTTACTGCCCGGCGATGACGCTGAGCTGTGAGGAACACCCCCTCAGTACAGCGCTATGGACCAACGAGAAGTGTCAGGAGGGAGTTCCTCACAGCGCCCTTCAAACAGTAAGTAAAGTAAAACATGTAACTCCACACCGCCGATATCTCCAGCCCCGGGGCACATACCGGGAAAGCCGGCAGTGCGCTGAATTCAGCGCGCTGTCGGCTTTCTAGCGGTATGTGACATTAAAAAACGGACACTACCTGATGCTCATCAGTTAGGGTCCGTTATGATAGGTGTCCGTTTATTTTTTTTTAACGGACACCTTCATAGCGGACTCCAACTGTAGTGTGAACCCTGCTTAACTGATTGCTATCAGTTACTGTCGGTTATAAGTCCGTTACCCATAGACTTCAGTGTTAAAAAAATAACAGACTCTTGCTGTCCGTCAAGAATCCGTTCTTTTCAAACGGACAAAAAGTCCTGCATGTAGGATTTTTTGTCCGCGAAAAAAAAACTGACTTCTGATGGATTTGGTGTAAATGGACACTAACAGACACAATATAAAAACCCATTGAAATGAATGGAAATTTTAACGGATTTCTGACGGTTCAGCTAGTGTCCATTGCTAAAATCTTGTAATGGACAATAGCAACGGACACTACTGACGGTCACCAATGGTAGTGTGAACGCCCCCTTAACCTCAAAGTTGTCATGTACATGACATGGAGATTCTGCATCACATATGTCTGTGGCATAAAATTACACCATGTGTAAATCCACTCATAATACAGATCAGGACCAAAACCACAAATCATCCAAATCCAGGTAGGTATGGAATGTGGAAAAGAAGCGCGCTAACCCAGGAGTCTTCACAACAAACCTTTATTGGAACCAGGACACGCGTTTCGGAGCGACAGCTTGCTCCTTTTTCAAGTGTACAAATTGGTATATAACACATAGTGACACAGGTCAGGTTTAAATAGCAAAAGACAAGATAAGATCCTCCCAGTGGGAGTGTTCAAGGTAAAAAGCTCATATCAGGCTATTATTACTAATTAACTCAGCTCAATATATATACTGAACGCACATATAGATAAATATATAAATAACATTAAAAAATTATCAGTTGAGTGGGATAAAAACATATTTAATATTATGTGCTCGTGCTCAGCATCCTCGTGTATGTAATTGCGCATGCGTGAAAAAAAAGCGCCAAAGGACTTCAATATAAATAGAAAAAACATATAAGGATCTGTGCATGCTAAGAAGCGCGATTCAGCGGCATCATCTTAGGTGCGATGTAAAATGAAACTACGCGCATATGCAGAAGCACAAACTGCGATTGTAACTTTAGAAACACATTGCACATGCGTGATGTCTGTAAACCACCGCTAAATGAGTACATATTCTCTCTTATAGGAATTACAGGACTGGATGAGACTATATCCAGTGTTGGAAATTCAATATAGACATAGTGATCATGTTGGTAGAAGTAGTGAAATTTTATAATAGCCCTGGACTGGTGTCATTGTTGATATTAGAAATCTAAACATTCATATATATGGATATCGCTTAAACATACTAAAGAGTAACTCGAGGGACATTTTACTCATGTGTAATGTCCACAAACCACCGCTAATTGGATAAACGTTCTTTTCTTGTGGAAGTTACAATATTAGATGGGAATATTACTCAATTGATTATAATAAAAAAATTCAATACGAATATAATGATCACATTAATAGTAATGATAATGTTCCATAATAGCACTAATGTTATCACTGTAAATATTTACAGATACAAAAATCACTCCAGTGTATATAAAAAATGAAAAAATTAAAAATGGATTGTGTACAAGTATGTTAAAAAACACATGTTGTCTATCATAAAAATAAACAATATCCATCTAAAACAGTTAATTGATATATACAAGATAAAGAATACATAAAAACTTAATAGAAATCAATTACTTGATAGAAATCAATTACTTAAAGAATTAGCCAGCAACAGATTACAGAATAATTTGTCAAAACCCAATACACAATGATAATAATAATGATAATATACGGCAAGTGTTTTTAAGTAATGTCCTCGAGGGCTTCATTTAAACCTACTGGAGTAAGGTTATCCAGTTGATATATCCAAAACATCTCTCGTTTTTTTAAAAGCTCAAAACGATTAGTTGCATTTATGTGGATTTGGTCAATCGGAATGACCCTAAATCCTCTGAAATCCTTATTGTGTGTGGTTAGGGCATGCCTAGAAATACTGTGTTTCAAATACCCATTATATATGTTTGAGCAATGTTTATTAATCCTGTTTCTCAATCTCAAAATGGTCCGGCCCACATATTGTAGTCCACAGGGACATTCTAACACATAAACATAAACAAATAAACAATATATGATAATGAGCAAACTAACACATAAACAATATATGATGTGATGCTATATCATCATATATTGTTTATGTTTTAGAATGTCCCTGCGGACTACAATATGTGGACTGGACCATTATGGGACTTGTTCACAACCCCATAAGGTGAGCAGTATATTTTACCATTACATTCGTTCTACCCAATTGATGGTATTACACTATTGGTTGCGTGGTGTTGTCTTTTTTGTTTCTTTGTTTAGTAAATCCACTCATAGACATTTTGATTAAAACCAGTGGCACTGCCAGGTATTGCAGCTTCAATCCATGACCAATACAGGGTATTAAAGCCAATACCCTGCATTGCCGCTAGTAAGTAGACGACTCGCAGCTAGATGGACTGGTGAAAACAATTAAGCAGTCACATTGCTCAGCTAGGTGCCTTGACCCTTATAATCAGTTGATCAGCAGGATGTCAGACCCTCATTGATCTGTTATTGATCATGTATCCAAACGATAGGCCATTAATATTCTGATCCCAGAAAACCCCTTAATTTACCTTATGCTTTTTTTTTTTTCATATCCACCTCCACACTGCAAAGTAATATCCATTTGTAGTGTGCTACAGATGTAGCAGAACTAACCCGAACTACTGCAATTGGTTAAACTGCTGTAGAATGATATCTTATCACGGAAAACAATAAAAAAACAATGAAAAGTCATTAAAAATGTTTTTGCAATGACTTTTCATTGGCTTATATTTGTCATGTGTAATAAAAGATCACGCTGCAGCAGTTTAACCAATTGCAGGAATTCGGGTTAACTTTGCTACATCTATATATGCAGACACACTAGGTAATAATATATAAACCTCAAAACAATATACACAGTCTTTGTAGTATGGAATAATACAGAACAAGTAACATATGGGCATATCTTTTATTAGGATGGAGAACCTTTACTTAATGACAGCTTGAAATACAATTACATGGACGGGACGACATATGCACTAATAAATGATGTAAGCCATGCGGATGAAGGCTATTACAAATGTCAGTTAACACTTTCCCTTGAGAATATATATTACACCATGTCAAGGATTATCCAACTTCGGATTATTGGTAATTACTAATTTAACAAGTTTTGTAATACAATAACATACAGGAAATGCCCTGTACAAGTTGTACTTGAAAGAAGAAAAGAGCTTGTCATTTGGACTTCATTTTTCTTGGTTGTACAATTGTCACACTTTCTGATTGTTTCACAATTTGTTTTGTAACAATTTTCGCTTGAATTTTGTAGATCAAGGGAAGAAGCAACATCCTGTCATTGTGAATTCCAATCGCAAGACAATAGCAGCTGCCATAGGTATGGTATATTGCATCATGGGGTAGTATGATCGATAAAAATTTGGAAGAAATGTTCAAGAGGCAATAGACCAATGGACTAGCCACTGCTCTTTTACTATTCAATTCACTGTAATTTTTATTTAGTGTTTATTTTACTGGATGTTTGACAAGGGTATTTTTATATTTTACAAGGTTCCAAGATAGTCATCCCATGCAAAGTGTTTGCCAGCCACGATGATGGTGATCTCATGGTTTGGTGGATGGCAAATGACTCTTTTGTGAGTGATTACTCAAAAGATCGCCGTGTGACAGAAGGTATTTTAAAGTGAGTGAACTTTTTTTTTTGTTTTAAAAAAGCCTATGAGACACTTTTAAATCTTAAGTTGGCCATATACATTTGAGGTACATCAGCTGGACCCACTGATTCTGGCAGGAAGAGCAAACTATCTAATATACATTATGGTCTCTCTTCTCCTTCCAAAGCAGATGTTGAGGAAGAGAAGGGTTGTGAATTTTGTGTTGTGTCTTCTAGCCCTGGCTTACTACCTTCTCTCCTGGGAGAACACATGCATGTGTATGACCAGTTTCATATAACACTAAACTATTAGTTGAGAGATCTTTGTTGGATCAGTGGAGCCTTGCAGTGTGCTGCTGTTTGGTGCTTCATGGAAAGTCTGCAAAAGTGCTGGACTTCCAGATTGCAAACTGTACAATAGGGCTTCTGAAGATTTAGTTTAGTTTAGCTGCTGTGCTGACATATTGGAAGGACATCAGTCAAGTTATAGTAGGTGAACAGCACCAGTGACATACCAGCACCCCCTGAAACTGTGACCGGAGGGGGTAGGGGACCCGCAGCCAGCTGGAGATGGCCGGGACCCTGCAGCACCATGATAGTGGTTGGGGAGAAAGTCTGGTTCCCTGACCTCTATACAACTCATTAATGGAAAGGGTCCCGGCGTTATGTGATATAGATACATGCCGCTGGGCCCCTTTCCAATGGAAGCCTACCCAGGGAAGGTGAGTAAAAATAACAAAAATTTATACTCGCCCTTCCTGGGCTTCTGACGTTCCCCAGCGTCCTCTTTGGATCTCTTCCGGCTTGTGACTATCGCACACATGCCCCAGGGGTCACCAGTGAGGTCTGTAATCGGGACTCAGTGGTCATGTGGGGTGCGCTGACGTCAGTCGCAGATCATAGCGGCCTGAAGAGGATGCTGTAGAGAGACGGAAAAAGCGAGGATGCCCAGGAGAGGTGAGGCAAGGTGAGTATAAGTATTTGTTATTTTTACTTTCCCTGGGCCTCCACTTATTATACTCTGAGATCTGGGGTGACCCCAGAGTACAATAATGGCACAGAAATGAATTTTGTGGGGTATGAGGTTTGGCTCGAGGGGGGCACTTGGGAGCATTTTATACTGTGTGGGACCACTGTGGAGCACTATACTGTAGCGAGTCCTGGGTGTTGCACTCCCACTGATCTCTTAGACTGGTAGGACCCCACAGATCAGCTGTTTCCCAGAGTACGCAGCTGGCAGCATTGTTTACATGCCAGATGCTGCACTGCTCACTCGCGGCTTGCTCCTATTTGTAGATACAATACATTTTGTTTAGCGTTACTTCTTTATTTTAGGATTACTTACTTAAAGAGGACCTTCACCAATTTCAACCCTTTGTATCATTCAACGGGTGCCACTCTCCTGAGCAATCTGTGCTATTAGTTTCAGCACCCAATAAGATAATCAGGCTCTCTACAGTCAGGTGGGTGGTCCTGGGCTGGAGCAGACAGCTTGATACCACCAACCTGACAGTAGGGAGAGCCTAAATAGCATATTGGGTGCCAAAATTAACAAAAACGATTGGTCCCTGATATGCTGTTTAGGCTCAGTACCGTCATGAGGGCAGTCAAGAACAGGCAAGCGGTGTGATTCAGAATTCTGACACTGTCCACCTCTGATTGTCAGGAACCCCTGACAATGTCCATCTAACAGTACAGAGCCTAAGTAACATATCAGGCACCAAATTTAACAGCAGTGATTGCTTGGGAACAGTAGGGTCTAGACAAAAATTCCAACTGTGCTGGAATCAAAAGGAATGGAGCTGGGGAAAGTCCCGTTTAATGTTATTTTTCAAAAATTCTCTAATGAGTAAAACATTTTTTAGCAGAATGTTCTTTTAGCAAAAACAGAAGATAAGTTCTTGCTCAGGGTTAGTTTTCAGATACATTTTTATCTTCAGTTAATTATACAAAAAAAATTAAATTTAGGCTAAAGGTACATAATGTAGAAACTAACTTGCTATCATATCTCTCCACTATATTAACTTGCTGATAAACGTAGAATTGTTTAAATCAATATTTAGACTTTTATGAGGTGTAAATCGCCATTTTAATGGCTGGAATGTTATTTTACTGTACTTCACCCAGACTCCTGCCAATAATCATGCAAAACCTTCTTCCTTCCAGAGAAACCACAGAGGCTGATGGCCTGTACTTTGAATTGTCATTGATTTTTGAAAGAATTGAAGAGGAAGACTTTATTACTGACTTTAAATGTATAGCAGTCAATGACTATGGCCAAGAAATTCTGCCAACACAAATAAAACAAGCAGGTAGTATAATAATAATGGTAATAATAATAATAATAATAATAATAATAATAATAAGTGTGTGTGATTTATACAATAATTCACTTAAAAATACAAGTGTAATATTTCATTATTAACAAATAATACACTTATAGGAGTACTCCTGTTTCAACAGTTAAAACTTATTCATTGAGTATGAAAGGTTATACACATTTCCAGTACACTTTTTCTATCCATTGCTTATGATTTTCAAGATGTCTTCTTGTGGTTTCATTCCTCCATTTGTTCTTTGCCTTCAATTTAAAAATCTGTCCTGGTCATGTCATGGACACACTGGTACATGGTGTGTTTTGGAACTGTAACAAGCTCTATTGCTGTGTGTCCATCACATGATCAGGATCAATTTTGACACAGAAAAACTTTTTATTGCAAAAATGGTAATATGCATCATACTGAAGGAAAATAGACAAAGAAAAAATTATAAAATAAAGAAACAACTTATCAAATGATCTACTGTTTCCTTTACATACTTTTAAAGTATGTAATCCTCTGGGGGATGTTATTTATTGGCAGAGAGCCACTGGGGGACATTATCACTTGTCATGGGACCACTGGCGGGCATTATTACTTGTCAGCGGGCCACTAGGGGACATTATCACTTGTCATGGGACCACTGGTGGGCATTATTACTTGTCAGTGGTCCACTGGGGGACATTATCACTTGTCATGGGACCACTGGTGGGCATTATTACTTGTCAGTGGTCCACTGAGGGACATTATCACTTGTCAGGGAGCCTCTGGGGGCATTATTAGTTGTCAAGGGGCTACTGGTGGACAATTTTAGTTGTCAGAGGGCTATTGGGAGACTTTATTAGTTGTCAGGGGTCCACTAGGGGACATTATTGTCAGGAGGCCACTGGGGGACATTATTGGTTGTCAGGGGGCCACTGGGGGACATTATTACTTGTCTGGGGGCAACTATTACTTGTCTGGGAGCCACGGGGGACATTATTAGTTGTCTGTGGGACATTATTAGTTGTCTTGGGGTGCATTATCACGTCTGGGGGACATCTTTAGTTGTCTGTGGGCCACTATTACTTGTCAGGGAGCCACTGGGGGACATTATTACTTGTCTGGGGGCTACTGGAGAACATTATTAATTGCCTGGGGACCATTGGGGAGCAATATTAGGTGTCTTAGGGCCACTAGGGAGCATTTTGAGGTGTCTGGGGGCAAAAGGGGAGTATTATTAGGTTCCTGGGGCCACTGGAGGACTTTATTACTACTAAAGAACAATACTACTTGCCTGGGGGCCCATGAGGGAGCATTACTAGGTGTCTGAGAGCCAGTGGGAGCATTATTAGGTTCTGGGGCTCCTGGGGAGCATTATTTGGTGTCTGGGGCCACTTGGATGCATTATTATATGTCTGAAAGCCACTAGGGAACATGTATTGCGTGGTGAGCCACTGGAGAGCATGAAACTATGTGGGGCTATTAAGGGAGCTTGTTGATAGTAAAAGGTGAATTTTTGTATGTGCTGGGTGGAAAGTATAGGATGGTGTAGTTTTGAGGGTGCATTCACATGGTGCAGTTGTGATGCAGTTACAATCGCATCTAAACTGCAACAGAAATATGCATACAGTTTTGATTATTTAAATTATTTGGTAGGGGTGCCCCGAGGAAAAGGTTGGGAAACACTGGACTAGAGTAAAGACAATGTTGTGAGATGTCTCACAAACTGTATGGAGCTGTATAGGATGGACATGATGTTGAATTTCTGCTGAAAATCACCATCACAACAACCACCTGAAAAGTGGATTTTTTTGTACTCACCGTAAAATCATTTTCTTGTATTCACTTGGGGGGACAGCACAATGGGTATAGACCTGGCCACTAGGAGGATGACAGTAGGAGTATATACTGTACATTCTCACAGACAGTGTGCTAGTCAGTTTGTACCGCAGCAGTAGGAGAGAGACACAAAAAGCAAAAAAAGAACATGGAACCAACAACCACCAACATTTCCTGAACCCGAAAAAGAACTAAAACAGCTCGGGCAGAAACAACAGTAAAAACAAGGGTGGAATCTTTGTCCCCCAGTGAATACAAGGAGAAAAGGATTTTATGGCGAGTACAAAAAAATCCACTTTTCTCGCTTATTTCACTGGGGGACACAGCACCATGGGATGTCCTAAAGCAGTCCCAGAGGGTGGGAATTACACATGTGAGCAACCTAGCGCACAGCCACTTGCAGAACCTTACGACCCAAACTGGCATTGGCAGAGGCCACTGAATGGATCTGGTAAAACTTAGTGAAGGTGTGGATGGAGGCCCAGGTGGCAGCCTTGTAGACCTGGGCGGCAGAAGCCTGATGCCAAACAGCCTAGGAGGCTCCAACAGCTCTCGTGGAGTAAGCCATCAAACGAATGGGCAGCGCCCTACTCTTAAGCCGATAGGCCTCCTTGATCACAGACTGGATCCATCGGGAGATGGAAGCCTTGGAAGCAGCCAGTCTTGCGTTTCTTGAGATCCCGAGGGAGAAGAGGAAGAGGAGGGAACAGGTACAGAAGGTGGAAGTCCGACCAGGGAATCACGAGAGCGTCTGCGGCGATAGCTCGAGGATCCAGGGACCTGGCCACGTAGTGGGGGACATTGTGCGGTGACCAGATGGAAGGTAACGCTGCAGTTGGGATTGCGGGGTGCAAACAGCACAGACTTGTCACGGTCTCTGGGCACGAGGGCGCAGCGCTGGTGCTGTCCCACGTTACCACCACTGGTACCGGTGATGAGGGGGCTGCACAAATGTTGGTGGTGATTGTTCCCCCGGGGCGCTTCCCCTATACTGTGCCGACTGGTGGTGTTTGGGGCGCCCTGATGTTGTCGGTGCAGAGTCAGACACAGAAACGGTTGTAAAGTTGAACTTTTACTTCCATGGGTGTGGAGGCACAAATGCTTAAACAGTTTCTTCAATACAAAACAACGGGGTACGCCTGGTGACACAGCAAAGTCCTGGGGTGCAGGGTAGACTTGATGAAAGGTGTTCCTAGCCCCTTATACTTCAGTGTTACAGCCCTGAGGTGCATCTGGGCTCCTATTTGGCTCATAGGAGGATGCCCACCATGATACTAGCACACAATATTCCCCACTCACGTTATGTGGTCCTGATAGCTTAGAGTTTCGGGGGTGCAATAGTCAGGGTGGCAGGATATTCCACAGGTCTGGCCTTGGCCCCTGGATCCTGTGATACTGGCTATGGAGCACGTGTTCCAGAATGTTCTCTCCACAGTCTCATGCTGACAAGATAATGATGCTTGACTTCCTTCAGGGCGATGGCTAGGCAGACAGGAGACAGGATCTTCTGAATAGCTGGAGTATGTCAGCTCTCCAACCTTCCTGGGCCTGTCTAGGACTTGAGATTCCTGCACTAAACTCACTGCTTTCTTCACAGGACATCACACTTATCTCCTCACCTCCTCCTCCTAACACTCCACACTTCTAACTCCTCACACGCAGGACCTTCCTGCAGGGGTGTTACCATGGGGACCCAGTGATCAGCTGACTCCTCCCCTTTTCCCAGGCGATGTCCTCCCATTGGACATTTGGTTACTATTCAATCCTATGGGAGGTGTAATGCATATGTGAGGCTCACTAGGTGGCGCTGTGTTGTGTGAGACTCAGGACCCCCTGCTATGTCACACAGGCTATGAAGCAACAGGAAATAATACAATGCACAGAGATCACCCTCAGCCCAGCCATAGCCAGCTCTGGGATGCCACATACTCCCCCTCTTTCACTGAGCCGACCTCGGCGACGGGCTGGGGTGAAGGTGAGAAATGTAACATAACGTTAATAAATACAAATAAAGTGCAAATGTCACTAACAGTTTAGAAAAATATAATACCTAGAAACTTGAGGTAAGACCTCCCGGCATAGTCCTGGAATGTCCATGAGAAGTCTGAAGGGTAACGGAGAGATAATTAAACTCAGAATTATGGAACCTTTTGGCGGTACCATCAGACAGTCCATATAGAAACAACAGTAGTGCAAATGGGTCCAGAGGCTCTCTGGCACAAATTTCGTGAGTGTCCATTATCATGAGAGTCTCTCTGAGAAACAATAAACAGTCCTTTCTGTAAGGAAGAGTAGGCACTCTAGCACGAATGTCCATACCGCAATGGGGTAACAGAACTTCCTTGGCTCGGTGAGCCAGGCACTATGGCTTGGATTGTTGCATATAAATGTAAATACTATATTACATGGCAAGACATTATATATATATATTGTATATACACACAGGAAAAACATTAATGTAATCAGAGCAGGAATAACATATATACAGAAGCAGAGACAGTTAACCTCTTTTACCCGAGGACAGCCATGGCATCACTATAGCGTGTTGGAGGTATGCCTTTTGTGGTACGCTCAGAACGCCTAAGTGGAACAAGATTTGAATCAGGAACAGAGTCACTGAAATCAATTAAATCATCTGTCGAAGGGTTCTCTTGCACTAGAGCAATTGGTGGATAACAGCTAAATGGTAGTAGTTTAGGCGCCCACATAAGCTCAGTTAAAGTTGGGGGTCTCTCTTTCGCTTCAGAAGGTGACAAGATCTCTGTACTCGTTGTCTCAGCTGGGGGCACCTCTGTGGGTAGTCCTTCTTTAAGGCACAGCTTCAGACGGTTTCGGTGTACTACTTGGGGCTGTCTCCCAGGTTTAGAGATCTCATACACGTCGGATTCAGGATATGGTATGGAGATGACACTGTATGGTTCTTTCTCCCAGAATGGATCCAATTTCCCATTCCAATGGTTATTCCTTAACCATACACGGTCGCCAACTTTCAGGGGCGCTGCATGGGCGTGATGGTTGTAATCCTCCTGTTGTCTCCTACGAACCTCATCCATGCGCGTTTCAACTATCTCTTTAGCTTCCTCCATACGTCGGCGGTGTTCAACAACCCAGTCTGTTATGGGTAGTGGATTGATGGTGTCAGGGACCTTCACACCAAGGGTTAAGTCTGAAGGAAGTTGACCTTGTCTTCCAAACATTAGATAAAATGGTGCATATCCCGTAGATGTTTGGGGTGTGTTGTTGTAAATATAGGCCAAGTCCTTGATACGCTCAGGCCACTCAACACCAGGTGTAACTGCGGCTGTTCTTAGCATGCCGATGATCACTTGATTTGCCTTCTCGCACATACCATTCCCTTGAGGGTGATACGCTGTGGTTCGCAACTTCTTGCAGTCTTGGAACTGACACAGCTCACGGAACAATTGAGATTCAAACGCCAATCCACGGTCGGTAAGGATATGCTCAGGACAACCGTAATGGCGGACAAACTCTGCGTAGAAGGTCTCAGCCGTAGTTCTTGCTGTAAGATCTCTGACAGGCACGATGACAAGGAACTTGGAGTAATGATCCACCATTGTCAGAGCGTAGCTGTAGCCGGAACGTGTGGGACCCAACTTCACATGGTCCAGAGCAACAATTTCACACGGCTTTTGAGTCTTAATTGGATGTAGAGGGGCCTTCTGATCTCTTTGACCTTCCTTGGTGATACTACAGGCGGGACACTCTCGGCACCAACTCTCAATGTCACTCCTCATCCCAACCCAATAGAAGCGACGACGGATGGTAGCTTCGGTCTTTTGTACCCCGAAGTGACCGGATCTGTCATGATACACCTCAAGTATCATCTGTGCGTCCCTTCTTGGTACGAGGATCTGATGAAGCCTTTCACCTGTGACAGGATCAAGAGTGTTTCTAAGTAGAAGGCCTCGTTGGACAAACAGGCGCTTCCTCTGTCGCCAAAGGCGTTTTAATTCCACGTCATGAAGACCTCTCTTTACACGAGTTGGTATTCTTCCTGTAAGCAGGAAATCTGACAATTCTCCTAAAACTCTGCTCTCTTCTTGGAATGTTTTCCACAGAGATGGCTCCTGGAGGGATTCGGTAGCTGTTTTCGCCAGAGATTCTCCTTCTACAGGGACACCAATAGCAACCTGTTGGGCAAACTTGTTGTAGAATGGTGGCATCTCCACCTCTTCCCAGATGTCTTCTCGGGGTGGTTCTTCTCCCACAGGCAACCTTGAGAGTGCATCAGCGTTAGCGTTGGACTTGCCACTGCGATACTTGACAGAGAACTTGTAATTCGCGAGTCTTGAGGCCCACCGTTGTTCAAGGGCTCCCAGTCGAGCAGTGTCCAGATGCGCCAACGGATTGTTATCTGTGTACACGGTAAAGGGTGTGGCAGCCAGGTAGTCTTTAAACTTCTCTGTCACGGCCCAGACAAGCGCCAGAAGTTCGAGTTTGAAAGAACTATAGTTCTGGTCGTTCTTCTCCGCGCCTCTCAGACTCCTGCTGGCGTAGGCGATGACTCGCTCTTTGTTGTCCTGAACCTGGGACAACACTGCACCCAAACCTTGGTGACTTGCATCTGTGTACAAGCGGAATGGCTGACTGTAGTCGGGATAGGCTAGAATTGGTGGTTGCGTCAGAAGTGCTTTAAGCGCTTGAAAGGCTTCCTCTTGATGCGCTGTCCAGTCTACCGGAAGTTTTCGGTTGTAGTTTTCTCTGGGACAACCGCGCAACAACTCGTTCAGAGGCTCGGCTACTTGGGTGAAGTGTGGTATGAAACGCCGGTAGTAATCTGCGAATCCAAGGAAGCTTCGGACTTCTTTGACGGTAGTTGGTCTTCGCCAGTTCTGGACTGCAGTGATCTTTTCAGGATCAGGTTGGACGCTTTGTGCGCTCACGACATGCCCAAGGTAGTGAACTTGGGATTTCAACAGGTAGCACTTGGAGGGCTTCACCTTTAGGCCGTGCTGTATAAGTACCTTGAATACCTCGGACAGGTGACGAAGGTGTTCTTGGTATGTCCGGGAGAATACAATAACATCGTCCAGGTACAGTAGCACACTCTGGAAATTCTCATGGCCGAGGCACCTCTCCATAAGCCGTTGGAATGTGGCTGGGGCATTACATAGCCCAAATGGCATACTATTGAATTCAAAGAGTCCCATCGGGGTCGTAAACGCAGTCTTTTCACGATCTTCAGGCGCCATAGGGACTTGCCAGTATCCACTGGTTAAGTCCAGGGTCGAGAAACAGGTAGCTGATCCCAAAGCCGTTAGAGATTCCTCAATCCGCGGCAATGGGTATGCGTCCTTGTGCGTGACGTTGTTGAGTTCACGATAGTCCACACAAAATCGTAGGGTTCCGTCTTTCTTCTTGACAAGGACTAGCGGGGCTGCCCAGGGGCTGTTACTCTCCCGGATGACATCAGCATCTCGCATCTCTTGGATCAACTTTTTCACCGGTTGGTACATCGCTGGTGGTATTGGACGGTGACGCTCCTTGATTGGATGGTGGTCGCCAGTCAGAATGCGATGTTGTATGGTCGTGGTCTTACCAAAGTCCAATGGGTGTTTGCTGAATGCCTGTTGGTAACGCTTGGCCACATTGCGAACCCCATTGATGTGCTCTATAGGGGTATTGGCGTCTCCCACGTTCAATTCATCCCACCAGGACTTCATGGCTCCATTCTGAATGTTCTCAGCAGCTTGGGTGGAACGCTGTGTGGCGGTAGAATCACCAGAGAGAATGTCTTCTGGTGCTAACCGGTGTAGCAGGGCCACAGAGTGGAACTTGTGGAGGTTCACGGGAGCATCGCCCAAGTTGACTAAGCGGACAGGAACACGTCCATTGGAAACTGTGACAAGGCTGCGGGCAGCCATGACAAGTGGTTGGCCAGCTACCTGTATGGGTTGTAGCAAGGCCTCGTAGTCCTGATTTTCTATGCCCGGACGGGCACGGCACCACACCATAGTTTCTGTTCCAGGCTGTAGGGTTACTGGACGGGTATCGTGGATCCGGACTCGACCAATTTCACCTTGTTTGTTGGCGAACTTGTGCTGGGCATTGAGTACACGAATGGCCCGCTGAATGGTCTGCTGGTCACTGGGAGAAGCTGTAAGGAGAGAGGCATGCAAGGCATCCAACACTTCTGCAAAGCAATGGCGTAAAACATTCATGCCTAATATTACAACTGCAAACCTATCATCCTCTACATCAGTGACAATTACACCCTGTCTAGGCAGTTTCAAGTCCCCAATCTGGATAGTGGGTTCCCAATAACCCTGCTGTGGTATGGGCTGTCCATTGCTGTCACACAGATTTATCCATGTGTCAGGTGTTCTATTCAACACACCTAAGTCCCAATGTTCAAGGAACACCTGCTTGCGCAGGGTTGTTACCTGAGATCCAGTGTCCACCAACGCTGTCAGAGGGACGCCGTTCACCCGGATTGTGATGTGTGGGCAGGCTGAGACGAAGCGTGACAATGGCACTGAAGATTCACCTGGGCCCTTCTTCTTTCCTCCCGAGGGGCGGCCCGCTGCCTCGGGGGTGGCCCGTTTAACTGAAAACACTGAGGCCTGGTGTGTCCATATCTATGGCAATAGGTACAGTATGGCCTCTCATTCTGCGGAGGTTTCACTGAAGACGGACGTCTGGGTGGCGACTCAGGTGAGATGTTGAGACTTCGCAAAGGATCACTGGACGATGAAGACGGCTGGGTCAGACGATCTAGACGGACGGTGATCTGTTCCATGGCACGGGTCAGATGATCCACTCGGGCCAGAAGGTCATCTCTGGAGTCTGCTGGTGTAGTCTGCACAGTTTGGGCGGCAGGTGAGGCACCCAGAGGTAGTGGCAGGACAACTGGAGCAATGCTTGATGAGGGTCCAGGTGAGGGAGCACAGATGACTGGGCTCGGCTGGGGCTGCTCCTGTCCCAAGACCTGGATGGCAAGGGCCTTGAAGTCAGCAAACGTGATGCTGGGATGTTGTACAGCAAGCATTCGCAACTGACTCTGGAGCAATGTGGTACCCGCCCCTTCTATGAAGCGGTCAAGCAAGATTTTATCAGAGTCCACATTTTCACGTGGATCCACTTGCACCACAGCTCTGAACGCCTCTTGGAGGGATAAAGCATAGTCCCGCAGGGTCTCACCAGGTAGTTGTCGTCTGGAAAAGAAGCGCATCTTTACCTCGGAGACAGATCGCACGTCAAAGTTCAGCTGGAGTTTGTCCAGAATTTGCCCAGGGGTTCTTTTGTCAGAGGCAGGCCAGGATTTGACCTCCCTAGCTACAGCACCCTCAAGCTGGCCCAGCAGGATCTGTATCTGCTGTTCTGTATTCAGAGGATAGAACTGGAAGAGAGACAGCATCTTCTCACGAAAGTCCCTGAGGGTATGCGCCTCCCCTTTGTAGCGCGGCAGCCATGGTGCACCAGGGTAAAATAGCATGGAGAATGGTAGGCTGCTCGCCATGGGCACTGCTGGATCACTAGAAACAGATGGCACAATGTCACTTTGCTCAGTCATGTTGTTTGCAGGTATGACTGGAATTAGGTCGCCGTCTCTTTAAGAAACTCAACTGCTTGCTGGCAGGGAATAGAGACTACAACTTGGAATGCTGTCCCTTTAAGAATGCTGTAGCTATTAACAGAGTCACTGTGATGCAGGCTGACGGTGTGCTCCCCCTCTTTAATGGTGGCACTCCCCACGGACACTGTACACGGAAAACACTCGCTGGGGCCGTGGGAGGACTGAAGACAAGGACAGGGAGGCACAGTACTCACTGACAGCAACTGCAGCGTGGACCAGAGATCAGCGGTGCACAGCAGGGACGGTGATGCGGCACCGGAGAGTCAGAAATGGCGCTGGCACGTTCGCCTTTCACTTTCTTGTATGGGTGCGCTGGAGCATTGCGCTCAGCATTCTGGGCTCTCCTAAGATGGCGGCAGATGGGTCTCCTGGCCTCATGGGCAGTGCTAAAAATCTCCCGCACTTTTGCAAGGTACAGTTAACCCTTTGTGGGCGTTCTTACACAGCGATGTGGCGCAGCAAACAAGTCCTGGGCGTTTTAACTCATCCAGGGCTGTAACACACTGAGAGGACAGTCTTTAGGGCTTACTTCAGGGGTATAGGGCTCCCCCTCTTTGTGGCAAGCACTCTCAGGGAATAAACTTGATCTTAGCAAAGTCCACAATAAAGACCGATGCTCTGGAGACAATTTGGCGCACTTTTCGTGGTGACTTTCTCAAAATGGCACACACCCGTATCCTGTTCGTGACGCCAGTTTTTCTTGCGGTGACCAGATGGAAGGTAACGCTGCAGTTGGGATTGCGGGGTGCAAACAGCACAGACTTGTCACGGTCTCTGGGCACAAGGGCGCAGCGCTGGTGCTGTCCCACGTTACCACCACTGGTACCGGTGATGAGGGGGCTGCACAAATGTTGGTGGTGATTGTTCCCCCGGGGCGCTTCCCCTATACTGTGCCGACTGGTGGTGTTTGGGGCGCCCTGATGTTGTCGGTGCAGAGTCAGACACAGAAACGGTTGTAAAGTTGAACTTTTACTTCCATGGGTGTGGAGGCACAAATGCTTAAACAGTTTCTTCAATACAAAACAACGGGGTACGCCTGGTGACACAGCAAAGTCCTGGGGTGCAGGGTAGACTTGATGAAAGGTGTTCCTAGCCCCTTATACTTCAGTGTTACACCCCTGAGGTGCATCTGGGCTCCTATTTGGCTCATAGGAGGATGCCCACCATGATACTAGCACACAATATTCCCCACTCACGTTATGTGGTCCTGATAGCTCAGAGTTTCGGGGTGCAATAGTCAGGGTGGCAGGATATTCCACAGGTCTGGCCTTGGCCCCTGGATCCTGTGATACTGGCTACGGAGCACGTGTTCCAGAATGTTCTCTCCACAGTCTCATGCTGACAAGATAATGATGCTTGACTTCCTTCAGGGCGATGGCTAGGCAGACAGGAGACAGGATCTTCTGAATAGCTGGAGTATGTCAGCTCTCCAACCTTCCTGGGCCTGTCTAGGACTTGAGATTCCTGCACTAAACTCACTGCTTTCTTCACAGGACATCACACTTATCTCCTCACCTCCTCCTCCTAACACTCCACACTTCTAACTCCTCACACGCAGGACCTTCCTGCAGGGGTGTTACCATGGGGACCCAGTGATCAGCTGACTCCTCCCCTTTTCCCAGGCGATGTCCTCCCATTGGACATTTGGTTACTATTCAATCCTATGGGAGGTGTAATGCATGTGTGAGGCTCACTAGGTGGCGCTGTGTTGTGTGAGACTCAGGACCCCCTGCTATGTCACACAGGCTATGAAGCAACAGGAAATAATACAATGCACAGAGATCACCCTCAGCCCAGCCATAGCCAGCTCTGGGATGCCACAATTGTGGTTCGGGCGGGAGGTGAAGAGATCAACGTTGATTGTGCCCACTGGGAGCACAGTTAGAGAAAGATCTTCTGATGAAGCAACCACTTTCCTGGGTGGTTCAAGTAGGCGACCACGGTGAAGTTGTCGGTCTGGACTCTGACCGGATGCCCTTGGAGGACAGAGGTCCAATGAGACAGGGCTAAGAAGATGGCCCTCAGTTCCAGAAGGTTGATCTGGAGGGACTCTGCCTTGGACCACAGGCCCTGAACGGTCAAGACACCGAAGACTGCTCCCCAGCTGGAAAGACTGGCGTCAGGGGAGATCACCTTCCAACGGAGGGGAAGAAAGGACTTCCCCGGAGAGAATCCAAACAGTCTGGCAGATAACCACTGCGTTGACCGCCACCTTGGCAGAACAGCGAGCTGCTTCCAGGGAAGCATTGCACAGGTACTTGGAAGTGTTCAGGATTTGAGAGACAAGCAGCTGGTTGTCCTGGTGGGAAGCTTCATTAATGAGGCCTGTCAGGAGTTGTTTGGCCCAGGAAATGCAGGACTTGCTGAGCCAAGAGGCAGTGAAAGAAGGCCGCAGGGAGGAGACAACCACTATGAAGGCCGTCTTGGCGAGAGAATCTACCTTCTTGTCCGAGGGATCGCTGAGAGAGGCAGAGTCTGCGAAAGGCAAAATACTAGCCATGGAGAGCCTAGCTATCGTGGGATCCACCGCGGGAGGCTCTGACCACTTGGAGACACACTGGTCTGGGAAGAGGAAGACAGAGGATGGTCCGGGTGAAGCCATTGTTCCTTCCAGATGTTGTCAAATGCTTAATGGTTGGGGAAGACCAGAGGAGGGCGGCGACTGTGGCGGAAGGATCTGGGTCCTCTGATCGCACGGATGAGCTCCCACCTAGCAGCACATATAGATGTGCCTGGCTGTGCTCCAAGTCAGAGTCAGAGGCGTCTCCAGGAGAAACAGATGGAGCAGGGGGAGTGTGGGTTCAGCCCGTCGGAGAGGAGCCGTGAGCTGTGGCCCTATCTGGGGTAGTGCTCAGAGTAAGGGGAGGAGGACCGTGATCTGTAGGAAGATTTCCTGGTCCTTTTGCGGGGATGGTTCCTGAGCTGGAATGGGAATGATGAGGGCACATGGGGAGGGGCCTAGAAGCCTTCGACTGACGATCTGGAAAGGCAGCCGAAGTTTCCACCACAGACTTGTTAAGTCTGGCAAGGTCATCTATGGCTTGGGTGAAGAAGGCCTCCCAATGCAGGGAGGGATAAGCCGAAGAGGGGCCAGGAGGTTCCTGAACTGGCTGAGGTGGAAGGTAGAGACAGCAGATGGGCTCAGGCTGTTTACATGGTAACTTTTTGTTACAGTGGTTAGCCTACCCGACCACTGGAAAGTTGTCCGTTCGCCGACTTCTGCAGATAAGCTGCAGAGAGAGGTATCCCCAGGTGCTATGTCTCGCAGGGAAGCAGAAGAAGCCTGTGAGAAGAGCAGCAAACAGACAATAAAGAAAAAAAAAATTTCTGAGGTGAGCAAAGGCCCTCCCCCTGGGTTTCTCACACTCAGGGAACAGAGGGAGCTTCCCAGGACTGCCCCCTGACCAATGGAGGAACCCAGGTAGAGTCTAGGGGCCAGTAAAACCTGCGGCCGGCAGTATCACCACCGGCGCGGAGAATGGCCAAGGGCTCCAGAAAGGCCCGTGGGGGCCTAAGAGGATATTGGGGGCCAGAGAAAGGAGGTCCCAAAGGTTCCCCCACAAAAACCAGGAGCCCCCCCTACCCAAAAGATAGCTGCTTGATGACCGGTAAATAGAGAGCAGGAGCACCATAGAAGATGGGGTCATCCTCTAAAAAGGAGACCCCCCAATAGGAGTACCAAAATGTGGGACCTGGAGGAGGTGGAGGGGGGTTCAGGGAGAACAATGGAGGATAGCAGAGAAGTGACCCGAGGGGAGGCAGGGCTGGTAGAGGAATATCTTACACTCACTCATCTTGTCATACTCACCTGTCTGGCGTCTTCATGTTCCGCAGGGTCACCCCCTCGGTGGACCTTGCACATGAGAGTGGGGCACTGACAATTCGGCCGCGATGTAGCGAGTGGGGACTAGATGACCGTAGGACTTGTATGGCGCTGCGCCCACAGAGTGTACGGCTGGTGTGGCATACACGCTAAAGATCCCCCTGCACCTAAAAGAAAAACGATGTAAGATTGAAAGACCCGAGTCAGATCGTGTCTGCCTCCTACGGACTCTAGGTTAAAACTGACTAGCACACTGTCTGTGACAGGTTATAGCCCAGAGGCGGAGAAAACAGCTTTTGATACTCCTAGTGTCAGCCTCCTATTGGCCGGGTCTATACACATGGTGTTGTGTGACCCAGTGAAATAAGTGAGAAATGGGTGGGTTTTCTTTGCTGCAGTGCACCTTCAAGAGGAACTTGTACCTATAGGTATAATTAAAGCAGAAAGTCCATGGAGAAAAACTCTGCAGAACTTTCTGTGAAAAGTGCTGCAGTGCTTTTTTGCTGCGGCTCGCTATGTGGGGCCTGTTTTTTTCCACAGTGTTCTTCACAGAAAGTCCGCAGAGTTTTCCTCGGCGGACTTTCTGCCCCTATTATAAATGCGGTTTTCAAAAATGGAAGTGTTTTTGAAATCATAGCTTTTCCTCTGCAGGTTGTTTTCTGCAATGTGCGGATAGGATTAGCCAGAATCCCATCCACTTTGCAGGTACTGTAAAACACAGCGTTTTTTGTCCCTGTGTTTTTGCAACATGGGACCCTTAAGTTTTAGAAATGTGCAACACAAACGCTGCCATTGTTGTCCAAAGCAACCAAACACAAAGTGCTTTAGCAAAGTAAAAGCTGCACTAAGTAATGGAATTGAATGCTGTATTTTTGTTGCTATGGGAAACAAGAATACAGGGAAGGAATAAAAAAAAAACAAAAAAAAAAACTGAGAAAGCGAGAAAGGAGAGAAAAGGAATTTGGGTGGGGGAGAAATTGATACAGCAAGTTAGAAAGTTGCACAACTTTTCATTATACAATGAATTGTCTTTAGGCCTCGTTCATAGCAGGGATACTGTACATCAATCCACAGGAACGCCGCATGGAGCTGTACAATCCATAGCTTCTAGAACAGAATAGCTTTATCCATACAGCAATTCTTAATCTGCTGGATTTGTACAGAAACCATCACAAAATCTCTGTATGAAACATGTTTGGATTCTCTGTGGCTGTTTGTAAAATGGAGCTAAAATACAACTGCATGTATAAATTCCTATTACATAAATCTGGAAAACTAATGTATAGGTGGGTGAGATCCACTTTTAAACAATGTCTGTTTACTTTTCTTATGTAGTGTACGTACTAAGGGTCTTTATTTGGTGTAATACTTTCTCTAATCTCATGCTCCTGTCCTCCTTGTTAGCCATATTACAGTTATGTGGAGGACTGGCCTGATCTTATCATTGTAAGCTGTGTTATTTATGTTGTGGCACTTGTTAGTAAGCATGCTTTTTATTTTTCTTTTACAGCCTCCTCTTTTGCTTGGTACATAGCAGCAGTTCCTGCCTTTGCGGTTTCCCTGATTATAGCGATTATTTTTATAACCAAACACAGGAAATGTGGAAATAAGAACAATTATTCTCTAGCCAAGTCATAAAATGGTAAATGTAACTTATTCTTAAACATGGAAAGATAGATCACATAGCTGGGAAATGAAAGAGATTTTTCTAATAAACAACTTTTTCCAAACTTGAGCATTCACGCAGATAAACCATCTGCACAGTGACTGTGACTTCACCCACCTATGTGGCCTCTCTTCCTAGATCTGCTCCCCTACATCTCCATTACATTTTCACCCTACAATGACAAGTGTGGGCAGTCCTTACTATGCAGCATGTGACTGCTTCGCTATGAAAACTACTTTTCCAGGGTACATCTTGACCCTTACTGCCACATTGGCCATTCTTCCTAATGCACTGCACATGCTCCAACTGGCACATTGGCACATGCATGGTTATATAGCCCTGATGTAATAAATAGCGATGGAGAAGAAAAGGAGAACTGAGCATGCTTGCTCTAGATGAAGATGGACTACAGGACTGCCCAGAGGCAACAGTGCTCAAACTGTGGTAGAGAAAGTGGGAATATATATGACATTTTCAAGTGACATATACAGTTTGACTTTTTACTGTGACAGTGATATTTTGCAAAGTACTTTTATATGAAATATTGTTGTTGTGAGAATACCTCTTTAAGTTCCATTTTCTTAATATGATAAGTTCACTATAACTAGTAGATTTTAGTAGGCCACCTCTGTACTATTCAAGAAAAAACAACACAGATTATAACAGTCTGCTGAGATTAAAGTTTTCATAAGAATAGTAAATTGATATTTCTTATTTTGTCTCATATTGGTTACCCTGAACAGTTTTCATAACGTTGTAAAAGAAAACATAATCTGAAGTCTGTGAACAGAGATGTTTGTAACATCAGACAAGTTTTCTATTTTCTAAAGAGGTTTTCTGACTCTTTTTTTGTATTGCTTAAAAGGGCTGCTGAAGGGGCCATAAATATAAAAAAAATGTTTACTCACCTCTCCTCCGGCCTCCATTTCCAGCGGCGGCAGTCAGCCTGTTTATGCTAGGTGACCACTGCAGCTAATCACAGGCATCAGCGGTGACCTCTTAACAAATAGCACTTGACTGTGGTGAATGCTAAGGCCTGTGATTGGCTGTAGTCATCACCTGGCACAAACAGCCCGGGGACTTGTATACTTAAGACAACCTGCTGCTGCTGGAAATGATGGCCCAGGTAGAGGTGAGTAAAACAATCCTATTGAACAATAAAAAAGTCTTGGACGACCTCTTTTAACTTTTACTGAATTTTCAATTCTTACTTGTTGGAAGGGTCTATTGAGACTAAGCTGATCACAAAGTGTCCTGTTGCTGGCAGCCCCAGCATTGAAATGTAATCTGTAGAAAAACTTGGTAATAAGTATTCAATGTCCTTACTGGATTAAAAAATGTCTTTATTCTGCTTTAAGCCAGATTCATATAGGTGTAAATAACTGCATTTTAAAGTCTGTATTACAATAGGCACACCAGGATGTAGTGGTTGCTATGGGGCCTGCGACCTTAGAGGACGTGGTGGGCCCACGCTGCTTTTTTTTTTTTACTTACCGATCCCTGTTCCTGCTCACGGCCGCCTCCACTTCATCTTCTGCCCTCCAGGGGGCCGCATGTGTCTCATATCACGTCGCTGGGGTCCCCTAGAGGGAAGAATGGGAAGCGGAGGCAAGAACATTTGTTAAGCATGCTCCAACAAATACTGCTATTATTATACTCTGGGGTCTTTTCAGACCAGTGGTTCAGAGGAGATGACCGAACATAAATACCAGTTTTACTCACCTCTCCCTGCTGTCTTCGGGCCTCTGTAGTGACATTGCAGACATCACGAGGGGTCAGGCCAGCGCTGTGACGCATAATGACGCTGGTGTAACCCACGTCTGTGATGTCATTGAAGAGGAGGAGGGAGTCGCGTTGGAGCCCAGGAGAGGTAAGTCCCACTGATTTTTATGTTGTCACATTCCCTGGGCTTCTGATCATTATACTCTTTTCAGACCACAGAGTATAATAATCTTTTATGGGTGGTGTATGCCAAATATTTTGGGTTCTACGAACTTTTTGCAATATTTGCACGTAACGATGGGACATAATACTGTATGGAGGGGCCACTATGGGACATAATACTGTGTGGAGGCTCTGCTATATGACATTATGCTATGTGGAGGGGCTGCTATGGGACATTATACTCTGCGGAGGCCACTTTGGGACATTATAGTGTGTGTAAATGCGACATTATACTGTGTGGGGGCCAGGAAAGGTGGCGCTATGCTGTGGGGGGCCCAAGTCAAAAGTTTGCTATGGGGCCCAGTCTTTGCTAGTTACGCCCCTGCCAGGACCCCACAATTCTTCTGGACTGAACTTAGTCCATCAGAATGTGCATTGTGGATCTAAGTTCTGTTTTGTAGAGCTCAGATTTACAGATCCAGGTGTTGTAGCCATGATGCAGACTCTAAAATGCAGCTATATTATGGCTGCCAATGTGAATATAGCTTTCAAGAGGATCAATAACAAAAATGAAAAAATGGTAACAAAACTGCGTAACTAGGGCCATAGAAAAGTGGAGCAGTTGCCTGTAGTAAATAATTGGTTTATTGACTCACTCATGGAGTTTTTCAGGTTGTTACTGTATCATTGAGTGTGATATATGTGCACTTTCTTGTAATAATAATAGCACACAGCTGTCTGACTAGTCTGCATTTTCTCATGTAAATTTCCATTGGTAAACTATGTCTAATTTGGTTTATTTTTGTCTTTAGCATTGTAAATATTACAACATCTGTTAGGAGAACTTGTATAGTAAATAGAAAATTCTGTAATGTATTCGGTGGTGATGTGTTCTAATGCAAGTGTAAATTTCCATTGACCTTTACCAAGGTTCATTCTGATGAATAGCCTGCTGATTTCAATCATTTCCTTTCCCAGACCATTTAATTTCCCTAGAATCTCTTAAGTGTTCTAGGTAAAGTATTACAGTTCAGTAATGTCATTGTCAAAAGTCAAAGACTGATTTCACATATTCAGGGCTGAGCCACGAAAGTTTGCGTTTTGGAATACTGAGCTGCAGTTATAAACCTAGAACCCCATATTTCAGCTTTAAATTAGTTTAGGGGGTTAAATACTTCCTTTCTGTCTTTCAAAACTTTCATGTCAAAAGAGGGAGACTTGCCTACTTTTACATAGTGGATGAAGGTGGTATTCCACATAGGTCCATCAAGATCAACCTAAAACTCTACAATGTTGATCCAGAGGAAGGCAAAAAACCTCATGAGGCTGATGCCATTTGAAAAAGAATCCTCCAAATCTGGCGATCTGTATAAAACCCTGGATCAACATGTCTTTACCAAAAATCAAAAACCCACAACCCTGTTCAAGAAAGATAATAGGGTCGTTTTTGAATTTGCACAATGTATTCACCATCACGCCAGTCTGTGGCAGTGAGTTCCACAGCCTCACTGCTCTTACAATAAAGAATCCCCATCTATGATGCTGGTGAAATGTTCCTTCCACTAGGTGTAGAGGATGTCCCCTTGTCACTTGCACAGGCCGAGGTGTAAATAGTGTGCTGTTCTCCTCATATTTTGTAGTTAACTGTCCTGTATTACCAATTCCTTTTCCTGTTGTTTCTATGCATTCTTGGTTGCTGCCATCTGCTGGCCAGAATTTGCATGGCGCACGCTTTTGTCCAAAATTGCGCACAATAGTCTATGTTCATGTAGATAACTATGTTCTTGTCATAAGAATATATGCCTCTTTTGACATATCCTATAATTTTATTTACCTTGGCAGCATCTGCCTGGCACTTGTAGCTAAAGGTTGGCTTACTATCCACCAAAATCCCCACCTTTTTTTCAGTGGCAGTCTTATTCAGTAATTTACTCTCAAGCAGCGGTGAAAATTCAGTACTTTTCCTTCTTTCCGCAATATAATTGATGGCAGGGCCTCTCTGCGCCCCTGCAGGTGGTCTCACAATATAATTACAATTTAAATACCTAGGGGTATGGGTATCTCTCAATCTACTGGAGTATCAAACTCTTAACCTTGATTCATTGATGGCCTATACTGTGAACCAATTTAAAAGGGTATTCCCATCTCAAGGATACTGCTAGCTTATGTAAATTCAAGAGTTTTCCTAAATACATTACTTGAAATGCTGCTTTGTTTGCCTATTATGTGAAATTATTCCTCCCACTGTTTACACATCGTTGTCAAGGCACTCAGACTGTTCTCTGAGCTTAGGTAAGATGAAGTGACTCACTGAATGCTCCATGGAGGTGTTATTTACTGGTCTTCCATCCAGGCAATCAGGTCAGCTAATTTCATTTTGCTGATAAATGCTTGGACATTTTAAAAGGATATTTCACACGCGACCCATATTGTTACCTATGTCATTGTTCCTCCAATTTGACAGTATGATACATTGGTTCTATTGGCAGGGACCAGTGGCTAGGTTTGGTTCTCCCCTATTGCAGACTCCTAAGTCCCATGGGGGTATTTTTGTATAAATATTACTTAGCCTCCCAACTAGTATATGCCTACTGATGGAGAGACCTTAATTTCAGTACTAGTGGTTGCACTTGTGGACTCATGAAAGTTTGGTAAACCTTCTCTATAGATATAAATTTCCTTGTAAACAATTGTTATGTTGATGCTTAAATCTGGCGTGTAACCCATGCCACACAAAAGGGGGACTCTACCTATCTTCCATCCCTGAGGATACCCCTCAACAAGCACTCAACAAGCACCTGTTTCCTATCACTGATATTCTGATTGGGTGTTATAAGGATATTTTTATTGAGATACTCCAGGATAGCATCTCTTAAAAAACCTTCAAATATTTTACCCACCACTGAGGTTAGACTTACTGACCTATAGTTTCCGGGATCACTTTTTGACCCCTTTTTGTATATTGGCACAACATTTGCTATGCATCAGGGACAGAGCTTGTTTCTATAGAGACCTTAAATATTAAATATTAACTATTATTATAATATGGAGTCTGTCTATAACCATGTTTAACTCCTTCAGAACCCAGAGGTGAATACCATTAGGACCTGGTAATTTGTCTATTCTAATGTTTTAAGACACCTCTGCACATTCCCCTGGGTTAAGCAGATAAAATTTAATGGAGAATTTACATTATCTCTAGTCATATCATGTGTCATTGCATTTTCCTGTGTAAATACAGTAGAGAAAAAAAGGCATTTAATAAATCTGCCTTTTCCACATCCTTCTCCACCATCACTCCCAGATTATTTTTGAGATGGCCCACAGTCTCAGTTTTAAGTTCCTTGTTATTTATGTAATTAAAGAATATTTTAGGGTTATTTTTACGTTCCCTGGCGATAAACCTCTCGGTCTCAGTCTTCTACCTTTCATCTGTTTTTTTACACATCTTATTTTTATCCCCATAGTTTAACACTTCATCACTTGCTTCCTTTTTAATAGTTTAAATACTTTCTTTTTATCATTGATTACACCCCTCACAGTTATAAACAAATGTAGAGTAACTAATCGTGCTCAAGTATACTATCAAAGAGAAAAAACAAACTAGCACTAAAACCTAAAATATAACCTTTAATAATCTGATTAAAAAGTGTACAATGCACTACAAAAAAAAATGACGCCTGTAGTGTTGCTGCATGTGGCATTAAGCAGACAACAGCACATAAGTAGCTTTCACAATGTCCATAAAGCCTCTGTTTGAAAAAACAGCTAAACTAAGTGCTCAATAATCAGCAACATGTGAGAGGCTTTATCACAATGTCAATAGAGCCCCTGTTTAAATACATCTATCCTAAGAGGCTTATCAAAATGTAAACACAGCCCCTGTTTGTATAAAGCTATCCTCTAAGAGGCTTATCACAATGTCCACACAGCCCCTGTTTGTATAAAGCTATCCTCTAAGAGGCTTATCTCAATATCAACACAGCCCCTGTTTGTATAAAGCTATCCTCTAAGAGGCTTATAACAATGTAAACAGAGCCCCTATTTGTATAAAACTATCCTCAACGCGTTTCCCCCAGAGATAAGCAGGGTTCATCAGAAGAAAGTAAAGATAAAAATAATATCAAGCTTACTGAGATAATTTGCAGTAATAACTGCAGTTCCCAGTGTCCTGATGGTGGACACTGGTACTAAGAGAGCCGATGCCATTCACTGTGTCCCGCCGGGTTAATAAACCCGTAGCTCCGCCCCCATGACACTCCCCCTCATGACGTCATCGGACCGAGGCTCCGCCCACCTCGTCCGGAGGTTTGTCATGCAGGGGAAAACAGGTTTCCATGGAGAGGAGACGCTGAACAACAAATGTAAAAAAGAGAAAATGGTGAATGAAAACGACTGCAATAAAGTAAATAGAAAAGAACCTTTCAAGATCACAATCAGATTTACTTAAGATAACAAATGCAAAATACAAGTATAAGTCTGTAAGAACGGGTAGATGACTGGACTAGGGAAACATTGATATGTACACTAATATGTACTAGAGTGGCAAAGATAAACCAGCCACCACGGCAGTGCATAAAATTATGTCATGCTTTAATTGTTATATCCCATCCATATAGAGAAATACCCAAAAATGTAAAACATCAGTAAAATAAACAAAAGATATTTGGGTAAAGCATAATAATAAACCATAAAAATGAATGAAAACTAATATTGCTATATAAACAGACTAAATAGATGTAAAATGCAGATGAAACCATAATTATATAAATGATGCAAAAGAGAGTGAATCATTCAGGCCTTTAGGTTTCACACTCTGTTTAACCACAGTGGTTTTCTTTTGTTCCACACATTTATTCCCATACAGTATATATCACAGGACGTATTTCAGATACATTTAAAAAAATGTCCCTTAGACTGTGTACTTTTGTTTTTAAGGACATTGTCCCAGTTTATGGACCTATGGTCATCCCTTAGCCAATGAAAATTGGCTTTCCTGAAGTTTAGTGTTTTGGTACCATCTCCACTAAACATCTTATTAAAGGATCCTTGCAAACGTATTATGTTGTGGTCACTATTACCCAGATGACCCCCCAACCTCCAGTTTTGATATTCTGTCAGATCTGTTGGCTAAAATTAAATTTAGAAGTGTCCCCTCTTGTGTTGGGTCCTGTACTGTTTGGGAAAGGTAATTGTCTTTAATTGTTGCCAAAAATCTGTTACCTTTGTTGAACCTGCAGGTTTCTGTTTCACAATTTATATCGGGGTAGTTGAAGCCCCCATAATAATTACCTCATTATTTTTAGCTGACTACTCTATTTGATCTATTCGTAACCTTTCCCTATACTTGGAGACTTACAATAAACCCCTTTTAGTATTTTATGGTTCAGTCAAATTTTATTGAGGAGCCCATGAATAACAAGGTCTGGAGGGTCTGGAAGACCAAGTTCACTCGTAGATGTGCTACAGAATTTCAACTTATACAAAAAGAGTAATGTAAAAGGTTTTTGGGGATATGTTAAGAGCAAAAGAAAAGTGAAGGAAACCATTGGAGTCCTGAAGAATGAAAAGGGTGAAAAAGTTAACATGGTGGATCAGCAGGTGGAGTTACTGAATTCATATTTTGTATCCGTCTTCTCCCAAGAAATGGATGGAAATATCAACATTAATGGTGATAGTGATGAGGGGAAAGAGGACTCCAAGCTGATTATAAGCGAAGGTTTGGTAAGAGAACAATTAGCTAAGATTAAGGAAACCAAGTCCCCAGGACCGGATAATTTACACCCTAGAGTTTTAAAAGAATTAGCAGAGGAAATAACAGAACCCCTTGCAATAATCTTTAATAAGTCATGGGAAACAGGAGTGGTCCCTCTAGATTGGAAAAGGGCAAATGTGGTCCCCATCTACAAAAAGGGGAATAGGGACGACCCAGGAAATTATAGGCCGGTAAGTCTGACCTCGATAGTAGGAAAAATCTTTGAACAAATCGTTAAAGAACATTTAATTAGGTACCTGGATGGGAAGGCTTTAATTAATCAGAGCCAGCACGGCTTTATGCCTAATAAATCTTGTCAGACTAATCTTATTTCCTTCTATAATAAAGTCACTGAATGGTTGGACCAGGGAAATGCAGTGGACATAGTATATCTTGACTTTAGTAAGGCCTTTGATAAAGTATCACATAACTTTCTTATTGAAAAAATGATCAAGTATGGCTTTGATAAAATATCAGTGAGGTGGGTTCACAATTGGCTTAATGATCGGGCACAACGAGTAATTCTAAATGGCTATACATCAAACTGGAAGAAAGTAAAAAGCGGGGTGCCGCAGGGCTCTGTCCTGGGCCCAGTACTTTTTAATATTTTTATAAATGATCTGGATGATGGGGTTAATGGGGAACTAATAAAATTTGCAGATGATACAAAGCTAGGAGGAATGGCCAACACTAGAGAGGAGAGAGAATGCATCCAAAAGGACTTGGACACACTGGAACAATGGGCTGAGGTGAACAAAATGGTATTCAACAGGGACAAATGCAAAGTTCTACATCTGGGTAACAGAAATGCAAGAAGCATATATAGTATGGGAGGAATAGTACTAAGTGAGAGTACAGGGGAAAAGGATCTGGGCATAATAATAGATCGCAAATTCAACATGAGTCAACAGTGCGGTGGCTAAAAAGGCTAATAAAATTCTAGGATGTATCAAGACGAGCATTGAAGCTAGAACAAGAGAGGTAATTATTCCGCTGTACTCTGCCCTGGTCAGACCCCACCTGGAATACTGTGTACAGTTCTGGGCTCCCCAGTTTAAGAAAGACACCGATTTATTGGAGCAGGTCCAGAGAAGAGCAGCCAAAATGGTGGAAGGTCTACAAACCATGTCCTACGAGGAGAGGCTAAAAGAATTGGGACTGCTTAGTTTGCAGAAGAGAAGGCTAAGGGGAGACTTAATAGCGGTATTTAAATATCTGAAAGGTTGTCACAGTGCAGAGGGATCTACCCTATTCTCATTAGCAGAAGGAAGCACGAGAAGTAATGGAATGAAACTAAGGGGAAGGAGATTCAGATTAGACATTAGGAAAAACTTTCTAACAGTAAGGGTAGTGAGAGAGTGGAATAGGCTGCCACGGGAGGTGGTGAGTTCTCCATCAATTGAAATCTTCAAGCGGAAACTGGATAGGTATATAGCTGGGATGTTTTAGGAATTCCTGCTTTGCAGGGGGTTGGACTCGATGGCCCTTGAGGTCCCTTCCAACTCAAACAAACAAACAAACAAAAAACAAACAGCTATACGGCTAAACAAACAGCAAACATAAAAACATGACAAGATCAATTTAGCACAATGGACTGAAGAAGAGAAAGAAAGAATAAAGGAAGCAGAAAGGGAGAGAGGGTAAGGGGGTGAGTCGGGGTAGAGGAGAGGGGTAGAGTGGAGGCCTAAGGAGTTCCACTGGCACATGACCCTATGAACTGATTGTGAGACAGGCGACACAGCCATCCAGGCATCCATGGCTGCCGAGAATCAAAAGGCATTCCAAGGCCTCCATAGCATGAAACATTTATCACTTTTCCCCCTCATCCCAAACTCCAAGATCCTCCATGGACATAATGGCCATGGCCATAATGAAGTGGCACAGTAAGCCCTTTTTCAATTTGGAGAAAGACAGCATGGATAAAAAAAAAAGCCTGTTAAGGGGTAAGGGTGACACTAGGCCAGCACATGGAGTTTATACAGCTCAGTACTGTTGACCCATAGGTTGGCCACAGGGGGGGACATGTACACCAAATATGTAACATAGACCCCTCGGCCCTGCCACAATGCCTACAATCTGAAGACACCTGTTGGAAAAGACGATGAAGCTTAGCAGGAATAGGATACGATTGTGACAGCATCTTATGATTAAGTCCCTGGTGCTGACAGGAGATGGACATCTTGTGTGCCATAGTATATAACTTCAGATATTGCTCATCTGTGAAAGTGCGGTTCAGCTCATGTCATAGTGAAGTGATGTTTATGGTCCCTTACCTCCTGACTCAGCAACATACTATAAATTAGAGAAATAGTGTGTGTTGTTGCGGAGAATGCAAAGCACAGTTCTTCAATTGGTGTTAGGGGTGCAGGTAGGTTAGAGGGAGGAGTTAAGGGTGCCAAATAGCTTTGTAGTAGGAAATAGACAAGCCACCTGTGAGTCAGGATGCCTAAAGATTGAGAGACTTCCATAAAAGGGCGTAGTCCATTATTGTCCATCACATCTCTGACTCTGGGTAAGGTAGTGCTAGGGCCACAGGAACTGGAGTGCCGGTCAGGCAAAGAGAAGTGTGGGCTTCCCACTAGCAGAGTGAGAGGACCTGGTATAGTGGCCAATATGGGGAGCCCATCTGGGCCCGGGCTCCTACAAGATATCAGTTTCTTAGATAGAAACAGACAACTAAGTCAGTTGCGCCATCGGCCGTGATGGGGTGTGGGGCACAGTCCCTGAGGAAACATTCAGTATCAACTGCGAGGGAGGCGGCAAATGTATAACAAGTCAGGGCCAGGGTTCTTAGGATTGGAGAGAGAGTGGTTGTCATTGAGAGGGTGTGATGGTACCACCAAAACAAGAACTTGAGTGAAAGCAAAGTCCAGTTCTATCTCAACCCACAAATTAGAGGCTCAATAATGAAAGAGTTCTAAGACACAAGTGCAAATGGTCGCCCTGTGATATAGAGTGAAATCAGAGAGCTCCACACCCCCCAATCGTTTAGGTTATGTAAGGACAGTCTGATGCAGATGACAGCGTGTGTTGTTCCATGCAAAGGATTGTGCCAATTTCTGGATTCTGAGGAGGAAAGCTTTTGAAATATATGAAGCAGGCATGGTAATATATCCATTTTAAGGACGTTAATCCTTCGAAACCAGGAGAGAGCCAGAAAAGACCACCTATGGCAGTCATCTGAAATGGTCTGGATCAACGGGGTATAATTCAGTCTAAATATCTTTTCCAGGTTGGAAGGAATGTCTTACCCCCAAGATATTTCAGGAAATCCTCCTGACACCAGAACAGGAAATTAGATTTCAACAGATGGGTCTCCCTGGAAGAGTCAGTGATGCAAGAGTTCAGATTTATATATATTAAGTCTAAAATTACGAAGCCTGCTGTAAGTTTGAAACTCGCGGTGGATATAGGTCAGGTAGGTGTGCGGGGAGAACACATACAACAGTAGATTGTCCACGAAAAAAATTATATACATTTGGTATCCCAGGATTCGTATCAACCCATAGAATACAGGTGACATGTAATTTTGGCTGCACAGTGAACGCCGTAAAAACAAAGCCCATAAGAAAGTCACACAAACACGGTTTTTCTATAATTCCACTCCATTTAGAATTTTTTTGCCAGCTTCCTAGTACATCGTACGGAATATTAATGGTACCATAACAAAGTACAATTTGTCCCACAAAAGTTAAGCGCTCGTATAGCTTTGTGAATGGAAAAATAAAAAGTTAAGGCATTTGGAAGGCGGGGAGTCAAAAATGAAAATCGATAAATGGCTGCCATGGGAAGGGGTTAATGGATTAGCACATTAGTTTTATTTAAAACTAATAAAGTTTTCTGATTAAAATGGATTAAAATTAATTATGCTAGCTCCAAGCCAAAACCTGGCCTAGCATCTATCTGCAAAGTCCAGGTATAATAACAACCATCTCCAAGAAAAGTTATCTAGGTTATTTATATAAAAAAAGAGGGAAACCTAGCATCATCCCAGAGGATTTTATATTGTCATCTACAGGACTCTGCTATGGAGGAAGTAAATGACTTTGTGGCATTTAGATGGAGTGAAATGTTAACTAAATGGGTTACAACATAAAATGTGAGCAAAGAGATGCAGTATTTTACCTTTAAAAAGAAGGGGTGGTAGTACTTATTCATACACTTCACCAGCACTTACAGCTGTTGGGTAGAAGAAGTCATTGGCCACTGCTGAATTGTGGATCTCTTGTAGAGATGAGAGAATTCATCAAAAATCCAATCTGACCAATTCTCCCAAGTCTCCAAAAAGATTTGCTTCGAACCGAATTAATTTGCGGCGAATAGAGTTAAAAAAAACAGCTATTTCCTGGCTTCAGAGAGCCTGTATAGTGGTGTAGAACACTGTGCTTTGCAGTAGCACGCATAGGGAGCCTGCTGTGGTAGTGAAACAATACTGTGAGTCAGTATGACACACACATGACAGGCGTCGCTCTTAGAACCACTGCACACTTCACTTATTTGGCCAGTTACGGGGCCAAAACTGACCAACTAACTCAAGTATGAACTCAGCCTTACAGGGCTATGTTAGTGCCAGGTATAAAGAACAGTGCAGAGGCCCAACATCCTACTGTAGCATGAAACAGCACACTCCTTTTACACCGATTCCACATAGATATCTACAGAGTGGCAAGGCGACATAATGTGGAGTTGGCAGCAGCATGAGGAAGCCACAGAGTGGCAAGGCAACATAACGTGGAGGTGGCAGCAGCATGAGTAGGCCACAGAGTAGAAAGGCAACATCATGTAGAGTTGGCAGCAGCATGAGGAAGCCACAGAGTGGCAAGGCGACATAATGTGGAGGTGGCAGCAGCATGAGGAGGCCACAGAGTGGCAAGGTGACATAATGTGGAGGTGGCAGCAGCATGAGGAAGCCACAGAGTGGCAAGGCAACATAATGTGGAGGTTGCAGCAGCATGAGGAGGCCACAGAGTGGCAAGGTGACATAATGTGGAGTTGGCAGTAGCATGAATAGGTCACAGAGTGGCAAGGCAACATAATGTGGAGGTTGCAGCAGCATGAGGAGGCCACAGAGCAGCAGGCAACATAAAGTGGAGTTGGCAGCAGCATGAGAAGGCCATACAGTGACACAGTGGCAGAAGCATGAGGAGGGAGAAAAAGTGACACAGTGGCAGCAGCATGAGGAGGACATACAGTACCCAGTGGCAGCAGCATGAGGAGGACATACAGTGACCAAGTGGCAGCAGCATGAGGAGGACATACAGTGACCAAGTGGCAGCAGCATGAGGAGGCCATACAGTGACTCAGTGGCAGCAGCATGAGGAGGACATACAGTGACCCAGTGGCAGCATAAGGAGGCCTTACAGTGACCCGGTGGAAGCATCATGTTGAAGCCACAGAGTGGCAAGGCGACATAATGTGGAGGTTGCAGCAGCATGAGGAAGCCACAGAGTGGCAAGGCGACTTAGTGTGGAGGTGGCAGCAGCATGAATAGGCCACAAAGCAGCAAGGCGACATAATGTGGAGTTGGCAGCAGCATGAGGAGGCCACAGAGTGGCAAGGCAACATAATGTGGAGGTGGCAGCAGCATGAGGAGGCCACAGAGTGGCAAGGCAACATAATGTGGAGGTGGCAGCAGCATGAGGAGGCCACAGAGTGGCAAGGCGACATAATTTGAAGTTGGAAGCAGCATGAGGAGGCCACAGAGTGGCAAGGCGACATAATGTGGAGGTTGCAGCAGTATGAAGAGGCCACAGAGTGGCAAGGCAACATAATGTGGAGGTGGCAGCAGCATGAATAGACCACAGAGGAGCAAGGCGACATAATGTGGAGTTGGCAGCAGCATGAGGAGGCCACAGAGCAGCAGGCAACATAAAGTGGAGTTGGCAGCAGCATGAGAAGGCCATACAGAGACACAGTGGCAGAAGCATGAGGAGGGGAGAAAAAGTGACCCAGTGGCAGCAGCATGAGGAGGATATACAGTGATACAGTGGCAGCAGCATGAGGAGGCCATACAGTGACTCAGTGGCAGCATTAGGAGGCCTTACAGTGACCCAGTGGCAGCAGCATGAGGAGGACACAGAGTGGCAAGGCGGCATAATGTGGAGTTGGCAGCATCATGTTGAGGCCGCAGAGTGGCAAGGCGACATGATGTGGAGGTTGCAGCAGCATGAGGAAGCCACAGAGTGGCAAGGCGACATAATGTGGAGGTGGCAGCAGCATGAATAGACCACAGAGGAGCAAGGCGACATAATGTGGAGTTGGCAGCAGCAGCATGAGGAGGCCACAGAGCAGCAAGGCGACATAATGTGGAGTTGGCAGCAGCATGAGGAGGCCACAGAGTTGCAAGGCAACATAATGTGGAGGTGGCAGCAGCATGAGGAGGCCACTGAGTGGCAAGGCGACATAATGTAGAAGTTGCAGAAGCATGAGGAGGCCACAGAGTGGCAAGGAGACATAATGTGGAGGTGGCAGCGGCATGAGGAGGCCACGGAGTGGCAAGGTGACATAATTTGGAGTTGGAAGCAGCATGAGGAGGCCACAGAGTGGCAAGGTGACATAATGTGGAGGTTGCAGCAGCATGGCAGCATGAGGAGGCCACAGATTGGCAAGGCGACATAATGTGGAGGTGGCAGAAACATGAGGAAGACACAGAGTGGCAAGGCGACCTAATGTGGAGTTGGCAGTAGCATGTAGAGGCCACAGAGTGGCAAAACGACATAATGTGGAGGTTGCAGCAGTATGAGGAGGCCACAGAGGGGCAAGGCGACATAATGTGGAGGTGGCAGCAGCATGAATAGGCCACAGAGCAGCAAGGCGACATAATGTGGAGTTGGCAGCAGCATGAGGAGGCCACAGAGCAGCAGGCAACATAAAGTGGAGTTGGCAGCAGCATGAGAAGGCCATACAGTGACACAGTGGCAGAAGCATGAGGAGGGAGAAAAAGTGACCCAGTGGCAGCAGCATGAGGAGGACATACAGTGACCAAGTGGCAGCAGCATGAGGAGGCCATATAGTGACTCAGTGGCAGCAGCATGAGGAGGACATACAGTGACCCAGTGGCAGCATAAGGAGGCCTTACAGTGACCCGGTGGAAGCAGCATGAGGAGGACACAAAGTGGCAAGGCGACATAATGTGGAGTTGGCAGCATCATGTTGAGGCCACAGAGTGGCAAGGCGACATAATGTAGAGGTTGCAGCAGCATGAGGAAGCCACAGAGTGGCAAGGCGACATAATGTGGAGGTGGCAGCAGAATGAATAGGCCACAAAGCAGCAAGGCGACATAATGTGGAGGTGGCAGCAGCATGAGGAGGCCACAGAGTGGCAAGGCGACATAATGTGGAAGTTGCAGAAGCATGAGGAGGCCACAGAGTGGCAAGGTGACATAATGTGGAGGTTGCAGCAGCATGAGGAGGCCACAGAGTGGCAAGGCAACATAATGTGGAGGTGGCAGCAGCATGAGGAGGCCACAGAGTGTCAAGGCAACATAATGTGGAAGTGGCAGCAACATGAGGAGGAAACAGAGTGGCAAGGCAACATAACGTGGAGTTGGCAGTAGCATGTAGAGGCCACAGAGTGGCAAGGCGACATAATGTGGAGGTGGCAGCAGTATGAGGAGGCCACAGAGTGGCAAGGCGACATAATGTGGAGGTGGCAGCAGCATGAATAGACCACAGAGGAGCAAGGCGACATAATGTGGAGTTGGCAGCAGCATGAAGAGGCCACAGAGTGGCAATGCGACATAATGAGAAGGTTGCAGCAGCATGAGGAGGCCACAGAGTGGTAAGGCAAAATAATGTGGAGGTGGCAGCAGCATGAATAGGCCACAGAGTGGCAAGGCAACTTAATGAGGAGTTGGCAGCAGCATGAGGAGGCCAAACAGTGACCTAGTGGCAGCAGCATGAGGAGGACATATAGTGACCCAGTGGCAGCAGCATGAGGACATACAGTGACCCAGTGGCAGCAGCATGAGGAGGACATACAGTGACCCAGTGGCAGCAGCATGATGAGGCCATACAGTGACACAGTGACAGCAGCATGAGGAGGGAGAAAAAGTGACACAGTGGCAGCAGCATGAGGAGGACATACAGTGACCCAGTGGCAGCAGCATGAGGAGGACATACAGTGACCAAATGGCAGCAGCATGAAGAGGCCATACAGTGACTCAGTGGCAGCAGCATGGGGAGGACATACAGTGACCCAGTGGCAGCAGCATAAGGAGGCCTTACAGTGACCCGGTGGCAGCAGCATGAGGAGGACACAGACTGGCAAGGCGACAAAATGTGGAGTTGGCAGCAGCATGAGGAGGCCACAGAGTGGCAAGTGCAACATAATGTGGTGTTGGCAGCAGCATGAGGAGGCCACAGAGTGGCAAGGCGACATAATGTGGAGGTGGCAGCAACATAAGGAGGACACAGAGTGGCAAGGCGACATAATGTGGAGTTGGCAGTAGCATGTAGAGGCCACAGAGTGGCAAGGCGAGATAATGTGGAGGTTGCAGCAGTATGAGGAGGCCACAGAGTGGCAAGGCGACATAATGAGGAGGTGGCTGCAGGATGAGGAGGCCACAGAGTGGCAAGGCGACATAATGGGTAGCTGGCAGCAACCTGAGGAGGCGAAACAGTGACCTAGTAGCAGCAGCATGAGGAGGACATACAGTGACCCAGCGGCAGCAGCATGAGGAGGCCATACAGTGACACAGTGGCAGCAGCATGAGGAGGGAGAAAAAGTGACACAGTGGCAGCAACATGAGGAGGCCATACAGTGACCCAGTGGCAGTAGCATAAGGAGGCCTTACAGTGACCCGGTGGCAGCAGCATGAGGAGGACACAGAGTGGCAAGTGCAACATAATGTGGTGTTGGCAGCAGCATGAGGAGGCCACAGAATGGCAAGGCAACATAATGTGGAGTTGGTAGCAGCATGAGGAGGCCACAGAGTGGCAAGGTGACATAATGTGGAGGTGGCAGCAGCATGAGGAGGCCACAGAGTGGCGAGGCAACATAATGGGGTTGGCAGCAGCATGAGGAGGACATACAGTGAACCAGTGGCAGCAGCATGAGAGGGACATACAGTGACCCAGTGGCAGCAGCATGAGGAGGCCATATAGTTACCCAGTGGCAGCAGCATGAGGAGGCCACAGAGTGCTGCCAACTCCACATTATGTCACCATGCCACTCTGTGGCTTTCCCCTGTCTACTACCAACTCCACATTATGTCACCATGCCAGACAGGGGAAGGCCACAGAGTGGCAAGGCGACATAATTGTAGTTGGCAACAGCATGAGGAGGCCATACAGTGACCCAGTGGCAGCAGCATGAGGAGGTCATACAGTGATCCGGTGACAGAGTGGGGAGGTGGGTGGCACAAACAATACCCACTGAGGGTGGCTGTAAGAAGGAGCACTTGGCATCAGATATGTGGCATCAGGAAGATGGCAGCATCAGAATAGTAGCTGAGGCAGGTAGCCAGAAGAAACCGGTCTCTTTTGTCAAGGTTTGGGTGAGGCAGCATGGATAATTTAATCTGATGCATCAGGCATTGGTGGTTGGAAATCCTGGCTGATCCATGCCTGATTCATCTTGACAAAGGTCAGTCTCCACATTTTGGGTGGACAGGGGAGTTCTCCTTGGGTTAACTATGGCCCCCACCGCACTAAACACCCGCTCTGATGCCACACTACTGGCCGGGCAGGACAACTTTTCCAGGGCAAGCTCGGCCAGTTGCAGCCACAAATCCAGTTTGGCTGCCCAGTAGTCCAGCGGATCTTCGATGACGGGTGGCAGGGTATACTCTAAGTATGCCACCACCTGCTGGTTCAGGTTTTGCTCTGTGTCTAGCTGCTGATGAGCAGTTTCTTCACTATACGGGTGAAGTGAGTTGCTCATCAGAAACTCTAGGCTCAGGCTGCTGCTGATGGAGCTGATACTGCTCCTGCCAACCCCACTTGATGACGCAGATAGGCAGCGGCCAACTTGCTACATAAGATGTCTCTATGGTTGTTCAGTTTGTCCTCCCTCTCAGCGGGAGTAAAAAAGGCCTTCATTTTTGACCTGTAGTGAGGGTCTAACATAGTGGAGAGCCAGTAGTCATCCCTTTGCCGAATGGTGACAATTCGGCTGTCACTACACAAGCAAGTGAACATGCATGGGGTCATTTGCGCAAGTGACTCAGAAGGACTCCCTGCATCCATCTCCACTGCATACTGCCACGGTGTGTCTGGGTCATCTGCCTCATCTTCCTCATCTCCATCTTGCTCTTCCTGCTTCTCCTGCTTCTCCTCTCCTGTCACCCATGTGGAAAAAACACCCATTTCGCTACATATTGCTTGTGCTCCAATGTCCACCTCCTCCTCCTCTAGTTCAGCCCCCACAGGGCTCATGTGGTCGTGAGATGTAGGGCCACGTCTCCAGTCCCCTGACCAGCCAGATTTACAAGCATCTTTTCCAGGATATGAATCAGTGAAATGACATTGTTCATCTCGTAGTCCTGGCGACTGACTAATAAAGTGGCCTTCTCAAAGGTAATAAGCAAACAGCAGTTGTCACACTTGAGCTGCCACTGGCTAACATTGAAGTTACACAGGGGAGTACCTCTGTTCACTTGGATCATCACAAAATAGTTTATGGCCTTTCTCTTTTTGTACAGTCTGTCCAACATACAGTATGGAGGGTCGAATTCCAATGGGTGGGAACATCGCATATCAGACTATGTTGTGGGAGGTTGTTCTGCCGCTGCAGCCCAAGGAGGGTGTGCTTGGAGGTGTACGAGTGGCTGAAGTGCATGCAAAGTTTCATTGCCATTTTTAGGATATCTTGGATGGAACACTTAAGGAAATGCTTGACAACCAGATTGAACACGTGCGCCATGCAGGGCACATGGCTCAACCCTCCTTGATGCAGCGCCGACACCATGTTCTTCCCGATGTCGGTCACCATGGTTCCAATTTTAAGTTGTCTTAGAGAAAGCCAGGATTTGATTTCTTGGTTGAGGACACGGAGCTGTTCCTCCCCTGTGTGACTTTCCCCAGGCAAACGAGGTGTAGAACAGCGTGACACCGCTGTGCCCTGCACATGTGGTATGCTGGAGGAGCACTGTGAATTATCCCTACAGTGGAGGCTGAGGACACAGTGAAGGATGAGGAAGACATTGTTGCTGGAACAACGACGTGAGAACGTGGAGGTGGAAGCTGCGTCACCTGTCCAAGTTGCTGGTGTGTCTGGGCAGGAACCACATTAATCCAGTGGGCTGTAAAGGACATATATTATCCTTGACCGTATTTACAGCTCCACATGTCAGCGCTGCCGTGCACTTTGGCAGACACCGATAGGCTCAAGGACTGGCCCACCTTCTGTTCTACATATTTGTGCAGGGCTGGTCCTGCCTTTTTGGCAAAGAAATGACGGCTTGGGACTCTCCACCTCAGCTCGGCAAAAGCCATCAGTTCTCTGAAAGGTGCAGAGTCCACCAATTGGAAAGGAAGGGTCTGCAGCACCAGCAACTTGGACAGGAGCAGGTTCAGCTTTTGCAACTTTGGATGAGTGCACGCATACTGTTGTCTCTTAGAAATCGCTTCGGTGATGGATTGCTGATGCAATGACTGACTAGGAGGAGGAGGAGGAGCAGGAGCATCACGACCAGCAGATGATGGGAAGGACAGACAGCTTCCTTCAGCGGAGGTGGTGGAGCCTTGACTGCCTGAAATGGGGTGCGTGTCACTGGGTGATGCAGTGGTTGCTGCGGCAGGCTGGACCACCCCATTGGAGCCACGGCTTTCCCAGGCCACTTTATGGTGATGCTGCATATGTTGACGCAGGGCTGTGGTGCCAACATTGGCACCCTGGCCACATTTCACTTTCTGCCCACAGATTCCACATATGGCCATGTTCACTTCCATGGGTGGCGTAACAAAATACTGCCACATCGCCGAGTAGGTGGTTTTACCCTCAACACTCCGCACTAACTGACTGCTACCATCTCTGCCACTGTGAACTCCTGCACCACTGCTTTTCGGGCAGGTAGGCTCCTGCAAAGCAGGTGGTCTACCTCGGGCATGTTTGGCTCCTGACCTCCCACTGCTGCCAACCTGCTGACTCCACCGCTGCCTCATGCGCAAGCTGCCACCCTATTCTCCGGATGATGATGAAGCCCCTCTGTCACCCGGCTCCCAATTGCGATCGGCTACATCGTCATCCACTACTGTCTGCAGGTCAATGATGTCCTCCTCAACGGTGTCTGAGCCAGGAGCCTGACCGCTCGCAACACCAGCTCCCATACCACTCTCCTCATCACTACTTGCCCGCCTACCGGAGGAAGCGGCGGATGTCTCCTCCACATCTTGGCTGGGCACTAGCTGCTGAATGTCCTTGCTGGGTTGCTGGCCAAGACACGACCGCTAACCATAGCTCCCAACCGTCCCGCATCTGGCGGGACAGTCCCGATTTTACACTGCTGTCCCGCGGTCCCGCATAGCTTACAGTTTGTCCCACTATTCCCCTGAAGTGTTTTGCTGTTAACAAACTTTATTAGGGTAGGGTAAAGGCTAAATGGTAGATGGTAAATCGTAATGGCTAAAGGACCTTTGATGACGTCATGAACATGTGATCAGACTCTTGTGTGGGCGGAGCTATTCTGGATACTGCGGGACACACTGTGATGTTACACAGAAATCTGGGAACAGAGAGTGATCGAAGATAAGTAGCAGAGAAGAGAGCATGTGTGAGCAAGAGGGGGAACTGAGGGCAGATGCAGGGGGCAGTTAAACTGAATGCAGATGTAGGGAGCAGTTAAGCTGAAGGCAGATGAAGGGGCAATTAAACTGAAGGCAGATTAAGGGGGCAATTAAACTGGTGGCAAATAAAGGGGACATTAAGCTGGTGGCAGATAAAGGGGGACATTAAATTGGTGGTAAATGGAGGGGGCAATTAAACTGGGGCAGATGAAGGGGGGCATTAAGCAGGAGACATGAAGGGGGAACATTAAATTGGTGGCAGAAAAAGGGGGACATTAAGATGGTGGCAAATAAAGGGGGACATTAAGATGAACGGGGCATTAAGCTGGTGGCAGATGAAGGGGGACATTAAATTGGTGGCAGATGAAGGGGGACATTAAGATGGTGGCAGTTGAAGGGGACATGAAGCTGGTGGCAGATGAAGGGGGACATTAAACTGGGGCAGATGAAGGGAGGAATTAAGCTGGTGGCAGATGGAGGGGGACATTAAACTGAGGGGGCAGATGAAGGGTGACATTAAACTGGGGGCAACTGGAGGAGGACATTAAACCGTGGGGGGTAGCTGGAGGGGGACATGTCTGCCTCTAGTTGCCCCCAGTTTAATGTCCCCCTCCAACTACACCCACTGTTTAATGTCACCCTCCAGCTGCCCCATAGTTTAAAGTCCCCCTTCAACTACCCCCGCTGTTTAATGTCACCCTCCAGCTGCCCCATAGTTTAATGTCCCCATCCAGCTGCCCTAGTTTAATGTCCCCCTCTAGTTTCCGCCAGTTTAAACTGGGGTACGAGGAGAGGGATTTAGTACTGTGGGGAAATTGGAGGGGACCATTATAATGTGGGGGCATATAATGTTAGGGTGACTGTATTAGCATTATACTGTGTGGGGGCACATGGAAAAATAGATGAGAATGGGCGGAGTCAACATAGAAGTGGGTGGAGCTAAGTTTGCCGCGGTGCGCATAGCGTGCCGCATATTTTGTCCCTCTTTCTGTCCTTTGAAAGTTGGGAGGAATGCCGCTAGCTGACACTGGGAGCTCAGGCCTCTGTAAGTGACCCCTGCTGCCACGCCCCCTTACACTGCTGCAACCTGTGCCTGCGCCAGAAACATTTAGGCCTGTGCCCTTCCCCTGTGCATGGCCTGTCGCTTCTCTGTATGATATACAGTTAGATCAAAAAAGTAATTGAAAAGGAAATTAATACAGGGCAAAAAGGCCTGTAATTTTCTACTTTCAAGAGAACGGCGAATAAGCCCCTTATTTGTTTCCTCACTAATAAAAACCTTTAAAAAGGCGTTATAACAGATTACTGCAAAGATTACTGTATAAGAATTATGTTTTTTTTGCCACTACTGTACTGCAAAATGGCCTGTAATTTTCTACTTTCAAGAGAACGGCGAATAAGCCCCTTATTTGTTTCCTCACTAATAAAAACCTTTAAAAAGGCGTTATAACAGATTACTGCAAAGATTACTGTATAAGAATTATGTTTTTTTTGCCACTACTGTACTGCAAAATGGCCTGTAATTTTCTACTTTCAAGAGAACGGCGAATAAGCCCCTTATTTGTTTCCTCACTAATAAACACATTTAAAAAGGCGTTATAACAGATTACTGTAGAGATTACTGTATAAGAATTCTGTTTTTTGCACTACTGCACTGCAAAAGACTTGAAATGTTCTACCTTCAACACGCAGGTATGATCTATTGCAAACAAAAAATGAAATGAAAATGAAACCTGCAATGAGCAGCAGTATAATGGCAGTGAGTGCTGCAATGTGTAGTACGATTGTTGCTATTACCGATGCTGCAACCACCCCAAATGAACCCTGTTCTGCTTCAATACTCTTCTGTAAATTCCTAACTATCCTTTCCCTACACTTCTAAGACTCTTTCCCTGAACTTCTAGCAGTTTTGAATTGTTTTCTACCACTTTCCCTAGTGCCTGCTGACGTCTCTCCCTGCACTAAGTACAATATGAAATGACTGAACCTAAAATGGCAGAGGGTATTTATCGGGCTGTCTGCTGATTAGCTGCACGTATGGCATTGTGGGTGATCTCGCGTTCCCAGAGTCCCTTGCCCCTTGTCCTAACATGTGCAGCGGACATTTTATGAAAAAATGCGATTCGATACATTGAAGCGTGAGAAAATACGGAATCAAGGCAAATCAAAGATTTCCTGAAATTCGAATCAAATTCCACTTCGTCAGCTTCGATTTGCTCATCTCTAATCTCTTGCCTTTTACAAATAGGAATAGTATCTATGAAGAAATGTCTGAATGGTATTGACTCTCTGGATACAATAATCAATATGGTAATTTTTATATCAGGGACAAATCTGCAAAATAGAAAATTAATACATCAAAGCATTTGTAGTGGCATATGTAAAATACAGTGTGTGTATACATAAATATATACTGTATGTTAATATTTCAACTGGGTGTGAGTTGTGTAATGACACTTTTATTTGCAAAACTGAAATAGAAAATAAATACAGCAAGGCATATATAGTAACATATGTAAGATAAGAAACACATGCTACCCTTAGATGTATCATTCATGGTGACAAGTCTGGACATTAAGAAGACGGAAGAATACAATTATCACATTTATACCGTATATACAAGAAAAAGAAAACCTATGTAAAGTAATTATTATCAGTTTCTTGTTTTGAACATGCCAAATTCTGCAAATTTTAGGCTAGGTTCACACTGCCAGCACAAATGTCCAGTGTATCGATCCGTCAAAGGATCAGACACAATGGTCAGTAGGGTCTTATTAACAAATCCAAATAAATATTTTCCATTTGTTTCTGTCCTAATTCACTTCAATGATAACATAAGGCAGAAGGTCTCTTCCATCTGGTTTTGGTGGGAAGAAAAAGTAATGCAGACTGCAGCACTATTTTTAACGTCTATAAAACCAGGAAGTGTGAAGTATATGCAGGAGGTTACAAACAGAATGTCTTCAGTTTGTATCCATTAATAAATAAAATTTTAATGTCTGCTGTTCTAACCAGAACAATGGACACTGTACCAGCAGTGTGAACATAGCTTTACTACGCTGCATTAAAGGGAATCTATCATTAAAAAAAAAAACACTTTTAAGCTAATGGCACGTTGGAATGGCCTTTAAAAAGGCCATTCTTCTCCTACCTTTCATTGTTGTCTTCTCCCAGCCATTTCTGTAAAAATCTGTTTCTTCAATTATGGAAATGATCCTCACGGAGCACCCAGGGCGTTCCTCTGTGGCAGCGAGCACCCACCGCGTCATTGCTTGTCACCGCCCATTAGTCTGTTGTGGTGACTCCCATCTTGGTCTTCTCTGTATCTTCTTTCTTCTACTTCCTCTGGCGCAGCGCTGGCCTGCCTCCATTTTCCAGTGGTCTTTCACAAGAGGCGCAGTACGGACCACCAGAAAATGGCGGCCCGTCATGTGCAGTCGCTGCCGTCTAGCACTGCGTCAGAGGACGTAGAAGAGAAGACTAAGATGGGAGTCACCACAACAGACTAATGGGTGGTGACAAGCGATGACGCAATGACGCAATTAAAGAAAAAGGGAACTTACAACAAGTGGAAGATGGGAGCTATATCTAAGGGAGAGTATACAGCAGTTTGCAGACTCTGCAAGATAAGCATTAAAAAGCCAAGGCTGAATACGAATTGAAGCTTGCAAAAGAAGTTAAGAGTAATGTAAAAGGTTTTTGGGGATATGTTAAGAGCAAAAGAAAAGTGAAGGAAACCATTGGAGTCCTAAAGAACGAAAAGGGTGAAAAAGTTAACATGGTGGATCAGCAAGTGGAGTTACTAAATTCATATTTTGTATCCGTCTTCTCCCAAGAAATGGATGGAAATATCAACATTAATGGTGATAGTGATGAGGGGAATGAGGACTCCAAGCAGATTATAAGTGAAGGTTTGGTAAGAGAACATTTAGCTAAGATTAAGGAAACCAAGTCCCCAGGACCGGATGATTTACACCCTAGAGTTTTAAAAGAATTAGCAGAGGAAATAACAGAACCCCTTGCAATAATCTTTAATAAGTCATGGGAGACAGGAGTGGTCCCTCTAGATTGGAAAAGGGCAAATGTGGTCCCCATCTACAAAAAGGGGAATAGGGACGACCCAGGAAATTATAGGCCGGTAAGTCTGACCTCGATAGTAGGAAAAATCTTTGAACAAATCGTTAAAGAACATTTAATTAGGTACCTGGATGGGAAGGCTTTAATTAATCAAAGCCAGCACGGCTTTATGCCTAATAAATCTTGCCAGACTAATCTTATTTCCTTCTATAATAAAGTCACTGAATGGTTGGACCAGGGGAATGCAGTGGACATAGTATATCTTGACTTTAGTAAGGCCTTTGATAAAGTATCACATAACATTCTCATTGAAAAAATGATCAAGTATGGCTTTGATAAAATATCAGTGAGGTGGGTTCACAATTGGCTTAATGATCGGGCACAACGAGTAATTCTAAATGGCTATACATCAAACTGGAAGAAAGTAAAAAGCGGGGTGCCGCAGGGCTCTGTCCTGGGCCCAGTACTTTTTAATATTTTTATAAATGATCTGGATGATGGGGCTAATGGGGAACTAATAAAATTTGCAGATGATACAAAGATAGGAGGAATGGCCAACACTAGAGAGGAGAGAGAGTGCATCCAAAAGGACTTAGACACACTGGAACAATGGGCTGAGGTGAACAAAATGGTATTCAACAGGGACAAATGCAAAGTTCTACATCTGGGTAACAGAAATGCAAGAAGCATATATAGTATGGGAGGAATAGTATTAAGTGAGAGTACAGGGGAAAAGGATCTGGGCATAATAATAGATCGCAAACTCAACATGAGTCAACAGTGCGGTGCGGTGGCGAAAAAGGCTAACCAAATTCTAGGATGTATCAAGACGAGCATTGTAGCTAGATCAAGAGAGGTAATTATTCCGCTGTACTGTGCCCTGGTCAGACCCCACCTGGAATACTGTGTACAGTTCTGGGCGCCCCAGTTTAAGAAAGACATCGATTCATTGGAGCAGGTCCAGAGAAGAGCAACCAAAATGGTGGAAGGTCTACAAACCATGTCCTACGAGGAGAGGCTAAAAGAATTGGGACTGCTTAGTTTGCAGAAGAGAAGGCTAAGGGGAGACTTAATAGCGGTATTTAAATATCTGAAAGGTTGTCACAGTGCAGAGGGATCTACCCTATTCTCATTAGCAGAAGGAAGCACGAGAAGTAATGGGATGAAACTAAGGGGAAGGAGATTCAGATTAGACATTAGGAAAAACTTTCTAACAGTAAGGGTAGTGAGAGAGTGGAATAGGCTGCCACGGGAGGTGGTGAGTTCTTCATCAATTGAAATCTTCAAGCGGAAACTGGATAGGTATATAGCTGGGATGTTTTAGGAATTCCTGCTTTTGCAGGGGGTTGGACTCGATGGCCCTTGAGGTCCCTTCCAACTCAAACAAACAAACAAACAATGGGTGCTCGCTGCCACGGGTGTTCAGTGAGGATCGTTTCCATAATTGAAGAAACGGATTTTTACAGAAATGGCTGGGAGAAGACAACAATGAAAGGTAGGAGAAGAATGGCCTTTTTAAAGGCCATTCCAACGTGCCATTAGCGTCAAAGTATTTTTTTTTTTTTAATGATAGACTCCCTTTAATATTTGGCAAACATTTGGACAAGGCTGCTTTGACCATAGAGTAAATGGTGCACTTGCACTGGGCCCTATCATAGCGTGGGCCCCCTTGGTTCACCATTCAGTCCCTGTCTCTGCTCCCAGCTGGTCTTGGGAACAGTAGGCACAATGTATTGAAGTCACTTACATCAGGCCTACTGCTCCCTGAAGCCTCTGGGACCTGAGACAGAAAGGAACAGGGAAAGTTGAGCATTGTTTTTTTTGTTTTTTTTCTTTATTTGAAACATTGTACTGTAGATACCAGGAGGGAACATGAAACTGTAGTGGGAATTGGAGGAGGGTACGAAACTGTGGGTGCAACTGGATTGGGACATGAAACTGGGGCAACTAGAAGTGGACTTGAAACAGTGGGAGCAACCAGGAGGGGGATGTGAAAGTGTCTTGGGGTCAGGTTAATGTCTGAGGGTCCACTGGGGGGACAGTTTAATGTGTGATACGCCGTTATAATATATGGGGCATTTCACTGTGTAATTGGCCACTAAAGGGCATTATACTATGTGGGGGCCACTGAGGAGGCATTATAATTTGTGCGAGTCAGGTATGTCTATGTAGTGGTGATGAGAGGTGGGCACTTATTAAACCGAAGTGTTAAAGCGGCCCTGCATTTGGAGATAACATGTAATAATTATTGCTGCACGATAAATCATCATTGTAAAATTGCTTTCACATAGTTTTAATTACCCATTTAATATACTTTTATGGTGATTTCTTATGGCTATATACCAACAATTTTGTCCACATGTGTACTTGTGTTTTCAATTTTTTTTGTAAGAAATACTATTACATTTATAATAGGTGTATGTGCATGTTGAAAGTTAAAGTTGTATGTAAAGAAGACACTAAAGAAATGTATGACCCTATAGTGTACATATAATTACGGAGAGCATTTTTCTCAATTATTTTAAGCCAAACACTGCTGTACTGAGAGCTTCTAATGCCATGTCCTACAGCAGCTTCATAACAAAACGACTCCCAAACCAACAGCAGTGGTATAGCTGCATATCTAGACCCTAAGGGTGGGTTCACACTTGTGCCGGAGTCCGTCCGCCGCGAATCCGACTGAAAATCTCGGGGAACTGTATAGGGACTGGATAGTGAAAGGTTAGCGATGCATTGCTTAAAAAACCCATTCATTTGAATGGGTTTTTAAAGCAATGCGTGGGTGTGTGCTTACACCCTCTGCGCTGCGAATCCAGTTTTTTTCGCTAGAAACAAAGTCCTGCATGTCCGACTTTGTTTGCAGCGAAAAAAAACTGGATTCGCAGCACAGAGGGTGTAAGCACACACCTGCGCATTGCTTTAAAAACCCATTCAAATGAATGGGTTTTTTAAGCAATGCATCTCTAACCTGTCGCTATCCAGTCCCTATACAGTTTCCCGAGATTTTCAGTCGGATTTGCGGCAGAAGAACTCCGGCGCAAGTGTGAACCTACCCTAAGCTAGACAATGATTAAGGCAGTGATCACTTGAAAATTACCTAATTGTTAAATCAAGTTTTTATGTTAAATATATATTTTTAGATGTTTGATGTTTTCTTAAAATTTTCCGTGTCACTATCTATATTTTAAAAAAAATGTGCTAAATCTTGCATGTTTCATTCTGGCAAGTTTAATAATAGACCAGCACTTGCCTATTCTGTAGGCATTTTCTTTTCAGCAGACACCTCATATACTTCACAAACAAGACAGACAGGATTACAATACGTTATAACATCTTTATACATAACATCATGGAGCCATCATTGCATCCATTACTGTCAATAAATGATGTTATTTCTACTAAACAGCACTCCACCAAGCATGTGTAGAAAACTCGCCCATTGACCTCAATGAGTCTCCCATGGCCTCACATGAAAAGCTCAGGCAAGATGGCAACCCTCATAATCATGTACAGACAATAGAATGTAAAAGAATCTCCAAAAATAAACAGATGAGAAAAAAGTGATATATTTCACTAGCTGGTTTTAATCTTAGTGATATTCTCTTGTAAGGGGTTGTCCCATGACAAATATTTATTATTGGGGGAGGAGGTGTCATTTGTACACATAGGTGTAGGTCCTGTGGATATGCAATAAATCTGTCATGGGACAACCTTTTTAAATCTAGGGCAGCTTGGTGGCTCAGTGGTTAGCACTGCAGCCTTGCAGCACAGAACAACATCTGCAAGGCTGCAGGAGTTTGTGTGTTCTCCCCGTGTTTGCGTGGGTTTTCTACCACACTTCAAAGACATACTGATAGGGAACATAGATAGTGAGCCCTATATGGGATAGTGATTAACAATGTCTGTAAAGCGCTGCAGAATATGATGGCGCTATACTCGATTATAATGTAAATCTGTTTTCCCTTAGTCCTAACAGCAGCACAATATGGGGTATTTCTCCCCCTGTATGTTGTTTAGGACAGGTGGAACTTTTAATTAGCACAAAAATGTGCTTACTAACCTGCCCTATAAGAGGGCACGAGAGACCTCCCTCACCTGTGTAAATTATAAAGTAAAAGAAACAAGATTTTAGGGAGGGAAGCCTTGTTAGGACTAAGGGAAAACAGATTAACAATATAATCAACGATTCCCTTACGTCCTACAGCAGCACAATATGGGGATATAGCAAGTAATTCCCCTAGGGAGGGTTTCCTTTCCTTACAACCTCAAGAACTGTCTGGCCAAAGGCAGTCGCCTCGGAACTGCGGACATCCAAACGATAGTGTTTGACAAAAGTCAGCTGGGATGACCAAGAAGCAGCCGCACAAATTTGATCCAGTGGAAGCGAGCGATTCTCAGCCCAAGAAGTCGACACAGCCCTGGTCGAATGGGCTGTACAAAAAACTGGAGGAAGCAACCCTTGAGCAACCAGAACCAGAAAGAGAGGGGTACCTTAAGGAGGTCGGTCGTCGCAAAAAATGTAGCAACAGCACACGCAATAGTCAAATAGGGTAATCTCTGAATCACAGAGGAGAATTCTACTCCTTAGCGATAGGAGAGCCAGAAAATCACAGCCCAACCGAAATGGACTATGGGACATTTTAAAGGCAACCATAAGTGGAGGCGGAGCCAAACACAAAACTAATCCACAATGAAAAAATTCATAGGAAATCATGCAGCAAGGCCAGCGATATGAATCGACCATTCATATAATATATGAACAAGAATGAATAAATATTACTTACCTTCCTGAGATTTATAGCACCAAAACGGGTCAAATGCCATAATGAAACATAGAGGAGCAAAAGCCTAAGTCAGAGGCTCAAACAACAAGCAGCAAAAATCAATTCTATATTTTGCCTTAAAATTTTAAATTTCCAAACTTACCGCACTTTTTCCGTGAACCGGAAGTAGGCGCGAAGGAGTCCGGCGAAATACGTCCGCACGGGAACCCAGACACAGAGAAGGGTTCCGGCCGTCGCAAAGTCCGACGTACCCTCCGGGTAGGCCGAAGCCTACCGCCGGCCGAAGAATTACCGACAGAAGCGCTGAGAAGAAGGAACGCAGGCCGGCAACAGAAGGAAACGACCACCTCAAGGTAAAAACCCTTAACTCTAGAGAGGTCACAAAAGACCTCCTCCACCTGTCTCACACAGGACAGAAAAAAACACAGGTGAGGGAGATCTCTCATGCCCTCTTATAGGGCAGGTTAGTAAGCACATTTTTGTGCTAATTAAAAGTTCCACCTGTCCTAAACAACACACAGGGGGAGAAATACCCCATATTGTGCTGCTGTAGGACGTAAGGGAAAAGTATGCTAAATAAAGTAAATAAACCTAGAAAAGAATGATGCATAGCCAGGGTGGGCTGATATATAGGTCAATTGTATTTACTTTATAGAATAAAGTTCTAAGGCTTTTGTGCAATGGAAAGCAGAATGTGACAGTGCCACTGGAGGGCTGTTTGATGGTACCACTTATGCAACAGACCTAACCCAAGCCAGCACCACGGGCGAGGAAATACAGTTAGGGTCTTATCAATCTGTGCAGCATGAGTGGCTTGGTTATTGTGAGAGCAGTGGTGAACTATAGGACCAGTGTAAACACTGCCTGGTGGTTCATCAGGTGTGGTCTTGGGAGACCCAAATGAGAGTTGTCATTGTGATGTCTCCAAACAAGGCCTGGAAATTCTCACTATTAAGTAGACTGTGAACTGACCACCTGAGTGTGCTGTCAGTCTTGGGAAGGGGTAACTACTGTAGAGTCTGCTGGGGCTATGGGAGATGCCAGCTTAGAGGGGGAATCAAGATGGGTTGAATGGTGCTAGAATCAACCCTGGAAAAGCTATGACTGGATCTAAGAGGTGGAAGAGTGAAGAAATCAGGCGATACCTTTTAGAGCAGGGGTCTCAAACTCGCAGCCCGCGGGCCAACTGCGGCCCTCGGGACAATAGTTTGCGGCCCCCACCTCAATATCAAAGTTTAATGTTAGTGCGACCCGAGTTTGATACGAATGGCACCAGGGGCGCACTGTCTGAGGGTGGCATTTTTTACTATCTAATGTAAACCAGCCCAGGACAGGCCACTTTAAAAAAAACAACGCTGAGCGGGGCCTGTCCTGGGCTGGCTTATGAGACATCTGCATCACAGCGCAGGCAGCGATATAATGACGTCATCGCGCCTCCTACGCTGAGACATAGACGTCTCGGACAAGAGGAGGAGGCGGTGGCTGCATCAAGGCATCGCAGGTAGGTGAGGATAAGTTTTTTTTTATTTATATAAATAGGCCGTGACCTGCTGGAGTATCCCCGGCAGGTGATGGCCTATTTATTTCCCTAACCGGCGTCTGCTCATGGCCGCCCCCACTTCCCCTTCTGCTATGGGAGGCAGAAAGGGAAGTGGATGCCGCTGTGAGCAGCCGCGGGCTTCGGTAAGTGAGGCCGCGGGCCTCAAATACTACTATTATTATACTCTGGGGTCTTTTTAGACCCCGGAGTATAATAATCGGAGACCCAGGGAAGGTGAAGGAACATAAAAACCAATGCTACTCACCTCTCCTGCAATCCGCTGTCACTCCGAGCAGGCTTGGGTGCTCTGGTGACGTCATCAGGTCGCGTCGCCGGTCTCATCACGTGACTTAATTAGACAGGGCCGAAAGCTGCTGGGAGTGCTCCGGTTTCCAGTATAGGTAAGTGTGATGATTCCGCTTAAATATGGCTATAACTCAAAGATGTATTTTGATCTCTGGGTAGCGTATCTCCCTCTTAGTTCCATTTACTCATAATGTGCACAGCCCTAATCCTGGGTGTGTGTTGTCAGTATTGGCAACAATATAACAATATGGCTTTGTATCCATCCCAGAATGGCTCCATTGAATTCCTACATAGCCCTGAGTGATCAAACACACCTGCATTGTTCAGCCTGGGCTGTTGATCAGACATGGTTGATAACATATAGAAGGCATTGTGTCATTACACTTGGTCTCAGCTCCTTACAAAGAATCTTGACTTGAGTGCGTTAATCAATCAGACTTGCCGTCGCCGGTGACCTCATTCTGGGTGGTGTAATCAAGGGTATAAAAGAGGAGGTAAGAGGTTAGTGAGGCAGAATCCTAAGATGAGACTACAAGAGAATCCTAAGATCAGACCACAGGGGATACTATGAAGAGACTACTACTGAGGGACTGTGATGAGCATGCAGGCTGGAATGCTGTGTCCTGATGTTGCTGCCTCCATTGGTTATCCCCACATGCCATGTGTGAGGGTTTGATTATAGAGCCACATCTAGTATATGTGTGGTAAAAGTAATTATTTCACTTTTATTCCCTTTTATTTTATTGTACTGTATATTGTAACTAGTAACTGTTAATGCTTGCATATATCTGCATATCTGTTCTGAACTGCATGTGTTAGATGTTACTACCGACCCATTTAGGGGTTAATAAATACACAAAATTTAGAAAGCTTGTCTTGTATTTATCTTGTGGACCCAGCACTCACTGGCGGTGAGTGTGGTTTTTATGAAAGAAGTCTCAGGTGTGGGCGCACTGAGGATCTTTCACATTGGTGGCAGCGTAGTGGGATCCTTAAGATAAACAGCGTGTGTTGGTGACCTTTATCACTCAGACGCTGGGGATTGTGGTAATCCTATGAGACAAGCTCGGTATTAAAGCAAGCATTAAGATACAGTGAAAGTTTGATACAGTGCTGTTCCCCTCCCTTACTCTTTGTATTCTATCCTATCTTTTATTTGGCAAATACCAGTGGATGGCTAGTGGGCTCAGAAGCAGAGCCCCAGAACTGCAGAACCGGGCTTTTGGAGATCCTGAGCGTATGGCTGAAATGGAGGCAGCCACAGCCATGCAGAGAATCGAGCAGAGTCCTGATTTTGGGGCTAGGCCAGGAAGTGCGGCAAGCAGCCCGGTCCCAAGGATTACTTCACCAGGAGGGACCAGTAGCCCCAGCATTGTGGGGGGAATGGTTTCATACTGGCAAACGGCCCTGCAGCAAGTAGGCACCAGTGACCCTAACATATACCTGCAGGTGATGTGCCACTTTCAGGAAGCTGTAGAACAAGAACGAGAACGGCAGGCCGCAGAACGGCAGGCTGATCGTGAGGCAGCAGAACGAGAACGGCAGGCAGATCGTGAGGCAGCAGAACGGCAGGCTGAGCGGCAGTATCAGCTTGAGCTGAAGAGGCTGGAAATCTCCCAGCAGACACAAACCGCCCCTGCGCAAACTCCAACAACCCTGCAGAGACCCTCAAGTTGGAAGGAGAAGCCAGGCCGAAGTTCACCACAGCCGTCTGTCGTCAGGTCGGGTGAGACAAACTATGCACCGGGTGGTCCCTTCCCTGTCCCAAGAACTCTGGGCACCCGGGTGACCTTCCCAAAACCCCAAGGGGAGGTGCGGCGGTGCCATGCCTGTAACCAGACTGGACATTTCAAGGAGGAGTGCCCCAACCGCCCTGAGAACTTCCCTGCTTCCCAAACCACAGCAGGTGGCCCAACTATGTATCTGGACTGGGGTGCAGGAAAAGGAATGCGGACTGTGGGACTAATGACTGATTTGCCTGATAATGTACTGTTGGGAACTGATTTAGGACCTATGATGTCCCAATATGGGGTGGGGATCACCCCAATTTACTGTGATAAACTGTCTATGATTAATGTTGATAATGTGTCTGTCATATCTGCAGAGAGGGCCCGTAACCCCCTCTCTGAGATACTTCCCATGGCAGTAAGTGTAAATGCTAATGAGTTGCCTTCATGTGAGAGCAGGGAAGATGCAAATGAGCTTCCTGCAACCCAGCTCAGCAAAAATGTTATTGATGCTTTGTTCACTCCTGTGCTAGGAGCCAGTGAGACCTTGTCTGTAGAAACACCCACATCTGCGGGGCGTCTCCCTCCCAGCTTGTTAATATGTCTACCACAGATCTCATTGAGACCCGGTGTGAATTAACAATTGCTAATGAATGTACTGTCAATGTAATTGCCAATGCTTGTTGTGAAAGTGTACAGGGTAGCTCTTCTGAGTCACTGGAAGCGACTTCTACTATTTCGCCCATTGCATTCGATAAGCACCCAACTGCTGGCCATGTGCCAAGTGGTCAGGTAGGCTATGGGGATCTCATGGCCGATGCAGGTGAGGGACGGACTGCTGGTAGCGCGGTGTTAGCCCGCAGCCAGAGTGCTACAAGGGTGGAGGGCATTCCGACCCTTGAACCGTTGCCTACACCACCTGGAGTCGGCGCTGAGACCGCCATGACTAGCCTCACTCCCTTGAAACCGGAGGAATCCGGCCGGTATGAGACATACACGTCTCTTCGGTCCAGTTCTATTCCAGGAGTGCCCATGGCCCAAGTGCAGATGGCATGGGGTACTGGAGGTGTGACCCAAGAAGGGGGTATGTCAAATGTATTACCTGTCAATGTATTGTGGGGGGATGGTTTGGGGAAGCATGATCTCAGTCATTTGCCCAAGGTATCACCATCACCTACCCAAGTACAGGAGGAACAGGGTGTAGGCCCAAAGGGGCAAGGCGTCTGGGAGGGAGGACAGGGTCCAAACATACCTGTGCCAGAACCAGAGGTGCCCCTAGGTTTGGAAGCAAAGGGGGAGGTGCAGAATCCCCTAGAACTCTCCCAACTAGCGGCTAGTGTGAGAGAGACCCTGAGAGACCGCCGGGATGGGGTCTCTGAACTGGTATCCCAAAGACCTGGGGTCATGAGTGTGACTCCACGGGATGCCAGCACTCAGAAAGTGGACCCAGAACAGGCAGGAGGTAGCCAAGTGTACGTGGATCAGGGCCTGAGCCTTAGAAGTGTCCCTAGTCAGACTAGAGAGCCAAAAGGGTCCGGCCGCTATGTAACATGCACCTCTCTTTTGTCTCACTCCAGCCAAGAGTTCAGAGATGCTGTTCAAGCTGACCCTAGTCTGGACATATTGAAGGCGCGTGCCGCTCAACCACCCTCGGAGTCTGAGAAGGCCCGAGTCTGCTGGGACCCCGGGGGGAGGTGGGGGAGCCTTGGGGCCAGAGCCTGAGAAGCTGGAGGCGGAGGTGCTTTCAGAAGAGGGGCGAAGGCCCCTACTTCCTGCAAGCCCCATCTAAAAGGGGGACGTGTGATGATTCCGCTTAAATATGGCTATAACTCAAAGATGTATTTTGATCTCTGGGTAGTGTATCTCCCTCTTAGTTCCATTTACTCATAATGTGCGCAGCCCTAATCCTGGGTGTGTGTTGCCAGTATTGGCAACAATATAACAATAGGGCTTTGTATCCATCCCAGAATGGCTCCATTGAATTCCTACATAGCCCTGAGTGATCAAACACTCCTGCATTGTTCAGCCTGGGCTGTTGATCAGACATGGTTGATAACATATAGAAGGCATTGTGTCATTACACTTGGTCTCAGCTCCTTACAAAAAATCTTGACTTGAGTGCATTAATCAATCAGACTTGCCATCGCCGGTGACCTCATTCTGGGTGGTGTAATCAAGGGTATAAAAGAGGAGGTAAGAGGTTAGTGAGGCAGAATCCTAAGATGAGACTACAAGAGAATCCTAAGATTCAGACCACAGGGGATACTATGAAGAGACTACTACTGAGGGACTGTGATGAGCATGCAGGCTGGAATGCTGTGTCCTGATGTTGCTGCCTCCATTGGTTATCCCCACATGCCATGTGTGAGGGTTGGATTATAGAGCCACATCCAGTATATGTGTGGTAAAGTAATTATTTCACTTTTATTCCCTTTTATTTTATTGTACTGTATATTGTAACTAGTAACTGTTAATGCTTGCATATATCTGCATATCTGTTCTGAACTGCATGTGTTAGATGTTACTACCGACCCATTTAGGGGTTAATAAATACACAAAATTTAGAAAGCTTGTCTTGTATTTATCTTGTGGACCCAGCACTCACTGGCGGTGAGTGTGGTTTTTATGAAAGAAGTCTCAGGTGTGGGCCAACGCGGTGTTGGCCCACTGAGGATCTTTCACAGTAAGTAACACTGGTTTTTATGTTTGTCACCTCCCCTGGGTCTCCGATCATTATACTCTGGGTTCTGAAAAGACCCCAGAGCATAATAATAGTTCTTGGGTGGGCAACTATGGGGCACAATACCGTGTGCAGGGGCCACCATGGAGCCTAATACCAGTGTAGGGGCCACTATGGAGCATAATACCGTGTGCAGGGGCCACAATGGAGCTTAATACAAGTGCAGGGGCCACTAGGGAGCATAATACAAGTGCAGGGGCCACTAGGGAGCATAATACAAGTGCAGGGGCCACTAGGGAGCATAATACAAGTGCAGGGGCCACTAGGGAGCATAATACCGTGTGCAGGGGCCAATATGGAGCATATTACCGTTGTGGAAAACCTGATGCGGCTCAGCCTCACCCAGACTCTACCTCCTGCGGCCCCCGGGTAAATTGAGTTTGAGACCCCTGTTTTAGAGGCTAACTGACTATATTTGATGGTAAGCTTTCGGGAGTACTAGCTCCCTTCATCAGACATGGTGTTATACAAGAAACTGAAAATTCACAGATTTTTTATCGCCTAAAGACATGGACCTTCAAAGGATCTTAGAATCCTTAATAAAACAAAACAAAATGCAATATAAGTAGGGAAGTTATTTACAACAGGTCAAAAAATAAACAAACAATCTGGAAGCTTGTGGGCCATGACGGAGGGATCACTAATTCTTGCTATCTGTTTGCTGTCACGTGGTGATTTGTAACCCTCACAGTTCAAACATAGTGGAAGTGACTGATGACCAGCATGGTACAGGAGGTTGGTTGCCCAGAGTTACACTCTCTTAATGGAAGCTTCAGTAAGACCACAATGATACAGAGTTGTGCAGGGTGACAGAGTATAAAATTCATCTCAGCAAATGCAGAAGGATGTCTGTCTGTGCCTGCTGGTGGCTCAAGGAAGAGTAAAGCAGTACTGTTGGTGAAGGCAGCAGAAGACCGAGGACAAGCACAAAATGTTTTTTCTACAAACTGCTGCTGCGAAAAAAAAAAAAAAGTGCATCGAAGGCTAATGCCAAAATTGCTGATGTAAGTACACCCTAACAGCAGACCTCATCTATTGCTATGAAAAGGGTGAAATCCACTGCAAATGAAGCAGAAGAAGAGTAATAAGGCCTGGAACAGCAGTTGAGGACCAAGGACTATAGTAGGGAGACGTGGAAGGAAGTCTGTATGAGCCTTCGTACATTCAGTTTTTCTGCACATTTTGTATTTGTCTTTGAGGCTTTACTTTATAGAGGTTTTCAGGCAGAATGCAGCCATATTTTTAATTACAGTATTTAAGTACAGTATTTTTAATTACAGTACATGTTGGTCCAGAATCAAATGCTTTATGAAATGAGACTAAGTTGTTTGAAAAGTTAGTGACCATTTATGTTTGCTCTACAGATATATATATACAGTGGGGAAAAAAAAGTATTTAGTCAGCCACCAATTGTGCAAGTTCTCCCACTTAAAAAGATGAGAGAGGCCTGTAATTGTCATCATAGGCAGACCTCAACTATGAGACACAAAATGAGAAAACATATCTAGAAAATCACATTGTCTGATTTTTTAAGAATTTATTTGTAAATTATGGTGGAAAATAAGTATTTGGTCAATAACAAAAGTTCATCTCAATACTTTGTTATATATCCTTTGTTGGTAATGACAGAAGTCAAACGTTTTCTGTAAGTCTTCACAAGGTTGGCACATACTGTTGCTGGTATGTTGGCCCATTCCTCCATGCAGATCTCCTCTAGAGCAGCGATGTTTTGGGGATGTCGCTGGGCAACATGGACTTTCAATTCCATCCAAAGGTTTTTTATGGGGTTGAGATCTGGAGACTGGCTAGGCCACTCCAGGACCTTGAAATGCTTCTTATGAAGCCACTCCTTCGTTGCACTGGCGGTGTTCTTGGGATCATTGTCATGCTGAAAGACCCAGCCACGTTTCATCTTCAATGCCTTTGCTGATGGAAGGAGGTTTGCACTCAAAATCTCACGATACATAGCCCCATTCATACTTTCATGTACACGGATCAGTCGTCCTGGTCCCTTTACAGAGAAACAGCCCTAAAGCATGATGTTGCCACCCCCATGCTTCACAGTAGGTATGGTGTTCTTTGGATGCAACTCGGCATTCACTCTCCTCTAAACACGACGAGTTGTGTTTCTACCAAACAGTTCTACTTTGGTTTCATCTGACTATATGACATTCTCCCAATACTCTTCTGGAACATCCAAATGCTCTCTAGCAAACTTCAGACGGGCCCGGATATGTACTGGCTTAAGCAGGGGGACACGTCTGGCACTGCAGGATCTGAGTCCCTGGTGGCATAGTGTGTTACTGACGGTAGCCTTTGTTACGTTAGTCCCAGCTTACTGCAGGTCATTCACTAGGTCCCCACTTGTGGTTCTGGGATTTTTGCTCACCGTTCTTGTGATCATTTCGACCCCACAGGGTGAGATCTTGCATGGAACCCCTGATCGAAGGAGATCAGTGGTCTTGTATGTCTTCCATTTTCTAATTATTGCTCCCACAGTTGATTTCTTCACACCAAGCTGCTTGCCTATTGCAGATTCAGTCTTCCCAGCCTGGTGCAGGTCTACAATTTTGTTTCTGGTGTCCTTCCACAGCTCTTTGGTCTTCACCATAGTGGAGTTTGGAGTGTTACTGTTTGAGGTTGTGGACAGGTGTCTTTTATAGTGATAGCAATTTCAAACAGGTGCCATTACTACAGGTAATGAGTGGAGGACAGAGGAGCCTCTTAAAGAAAAAGTTACAGGGCTGTGAGAGCCAGAAATCTTGCTTGTTTGTAGGTGACCAAATACTTATTTTCCACCATAATTTGCAAATAAATTCTTAAAAAATCAGACAATGTGATCTTCTAGATATGTTTTCTCATTTTGTCTCTCATAGTTGAGGTCTACCTATGATGTCAATTACAGGCCCCTCTCATTTTTTTAAGTGGGAGAATTTGCACAATTGGTGGCTGACTAAATATTTTTTTCCCCACTGTATATACAGTATATAGTTGATATATTTGCAGTGCTATCCCACCAGCTACTGGCAAATTGTGTTGTTGTTATAATATGCTGTTATCTGCAAAGGACCTTTTCGGCACATGGCCATCCTCTGCAGGTCTTTAAGAGAGGAAGAAGATACTCTACTGTGCAGATATGTTGTGCTACCATCCTGTGCTGGATTGCTGATTATTTATAAGGCCTTGATTCTCAGATAGAACTACCATGCTGAAGTGACATTGCACTGGGAAAGTCCAGCCCCAGAAAAAGGAGCTACATAATGATTGTCGCAGACCAGCTTGACAATGCACATAAACAAGTGTGCTGTGTTTTTCATGTGGAAACTGCGGCAAAAAAAAAAAAATGCTAAAAAGGAGGAAGAATTCTTGGTAAAATCACAGTGGCAGCAAGAAACTGTGTCAGTGCCATCCTTTATTGCTGCTACTCTATCCCCAACAAAAAAGTATATCACCCAGTGGCCTGGCGGGGTACGGGGCCTGCAGCCAGCTGGAGATGGCTGGGGCCCTGGACCACTATGATAGCAGTCAGGGAAAGCCTGGTTTCCCGACCGCTATACATATTGTAAATGAAAAGGGGCCCCGGCATGTCACCAGGCCCCTTTTCAATAGATGCTAGCCCAGAGTAGGTGACTTATAATAATAATTACTTATACTCACCTCTCCTGGGCTCAGCATCCTTTCCAGGACCATTCCGTCACGTGACAGCCAGGTGAGTAATAATATTAATAATAATCCGTTAATAGTCCCACCATGGGGAAATTCAGTGTGTTACAGCAGCAAAGATATGCAATGCAAAGATAAGCAATACAAATACAACATACAGTCAAGGCCAAAAGTTTTGAGAATGATACAAATATTAATTTTTACAAAGTCTACTGCTTCAGTTTTTCTAATGGCAATTTGCATATACTCCAGAATGTTATAAAGAGTGATCAGCTTAACAGCAATTACTTGCAAAGTCAATATTTGCCTAGAAAATGAACTTTATCCCCCAAAACACATTTCAACATCATTGCAGCCCTGCCTTAAAAGGACCACCTATCATCGTTTCAGCGTTTCAGTGATTGCTCCATTAACACAGGTGTGGGTGTTGATGAGGACAGGGCTGGAGATCAATCTGTCATGATTAAGTAAGAATGACACCACTGGACACTTTAAAAGGAGGCTGGTGCTTGCCATCATTGTTTCTCTTCTGTTAACCATGGTTATCTCTAAAGAAACACGTGCAATCATCATTGCACTGCACAAAAATGGCCTAACTGGGAAGAGTATTGCAGCTAGAAAGATTGCACCTCAGTCAACAATCTATCGCATCATCAAGAACTTCAAGGAGAGAGGTTCCATTGGTGCCAAAAAGGCTCCAGGGCGCCCAAGAAAGACCAGCAAGCGGCAGGACCGTCTCTTAAAAGTGTTTCAGCTGCGGGATCGGGCTACCAGCAGTGCAGAGCTTGCTGAGGAATGGCAGCAGGCAGGTGTGAGTGCATCTGCACGCACTGTGAGGCGGAGACTCTTGGAGCAAGGCCTGGTCTCAAGGAGGGCAGCAAAGAAGCCACTTCTCTCCAGAAAAAACATCAGGGACAGACTGATATTCTGCAAAAGGTACAGGGAGTGGACTGCTGAGGACTGGGGTAAAGTCATTTTCTCTGATGAATCCCCTTTTTGATTGTTTGGAACATCTGGAAAACAGCTTATTCGGAGAAGAAGAGGTGAGCGCTACCACCAGTCTTGTCTCATGCCAACTGTAAAGCATCCTGAAACCATTCATGTGTGGGTTTGCTTCTCAGCCAAGGGAATCGGCTCTCTCACAGTCTTGCCTAAAAACACAGCCACGAATAAAGAATGGTACCAGAATGTCCTCCAAGAGCAACTTCTCCCAACTGTCCAAGAGCAGTTTGGCGCTCAACAATGCCTTTTCCAGCATGATGGAGCACCTTGCCATAAAGCAAAGGTGATAACTAAATGGCTCAGGGAACAAAACATAGAGATTTTGGGTCCATGGCCTGGAAACTCCCCAGATCTTTATCCCATTGAGAACTTGTGGTCAATCATCAAGAGACGGGTGGACAAACAAAAACCAACAAATTCAGACAAAATTAAAGCATTGATTCTGCAAGAATGGACTGCTATCAGTCAGGATTTGGTCCAGAAGTTGATTGAGAGCATGCCAGGGAGAATTGCAGAGGTCCTGAAGAAGAAGGATCAACACTGCAAATATTGACTTGTTGCATTAACTCATTCTAACTGTCAATATAAGCTTCTGTTACTCATAATATGAATGCAATTATATTTCTGTATGTGATAAAAACATCTGACAAACACACATAAAAACCAGAGGGCAGCAGATCATGTGAAAATAGAATATTTGTGTCATTCTCAAAACTTTTGGCCATGACTGTATACAAGAAACGTTCCAAGGTAGAGGCATTTCATTTATAGTAGACAGACAGAAAGGTACAGGTAAAGAAGTGGGGGGGGGGGGGGAATTATCACAACAGAAAGATATTTCAGTTCTCTGTATGGACTAATCTCCGCTTAGGTCAGTGTTGGTTGTACAGCCTATCCTCAGTGGGGAGGAAAGACTTCCAATAGCGCTCCTTCTCACACTTAGGGTGAAGTAGACGGTCACAGACAGTACTGCCCAGCGCTATCATGGTCTCATGCATGGGATGGGACTTATTCTCCCGCATGGAGCTCACCACGAACAGTATCCTTCTGTCACCCACCACCTGCACAGGGTCCAGTGGGCTCCCCAGGACAGCGCTGGCCCTTCTAATCATCTTGTCAAGTTTATTTCTATCCCTGGTTGATATACTGCTCCCCCAGCAGGCCACTCCGAAGAAGATGGCTGATGTCACTACCGAGTTGAAAAAAGTCTTAAGAAGTGCCCCCTGGACTCCAAAGGCTCTCAGCCTCCTAAGCAGGTAGAGCCTGCTGTGGCCCTTCCTGCACAGGACCTCCATGTGATCTGCCCAGTCCAGCTTATTATTAAGGAGCCGCACACACACACACACACACACAGTATCAGTGTTTGCTATTTTTATTCACCTTCCCTGGGCCTCCGATTGTTATACTCTGGGGTCTGAGGAGACCCCAGAGTATAATAATAGCACCGGAGCGGAGGGGAGCTGTTGGGAGCATATAATACTGTGTGGGAGCCACTGTGGAACATATATTACTGGGTGGGGGCCACTGTGGAGTATGTAATACTGGGTGGGGGCCAGTGTGGAGCATATAATACTGGGTGGGATCCACTGTGGAGCACATAATACTGGGTCGGGGCCACTGTGGAGCATATAATACTGGGCTGGGGCCACTGCGAAGCACATAATACTGGGTGGAGGCCACTGTGGAGCACATAATACTGTGTGGGGGCCACTGCTGGGCATATAATTCTGTGTGGGAGCCACTGTGGAGCATATAATACTGTGTGGGGGCCACTGTGGAGTATATAGTACTGGGTGGGGGCCAGTGTGGAGCATATAATACTGGGTGGAGCCCCTTCGTTATTCACTTCACACGCCATCTGTTTTTTAGTAGCCGTGCACTATTATTACAGGCTGTAATAACATTGGTGATTATAAAACTGATGCTGTGCAATGTAAATAGGGAAGGAGTCACAGCACTCGCAAAAGCACCACAGTAATTTCAAAGAATTGATCAGCAAGGGTCCCAGGTGTTGGACCCCCACTGAGCTCTTATATCTCTTAGACTGTTAGGACCCTGCAGATCAGCTGTTTCCCAAAGCACACAGCTCCCAGTATTGTTTTTATATGCCGGGAGCTGCGCTGCTCACTCATCATATTCTTGGTAACTGCTGTTGTGGGTACTACAGCTGTATCCCTTTCAAGTATCTGAGATACCACTGCAGCACCCGTCACCATCAAGAATTTGCTGTAGGGAGGGGGTAGGGGCACCGGGCAAAAGTTTGCACTGGGGCCCACAAGACATTTGTTACGCCACTGATACCACCTATTACATTTTGGCCTAAAATCAGTTATTGATGGGGAAAATAGCCATCATGGAACAACAGGAGAAGGCACCGGCTAGATGGTGAAGCAGAGTGGCAAGCTAGAGGTAGAAAACAGTCAAGAAGACGAAGGAGGATGTTTTGCCTGGAAATGCTTCTGCCACATATCAACCACAAGCCAGGGGATAAGAGATACAGAGGAGCAGCTGGGTCCACTAAGAGTGACTCCTGTGGGGAATGATTTCGGAACTAGGCCCAGGTGACTCCCGGAGACCAGTTGAGCCAGCAAGCGAGAAGCCAATGCTTCTGCAATATGCACAGTTATTATTATTGCTCTTGCTTACTTACTAAAATACCACTATAGCAAGTTGTCAGATCCTGACACAGTTGAGCCATCAAAGTAACATTTAAGAGACTGTGCCCTTGACTTGGTTTTCGCAAAAACCGCTAGCGTTTTTTTAAAGTGAAGTTTCCATGTTCATACAGTATACAGAGTAACATAAAAAAAACTGGGTCAAAAAACATATAAAAACGCGGCAAAAAACGCATCATGTAAAGAAACGTGTCAAAAAAGTTTCCTAATTCATGAAGCAGATTTTTTCAGCCTGCAAAAAACTCTTTGTGAACATACCCTCAGACAGGGCAGTAACTACTGGGGTAGCTGCGGTAGCGGCTACCACAGGGCCCGGGACATTACAGGGCCCCGCGGGCCCCCGATACTTTTTTTAATAGGCCGTTACCTGCTGGAGTAACCCCAGCAGGTAACGGGCCCTATATACTTACCAATGCCCGAAATCCTGCTCGTGGCCGTCTGCACTTCCGATTCTGCGGAGGAGGCTGTGCGCAGTTACGGGGATCGGTAGGTAAGGCTGCGGGCCGAACACCACAATCACTGCTATCATTATACTCTGGGGTCTTTTCAGACCACGGAGTATAATAATTGGAGGCCCAGGGGAGGTGAGGGAACATAAAAAACAATGTACTTACCTCTCCTACTCTTCTCCAGGCTTCGGGCCTGTTTGGTGACGTCCCAGACGTCAGCCGACGTCATTTTGCATCGTGGCGCCGGCCTGGTCCAACATTTTTTATGTTTCTATCCTCCCCGGGTATCCGATCATTATACTCTGGGGTCTGAAAAGACTCTAGAGTATAATAATTGTTCATGGTTGGTCCACAATGGGGCATAATACTGTGTGCAGGGGCCACTATGGGACATAATACTGTGTGCAGGGGCCACTATGGGACATAATACTGTGTGCAGGGGCCACTATGGGGAATACTACTTTGTGCAGGGGCCAATAAGGGGCATACTACTGTGTGCAGGGGCCACTATGGGGCATACTACTGTGTGCAAGGGCCACTAAGGGGCATACTACTGTGTGCGGGGGCCACTATGGGACATACTACTGTGTGCAGGGGCCACTATGGTGCATACTACTGTGTGCAGGGGCCACTATGGGACATAATAGTGTGCGCAGGAATGAAGTTTTTTTTGGGGGGTGGAGGTGGCGGTTTGGGGGGGCCCCATGTCAAATGTTCGCCTTGGGGCCCAGCCATTCCTAGTTACACCACTGCCCTCAGAGTTATTTCACACTAGCGTTCGTGGGACTCTCTCCTCCATTCCATATAAAATAGGCGGAGAGCAGGACTTTTCTCTCTGCCGATCTCCGATGGAAACCGGGCAGACCCTATTATAGTCTATGAGGTCCGCGGGTTTCCATGGGTAACCACTTTCTAAGCGGATAGGGTTTCTGTTTTTCGGGTCCCCAAGCGGACCCGAAGAATGGAGACCTGAACGCTAGTGTGAACCTAGGGTAATCCTGTGCTTTAAATAAAACAAAATATCAAATCCAGACAGCCAAGCACAGGCATGAAGTCACATGTCTCGAGTATGTAGAGCACTTGTAACATGGCATTTGAGTAGTCCTCTTTTATAAAAAGTTGCAAAACATTATGTTTGAAAACTGAATAAACTAGGCCACACCACAGACTTCAGGAAACCAATCTCCTGCTACACATTGCTCACACATCCACACCCTGATTCCCTTTGGTAAGAGTCTAGCCCAACTCGCCTTGGTTCCCTCCTGGACTGACATCTTTTATAGCCCCAGCAAACCTCCCAGAACCTATCCTTCCATAGGCTGAGTGCTAAGCCATGCTAAACCAGGGGTGTACACAAGACGGTTAACCTGGGTTAAACTGCCACCTTACTAACCCTAACCATCACTACTGAATGATGATTCAGGAGACCATTGTACTGGTAAACATGGAGTGCTTCCGTCATTCATAATGGAAGCACTCTTTCCACAGTTTTATTTTTTTTAAATTGGCCGTTATCTATTGGATTATTCCAACAGGTAATGGCTAATATTTATTACTTAGTGATCCCTGTTTCTGACCAGTCCTGCCTGTGCTTCAGCCTGCAGGAGGTGCCTCACTTTACGTCAAACGCTGAACAACGTCCTGACATCACATCTTGATATTGTTCAGCATCCCAAAGTAGTATGCAGTGACAGACTAGAGGTAAATGCGTAGGCAGGTCTGGGCAGGAGACGGCTTGTGTGTAATAAATATCGGCTATTACATTTTGGAATAATCCAACAGATAGTGGCCTAATGGGGACAATATACTGAGTGGGGGGAAATATACTGTATGGGGGCCAATGAAAGGGGAAATATACTGTGGATTATTAGTTCAGTCAGGGTGGATGGTGAATGTTGGTGGACAGCCATTTTCAGGTCTCTCCAGAGATGCTCAATTGGGTTGAGGTCAGGGCTCTGAATGGGCCAGTCAAGAATGGTCACAGAGTTGTTCCGAAGCCACTCCTTTGTTATTTTAGCTGTGTGCTTAGGGTCATTGTCTTGTTGGAAGGTGAACCTTCGGCCCAGTCTAAGGTCCAGAGCACTCTGGAAGAGGTTTTCTTACAGGATATCTCTGTACTTGGCCGCATTCATCTTTCCTTCAATTACAACCAGTCGTACTGTCCCTGCAGCTGAAAAACACCCCCATAGCATGATGCTGCCACCACCATGTTTCACTGTTGGGATTGTATTGGGCAGGTGATGAGCAGTGCCTGGTTTTCTCCACACATACCGCTTAGAATTAACACCAAAAGTTCAATCTTCGTCTCATCAGACCAGAGAATCTTATTTCTCATAGTCCTTCATGTGTTTTTTGGCAAACTCTATGCGGGCTTTCATATGTCTTGCACTGAGGAGACGCTTCCTTCAGGCCACTCTGCCATAAAGCCCCGACTGGTGGAGGGCCGCAGTAATAGTTGTCTTTGTGGAACTTTCTCCCATCTCCCTACTGCATCTCTGGAGTTCAGCCACAGTGATCTTTGGGTTCTTCTTTACCTCTCTCACCAAGGCTCTTCTCCCACGATTGCTCAGTTTGGATGGACGGCCAGGTCTAGGAAGAGTTCTGGTCGTCCCAAACTTCTTCCATTTAAGGATAATGGAGGCCACTGTGCTCTTAGGAACCTTGAGTGCTGGAGAAATTCTTTTGTAACCTTGGCCAGATCTGTGCCTTGACACAATTCTGTCTCTGAGCTCCTTGGGCAGTTCCTTTGACCTCATGATTCTCATTTGCTCTGACATGCACTGTGAGCTGTGAGGTCTTCTATAGACAGGTTTGTGCCTTTCCTAATTAAGTCCAATCAGTTTAATTAAACACAGCTGGACTCCAATGAAGGAGTAGAACCATCTCAAGGACAATCAGAAGGAAATGGACAGCATGTGAGTTAAATATGAGTGTCACAGCAAAGGGTCTGAATACTTATGACCATGTGATATTTCAGTTTTTCTTTTTTAATAAATTTGCAAAAATATCTACATTTCTGTTTTTTTTTCTGTCAAGATGGGGTACTGAGTGTATATTAATGAGAAATAAAATGAACTTTTTTGCTTTTAGCAAATGGCTGCAATGAAACAAAGAGTGAAAAATGTAAAGGAGACTGAATACTTTCCATACCCACTGTAAGGGGCTATTATGTATAAGGGAAGAAACTATTATATATAAGAAATGCTATTATAGGAGAGAAACTATTATATATAAGGTGGATTGGTATAAGGGAGAGACTGATATATATAAGTGGGCTATTATAAGAGGAAACTATTATATATAAAGGGGGGCTATTATAAGCTGGAAACATATAAGACAGGCTATTATTTATAAGGGAGGAACTATTTATAATAGGCCTATAATAAGGGGGGACATTATATATATTATTTATAAGGAGGCGCTATAATAACTGATGAGGGGGTGAAAAAATCTATTAGCTGGTACAAGGGTGGTTATTTGAATTGTGTGTGGGCATAAAGGGGGGTGGTTGTTTCTGTTTTGGGGGCAGAAAGGGGGTGTTATTAAAGGGGCTGTCACTGGAAATATGACGTTGTTGATATATCCGCATTTGGGGCCCCGCTTCTAATTTTGCCCAGGGCCAGTTTGTCTAAAACCGGCCCTGCATATAGGCAGTAAAGAATAAACACATGGATATAAATGAGAGATGAGATGAAAAATTGTATTCACAAGCTATTGAACACTTGGGGGCTTTCTCTGTTGAATTTTTGTCAGCGAAATTAAGCAGCATGTTTTCCTGAAAGCCACAAAAAACACTTATAATCTAGTAAAATCTCATTCACTATGTTGCAACTTTATGTCACAGTGGGTTAGTCTCCAGTGAGTATGTAGCGGCTAACCCACTGCCAAGAATGCCAACTATAAATGTAGCCCAGGGGTCGGAAACCTTTTTTGTATGGTGTGTTGATTTTTTTTTTTTTTTTTTTTTTTAAATCAGAGACAAAGTACTCAGTGTGTCATGCAAGAATTGTAAGGATATCGACCTCTACATGAAAGTCATACAATGCATATCAGCAACCAATTAATTAGTTGATTCAACTTATATTTCAATGTGATCCTTCTCTGGTGATAAGATCAACTTTTGTATGATCAGAGGATCTTTCCAGCTTTGTTGAAATGAATGAAAGCACACTTTAGCATGTTCTGCTGTCATATTATACTTTTAGTGCTGCTTATACAGTTTTCAATGGGAGTGTAACGTCTCTGCCTGTTCGGGTCTCTGCGCCACCCTCCGCTCGCATGCTGCGGCGAAGGAGGCGTGCTCAGTTTGATTCCTTGCGTAGGTTTCTTGTTGTCCTAATACCTACTGTCTGTAACTGAATTTCTGCCACACCCGTTTCCTGCATCTTTGTTTCTCTCTGCTCCTCTAATAGTTAATTTCAGCCTTGCCTGTGTGATTGACAGCCTGTCGTACAATCAAGTCTGGGGCAGGTCCTGACTTTCTATAAACAGGTTGTCAGCCCTCACATGCTCGCTGGCTATTGATTCTGTTTTGTCCCTGCTAGCTCTTATTCTGCTATTGTTGTATTTCTGACTTATGACCTTTGGCTCCCCCTGTGACTACTCTCTTGGATTCGTTTTGGTACTGCATTGCTCGACTGTTACCGACCCCTTGGCTTGCTGACGCTGCCTCTGTGTTATTTTGTCTTGTCCTGTTCTGTGTGTCACTTATATTAATAAGGGACTCATCAACCGGTTTCTGGCTGTCGCCTAGGACAGATCGGGCAAGTTAGCCAGGGACAGTTGGGGGGGAGGTTTCAGCTTTAGGGCTCACTGTCTTGTTGTGCCCCTCCCCCCAGGGTTCTGCAGCAGCACTGGGGAATTGCTCAACTGGCAATTCCCTTACAGGGAGGCAGAGATTGCAGCAGAATGCTGAAAAACAATAAGCATCCTGCTCGATCTTGCCATGGATTCTGCGGCTTGAGACTCCCTGCTGATCAGGCCCATTCACCTGGGACTAATCAACAGTGGAAAACATCGGTATGCCTTCCATCGGTATCCTATCATGGCCAGACCACAGCCGGAAAATGGGGCGGAAAATGAAGAGGAATTCATCTTCATTTTCCACCATGTAAACTTACCTAAGCAGGCTAGCTCATTCCCAGACATGCTAGCTCATGCCCACACCTCCTCTCATGACGCAACACAGCTAAGACAGCCCTGTGTGAGGTGGACATGCCTGAAGTGCACAGGTGTCGGAGGTTGTTGACCACTGCTCTAGCCTAAGGCCTCAACAAATACACAGCCGACATATTGCTCTGCCCACGTTGTAGTTTTATATCCAGTGGTATTTCAAAACACAGCACGCTCTTGTTTATTGACACGAGTCACGAGATTGGAGAGTGAGTCACGTGAGCGGGAGGAGTCGGCTGTGAGCTGTGAGCGGTGCTTTACACAGCGGTGAGCAGAGGCCCAGCAGCGGCCCAGTGCGGCCAGGAGAGAGCTGCCGGCCTACTGCCGGCAAGAGGAAGAGCAAGAGGAAGAGCGGAGGAAGAGCGGAGACGCCCTACAAGGGAAGGAGGGACAGACACCCAGACCGCCACCCGGGGAGCAGCCCGCCGTGCCCGCTGGTCAGCTGTGAGCGTGAGTCAGCTGTGAGCAGGAGTCAGCGTTGCAGCGTGCGGAGGGTAGACCGCTGTGTCCCGGGGGCTTTTCATAGCGGCGAGCAGCAGCCCAGTGGGGCCAGGAGTGAGCTTCACGGCGGTGAGTAGCGACCCAGCACGGCCAGAAGAGAGGAATATGGAAGAGGAGAAAACTCACATGGTAAGCTGCAGCATATGCTATATGTTTACAGATTTGCCTGACCATAAAGCCAACTTCACCTGTATGAAATGCAAACTAGTGGCCCTTTTAGAAGATAAAGTGCAGAGGTTGGAAGAAAGAATAGAGACGTTGAGAGGCATCAAAGAAAGTGAGGTTTTTATTGATGAAGCAGAAGCAAGCCTCTTGAATATAGTAAGGGAAGAAAGTATGAGAGAGCCTACAGTGGTGGAGGCTGAAGCAAACCTCCTAAATATAGTAAGGGAAGAATACTTGAGTGAACCTACAGAGGCAGATAAATGGATACAGGTGACCAAGAGATGCAAAAGGATCACAAGGCCATCACCACTTACACAGCTAGGTAACCGATATGAAACTCTTATGCAGACTGATGAAAACGATAAGAATAATGTATCAGCAAAAGAAGAAACAAAAGTCACCCAGAGACAAGAGGGAGCAACAAGAAATAGCGTAGCGAGGAAAAAAAGAAGAGTAGTGGTTATGGGCGACTCACTGCTAAGAGGCACAGAGGCAGCTGTCTGCAGGCCAGATTTAACTGCACGAGAAGTATGCTGCCTCCCAGGAGCAAAAGTTAGGGATGTGGCCGATAGGATTCCATGCCTCTTCAGCTCTAAGGATAACTACCCATTTTTGTTGTTACATGTGGGTACAAACGACACGGCTAAAAATGATTTACCAACTATTCGTAAAGACTTTGAAAATCTAGGAAAGAAAGTGAAGGAACTGGATGCGCAGGTAGTATTTTCATCAATTCTCCCAGTTGATGGTTATGGTATCAGGAGATGGAATAAAATACTAGAGGTAAACAAGTGGCTTCGGCAGTGGTGTAGAGAGCAAGGATTTGGATTTCTGGACCATGGAGTGAATTACCTCTATGATGGACTCCTTGCTAGAGATGGGATACATCTCACAAAGCCTGGGAAACACATATTTGCCAGAAGACTTGCCACACTTATCAGGAGGGCTTTAAACTAGAAGAGGAGGGGATGGGAAGTAAAAAGGAAGACAAGAACATGCAGCTAAAGGATATACTAAACAAGGTTACTAGATGTGGTAATGAGGACCCAAGACAGGATACTCAGAATGAAATTAAGAAAAAGGAAGTACCAGAGCGCAATCTGAAATGTTTTTACACAAACGCGCAAAGCTTGGGAAATAAACAGGGAGAATTAGAGATGATAATACAGAAGGAAAAATATGATGTCATTGGTATTACAGAAACTTGGTGGAACGATAAGCATGATTGGAATATACAGATGGAAGGATACAACTTATTCAAAAAAAATAGAACTAATAAAAGAGGGGGAGGAGTTGCATTGTATGTTAAAAAAGATCACATTTCCACGGAAATCACAGTTTTACAAAATGATAACTTATTGGAAAATATTTGGGTAACAATTCAGGGGAAAAACAATGATAAGGACATCATAATAGGTGTTTATTATAGACCACCAGGACAGACAGAAGACATGGATGAGATTTTTTCACAGCAAATGACCACGCTTTCGAAGAAATTTGAAATTGTTATCATGGGAGACTTTAATTACCCAGATATTCATTGGGAAACTCACACAGCTACGAGTAAAAGCTCTATCAAATTTTTATCCTCTCTAGCAGACAACTTCATTGCCCAGTTAGTAGAAAAAAACACGAGAGGAACATCCATTCTGGACCTAGTTTTAACTAACAAGGAGGACATGGTTAAGGAATTAAGGATAGCAGGGACATTGGGATTCAGCGACCATGCTATACTCGAGTTTGGGGTTGTAAGAAGAAGACCTGAGAAGACAAAGACTAGAAGGCTCAATTTTAGTAGGGCAGATTTTAGGGGCCTAAAGGTAAGGGTTAGTAGAATTCCATGGCGAAAAATACTTAAGCACAAAAATGCACATGAGGGGTGGGAAATTTTCCGTAGGGAAATCATTAATGCACAGGAACTAACAATACCTAGAAGCAAGAAAAATGGGAATCACCTAAAAACTCCAGGATGGATGACCAAAAAATTACATAACCTACTAAAAAAGAAAAAGGAAACATACAACAAGTGGAAGATGGGAGCTATATCTAAGGGAGAGTATACAGCAGTTTGCAGACTCTGCAAGATAAGCATTAAAAAAAGCTAAGGCTGAATACGAATTGAAGCTTGCAAAAGAAGTTAAGATGAAGGTAAAAGGTTTTTGGGGATATGTTAAGAGCAAAAGAAAAGTGAAGGAAACCATTGGAGTCCTGAAGAACGAAAAGGGTGAAAAAGTTAACATGGTGGATCAGCAGGTGGAGTTACTAAATTCATATTTTGTATCCGTCTTCTCCCAAGAAATGGATGGAAATATCAACATTAATGGTGATAGTGATGAGGGGAATGAGGACTCCAAGCTGATTATAAGTGAAGGTTTGGTAAGAGAACATTTAGCTAAGATTAAGGAAACCAAGTCCCCAGGACCGGATGATTTACACCCTAGCGTTTTAAAAGAATTAGCAGAAGAAATAACAGAACCCCTTGCAATAATCTTTAATAAGTCATGGGAAACAGGAGTGGTCCCTCTAGATTGGAAAAGGGCAAATGTGGTCCCCATCTACAAAAAGGGGAATAGGGACGACCCAGGAAATTATAGGCCGGTAAATCTGACCTCGATAGTAGGAAAAATCTTTGAACAAATCGTTAAAGAACATTTAATTAGGTACCTGGATGGGAAGGCTTTAATTAATCAGAGCCAGCACGGCTTTATGCCTAATAAATTTTGTCAGACTAATCTTATTTCCTTCTATAATAAAGTCACTGAATGGTTGGACCAGGGGAATGCAGTGGACATAGTATATCTTGACTTTAGTAAGGCCTTTGATAAAGTATCACATAACATTCTTATTGAAAAAATGATCAAGTATGGCTTTGATAAAATATCAGTAAGGTGGGTTCACAATTGGCTAAATGATCGGGCACAACGAGTAATTCTAAATGGCTATACATCAAACTGGAAGAAAGTAAAAAGCGGGGTGCCGCAGGGCTCTGTCCTGGGCCCAGTACTTTTTAATATTTTTATAAATGATCTGGATGATGGGATTAATGGGGAACTAATAAAATTTGCAGATGATACAAAGATAGGAGAATGGCCAACACTAGAGAGGAGAGAGAGTGCATCCAAAAGGACTTAGACACACTGGAACAATGGGCTGAGGTGAACAAAATGGTATTCAACAGGGACAAATGCAAAGTTCTACATCTGGGTAACAGAAATGCAAGAAGCATATATAGAATGGGAGGAATAGTACTAAGTGAGAGTACAGGGGAAAAGGATCTGGGCATAATAATAGATCACAAATTCAACATGAGTCAACAGTGCGGTGCGGTGGCTAAAAAGGCTAACCAAATTCTAGGATGTATCAAGACGAGCATTGAAGCTAGATCAAGAGAGGTAATTATTCCGCTGTACTCTGCCCTGGTCAGACCCCACCTGGAATACTGTGTACAGTTCTGGGCTCCCCAGTTTAAGAAAGACATCGATTTATTGGAGCAGGTCCAGAGAAGAGCAACCAAAATGGTGGAAGGTCTGCAAACCATGTCCTACGAGGAGAGGCTAAAAGAATTGGGACTGCTTAGTTTGCAGAAGAGAAGGCTAAGGGGAGACTTAATAGAGGTATTTAAATATCTGAAAGGTTGTCACAGTGCAGAGGGATCTACCCTATTCTCATTAGCAGAAGGAAGCACGAGAAGTAATGGGATGAAACTAAGGGGAAGGAGATTCAGATTAGACATTAGGAAAAACTTTCTAACAGTAAGGGTAGTGAGGGAGTGGAATAGGCTGCCACGGGAGGTGGTGAGTTCTTCATCAATTGAAATCTTCAAGTGGAATCTGGATAGGTATATAGCTGGGATGATCTAGGAATTCCTGCTTTTGCAGGGGGTTGGACTCGATGGCCCTTGAGGTCCCTTCCAACTCAAACAAACAAAACAAAACAAACAAAACATTTTGCTGCATAGACCTCTATACAGTTTTTTTACAGTCCTGGGTGCTCAACTTATTCTGAAAATTCACCTGAAATTATATATCCATTAATTGTGTTTTTGCGGTGTTAATTTTGGCTTGTAAAAATCACCATGAATTTATTGTGTTTATTTTGGGCGAACTTGTTTATTTAGACATTTTTACAAGCAATTTTTTTCTTGAATTTCAGAAGCCTAGTAGAAAATGAATGAAAAACACGAAACCTAAAACATAGATGTTTTATATTTTTGAGGCGATATTTAAATCCCCAAGTGTGTTTTTTTTTTTTTTTTTTTTTTAACTAAGGAGCTATAGCATTCATTCTGGTCATACTTACTATTCAAATGGTAATTCTATTAAATTAAAAATAACATATATAAATATTCTGGATATTGGACATCCACCAATGAAACGTTAATGGTCTTTTCTAGGGATCCATCATGCTTCCTTTTGTTATGGATCAATCATTGAGCAGATAGAAGTGAAAGGTGTGACGTTCATGTGAACAGAGCTTTATTGTGTGTTGAATTCATATTTTAAGTTACTTCCTGTTCACAAAGTATTACATATCACAAATTACAAGTATATCAGCAATACTAATCTTTATTATACAAGGACAACACTCCTAGTTATTATCTGAATGTAGAGGTTAAGGGAGGTTAAAGGAAGTGATGGCAATGATAGCCCAGTTATGTAGTAGGAGTCTATCCTATCCAGTTTGCTTGACTGCCCTTCTTCCTTTATTGATAAATCAGTAGAACCCAGAGGTGAACATACCATATGTGTAACCTGTGCAGTTGAACAGAGGCCCAATAGGGAAAGGAGTTGACTACCACCTTAAATTCAACTTCCTACAGTATACGGAGAGCATATAAGGGACTAAGCTAATGTATTTCAAGGCTCAGAAAACTGGTGGATTGCTATACCGGGGGTGACATACTGGGGGTGGCATACATGGGTTACTTTATAATGAGCCGTTTAAGAACAAGGGGCCGAAATATTGTTCTTTCACAGGGATCCTATGCAGTTTATATTTGTCTTTGGTAAACCTTTTTTGCCTAAAAATGTGTAACTTTTTGTACAATACTGTGAAATCAATTACAAAGTTTATTGTTGTAGACAATCCAAACAAAAAAGTGATGTTTCAGTTAACTCAATGCAATCTCATCAGTCAAATTGTACTGGGAGAGTAGCAAAATACGAGTGGATGCTGAAGATATCAGCTGTGTGCACATTTTAAAAAGTGGGCATGAACTAAATGGGAAAAAAATCAGGTGTCATAAATTATAGCACAAATCTACAGCAGCCCGTAGTTGTCATAGTTTTTTTTTTTTTTTAGTTGCATGGACTGCCAAATTTATTGAGAGCTGTGTGCCTCCTTGGTGCATATTACATCTGCACTTATTAAGACTAGCATTTAAAAACATTTAATTCCTATATATCCTATGTCTGTATTGTCTGTTTGTGTTGCATGAAAACATGCCGCTGTTTAGGAAAAAAAAATAAATAATTAACAATGCATAGCAATGCATGGTGCAACCAATGTTAATGTTATTTATTGTTACTTTTTTATTATTATTAGTTATTTATTTATATAGCACCATGTGAGTATGTGAACCCAGAGGGCGCTATTGAGCCACCCAGGGCTGGGCCTGAAAAGGCCCTCAGCCACACCTTTGGGTGGGGCGTATCTCCAGAAGGCCGGGATAAACCTGCAGGAAGCAGGAAATCGTGGACCCAGCCAAAGGCAGACAGGGCGGTCTATTCCCAGAGGGCTGGGGTCCAGAGAAGACTTACTGAGCCAAGCTGCTTGTTGCCCCAGAGATCAGTCAGGGAGCAAGCTGTGAGTTAGGGACTGTGTGTGGCCTAGGTCATTTATTATTTTGTGTATGTTTCCTAAGCTGAATAAAAGCCGTTTTGTTTTGAATTGGCACCGTCTGAACACTGTCTCTCCGGCGCCCAGTACCACAACCACCAGGAGTCATTGCCGCCATTGAGACTAATCCCCCCATATTGTCACAACCCTTAATTCCAAAGTGCTTTACATTTACATTTACAGTACACAAAATATACAAAACAAACACAGTGCTAACATTGACCTACTGGCCCAGTGGGACAGAGGGTCCTGCCCGCAAGGGCTTACAATCTACAATCAATGTAAGTCGAAACTATTGTGACTTAAGACCCTAACTGTATGAATTCAACTCTAAGGAAATAACTAGCAATTAGTTCCAAAGCTCCCAAATGTCAATACAATCCAAGTTCAAATGTCAATGCAAAGAATACAAAATCAAGATTAAAGAAAATGAAGCAATAACTAATGCAAATAAAGAAAGACCTTACGTATAGTTGCATAGTTAATACAGACATACTTGAATAAAGACATACACACGTGGACAAAATTGTTGGTACCCCTCATTTAGTGAAAGAAAAACCCATAATGGTCACAGAAATAACTTGAATCTGACAAAAGTAATAATATATAAAAATTCTATGAAAATGAACAAATGAAAGTCAGACATTGCTTTTCAACCATACTTCAACAGAATTTTTACAAAAAGAAAACTCATGAAACAGGCCTGGACAGAAATGATGGTACCCTTAACTTAATATTTTGTTGCACAGCCTTTTGAGGCAATTCACGCAATCAAACAATTCCTGTAACTGTCAATGAGACTTCTGCACCTCTCAACAGGTATTCTGGCCACTCCTCATGAGCAAACTGCTCCAGTTGTCTCGGGTTTGAAGGGTGCCTTTTCCAGACGGCATGTTTCAGCTCCTTCCAAAGATTCTCCTTAGGATTTAGGTCAGGGCTCATAGAAGGCCACTTCAGAATAGTCCAATGTTTTCCTCTTAGCCATTCTTGGGTGTTTTTAGCTGTGTGTTTTGGGTCATTATCCTGTTGCAAGACCCATGACCTGCGACTGAGACTAAGCTTTCTGACACTGGGCAGCACATTTCTCTCTAGAATCCCGTGATAGTCTTGAGATTTCATTGTACCCTGCGCAGATTCAAGACACCCTGTGCCAGATGCAGCAAAGCAGCCCCAGAACATATCAGAGCCTCCATGTTTCACAGTAGGGACAGTGTTCTTTTCAAGATATGCTTCATTTTTACGTCTGTTAACATAGAGCTGATGTGCATTGCCAAAAATTTCGATTTTTGTCTCATCTGTCCATACGACGTTCTCCCAGAAGCTTTGTGGCTTGTCAACATGTAGTTTGGCAAATTACTTTTGTCAGATTCAAGTTATTTCTGTGACCATTGTGGATTTTTCTTTCATTAAACGAGGGGTACCAACAATTTTGTCCACGTGTGTATGTCCATCAAGTTTAAACAAGCAATGAGAAGGGCATAGTTAAAGGGAATAGTAAAGGAAATAACAATTCTATACATTTACATACTGTAAGCACTGATGCTATTTTGCTGTAAAAAGGCATCTAAACCTTTTTTGAAACTGTCAGCTGTGACTGCTGTGACCAGCTCCTGCGTAGACTATTCCAGAGATTCACAGCCCTTACAGTGAAAAAACCTTGTTGCCTCTGGAGATTAAACCTATTTTTCTCCGGACGGAGGGAATGCTCCCTTGTCATTTGAGGGGATTTTACAGGGAACATCTTTTCCCCATATTTCTTGTACGAGCCATTTATATATTTATTCAAGTTTATCATGTCTCCCCTTAAAGTGCAACTGGCACTATTTGTGTCATTAATAAATTTTGTAATATACTTTATTAACAAATTTTGTCTCCTTTCTGTGAAATCCTGCATTTTTTCACTCTTTTCTTGGTTTTTGTATTGAAAACTGTTCCTGCCTTTCAACTGAATGTTACTGTGTATGGAAGTACGAGGCTGTGTAACATGTAGAGAAACGGAGAGGAGGGGAGGGTCACTTCAAAAACTTATATCTTGGACATTATAAAATGCACAAACTTGCTTTTTGTGTCATATGAAAAAGGAGATACTAATATTAAATAAATAATAAAATACATTAAACATGATTCAGGGACTCAGTATATGAAAGAACAATCAGTGTCTCTATTTAGGCCCTTGGGTTCAATGGTTTGAAGGGTATGGATCCAGTAGGCCTCCCTCTTCTTCAAGAGAGAATTACCACCTCTCCTGTTGGGTGGCAAATGCTCAGTTACCTGGATTCGTAGTTGTGAGACGTTATGTCTATGACTGTTGAAGTGTGACAGGATGGGTAATGTACTTGTATTCTAATTGTGGATTTATGCTTAGAGATGTTGGGTGGTTTCTCTCACATATACAAGACCGTATGGACATTTTATTATATAAACTACGAAACTGGAGTCTCATGTGAAAAAAAATCAGAGATTGGATACTGTTTCCTGACCTGGGGTGTAGGAAATAATAGCCTTTAATGAGGGCCGAACACTGAATACAATGCAAGCAGGGGAAAGTTCCCTTCTTTTGGGTAGCGAGGAAGGTTTTTCGGCGGATTTTAGCAAATGACGCTGCGTCTGCCTTCAATAAATTATCCCGCAAGTTTTCATCCTTTTTGTTGCATATTAATGAATGTGTTCTTAATTCATCTACCTGTGGGTAGGCCTTGCCTAAAATGCCCCAGTGTTTTCTGAGGATGTGTGAGATTTTTGGTAAAAGACTGAGGTGGCCGTGAGCAGTAACAAGGATCGGTAAGTAAGGCACTGGAAAACTGAAATTGCTATTATTATTCTCGGGCCCAGGGGGGTAAGTGAACATAAATAAACACTGTTACTTACTTCTCCTGGGCTCCAACAGTACTCTTGGTTGTCTTCAGGCCTCTTTAGTGATGTCACAGTTGTCACGTGGGTCAGGCCAGCGTCCTAGCGCATAATGACGCCGGAGTAACCCGCGTCTGTGACGTCATTGAAGGAGTTGCTTTGGAGCCCAGGAGAGGTAAGTAATACTCGTTTTTATGTTTGTCACCTCCCCTGGACCTCCAATCATTATACACTGGGGTCTGAAAAGATAATATAGTAGTATATAATCTATATATATATATATATATATATATATATATATATATAATAGTTTGTGGGTGGTGTACACCAAAAATTTCAGTTTCTGCTGAACCCAAAAATTGTTGCAATATCTGTAACAAACACCTAGGGGCCACTATGGGTCATAATACTGTGTGATGGGGCCACTATGGGACATTACACTGTGTGAAAGAGCCACTATGTGACCTTATACTGTGTGGAAGGGCCACTATGGAACATTTTACTGTGTGGAGGAGATGCTATGGGACAATATACTGCATGGAGGGACCACTATGGGACATTATACTGTGTACAGGGGCTGCTATGGGACATTATACTGTGTACAGGGGCTACAATGGGACATTATACTTAGACTGAGGCCCATTGTACCCTTAGTACTATGGGTCGCAGACTAAGAAAGTGTACCCCCCCCCCCCATTCCTGGCAAAGATTCCTGTGACAGAATAATGTGCCATAGTGGCCCCCTAGACAGTATGTCTGATAGTGGCCCCTTCATACAGTATAATATTCAATAGTGGACCCCTTATAGTATAATGTTCCATAATGGACCTCCTCACAGTATAATATCCCATAGTGGCCCCTCCATACAGTATAATGTCCAATAGTAGCTCGTCCATACAGTATAATGTTCCATAGTGGCCCCTTCATGCAGTATAATATCCCATAGTGGCCTCAATACAGTATGTCCCATAGTGGCCAAGAATTACCATTAGGGGGAGGGGGGGGCTCTCATTACAGTGCATACACCTGGGAATAGCTGGGCATATCCTCAGGGTTATGTGTACTGCGCCTTGAGAACCACTGTTTTATATCATTAATAAATAAACTAAATATTAGTGGACCCTGCACTGAACCTTGGGGTACACCACTTATAACAGAGGATCAGTCTGAGTAACAACTCCTCTCTGGATAATACAATCATACAAACTAGACCTGGAGCAGTAATTTTGCCATAACCTGCAATGCAGTTGTATTGCAGCCTATGATACAAGCCCTCTAGGGGAGCTTAAAAAAAGTTAAAAATTAAGTAAAAACATTCAAATCACTCCACTTTAGCTACAATGCATATAAAAAGAAATAACCCAAAATAGACTTAAACACATTAGGTATCTCCGTATCTGAAAAAGATTTATTCTGTATGGTGAATATTGTAGTGCAAGAAAAATCTAAATGGCTGAACTGCTGTGTTTTTTTTTTGCCATTGAATAAAAAGAGATCAAAATGTCAGAAAATACCCAAAATAGTATAATTAAAAACTATCTGCCTTGCAACAATAGATACCTTGCACAGCTCCATACATTGAAATATAAAAAAGTTCTAGGTATCAGAATATGGTGACTCAAAGAATTTTTTTTTCATACTTCAAAGTTTTACAGTTTTGTAAAGGAATTAAAGCATGAAAATCATATGCTTTACACCAGCCACATGAACCATAAGAATCTGTAGTCTGGAGGTGACTCATTGTTGTATCAAGTAATTTACAACATTTTTGTGACGTAAGAAAAAATTGCTAATTATTTTACATTTCTTACATGTGCAACTCCTATCACCATTTTTAGAAACTACTATACAGTCATATGAAAAAGTTTGGGCACCCCTATTAATCTTAATCATTTTTAGTTCTAAATATTTGGGTGTTTGCAACAGCCATTTCAATTTGATATATCTAATAACTGATGGACACAGTAATATTTCAGGATTGAAATGAGGTTTATTGTATTAACAGAAAATGTGCAATATGCATTAAACCAAAATTTGACCGGTGCAAAAATTTGGGTACCCTTATCATTTTATTGATTTGAATATTCCTAACTACTTTTTACTGACTTACTGAAGCACAAAATTGGTTTTGTAACCTCACTGAGCTTTGAACTTCATAGCCAGGTGTATCCAATCATGAGAAAAGGTATTTAAGGTGGCCAATTGCAAGTTGTTCTCCTATTTGAATCTCCTCTGAAGAGTGGCATCATGGGCTCCTCAAAACAACTCTCAAATGATCTGAAAACAAAGATTGTTCAACATAGTTGTTCAGGGGAAGGATACAAAAAGTTGTCTCAGAGATTTAACCTGTCAGTTTCCACTGTGAGGAACATAGTAAGGAAATGGAAGACCACAGGGACAGTTCTTGTTAAGCCCAGAAGTGGCAGGCCAAGAAAAATATCAGAAAGGCAGAGAAGAAGAATGGTGAGAACAGTCAAGGACAATCCACAGACCACCTCCAAAGAGCTACAGCATCATCTTGCTGCAGATGGTGTCACTGTGCATCGGTCAACAATACAGCACACTTTGCACAAGGAGAAGCTGTATGGGAGAGTGATGCGAAAGAAGCCGTTTCTGAAAGCACGCCACAAACAGAGTCACCTGAGGTATGCAAAAGCACATTTGGACAAGCCAGCTTCATTTTGGAAGAAGGTCCTGTGGACTGATGAAACAAAGATTGAGTTGTTTGGTCATACAAAAAGGCGTTATGCATGGTGTCCAAAAAACACAGCATTCCAAGAAAAACACTTGCTACCCACTGTAAAATTTGGTGGAGGTTCCATCATGCTTTGGGGCTGTGTGGCCAATGCCGGCACTGGGAATCTTGTTAAAGTTGAGGGTCGCATGAATTCAACTCAGTATCAGCAGATTCTTGAGAATAATGTACAAGAATCAGTGACGAATTTGAAGTTACGCCGGGGATGGATATTTCAGCAAGACAATGATCCAAAACACAGCTCCAAATCTACTCAGGCATTCATGCAGAGGAACAATTACAATGTTCTGGAATGGCCATCCCAGTCCCCAGACCTGAATATCATTGAACATCTGTGGGATAATTTGAAGCGGGCTGTCCATGCTCGGCGACCATCAAACTTAACTGAACTGGAATTGTTTTGTAAAGAGGAATGGTCAAAAATACCTTCATCCAGGATCCAGGAACTGATTAAAAGCTACAGGAAGCGACTAGAGGCTGTTATTTTTGCAAAAGGAGGATCAACTAAATATTAATGTCACTTTTCTGTTGAGGTGCCCATACTTTTGCACCGGTCAAATTTTGGTTTAATGCATATTGCACATTTTCTGTTAGTACAATAAACCTCATTTCAATCCTGAAATATTACTGTGTCCATCAGTTATTAGATATATCAAATTGAAATGGCTGTTGCAAACACCCAAATATTTAGAACTAAAAATGATTAAGATTAATAGGGGTGCCCAAACTTTTTCATATGACTGTATGAGCATTGCCTATTGTGAATGTTGCAGTCTTCATTTATCTATATATTTGTTATCTTTTATTGTATTCCTGAGATGATTGCTCAGAAGTGATCACTATAGAACAGGAAGTGCCAGCCTATTATGGTTGAAAACTGCAAGATTTTAGTTTTTTGTTTTATTTTTTATTTAAATACAGTGGTCCCTCAGGATACAATATCTTCAACATACAATGTTCTTTTCTGAACCATTGTAATTTGAAGCCAGACACAACATACAATGTAGTGTTACATACATATTCTGTACATCTCTTTACCTGTGCCTGGATGAGCTGCTCCATTGGACACCAGCTGAGAGTGGCTCATGCTAGTTTTTAGGTGCACTGTTTATACTTTTCAGGACCCTGAAAAAACTCCTATCACCATGATAGAAAGTGATCTACAGTTGCCGATTATGTGTAAGAATTTACTATAATGGGGTCCATTGGGTGTCCTTTCTTTTTAACTGAAAGTGGCAGACCAAAAAGTCGTGCGTGAATGTAGCCTTACTAAGGTGAAAGTCTGAAAATACTTAAGATGAGGGTATGGCATGGTTATATGCTATAACTGACTGGATGAGGACAATGACGGAAATTACCAAAGATAGAAGATACAAACAAATGACAAAAATACAGTTACTACTTAGTAAAACTGATGTTTTAGCCTCAGTCGATTGTAGGTGTTATGTTGTTATTGTATCTTGAGAATGGGAGTGATGGTAAAATATTGCATGTAATCATATTCATTTTGTCTTAAATGTGTTGCAACATAGGGAAATAGAAAAGTATGACATAAATACGTGTAGTTCTGCCAAGCAGGTTTTGCAACATTAGAGTTATATATATATCTGTGGAAAGGTGATTAATAATTCTGGAATTTACATTGTTATAAAATGCTGTCCATTGCTGTCTGTGTTTATTTTTCTAAAGTTGTTCATTATTTTAATAGAGTACTACCACACATACAAATTTTCTGACACAGATTTTCTGATGTGGATTTTATTGGAATCCACAGTAAAATCTGCAATAGAATCCACATGTGCCTTATGTGCATTGGATCTGTGGAGAAATGTACCCTATGCATTGCAAAGTATGTAGTCTAGAGTGAAAATCTGCACAGCAGGTTTTTTTCTGTAACATGGAGATAACATTTCTTGTATTCTCATGCACTTTCACTTAAGGCAGACTCTTCCCTAAGGTCTATGCATTGTTAATGATGTTCACTTTGATTTTCTAAGAAGGTCAAAAGTAGAAAAATAAAAGCACTCTCTAAAATAGAAAGTACCCCATACTTGATAACTTTTTAAAAGGAACGTCATACAGTCATGGCCAAAAGTTTTGAGAATGACACAAATATTATATTTTCACATGATCTGCTGCCCTCTGGTTTTTATGTGTGTTTGTCAGATGTTTTTATCACATACAGAAATATGAAATATTATGAGTAACAGAAGCTTATATTGACAGTTAGAATGAGTTAATGCAGCAAGTCAATATTTGCAGTGTTGACCCTTCTTCTTCAGGACCTCTGCAATTCTCCCTGGCATGCTCTCAATCAACTTCTGGACCAAATCCTGACTGATAGCAGTCCATTCTTGCAGAATCAATGCTTTAATTTTGTCTGAATTTGTTGGTTTTTGTTTGTCCACCCGTCTCTTGATGATTGACCACAAGTTCTCAATGGGATAAAGATCTGGGGAGTTTCCAGGCCATGGACCCAAAATCTCTATGTTTTGTTCCCTGAGCCATTTAGTTATCACCTTTGCTTTATGGCAAGGTGCTCCATCATGCTGGAAAAGGCATTGTTGAGCGCCAAACTGCTCTTGGACAGTTGGGAGAAGTTGCTCTTGGAGGAAATTCTGGTACCATTCTTTATTCGTGGCTGTGTTTTTAGGCAAGACTGTGAGAGCCGATTCCCTTGGCTGAGAAGCAAACCCACACATGAATGGTTTCAGGATGCTTTACAGTTGGCATGAGACAAGACTGGTGGTAGCGCTCACCTCTTCTTCTCCGAATAAGCTGTTTTCCAGATGTTCCAAACAATCGAAAAGGGGATTCATCAGAGAAAATGACTTTACCCCAGTCCTCAGCAGTCCACTCCCTGTACCTTTTGCAGAATATCAGTCTGTCCCTGATGTTTTTTCTGGAGAGAAGTGGCTTCTTTGCTGCCCTCCTTGAGACCAGGCCTTGCTCCAAGAGTCTCCGCCTCACAGTGCGTGCAGATGCACTCACACCTGCCTGCTGCCATTCCTCAGCAAGCTCTGCACTGCTGGTAGCCCGATCCCGCAGCTGAAACACTTTTAAGAGACGGTCCTGCCGCTTGCTGGTCTTTCTTGGGCGCCCTGGAGCCTTTTTGGCACCAATGGAACCTCTCTCCTTGAAGTTCTTGATGATGCAATAGATTGTTGACTGAGGTGCAATCTTTCTAGCTGCAATACTCTTCCCAGTTAGGCTATTTTTGTGCAGTGCAATGATGACTGCACGTGTTTCTTTAGAGATAACCATGGTTAACAGAAGAGAAACAATGATGGCAAGCACCAGCCTCCTTTTAAAGTGTCCAGTGGTGTCATTCTTACTTAATCATGACAGATTGATCTCCAGCTCTGTCCTCATCAACACCCACACCTGTGTTAATGGAGCAATCACTGAAACGATGTTAGGTGGTCCTTTTAAGGCAGGGCTGCAATGATGTTGAAATGTGTTTTGGGGGATAAAGTTCATTTTCTAGGCAAATATTGACTTTGCAAGTAATTGCTGTTAAGCTGATCACTCTTTATAACATTCTGGAGTATATGCAAATTGCCATTAGAAAAACTGAAGCAGTAGACTTTGTAAAAATTAATATTTGTATCATTCTCAAAACTTTTGGCCATGACTGTAGATATGCCAAAGGTGGGCACATAAAATGGCTTACTCATTTACACTATATAGGATATTCCTCTAACATATCACATTTGAATCACAAAATAATACATATAAATCCTCTTCATCACACCCAAATGACCTCTATACATAGCTCAGAGCATATATACCCTGTATACAGACTCTAGAGCAGACTAACTACCAAACTACCCCTTTATCCCCCCCCCCCCCCACACACACACACACACACACAGTTCAGAACATACCCACCTCGGGGTTTGAGTGAAGTGCATTACACCAAAACCTTTGAGTATGGATGTGGGTGGCACCACCAGATGGTACAGAGTAAGGTCCCAACTCTTACACAGTAATGGTAATAGACACACTTAATTAGATGCGATAGGGTGTACTTTATTCACTCGTAGTTACAGTATGTAAAGTGTAATAGTGAGGTTCATCAGACTCTGAGGTGAGTGTAATGGAGGGAGACTTATCTCCTGATGTTTCCAGCGCAATAAATGATGTTTATCTTAGCAGTGAGCCGCTTTCTTCATTTGCTTTGAGAAAGACTTTTCATACTGATATTTTGGTTCTGACTGCTAGCTATTTCTCCTAGTTTTCCCCCCCTTGGCTGCTGTGAAGGATCTCATCCTGCCGAAGCCGCCTCCGGCACACCTGAGATTGCTTCAATCACCTCACATCCACCTCCAATGACTGTTCTGGGCCGATAGGATAATACAACATGAGCTTTCTAAATTTTATATATTTATTAACCCCTAAACGGGTCGGTAGTAGACACTTAACACACACAGAGAATACATGCATCGATTAGCAAGCAAATACAAGTGGAAAGCAACATGACACGGTGCACAAAATAAAAAGGAGATTAAAACAGAAGGAAAGGAAATATTACCAACACAAGCTTGTGATTGGTTCTCTGGGCTCCAGATGATGAGCTCAGGGCACGTACTAGATCTGGGCAGTGCTATCCGGGTGGCTCTCAGCAGAACAAAGACAAAAGACCATGTGGCCCTCACATGGCAGGCTTTTGTGTTTTCCCTGCCCCCACCCAGTGTGATGTCAGTAGGGAGGGAAGTTACACCTACCGGCTTGGAGTCCCTGGACTAGAAAATGGTCCTGATTCCTTATCAGGTGACCGGATTGTCCGGCAAGTGATAGGGGGGTGTGAAGAATATCGCCTCGCCCAACCGCCTGGCACGCCTGCGATCAAACTTCTTTCTTAACCTCCCACTCACACACCGTGAGTAGACCGGGTCATAGGATAAAACGAACGAGCGATATAAATTTTATATGTTTAGTAACCCAAGTGGGTCGGTATGAATTAATAGCATATACAGAAATATACAATATTAATATGATCAAGCATAAACATACAAGCAAAAGGGCATTGATACAATACACCAAAATAAAAGGAAATAAAGATTAGAAAAAATACCTGAGCACACAGCTTTGTCCTAGCTGTCTCTCTTCCATGCTCAACACCATACTCCTAGTCCGTTTCTCTAGGCCACAGCAGAGTTTTGGGCCTAGGGCGCAAGCTTAAGCAAGTTGCATAAAACAATCCTTCTACATGCTGTCCAGAACTAGGCCCTCAAAGCATTCCTCAGTAGGGCAGGCCCTCTCATCTTCTCCCAGATCCGAGCTCCTTACTGCCTCTTTGCTGAATGACCCCAGAATCCAGGTCTGCCCACAGCATATGGCTAGTGCTCCACCCACCCCTTGCACCCAGGCAGCCCCCCTTCTCCCACCTTTGCAGAACCCTCGGAGAGATGGGTGAAGTTAAGGCTTGCTATCCCCCATCCCATCTGGCCAGGGATAATAAAAGTGCCTGGCTATAGCAAGCCATCTCCAATGAACACACATAAAACCAGTGAAGCCTATCGTCCAGCAATGTGGACTCAACTAAAGCACCGCATTCCAAGTGGGGGAAGGACTGACCTAAGCAAGTAAAACACACTTTCAAGAAAGATATAAAACTGAGGGTCGGTTCATCACAGGGGGACTCGGGGTGAGATCCCCTTTGTATAGAAACCAAGGATGGCCCCCCAATTCCCTTTGGCTAGGGAGTTGAATGTCTGGACCTGTCTCGGGCTCACAACGGCGCCATGATTGTCTGACCGTGTGCATCTTTCTCTGGGGCTCCTACAGAATTTATAGGGGTAACTGTGGGGTGTCCCCCTTAGGAGATATGGGCATAAAACTATGATCTCTCTGATCTATAAGCGGTGCCAGGCTGGCTAGCTGTAATGTGGTTCAACAGGAAACCTCCTGGGGAGAGGTTGAAGGTTTGCAAAGGTGTGTTAATTACTCAGGGCAATACAACAGAGGGATGGTGATTAACCAGCAACAATGATCCAGTTCCCTATAACTGAGCTGAGGGGGAGTTTCAACAAATGGTCGACAAGGGGGAGGGGAGGGGTCGGCTAGATACATACTGTATTTGTACAGAAATACATATACGGGAGTCCTTGGACTTGCGTACTTGGAATTGGTATTGACTTCTTGATATTGACTTTTGGCTTGGATTACGACTCTGCTCTGATACTCATTTCTGGCTACTTTCTACTCTACTGATATGACCTTGGTTATTTTGTTACTCCCTTTGTCCTCCTACAGATAAGTGGTTTTGTTCTGTATTTTGCTAGTGCATCCGTTGCCTAAAACTCCTTGGTTTCGTGACCTGGGTCCTGAGTGGACAAGTCCATCCTGTGCAGACTTTCTGTGAAAAGCACTGCAAAAGTGCATTTTAAGATTCCCTAAACAGGGGTGTAACTACCGGGGTAGCAGCGGTAGCAGCTGCCACAGGGCCCGGGACATCGGGGGGCCCCCGATGCTTTTTTTTTTTTTTTTTTTTAATAGGCCCCAGCACACAGTATTATATCCCATAGTGGCCCCTGCACACACTATTATCCTCCATAGTGGCCCCTGTACTGAGTATTTTGCCCCATAGTGGCCCCTGCACACACTATTATATGTCCCATTGTGGACCACCCATGAACAATTATTATACTCTGGGGTCTTTTCAGACCCCAGAGTATAATGATCAGAGACCCAGGGGAGGATAGAAACATAAAAAAACAACGTTGCTTACCTGTTCCTCTCTCCGGTCCAGTCCCTGCTACTTCGACCTTCTTCAATGTTGGACCAGGCCGGTGTCACGTGTTGCGGGCCGGCATCGCAACGCAAAATGACGTCCACTGACATCTGGGACGTCACCAAACAGGCCCGAAGCCTGGAGAAGCATAGGAGAGGTAAGTACATTGTTTTTTATGTTCTCTCACCTCCCCTGGGCCTCCAATTATTATACTCAGGGGTCTGAAAAGACCCCGGAGTATAATGATAGCAGTGATTGTGGGGTTCAGCCCGCGGCCTAACATACCGATCGCCACTCATGCTCACAGCTGCTTCCGCAGAATCGGAAGCGCAGGCGGCCGTCAGCGGGACCCCAGGGAATGGTAAGTATATAGGGCCCGTTACCTGCTGGGGTTACTTCAGCAGGTAACGGCCTATAAAAAAAAAAAAAAAAAAAAAAAAAGCATCGGGGGTCCGCGGGCCCCGTAATGTCCCGGGCCCTGTGGCAGCCGCTACCACTCCTATCCCGATAGTTATGCCCCTGCCCTGTACTTTATGTAAGAATTACTCATGGTTTTCTAGATTTCTGCTTGCTGTCATTCATGTTCACTTCCAGTGGATAAAAATCAGTTCATGGTCATGTGATGGACACACAGGTGCACAGCTCGTTACAGTCACAGCATAGTAAATGGAGATCTGTCTTGTAACGGGCTGTGCACCTGTTATGCATCATATGACCACAGATTGATTTTTGTCCACTGGAAGTAAATATGAATGACAGCAATCTAGAAAACCATGCGGAATTGATACAGAAAAGTATATTGGAAAATTCTCTCAATATTTGTATGAAACTGGACAACTCCTTGAACCCTTCCTGACATCCGCCGTACTATTATGACACATGTCAAGTCTTTAAAGATGGTGGCCGCTATAGGGTCTCCGCTGTAATGTACAGTGGAGACCCAGCGCTAATGCCGGCAATCAGAGTCCACTCTGATCACAGGCATTGTGTACGGACCCCCCCCCCCCCAAGTAAAAAATTGCCCCCAGGGCCAGTCTCCCCCTGTACCTTCTTTGTTGCAGGCCTGCCATAGGGATATAACTAGTAAGGTGGTCTATGACCATCCACAATAGTAATGTAGCGAAAATCCCATAGACTGCAATACAGTTTTATTGCCGTCTATGGGACTTGAAATCAGAAGATTGCAGGTTGAAGCCCCCTGGGGGGGGGGGGGGGGGCTAATAAAATAGTAAATACAAATAAAAGTTTTTAATAGTATAAACAAAAACAAACATAAACAAATTATATATCCCCACGTCAATAAACTCCTGGTCTACAAACTCATAAAAATATTTTTATCGTATGGAGAATGCCGTAGCGGGGGGAAAAAAAAAAAAAATCAAAACTGCCAAACTGCCGTTTTTTTGCTGTTTCACCTCTGATAAAAATTTGAATAAAAAGCTATTAAAACATCAGATATTCCCCAAATGATGAAATTAAAAAGTACATCTGGCCCATAAAAAAAGACGCTGTACACGGAAATATAAAAAAGTTATGGGTGTCTGAATATGGCAACTTTTTGCAAAGTTTTTTTTTTTTTTTTTTAACGGGGTTAAAACGTCAAAAAAAAAAAAACCTATATAAATTTGGTATCCCCAGAATTGTACCATAGAATACAGGTGACATATAATTTTGGCTACTCAGTGAATGCTGTCAAAACAAAGCCCGTAAGAAAGTCACACAAGAAAGCTTGCGTTTTTGTAAATCGCAACATGTTAATTATACCTACGGAAACACTGGCGTTTTCCGTAAAGGTATAACAGAAGCAGAAAGTCCACAGAGGAAAACTGTGCAGACTGTGAAAAGCACTGTAGGAAAAACCGTGATACGTTTCTGCCACGGGTTTTTCCCGGACCACTTTTGGCTGCGGCTCACTATGTGAGGCCTTAGCCTAAGGCCCCATGTGGTGTAAATGCCGTGATTTGCCTGCGGTGGAAACGTCGCGGAAAAAATTGTGGTGATTTACAGTCAGAGCAAAGTGGATGGGATTCTAGCAAATCCCATGACCACTTTGCGGTAAAAACCGCGCTGCAGAGACGCGGCGATTTCCAAAACCGGCACGGTTAAATGGATGCTAAACTGATGTGACAATAAATTCATAAGGAGTTATTTGTATATTATTTGAATGTTATAATATCCATTTACATTTTAGATTGTATCACCCAACTTGTATAGCAAGAAACAGCTTTATAGTAGCAGTTGTGATAAATCCATTAATCTAGAGCTATTATTAGAATTTCCCATCACTATTATAGTATGCATTTAATGAGTGGGCGTTTCTTCTCTGTATAGATTGTAAATATGAAAGAAATTCTCCGATTTAAATATTCAGTGCCATATGTTACTACACAAGATTGTTTTGTTGTGTGCTGTGCTTTATACAGCAATTACCTACATGTAGGGTGGTAACTAAGAATAGGTTTGTGCAGAGGACGCAGTTGCAATTTAAATACGGTATCCATAAGACTCAAGGGCTCCTCTGCCACATAGTAAAACACAAGTATTATAAATGGCACATGGTAAGTGGGGTCCTATTACATTGCAGTCCAGGAGATTAAATGATATAATTTGCTGGGGACTTTGAACTAGTGATATTATGTTTAAACATAAAATATGTAATCTGATGTTAGAAATGTTGTGTTCATGGCTTAAATAAGTGTGCTGTACAACATATGGTTATATAGGGTATAGGGATATATTTAGAGCACTGAACTAGGCATTGCTTGCTTTCAACTTGTCTACATATCCATCAGTTATTAAGTGATTCTGGGAATCAGCTATGTAGGGGAGCTAGAGGCACTAGCACACTTCCCTGGTAGATTCTTTGGCTGCCGAGGTATGGCCAGGAGATCTGAAATGAGGCCTCCCATGCCCTGGACGTGTTTTTGAAGCAAAAACACAACATTTTTAACTGTGACAAATTGAGGATAATGGGGAGCAGTATGTGAGAAAAAAAGGGGAGAGGGAAGCAATCTGTGTAAGAGAAGCAGGTTTGGGGAGCAGTCTGTGAAGGAGTGGCATTGGCAACAGTCTATGTGAAAGAAGGGAAATGTTGGGAGAAGACTGTGAGAGAGACATGGATAACAGTTTAAGTCAATAGGGTTGACTTTGGGAGTGGTCTGTGTTTAAAGGAGGGATAATAGGAAGCAATGTGTGAGAAAGAGGTTGGCATGGGGAAGTAGGCTTGGACCTTCTTGGCGTTAAAACATGTCTTTTTTGGCAATTGAGAAAGACTAGACTTGAGAAGCAAATAGCAATGCAGTTACACAATATAGGGATTTCAGTTGTCGTGGGGACTTCTCTTTTTAGCATGGTTAGCGTGACAATAAGAGGTTGCTGCTACAGACATCTCCACGCAGTGACAAGGTCACCAGATGATTCTGATAAAAGATTTAATGGGTGTAATTAAAATGTAAGGATAGAAGCAACCTAAAAAGTAGAACATAGTTTGTCGAAAAACTGACCATTATTGTGTTCCCTGACCCTGATCCTCACAAAACACTAAGGTTCCTATACTATTAATCTATTTATCTGTTATGAACAAATACAGTACTGAGACAGATAGTAAGTTCCAGAAACCAGATACCCCTTGCACACTATGGTAAAAAGTGCTAAGCGTCCAGCGCAACTGCAACCGAGCCAAAACTAGCCTCCAGATGTTTTCACCAGGATGCACAGAGCACCACGAGTCACAACAGGCCCAGAAATCTGAAACCACTCACCTGAACACATGCTGAGGTTGATGGTGGATCTGGAGAAGAAGCAGTAGCAATAGGTCGGTTTCAGGCGGTGGTAGAGGGTAAGCAATAATCGTGGTCGTACAGTCCAGTCGGCAACGAGAGATAGCGAAGTACAGGAGGATGAGGCAGGAGAATCGTCGGTAACAGAAGATCAGCAAGGTACTAAATAGGAATCAACGAGGAGTGGTCTAGAAGGCAAGCGATGGTCGTAACAGGAGGGAGCGAAGGTACAGAATTGGCAGTCAGAAACGAAGTCAGGAAGCAGGAGCAAGAAGTCAGACACCAAAAACACAAGATGCGGATCCAGATAGCTAACACCCAGAGAACTGAATAGCCAGCGAGCGGCGGAAGTGCACAGATATAGGTTCAGGATAAGAACAAACAATTAAGCCTTAAAAGAGACACACGCTAGAACCGGCACGTGTTAGGAAAGGACCAGCAAACTCACAGCGCAACTGTAGAGGTCCAGGCTCTACTCCTAACACTATTGTTGGGGATCCAAATTTATTTATGTGGTTATAAAGGTTGGAAGTGGCTATAGAAACGAGGGACTAAAGAGTTGTCAGGAGATATTATCATAGTGCTCTGGGCTGCATAGAGAAGACAAGAAAAGGGGACATAAAAAAAAATTGTTACCTATGTGTCACTGGATTTAACTGCAGTGAGTTAATAGTAGTATAATGTTGTACCGTGTTAGCCATTGAAAGTAGTGAAAGAGTGAAGAAATCAGGCGATATCTTTTAGATGCTAACTGAGTATATTTATATGTAAGCTTTCAGGAGTACTAGCTCCCTTCATCAGAAATGTTGTTATACAAGCACTGAAAATTCACAGATTTTTATACACATGGTCTTCAAAGGATTTTAGAGTCCTTAAAAAAAACCAAAACAAAATGCAATCTAAGTAGAGAAGTTATTTACAACAGGTCAAAAAACAATCTGGAAAGTTGTGGTGTGTGACAGAGGGATCTATTATCTGTTTGTTATCAGGAGGTGATTTGTGACCCTCACAGTTCATACATAGCGTGACATGAAGCTTGCATGAATATTAAGTCCAAATTGCAGAGTTTGAAATTTTTGCATAAATTTATACTCCCATTCTTTCCTTTTCGCCTGCGTCTTAAAATGTCCCATTAAAACCACAACCCGCAAATCTTCAATAGAGTGGTTTTCTCCAGAGAAATGTGCGGCCACTGGGAGATCGGTTCTGCTGTTATTAATGTTGGATCTGTTTGAGTTCATTTGTTGACTGAGTCTCTGCACTGTTTCCCCCACATAGAGGCCTGTGGTGGGACATTGCGCACACATTATGAGGTACACCACATTGGAAGACCTGCAGGAGAATGTCCCCCTAATTCTGTGCACCTGTTGTGACTGTGGGATAGGTACACTGTCCGCGGTGTGGATGTGCTTGCAGGTCATGCACCTTTTATGTAGGCAAGCTGAGGTGCCATTTTCAGTTGGGGCCTTCAGGGCACTCCGGACGATAATGCGCCTCAGGTTTGGTGGTTGTCGAAAGGAAAGGAGAGGGGGGACTGGAAATATGTCCTTGAGTCTGTTGTCCCTATGTAGCACAGGTTGGAGATCCTTGGCAATCCTTCGTAGGATCTCCAGCCGTGGGTTGTAGGTGACTACTAGGGGCACTCGGGCTTCTTTCTGGGTCTTTTTATATGTGAGCAGACTGTCTCTGTTAATGGCTGCCGCTTTGTTTAATTGGTTGTCTGTTACTTTTGGTTTGTATCCCAATCTGAGAAATTTCATCCTCAGATCCAGGAGGTGCTTGTCCAGGTCTGTTTTGTCGGAGCAAATACAATTGTATCGTATAGCCTGGCTGTAGATGATAGATTGTCTTGTGTGCTTGGGGTGGAAGCTGTCGTTTCTCAGGTAGGCCGTTCTGTCTGTAGGTTTGTGGTATATTGATGTGAGTAGCCGGTGGTCTTTGATGTATATTGTGGTATCCAGAAAGTGAATTTCACTCCCTGAATAGCTAAGTTTAAGGTTGATGGTAGGGTGAAAGTCATTGAAGTCATTATGGAATTGAAGTAGGGCCTCCTCACCTGCAGTCCAGATGACAAGGATATCTGTGCAGAGTGGGCATCTACTGTATGGTGGTATTACACAGTTCAGGTGTTATCAACACCTATATTGCTAATTATATCTACACTCACAGCTCTGCCTATGCTGCCACAGATTTTATAGACTGGTACTTTTTGGGATTACACCATTGCTGTAGATGTAAAGTTAAAGATCTAAAGATACAATGATAGGGGGAACAACAGTAGAAGCAACTCACATCTTTATTATTTATTCATTAAAGTAGCCCTGTCGCAATAACACATTTTCCACATCCTATGCTAATGATTAGCATAGTGAATAAATAAATAATACAATTTTTTTTCCTGCTGGATACTACAGAGAACATTAAAAACATAATTTTTTTAAGACTTTCCATAAATTTACCTCAGTTGCCAACCCTGACAACAGATACAGTGGGGAAAAAAAGTATTTAGTCAGCCACCAATTGTGCAAGTTCTCCCACTTAAAAAGATGAGAGAGGCCTGTAATTGACATCATAGGTAGACCTCAACTATGAGAGACAAAATGAGAAAACAAATCCAGAAAATCACATTGTCTGATTTTTTTAAGAATTTATTTGCAAATTATGGTGGAAAATAAGTATTTGTTCACCTACAAACAAGCAAGATTTCTGGCTCTCACAGACCTGTAACTTCTTCTTTAAGAGGCTCCTCTGTCCTCCACTCATTACCTGTAGTAATGGCACCTGTTTGACATTGTTATCAGTATAAAAGACACCTGTCCACAACCACAAACAGTCACACTCCATACTCCACTATGGTGAAGACCAAAGAGCTGTGGAAGGACACCAGAAACAAAATTGTAGACCTGCACCAAGCTGGGAAGACTGAATCTGCAATAGGCAAGCAGCTTGGTGTGAAGAAATCAACTGTGGGGGCAATAATTAGAAAATGGAAGGCATACAAGACCACTGATAATCTCCCTCGATCAGGGGCTCCACGCAAGATCTCACCCTGTGAGGTAAAAATGATCACAAGAACGGTGAGCAAAAATCCCAGAACTACACTCGGGGACCTAGCGAATGACCTGCAGAAAGCTGGGACTAATGTAACAAAGGCTACCGTCAGTAACACACTACGCCAGTGACTCAGATCCTGCAGTGCCAGATGTGTCCCCCTGCTTAAGCCAGTACATATCCGGGCCCGTCTGAAGTTTGCTAGAGAGCATTTGGATGTTCCAGAAGAGTACTGGGAGAATGTCATATGGTCAGATGAAACCAAAGTAGAACTGTTTGGTAGAAACACAGCGCGTCGTGTTTGGAGGAGAGTGAATGCTGAGTTGCATCCAAAGAACACCATACCTACTGTGAAGCATGGGGGTGGCAACATCATGCTTTGGGGCTGTTTCTCTGCAAAGGGACCAGGACGACTGATCCGTGTACATGAAACAATGAATGGGGCCATGTATCATGAGATTTTGAGTGCAAACCTCCTTCCATCAGCAAAGGGCATTGAAGATGAAACGTGGCTGGGTCTTTCAGCATGACAATGATCCCAAGCACACTGCCAGGGCAATGAAGGAGTGGCTTAGTAAGTAGCATTTCAAGGTCCTGAAGTGGCCTAGCCAGTCTCCAGATCTCAACCCCATAGAAAACCTTTGGAGGGAGTTGAAAGTCCGTGTTGCCCAGCGACAGCCCCAAAACATCACTGCTCTAGGGGAGATCTGCATGGAGGAATGGGCCAACATACCAGCAACAGTGTGCGCCAACCTTGTGAAGACTTACAGAAAATATTTGACCTCTGTCATTGAACTTTTGTTATTGACCAAATACTTATTTTCCACCATAATTTGCAAATAAATTCTTTAAAAATCAGACAATGTGATTTTCTAGATATGTTTTCTCATTTTGTCTCTCATACTTGAGGTCTACCTATGATGACAATTACAGGCCTCTCTCATCTTTTCAAGTGGGAGAACTTGCACAATTGGTGGCTGACTAAATACTTTTTTTTCCCCACTGTACCTACTCAGTTCGTATATTTGGGTGGCGCATTCCCCAATTCTTCTGGTGTCAGGCTGTACCAGTGAAAGCACTGCTGATAGGTCACCAGTACCCCACATGTGAACATTGGTGGCCACCCCGGGATTTTCAGTTTGCCCTGGAAAAGTAATTTAATATTCAATATGGCCAGTTTTTAAATATACAATAAGTGGCTGTATTTTTGATAAATATGAAAAATATTTTCTAAATTTCCAAATCATATGGCTGATATCATGTTACATCTCTCTATGTACTGGTAATGGTAGGGCCCTATCACCTGACACTTTCTCTGCAAGTCATTGATAGCCATAATGTCAGCATCCAACAGACCATCAGAACTGGAAGCTATTATTATTTTCAATCAGATACATTGTTGGTGAAATATTGATATTCAAATCTATTTTCTATTTAATTCATTTATTTGGTTTGCTTAGCACCAACATATTCTGCAGTGCTTTGTAACAAAATTGCACTTTTTTTTTTTTTTTTTTTTACTTTTCCAAGTCTCTCAGTTCAGTTGCTAATAAACAGCTTTTATTGGTCAAGAAACAAAAAAAATGTGACAAATGTCGACTGGAAGTAAGTTCGAGAAGAACACAGTCATCCTTGTTCTCAGCGTTGGGCTGACCAGTGGAAAATCATGATATAATGCCATATCTTCTACTTAACAGTATGTTGGAGAAGTACACAGTTGTAATGTAATGTCTGATTTTCAGTCTAGAAAATCTTCTTGGCAAAATGACTGGACACTGCAGGAGAATATCATGCCAGACTGTTTGCAATATTTTTTTTAACTTGTTCCAATGTAAAATCTAAAATTCAAAAATGATGTTTTGAAAATAGACCTAACTACAAATCTCACAGTTTTGTGTCTATAGCTCATATGCAACCTCTTTTAGGTTAAGGCCCCACGTAGAGAGCCACAGCCAAAAAAGCTCTGTGGAAAAAAAATGTGGTGGAAACGCATCACGTTTTTTCCACAGCGCTTTTACAGAAAGTCTGAAGAGTTTTCCTCTGCAGACTTTCTGTCCCTATTATGCCTATATGGAAAATGCCAGCGTTTCTGTAGGTATACTTGACAAGCTGTGATTTGCAAAAACACTTGCTTTTTTTAAATTGCAGCATTTCCGCTGCAGATTTTTTTTCAGCAATGTGTGGATGGGATTAGCCAGAAAACTCATCCATTTTGCAGGTACTGTAAAAAGCCATGCCAAATCGTGGCGTTTACGCTACTTGGGGCCTCGACCTTAAAGGGATTTATCAAGACAGGCATTTAGTACACCAGTCTTGATAATCCTGGCCTTGTCAAAGAATGCTCATTTATCAGGAGCATCCTCCAGCAGGACATGCACCTGCATTCCAAATCTGGCAATCAGTATAAAATCCTGCATCAACTTGTTATCTTCAAAATATAAAACCCATAACCTGTAATATTTTTCCTTTTAAGGAGGCCTCTCTTGAATTTGTACAATGAATTAACCATCACAGCATACTGGAGCGGTGAGTTCCATAGCCTCACTGCTCTTGCAGTAAAGAGTCCCCTTCTATGTTGGTGGTGAAATGTTCTTTCCTTTAGATGTAGAGGATGTCCCCTTGTCACTGTCACCAGCCTATGAGTAAATAATCATTAGAAAGGTCTTTTTAATGTCCCTTCATGTATTTGTACATTGTGATTAGATCTCCATGCAGCCTTAGTCTACGTGTAGCAGTACTAGTGAGGCATAACTATAACTAGTGAGCTGCAACCTCCAATAACGCTACTGTCACCACACCACCATCTGAACAGCCTCTACCCTCACCTTCTGTCTCTATCCCTCTTCCCTCATAGATTGTAAGCTCTTTCGAGCAGGGCCTTCTATCCCACTGTGCCAGTTGGTCACTGTTAGTATTGTATTTGTTTTGTATATTTTGTGTACTGTATGTAAACCCTCAAAAGTACAGCACCATGGAATTAATATAATAATGTACAGTGCTCTATAAATAATGTATGGTGCTCTATAAATAATAATAATAATAATAATAATAATAATAATAATAATAATAATAATAATAATATTCTTGTCATAAGAATCTATGCCACTTTTGCTGCATCTCAATTTTATTTTCCTTGACAGCCGCTTCCTGGCCATGATTGCTAAAGGTAAGCTTACTTTCCACCAAAATCCCCAAGTCTTTTCAGGTGACAGTCTTACCCAGTGATTCACTATTAAGTAGATAATCATACATTTTATTTTCTCGAACAACAATGCATAGCCTTTGTCTACATTAAACTTTTGTCTACATTAAACTTCATTTACCAAGTCTCTGCCCATGCCACCATCTTCTCCAAATCTCCCTGTAATTTTCTACTATATTCCTCACCTTTGATTTCTTTACAGAGTTTATGTAAAGCCAGCGTAGGTCTAAGCAGAAAAATGTTAAATATAATGTATATCGCCAATAGATAAAACAGTCTGAACTAGGGAGAGATTGTGTTGTCTACATCATACACAATCCCCTAGTTGAAAGACACTGTGCACTGCATGTAAAAAAAAATGTGAAATGCATGTAGAAAATGTGCAACATAGTGAGAGAAAAATTGCAACTCTTGTATATCGGCAAAGTCAACAAAGATAAAAAAAAAATATTGATTTCTGTAGTCAGTGTGCAGTCCAATAATAGTTTCATAGACGCAACACTGAGTTAACACTGTGGTTATATAAGCCCTATGATTGGGTATGTTGTAAACCATATGTGAGTTTACCCTTATCTATAAAAGTAAATGTAGTAATGCCAGGCATAGATTTATTCAGTACCTTTCTGCAGATATAGAAGTAGGTTAGACTCGGGCTAATAGGTATATATCTAGCCCAAGTCTGCCTCAGTCTGTTGTACTGTATTATCAAGCGATTCTATACCCTGCAATTGTCCAAGGATAGATTATTACTGGGACTTGGAGACAATACAATGGTCATCATTCAGCACCTCCCTATAGATATAGGGGTAGGCTAGACTCTGGTTGATAGAACTATACATACAGTAGTCCGAGCCTGCCAAAATTTGCTGTATTAGCCAGTAGTACTATGCCCTGCAATTATCCAGGGATCGCATAGATAGAGATTGCCTGGTACTGCTATGATGTCTTGCAAACCTGTGCTGTGTAGTTATCAAAACATCTCAAGGGTTCATCAGGAGAAAGTCAAATCATGGGTAAGCCGATAATTTCAGTGAAAACCGCGGTTCCTGGTGTCCTGATGGTGGACATCAGTTCTGAAATAGGTGAGGAGCGAACGCTCTTTCTGGATGGGTTTATATAGTTCATATCCGGCTGCTCGTCCTGCCCCTTCTATGACGTCATCAGTGAGCTGGCCAATAGGAATGTTCGACCCTCCCTCAAACAAAGGTGCGTCAGAAGGGGCAGATCAGATTAAATCGCAATGTGCATACATATAGTTAGAAAATATCAGGTCTGGATTACAGAGTAGGGTTTTCATATTAGCTGAAACCTGTGGCAAGATCGAGCAGGATGCTTACTTTTTCGGTGTCCTGCTGCAATCTCTGCCTCTCATTGAAAACAATGGGAGGCAGATTCCGGGTGGAATCTGCCGCGGATTCGGGGGCAGAAGCCACACCCAGATCCGTGGCAAATTCCGCTGTGTGAACATACCCTAACAAGCATCCTCTGTTTCTTATCACTGAGCTAGTTGTGAACGCAAATACATATATGCATATATTATCTCCCAACATTCTCATTTTTCATACCAACCTTTTATGTGGTACAGTATCAAATGCCTTAGAAAGGTCTAGATATACCACATCCATATCATTAACCAGGTCTAGTCTAAAACTGACCTTTCATTTGATCAGATTAGTCTGACAGGACCAGTTCCTTATAAACCCATGCTGATTAGGTTTTATATGGATATTTTTCATTGAGATACTGCAGGAAACCATTTCTTAGAAAACTCTAAAATATTTTACCCACCACTGAAGTTAGACTTACTGACCAATAGTTTTCAGGAACACTTTGACTCCTTTTTGTATAATGGCACCACACTTGCTATTCACCAGTCTTATGGGACAGAGCCTGTTTCTATAGAGTCCTTATATATTAAATATAGGGGTCTAACTAACACTGTATTTAATTCCTTCAGAGCCCTAGTGGTGAATGCCATCAGGACCCACTGACTTGTCTATTTTACTGTTTTTAAGATGCCTCTGTACTTCGCCCTGGGTTAAGCAAGTGGCAGTTAAAGGGGTTGTGCAGTTTTGGACACTTATTCCCTATCCACAGGACAAGGGATGTGTCCAATTTGTGGGGGATCGGCTGCTGGGTCCCTCAGTGATTAGAACAGCACAACCCCTTTAATGTACAATTCACATTATCTCTAGTCATTTGACAAGTCATTGCATTTTACTGTATAAATACAGTATAGATGAAAGCATTTAATGGATTATCCTTTTCCACATTCTCCTTTGCCAGACATTCTCCTTTCTCCCAGATTATTTTTGAGGGGGGCCACATTCTCAGTTTTAGTGTTATTGATATTTATATATTTAAAAAAGAATTTTGGGTTATTTTTACTTTCCCTGTCTGTGTCTAAATCTTTGCCGACTTTTTTTTTTTTGGCACATTTTATTTTTCCCTTTAAGCTATTAAAACTGGAGGGAAGTGACAATGTATTAAAGAATTATAAACACTTTCTTTTTATCATTTATTATAGTTTTGTTTAACTACTGTGGCTTTCTTTTGTTCCCATTCGGTATTTTTTTTATTCATTCTGCGGCAGCACAGATGGTAAGTAGCCAGCCTTTTTTTCCTTTTAGGATCAGCCCAATTAGGTAGCAATTAAACAGTTAATTAGCATACTTGATAGTATAAGAACCACACCTTTTCAATATTTCCTTGTGGTTTTATTTGTCCCCGTTTTTTCCTAAGTGTGCCCCACGGGGGGGGGGGGGGGGGGTTCGTTAAAACAGGCTTTTTTAGTATTACTCCAAAAATGTTCCCAAGCTTGGTCTGAGATTCTCATATAGCGTTTTACGCGCCTAGAGTCTTGTCTGGGTAAGTCTGAGCTGCTATAAGACTAGCATGGCGCTAGCAAGCTGTTGGAAGAAAAGTATGTATGCCGTGGTACTATACATCATGTGGCTATAGCCACCATGCCAGCTCAGCGTTCCTTAGCGCATAAAGCACATGTCCAGGATGTCAGGAGCAGGATGAGCAGAAGTAAAAGCTCTGTTACACTGAAAGGAGAAACTATTGTGGCCAATACAGATCACTGATGACACAGGTATGTTGTGTTACTTTGGGGGGCGGAGCTCCTGACCCAAGCTAGCCCATTCAAACCCACTGATGACTGAGGGCTGGCACGCTGTGCCTGGCAATCCAGGCCCTCAAAGATTTAAAGGTAAAAATGCCCTCCAGGGGCTTTTCCTGCACTATGTCTCCTCTGGTTTGTATACTAAAGAGAGAGTCCTCCTCTATGAGTTGCAGATGTCCAGTAGTAAAAAACTCTCTAAGAGGAAGCATAGGAGTTGTATTGAATGTCAGCAGCTGTGATAACCATGTGCCTGATGTATGTACAGTTTGTACTCAGAGTCAAGCCTCTTCTACCAGTCCTCATGCATCTTCTAAAAATAAACAGAAGACTAAATCTGAATGCTGCATTAGCTGTCTCCAACACCTTTCTGAGGATTACCCCTCCAACATATGCAGTGTTTGCACTCATGTTTCTAAGTGTGGCATCCCAGAGCTGGCTATGGCTGGGCTGAGGGTGATCTCTGTAGTCATTGTATTATTTCCTGTTGCTTCATAGCCTGTGTGACATAGCAGGGGGTCCTGAGTCTCACACAACACAGCGCCACCTAGTGAGCCTCACACATGCATTACACCTCCCATAGGATTGAATAGTAACCAAATGTCCAATGGGAGGACATTGCCTGGGAAAAGGGGAGGAGTCAGCTGATCACTGGGTCCCCATGGTAACACCCCTGCAGGAAGGTCCTGCGTGTGAGGAGTTAGAAGTGTGGAGTGTTAGGAGGAGGAGGTGAGGAGATAAGTGTGATGTCCTGTGAAGAAAGCAGTGAGTTTAGTGCAGGAATCTCAAGTCCTAGACAGGCCCAGGAAGGTTGGAGAGCTGACATACTCCAGCTATTCAGAAGATCCTGTCCCCTGTCTGCCTAGCCATCGCCCTGAAGGAAGTCAAGCATCATTATCTTGTCAGCATGAGACTGTGGAGAGAACATTCTGGAACACGTGCTCCATAGCCAGTATCACAGGATCCAGGGGCCAAGGCCAGACCTGTGGAATATCCTGCCACCCTGACTATTGCACCCCGAAACTCTGAGCTATCAGGACCACATAACGTGAGTGGGGAATATTATGTGCTAGTATCATGGTGGGCATCCTCCTATGAGCCAAATAGGAGCCCAGACGCACCTTAGGGCTGTAACACTGAAGTATAAGGGGCTAGGAACACCTTTCATCAAGTCTACCCTGCACCCCAGGACTTTGCTGTGTCACCAGGCGTACCCCGTTGTTTTGTATGGAAGAAACTGTTTAAGTATTTGTGCCTCCACACCCATGGAAGTAAAAGTTCAACTTTACAACCGTTTCTGTGTCTGACTCTGCACCGACAACATCAGGGCGCCCCAAACACCACCAGTCGGCACAGTATAGGGGAAGCACCCCGGGGGAACAATCACCACCAACATTTGTGCAGCCCCCTCATCACCGGTACCAGTGGTGGTAACGTGGGACAGCACCAGCGCTGCGCCCTCGTGCCCAGAGACCGTGACAAGTCTGCGCTGTTTGCACCCCGCAATCCCAACTGCAGCGTTACCTTCCATCTGGTCACCGCATAAGGATGAACAGATGACTGATAAGAAGGCTAAAAATATCTTTGCATTTTTAAATTGTATATGTCTAGTAAGAAAACATCCAAAAAACTCAATCAAGAATTTGCTGAGTTGTTTGATTCTACTAACTCCTCTAAGGGGGAACTTCAGACATCAGAATCAGATTCAGACATGGCGATTTCTGACGATAATTGTTTGTTTAAAAAAGAAAATTCTGTTAAGTTAAAATGTTAAAAAAAAAAAATAAAAAAAATCAAGGAAACAGGACATGTTGTCCCATCCTCTCTGGACAGGGAGAGTCTGTTTTATTTCCCCAAAAGAAAGTCTACAGTCCTTCCGGGGCATCCAGTCTTGAAATCCATTATGGAGATGGAGTGGAAATTTTCGGCTAAAAGATGCGAGCTTGGTTCTAGGTTTAAAACCGTGTACAGATTAGATCCTGGGGAATGTGAAGCTTGGGAAGAGCCAGCCAGAGTTGATCCAGAAGTTGCAAACCTCTCTAGAAAAACCTTTTATCCAGCAGATGATTCATATCTTCTTAAATATTCAATGGATCTCAGAGCTGACATTTTTCTTAAAAAAGCATATGTATCCTTAGCAGCAGGGTGTAACTACCGGGGTAGCAAAGGTAGCGGCTGCCACAGGGCCCGGGACATTAGGGGGCCTGGAGCCCTGTGGCATCCGCTACTGCGAACCCCACAAACCAGTGGCGTAGCGATTGCAGGGGGTGCGACCGCGACCGGACCCGGTAGGGTACGGGGCCCGCGGCCAGCTGGAGATGGCCAGCCCCAGGACCACTATGAAAGCGGTCGGGGAAAGCCTGGTTCTCCGACCGCTATACATACTGTTATTGGAAAGGGACCCTGGCATATTGCAGGCCCCTTTCCAATAGATGGCAGCCCAGGGGAGGTAACTGAAAATAATAAATACATATGCTCACCTCTCCTGGGCACAGCGTTCTCTCTGGCGCTCTTCCATCATGTGACTGAGGCCTGTGATTAGTCCCCAGCGATCACATGGGGCGCAGCCGCATAATGACGTCAGTGCACCCCCATGTGACCGCTGAGGCCCAATCACAGGCCTCAGCAGCGACGTTGGAAGAGGGTCTGAAGGCGCTGAAGACGGCAGGATGGAGCGAGGATGCCAAGGAAAAGTAAGACAAGGTGAGTATGAATGTTTGTTATTTTTAATCACCTTCCCTGGGATTCCGATTATTATACTCTGGGTGGGGCCCACTGTGGAGCATATACTACTGGGTGGGTGCCACTGCGGGGAGCATATTATACTGTGTGTGGGGGGAGCAATGTAGAGCATATAATGCTGTATGGGGGCCACTGTGGAGCATATAATGCTGTGTGGGGGCCACTGTTGAGCATATAATACTATTTGGAGCCACTGTTCAGCATATTTTACTGTTTGGGGACCCATAACCAGTTCGGGGGCGCCCCATGTCAAATGTTCGCCTTGGGGCCCAGCCGTTCCTAGTTACGCCACTGCTTAGCAGCTTTATCTAAAGCCACCACGGTAGCCATTCTTGTGTCCAGGGCTCTGAGAGTATGGTTATACCAGTTGGGAAAAACATAAGAGATATTCAAAATGGAATTTCAAGGGAAGAACTAATTGAGTAACTTTATTCACTTAAACTTGCTGCAGATTTTTCTTCTGATTTTCCCTTAGATACCTTAAGAATAGCTGCAAAGAATTTAGCAGCTACCAAGTATGTTCTATACCCTTTGAACCTAGAAGACTTTTTGGGGAAAAGTTAGGTCAGCTTTTGGAGGCTAATAAGAAGGCTAGAACCCTGGTCTTTCCACAGACCAATAGAAGCTTTAAGCGTCACCTGCGTTACAAGAGAAAATACCAATTGTTCCTGAAGAAAGGAAACAATAGACGAATTGATCATGGTAGACCATATCAAAAATTCAGAACCACTACTTCAGAAAAAAAAATCATTAAAATTTTTTTCCCAGCGTGGTGCAGCATCACCACAGACAAGTGGGTTCTGGATCTTACAGAAAAAGGTTATATAATAGAAATTCTCCTCAAACCAAAGGTTCATTTCCTTCAGAACGAGCAAGAAATTCCACATGTTTTTCCTCTTATACAAGAATTTTTTGGAAAAAAAAAAAGCCATAGAAGAAGAAGTCCCAGAAGAGGAACAATGTTTAATAAATGGAGTTTATTCAAGAATTTTTCCGGTTCCAAAGGTTGGTGATTCTTGGAGATTGATCATAGATCTCAGATCCCTAAAACGCTATGTGAATAAAATTCACTTCAAGATGGAAACAATAAGGACAGTTAAAGCAGCCTTACAAAAAAGCCAAGTCCTAGCATCCCTAGATCTGAAAGATGCATATGTACATGTTCCCATCCATCCTCTTTCAAGAAAATTCCTGAGTAGTCAATCATTTACAGTCAGTCACTACCAATTCAAAGTACTTCCTTTTGGTCTAACCTCCTCTCCAAGGGTCTTTACCAAAGTGGCAGTAGTAGTAGTAGTAGTAGCAGCTCTGAGATTTAAAGCAATTCAAGTTTTTCCTTATCTAGACGATTGGCTGATAGCTGCTCCATCGGTATCTCTTCTGAACAATCACATCAATGTAGTCATCATGCTGCTCAAGGAACTTGGATTCCAGATAATCCTTTTTTTTCGTCGGAAACAAAGTCGGACATGCAGGACTTCGTGTCCGACGAAAAAAAACGGCTTCGCAGCTCAGAGGGTGCAATCGGACACCCTCGCATTGCTTTAAAAACCCATTCAAATGAATGGGTTTTTAACCAATGCGTTGCTAACCTGTCTGTATCTGATGGCAATCCCGTTCGCCGAGATTTTCACTCGGATTGGCAACGGACGGACTGAAGCGCAGGTGTGAACCCACCCTAAACTGTGAGGAGTCCGACTTATTGCCAGAAACTTCAAAAATTTTTCTAGGCTGCATAATAAACACAGAAGTGCAAACGTTTTTTTCTTCCTCAAAAAAGAATTAAAAAAAAATCCAAGATGCATGCAGGAAGAATTCTAATCAAATCTCCACTATCTACGTTTCATCAAATCATGAAGACTTTGGGGATATTAGTAGCTTCAATAGACACAGTACCTTGGGCTATGGTACACAGCTGGAATCTTCAACACAATATGCTTCATCATTGGAATGAAAATATGAAGAGGATGTGTACAAAAATATGTTTAAACCAAGCCACAAAACAAGACCTAAAATGGTGGCTCAATCCATACAACCTAGAAAAAGGAAAGAGTTTCCAGTTCAAGGAGTCACTTATCATAACCACAGATGTCTCCCAGAAAGATTGGGGTGCTCATTTAGGACAAATTGGACAGATGTCTTTCTTCAAATTTTCAAGAGATGAAAGCTGTCAGGTTGGCACTGCTACACTTCAAAATATTAATCCAGGACAAACCTGTCCTAATTCAAACAGACAACCAGGTAGTGGCCAATTATTTGAACAAGCTATTGATGGAATGCAAGAAGATTTTTCAATTGGCTGAATCTGCCCTGCTGGACTTAAAAGCTCTGCATATAAAAGGATCTCTGAATACCAGGGTAGATCTTCTGAGCTGGAAGCTTCTCAGACCATCGGAGTGGGAATTGAATCCCAAATGTTTTCATCTCCTAACAGAAAGTTGGGGGAACGCCACAGATGTATTTGATGACAACCAGGAACAATGCACAACTTCTAGTATTCTGTTACCTAAATCCTTAACTACCCATATGCAGTGGACGCATTCTCCATGAATTAGAAACACAAATTTCTTTACGTCTTTCCTCCAGTCTAGATGATCCAGAGACTTCTGTAGAAAATATTGAAGGAAAGACCATCAGTAATAATAATAGAACTATTTTGGCCATGAAAGGCCTGGTTTCCTCTGTTATTGCAAATTTCGAACAGCAGGCATTGGCCTCTTCCCCAGTATCCAGATCTGCTAATTCAAAGAGGCTTGTTCCATCCAGAACTGTACAAACTCCATCTCTGTCTGGTTTGTGAAGGGTCAAGACTGAAAGATACATGATTGTTATATCAGTAATTAATACTTTATTGGTAGCCTGTAATGACTCTATAAATAAGACATCATAAAATATGGTCTAAATTCTCTTCCTGTCTCAGCAATTCAGAATTTCATTCAGTAGAAATACTGAGTGTTCTGCAATTCCTGCAAGATGGCTTTCAAAAAGGCCTTAAGTATAACACTCTTAAAGTATACATGACAGCAATCAATTCTATGACAGATGGGAAATTTTCTGGCCATCCCTTAGTATCAAGATTTTTCAAAGCAATTAGGAACCTGAGGCCGGAAGTTATACCTCCTGTACCTGTCTGGGATTTATCTGTTGTTCTATATGCCTTGACATCTCATCCATTTGAATCCATTCAGGACATCGACCTTAAATGGTTATCATGTAAAGTAGCTTTTCTAGTAGCAATTACATCTGCTAAGAGACTGGGAGAACTACAGGCCTTATCTTCAAAAAGACCGTACCTAAGAATTCTGCCCAATGGGGTTCTTTTGAGAACTTTTATACCTAAAGTTTCTTCTTTTCAGAGTATCAATAAAGAATCCTTCCAACCAGTCTTCTATCCAAACCCTGAGATGGAAGAACAAATATGTTTTCACAATTTAGATGTTAAGAGAGCTATTCTGGCCTAACTGGATAAAACCAAGAATTTCAAGAAAGAAAAAAAAACAATTCGTACTTTTTTCAGGCACTAGGAAAGGGATGAAATCCTCTAAAGACACATTTTCCAGATGGATCAAGTCCACTATTTTTTAAGCATACAGATTAGCAAACCGCTCTTTGTCATCTGCACCAAAGACACATTCTACACGTTCCACAGCAGCTTCATGGGCTGAAAATGCACAAATATCTATCCTGGATATTTGTAATGCTGCTTCTTGGAGCGCCTCTTCTACATTCATCAAACATTATCGTCTGGACATCCACTCTGAGGGTCCTGCCTTTGGCACAGCAGTACTTAATACAGTTATCAAATGATGATCTTCCTCCCCCTTAGTTAACTAGCGAAATCCCATCTGTGCGCCGCAGAACCAATAAGAAATACAAAATTGGGTCTTACCTGAAATTTTGGTCCTATTCCTGTCTGTTTTACAGACTATGCTCACTGGACCAAAGAATGGGGCCGCGGAAGCATGGCCAGTGCACGGGTCATCGGAGTGCTGTCCAATCACAGCTGGCGACACGCACACGGTCCTATGCATACCGCCTAAAGCTCACTACTACCCATGTAACCCCATCTGTCCAGTCTATGTAATAAAAAAAATCCTGCACTAAATGAAAAAGGTATTTGTCTTTTATCACTCAAAAACCTATTACCTATTTTACAGACGTGAACAAAATTGTTGGTACCCCTCGTTTAATGAAAGAAAAACTCACAATGGTCATAGAAATAACTTGAATCTGACAAAAGTAATTTGCCAAACTACATGTTGACAAGCCACAAAGCTTCTGGGAGAATGTCCTATGGACAGATGAGACAAAAATTGAAATTTTTGTCAAGGCACATCAGCTCTATGTTCACAGATGGAAAAATGAAGCATATCTTGAAAAGAACACTGTCCCTACTTTGAAATATGGAGGAGGCTCTGTTATGTTCTGGGGCTGCTTTGCTGCATCTGGCACAGGGTGTCTTGAATCTGTGCAGGGTACAATGAAATCTCAAGACTATCAAGGGATTCTAGAGAGAAATGTGCTGCCCAGTGTCAGAAAGCTTGGTCTCAGTCGCAAATCATGGGTCTTGCATCAAGATAATGACCCAAAACACACAGCTAAAAACGCCCAAGAATGGCTAAGAGGAAAACATTGGACTATTCTGAAGTGGCCTTCTATGAGCCCTGACCTAAATCCTATTGACAGTCTCATTGACAGTTACAGGAATCATTTAATTGCAGTGATTACCTCAAAAGGTTGTGCAACAAAATATTAAGTTAAGGGTACCATAATTTCTGTCCAGGCCTGTTTCATGAGTTTTTTTTTTTTGTTTTTTTTTAATTCTGTTGAAGCATGGTTGAAAAGCAATGTCTTACTTTCATTTGTTCATTTTCATAGACTTTCTATATATTATTACTTTTGTCAGATTCAAGTTATTTATGTGGCCATTGTGGGTTTTTCTTTCATTACACGAGGGGTACCAACAATTTTGTCCACGTGTGTATATCAGGGTAGATGAAGTTGATCATAATTTCCTCATTATTCCTAGCCTACTCCTCTATTTGTTCCATTAGTAACTGTTCTAATTCCTGCGTTATATTTAGAGACTTACAACACACCTCTATTAGTATTTTTACCACTATGTCATATTGAGCATTGAAGCTTCTATTTCTTCTTTAGTCTTGTTGTTGAGGATCTTGGCATTAGTGTACATGCATTTTAAGGGTAAATTCACAGAGTCTTTTGCATGTGGACTTTTGAGGTGGAATCCGTCTCAAAAAACACCTCACAACTCTCCCATTCACTCCAATGGAAATCAGGCAGATTTATTCCTCTAGCTGATTTTTCAGCTAGAGAAAAAAAAAAGAAAAATCATGACCTATCTTTAGGTGGATTTGCCTTGCAACTCCTTTGAAATGAAAGGGAGGCAGAAAAATTGCTAGCTGTTTTTGAAGCCTTTTTTTTTAGCGAAAACAGCTTTTTTTCTGCCTCCGATTTGATTCAATTGGGATTCCCACGTGTTTATATATCTTCCCAGGGAGGCACTTTTCTAGCCTAATGCTGATATCTCAGGATCGGTTAGGGCTATGAAGATGATCTTGGATTCATTTTAAAGAAGAGAATCTAATGTTTAAAATTATACCAAGATCATCATCATTATAGATCCAGAGCGATTCGCTGGTGAAAACGCTATTCAGCATTGAGATCCCAATGCAGATCTCAATTACCGACAGCGTTTTTAACAGCAGATCGCTCCGATTCTGTAAGGACTGTCATGATGATACTATTATTTTAAAGATGAGATTATCTTCTTTAAAATGAATCCAAGCTCATATTCATAGCCCTAACGGATCCTGAGATATGGGGCTCTAAAGTGTCCTCCCCCTCCAGCAGCATCTTGGAGCTGCATGTAAAAGGGAGAAGGAGGAAGGAGCAGAGCTGCAGACTGCAGAGACAATGATAACTCATCATCGTCTGTGCATAACCTGTATGTGACCCCAGAGGGAGGGGTAGCATGGACTTCTGTCCATGTTATCCCTTCTCCTATCAATCAGAGAGCATACTTTACTTTTGCTCTCCGATTGTCACAAAGTGGGATAATGTAATACCCCTCTAAGTCTAATCACAGGGGTATTCTTCTGCAATACCCCTCTGAACATAACAAGGAAGTTTATTGGCGCTATGACCCAGATGTTTACCATTGTCCTGGTCGCAGCACCAAAAGAGTTGCACCAAACACTTACACAAAACATAGACCAAGACATCAATAAAGTTCACATTTGACCCTATCCCTGTCCTGTCCATACCTGATCTTTATAGAGTAAAATACGCCAACCACCTATCTGGCGATATCTGTTACACGCTAAAATAATAGCAATAATGATCATCACTAGAGATGAATGTATAAGTTTCAATTTTTATAGGGGGATAGAAAATTATATTCTTATGTAAGCTCCTATTTAATTTGCATGCACAAAATTGGTGGCTGCATTTCTGTGATTTTGGTGTTTTCTTCAACACTTGCAAATATATATATGTGTGGTATGTATGAATTCCTCACATCTTGCAGTTTCTTGAAAATTACATTTTGTTTGCAGAAAGGGATTGCTTGAGCATGTACTTTAGTGGCAAATGTTGAGCAATTTTTGCTTGTAATCTTTGTTTGCTGCAAAGTTGCATGAAGGTGGTTGTATATATGAAATATTAAGTTGTGTTTTTATATACGGTATGCTGTGCAATCTCAAAAAAAGTTAGATTTTGTTATCAGTCACAATTTGCTATGTACAGTATATATTTTTAACATGTTAGTAAATAACAGCAAAATACTGCTTATCTTCTGCATCAGTGTTTTTGAGAGCATGAACTCTTGTTGTACTTGATGTTTGCGGTACACCTTGCGATTTGTGTACAGTCATGGCCAAAAGTTTTGAGAATGACACAAATATTATATTTTCACATGATCTGCTGCCCTCTGGTTTTTATGTGTGTTTGTCAGATGTTTTTATCACATACAGAAATATAATTGCATTCATATTATGAGTAACAGAAGCTTATATTGACAGTTAGAATGAGTTAATGCAGCAAGTCAATATTTGCAGTGTTGACCCTTCTTCTTCAGGACCTCTGCAATTCTCCCTGGCATGCTCTCAATCAACTTCTGGACCAAATCCTGACTGATAGCAGTCCATTCTTGCAGAATCAATGCTTTAATTTTGTCTGAATTTGTTGGTTTTTGTTTGTCCACCCGTCTCTTGATGATTGACCACAAGTTCTCAATGGGATTAAGATCTGGGGAGTTTCCAGGCCATGGACCCAAAATCTCTATGTTTTGTTCCCTGAGCCATTTAGTTATCACCTTTGCTTTATGGCAAGGTGCTCCATCATGCTGGAAAAGGCATTGTTGAGCGCCAAACTGCTCTTGGACGGTTGGGAGAAGTTGCTCTTGGAGGACATTCTGGTACCATTCTTTATTCATGGCTGTGTTTTTAGGCAAGACTGTGAGAGAGCCGATTCCCTTGGCTGAGAAGCAACCCCACACATGAATGGTTTCAGGATGCTTTACAGTTGGCATGAGACAAGACTGGTGGTAGCGCTCACCTCTTCTTCTCCGAATAAGCTGTTTTCCAGATGTTCCAAACAATCGAAAAGGGGATTCATCAGAGAAAATGACTTTACCCCAGTCCTCAGCAGTCCACTCCCTGTACCTTTTGCAGAATAACAGTCTGTCCCTGATGTTTTTTCTGGAGAGAAGTGGCTTCTTTGCTGCCCTCCTTGAGACCAGGCCTTGCTCCAAGAGTCTCCGCCTCACAGTGCGTGCAGATGCACTCACACCTGCCTGCTGCCATTCCTCAGCAAGCTCTGCACTGCTGGTAGCCCGATCCCGCAGCTGAAACACTTTTAAGAGACGGTCCTGCCGCTTGCTGGTCTTTCTTGGGCGCCCTGGAGCCTTTTTGGCACCAATGGAACCTCTCTCCTTGAAGTTCTTGATGATGCGATAGATTGTTGACTGAGGTGCAATCTTTCTAGCTGCAATACTCTTCCCAGTTAGGCCATTTTTGTGCAGTGCAATGATGACTGCACGTGTTTCTTTAGAGATAACCATGGTTAACAGAAGAGAAACAATGATGGCAAGCACCAGCCTCCTTTTAAAGTGTCCAGTGGTGTCATTCTTACTTAATCATGACAGATTGATCTCCAGCCCTGTCCTCATCAACACCCACACCTGTGTTAATGGAGCAATCACTGAAATGATGTTAGGTGGTCCTTTTAAGGCAGGGCTGCAATGATGTTGAAATGTGTTTTGGGCGATAAAGTTCATTTTCTAGGCAAATATTGACTTTGCAAGTAATTGCTGTTAAGCTGATCACTCTTTATAACATTCTGGAGTATATGCAAATTGCCATTAGAAAAACTGAAGCAGTAGACTTTGTAAAAATTAATATTTGTATCATTCTCAAAACTTTTGGCCATGACTGTACACCTTGATCTATTATTTTAAATGTGTTTTGTGTGTGAATGTAAGATTGAAAATGAGTTTTAGGTGCAGATATGTTTTAGTGCATTTTTACAAAAAATGAGTTGTGTTTGTCACAAAGTTACATGAAGGTGGTAGACAGCATACTGTTTGGTATTTCTGGTCTTTGTGAGAGATCTGTGCTCCTAAATGCTTTGTTTAATTATTGCAGATTTGGTATATACTGTAGTTTTGGTCACTTTATATAGGAATAAGAGTGCCATATAACAAACTCTGTTTGATGTCATCTTCCAAATTCCGTTGAAGCCTTTCTTCTAATATTATGGTTTCTTCTTTGTATTGCATGTTGGTTACTTCTTGTTTAACTGCACAATTTGTGGTTTAGAATTTGTTCTATTTCACAACTTGTGGTGAACACAACACAGAATTAAAAGCCATAACATTTATAGACATATAAAAAGGATGTGCTTCAGCCTACAAAGTTTAAGTTATTTAATGGTTTGTGCAGAAATATTCTTGGTATGAAGAACACCTTTATCAAAATAAAAATACTGGTTACCATACCTATATTCTCAAAATGGAGTGAGCAGTGGTGTTTTAGCAATATTTTATTTTATTCCAAATATTTTAGACTGCATTTAAGTTCTGTATGTACTACCATTCCCAACCAGGGGCGCAACTACCTGGGTAGCAGCGGTACCGGCTGCCAGAGGGCCCGGGACATTCGGGGGCCCCAATACTTTTTTTTTTTTTTTAATAGGCCCCTGAGTATAATGATCAGAGGGCCAGAGGAGGTGAGGGAACATAAAAAATACTTTTACTTACCTCTTCTACGCTCCACAGGCTTTGGACCTGTTTGGTGACATCACATGGGCTGGGCCTGCATCATTATGTGTCACGACGCCGGCCTGGCTCACTCGAGATCTGGTCCAACATTGAAGATGGCCGAAGTAGCAGGGAGTGCGCTGGAGCCAGGAACAGGTAGGTAACATTGTTCTTATTGATTGTATCCTCCCCTGGGTCTCCGATCATTATACTCTGGGGTCTGAAAAGACCCCAGAGTATAATAATCGTTCATGGGTGGTCCACAATGGGGCATAAGACTGCGTGCAGGGGCCACTATGGGGCATAAGACTGCGTGCAGGGGCCACTATGGGGCATAAGACTGCGTGCAGGGGCCACTGTGGGGCATAACATGTCAAATGTTCGCCTTGGGGCCCAGCCATTCCTAGTTACGCCTCTGTTCCCGACCTATTCACAAAAGCAAATATAGCACCACTGGTGTCAATAATCTCCCTCAATATCACAACTAATAGACTCGCCAAAATACACCATTATCAGAGGATTGCAAAACTGTTGTTCTCTGATATCAGCCATTATCAGAGGACAGTACTCACATGACCCATATTAGCCAACAGATGCTTGCAGGTCCTTCACTCTTAATAGTCTCACTCACATACACCACTATCAGAGGATTTCAGCACTCACTATTTTTCTCTGTTACCAGCTATTATCACAGGACAGCATTCACAGGACCCATATTATCCAATAGAAGCTTGCAGGTCCTTCACTCTTAATAGTCTTGCTGACATGCAGAATTAACATAGGATTGCACCAGTCACTATTGTTCTCTATTATCAGCCATTATCAGACAACAGCATTCACGTGACCCATGTTGGTCAATATACAGTGGGTACGGAAAGTATTCAGACCCCTTTAAATTTTTCACTCTTTGTTTCATTGCAGCCATTTGCTAAAAGCAAAAAAGTTCATTTTATTTCTCATTAATGTACACTCAGCACCCCATCTTGACAGAAAAAAACAGAAATGTAGATATTTTTGCAAATTTATTAAAAAAGAAAAACTGAAATATCACATGGTCATAAGTATTCAGACCCTTTGCTGTGACACTCATATTTAACTCACATGCTGTCCATTCCTTCTGATCCTCCTTGAGATGGTTCTACTCCTTCATTGGAGTCCAGCTGTGTTTAATTAAACTGATTGGACTTGATTAGGAAAGGTATACACCTGTCTATATAAGACCTCACAGCTCACAGTGCATGTCAGAGCAAATGAGAATCATGAGGTCAAAGGAACTGCCCAAGGAGCTCAGAGACAGAATTGAGGCAAGGCACAGATCTGGCTAAGACATATGAAAGCCCGCATAGAGTTTGTCAAAAAACACATGAAGAATTCCCAGACTTTGAGAAATAAGATTCACTGGTCTGATCAGACGAAGATTGAATTTTTTGGCGTTAATTCTAAGCGGTATGCGTGGAGAAAACCAGGCACTGCTCATCACCTGCAGCACTATTATCACTATTGTTATCTGTTATCACCCATTATCAGAGGACAGCACTCATTTAACCCGCATACACTCAAGCACTGTTTTCTGTTATCAGCCATTTTTAGAGGATTGTATCCATTGGATAGATAAAGTTACTTCATGCCATTACACCATGGGATTTGTTGCAAGATATGGGCTGTATTATACCAATAGAAAATTGGCCTTCTTCTGGTGCAGTCTGGTTGTTATCTGCCAGTAGCAAGTAATAAACTTTAAAACATAATCCTACATGGCAAGGTACAGTGGAGCAGTTGTATATATCAACCAATCAGATTAGTACTTTCATTTTCAAAGGGGCCTTGGACAGATGACAGCTGACATCAGTTTGGTTGCTGTCTCATTTTACTTTTCCACCACTTTAGATAAATCATTCCTTATTACATTTTATGCTTTTTCAGCAAATACTAAAGTTTTTAGTCATAACCCTTTAAGAGAGGCTGCAGTTGTCAGGTGATCTAACTGACTTTGGTGGAATCCTTTGCACCCACACTTCACACTCAGACAACACTGGGTATTTTATCTATTTTTTTGACATATTTTAAAGTAATATCTAGCCACTGTATTTTCACTGTATAGTCTAAAGAACATCAACAAATATTTTGTTAAAAATGAAACATTGCAAAATTGCTTTGCATGAATCCAGTCTAAAGGGAGGGATTTTGGAAATACATTGTTAAGCTGCTCATACTACAGTGTTTAAAGTGGCATCCACAGGAAGCTTCGGAACATTAATTGTTAGCCTGGATTCACACTACCGATGTTAATGTCCGTTGCATGACTTTTTCAACTATAAGAAAAGTAAACAAACATGATGGACCACAGCATCTGTCAGGTTATTTACATTAGTGTCAATGGCTACGAACACAGAACACTGTGTGTGAACACACTCAGTCTGTGTCCGTTTTCTGCCACAGTTAATGTCCGTTGCTATCATCCTGTGACGGAAGACAGTAACGGACATTAATGACAGTAGTGTGAACCCAGCCTTAGATGGAATGAGACTGTTGTAACCCAACCCAGCATAATATTCATTACTAGACATCAATGCCTTGATTGTATTATCTAGGCTCCACAATGTTAAGCCTGAGTGACAAGTTTTGCACAGTTGACTGGCAGGCAGGAGCTGAATGCGTCACACAACCCAAACAATAGGTTATGAAATATTTCTCTCACTGGGAATATAGAAGAGCTGCAGTCTGGCTGGCATTTACATCATACTTACCAACTGTTGAGAAGAGACATTGGGGAAATTCTGAAAAAAGGGTATACAAAGGCTTGAATTTTGGACACCTCATTTGAAAAGGATACACCCCTACCCTACAGCATATGAATAGCATACAATATATAGTAACCCCTTTGTTACACCACAAAATGTACACAGACCCTAAATAAATAAAGGCCTCCTAAAAACACATCTCAGAGCAGTCCACAAAACAAATATAGACCATCAACTGAAACCCACTAAACAAATTCAGGCACATTATATCCCATACTGTAAATACAGCTCTGAGAGCCTCAGGACTTGCTAGGCTCAAGACCACTCACTGGGCGCTTGCAAGCTCATTTGCATATGTACAGTCATGGCCAAAAGTTTTGAGAATGACACAAATATTATATTTTCACATGATCTGCTGCCCTCTGGTTTTTATGTGTGTTTGTCAGATGTTTTTATCACATACAGAAATAGAATTGCATTCATATTATGAGTAACAGAAGCTTATATTGACAGTTAGAATGAGTTAATGCAGCAAGTCAATATTTGCAGTGTTGACCCTTCTTCTTCAGGACCTCTGCAATTCTCCCTGGCATGCTCTCAATCAACTTCTGGACCAAATCCTGACTGATAGCAGTCCATTCTTGCAGAATCAATGCTTTCATTTTGTCTGAATTTGTTGGTTTTTGTTTGTCCACCCGTCTCTTGATGATTGACCACAAGTTCTCAATGGGATTAAGATCTGGGGAGTTTCCAGGCCATGGACCCAAAATCTCTATGTTTTGTTCCCTGAGCCATTTAGTTATCACCTTTGCTTTATGGCAAGGTGCTCCATCATGCTGGAAAAGGCATTGTTGAGCGCCAAACTGCTCTTGGACAGTTGGGAGAAGTTGCTCTTGGAGGACATTCTGGTACCATTCTTTATTCATGGCTGTGTTTTTAGGCAAGACTGTGAGAGAGCCGATTCCCTTGGCTGAGAAGCAACCCCACACATGAATGGTTTCAGGATGCTTTACAGTTGGCATGAGACAAGACTGGTGGTAGCGCTCACCTCTTCTTCTCCGAATAAGCTGTTTTCCAGATGTTCCAAACAATCGAAAAGGGGATTCATCAGAGAAAATGACTTTACCCCAGTCCTCAGCAGTCCACTCCCTGTACCTTTTGCAGAATATCAGTCTGTCCCTGATGTTTTTTCTGGAGAGAAGTGGCTTCTTTGCTGCCCTCCTTGAGACCAGGCCTTGCTCCAAGAGTCTCCGCCTCACAGTGCGTGCAGATGCACTCACACCTGCCTGCTGCCATTCCTCAGCAAGCTCTGCACTGCTGGTAGCCCGATCCCGCAGCTGAAACACTTTTAAGAGACGGTCCTGCCGCTTGCTGGTCTTTCTTGGGCGCCCTGGAGCCTTTTTGGCACCAATGGAACCTCTCTCCTTGAAGTTCTTGATGATGCGATAGATTGTTGACTGAGGTGCAATCTTTCTAGCTGCAATACTCTTCCCAGTTAGGCCATTTTTGTGCAGTGCAATGATGACTGCACGTGTTTCTTTAGAGATAACCATGGTTAACAGAAGAGAAACAATGATGGCAAGCACCAGCCTCCTTTTAAAGTGTCCACTGGTGTCATTCTTACTTAATCATGACAGATTGATCTCCAGCCCTGTCCTCATCAACACCCACACCTGTGTTAATGGAGCAATCACTGAAACGATGTTAGGTGGTCCTTTTAAGGCAGGGCTGCAATGATGTTGAAATGTGTTTTGGGGGATAAAGTTCATTTTCTAGGCAAATATTGACTTTGCAAGTAATTGCTGTTAAGCTGATCACTCTTTATAACATTCTGGAGCATATGCAAATTGCCATTAGAAAAACTGAAGCAGTAGACTTTGTAAAAATTAATATTTGTATCATTCTCAAAACTTTTGGCCATGACTGTACATAGATTTCAGCCTATTCCATGGCAATGAGGAGACCAGGATCAGACAGGATTAAGTGAATGTAATGAAAATGTAAGAGTGTAATAGGCCACATAAAAGAGGTATCGAAGTCCTTCTCCCCCGTTACAGAAGAATCCAAGCAAGACCCTCAGACATCAGCAGAAAAAAAATCAGAGCTGTGTAAGGAAAGATAGAAACTTCTTTAAAGAACCTTCAAGAACTGGTCATGAAGGTCTGTCTATATCAATTTTATATAGGAGCCTTATATTGATAGACCATATATATATATACTGTATTTACAGGAGTCGAATGCAAACTATGCATTTAAGTAAATAACTCAATTATTAATTATACAATACTAAAAGTGGTGCCACACTAAAGTGCTGGATGAAGCTATAGCCAGTCCTTAGACAGCCTGTGCTTTTATTTCTTAATCAATGAAACACCAATTCATTTCAACTGGATATTATTACAGACTGTGCAGTACCAGCAAAACTACAGTGCCAGTGATGATATACTGGTGAAATTAATCAATGTTTCATTTACTAAGAAGTGAAAACACTGGCAGCTACAGCTGCGTCCAATACATGATGTGGTGTGGTATAATATAAAATGTTTGTAGCCCAAATGTAAAAATTAAAGGACAGGGAAGGGTTAAAATAACACGTATTCATACACGCCTGTCCACCCCGGCCACAGCTCCCTGTTTTTCTATTCCAGCATTCCAACAATGATGTGTCTCGTCCCCCACATGAGCGCAGGAGCTAGTCACTGGCTTCAGTGGTTATGTGCAGGGGGTCTGACGCATCATCGGTGCAGAGGTTCTGGTTCCATACTTATGTTCTTACGTTTTTGGTGTTGCCTTAAACTTTCGTAAAGGGGTTGTCCAGTATAAATTTTTATTTTAATATGTGTTTCCCCAACTTTGTAATATACTTGCATTTTCTATCCTGCTGCAGTATCCTGTTCTGAAAATCGGTCACGTGTCCTGGCTCACAATTAGTAATTCCACTGACATTGCTGGGACTATCTGTAAATACATTTCCAGACACGGGACGTCACAGGCTGCCAATCCAGCACCGCCTCTTCCTAATGCACAGTATGGCTGGAATGGAAAACAGGAAGAGGGTGCAAGTGAGAAAGGACGGGGGGGGGGGGGGGGTGAGTGAGAAAGGGAGGGGTAGCGAGTGAGAAAGGGAGGAGGAGTGAGTCAGCTCTGAGTGCAGACCAAAGAATCATGGGATTTGTAGTAAAAGCACACAAAAGGAAAATGCAGATGTAAACTAATGCAGAGGATGCCTGGAGCTCCCAGAAAATACAGAAATTGTTCAAAACTCTGCTAAAGGTATTTGAGTGCATTTATTAACCTTTTAATAACACTAACAGATCTTTTTTGAAAATTGACTTTCTAGCTGGAAAACCCCTTTAAGTGTCCCTTAACTTAGAAAGTTCACTGAAAGTTAAAGGGGATGTCCGGGATAAAATGTAATTCCTACACTAATCTAAACACCCTCCCCCTACCTACTTTCTAAATTACATAATTTATAAAAAAAAAAAATGTATATTTACCCATATCCCTGGGGCAGTCATGTGACAACCCCAGGGACATTTCCTGGTTATCCGGTGACTTTCCGTTTCACCGTTTCTGGAAAAGGAACGTCACTAATACTCCCCCCCCCTCCACCCCATCATACTTATCTGTGTTCCTTTCAGACTTCCACCTGTGGGACGGCTCCTCCCTCTTTTCTGACTCTGCCGATGTGCACAATAGTCCCATCATAGGTAAGTATGATGAGGTGGGGGGGGCTGAGTTTATTGGGAAGGGCTAGTAGTGGGTGGGATAGCTAGAGAGACAGGGAGGGGGTGTGAATGGGAGGGGGAGGTAGTGAGAGTGAGATAATGTGAGTCAGCCTACAAGTCATCCTGCAAGTACCATGATGCATAAGCTAAGACAGCAGGAAGCTACACCATGTAAACAAATGCAGAAAATGCCAGGAGCTCCCAGAGAAACACAGAAATCACTCAAAACACTGCTAAAGGTATTTGGGTGCACTTATTAACCCATTAATAGCACTAAGACCTTTTTAAAAAAAACATTTTTTGCCCAAAACCCCTTTAATCCTACAAGTAGGATGCAACCAACTTAAAGGTATTTTCCCATCTCCCTCTCCCACTAGTTTGCCTGCTGCCTCTTTACACTTCCTGTATTGTTCAGCAAGCTGGTGGCCGAGTTTTTCCTGTTTCATAGGACAATATGAAGCATCTCTGTAGATATAGACATTTCCTTTACAATGAAAGGTTACTTATTTATTTAAGGTTATATTTATCATTACTAAAAAACTATAATAATGCACATCAAATAATATGCACAGTAAATTATTACATTATACAGGTTTGGAGAGAAAAAAAATTACATCCTACCAAGGCAGACAAGAGAATTGCAGTAAACTCAATGTTATCTTTGTGTTTACATAGAGAGACAGCCACACTGTCCAAGCTTTTATCAGCAAACTACAATTAACTGACCTGATTGCTTAGAGAAAAGAGCAGGAGACAACAGCTCTGAAAGTAATCTAGAGAACTCAGTCCCCCTCCACTCCAGAGAGCAGTGAGTCACCTCAACCGTCCTATAATGCTAGATAAGGAGAGATACAGCTCAGGGATCAAGGAAAAGATGTGTAAACAATGGGGGAAGAATAATTTCACATAGCAGGCAAATGAAGCAGCATTGGTAAAGCAATGTATTTAGGAAAACTCTGGAATTTACATAAACTAGCAGTTTAAATATGATATTTTAGATGGGAATATCCCTTTAAGTGTTAATTTGATCTCTCCATATTAGCTGTCTATACTTGTTTCTAAGATAGTGATGCAAAGTATAGTTTTCTGTCTCTGTGTTTCACATCTTCACAGCTCTGTCTCTGCTGTGTCTTGTTACCAGGCTGATAACTGTTTCCACATTAATGTCTAAAATTGTTTATGGACCATTGATCTCAAAAAAGTAATGAGTTTTGGCATGACCTTTAATTTGTTCTTGTGGTGGATAAATCTTTTCTGAATATATTAAAATTAGCCCATGCTTTTGAAAAAAACCTGCTCTGTAAACATTTTATTCCACATGGCATATCAGACAAAGTTACTGATGCACCCACAGAGTATCATGGACCAACATATGTACAACCTGCAAAGTAAAAACAACATATACACAGTATATACAGCTACATAAAAACAAAGGGGAAGATGTATGAATTCCAGCTTGGCACTGTAATAGGATGCCACCATTGCAACAAGTCGGTTCATGAAATTCCTTACCTCCTAGATATTCTATGATCAACTATGAATGGGGTTAAAAAAAATATAAGCATTTAGGAACCACAGCAACTCACTGGCAGATGTCAAAAAGCTACAGACTGGGTCAATGAGTCCTGAAGTGCATAGTGAATATAAGTAACTTTTGCTGACCCAATAACTGAAGAGACCCAAACCTCCTCTGGCATTAACATCCACACACATCTAAAATGTCAAGAGCTTCATGGAATGGGTCTCTATGGATGATCAAGTACATGAAGGCTCTATACCATGAAGCAAAATGTGCAGAGTCAGATGGAATGGTGTAAAGCACATTGCCATTGGACTCGGAAATAGGTTTCTCTATTTGACATTCTGACACGTCTGGGTTTGGCAAATGCCAAGAGAATGTTAAAGGAAGTCTATCACTTCCCCCAGCTACTTTAAACTGCTCCCATAGTGCTGTACATGCTGTTAGCAGAATAAAAACGATAACCTTTCTTATATTTCAGAATCCTAGAGATGTAGAGAAAAAGCACGTTTAACTGCCACTGCCCAGGGGGATGAGCTGAATGCAGGATGGGCGTGTTTAGTGACGATGCAGCAGTGCTCAGTAATAGAAGAAAACTCCCCCTATGTTCTGAGATCCTCATTTAAATAATGAATAAAAGTGCTTTTTCTCTGCATCCCTGGGGCTCTAAAACATAAAGGTATCGTTTTTATTCTGCTAACAGCATCTACAGCACTATGGGAGTGGTTTAAAGTAGCTGGGGCAAGTGATAGACTCCCTTTAAGAGCTGGTTGCATTGTGCCAACGGTAAATAAGAAGGGATAATGTTATGGGGTTGTTTTTCAGTAGTTGGCATAGGGCACATGGTTTCAGGAAAGTTGGCAAGCCAGGTCCTCTCATCCAGTATTAGTATCTGACTTCACAAATGCTCTTGTGGATGAATGGGTAAAAATTCCCACAGATATACTTCAAAATCTTGTAGAATGTCTTTGCAGAAGAGTGAAAGCTGTTTCAGAAGCCTATGGATTTTGAATGGGATGCCAAAAAAGTTCCTGTAGGTGTAATGTGTAGTTGTCCCAATACTTTTGTCCATAGTGTACGTACAAGGCAAAACAATTAAGGTGCAGCTGTCTTTTAATTTTAGTTTTTTTTGTAAATAAATAGTTCCGCTGAATATAAGAAACTTTGTTATATATCTTATCAGAGGTAAATGCTTCTATATGCTATTATCAACTCCTGTCCTGCCTGCTAAACTGTTCAAACACTGCTTTGTCCTGTCTTTACTGAAGAAACAGTACCATTTATAGAACTCTTTGGAGAGCGGAGGAGGAAGAATAGTGAGAAGCAGAGAGCAGATACAGCAAGGTTTCTATCTTACCAGAGCTATATTCACATCTGTACTTCCTGCAAAAACCTTCTGGAAAACTGTTAGAAATCTGCTATTAAAGTGCTAGAAATATGCTAGACACTGTGCTTCTTTGTCTCTCTTTAGGCCCCTCCCTCTACCCTCTGACCTGATCTGTCTGTGAGTCTTCAGTGTAGATGGATTTTTCAATGAATTGAGAAATTTTGCATGAAGGAAACGACCTGATAGTAGGATATATTTTTCCTCTGAAAAAATATATTATGGCTGTTATACATACCTCCCAACTTTCAAAGGACTAAATGAGGGACAGAACGTATAGTAAGACCTACCCCCCGCTTCCACTTTGGCTCTGCTCATTCCCATCCAAGTCTCTTTGTGCCTCCACACAATATAGCACCCCTATAGTGGCTCTGACACACTATGCCCCCACAGTATGTATATTAATAAAAAACCACAATACTTCTGTTCTCTCCTGTTTCTGCTGCCAAAGACTTCAGGAAGCAGCCACCACATTGGGGCTAATCTGCACCCTGAATCTGGGACAGTTGGGAGGTATATACTCTAATATTTCTGTATTGGAGTGTATAATACTAAATCAGTGATCAGAAGATTTCCTATTGGCACAAAAAATGTAAATTGAAAAAAAAGTATTAAAAAAATTAAAAAAAATAACCCCCTCAATATACCCATTTTCTTATAAATAATATAAAAAAATATAAAAAAAATATATAAACAACATACATTTGGTATGCCTCTAAGAAGATGGCAATGCAAAAACAATTGATTTTTTTCCCTAAATGGATTTTTATTCTAAGATAGATAGATAGATACTAGCATCAGGACCCCGCGTCGCACGGGTATATTTCATTTGTTTTTGTGTAGTGGCCCCTTAAGAATAGGTTGGTTGCTATGGAAACCTGTTGTAAAGCTGTGTGTATGTGAAGACTGAAGAACCTGCTAGTTTCCATTGGTCCATAAGCGTCATGTGATCATGTGTATTTCAGTTTGGATACCAGTGAAAAACCTGCATTCGGTTGTTACCTGGAGTAAAGCTGTGTGTATGTGACCTTGTGTAACAGTGTCATCCACAGCGCCCTGCCCCTTTAAAGCTGACCTACAGCAGTGAAGAAACATGGCGGGGTTGTTATGGAAACCTAAGCAACATATCCTGCTGTATCCTAAAAACCAAAAGGAGAGAGTGTCAGTGCAATAATGGACACTGCACGAACAGCTCTGCTACACCTCTACGTGCGCGCTGCACGAACAGCCCTGCTACACCTCTACGTGCGCGCACCGCACACAGCCCTGCTACACCTCTACGTGCGCGCACCGCACACAGCCCTGCTACACCTCTACGTGCGCGCACCGCACACAGCCCTGCTACACCTCTACGTGCGCGCACCGCACACAGCCCTGCTACACCTCTACGTGCGCGCACCGCACACCGCCCTGCTACACCTCTACGTGCGCGCACCGCACACCGCCCTGCTACACCTCTACGTGCGCGCACCGCACACCGCCCTGCTACACCTCTACGTGCGCGCACCGCACACCGCCCTGCTACACCTCTACGTGCGCGCACCGCACACCGCCCTGCTACACCTCTACGTGCGCGCACCGCACACCGCCCTGCTACACCTCTACGTGCGCGCACCGCACACCGCCCTGCTACACCTCTACGTGCGCGCACCGCACACCGCTCTGCTACACCTCTACGTGCGCGCACCGCACACCGCCCTGCTACACCTCTACGTGCGCGCACCGCACACAGCCCTGCTACACCTCTACGTGCGCGCACCGCACACCGCCCTGCTACACCTCTACGTGCGCGCACCGCACACCGCCCTGCTACACCTCTACGTGCGCGCACCGCACACCGCCCTGCTACACCCCTACGTGCGCGCACCGCACACCGCCCTGCTACACCTCTACGTGCGCGCACCGCACACCGCCCTGCTACACCTCTACGTGCGCGCACCGCACACCGCCCTGCTACACCTCTACGTGCGCGCACCGCACACAGCCCTGCTACACCTCTACGTGCGCGCACCGCACACAGCCCTGCTACACCTCTACGTGCGCGCACCGCACACAGCCCTGCTACACCTCTACGTGCGCGCACCGCACACAGCCCTGCTACACCTCTACGTGCGCGCACCGCACACAGCCCTGCTACACCTCTACGTGCGCGCACCGCACACCGCCCTGCTACACCTCTACGTGCGCGCACCCACACACACCCACACCTCTACGTGCGCGCACCGCACACCGCCCTGCTACACCTCTACGTGCGCGCACCGCACACCGCCCTGCTACACCTCTACGTGCGCGCACCGCACACAGCCCTGCTACACCTCTACGTGCGCGCACCGCACACCGCCCTGCTACACCTCTACGTGCGCGCACCGCACACCGCCCTGCTACACCTCTACGTGCGCGCACCGCACACAGCCCTGCTACACCTCTACGTGCGCGCACCGCACACCGCCCTGCTACACCTCTACATGCGCGCACCGCACACAGCCCTGCTACACCTCTACATGCGCGCACCGCACACAGCCCTGCTACACCTCTACATGCGCGCACCGCACACAGCCCTGCTACACCTCTACATGCGCGCACCGCACACCGCCCTGCTACACCTCTACATGCGCGCACCGCACACCGCCCTGCTACACCTCTACATGCGCGCACCGCACACCGCCCTGCTACACCTCTACATGCGCGCACCGCACACAGCCCTGCTACACCTCTACATGCGCGCACCGCACACCGCCCTGCTACACCTCTACATGCGCGCACCGCACACCGCCCTGCTACACCTCTACATGCGCGCACCGCACACAGCCCTGCTACACCCTCTACATGCGCGCACCGCACACCGCCCTGCTACACCTCTACATGCGCGCACCGCACACCGCCCTGCTACACCTCTACATGCGCGCACCGCACACCGCCCTGCTACACCTCTACATGCGCGCACCGCACACCGCCCTGCTACACCTCTACATGCGCGCACCGCACACAGCCCTGCTACACCTCTACATGCGCGCACCGCACACAGCCCTGCTACACCTCTACATGCGCGCACCGCACACCGCCCTGCTACACCTCTACATGCGCGCACCGCACACCGCCCTGCTACACCTCTACATGCGCGCACCGCACCAACACCTCTACATGCGCGCACCGCACACAGCCCTGCTACACCTCTACATGCGCGCACCGCACACAGCCCTGCTACACCCTCTACATGCGCGCACCGCACACCGCCCTGCTACACCTCTACATGCGCGCACCGCACACAGCCCTGCTACACCTCTACATGCGCGCACCGCACACAGCCCTGCTACACCTCTACATGCGCGCACCGCACACAGCCCTGCTACACCTCTACATGCGCGCACCGCACACCGCCCTGCTACACCTCTACATGCGCGCACCGCACACAGCCCTGCTACACCTCTACATGCGCGCACCGCACACAGCCCTGCTACACCTCTACATGCGCGCACCGCACACCGCCCTGCTACACCTCTACATGCGCGCACCGCACACAGCCCTGCTACACCTCTACATGCGCGCACCGCACACCGCCCTGCTACACCTCTACATGCGCGCACCGCACACCGCCCTGCTACACCTCTACATGCGCGCACCGCACACCGCCCTGCTACACCTCTACATGCGCGCACCGCACACCGCCCTGCTACACCTCTACATGCGCGCACCGCACACAGCCCTGCTACACCTCTACATGCGCGCACCGCACACCGCCCTGCTACACCTCTACATGCGCGCACCGCACGCAGCCCACACCCTGCGCGCCCGCACACACCTCTACATGCGCGCACCGCACACCGCCCTGCTACACCTCTACATGCGCGCACCGCACACCGCCCTGCTACACCTCTACATGCGCGCACCGCACACCGCCCTGCTACACCTCTACATGCGCGCACCGCACACCGCCCTGCTACACCTCTACATGCGCGCACCGCACACAGCCCTGCTACACCTCTACATGCGCGCACCGCACACAGCCCTGCTACACCTCTACATGCGCGCACCGCACACAGCCCTGCTACACCTCTACATGCGCGCACCGCACACAGCCCTGCTACACCTCTACATGCGCGCACCGCACACCGCCTCTGCTACACCTCTACATGCGCGCACCGCACACCGCCCTGCTACACCTCTACATGCGCGCACCGCACACCGCTCTGCTACACCTCTACATGCGCGCACCGCACACCGCCCTGCTACACCTCTACATGCGCGCACCGCACACCGCCCTGCTACACCTCTACATGCGCGCACCGCACACCGCCCTGCTACACCTCTACATGCGCGCACCGCACACCGCCCTGCTACACCTCTACATGCGCGCACCGCACACCGCCCTGCTACACCTCTACATGCGCGCACCGCACACAGCCCTGCTACACCCTCAACATGCGCGCACCGCACACCGCCCTGCTACACCTCTACATGCGCGCACCGCACACCGCCCTGCTACACCCTCTACATGCGCGCACCGCACACCGCCCTGCTACACCTCTACATGCGCGCACCGCACACAGCCCTGCCACCCTGCGCGCACCGCACACCGCCCTGCTACACCTCTACATGCGCGCACCGCACACGCCCTGCCCCCCTCTACATGCGCGCACCGCACACAGCCCTGCTACACCCCCGCGCGCACCGCACACCGCCCTGCCCCCCCCTCTACATGCGCGCACCGCACACGCCCTCTCTACACCTCTACATGCGCGCACCGCACACCGCCCTGCTACACCTCTACATGCGCGCACCGCACACCGCCCTGCCACCTCTACATGCGCGCACCGCACACCGCCCTGCTACACCCTCTACATGCGCGCACCGCCCGCCCGCTACCCTCTCTGCGCGCACCGCACACCGCCCGCTACTCTCATGCGCGCACCGCACACCGCCCTGCTACACCTCTACATGCGCGCACCGCACACCGCCCTGCTACACCTCTACATGCGCGCACCGCACACCCCCCCCCACCCCACAGCGCGCCCGCACCCGCCCGCTACACCCCGCGCCGGCCCTGCTACACCTCTACATGCGCGCACCGCACACCGCCCTGCTACACCTCTACATGCGCGCACCGCACACCGCCCTGCTACACCTCTACATGCGCGCACCGCACACCGCCCTGCTACACCTCTACATGCGCGCACCGCACACCGCCCTGCTACACCTCTACATGCGCGCACCGCACACCCCCCCTGACACCTCTACATGCGCGCACCGCACACCGCCCTGCTACACCTCTACATGCGCGCACCGCACACCGCCCTGCTACACCTCTACATGCGCGCACCGCACACCGCCCTGCTACACCTCTACATGCGCGCACCGCACACCGCCCTGCTACACCTCTACATGCGCGCACCGCACACCGCCCTGCTACACCTCTACATGCGCGCACCGCACACCGCCCTGCTACACCTCTACATGCGCGCACCGCACACCGCCCTGCTACACCTCTACATGCGCGCACCGCACACCGCCCTGCTACACCTCTACATGCGCGCACCGCACACCGCCCTGCTACACCTCTACATGCGCGCACCGCACACCGCCCTGCTACACCTCTACATGCGCGCACCGCACACCGCCCTGCTACACCTCTACATGCGCGCACCGCACACCGCCCTGCTACACCTCTACATGCGCGCACCGCACACCGCCCTGCTACACCTCTACATGCGCGCACCGCACACCGCCCTGCTACACCTCTACATGCGCGCACCGCACACCGCCCTGCTACACCTCTACATGCGCGCACCGCACACCGCCCTGCTACACCTCTACATGCGCGCACCGCACACCGCCCTGCTACACCTCTACATGCGCGCACCGCACACCGCTCTGCTACACCTCTACATGCGCGCACCGCACACCGCCCTGCTACACCTCTACATGCGCGCACCGCACACCGCCCTGCTACACCTCTACATGCGCGCACCGCACACCGCCTCTGCTACACCTCTACATGCGCGCACCGCACACCGCCCTGCTACACCTCTACATGCGCGCACCGCACACCGCCCTGCTACACCTCTACATGCGCGCACCGCACACCGCCCTGCTACACCTCTACATGCGCGCACCGCACACCGCCCTGCTACACCTCTACATGCGCGCACCGCACACCGCCCTGCTACACCTCTACATGCGCGCACCGCACACCGCCCTGCTACACCTCTACATGCGCGCACCGCACACCGCCCTGCTACACCTCTACATGCGCGCACCGCACACCGCCCTGCTACACCTCTACATGCGCGCACCGCACACCGCCCTGCTACACCTCTACATGCGCGCACCGCACACCGCCCTGCTACACCTCTACATGCGCGCACCGCACACCGCCTCTGCTACACCTCTACATGCGCGCACCGCACACCGCCCTGCTACACCTCTACATGCGCGCACCGCACACCGCCCTGCTACACCTCTACATGCGCGCACCGCACACCGCCCTGCTACACCTCTACATGCGCGCACCGCACACCGCCCTGCTACACCTCTACATGCGCGCACCGCACACCGCCCTGCTACACCTCTACATGCGCGCACCGCACACCGCTACACCTCTACATGCGCGCACCGCACACCGCCCTGCTACACCTCTACATGCGCGCACCGCACACCGCCCTGCTACACCTCTACATGCGCGCACCGCACACCGCCCTGCTACACCTCTACATGCGCGCACCGCACACCGCCCTGCTACACCTCTACATGCGCGCACCGCACACCGCCCTGCTACACCTCTACATGCGCGCACCGCACACCGCCCTGCTACACCTCTACATGCGCGCACCGCACACCGCCCTGCTACACCTCTACATGCGCGCACCGCACACCGCCCTGCTACACCTCTACATGCGCGCACCGCACACCGCCCTGCTACACCTCTACATGCGCGCACCGCACACCGCCCTGCTACACCTCTACATGCGCGCACCGCACACCGCCCTGCTACACCTCTACATGCGCGCACCGCACACCGCCCTGCTACACCTCTACATGCGCGCACCGCACACCGCCCTGCTACACCTCTACATGCGCGCACCGCACACCGCCCTGCTACACCTCTACATGCGCGCACCGCACACCGCCCTGCTACACCTCTACATGCGCGCACCGCACACCGCCCTGCTACACCTCTACATGCGCGCACCGCACACCGCCCTGCTACACCTCTACATGCGCGCACCGCACACCGCCCTGCTACACCTCTACATGCGCGCACCGCACACCGCCCTGCTACACCTCTACATGCGCGCACCGCACACCGCCCTGCTACACCTCTACATGCGCGCACCGCACACCGCCCTGCTACACCTCTACATCGCGCGCACCGCACACCGCCCTGCTACACCTCTACATGCGCGCACCGCACACCGCTCTGCTACACCTCTACATGCGCGCACCGCACACCGCTCTGCTACACCTCTACATGCGCGCACCGCACACCGCTCTGCTACACCTCTACATGCGCGCACCGCACACCGCTCTGCTACACCTCCACATGCGCGCACCACACACCGCTCTGCTACACCTCTACATGCACACACCGCACACCGCTCTGCTACACCTCCACATGCACACACCGCACACCGCTCTGCTACACCTCTACATGCACACACCGCACACCGCTCTGCTACACCTCCACATGCACACACCGCACACCGCTCTGCTACACCTCCACATGCACACACCGCACACCGCTCTGCTACACCTCCACATGCACACACCGCACACCGCTCTGCTACACCTCTACATGCACACACCGCACACCGCTCTGCTACACCTCTACATGCACACACCGCACACAGCTCTGCTACATCTCTACATGCACACACAGAAGGCACCGCTCTGCCAAGGGTGTAGTGTAGAAAAATGGCGGGGTTGTTATGGAAACCTGAAGTTTCCATATGTATGCACGTGGAGACTAAGCGTATGCGGGCTTCTATTGGCTGATAAGGGACATGCGACCATGTGTTTGGCAGTTGGAATATGAGTGAAAGACTTGCAGACTTGTATTGGTTAATGCAGGTCATTTTTTTGGAATACTGTATCTCAGGAACGGTATGTCCTAAAGAGCTGTTTAAAATCTTCCTGGACACATGATGTACATGTGTGCCAAATTTGGTGAGGATCAGTCCAGTCATTTGGTCGCGCATAAAGAACAGACAGAAACTCATTTTTATATAATAAGATATATATATATATCTACACACACACACACACACACACACACACACAAAACTTACGTATTTCCATAATTAAAATGACCCATAGAATAAAGGTAACATTACTTATGTTGTATGGTGAAGGTAAAAAAAAAATTTAAATGTTAAAAAGCAATGCCAGAATGAATGTTTTTTTTTTTTTTTTCCAATACCCTCAGAAAGTTAATAAAATTTAAATTCAATACAGTGGGGAAAAAAAAGTATTTAGTCAGCCACCAATTGTGCAAGTTCTCCCACTTAAAAAGATGAGAGAGGGCTTTAATTGTCATCATAGGTAGACCTCAACTATAAGAGACAAAATGAGAAAACAAATCCAGAAAATCACATTGTCTGATTTTTTAAGAATTTATTTGCATATTATGGTGGAAACTAAGTATTTGGTCACCCACAAACAAGCAAGATTTCTGGCTCTCACAGACCTGTAATTTCTTCTTTAAGAGGCTCCTCTGTCCTCCACTCATTACCTGTAGTAATGGCATCTGTTTGAAATTGTTATCAGTATAAAAGACACCAGTCCACAACCTCAAACAGCTGTGTCCAAAGAGCTGTGGAAGGACACCAGAAACAAAATTGTAGACCTGCACCAGGCTGGGAAGACTGAATCTGCAATAGGCAAGCAGCTTGGTGTGAAGAAATCAACTGTGGGAGCAATAATTAGAAAATGGAAGGCATACAAGACCACTGATAATCTCCCTCGATCAGGGGCTCCATGCAAGATCTCACCCCGTGGGGTCAGAATGATCACAAGAACGGTGAGCAAAAATCCCAGAACCACACAGGGGGACCTAGTGAATGACCTGCAGAAAGCTGGGACTAACGTAACAAAGGCTACTGTCAGTAACACACTACGCCGCCAGGGACTCAGATCCTGCAGTGCCAGACGTGTCCCCCTGCTTAAGCCAGTACATGTCTTGGCCTGTCTGAAGTTTGCTAGAGAGCATTTGGATGTTCCAGAAGAGTATTGGGAGAATGTCATATGGTCAGATGAAACCAAAGTAGAAACACAAGTCGTCGTGTTTGGAGGAGAGTGAATGCTGAGTTGCATCCAAAGAACATCATACCTACTGTGAAGCATGGGGGTGGCAACATCTTGCTTTGGGGTTGTTTCTCTGCAAAGGGACCAGGACAACTGATCCGTGTACATGAAAGAATGAATGGGGCCATGTATCGTGGGATTTTGAGTGCAAACCTCCTTCCATCAGCAAGGCCATTGAAGATGAAATGTGGCTGGGTCTTTCAGCATGACAATGATCCCAAGCACACTGCCAGGGCAATGAAGGAGTGGCTTTGTAAGAAACATTTCAAGGTCCTGGAGTGGCCTAGCCAGTCTCCAGATCTCAACCCCATAGGAAACCTTTGGAAGGAGTTGAAAGTCCATGTTGCCAAGCGACAGCCCCAAAACATCACTGCTCTAAAGGAGATCTGCATGGAGGAATGGGCCAACATACCAGCAACAGTGTGTGCCAACCTTGTGAAGACTTACAGAAAAAGTTTGACCTCTGTCATTGCTAACAAAGGATATATAACAAAGTATTGAGATGAACTTTTGTTATTGACCAAATACTTTTTTTCCACTATAATTTGCAAATAAATTCTTTAAAAATCAGACAATGTGATTTTCTAGATATGTTTTCTCATTTTGTCCCTCATAGTTGAGGTCTACCTATGATGTCAATTACAGGTCTCATCTTTTTAAGTGGGAGAACTTGCACAATTGGTGGCTGACTAAATACTTTTTTTCCCCACTGTAGGTGTAAACTGCTGTTTGGGCACACTGTTGGACAAAGAAGGAATGGAGCTCTAGTTGGGTTTTGGAGCACAGTTTGGTTTTTGGACATCATGCTACTTTTGCAGAACCCCTGAAATGCCAGTAAAGTGGAATTCTCTGAAATGTGACCCCATTTTGGAAACTACACTCTTTAAGGGATTTAACAAGGAGTATAGTGAGCATTTTTAATTTGGTTTCCAGAAATGAATGCACAGCTGATCCATTTCAGTGCCCAATATATTGTGCCCAGCTTGTGTCAATAGAGACACATACTGTTAAACAGGTTATGAAAGGTACAACAGCTTTTGGAGTGTTTGTCTCTGACACAAGCTGGGTACAACATACTGCGCACTGAAATTATGTATTTCTGTAAAAATTGCAATTTACACTTTTATCATGCATTAAACTCTGTAAAATAAATGAATGCAAAACTTCAGGCTGAAAAATTGTCACTGCACCCCTCAATAAATTCCTTTAGGGGTGTAGTTTTCAAAATGGTGTCACGTGGCAGAGAATTCCTCTTTACTCGCATATCAGGAGCTATGTAAAAGTGGAATAGCGTCCAATAACCAAATCGTCTAAATCGGTGCACCAAAAACCAAATAGTGCTCCTTCCCCTCTTTGCGCTGCTGTGTGTCCAAACAGTAAAACATACAGAAACATAGCAAAAAAGATATACAATAGGGTAGGGAGGAAGCTCAATGCAACCACCCCTAAACCATGTTATACCCTAGTATTGAATAATTTGCCCATATGAAGTGTGCCAATACACCTAAACATAAGTTTACAAAAACCAAAAGATATATTGGGAATGGCACTAAAAGTCAAATAACCACATATGGTAGAAAGTTACATTTTATTATAAATAAATACACAATAAATAGATGAAACAAACAGAATGACTATGTCAGACAGATAACAGAGGCCTAATATGCTTACAAAGTAGTAATAGGTAACCACAAAAGACTTTGATATAAGATATAATATACCTAAAGAGATGTTGGTGTCAGGATATATAATTACATACCCTGTACAATCAATTGTAAATAAGTTCTAAATGCATACAAAAGTACCAATCATATAAAAGAGCACGTAACATAAATGTGACATTTAGAACTGAAAGGTATATAGCAAAGTTAAGTAAACATACCTATAATAATGTGTATATTGTAAAGGCCTCAGCACCGCTGACAAACACCCGATGCGCATTTTGGAGCAATACCTTCGTCTGGGGGTACGTTTTATTGCTAATTACCACTCTCATTGGCATGAGATGAATAAAGCCCTAGATAAATTTTGGCCTACTGTATCTTACTGGGGGATCCCACTGTGGAACGATTCATTATACCATTTCAACCATAGTTGCCCGCAGAGCCAAGAATTTACAGTGGCTTTGATACTAAGGGCCCTAAGTGGGGTTGTGTGCCGTGTAGCATGCCCTAACATTCAACGTGCCACACACTGTAGTAATGCCAAAGGAGATAAAACTTTTTGCATATTACATAGAGGTACAAGAGGTGTTATTTACTATGTGGTCGTCCTTGTTCCTTAATCTATGTTGGACTTACATCTCGGGAATTTAAAGTGAGAGTACGCAAACATGTGAGGGATAGTGTGGCAGCGAGAAATGAAACTTGAAAGAAATGATTAAAGCCAATAGCTAGACACATTCTTCAACACCATTCTAGCGACCCCTCTTTACTTCAGATTCGGGGGATTGATTGTATTACAACCAATGCATGGGGGGGGGGGAAATTCCAAAAAATGTCTGGCCCATTCTGAGGCCAGATGGATTTGGACTTTGGGTACTCTGGCTCCCATGGCCTCAATGAATCTTTGAACTTTGGGGTCTTTTTATGATCCCATATTGCTCTGACCCAGTAAACCTTGATTTTTGTTGGTTTTGTAGGTGGTTGACAGGGTTACTTTTTAATTTTTTGTATTGATCTTCACATATGTTTATTTTGGTTTTGTACTTTTCAGTGACATCTGTTCATATTTTTGGCTTTTGTGGGCCGGAACTTTTTATACGTTTTGGCATGGAGTTATCTATTTTGGAGGACGAAGCGACTGTGGACTCTCAACATCCATTTATTTTCACTGTCTCTCTTCAGTTTTTTATTGCACATCACTCATTTAGTATGTACAGTATATGTTTATACATCACAGTATAATATTAGTATTCACAATTACATTGATTATATTTAGAGAAGAAAAAAAATAAAAAAAAACGATGAAGTATAAAAAAAAAATTCCTATTATTATTTTCACTTTATTTTCTGTTCATCATTATCACTTATTTTCACTATATATAACATTTGAATTAATATTATATTTTTATTTTTCATCAATCTGTTGGTGTTGTCATCTGTGACATATATTTGGTAATACTTCCCATGTCGCTTCTCATGTTTTTTCTGATTATATAGTGTTATCTTCTGATGGCTGATATTATTCTGCTGACGTGTTATATGTCAATGGAGATTGAGCTATAGTCCATCTTAATATATTTCTTTATATAACTTTGCCCCTCATACCTCCGGTGCGCATGTCCTATATAATGTTATGGGGCATTTAAGTGGTTATATCAGAAGGGTACTGTATTTAAAGGTATTTAGACAACCCCCATGTCGTTCTTCGGGTGCATGGGGCATTAACAATAGTAGTGTGAACCCACCATTAAATAAAAACTGATCAGTTTTAGTCTGTTGGGACAGAAAAGTATAGTATGTTTTACTTTTCTGTCCTACAGAAAGTTATCCATTGTTAATTAATATTTAATCTATGTAAACAGATGAATATCAGTATTCATCCATTTTTAGTATCAGTTTTTGCTTCTGGAAAACTGATCAGTTAAACAGATGATCAAAATGTGATGTGAACAGTTATCTATGTACAGTGTCGGACTGGGATGTCTAGGGCCCACTGGTGCAATTGTTTCTAGGGGCCCACCGCCAGGATCCCTGCAGATCAGCTGTATCGAGACAGCGCTAGTACAGGTAATAACAATGCCATGCTTCTCACCCACCACTGCACTACCTAAATCCACCGCTACACCTTGTATGGCAAGTGTGGCGCTTGGTATTGTTACCATTACCTGTAACCACACTGCCCTGGAAAAGCTGATCTGCAGAGGGCCTGGCTGTTGTACCACCGCAGATGCAATATCGATGGCCTATACTAAGAACAGGCATCAATATTAGAAACATGGATAAATCCTTTAAAGAGGTTGTCCAGGAATTGGAGCAACCCATGTGGCGAGCATGATGTGTAAAGTAAAAAAAAAAAAAAAAAAAAAAATATATATATATATATACATACATTGTAAGCGCGGGACCTTCAGAATGGCTTGATACCATGTTAGATAGGCACATGGAGGCAGTGTAGTACTTCACACGTGCAGTTTTATTGCCAACAGTTCATACAGTCCAACTCAAAACAGCTTGCTTCAGCATAAATGAACAAATCAAGAAAACATAAACCGTCCTTATTCTCAGGTACAAAAAAGGGTCAACAGAGCTCACCAATGCAAAAGGATAGGTTAGGCGTCTGTCCTCCACACAGGGCAGTGTGTGTTTGTGTTTCAGAGCTTCACACACAAGAGACCACCACACCCCTTCCTTTTGGGGCAGTCTTAGCTCTTCAAAGCTGCACCCAGCAAGACCCGGACTGGAGTATAGGCTCGGGTCTGCAACATCTTCCAAAACCCGGACCCAGACTCCAGCCAGTTATTTCACAGATACCAGCCACCTTAGTTGAAAGTATCTGCCATCCACTATTTTACCTTCTGCCTTTCTACAATATATATTAAAAAAATTAAAAAGCATACTCACCTGTCCCAGATGCTCCTTTGTCCGCCACCAGTCTCCATTCAATCTCGTGCCAGCGCCTTCTTGCTGGGAGTCCTACAACTCATGTGACCGCTAAGGTCACAGGATTTCCAGAAATGAGGTGCAGAACAGACACAGCTGGGGACAGGTGAGTGTGCATTTTTTTTATTTTACACCTCCCTGGCCATCACCGGGGTCGCTCTAATTTATAGACAACCTCTTTAAAGGCCTAATTTTTTATGGCCACTTCACTGTTCCCCTGTATGGGGAACAGTGATGGGGCCATTATATTGTGGGGAAGTGGGGGGGGGGCAGTGATGGGGCTAATATCCTGTGGGGTGGTGACATTAAACTGTGTGGGGCATATTAAAGGGATTGTCCAGGCTTAATTTTTTTTATAAATACCTGATAAATACTTGATCAGTAGGGGGATGACACCTGGCCCCATCAGCTGTACAGAACCACTTCTACACAATACAGGGCAGGAAGCAGAAAGCTCCATCAGTGTACTGATCAGGTATTTATGGCCTATCCTGAGGATAGACCACAAAGAATTATACCTGGACAACCCCTTTAATATACCCCCTTAAGCCCCGCACTTTAAAGAGGTTGTCCAGCATAATTTTTTTTTTTTTTTTATTATTAGTCCAGGGGAGGTAAAAAAAGCATACTCACCTGTCCCCAGTGCTCCGGTGTCCTCCTAGCATGGTCTGGTCCTGCTGTTCTGCTGTCTTCTTTTGCAAGAAGTCCTCGCTGGTAGTCACGTGCAGGACTGGACCGCACTGGGAGACACAGGGGACAGGAAAATATGTTATGTTTTTTTTTTTTTATTCTTTTTTTTCACCTGCCCCGGCCTAATTAAAAAAAAAAAAGAAAAAAAAAAGTGTTATCCTACACAACCCCTTTAATTTCCCCCACAGGATATTGGCCCCCATCACTGCCCCCCCCCCCAATATAAGGGCCTCATCAATGGTCCCTATACAGTATAGGAGACCAGTGAAGGGGACACTGTATGGGGGAGGAAAGGTGAGGTGGCCACTGTATGGGGAAATAGTAAAGGGGACACTGTATGGCCCATACAGTGGCCCTTCACTGGTCCCCCCTATGACAGCATTAAATCAGTACTCACCTGTCTGCCTCCCGGTCCCGCTCCTTCTTGCTCCGGGCACACTGATGTGACGTCATGTGCGCCTGGAGCAGGAAGAAGCAGGAGGCGCCTGGGAGCTGTCAGGTAAGTATTGGTGGTTAGATTGTAGGCCACAGGCTCCATGTGGCCTGTGGCCTACAAGTCTGTGAGTGGTAGAGCAGGAAGTCTGTGGCTTTCTGGTCTACTAGTAGCAGAACTTGGTCAACGGCGCCACTTCAACACGGTTTTGCAATCCGGTTGTTAAAATCAGATTGCAAAACCGAGGAGAACCTGGCTGCATCACTTACCTCTCCCTGCTCCTGCTCGCGGCCTCTTCTCTCATCTCTTCAGCCTGTGCCCTGTGCGTCGTGATGACATAATGTGCGGCGTATGAGGGGGCCCCCTGGAGACTGCAGAGGGAAGAGGAGAAGCCAGGAGCAGGGAGTGGTAAGGAAATAGGGGCCATTACCACACCTCCACTGCCCCCTAAAGGCATGGGGGATTCACCGGTTCCCCGGTGGGCCAGTCCGACCCTGCCTATGTATGTAAATCCAGAGATAATTGTAATTTCGAAACAAGCATCGAGTATGCTGTTGGACTGAACTGAAGGAAGTGGAGGTAAGAAGAGACACAGGAGTGCAAATGAAACCCTGAAATGAATAAACCTTTAGGATAAGGCCCCACATAGCTTCCCAGCAAAAAAGCGCTGTGGGAAAAACCGTGGCGGAAACGCATCGCAGTTTATCTCGCAGCATTTTTCACAGAAAGTCCGCAGAGTTTTCCTCTGCGAACTCTCAGAATCAATTATACCTATAGGGAAACCGCCATCGTATCTGTAGATATAGTTGACATGCTACAATTTCCTGGCCTTAAGAGGACATCTGAATCAATGATGTGATCATTAAATATGTGCCGTAGTGAGGTTCAGTGTCATGGAAAGAAATATTCTTATCTTGAGTAAACACCTTAGGCATGCTTTCTGATTTTCCATTTGCTGGGATTCTTCCATTTTGTGCGCTCTGAACTCTAGCACAGTGTATGGGCTCTAGTTTAGCATATGGACCATTTTTGTGAATAATGATATATATTTATCGTATGCTTGGACACTTGTAAAGCATTAAAAAGAGGACATGGCTTCAGAATAACATTCCTGAAAGTGGTTGTAAGTTACAAAAAGGAGTTTTTTATTTTTTACAAAAGTTTAAAATAACCAATAAATTTCGTTCCACTTCACAATTGTGTCCCACTTGTTGTTGATTCTTCACCAAAAAATTTAAATTTTATAGCATTATGTTTGAAGCCTGAAATGTGGCAAAAGGTTGAAAAGTTCAAGGGGGCCGAATACTTTCGCAAGGCACTGTATATATATATATTTGTATCGTTTGTAATAAAATGGCTGCTGTGGCCAATTAATCCAACCTCAATTGTACTTGTCTTTATTCTTAGATAGTAAGGTGTGAGGCTAGGGGGAGGAGGGTAGGGTCGCAGCATTGGTAAGTACGGGTAAAGGAAAAGCCAACATCCTTAGTGCCACTGTCATGACTTATTACATTGTATGATGTCTCTCTTCACTTGAACAGTGTTTGCTGCTGAGTCATCGGCATGCACGGAGCCTGTCACTGGCTGGCCTCACTGGTTCACTGGCTGTGATGCCATAAGGCACAGCCGGAGGTACTTAACCTGGCTTCCCAGAAAGTCTAGTCTTTTTGGATTCCTGCATAGCAAGGTTTAAAATATATTTTGGCAGCACCAGAGATGACTGACCCAGCCGTGATGGCATTCCTTCAAGAGAAGATAGAGCAGCAGCATAGCCAGTCAATGGCTCCCCAAGTTATACAGTTGAAAGAAAGCAGCTGTTTTGTAGTGCAAAGAAGTACATTGTACCAAATCAGGTTCCTTCTTTATCAAGTTCTGGGGAATGGTGACTCTCATATCTCCCAAACATCCCAGATTCAGTGGGACAGTCCCGGATTCCGGGTCCTATCCTGGTGGCAGGATATATGTCCTGGTTTCAATTCATCTGCATCCTCGCAGGGATGAAGCAGGGAGCTGTCCACTGTCTCTGCTCTGGGAGTAGTAGGTGTGATGTAGTACATCGCGCCTGCCGTTTCCTAAAGCCACTGGAACCAGAGACTGCAGACAGAACAGCAGAGGAATGGGATGAGCTGAGTATCAGGAAAGAGAAATAATATTGTGTGGACTCGGGGACAGTGGGACTTTAAACTGTGGGGGTAGCTGGATGGAGACATTATACTGTGGGGGCAGATGAAGGGGGACTTTATGCTGTGAGGGAACATTATAATGTGGGGGGCATATCATGTTAGGGTGACTGTATGGGGTGTTATACTGTGTAGAGCAGTGGCGTAACTATGAATGGCTGGGCCCTAAGGCGAACATTTGACATGGGGCCACCTCGCCCAATTGTTGACCACCCATGAACAATTATTATTCTCTGGGGTCTTTTTAGACCCCAGAGTATAATGATCGGAGACCCAGGGGAGGATACAAATAAAAAAAAACAATGTTACCTACCTCTTCCTGGCTCTGGCGCACTCCTCACTACTTCGGCCATCTTCAATGTTGGACCAGATCTCGCATGAGCCGGGCCGGTGTCGCGACGCATAATGACGCAGGCCCGGCCCACATGACGTTACCAAACAGGCCCAAAGGCTGCGGAGCGCTGGAGAGGTAAGTAACAATGTTTTTATGTTCCCTCACCTACCCTGGCCCTCCGATCATTATACTCGGGGGTCTGAAAAGACTCCCGAGTATAATGTTAGTAGTGTTTGTGGCCCGCGGCCTCACTTACCGATTCCCAAGCAGGAATTGTTAAGTAAATAGGGCCCGTTACCTGCTGGGGTTACTCCATCAGGTAACAGCCTATTAAAAAAAAAAAGCATGTCCCGAGCCCTGCGGCAGCCGCTACCGCGGCTACCCCGGTAGTTACGCCCCTGATGTAGACGCACAAAGAGAAATGGGTGGGAAAGGATGGAGTCAAAGTCGGTGGGGCTAAATTTGCAGAGACACACACAGTGCATGGCACATTCTGTCCCTCTTTCTGTCCTTTGAAAGTTGGGAGGTATGGGTATCTTCTTGCAACTAAAGTTCACAGTTTTCTTAAGCGGCAGATGGGATAAAGGCAGAGGAGGCAGTCTGCATAGACAGTAGCATACAGTATGTCAGGGAACTTACAAATTATCAAATTTGATAAAAAGCTATCCAGGGAAAAATTTACTAAGTAGTCTGTATCTGTATAACAACCTCCCCTCCTCCTTCTGTGTGCCCCAACTGCTGAACTCCTCCCTACTTCTGAAACTGTTGAAGGAAAAGTTTCCCTGCCTGCTATGTGTCCAAGATGTAAGATGTCCAACTTCCTATTTAAAGGGGTTATCCAGCTTTCAAAAATTATCTGCAAATACATCCACAGCAGTGCTAAATACTCACTGTTCCCTTGTGCACCCTTTTCTTGGCTTTATTTTACTTGCTGCTCCTCGTATCACTGTTATTTACATACAGTGAAACTGTGGACAAGCTACATTTCCCATGATTCCTCTCCCTGCTCTCACTCTCTGTGTACCCCTCCCGTCTCCACTCTCCCCTACAATGAAATCACAGGTAATAAATATTACTTTTCTATACAGCATAGCAACATTATGTTTACGTTATGGCAGCTTTTTCGTGTATGACATGGTTTGGTCCTGTGTGCTTTCAAATGACTAAATGAGTCCTAATGAGCTAAATTTGAGTCCTAGTCCACCCGGGTACCCATATCCCACAGGTGTGAGTGCCAGGGTGGTTGGTGCCCAAAGTATAATAAACTACAGACTTTAGTCATCAACTCTACAGGAGGGCTTTGGCCCTATGCACATATTGCTATTACCCTATTATTGTTTTGTGCCAATATATAGTGCTATATGGAAAGATATACAATTTACAGGCAAGAAAGACTCTCCTCTCCTAATGTCACCCAGTATTTACTATAGAAGTAAAATAAATATTTAATGTAAAAATTCCCTTTATATTCCTTTTCTTGATTCTAATCGTTCATCATATCTCTTTTATGTGACCTCTGGCAATAGGAAAGTTGTGGAAAGAGTTAATGAGGCAGGCACAAGCTATTGGCAGCAGTACACAGTACAAGAGCTCGATCTGCTGGGAAATAATTCTGTGCAAACATGCTTTGAGATGTCGAAATCCTCAGCGCCTCCTCCTCCCTCATAGGAAAGGAAGTATTTCCAGCAGTGATACCGGACATGCAGACAGTGAGCTGGATAGGAGGTTAAGTACTGAGACACCCTGAGACTGAGACTTCCAGCATTGCCAGGACTGACAGCTGCCCAAACAGGGCACACATCACCCACATATAGAGGTACATTTCTATTAATTTCACTATAAGTAGCTGACTATTTATTAAAGACACAGATCTAGGAAACTTAGAACTGATCTTTCTGTGCTTTCATAGTGATACATTGTATTGTATGCCTGGCACATTGCTCTTTATATGTAGCGCAGCAATATAATGAGAACATGTGACTGCTGAGGACAAGAGATGGGAGAGTTGGGACAAGATGAACTATCTGGCGTTGACAGCATCACTGTGCACTTTATTCTTCTGTCTATACATTTGCCTAGCAAGTATAAATGTACACTGACAGTTTTCCCTGACTCTCTATATGATTTATGTGATACTTGGAAAGAGAAAAAAACTTATTATTATTTCTCCATGTGGCAAATGCAGATATTGGGGTTCTACGTACACATTTTTTTAATCGAAGGTCTCAAAGCTGTGCCAACGAAAACACCAGTGCACGGCAAAAAAGTGACGGGTGCCACTGAAAAAAACGTCCAAAGGATGCTGTCTATCGCAAAACCCATCTCAAAAGGGAATGGGTCCTCTGAAACTATCCCCAAACTCAAAGCCAAAAGGCGCAAGAGTAAGGGGGCTGTACCAACCCAACTGCCTAGACAGGAGGGTCAGTAACTTACTTGGTTTCCTCCATGGGCTGCCACCACCAGGAGTACTACCAAGCCAGCTACTTGCATCAGTCCCCTCAAGGGCTGCCACCCCAAGAGTACGACTGAGCCTGCAACTGTTGTCTATCTCCACAAAAGCAGAGACAGACACTGGAGAGCAAAGAAGGAGGGAACCCGAGGGCCACACACTCCAACTCCTAGACTTCAGGTAGGACCCAAAAGGGTTTCCGCATCCCTACATCCACACAAAAAGCAGTGACAAACAGGTGACAAAACGTGATAAACAAAAAGAATAAATAAGTGAATAGAGTGCCAGTGTACTGGCCCGGTCTATCCGCCGGATCTATAAAAAATTACCCATGCTGGATAAACCAAGCAATAGGGTGAGTGCTCCTCAGGTGTATTCAAGTGCTTGTGAAATGTGCCAAATTCAGTGGGTTTCCCAGGCCCAGTGAAATAAGGCACCTCTGGAGTCACCGTCCCCAGAGGCACTTGCACCATGAGACCTTCGAAAGCCTCCCCAGCCCCTTGGCTTCGATCCCAGGGCCCTCTGCAATCCCTGGTGTGGTTCCCTGCCTCATGTTCACAGTGTTCAGTTGGCTCCCTACAGTGGGTTAACCACTCCCTCTGGCGGAACCAACCTACTGGCTGTTACTGATAAGAACAGGTACTACACTTGATTTTAGCCAAAAGGCCGAGAAGCGATCACTCTGCATACATACTTTACCTTATCATGGAGGCAGTGAATGTACTGCAGAATATTCCAACCTTTGAACAGATCTCTTGATACCAGTTTCTTTGTGAACCCTTTATTTCAAGGCAGTGCTGGAGGAAAATAGAAATATCCATCTTGAAGTGCTATTTTACAGATTATATATGTTCATTTCTTTTAAAAAATTACTATAGTCCTGGCCTGCATTCACAATTCTGCTGGCTAAATAGCTGAAATCTCCCAGCATCCTTCGCCTGTTCAGCATTTGCACATTGTGATTTATTTTTTGTAATGTACAGTTCTTAACACCAGGCAATGTACAGTAATCTGGTGCAGGCAATACTGACTGCCCCTCTGCATTAGCTAAGCTGCTAGGAGACTGTGTGGAAACAAACTCACAGTTTCCAATAGCAACCAGCAGAACTGTAAATGCAACTTAGAGCCATAAAAGAGATTGTAACTCAAGATAATTTAGAAAGCAAGTCAGCTTTAGGTCCTGAAGTATATTCATTCTCTATGTAATCTGTATAACAGACATAGATAATATGTGCCATAGACACACTCTCACAGAAATAATATTGATAATAAAGGTACAAGCTAGGACTTCATGTACACTACACATTTGTACATGTCTAGTTTAAACAGCATATTTTATATTTTACTTACTCCAAAAAAGTGCAATAACAGTGCACAGTGGTCTCAAAAAATAGCAAATAGTGCAAAGTAGACTCACAGATCTGGTTCTAAACCCCAAGGTAAATCATAGAAAGAAACAAAAGCAGCAGTTTTTAGTTTCTGAGCAGTATAAATGTTTATTTATTCATAATTTCAGGCTTTATCCCTAGTAAGAGAACAGTTTTCCTAAAATGGATTGTACCTTGGGTAAATAATTTTTCTTCTACTTGGAATCATCTCTGCTGTCATATCATAGTTTCTATCTTTGTCTGTTATTATCCATTTCTTTCTTTTGCAAAAGACATTGCAACTTCCACCTACCATTTTTAATGTGAAATGTCTGTTCTGACCCATACACACAGCTGTAGTTTTTGCAGCTGTGTGTCCAGGACGTAATGAAGGGATGCAAAATATGGAGTAAGTCCTGTACCTGTCCGTATTTGTGGCTCAGACCATTCATTTCAATGTATGGGTCAGTGAAAATCACAGATGACACACATATACCAGTCCTTTTGCCATCCGTGCAGTTTTTACTGACCTTTACAGTCATGAGCATGTAGTCTTAGGTAAAATCCACATTAAATTGGAGGAGAAAGATAGGGTTATCTAACACAAACAAGCAAATACAATAGACCTGATGAGCTTGCAGAGTACAGACTGGTAAGGAAGAAGGCCCTGCCTTGGAGGATTTACAATCTCGAAGACTAATGGATTGTATCCATTTGCATACAGATATTCGGTAGATACTAGATACAACTGCATGTAACAAAAAACATTGTATGCTTTTTAGCATAATCAGAGTCAATGATAGACATATGCATCAGGTGAATACATTCAGGAAGGCTTAAGCTTGTCATTTTATAAAACATCGGCCATTTTATAGTAACATATCAGAAGTTTTTTTTTACTGGTGGGGGTTCAGGCGCTCAGACCCTCACTGATAAGCAAAACAAAGGGGCTTCACTGATGAGAGTTGAGAAGTGCCAGCTGAAGGAGCACAGCATTCAGCTGACCACAATTGCTCCTTCACTTCATTGAATGATGGGAGTCTTGGCACTCAGAACCCCACCAATCAAAACTTTCGGCATGTCAGTGACTTGTGAGAAGTGTTACAGAATGACAGTGACACTTGAATGTGTACTCCTGTGCTCGGCTGTTTCTATCAGTGCCATAGATTTTGAGTTGCTCACCTCACTTGCTATAGCCCCTGTTCTAGCAATTATGGATGTCCCAATAGTCCCAAATTAAAGGGGCGTGTTTGATTTGGAGTCAACTGATGTCAGGTGAAGAGCTATACCTTCTCCTCTATACACACATGTCCTGAACAGGAGGAGGGGAATAAGCCACTTCCAGACACACTGACACCTCTGATGACGGCTTGTCTACCCTGGGTATAAAAGGATCTGGCAGTTAAAAAGCTTACTCCTTTTCTCCAACTTCATCTGTCAGGGGAGAGTTAAGACAACCTCATTCACTTCAGAAAGCTGACAAATCGGTTTCGCTGACGTTAATGTTAATAAAGCTGAACTTGCAAAACTTGCTTTTGGAAAAACATTTTTGTTTTCACAAAATGCAGAAAGCCATTTTTTTATTCTGTTTCCTCCATTTGCATGTTTATAAGAGTAGTAGAAAAAAATGTATATGCAAAATATCACAAAAAAGGCCACCAAAAATCTTGTACAAATGCTATTAAAAAATCTTGAAATACTTGATATTTTTTTTACAAGTGTATTGAAAGACTGAAATAAGGAGAGTTTTAAAAAACCCTCACTAATAGTGACAGTTTCACTGCTGAAGGAGATCCACTAGTATCCCAGAGTAGAAACCTGTGTTTAGTGCTAGTCTTGACTGTGGTTAAAGAGTACTTTTCACCTTCTCCAACTCCACTTTTGTTATTTGATAGTCGTCGCTCCAATGATTCTGGTGCAGTTTAAACATTTTTCTCTAGCCCCCACCATTCCCAAGCAATCATTTCTGTTATTTTCAGCACCCAATGTGCTAATTAGGCTCTCTGCTGTAAGGTGGGCAGTACACCCCGTTGCTATTTTCTCTAGCCCAGAACCGCCCACCTAACAGTATAAAGCCTAATTGGCATATTGGGTGCTGAAATTAACAGCACTGATTGCTCAGGAATGATGGGGGCTAGAGAAAAAACTCCAACTGTGGAATCAGTGGAGCAGAACCAATTGAAGGATGCAAAGAACTAGAGTTGATGGAGGTGGAGAAAGGTCCACTTTAATAGAGATAATCCGTTTAAGTATAATTTAAATAAAATGTAATATTTAATCTTAATCCATTAAACAAACAAATCATATTGACAAAGTTACTAATTTAACATCAGTTAGTCATAGTGAAATATGTGGTGACACACCTACACAATATCAGAATCATAAGTCCGAATAGTCTGTGCGTGCCACTGTATTGAAACATTTTGATTGCCTATGTTACTTTCACAAATAAGCATAAATAGGCTCTTATTACCACTTACCCTACTGGTACATCGTATACATTGTAGACCCAAACCAGTTTCTGTAGGCTCTGAAGTAACAAAGACAAAGATAATTTTTGTGGCAGTGAAGATCAAAGCCTAGATATGAGTGGTGACAAGGGCAGGAAGATATGGGAGAGAGGTAAAAGGGTATTTACACCTTTAACATTTATGGCATATTCATTTCCCACCCTGTGGAGAATGAATAGTGGCCACCTCACAAAGTGAGAAGAAGTAAGGAAATAGACATAGGTCCTAAATGCGGGAACTCCATCTATCAGACATTTATGGCATTTCCTGTAGCAGTTTTTGTTGGCAGGATGAGATTTTAATAAATCTGTTACATACAACAGAAGAAATTTGCACAGAATCTGCTACTGAATTGTAGTTTGGATATTAAATGTCAATTTTTGCTGCCGGTTTTACTGCATATTTTCCCTTTGCAATGCTTCACGGCAAATCTCCACAAAGTCCAAACAAATCCATATGTAACAGGTATGGAGTGTGCAGCAGATTCGTTGTGGATTTTGCTGCAGCTGAAATTCCACTGTAATAATATGTCACATGTAGATATACCCTTAGCAGAAAGTCTGAAAGTTGAAGAGAGATGAAGAAATAGTGAATGTTGCAAACCTCAACCAATGTAGCTTTGTTTCTCGTAAACCTTTACCCAAATTGTCTATGTATTTGACCTCTTTTACACTAAAGGTTTCTTGCATTGTTTTTTAATGCCACATCACTTTAGAAAGAGTGACCGGAGAAGCCATTTCCTCTGTATTGTTATACACAGATCTTCGATTTAAGTACAAAAAAGATCAGCTTGAAAGATGAATGACCTACTAGTGCAGAAAGTGATTTTGGTTTTCCTTTTACATTAGTGATCTGGAATACCAGACATGATTATGAGTATTCCTGGTCAAAACACTCTGCAAATTAGTACTCCATCCCGGTGGTCACTGCATAAATTGTCTTGTGTTTTATTTTATTGTATAATGTGCCACTAGATGTATATATATATTTTGTATGTGTTTTATCTACCCTAATGTGTTTTCCCTTTTGGTTTATCCACCACTGTTGGCTACCCCTTTTGTATGGCTTGGTACAGCCCTGGCCAATTACAGACTGCTGGGTGGGGCCTGGAGACCCTAGGTCTCTAGAGAACCGTTAGAGCCTCAATCTGAGCAGTGTGTGCTGGCACTAACAACTGAACTCTGATGTACTCTCAACCGCCCCTGAGGAAGAAGAGAATCTTGGCCCAAGACCAACACTAGACAGCCCTGAGACAGGGAAGATTTATCTGTCATCTTACAAGGGAATGGGCGTCAGCCTAAAGAGGAGGATAGGAGTCGTGCTTCCTAAGAAGCTGCATACCGGGACCCATTTGTCACTCAGGTATTTAGGCCCCTGGGACTTCCTTGTATACAGCCCCCAGATACTAATACTGGGAGAGGTGAAGTTTATTACTATTTTGGAGTATAGTAAAAGGCACCCCATCACCATCACAGTTTGGGCATCCTTCATCCCAAGCCTGGGTGTAGCTAATAAGTTGGAGACTACTATCCCTATTGGGAATCTGCATAAGTTGAGAGTTACCTTGTTCTCAGAATAAAGTGCACCTTGGTTAAATTGTACCGCTGCATCCTGAGTCGTTCCTGCACGTACCATTGGGGCCCTTCCAAACACCACCATACAGTTCTGAGTGAGAGAGGACCCCTTTCCAACTGGAAGCACCCCGAGGGAACAACTACCACCAACATCGTCACTGGCATGGGTGCTGGGCTGGAGGAGTTCGGTTGAGTGTGCTTGGCTTACCCTGTGACATCACCCTTGTACTACTCTCATCCTCCGGTTCCTTCCTTTGGGTTGCGGCACATGTGCCATTTCAGAGTATGCCACAAACTAATAAATTATTAATACAATAAAGTTTTTTTCTCAAGATACAATATGAATTGGCTGCAGGACAGTCATTGTACATTGAAATTTTTGTACAGTAACTTTAGACCATAACCAGGGGTGTAGATAGTGTAGGACAATAGAGGCATGTGTCCCGGGTGCTGGATGACAGAGGGGGCACCAAAGAGTCACTTTGTCTTGGTCAGACTATTTAATTACAGGGATAGGGTGGAAAACATATCCTTTGCTCTGGGTACAAGAAATTCTCCAGCTCTGCCATAACTCTTTGAAAATTGGTTCTAGAGGCCTCACAATGTCAACTCAAATTCACAATAAAGATTAAAGAAAAATAAGCATATAACTGTCCTATAACTAGTGCAGATAAAGAAAGTTTTTGCATGTAAGTCAGATATAGATGGATATCACTTTTTAAGTTCCAGACAGGAGCTTCTTCATGGTCCTGTGTGTTATACACAGTGTACTAGAAAAATAAAATGAGTGAGTTGCCCTCACCTAATGCCCAAAGGAGCCCCACCTCCTGGCACAGGTAAATAGCAGTCCAGAAAATGTAGTACCACACTGTAGTGTAGAGAACCGCTGCTACTTCTACTACTAGACAGCCAATCAGCCAGTTTATAACTGAAATGCCTATGCTACTGGCCAATCACATGTATAATAGAACTGCAGCGTCATTGCCATTGTATGTTGATTGTGATTTCAAGTTACAATGGCCCAGAAAAGACTACTGTATGTTCAAAGTGTTGTAATATCAACTGTGTTGCGAATTACTATATTTTTAATGTAGCATACTCCTAAACACTTGAATCCCAGTTACAAGACATTTTAAACTCTGCCTCTGTTCTATCCGGTAATACTCTCAAAATGGCTTTTTTTGCAGCCCAGTTTGTGAGATAGTCCTGTTGGCTGTTAATAAGTATGATATAGTTCACGTTGTGGTTAAAACTATAAAAATAAGTATAAAATCTAAAATGTCATGGAGATGTCTACAAACAAGTTCCTAGCAGCAACTACTCAGATGACATTAATATTCATTTCCATATTTGAAGAAAAGAACACTGATGTCATAGGTTAATATAGGCAATTCTGCACTAAATTTTATTAAAGGGGTTATCCGGGATAAAGTGATACTTTAATACTAAACTAAACACCCTCCCCCGCCTAACTTATAACTTACTTTATAAAAAAAATGTATATTTACCCAGATCATGTGAACGCCCCAGCCACATTTTCTGATTTTCTGGTGACGTTCTGTTTTCCCTTTTCCGGAAACGGAACGTCACCAATACTATATCCCCTCCACCCCATCATACTTACCTGTCTTCATGTATGGATCTTCTTTCTTGGCACAAAACATCACTTGTGTAGCGGTGGCTACACAATACAAACATGGCCTCCTTCACTTGACCGTAGTGGTTTTTACTGCCCGCAAATGCTGATCTGCAAAAAACATGTCAGCATGTTATCCGCGAACACAGATCTGCAAAAAGACTTGTATGATCCCCTACACTTGTCGGTGTCGCAAATAGAACATGCTTCATTATTTGCGGTCCTTGGATATGACATGGACATGCAGCCACAAAAAATGCAGTCGTGTGTCTGGGTCCATAGAAATACATATGTCTGTAGTATGATCCGAAATTGTGGACATGCAATTGCAGATCAAAAGTACGGTGGTGTGAAGGAGGCCTAACCAGCTGACCCTCTGCATATCTAGGGATTTATTCTGGAACACAACTGAGATGCTATGCAGATTACTGCTGCTGTGTAAAAGTGCTCACAGTTACAGGAATGCACAGGTTATTAAAGCAATAGTTCTGGGAAATAGGATTAAAACCAGACGGTTAGTAATTATTACATTTGGCACTACTATGTGATATACTATACTGATAAAAAATATTACATCTGACAATTACTGTAGAACACCACATTGTACATTGCTGGTTAGTATCAGACATCTTTATTCACCACTCCAACATATTTATCCCTCAATTCTTACTACTGTTTCCCTCTGAAAAGGACCATAGAATAAACTCCTATTTATCACTAAGGCTGGGGCCCCACGTGGCGGAAAAGCTGCAGAAAAAAACGCAGCGTTTTACAGGCACAGCAAAGTGGATGGGATTCTAGCGAATCCCTTCCCCACTTTGCGGTAAAAACCCGCTGCGGATGCTCGGCGATTTCCAAAACTGTTGCGGTTTTGGAAATCGCATCATGTCAATTATATCTATGGAAATGCCAGTGGTTTTCCTATAGGTACAATTGAAGCAGAAAGTCCACAGAGGAAACCTCTGCGAACTTTCTGTCCAAAGCGCTGTGGGAAGAACCGTGATGCGTTGGCCCCACGGTTTTTCCCACAGCACTTAGCCTCAAAATGGGGCCTTAGCCTAAAATGGATATATTTTTGCCTACTTCTCCACCAGGAGCATTGATATTATTGGTGCATTGTTTATGACGAGATAAGATAACGTCCCACTCATGCAGGCAATATTAAGAGAGTCGCATATACTTTTCAGAGAGCTGTGGATTAGGGTGTGTATGATCTTGTGATCATCCAGAGAAGTTTGCTATAGATGTGCACTCAGAGTAGGACTGACCCACAAGAGGGTCAAAGGATATTCTGGTGTGTCCAACCTGTGACACAGTCATAGAAGCCCAAAATATTTTACTTCAGTATTATTAGTATATCTGCAAGAAGGGCCAACAATTTTTTTTTTGTCTGGTGTGATCTTAGTCTGATACTCTTTAGGCAGGGATTGAGAAACATGGCTCCATCCAGGATTTAAACCTTTTTGAAATCCAGTAATGCTGATGCCTTTAGGTTTTGTCTTTAAGGCAGCAAAAAAACACTGCCAAAAAAACGTGGCAGAAATGAATCTCGATTTTTCTGGAGCGTTTTTCATTGTGATTTCGCAGAGTTTTCCTCTGTGGACTTTTTGCCCCTATTATACCTATATGGAAAACGCCAGCATTTCCACAGGTATAATTGACATGCTTCGATTTTAAAAAACGCAGCTTTTCCACAGCGGAATTTTTTCTGCAATGTGTGGATGGGATTAGCCAGAATCCCATCCACTTTGCAGGTACTGTAATACGCAGTGTTATTGCAATGCGGGGCCCCTGCCTTAATGGCTATTTTCCCTTATTAGATATGACAATTGCAGAATGTCTGTACCTAACGCATTAAGCGATATAAACTTAGTGAAAGGTTAATAATATACAGGGTGGAAGCTAGGCATAGTTTATAAAAATACATTTATAAAAAAATTCACTATAATTGCAGAATGTGACCTAAATGGGTTAAGTAGTTGCAAGGTTGTCTGCATATAATTAAAGTTGGTATTACACCAAAAGATTTTATTTAAATGAGCGCAGATTGGCTCCAAAATCTGCCGATCAGTGCCCGTTCCGCACTTGGCTGATTACACAGACCGCTATAGAGCACATGCAGGAGGAACAATTGCAACACCGATCGTTCCCCCAGCATATACTTCTATTGTTTGCCAGTGGCATAGCCCTTATTACACAGATTGATATGTTGCTGGCGAACAATGATATTTTTGTGTTCATGAAATCAACCAATCACCCAATGAAGACTGGCGCTCTTTTACTAAACAACTGCATGCAGTTTTTAATTGAGGTAATGTCTAGCACATATTCAGCCTTATTCACACCCACATATCACGTAGATGTGGCTACCCATTCATGTCAATGTGTTTATTCAGAAGTCAGTGTTTTTTCACTGATGCATCACGCCAATCAAAGTGTATGGATGTGTGACAAAAAAAAAAAGGATGACATCAGTAAGTAATTTGTTTTTCATGGATCCAGAGACATACAAAATATATAAAATAAACAGAACAAAATAGTTGATCTGCTTTTCCCAGACATGAAATGTGCAGGGTGGGGTACTGTCCATGAGTAATGTGGACGTGTGATTGAGGAGTTAGGGTGGGTTCACACCTGCGTTCCAGTCCGTCCGTTGCCAATCCAGTGAAAATCTCGGGGAACGGGATTGGCATCGGATACAGACCAGTCAGCGACGCATTGGTTAAAAACCCATTCATTTGAATGGGTTTTTATAGCAATGCCCCGGGTGTCCGATTGCACCCTCTGCGCTGCGAAGCGTTTTTTTTTTTGGCGGACACGAAGTCCTGCGTGTCCAACTTTGTTTCCGACAAAAAAAAGGATTCGCAGCGCAGAGGGTGCAATCGGACACCCGCACATTGCTTTAAAAACCCATTCAAATGAATAGGTTTTTAACCAATGCGTCGCTGACTGGTCTGTATCCGATGCCAATCCCATTCGCCGAGATTTTCCTCACTGGATTGGCAACGGACGGACTGGAACGCAGGTGTGAACCCACCCTTACTATGCATTTGCCAATAACCTGTAAATCAGAGGTTATCAATTCAATGGCCATGGGTAACATGTATAATAACATGTGCTACTCATTACTGCAATTAAAATTTGTAAAAAACTAAAAGTTAAACATTTATGTAAGTTTAAGTAGTTACATTTTTTTTAGAGTTTGAAAGTTTTTACTAGCCATCTTATTGGCGACAGTTTTTTGACTTGATAGGTTGCCAATGGATACAAACATGAATGAAGAAACTCTCTATGGTCTGGGACTTGATTTCCTTATTGTGGCTGGCTTATCTTCTTATACATGTAGTGTCCCTTCCTAATAACCTGGCCACAGTAAGGAAATCATGGCTGGGTGCAAGACCATAGAAAATTCATGCATTCATGTCCGTGTCCATGTAGGTTAAAGAATGTCACCACTAAGATGGTTAGAAAAAAATCTTTAAAATTCAGCAACAATTTTAATTTATATTTGTAAAAATATTTAACTTTTAATTGTCTACAAATTTAAATATGGTTATGTTTAGTGCAAAACCCCTTTAAGCGAGGCCACCAACATCATGAAATAAACTCACTGCATCTTCTAAGATTTACCAGCACAGCACCACCTTTTCTTTGCCCTGTATCTAGTATTGCAGTTCAGTTGCAGCTCAGCTCCATTCAGTTGTTAGCACTGGTTTTCATAAATAGGCTAAATTCTTTTGAGTGTAGCATTCTGTATAGTTATATGTCATATTTATTTTTGTTTATTTGGGTATTTTTAGGCACATCATGTATTTCAGTTATCTCTCAAATAATTCACTTTATAATGTGTCTAATAATTCAGTAGCACTTTCATAGGTAGTCATAGTGATGTAACCATGGATGGGGGCGGGGGAGTCCCTCTCTCAATTGTTCTAAATGACTGTGACTGTGTTTTACAGGCATCAAACAGTGCTGGAGATGAGCTATTGAAGATTCTCTTTGCCTGGTGAGTCCAATTGCAACAATCAGCTAATAATGTGATTGAAGTCTGATCATTTTATACTTATTAGATTTTATTTTGGAACATTAAGAGGAACTCTCCTGACATTCTTTAGCATAAATTAGTATTTTTGTCTTTTTTAGCACTCTGTTTTGTGTTGTTCCTCTGTTATTCTTCTTAGATACAAATGACTAAATTGACAACATAATCTGTGTCAGACAGTGAAGAGACACATCTCTTTGCCAAGGCAAATGGTAACACCTTGGTAACACCTAGTTAATTCATGGATTTCTAGTAGGCATAGCAGTGAAATGGCACATAAATGAAGACTATCTGAATTCTTTCCATGGGGAATGCAAGTATTTGCTACAACAGACATGTCAGGAGAGGGGACAGGCCATGAAGGCTTTGAAATGCAATTGTTCAGTTATGTTTCTTGTGATGTGTTTTGCACTGTCCACAGAACATTCTTCTTTCAGTGTTTTGGTAGATGTCATTTGGAGTATGTAGGTGACTTATTTGCCCTTTGTGGACAGTGCCCTATGGGTAGATTCAGATGCAATGGATTGTGTTGTAGAAAGTTCTGGGACTGTTCCATTCATATGAGTGGAGTTGTTTTGCTGCATGATAAATGTTCTCTATAAACCTGTGTAATGTAATATACATCTACTGTGCATATTATTTGCTCTGCTTTTATATTACATTTCTAGTACTAATAATAAATCTTTCATGGTAAAGGCAATGTCTATATCTACTGAGATACTTCATAGTGTCCTGTCCATTAAACAGTCAAAGCCCTCCCACCAGTTTGCTGACAAATACAGGAAGTGAGAAGAAGAGTCAGCAGGCAAAGCGCATAAGAAAGGGTGATAGGAAAACCCCTTTAAGTCAGGCGGGAGTCTGCTCCATATCCCCAGCAAACATCTAGCCCTTTCCCTCATGCATCCACGGCGCACACAACACCAGTCCCCGACCTTATTTCTAACAACCATAGCCACACATTCCATACTGGTTAGATGCCAGGCCCCTTCCCCCCTGCAACTGTGATTGTTATGCCCTTGCCTAAATATACCCTGAATATAACAGGTAATCTCTAACAACTGTTATCTGATCAACTGCATTATGCATTTTGGTAACATCAAAATGCAAGAATCTAGAAAATTATGTGTCAGTCTGCAATAGATCTGGGTCCAGAATTTACTTGTTTTTGGGATTTGTAGGCGTTATATCTGACCACTAATCTGAGTGTTAATTTGACACTTAAGAGTATCTGACCAACATACTGTGTACACGTTCTCTTTTCTGGAAAAAAGATCTATGTACTATATATGGAAAGATATTTTTATATATAAGATGCACAGAAGTTTTCTGGTTAATGCATAACCAGATTAGATAACTTGCACTAAAATGTTCAAAGTTGACTCAACCAGGTTTCAGTATTATTTTATAGACCAAATGAAGTTTTTGAAGAAAATTTCTCTTTAATGTCTCAGAGGCAATACTTGTAATTCTGAAACTATTGTAGATTTGAATCAAATATTTCTTATAAGATTTAGTCATTTTGACTGACTGAATAGTCTGACTGCATAGTCTCAGGATTTTTTTGTTATTGCTTGATAATCAACATTTAATATTTTTATCATAAGTTTTTCATTTTCTATGCCAGAGGCTCTCAGCACATGGACACATTGGGGTAAATTTACTAGTGAAAATGTATCAGAAAGTTGGCATAATTAAACATTTTATTTTGAACATATTCTCTAACCATGTTAGTGGTGACAGTCTTTTGTCTTGGAAAGTTGCCAGTGGATATGAAGCTGAACACATGAACATTTTATGGTCTGGCACTTGTTAGACCATTTTGTAACTGGGTTATTTTCTCACGCAGGAACACCGAAACAGACAGGGACACTGATTACACAAGATAATAAGGAGATCATGACAAGTACCAGAGCATAGAAAGTGCATTTCATGGTTGTATCCACTGGCAACTAATCAAGACACAAGACTGTCACCACTGAGATAATTACAGAAAATCCCTAAATGCTGTAACAAAAATGTTTAACTTTTAATACTGTACAAATTCAAACATGATTATATTTGTGAGTAAACCCCTTTAAGGGTACACCATCAGCTTTAAAAACCTGGACAGACCCTTCAATGAAGTGTGTGTTAGCTGGGAATCATTCAACTCCCATTTCACCAATTATTGAGAGTCACAGATGTTGGTCTTGCACCTATCAGATATTTATATTATATTCCGTGGATATGCCCCATAAATGTTTAAGATAGGATTATCATTATTAATACAACATATCAGTTGAACTAAAGTACACAGGCAGCAATCAAGTTACTTTATGGACAATATAAAAGTCTGTACTTCAGAATATAACAGGTAATTGTTTAAATAGCAGTTGCCATAAATAATGTTAATAGCATACTAGCTATAGAAGCCATATTTTAGAATCATGCTAGACTGAAAGGAGATTCTGTGACTACCCTGTCACAAATGGGTTTAAGAATACTGTATACCAGATTGCTACACACTGGTATATAGCAGGTAATATAGTAATTGATAGGACCATGTATTGTTTAGCTTACCCTGCATTTTACGATTTGGTTGCTCCTGAGATATATGGAGCTAAGGCTACATTAAGATGTCTCCAGTCATGTTGTACCTTAGGGTCACCGGTTTTCACGGATGCCCCATATATTTCAGTGACATATAACAGCCAAAATGACCAAAAATAGGACATGACCTATATTATGATGGTCTGTGACAATGGACCATCAAAATAACGGTGAATAGCTCCCATTCACTGACATTGAATTTAAAGCTGCTGTGTGATATCCATTAAAAAACAGATGTCACACAGCCATTATTCACTGTCATGTGAATGTAGCTTAAGAAGATGACAGTCATCTTTTCTTCATCACTGTTGTTTCTTTAGAATAGAGCTACACGCAGAAAAACAAGAAGGAAAAAACTCTGGAGTTAGCACCTGTACAGTATATGTAGATTGTTCCCTGCATGTTTTCTATCACATCTATCACTATATTTCACTATCTACCAGTTTCTCACTTAATTATTTTCTGTAAAAGACAAATTTTGCTATTAATATTCTGGCAAACAGAACAGAAACAAATAATAACAAATATTTTCATTTTATGGGAATCTATAAAGAAAGAGTATTACTATTATGTTGTATGTAATGTACTGTTACATTATACCCACTATTGTATTCACTGAATTCTACTGTATTTTTCTGCAGATCTATAAAATGCTGGTGCATCTGCTTGTTTTAACACATTACATTCTGACTTTTACATGCCTGTCTGCAGGTAAAGCTGGTAAGCGCAATATAACCTGTTCATGATTTGGCAATAGCAAGTTGATATGCATGTTGTTTTCCAACATAAAAAATGTGCCCTTTATTATTACTATTATCTCAACTCATTTAGTATAGTGCACAAATAGCCCTGAAGAGTGAAAGTAAAAAATTATCTGTGCTACATTAAAATAAATGAAAGCATTTACTTACCAGAGAAATGTGTATTTTATAAAAAGGAGGTCATATGTGAATTTCACGCTCCTATAATGTGGATTAATTTTTCAAACTGAAATATCAAAGAAAAAGACAGTAACTGTCAGCTTTACAGAATCCCCGTAATTTTGTTTCTGTGTCATAAGCTGAAGCACAGACAACACAGAAAAAAAAAGTACTTGAGGCCGGGATCCCACATGTAGCGAATCCCATCCACACATTGCAGAAAAATACGCACAACGAAATACTGTGATTTCCAAAACTGTTGCGGTTTTGGAAATCGCAGCATGTCAATTATACCTACGAAACGCTAGCAGTTTCCCTATAGGTATAATTGAATGAGAAAGTCCAAAGAGGAAACCTCTGCAGACTTTCTGTGAAAAGCACTGTGGAAAAAACCGCGATGCATTTCTGCCGCATTTTTACTGCATCGCTTTTTCACTGCAGCCTGCTAAGTGGGGCCTTAGCCTGACAGTGCAGAATAGATCGTGCATTACAAATAAAATAGTTCTTGCTATTATTAATATTGTGGACATGTCCAAGAACCAGGCATAATGCATACACAAGATATGTCATCAGTATCTGATCCAAGGGGTTTTCCAGGATATACAGTTTTTGGCAAGGAGGCCAGGGATGGTAAAAAAAACACGGAAGTCCTCACCGCATGTGACCGCTGAGGCCAAGGAAAGGAACCAGGACGCCACACGCATACGTCGCCCGTGTCATTCCTTGTCCTTTCCTGAGGCCGCTGATTGGCCTCAGTAGTCACATGCGTTGAGGACTTCCGCCAGAACAAGACCCCCGGAGCAGCAGGACCGGGTCATGGTGGGAGACACTGGAGCACCAGGTATAGGCGAGTATATATTTTTTTTTTTTTCATCTTCTCCGGCCTCCTTGCCAAAAACTGTATATCCTGGACAACCCCTTTAAGTAAAGGGGAGCAGAGCTGTAGTTTCCTAGCACCACTGCTACAGTGTACAGAGCTGGAAGCTCTGTACACTGCAGCAGTAATAAAAGAAAAGTCCAGTACTCATAAATAAATTGCTTATGGATGTCTTGTCAAGTTTATTGATACAATCCAGATAAAGTTTTGTCTGGACTATATCAATAAACTAGACTAGAGGTCCATAAGGAACTTATTTCTGAGTGCTGAACTTTTACTGTCATTAAAGTGTGGGATCCTGCCCTTGCACTAGTACAACAAGAAGAGTGCTGTGGAAATTCCTTTAGGCTGAGACCCCCCGCTTTTTTTGTTGCAGATTTTGCTGCGTTTTTCTTTTGAGCCAAAGCCAGGAGTGGATTGAGCAGAAGGTAAAAGTATAAGTATTTCCTATATATTTCCCATTCCTTTTGTAGTCATTCCTGACTTTGGCTCAAAAAAACCGCAGCAAAATCTGCATAAAGAAAAAATTTTCTGCAATGTGGGGCCTCTACCTTACAATACACTGTGGCAGTGGAAACTGCAGATCTGCACCCATTCACTTGAATAGAAGCAGAGCTGCGTCCAGCTGTATACATATGGGTTTGCTGTATTCTTGACTTTGGCTTGTTTACTGAATATACGCTTGCTTACCGATTTGGCTTTAACTGTTAACTCTTGGACATGACCCTGGCTTGGACATGTTTATTCGTTTGGTTCTGATTGGTATAATAATATACTGCTCTCCTCATTGCGTTCTAATTAATATTTTTACGGCGGTCACCGTACGTAATAAATAACGCTATTGTTGGATAGTGTGGACTTTTACACACATGGGGATACCTAAGATGTTTGTTATGTAATGTGTTTTTTAAATTAAAAGGTGGTTTTTTTTTTTTTTAACTTTTTATTATTTGATTATTTTTAAACTTTATTTTTTTAGTTTTCCTGTCCAACAAGGGAACATGAACCTGGGATATCTGATCCCCAGTGCAATGTACTGCAATACAGCCAGGGGGCCATTTTCTTGACAAGTGTTTGTTTTACTTTGTAGAGCTATGTCTTGATAATGGAGTGGAGTTTGAACTTGAATATGCCAGTGTCGGTGAGCTTCTGCATGTTGTCTGCCCACTTGACTTCTTATTGAAGGAAAATAATTTTAACGTAACCTGGATAAGAAATGGTTCACAAACAGAAATCACCTCAGACAGACAGGCAAGAATTCATCAAGATCAAGGGTATCTAAAGTTTATCCCAGCGGAATTACGTGACAGTGGACACTACCAATGTATTCTCAGGTGAGAACTATTATTCCTGCTAATCCATAAAGGTATAAATATTCATATCTTCAGACAATAGAAGTGATTTACGCAGCATGCTATATGCATGAACAGCAATGGTTTGTTATACACACAAACAATAAAGTACTTAAAACACAAAAACATCTCATAGAACATTGCGTGACAGGGTTGATACATCAGGAGAAGCTCATATGCCCAGGGATACAGTGTTTGATGGATTCCACAATTTACATTTTACTTAAGGGGTTCCCATTAAGGTAATTATGGCTGAAATGATCTATGATGAAGAGTTCAATTTTGTGAATTAAACTACTACTTTGAAGTTAAAAACCCTGTTGCTGCTGGTAACATCCACCAGTTGAAATCAAGTTTGGTGGTCATACACGTGCAGTAGTAGTTTAGTCTCCTCTTCTCTATCCCTGAAGTGTCAACACTTACTGCAAACACTGCCATCAGGTTTCCTATGTTGGAGAAGAACAGTGCATGTGCAGTAGAGCTTACGTTAGGTTCACACCTGCATTGGGGTTTCCGTTCTTCGGGTCCATTTAGGGACTAAAAAAATGGAAACCCAATCCGCTTTAAAAGCGGTTACCTGCGGACCCCAGTTTCTGCCTGAAAAATGCAGAGAGAAAAGTCCTGTTTGCAGTTCTTTTCTTTCCGCATTTTTCAAGCGGAATAGGGGACAGAATCCCTGAACAGTCATCGAACGCAGATGTGAACCTAGCCTTATAGGGTAGTGTGAACCGAGAGCAAGGCAGGTGGTTTGGACTCCGCAACCAGAAATGAACGCACACGCGGTAGTTCAAGAAAAAAATATATATTTACTATAAGTTAATAAAGGCTAGTTAAAGGTAAAATGACAGGGCTAAAGACAAGCAAAATATACAATATAGCATGAACAATTTCAAGGCAAATTCTGCAATGGTTTCTACTTTTACTCTGTCCACTTCTGCAGTATGGACACTGAATGAACAATATACTCAAAACTATCCCTAACTGACCCTGACTTCACATTTGGGTGCACCCCCTTTTCCCCAGTGGTCCAGGTGGACCGCTTACAGTCCGTAGAAGCGCGCGGTGGGGCCCAAAGTCGGTCCTTTCTTTTATAGTGAAGCGTCCTCTCCTCACGGTTATCAGGATCTTGGGAGAAATGAAGTCCTCTTTAACAGACAGGGAAACCAACTGAATGCAATGTAATCCAACAGCAGATTCCACTCAGCACACTGACAGTCCTGCCGAATCCATACACTGAGCTGGGATGTAAGCCGGGATTTAGCAGGTGCCGTCCAGTACATCAACAGCACTGCGAGTCTCTATCTGTGGTATCCATATACAGAGTCACAATGTCAGTCTCACTGATCAGCCACTGAGCACAGTTCCTTTCACGTGGACTCACTAGTCCTGTTGTCTCTTTACACTCTGTTTGTCTCTGGACCAAGATACAGCTTAGCTGTACAGAAAAATCTCCACACCAGTTCAATACAACACTTGCCAAGATGGCTGCTGCTCTCTGCCTCGTCACTTCCTGCTTCTCTGCTCACACTCTGTCTGCAGAACAGGCAGGCTGACATAAAAGGGGGGGGGGGGTCTCACTCCAGCATCATGTCACAATTACAATGGCTGCTGTCTTAAAGGAACAGAATCACAGAAATACATTCAACATTAACAGTTTATACAGACAAATGAAGCTTAAGACAACATTGGCTGTCTCTTACATATTCCCCCCCACTTTAAGAGTGGCAGTCCCTGCCTATGACTGTATATCCAGAGGGTTGTACTTTTATGCACAGGGTGGTAGTATACCGATGTATGGCAGGCCAAACAAACTCATCCTGCGCATACCGAACAGGGGGAATACCAGCATTTGGCCTAGTGGTCCGTCTGAGGACCGGTGGTATATTATGGGGTGCTGCAGCTATGGGCTGAGAAGGACCAGCGGATTCCGCACCAGAGGGGGCACAGGCCGGAGATACAGTAGTCACAGGTGGAACATCCCCAGGAGCAGGGATCGGCCAACAATCATCCTCCTCGTCGGAGGCCCATTCCGCACCTCCATTCTCTGACTGTGGGAGCTCATTCACATTGGTAGGCCCATCAGGCCCATCGTGATTTGTCCCTTCAGAATGACACAGGCGCAACATATTTCGGTGAAGTACTCGAACACAATCAGTTCCTTCTTTCTGGACCTGGTACACTGGCCCATTCGCATACTTGCGGCCAACAACACGATACGGCAAAGCCTCCCGTCTGCTTTCCAATTTCCCTTGGGGTTTCTTGACACGAACTAGCACCAGGTCGCCTGGTTGCAATGGTGCTTCTTGCACTGGGGTCTTATCAGGATGGGGATGTTCTTGCAGGCGCTGCCGCACCAATCGATGGATCGTCTCAAGTCTCTGCCGATGCGCCCGCACCCAAGAGGTTGGATCCCTCGGAGGGAACCCATCCACATCATTCAACTGTAATTCTCCTATACTTCGCCCAGACCGCCCAAAGAGAAGTGTATAAGGAGAGTACCCCGTTGTAGAATGGACCTGATTGTTATAGGCCCACACCATTTCAGACAAGAACTGAGGCCACTGTAACTTCTTGTCTTCCTCCAGAGTCCGCAGCATCTGTAGCAGAGTTCTGTTGAATCTTTCACAGGCCCCATTTCCCTGAGGGTGGTATGGAGTCGTGTGCGACTTCTTTATCCCGTAGATACGTTGAACTTCTTTCATTACGTGTCCCTCAAAGCAGGCGCCCTGGTCGGAGTGGATGCGTTGGGGGCACCCATATACTCGAATGAAATCTTGGCACAGAGCACGAGCTGCTGACTCAGCTGTCTGGTCCTTGGTGGCGGTTACCACCGCAAATTTGGTGAAGTGATCCACCATTACGAGGCAATACTGGTGTCCGCTATTGGATGGGCCCACCATTAGATAGTCTATCATGACGATTTCTAAAGGTTCCTGGGTCACGATGGTTTGCAGGGGAGCTCTCTGTTCTATTGCCTTATGGATCTCACAAGTTCGACAGCTGCGGCATACTTCTTCGACCATTTGACGAAGACCAGGGCAGTAAATCAGTCGCTGTAACCAACGAAAGGTCTTCTCATGACCAAAATGTCCATTCTTATTATGAGCCTCAACTGCCAAGGAGCGAGCCAGTTCACTAGGCACCACAATTTGGTATCGAATGTCGATCTCAGAAGGTAAATAGACCTTTCGGCATAGCACTCCATTTTTCATCTCCAACTTTTCCCACTGACTCAAAACAGATAATATCTCACGTGTCAGTCGTTCTCTTTCCTCTCTACAGGGCTTCTGGCCTTTCTCAACACACTTGATCATCTGCGCCAGCCCCTCATGGGTCTGTTGTATCTGTGCCCATTCCTGTCGTGAGGGACCAAAGAAAGGAGCCATTTCAGTCCCCTCCATCTCAAACTGATTAGTGGCGGTCAAGGCCTGTGAAAATCTGCTGAAATCGGGCACCTCCACATGCTCCAATTCATGATCCACGTCTTCTGTGGGGGTCTGGGCAGTTACCCTAGAAAGTCCGTCAGCATTCTGGTTCTCTGTCTTGGACCGATACTTAATGCGGTAATTGAATGTAGACATTCGGGCTATCCACCTCTGCTCTAACGCCCCGAGCTTGGCATTTTCCAGGTGAGCTAGTGGGTTGTTGTCAGTCAGTACTAAAACTTCAGCACCGGTCAAATATTCAGAGAATTTCTCGGTCATGGCCCATACCAGTGCCAACAGCTCCAATTTAAATGAACTATAATTCTCGGGGTTTCTTTCAGAATCTCTCAAAGACCGGCTGCCGTACGCTATGACCCTCTCCTGGCCATCCTGAAGCTGGGAAAGCACTGCTCCAAGACCATACAGGCTTGCATCTGTATATAGCTGGAACGGCAAGTGGTAATCAGCATATGCCAAGATTGGGGCTGTTGTCAGTGCATCCTTCAATGCCTGGAAGGCTTGTTCCTGGTCAGGTCCCCACTTCACGTACCGGTTCTTTGGACCACCGGATGTGCCTCGTAGGAGAGCATTAAGTGGTGCTGCTACCTTGGCGAAATCCTTAATAAACCGTCGATAGTAACCGGCTACTCCAAGGAACGCCCTCACTTCTCGCAGGGTAGTCGGTATCGGCCAATCTTGAACAGCCGCTATCTTGTCTCTTGATGGTCTCACCCCTTCTCCTGATACGCGGTGACCCAAGTAATCAATTTCAGATTGGAACAACCGACATTTACTGGGTTTCAATTTGAGCCCATGTTCCCGCAATCTTCGAAATACTTGCCCCAACTGGTGGAGATGGTCTTCAAAGGTCGCAGAATACACTATAATGTCATCCAAGTAGATGAGAGTGAACTCAAAGTTGAAGTCACCGAGACATTTCTCCATCAACCGCTGAAACGTTCCGGGTGCATTTGTCAACCCGAAGGGCATCCGGTTAAATTCGTATAGTCCCATGGGCAAGATGAATGCCGTCTTCTCCTTGTCTTTTGTGGCCATCGGCACCTGCCAATACCCACTAGCCAGATCTAGTGAGGAGAAGTACCGGGCTCTCCCTAGCGCTGAGAGGGACTCCTCAATCCGTGGCAAGGGGTAGGAATCTCGTACGGTGCAAGCGTTTAACTTCCGATAGTCTACGCAAAATCGGATGGACCCATCTTTTTTTCTTACTAACACCACAGGAGCCGCCCAGGGACTCTGGCTTTCTTGGATGATCCCACCCTGTAGCATCTTAGCTAACAGTTCTTTCACTTCCTGATACAACTGTGGAGGAATTTGTCGGTAGCGCTCTCTAATTGGAGGGGTGTCTCCTGTGGGAATCTCATGGTAGATCCCTGTGGTACATCCAAAATCTTCAGCATACCGTGCAAAGGTGGCTTGGTTCTCCCACAACAGCTCATCTACCTTCTGCACCCATTCCAGAGAACATGAACTTACATCCATCTTCATCTGTTCTCGAATTGCACAGCCATTCCATTCAGAGGTGGGTTCCTCATCTTCTCCCATGGACACAGTTACGGTCCACTCATCCCTTTCAGTCGGCTTCAGCTGCATTGGAGTTACTTTCCTTACTTCCTCCGGAGTCACATAGATGTTAGCCAGCAGCCTCCCTGGGGTCAGGTCCACACTCTGGTCCTGAGTGTTTACACATCGAAGTGGTACTCTTCCATTGCGAACTATTGCCAAGGAACGGGCCACTAGCGGATCAACACCTCCTTCGGCTGCCTGCAGTGGTTCTACCAACACAGCTATGCCCTCTAGTTTCCGACAGGTGCCTACGGGCATGGACACTATTGTCTCCCGACTGGGTGGCAGTGTAACTTTTGTATGCAAAGGAACTGAAATTCGAGCCAGAGGACGCTGTGCATCTGAACTTTTCTGTAAGCCACATGTCCGGATCAGCCGCTGGAAAGCTGTTTGAGTAGGCCGATGGGTGGTGGTTTCTTTCCAATAACCGTGACCTTTCTTTTCAAAGAGGATCTGATCTAATTCTTTTAACACATTCATCCCCAAAATGACAGGGACCTTTACTTCATGTGACTCCTGTACCACCACAATGCCTTTCCTACCTAGATCTTGGCCACATACCCGGACATTCATCCAGGCCACTCCCACGACCGGAACTGGTAACTGGTTAGCTACGACCACTCGTACGAATGTATGGGGATCATATTTCACATGTTGCCGGAAGTACCGTTCATAACAGTCTCTACTCAAGGTCGTTACTTGGGAACCCGTGTCAATCATCCCGGTAACCGGAATACCCTCCATTTCCACCTGTATGACAGGACTTGCAGCGATCAGGTCATCATCAGGGCATTCTCCCCACATAGTCTCCTTGTCAGTCTCCCCTACTACACGCCCTTCAGCAGCAGGGGACTTCAGTTTAACGGCGGTCTCTCATAAGTTTGTCGCTGCTCTGGACATCTAGCAGCAACGTGGCCCATCCGTCCACACTCCCAGCAGCGTATCCCCCGTCGTTCTGGCCATCTGTTTGGGCCCCTTCGGTAAGCCCCTTCGATTTCTCCTGAGCACTGCACTAAATGATTTGGACCCCTTCGGTAGGTCCTATCCTCACCCCTCCAGCGGGGTGGTGGGTGATTCTGACTTGCTGGGTGTGGATGGCTCACCCTTTCATCTCCAGTCTTCTGGAAGTCTGCAATTTTCATAGACTGCTCATCACAACGAGTGTGCAAGTGTTCCATTTGTTCTTGCAGTTTCTGCATTACTGTGAGAATTTCTTTAACCGTCCCTTTTTCTACTGTCTCTGAGCCAGAACTAGCCCCCTGTGACAAAGTAACTCCAACTGCGGTCTGCGGCCTCGGGACCATACTATTGGCACGGGAGATGGCCTCTACCTGTACATCATGGAATTTAGCATCAGTCTCTCGTCGTATAAAATCCTGCATAGTCACAGTTAAACTGCCGTCACGTATCCCCAGGACAAACTGGTCACGGAGAGTCCGATCAGGGTTACAGAAGGCTGACGAGCCCCCTCTTTCCTTCCTTTGAATATCTCGGAGCAGTTCTTGTAGGGCATTTGCATATTGGGGAAGGCTTTCATTCTCCTGTTGTACCCTCTGGAAGAACCGAGCCTGCAGAGACCCCAGCAATGCAGTTTCTCCATAGATGGTTTCTAGAATCTGGACTACTTGCTCAAATGTCTGCCTTTGTTCAAATGGCCTCAGTATCACCGTGGTCTTAGCATCCCCTTGTAATGTCAATATTGCTAGCTCTACTAGTACTTCTGGTGCGGTCTGGTACATTCGCTGTATCATTCGTATCTGTTCCACCCACATACTCACTGACATATTATTGCCATCAAATTTAGCTAACTGACTCATTATAGCCCCTGCTGGCATTCTTCCTCCAGCACCATTCTCCCGAACAGGTGCGTCACCGTCCATTCTGGTAAGCGGATCCTGCCGACTACGCCAATTTGTGAACCGAGAGCAAGGCAGGTGGTTTGGACTCCGCAACCAGAAATGAACGCACACGCGGTAGTTCAAAGAAAAAAAATATATATTTACTATAAGTTAATAAAGGCTAGTTAAAGGTAAAATGACAGGGCTAAAGACAAGCAAAATATACAATATAGCATGAACAATTTCAAGGCAAATTCTGCAATGGTTTCTACTTTTACTCTGTCCACTTCTGCAGTATGGACACTGAATGAACAATATACTCAAAACTATCCCTAACTGACCCTGACTTCACATTTGGGTGCACCCCCTTTTCCCCAGTGGTCCAGGTGGACCGCTTACAGTCCGTAGAAGCGCGCGGTGGGGCCCAAAGTCGGTCCTTTCTTTTATAGTGAAGCGTCCTCTCCTCACGGTTATCAGGATCTTGGGAGAAATGAAGTCCTCTTTAACAGACAGGGAAACCAACTGAATGCAATGTAATCCAACAGCAGATTCCACTCAGCACACTGACAGTCCTGCCGAATCCATACACTGAGCTGGGATGTAAGCCGGGATTTAGCAGGTGCCGTCCAGTACATCAACAGCACTGCGAGTCTCTATCTGTGGTATCCATATACAGAGTCACAATGTCAGTCTCACTGATCAGCCACTGAGCACAGTTCCTTTCACGTGGACTCACTAGTCCTGTTGTCTCTTTACACTCTGTTTGTCTCTGGACCAAGATACAGCTTAGCTGTACAGAAAAATCTCCACACCAGTTCAATACAACACTTGCCAAGATGGCTGCTGCTCTCTGTCTCGTCACTTCCTGCTTCTCTGCTCACACTCTGTCTGCAGAACAGGCAGGCTGACATAAAAGGGGGGGGGGGTCTCACTCCAGCATCATGTCACAATTACAATGGCTGCTGTCTTAAAGGAACAGAATCACAGAAATACATTCAACATTAACAGTTTATACAGACAAATGAAGCTTAAGACAACATTGGCTGTCTCTTACAGTAGCACTAAAGAATTGTGGATGAGCCACTCCATGTTGGTAGTGTGTAGAGTCTGCCAACACATCAGGAGGATGAAAGCCAGACATGGGGATATAAAAAATTAAAAAGTATGATCATACATAAAAAAATGATCATTTACTATCTTTGACAATAGCGTATTTGGTCTGTGTATTATTAAGCATAAAAGAATTTCAATGTTATCTCCATTCCTACCTTCCCATTCCCCATTTAATTATCAAAGATGTAAAAGTAGTTGTTTATTAGGTTTACACAACCACTTTAAGGATTCCCTGGGGCCTGTTTCATATGGCCAGGTTTGGTCCGTGCAACTGCGGTATTTCCCGGCCTGATCATTTTATCAAAGGGATCTATTTTGTGAGTTCCAACCCGATGGTGGGTCTTATGTCTCGTACTCACAGCCTCAATTTAGTACAGGACAGCAGACCCCAGTTGGGTTGGAGCTCACAGCATCATAGATCATTATAATGTAGTGGTCAGTCCAGGAAATGTGGCAATTACATGAACCAAATACAGCCATCTATGAGCCAGAGCTAAGAGACATTCTTAAGACCAATCCATTTACATATTACATGGCTTATCATTAATTTGAATTGGAATATCCAGATATAATACTATATTTACAGTGCAGTTAGAAAGTGTATATAGCTGTCAGCGTCTTTGCTGGGAGGGTGAGAAGCTGGTCTCTCCGTAGTCTTTGTGAAACAACCCCTCATATATTTGCTTTTAATGAAACATTTACGTGATGATGATAATAGTATGTTATAGTGCATAAGGATCTTTTCTTTGGTACTAATTTTATCCTTTTACATACAGAAACTCCACATTCTGCATCAAGATGATGAGGAGAGTAGAAGTTTTTAAGTATGACGACGGTCTCTGCTATAATAATTCAGTGAAGTTTCTGATGTTAGAATCCGTAGCACCATCACTTACGATTAAATGTCCAAAACTAGACATTTATGTTGATGACATGAACATGCAAGTCAAATGGTTTAAGGTACTAACATAAGTTTTTCACATTTATTTCAACAAATTTTACTTCAACATGTAAACTACAAACCACCAATACATCTATTACTATCTGTCCAAGCTAAAGACTGCAGAGTAACTTCCCACTTCCCCAGATACTTAGTGGTATATGTAGTTATGCAACCACAGTAAAGTACATACAGTGCCTTGCGAAAGTATTCGGCCCCCTTGAACTTTTCAACCTTTTGCCACATTTCAGGCTTCAAACATAAGGATATAAAATTTTAATTTTTTGGTGAAGAATCAACAACAACTGGGAAACAATCGTGAAGTGGAACGAAATTTATTGGATATTTTAAACTTTTATAAACAATAAAAAACTGAAAAGTGGGACGTGCCAGATTATTCGGCCCCCTTAAATTAATACTTTGTAGCGCCACCTTTTGCTGCGATTACAGCTACAAGTCGCTTGGGGTATGTCTCTATTAGTTTTGCACATCGAGAGACTGAAATTCTTGCCCATTCTTCCTTGGAAAACAGCTAGAGCTCAGTGAGGTTGTCTTGTCTTGTTGGAAGATAATCCATCCCAGTCTCAGGTCTTTTGCAAACTCCAACAGGTTTTCTACCAGAATGGTCCTGTATTTGGCTCCATCCATCTTCCCATCAATTTTAACCATCTTCCCTGTCCCTGCTGAAGAAAAGCAGGCCCAAACCATGATGCTGCCACCACAATGTTTGACAGCGGGGATGGTGTGTTCAGGGTGATGAGCTGTGTTGCTTTTACGCCAAACATATCTTTTTGCATTGTGGCCAAAAAGTTCGATTTTGGTTTCATCTGACCAGAGCACCTTCTTCCACATGTTTGGTGTGCCTCCCAGGTGGCTTGTGGCAAACTTTAAACGAGACTTTTTATGGATATCTTTGATAAATGGCTTTCTTCTTGCCACTCTTCCATAAAGGGCAGATTTGTGCAGTGTACGACTGATTGTTGTCCTATGGACAGGCTCTCCCAACTCAGCTGTAGATCTCTGCAGTTCATCCAGAGTGATCATGGGCCTCTTGGCTGCATCTCTGATCAGTCTTCTCCTTGTTTGAGATGAAAGTTTAGAGGGACGGCTGGGTCTTGGTAGATTTGCAGTGGTCTGATACTCCTTCCATTTCAATTTGATCGCTTTGCACAGTGCTCCTTGGGATGTTTAAAGTTTAGGAAAACTTTTTGTATCCAAATCCGGCTTTAAACTTCTCCACACAGTATCACGGACCTGCCTGGTGTGTTCCTTGGTCTTCATGATGCTCTCTGCGCTTTAAACAGAACCCTGAGACTTTCACAGAGCAAGTGCATTTATACGGAGACTTGATTACACACAGGTGGATTATATTTACCATCATCAGTCATTTAGGACAACATTGGATCATTCAGAGATCCTCACTGAACTTCTGGAGTGAGTTTACTGCACTGAAAGTAAAGGGGCCGAATAATATTGCACGCCCCACTTTTCAGTTTTTTATTTTTTACAAAAGTTTAAAATAACCAATAAATTTCGTTCCACTTCACATTTGTGTCCCACCTGTTGTTGATTCTTCACCTAAAATTTTAATTTAATATCTTTATGTTTGAAGCCTGAAATGTGGCAAAAGGTTGAAAAGTTCAAGGGGGCCGAATACTTTCGCAAGGCACTGTATATCAGTAATTTGGCACAGTGGGAATATTTATTGTGTTTTGAGAACAACAAATATTGAAAAATTGACAGCAACCTGTACTCTTCAACCTGGATAAAGGAGGATTTTTACTATTAATAGCGATTGCCGATATACTTGCCATCATTTGGATTTATTGTATTTTGTACCAGTGCTTGAGGAGTGTCAGTACACCTATGCTAAAATATAATGTAAAATATTTGTAAAGATTTGTCTAAAAGTTCCGAACATTCAAAACTCTATAAGTTTGAATTTGCTGTGGAAGAATGTGAGAGGTGTAAACTCCCCCTTCATATTCACCCTTCTGTGTCCCGTTTGTTCCGTTCATAGTACACCATGTAGTAGCAGGTATACACAGTGCAGCAGGTAGTATAAAACCAACTGAGATCAGTAGGCCCCAGCTCAAGGATTGTCAGAAGCAGGCTTCAAACACAATACCCAGACACTGAGTGATCAGGTGCAGGAGTTCAAATAATCAACAGGCAGGAACCAAGATGGCCACGGACAGGAAACACACAAAATGCCATCTTACTAAGTGACTGGTACTGGCAAAACAAAGAGTTCATCAATTAAGATCCTGACAAGCAGCTAGATGAGTTGCACCTAAAATCAGTAGTGTACATTGCGAAGAGGAAAGGGGCAAGAACTGTAACTTGAGTTACCCCATATTACAGATCACGGTGTCTAACACACAGTACCGGGCTCTCACATACTGAGGTCGGTTTGTGAGGTAGTTTAGGATCCAGTTGGAGAGGTTGTGGTCCACTCCAACAAGGGTCAGCTTGTCTCTCAGTAGCCCTGGCTGTATGGTGTTAAAAGCACTGGAGAAATCACAGAACATTATTCTCACAGTGTTCCCTGGTTTCTCCAGGTGAGAAAGAGCCCTGTGTAGAAGGTGGATGATGGCATCGTCCACCCCAATGCCTGGCCAATAAGCAAACTGGAGTGGGTCCATAGCCGAGCTCACTAGAGGGCGGAGATGTGTGAGAACCTATCTCTCTAAGACCTTCATCAAGTGGGATGTCAATGCTACAGGTCTGTAGCCATTAAGATCCATCAGATGAGGTGTCTTTGGAACTGGTACCATGCATGATGATTTCCACAGTTATGGTACCATTCCCAGATTCAGGCTCATATTGAACATATATGTAATAATACCACACAGCCGGTCCCCACAGGTCTTAATTCCCTACAGCCTTCCCAGCCTTGATCCTTTTCAGTTCCTTTCTCACTTGGGCACGTGAGAAGATCAGACTGTAGCCAGACGACTGATTGCTAGATTTACTGATCTGGAGCAGTAGGAGAGGTCAGTGTGGAAGAGAGGATTGAATGATATGCTGGGGTGGGAGGAGCTGGGGTGTGATCAAATCTATTGAAGAATAGATTTAGTTAGTTAAGCCACTTTGTATCTCCTTCTATCTTGGAGACAGGCTGTCTGTGCCCAGATATTGACTTAAGACATTTCCAGACCTCAGTAATCTTTTTGTGTGTCATTTGCTGTTCCATCTTTCCCTTATAATTGGCTTTCCCCTCCCGGTTTTGACATCTCAGCTCCTTTTGCACATCTCTCAGCCTTTCCTTGACTCCTGATCTAAATACCATCTTCTTCTCTTTGAGAAGAGTCTTTATTTCAGGGTTAATCCATGGTTTGTTGTTAGAGAAGTACCTCACCACTTTTGTGGGTACCATGTTGTCCACACAAAAATTAATGTAGTTCGTTATGCAGTGTGTGAGACCTTCCATGTCCTCCTCATTGAATCCTGCAGCTGTTTCCATGCAGCTGCAGGTCTCTCCCCGGACCATATCCTCACTGTGCAGGTGACAGCTGGTTCTTTACGTACAAATGGCTTGTATACAGGTCGACGAAGCACCATGTTGTGATCCGATCTTCCTAGGGGCGGTAGGGCTGAACAGTTATATGCCTCCCTCACATTGGCAAAGAACAAGTTCAATATTTTGCTGTCTTTTGTGTGGCAGGTTACATACTGTGTGAAACTGGGTAGTGTGTATGATGGAGAAACATGGTTGAAATCTCCAGACACCAGAAGGAGGGCCTGGGGGTGTAGCGACTGCAACTGGCTCACGTGGCTTGTAGGATCTCACAGGCAGCATCAATTTTATCAGAGGGGGGGACATATGCAGCTATCACGATGACATGCGATAGTTCCTTCGGTAAATAAAAAGGTCTCATGCTCACAGCAAATAGTTCAATGTCCTTACAGCAAGTTTGCTCCTTAATCACAATGTGCCTAGAGTTACACCATCTATCATTCACAAATATCGCCAGCCCTCCTCCTTTTCTCTTACCGCTCTCCCTTGTCCTGTCCGCCCAAAGGAGTTTAAAGCCATCTAAGGAGACAAGAGTATCCGGAGTAACTTTGGTAAGCCAAGTCTCTGTAAACAACATCACGCTGCACTCACAAAATTCCTGATGATGCCTGGTCAGCGCCACCAGTTCGTCCATCTTATTCGCAAGAGATCTCACATTGCCCATAATGATGGAGGGGAGAACAGGTCTATAGCATCTCCTCCTAGCCCTCGGAAGGGCTCCAGCTCTGCAACCTCTTCTGGTCTAGTAGCATGAGCCCTGCTGTGTCCCTAAGTTGCAGCATTTCCTCCCTGGAGTAGACAATAGAATCCTGCTTAAATACAGGATCTCCAGACATAATAGTTCCCAGCGAAAACACAATAAAAAGTACTGCAAAGGTCCAAGTCCTCATATGGTTATTCATAGTGCAATGTCCCTTAAGTAGAGTAATAAGACAAAACAAAGAAAAAGAAGAGAGAGCTCAAGGTGAGCAGGAGCTGCTGTAACAGGCTGCCACTCCAGCGGCGCTATAACACATTGAAGTGTAACTTTAATGAACTAATTCATTGTGTGGCATTATGGTTTACGTTATATGACCTTCATGTCAACATCCTTACAATTATTTCATGGCACACCGGGTACCTCATCTCAGGGGTATTTGATGTATATAGACTACTTAATAAAGGGCTTTTCCCTGCATTTGTTTTTGTGTACAGGAATGTCAGCCGTTGGATCTGAAACACTACATAAGTTCAGCTGATACCTTGACAATCACAAATCTATCCAAGCAAGATAGTGGAAATTACACTTGTGAAATGGCTTTGATGTACAATGGTGTAACATATAAAATCTTCCGCACAATGGAGTACACTATTTTAGGTAATTACAACTATGAAGCTTATTGGTGATAGATGGTTAATTTCATAAAATGACAGATATGCCTGGAAGAACCAATGAAAGATTAAGTATGTCAGATTCATATATTTATTAACATAGGATGCCTAATAAAAGGATGGGAAATGACTGGCGGTACATGCATTTTATTCAAGCCATGGACTTTTTAAAATTGGAATTAAAAATTAGAAAACACGGCTGCTTTCTTCTTCTGGGGAAGTGACATCACGTTCATTTGTTAAATGGCAATGTTACACATGAATGGGACTGAGCTACAACATGGTCATGTAACCAATGGGCATTCTTACTTAGCAGCATTTTTTCTACACCTGCCTAAAACTTGTGCACAGTACTGTATATGCAATATGTTATTACTGTATATTAATGTTACATGTGCTATTTAATACACTGTATCTTAAACCAAAAGGTGATTCTAATATCATCTGATTGGTGTTAGAACAAAGTGCAATGGGTGAAATCCATGTCAGGTCCTGGTATTGGTGCAGAATGCATTTAATTCTCTTGTTATGTAATCTTTGGTTGTAATAATGCAGTAGAGTAACCCACACTCTTGTGTGTAAAACCACAGATCACACTCTAGTACTATAATGAGCTAATGAGTCTGCCAAATGACAAACTCATGTGGCAAACTCAGCTGTGTAACTGTCAGGTTGTTGAAGCTTTCCCTAGTAGTCTTATTTATCCATTGAAAAGATAAGCCCATACAGCACATGCTAGACTGTGCTCCCATATGCTTCTGGATGGACAATAGTGAATCCACATCAGTGCTGTTTTTACGCAAAATTCACAATACATCTTTTTTATACTTTTTATACTTCAGATTTACCAGAAGATAAGGAACCTGTGATGTTATTCCCAGCAAATAACATCATAGATGTGGAATTAGGTGAGTTTTCCTTTGCTTTGAAGTGTATTTTTTATGCACAATAAGGGCACATTCACATCACTGTTTGGTACGGAGCCATAACAGGGCTTGCTGAGAGGTGAATGAGCTCTCTATTTTACTTCCATATACTTCAGATTTTATATGAAGGCATATACAAATTGTAGCATGCTTCATTAGAAATTACATCTGTCACGTACAGGCCTTCCTAGCACGTGACGTGAGTGCGGATTTCAGGGTCAACTCCCTCCACTCACTCAATCTTTCACTCACCCTTCACTCAGGCTGTAAATTGAGTGTAAATCGCACCCCAGCACAGTCCACACACCTCAAATACATGCCACCACTACCACTGATTTTCTGGCGCAGCGGAAACCTCACTGGCATATACACATGTCTCGCCAACAGTCAGACACAAACACATCTCAAAAAGGTAATGGGATCATAGAGCAACACAAAGTAACCTTAAATTTAACAATTTAATACCCAAAGGGTTCAGTGGTCTATATGTAAGAGGATATCAAACGATAACAAAGGACACAAAATGCAAACAGCTTTTAAAATAAATGGGATAAAAAACTAATAATACTTAAAAGCCCTTGTCCCAGGAGCTTGGGAAATCTTCAGCTAAAGCTGGGCACACCCAGCTCTCTTAGCTAGCTCCACAGATGTGACATCAGTTCTAAGGTCTTGTAGGCTTTTAAGGAGACGGTTTAGCCACACCTTCTCTTACTCCCTGAGGTGTAGGATGGACAACTCATCTTTACCTGGGAAAGAGGAATTTTTTTCTTCACCTTATAAAGCTGTGTATCCCTGCTGGCTCTGGAGGTCAGCACAGGGGCACCCCCCCTTCCCCTCTCAGGGTCACTAAACCCCTTCCTCTCTCTGTTGCTGGACCATGACGTCATAAAACAATAAAACTGGTTTCCTGCCAGGCCAGAGAGCATTTCTCCTCTGCCCCCTCCCACTTTGTATACACAAATTCCAGTGAGGTGGATTGATAACACAAACATAAACAAAATATTCACTAAGGATATATATACACGACTAATATGATTAGATAATAATATATAACTTCTGTCATCACAACATCCTTTCTAGAGCAGAATATTTACACCCAACAGAGCATGCACGGCAGTGCATAGTTTCCGTACAACTTCACACTAAGTACAGTGAGGGAGATTTATCAAGATACCAATAGTGATCTCCTCTTCACTCGAGTCAGATGTGCCTGGTTTATTGAGAGGCACATGCCTCTTGATAAATCAGGATCAGTTTTGGACTTCTGTGTTCCAAAAACTCAAATCCATGTCAGCTTGTAGCTGGCGTAACTTGAGCAATAATTGACATAGTTACTGTCATAAATTATTGTAAATTTGTTGGGCTACAATATGCTATGCCCCCTACAAAGACCCACCCTCTTTTCAGGAAAATGGCATGAACAGTGCAAAATATCAAAAAGTCTAAACTTTTTGTGCAAAAATGGGACCACACAAAAATGCCCTTTTTTTCTGTACCAGAGAACTACCAAAGGTACAGTCATATGTTTTACTCATTATCTGTAGAGCCTTTGTGTCCTTTCATACAACCTCTGTGTACTTGGTGTACAGTCGAAGATTGCTGAGCACAGTACTCAGCAATCTCCAGCAGTCCTTTACAGACTGAATGAAGCAGTAATGCATATGTACAACTCGCCAGTCCATTCACATGGGGAAGATGGGACATCAGTCTAGGGAATGGTGAGGATCTAAGTGGTCAGATCCAAACCAATTAGCAAGTTATGATCCATCCTTTGAAAGGTGATAACTTGTGTAGCCCTATTTGGGGGGGGGGGGGTATGAGTATTATCCCTCCCGCAACAGACTCTGGCGCTGACCTGTGTGTATAATGGGACCTGAAGCCTTCGCTGAAGGGAAGAGTGGGAACATATATGAAATATATCAGTGCCTCCACCCAGGATAGAGCCTCTGTATTACAGGGAGGATCTCTTCCTGGGACTTACCCATGAAGTACAGTTAGTAGCCTTAACAAAGATCACTGTACTAATCTCACAGTCTGAAGAATACATACAGATACCACATAAGGTTATAACAGTAGCTTTATAAGAATCAACAGGGTAATAATACATACATAAAATATACTCAGAACACAGCAATACTACAACAACCAGCAAGTCCTCAACCGTCTTAGGTTATATACCCGGGTATATATATAGATATATAGCAAGAGTCCAGTGCACAATACCTCCAGGCAACAGAAGAGATGCAGGGGCCCCTGTGGATGACTGTGGATCCTCGGATTCTTCCAGGAGATGACAGACAGCCGATCAGGAGATGATGATGATGATGGTGAGATTCTTCACAGGCCGCAAACAGGGCGACGGTGACGGCAGTAGATGCAGGCCTGACTACCCTAACACTGAGTCCTTAACCTGCCAGCTAAACTACTAGTGCCACCGGGCCTCTAACTAGCTAGTTGGCCTTCGGAAGCCTAACCTATCACTGCCCTGAACTATATATATATATGGATCCCTAACTACAGTTACTAGCTAGGTCCTGTGAGTATATAGGGGGTAACACATACCTAACTATATACTGTGAAGTAAAGAGGAACCAGTGGCTCTTAGACTCCCCCAGACATAACATGTCTGGCTCAGCAGCTCTGCTCACATCTCTCCCCCCAGCAGCTCTGCCTCACATGTCTCTGACTCACTGTATTTACAAAACAAAACTTGCACTAAATGCCTGGGGTCTCTGAAGCCAAACTGCAGGGGCAAAGAAGCCAGATACATTATATACTAGTAGAAATGGCAGTTCCCTACACTCTCCCTCTGGTGAAATCTTTACGTCACGTCAAAGACATACAAAGTCATAGTATACAGTCAACATTACCAATGACAATATCAATATGGTTGCTTTTGCATTTACAGAGTCACAACAGGTTAATAGGTATACATGCCAGCAGGAGCGAAAATTGGTAACATATTGACCAAAGTGGACACTGCACCCACCCAAGCATGGTATAAATGAGGCTGAGTAGTAAATCTGGGGTCCCCCAAACTATCATATGTCAGCATAGGTGGAGGGTGTCTAATTCTCTCTCCTCTCCGTACCTCTCTCTGAGGTAAACTAGCATGTCCAGGCCCTAAACTAGGGTTGTCTGCCATGGGAGGGGATGGTGCTGGTGGCGTAGGAGAGCTAGATCCCTGCTCATCTGTAGACACAGATCTAGGTATGAATTCTGGAGTTTGAGGGTTCATAGGTCTCCCTGAAGGAGAAGATACTGGTGATCTAGGAACTTCAGGAGCCACAGTCCAATCACTCTCAGGAGTTTCAGGAAGGTCAGGTGGAATATCGGCTAAGGACTGTGGAGAATCGCAGGCCGAGCCATCATTGGAGATATCCATACCATCAATCTGAGGTACAGGCAACAAATGATTTCTATGCCAAGTCCTGATCCTCCCGTCCCGTCCTTTTATCTTGTAGACTGGTATTCCAGGCAACCGATCTACCACTGTAAAGAGTTCACTCCGCCATCGATCAGCCAGCTTATGTTTTGCAGATGCTCCCAAATTCCGTAGCAGAACATGGTCCCCAGGGTTCAATTCTCGGTATCTTACTCGAAGATCAAATCTCCTTTTATTTCCTTCATTCACTTTGGCCGCATTTTCCTCAGCCAGCTGATAAGCACTCTTAAGCGTTTCTTTCAAACGTGCCACGTATCGGTAATGATCTCGATGACTGATACCATCGGTAGAGACTCCCAACAAGATGTCAATAGGTAGCCTAGGCTCTCTTCCAAACATCAGAAAGTATGGTGAATATCCTGTGCTCTCGTGCCTTGTACTATTATAGGCATGCACCATAGCCTCCACTTTTCGACTCCAGGATCGCTTATCCTCAATTCGTAAGGTACCAAGCATATCAAGTAAAGTCCTGTTAAATCTTTCAGGAAGGGCATCTCCCTCTGGATGGTAAGGCGTCGTCCGACTTTTGCGGATGTTCAACAACTGAAGTAACTCTTTGATCAGGTTACTCTCAAAATCCCGGCCTTGATCAGAATGCAACCGGTGTGGTAAGCCATAATGGATAAAATACTTTTCCCAAAGCACTCTTGCAACAGTGACTGCTTTTTGATCCTTAGTCGGAAAGGCTTGAGCATATCGTGTGAAGTGATCAGTCACCACCAATACATTTCCAAATCCTCTGGAGTCGTTGTCAATACAAAGGAAGTCTATGCAGACAAGATCCATGGGGCCCGAACTCTTCAAGTGTCCCATGAAGGCCGCTCGAACCGGGACAGTCTTCCTCTGCAAACATCTGCGACAGCACCTACACAGACGAGTCACGGTATCTCTCATTTTGGGCCAGTAGAATCGGTCTTGTATTAGGCCATAAGTCTTCTCAGGTCCCAAATGACCATGATAATCATGCAGACTTCGGAAAATCATCTTCTGAAAGCAGCTTGGAATAACTAGTTGGCGCCTTCCAGGGTGATCATGATACAGCACCACACGATAAAGTAGGCCATTGTCTATTTCAAACTTCTCCCAATCTCGTAGAAGTTGACTGCATTCAGAGGGTAGGGATGTCTTTAACATTTCTCTGTCTTGAGAACTCACTGCTTGATAAAGAGGTCCAATTAAAGGATCAGTCTTTTGACTCCAGATCATTCGCTTTGAAGATATAGAACAACTCTCAAAGGATCCTAAAGCGGCAGGGTAGGCAAACATGTCTGGTACAGCTTCGGGACCTCCCCCAATAGAGTCAATAAGCCGAGTTTCAGAAAAGGCTACTCGGTCTTCAACTACAGCAGCCATGGCACACAAAGCTCCTACTCCAGGACTTGGCACTTCTTCCCATTCATCCACTACTTCCGGACTAGGTAATCCAGGCCGTCTTGATAGAGCATCTGCCCCAATGTTCTTAGGCCCCGATTTATACTTGAGTGTGAATTGGTAGTTGGATAAAGCTGCCAACCAGCGATGTCCTGTAGCATCGAGTTTAGCGGTTGACAAAACGTATGTCAGTGGATTGTTGTCTGTTCTTACTTCAAACGTGGCTCCGTATAAATAGTCATGTAATTTATCAACAATGGCCCACTTGAGCGCCAAAAACTCCAATTTATGTACTGGATAATTTTTCTCGCTGGGAGAAAGACTTCGACTTATGAAAGCTATGGGCCGTAACCCGGCCGGGTATTCTTGGTGCAGCACGCCACCTAATCCTTCAAAGCTGGCATCTACATGTAGCACATATGGCTTCTGTGCATCAGCATAAGCCAGAACGGGAGCTTCTGTCAATTTCTTCTTCAACAACTTAAATGCTTCTTCACAATCCGCAGTCCACCTATCGCCAAAAAGGCTTTTGGAAGACCCTTTCTTCTTTCCCGGATCTCCTGCATCACTCTTCAACAGGTCGAGGAGGGCTCGAGCAATTTTTGAATATCCTTCCACAAATCGTCGATAGAATCCACAAAACCCCAAGAAAGATTGCAACTCTGTAATATTTTGCGGTCGGGGCCAATTCACCACAGCTTCAATCTTACCAGGATCGGTAGCAACTCCTTCAGCAGAAACAATATGACCTACATAAGTGACCGAAGATCTACAAAATTTGCATTTGTCAGCCGACAACTTCAGCCCCTCTTCTTTTAAGCGATGGAGTACTCTCATGAGTCGTTCTTCATGTTCTTCCAGCGTCTTTCCAAACACAATAATGTCATCAAGATATACAAGGCATTCCCGGGGCACTAAATCACCTAACACTCTTTCCATCAACCTTTGGAACGTTGCTGGCGCACCTTTTGTACCTTGCGGCATACGAGTGAACTGAAAGAAACCCAAGGGGCATATGAAAGCTGTCTTTTCCTGATCCTCAGGTGCCATTGGGACTTGATAGTATCCCGATCTTAGGTCCAGCACTGTGAACCAACAGTTTCCATTCAGAGCTTCCAGAGCTTCTTCAATTCTCGGCAGTGTATACTGATCAGGTAAGGTTCTCCGGTTCAGAGTTCTGTAATCCACACATAGGCGAATTGCTCCAGATTTTTTTCTTACCACCACAATAGGTGAGGCATAGGGGCTCTTACTGTCCACAATGATCCCCTGACCTTTCATTTGCTGTAGAGTCTGTCTTAACTCATCAACATCCTTTGGAGCAACTCTCCGTGGTCGCTCCCGGAAGGGAGTAGAATCGGTCAATCGGAAAGTGTGTTGAGCACTTTTAGCACAACCTACATCCATATCATCCATGGAGAACACTTCCGATAATTCAGACAACTTCTGTGTCAGTCGCTGATTCCAGGCCTCTGGTAAATGTGGATCACTCAAGTCAAGATTGAGATTAGGGATTGCATCTCGGATTTGAATCCTGCACACTTCAGCGTATGGATTTACTCCAAGCACAGGGTAGCAGTGGGCCACATTCTGGAATGGTCCAATTACGATCGGATGCGGTGAACAGTTCCTCACTGTCACACAGGTAGATAACTCCACTTTATTTCTCCAGTCCTTTCTCTCTGGGATCACCATCCAGCCATTCTGGTTAATCATTTCTTCAGGGGTTTCCATAAGGACATAACTCCCCCCTTCAAGCAAATCGGGAGCAATGCTGGAGGCTACTCTCAGAATTCTCTCCCCGCCGGCAGGAACTTCCACGGTTCTCTCACCGATATGATATACCATTCCATGTCGATAGCCAGTAGACAGGGCATCACAGAGTTCTCTAAGATCAGAAGATATATTCACCGGCTGAGCTGCAGGGTTCCAATCTCTTCCAAGAAACTTCTGAAAAGCATAATGCACTGCGGGACAATTAGTGCCAAGTATCACAGGAGCTGCACAAGAATCCCCTGTATCAGGACAGACAAGAACCGTAATCTTCATGGGAGCGACACTCTGATCTTCTAATTCAGGGACAGCTATAACTACTTGTAGGCTGCCATCTACAGGATATGATCCTGAATTAAGCCCCCCACAATTTCATTTGTCCTGTAGACTGAAGAGGTATATCCCTCAGATACTTTTGGTAGAACGAGCGATAAATCAGGGTCACTTGAGATCCTGTATCAAACAGGGCAGGAGCGGCATGACCATTGACAGTGACTTTGACAACGGACCTGGAGCCCGCGATAGCGCCTCTGGTCTTTACTCGGCCCGCCTTCCTTTGGTGTCTTTGATTCTGAATAGAGAAGACAGCACTGTGTCCCAATCCCTCACTGTCCTCCGTACACTGTCTGGCAGTATGGCCCGTCTGACCACATTTATAACAGGTTCTAGCATCCTTCCTCCATTGAGTGGCAGTGGGTGGAGTGGCGGACTGTCTAAGTTCTGACCGCTCCGCTGGTTTGTCCTTGTTTGAATTAGGAACAACATCTTCTTTAGAGATGCTTTTCGCTTTCTTAGGGGTACTAAAACTAATGTCAGCTTCTTGTTTCTTCACTAACTTCATTAAGTCAGGAAATGGAAGGACTCTATCAGATAGTAAGACCTTGAGTACTTGAGCAAGAGGATGATGAGGTTGTAACCCTCTCACCAACTGACTGGTTCTCATAGCGTCTACCTCTGAAGTAGATATAGCTGCGTGGTACACCAGACGTGAAAGAAGTAGCTGTAAACGGTTAATAAAAGTAGAGACATTTTCCCCTTCTTTTTGACGAACCATTCGGTAATCAGCAACCATCTGGGCAAGGTCATAGTATGGCTCAAAGTGATCAGACAGTACTTGTATATAGTCCAATGCACTCACTCCTTCATGAGAGTCTCTGTACAAGCGGATCAATTCTGCAGCAGGAGACCGCAAACTTTCACTGATACGCTGCCGCTTGCCTTCTTCAGAGCAAGACCATTCCTTCAGGCATTGGAGAGTATGTTCTTTCCATATCTCAAAGTTTTCCTCCCCTTGTGGTACTGGGACATTACCAGAGAATACTTTTAGTTTCTTGTAGTGAGTGGCCTGCAGGCCCTGAGCTAACATCTCAGTCAGCCTGGCTAAAGTGCTAATAGCACTGTCACTAGAGGAACTGCTAGCGACGGCCATACTGGGGGGGTAACTGGCTGAGCGGGGTTCTTCCTTTACCTGAACCAGGGGAGGAACAGGCGGTCGGTAATCCCATGTAGTAGCTAGTGGGAGGTTCCCCTCTGAGCTATATCGCTTCTCCATATCAATGACTATTCCCACTTCTAAATCTCAGCAGTGCCTCCAAATGTAGCCCTATTTGGGGGGGGGGTATGAGTATTATCCCTCCCGCAACAGACTCTGGCGCTGACCTGTGTGTATAATGGGACCTGAAGCCTTCGCTGAAGGGAAGAGTGGGAACATATATGAAATATATCAGTGCCTCCACCCAGGATAGAGCCTCTGTATTACAGGGAGGATCTCTTCCTGGGACTTACCCATGAAGTACAGTTAGTAGCCTTAACAAAGATCACTGTACTAATCTCACAGTCTGAAGAATACATACAGATACCACATAAGGTTATAACAGTAGCTTTATAAGAATCAACAGGGTAATAATACATACATAAAATATACTCAGAACACAGCAATACTACAACAACCAGCAAGTCCTCAACCGTCTTAGGTTATATACCCGGGTATATATATAGATATATAGCAAGAGTCCAGTGCACAATACCTCCAGGCAACAGAAGAGATGCAGGGGCCCCTGTGGATGACTGTGGATCCTCGGATTCTTCCAGGAGATGACAGACAGCCGATCAGGAGATGATGATGATGATGGTGAGATTCTTCACAGGCCGCAAACAGGGCGACGGTGACGGCAGTAGATGCAGGCCTGACTACCCTAACACTGAGTCCTTAACCTGCCAGCTAAACTACTAGTGCCACCGGGCCTCTAACTAGCTAGTTGGCCTTCGGAAGCCTAACCTATCACTGCCCTGAACTATATATATATATGGATCCCTAACTACAGTTACTAGCTAGGTCCTGTGAGTATATAGGGGGTAACACATACCTAACTATATACTGTGAAGTAAAGAGGAACCAGTGGCTCTTAGACTCCCCCAGACATAACATGTCTGGCTCAGCAGCTCTGCTCACATCTCTCCCCCCAGCAGCTCTGCCTCACATGTCTCTGACTCACTGTATTTACAAAACAAAACTTGCACTAAATGCCTGGGGGCTCTGAAGCCAAACTGCAGGGGGAAAAGAGCCAAAAAAAAAAAAAACAAATAAAAAAGGCCCCCCCCCCCATTTTTTTTGTGGCCACAATCTTTTTTTTTGCCCGCTTTAAAAAAAAAATTTTTTTTTTAATAAAACCCCCAAATTATTTTTTTTTAAAAAAAAAAAAAAACCCCCCCTATTGTTTTTTTTAAAAAAAAAAATTTTTATTAAATATTTTTTTTTTTTTTTTCTTTTTTATAGATTTCCCTCTCTCTCTTTCTTTTTTTTTTATATATATTTTTTTTTTTTTTTTTTTTTTTTTTTTTTTTTTTAAATTTTTTTTTTTTTTTATTTTTTTTTTTTTTCTTTTTTTTTTTTTTTTTTTTTTTTTTTTTTTTAATTTTATTTTTTTTTTTTTTTTTTTTTTTTTTTTATTTTTTTTTTTTTTTTTTTTTTTTGGTAGCAGAGTTATAATGGGAAAAATGGAGTAAGTGCCGAAGTTACTTTTTTCAATATATGCTTTCTAGAATTACAGTTTTTTAAACTCCTTTACAAAATGCTCACACTTGTACTGAACTGTATGTATGGTAAAGAGAACCTTTCCTAAAACTAGTTGATCTTAAGAAAAGGCATCTGTATGTTGTAAAGAAGGGGTAACATGTAGTGAGCCCTAGTAGGTTGATCAGAGGCTAGTTTATTGCTATCTGTGTAAGGAAAGCTCTCCTTCAGACAACTGTCAGAGACTAAAGTCACAAACTAGTATATAGTAAATTGGTTAACATCACAAAATTATTCATCTGTTCTTCAAGTTATATCTAAAGGGATTCTCAAGACTAAAGATATTGATGACCTATCCCTAGGGTCCATCACCCGGAAGCCCATCAATCACCCCCACCAAATTCGAATTAATTTTACAATGTACAGCAATACAGTTGTATTGCAGTATATTGTATGAGAGATCAGATCCCCTAGCTTTTAAGTCCTGTAGTGGGTCAAAAAATAAAAATTTTAAAAATAAAAAAAGTTTTATAAATGTTTAAAAAAAAAAACCCTGAAAAATGTAAAAATTTTAATCTGCCCCTTTTCCTAGATCAAATAAAAATAAACATAAACACATTATGTATTTTTCCTGCATATAAAAATGCGAAAGCTATAAAAACACTATAGTGGGGCAAAGTATGACTAAATCGCAGGGTTTTTTTTTTACCACTTCACCTCCGAAAAAAATAAAATATAATCAAAACATCAGACATTCTCCAAAATGGTATCAATAAAAAGAGCATCTTGTCCCACAGTTTAGTACAATTTGAAAACGTTATGGGTGTCACAATATTTTTCCATTTTTTCAAAGTATATAAAACTAGTATTGCTGTGATCACACTGACCTGCAGAATATTGGTAATGTGTCATTTATTCTACACAGTGAACACTGTAAAAACAAAATTCATGTTTTAATTACAGTTTTTTCCAATTCCACCCAGTTCTGATTTTTTTTTCCAGCCCTCCCCAGTACCTTCAGTGGTACATTCAACAGTACAATTATAAGGCCTCCTGCAGAGCTCTAAATGGAGAAATTAAAAAAATATGGGGAGGAAAAAAATTCAGAAATGCAAAAACAAAAATTGGCCAGGTCCTGAAGGGGTTAAGTTATTATTTGTATGAAATGAATCTTTAATAAATTACATATATAATGATATTTTATTATATCTTACTTTAGTAAAACATCTACAGAAGATGGGACACAACACTTCATAACCCTTAATTTTACAAAAGTTATTGAAGAAGACTACAACAGACAGTTTTATTGTCATGTAGAAACATTGTCTTCAAAACGCACAAAATTTTATGTTACATTAAAGAAGCCAGGTATGTATTGAGTTCTTCATTTGGTGGGTGAAATGTGTGGAGAAGCAGGGTTATCTTAAGGTCTTAAGCTAGCCATACACAAGTCATTTTAGATTGATTTTTTTTTCTGAACGACTTGATGTTCACGTATGTGTTCATTGTTTTGGATGATAAGGTTAGAAATTAAAATAAAAAATCAAACTACAGTATATCTCCTTTCATCTGTAGCTTTGATATATATGTTAAAAAAATGTTATTCATACAGTACCTTCCATTATCCATAGGGTCCTATGCAAAAAAAAAAAAAAAAAGGATATACTGTATGTTTAACATTGTATGGTACAGCATAGTTTCCTACATTATTCTTTCCTTTTTGTATAGTGATATACTAGAGTGTAGCTGCCAAGTGTAGGCCAAAAGAACACTCATACCCATGGACCTCTATGCCACATGTATGTGGCAAAACACTATGTGAATGCATCCTAATTGGTATCTAGCTAGTCCTGCTCTCAGACGGAAACTAGATCTAAATCTGGCCCTATATACTCCAATGTATGTTCAGGGACTCAACTACCCTGAGGTACTTTGGTCTATTTTAAAACTGGAAAATTTCCGTATTAGCATCATAATACCATTACTAAATTTCTAATTCTTCTTTATTGTATTTGCAGATCCGAATTTCCAGGGATTCTTAATTGCATTTTTTGTCTCAGTGTTCTTGGTTATTGTTATATTTATTATAGCCATAAAAATTTTTAAAGTTGACATTGTACTTTGGTATCGAGGGTCATGTTTAGCTAATTCAAATGTAAAAGGTAAGTTTCATATATAACAAACAAAACCCTAGACTTTATTATTTTATTATTATTTATTATTGCTCTATTATATTATATGGATATCATAGACAACTACTTGGGCTCCTATTTGTGAGTCAGAATGGACCTCCACTAAGAGCAATTAAAACTCTTGCAAAATTGACCTGCCTATGCATTACATAGATGGCTATTCATTTTGCATACATTAAGGCTAAAGGCCCACATTGCTGAAAAGCTGCAATTTTGTTTCAGATTTTGCTGTTTTTTTTAGCCAAAGCCAGAAGTGGATTGAGCAGAAGAGCGAAATATAAAGGCTTCCTTAATATTTCCCATTCCTTTTGTAGCCATTCTTGGGTTTGGCTCCAAAAAACTGCAGCAAAATTTGCAACAAAAATGCACCTTTCCCGCAACCTGGGGCCTTAGCCTGAAAATGTGTATGCAATTAAAAAACATTTTTGCAATTATAGGTAATTTAAATTTTGCATAAGATTTTCTCTAACCATCTTAGTGGCGACAGTCATTTGTCTAGATTGGTAGCCAATAGATAAGATGATGAATACAGGAGTTTACTATGTCAAAAACCCAGCCATGATTTCCTTATCATGGTTGGTTATCCTTTCCAATAAGGAAATCATGACTGGGTTTTTGACAATTACCACACCATAGAAGTTCCTGCATTCATGGTCATATCCATTGGCAACCAATCAAGACAACAGACTGTCACCACTAAGATGGTTAGAGAAAATCTTATGCAAAATTTGCTGCTAGGGAATGACAGCCTGACTGATTGCATTGGGCTGTGGCAGCCTAGTGTGATCAATCCCTGATTCAGCTCCAGGTACTGACTTCTGTGTGCACATGTTCTGTCTTGTGTGTGTGTAGATGTTCTGTTCTCTGTGTTTGTACATGTTCTGTCTTCTGTGTGTGTATACATGTTCTGTCCTCTATGTGTGTAGATGTTCTGTCTTCTGTGTGTGGATGTTCTGTCTTTTGTGTGTGTGGATGTTCTGTGTGTGTACATGTTTTGTCTTCTGTGTGTGTAGACATTCTGTCTTTTGTGTGTATAGATGTTCTGTCTTCTGTGTGTGTAGATGTTCTGTTTTCTGTGTGGGTGTAGATGTTCTGTCCTCTGTGTGTGTTTGCATGTTCTGTCTTCTGTGTGTGTTTGTGTATATAGATGTTCTGTCTTCTGTGTATGTGTAGATGTTCTGTCTTACAGTTGTGCTAAAAAGTTTATATACCAGGGCAGATTTTTTGTTTTTTTGGCCTTTTTTCACAGAATATGAATGATAACACAAAAATTTTTTCTCTAAAATCCACACATAATATTAGCTGAAATACAGGACTCTCTGAAAATTATCAGTGTGGCTGTTTCAAGATACACAATAAGGAGGCACTTGAAGAAAAATGAGCTGCATGGTTGAGTTGCCAAAAGAAAGCCATTACTGCGCAAATGGCACAAAAAATCTCACCTTCAATACGCCAAACAGCACAAAGATAAACCTCAAAACTTCTGGAACAAGGTAATTTGGAGTGATGAGACAAAAATCAAACTTTTTGGCCACAACCATAAACGTTACATTTGGAGAGGTGTCAACAAGGCCTATGATGAAAGGAACACCATTCCTACTGTAAAGCACGGAGGTGGATCACTGATGATGTGGAGATGTGTGAGCTTCAAAGGCACAGGAAACTTGGTCAAAGTTGAAGAAAAGATGAATGCAGCACGTTATCAGCAAATACTGGAGGAAAATTTGCACTCAACAGCCAGGAAGCTGCGCATGGGACGTACTTGGACGTTCCAACATAACAACGATCCAAAACACAAGGCCAAGTCGACCTATCATTGGCTACAGCAGAAGAAAGTGAAGGTTCTGTAGTGGCCATCTCAGTCTCCTGACCTCAATATCATTGAGCCATTCTGGGGAGATCTCAAGCGCGCAGTACATGCAAGACAGCCCAGGAATTTACAGGACCTGGAGACTTTTTGCCAAGAAGAATGGGCAGTTTTACCATCTGAGAAAATAAAGACCCTAATCCACAACTACCACAAAAGACTTCAAGCTGTCATTGATGTTAGAGGGGGCAATACACGGTATTAAGAACTGGGGTATGTGTACTTTTGAACAGGGTCATTTTGATGTTTTTGGATGTCATTATGATTTAAAAAGAGAAAACACAGAAGTTTGACAATAAATGGCTTCAACCAACCACTAACCATGAGTGGAGAATAAGTTTTTGTGTTATCATTCATATTTTGTGAAAAAAGGCCAAAAAATCATAAAATCTGCCAGGGTATGTAAACTTTTTAGCACAACTGTATGTGTGTATGTAGATATTCTGTCTTCTGCGTGTGTTTTTGTGTGTAGAGATGGACGAACCATTTTGCCACAAACTGTATTTAACCCAAATATTCCAAAATGTTAGATTTTTAACAAAATATAAAAATAGCAATCTGCCTTGGATGAACTAAAATCGCCATCACCACGTATGAGCAGAAAGTACAGAAGAGAAACGTGTGTGGCTGAAACACATTTTACATTTTTCCCTCAGGCTATAGATGTGTACAATAAGGAGCAGTCTGCACCCCTCCTCTAACCATTAGTGATTGTTTTCTGCCATTCTGCCAGGAGTAACTATACAATAGCAAACAAATAGCTGAGAAAAGACCAAGGGACCATAATATAGGCGAGCCAGGAACACTGGACTGAAAATACATGGCAAATATAGGCAGCCAAGCAACTAAAACACAAGAAAGAAACATACTATAAGCACAGTCAGGAAAGCTCCTTGCTGTCTGTGAATAGTATCCCTTCTGTGATCAAACATGCATCCAGAAGTAGATACAAGTGCATAGAAGACTTTTCTTATGTTGTAAACTGAGATTTGAAGATTCTTCAGTCCTTTGCACAAAGCAACAGTTTACAGACGTGTGTGAAGGCTGTGAGGAGAATCAACCCCTCCCATCTGCATTTATTGTCTAAAGACAGAACAGAGTCTCCCTCTCCAGATGTCTTGCTTTTATTTCGTATCTATGGACAGAATGTTTATCTTTAAATTTTCAGCCAGTTCAATGGTACATGAAAAAGTCTAGTATTTGTGCAGATTCTTTTTTCACATCAAAAAGTTTTATTTGGTTTTACAAAAAAGGGGAAAACAATACAACACAGTGTAAAAATGGGTGATAGACAATTAATCGCCAGTGCAACCGGTCTGGGGAGAAAGGGTAAACGAGGGGAGGTGAAAACAAAATATGCTGAAGGAAAAAAAAAACCTGGGGAAGGGTTGGATGGGGGGGGGGTTGCTCCTGACGCAGCAGGGCCGTACATAATGTGTAAGAGTCATTCGCAGTAAAACAATAGAAATGTAGTATCGAACATGAAAGAGAAATAAGGACAGAATCATGGAGGCAGGGTAGAGACTCCAGGGGAGGGGGTATAAAATGAGAAAGCTGAAGAGTAGTAGAAGACATTCTACAACTGCCACACTTTCTAGTGAGTACTATCATCTTGCCGGAGAGCTACCACCAGGTCTTCCATTCCTCGATATGCAAGATCTCTTGTAGCCAATCCGTCGTGGACGGGGGAGAAGTAGACTTCCAGCAACAGGGAATGACGGACCTGGCCATGACCAGCATAAAACCGACTAATTTACGAATGTGTTTTGGCATTTTGCGTGAGAAAATAGAAAAGTGCAGATTCTTTTATATATGTTTTATTGTTTTCTATATAGGTATAGGTGATTAAAATTTACTATGCTGAAAAAAAAACAATAAAAAAATTATCTAATTTGTTGGAGTCTTGTTCTGGTTGTAGAAATATTCAGGACTCTTATTTTAGTGTTTACCAGTTTAACAATTTCTTATTAATTTCGATTTAGTTGCAGATGGGAAAATGTATGATGCTTACATAATATACCCCAAAAATTCCATGGGAACCAGCTCTTATGAAATGGATATATTTGTACTAAAAGTTTTGCCAGAAGTTCTAGAGAAGCAGTGTGCTTATCGTTTGTTTATACTTGGACGAGATGATTTACCAGGACAAGGCAAGTATTTCCATTTCCAATAAAAAACTGTTTTGCGAAAAATATAGGGATCCATATAAAGTCTACAATATTATATGCTTATTATTATACAGTACAGACCAAAAGTTTGGACACACCTTCTCCTTCCAAGAGTTTTCTGTATTTTCATGACTATAAAAATTGTAGATTCACACTGAAGGCATCAAAACTATGAATTAACACATGTGGAATTATATACTTAACAAAAAAGTGTGAAACAACTGAAAATATGTCTTATATTCTAGGTTCTTCAAAGTAGCCACCTTTTGCTTTGATTACTGCTTTGCACACTCTTGGCATTCTCTTGATGAGTTTATGACAATAGGCTTGCCACCAGTTTGAAAGCTCCTAATGTCCACTTAGGGAAGAAGAAACAAGACATGTGTCCCCTATGTTTTTGTATGCATCTTTGTATGACGAGAGATAATAATCCTCAATGTGAAAGAACTGCTAAAGAGGACCTGTTGCCAGGTCTGAAAAACCCAATGACATAATTAATTTAATAATTTCTGTCATCCTAAGCATTTTGGTGCTTTGTTTATCCAAATCCAATTGCGTGGTGACAATGATTCCTCTGTTGATGGGGTTTCTGCATGTTGTATATCATGCAGTGTCCCACTTGTCAAAACATCAAAATACTCAGGATAGCAGCTCCGATCAGATGTTTGTTTGGGCTTTTCAGACCTGAAGACAGGTCCTCTTTAAGTAATTTTAAACTTTGCTGTATGCTGACACCAATAGACTCTTAGTGCCAGCCTCTGTGGAGTCAGAGATGTTTATACCTGTAGGTGATCCACTGCAATCGTACAGTATCACCATCACAGTAGGAGAACATTTTTAAAGACTTTCAGATTAGCTCCCAGACATGTTTGAAAGGCGACTGTGTTTTTTTTTTTCCACAATAGAAGTCAATGACAACAAAAATGTAAAAATGTAAACCTGTTTTGATGTGCTTTCAGCTATGATGGACCTTGTGGATGAGACCATTTCACAAAGCAGAAGAGTCATTATAGTCTTAGGAAATGTAATCTGTGAAGAGCCTGGTGATGACTTTGAACAGAAGATAGCCATGTATGATGCCCTCATTCGGAGCAAAATCAAAGTCATCTTGATTGAAATGGAGAAGATAACAGACTACACAAATATGCCTGAATCCATAAAATACATCAAGCAGAAGCAAGGTGTTGTGAGATGGAAGGGAGAATTCACAGAAGCAGCTCTTTCACCTAACACAAGGTTCTGGAAAAATATCCGCTATCAGATGCCTCCAGCCCAGCATCATTCTGAGAAGGAACTGCACTACATATATTCAGAAGACTAAAAGGAACTGAATATTAAAGACTTAGATACTATACGTTCCAGTACTTTTATCAGACATTACATTCTGTTCAAAAACACTAATCCCTTTGTTAGAGCTGTTTAAATGGACAAAAAAGCCCCAGTATACCCTCATGCTATTTTCCATACCAATAATGTGACATTCTTGAATAATCCATTGATATTTTGGTCAACTTTGACACAAATGGCACAATTTCAGATACTACCTCCTATTATTAGAGCTGCACTATTATAAGATTTCATGTCTCGCCCACTGAACTGTAGTTGACAGCAACAAACAGCAGCCCTTTTCATCAGGTGTCAATTGTATACTTATATTTGTATAAGTTGACTTGATGAAATATATGTCTAGAACCGATTTACTGAATTGTGTACTGTGGTTTGTTGACTTAATGAGAACCATACATATTAGAGACATTATAAAAGATGCCTACTCCTACCTCAATAAAATTTTTAAAGTGCTTGTAAAGAGGTGTACACATACCTCAGATGAGAATGTCTGTGTATTTGTATGGAATTACAGTACAGAAAAAAGGGACAATGATGTTATATAGATGTGATACATGTCGGAAATGTAACGCTCCCTTATCAGTTTTACTTGTAAATAGGAAAAGTACAAACATTAAATACTTTTGGTTACATAAAAATGTATTTATTTATTTAGATTAGTCATCTGCCTAATACTATATTTTGTCTTTCATCTGCACATAACTGAAACATATGAAAATCACTACTGGCTAGTGAGAATATACTCTTAGGCTGTGTTTCATGTGGAATTTGCCTCAAAATCCGCCTGAAAAAACTCCTCCCATTCATTTCAATGGGAGTCAGTAGCGTTTTTTTTTTCCTCTAGTGTTTTTTTTCCGCTAGCGGAAAAAAAAAAGCAACATGACCTATCTTGCCGCGAATTCCACCTGCGGTGTCTGCGACTTGAGACACGCTCCTGATTAGGCCCATTCATCCGGGCCTAATCAGGAGCGGGATGCCGTGACGGAATGCATCGGAATCCTGTCGCGACAGACTGCGGCGAAAACTCCGGGGGCGGAAAATTTTCCGCCGTGTGAACATACCCTTAAACCTGCAGAAACCAAAATATCTACTGAGGCTTTGTAATTAAAGGGTCTAGTGATCTCCTGACAGGGTAGGAACTTGTCTATGAGACTGTGTATCATAAATCTCAATAAACGGAACAGGGGGAAGTATTTATAATACTTGGACTGGCACACATCAAAAGAGATCAAAGTGTTGTGTGAGGGACTTGTGGGCCCCATAGTGATTGCCAATCCAGCCTCCATGGTAAGTATACATTTGCAACTGTGACTGGAAATTATAACTGGGGACAGTGGCACACAATTATCTGGGGGACCTGTATATGGAAATTATAAGGGTATTGTGAATAGCAATTATATGTGAGAACTGTGGTTGGAAATTGCATAAGAAACTGTGGTTGAAAATCATGGGCGGAAGTATGACTGACCGAGGATGACTAGTGGTAATTTTAGGGGTATCTGTTTCTGCATATATGATATAAATTGCAGTTAGACAAGTATGGAAGCTCCTGTGACTAATAATTAGACACCCATGGGAGCATCTTTGTGTCATCGTACCTTTATTTTTGCAATGGTATTAAATACTGTACCCTGCTATATTATTAGGCACTGTAAACCAGGGATTTGCTAATGTATGCCATCAATTTACATACTTCTGTTTTGAAACTATCTGAAAAGAAAAATAATCCCATTCTCTAAAGGTAAAAAAGTAAAGAAGTATTAAACAGATACTGAGAGCATACAAAATGCATCTTTTTTTTAATGGTATATGTGTAAAATAGTATGCCTGGGGTGCATTGTCTAAGCATGATATGAACAGAGCCTTGAGTAGTACAGCTGTCATGTGTCATTGTAAATTCTCGCAGCATTGATAAGGTGATTTTGCTAACTCACCCAGCTTGTGTAGCGCAAAGGTGATAACTGACCTACCTGAGGCTAAGGCACCACATAGCGAACCACAGCGAAAAAGCGATTCAGGAAAAACCACGGCAGAAATGCATTGTGGTTTCCTTGCGGAGCTTTTCACAGAAAGTCTGCAGAATTTTCTTCTGTAGACTTTCTACTTGAATTATACCTATATAGAAAACACCGGTGTTTCAATAGGTATAATTGACATGCTGTGATTTGCAAAAATGCAACAGCATGTGGAGCCTCAGCCTAAAACAGAAAGTTTGCCTATTGTCAGAGCTCTAGTATTAATTTTTTTTGTGTACAGTATATAGTGACCTGGAAAATGGAAAAAAACAGCAAAAAAAAAATCCCCCAAAATTTTGTTTGAATAATTTGCCAATTTCTGGTGATATGCTTCCTTTATGGGCCAAGGGAAGTTATGATTTAAGCTGAATACATCAAATTCATACAGATGGTTGCATGACATATGGTTAATTATTTAAGTGCAAATGTCATTTTATGTTTTTTTTGATATCGTGTATGTAGTAGAGATATACAAACCTCTCAAGATTTGTTACTTTTTAGGTTCGGGTTGTTCGGGACCAAGGTTCGTGTTGGGTTGAACAAGTTTGGTACAAACCACAGCTTACACTAGGTTTACTCTAGCATTCGGGTTTCTGTCCTTCGGTTCCACTTGGAGAACAGCAGTTTGTATGTGTTTAACGAAAAAAAAATTTAAACTCTTGCCAAAAAATACCCTTACAAAAAGATTTTTCAACAATAGGACTGACTTTGGCATTAAAAACTAGGTTAGGCTAAGGCCCCCAGGTAGCGAACCGCAGCCGAAAAACGTTGCTGAAAAGACCATTGTGTTTGTTTCTGCAGCGTTTTCCACAGAAAGTCCATAGAGTTTTCTTCTGCAGACTTTCTATCTCTATTATACCTATACGGAAAACACCAGCTTTTTTGTAGCTTTAATTGATATGCTGCAATTCACAAAAATGCTCACGTTTTTGAAATCGCAGCATTTTCCCTGCAGATTTTTTTCTGCAATGTGTGGATGGGATTAGCCAGTCCCATCCACTGTGCAGGTAGCATAAAATACAATGTTTTTTTGTTGCTGCGTTTCCACCGCACTTAGGATAAGGTCCTACACTGTGGAAAAAAACTCAATGGAAACTCATTGCATTTTATTCCGCAGCATTTTTCATTGCATTTTTTGATGAGTTTTTCTCTGCAGTTTTTCTTCCCTTATTATATCTATAGGGAAAACATAAGTGTTTCCGCAGGTAAAATTTCCATGCTTCATTTTTCAAAAATGAGTTTTTGAAAACGCAGTTTTTCGTCAGAGTTTTTTTTTCGCAATGTGTGGATGGGATTAACCCAGAAACTCGTTCACTTTGTTGATATTGTAAAATGCAGCATTTTATATTGCTTATTGCTGCATTTTTGCAACATGGGGTCTTAGCCTTAAACAATCTGTGGACAGATAAATCTGCTCTATTGCAAAACAGACTTAGACAAGATTAGATTATTGGCAATGAAAGGGTTAACTGTCCTTTGTCTGTCTGTATTACTGCTGCAGTCAGACTCACACAGCAGATATTCTAACGCACCCCTGTCTATGATTTTTATCATTAATCTACCTGTTATTAAATCTGACTAAACTGTGTTCTAATTTTCCTACTCCTAGATGTATTTCAAGCTTTGCAGCACTCATTTCTCTGTATCATGCAGTGATAAATAACACATCCATCTCCTACTTCCACTATCACTGATTTGCCTCATGTTCCAGCTCACAGTTCCAGCGGACTGTTTTTAGCGGCCGTCAACTTTGTCTGTTATCACAAACAGATAGTCCCAATATAACTCAATCAGCCACTATCAACTGATATAAAACAGATTGACGTTCCTTTTGGGTTGGGTCAAAAAAGAAAGACCAATGAAATTTATCTGTTTTCTTCAATGATAGTTGAAAACTGATGAAAAAAGGATGACACTCGGCTATCAAAAATGGAAAAATGGAACAAAGGCAAAACGACCATTAAAAACTGACATTAACAACCTTTTTTTAATAGCCATTAGATCTGTCAAAAAAGCGTTTTGGACAATGCAGCTTTTCCACAACTCTTTTTTTCTGCAATGTATGGATGAGATTAATGAAATCTCATTCACTTTGCTGGTACTGTAAAATGCAGCATTTTTTTCCGCTGCGTTTCCCCAGGAGGCAAAAACGCTGCATTTCTCCTGTGTGTCGACTTAGCCTATAAGTTACTTTATATTCACATGACACATGGACGCATTAATTTCAATGTCTGTGAATGGGGTAATTCACATGACCAATATTATGATTGTCACGGACTGTCAAAATATATTTTTGTCCGTTTTCACAGATCCCATCATACCCTGTAATGTATGAGTTTTGTGAAAACAGCCTCAACGTTTTTCACAGCCATTTTGTACCACAGTCGTGTGAATCTAGGTTTATTCTTGTAAAAATTGACACGTCAAATTTAAATCAGTTCACCCCGGAAAAGATGGCAATAAGTAAAAAGACTAATGAACATTTTGTTATGATGTTGGCAATGGAAGTTATGGGAACATATTGCATCAAACCATATTTCTTTCATCTTAGACATGTTGCAACAGAGGAAAATAGAAAAAGATTACATGTATTTCTGCTAAACAGATTGTGTAGTGCAATAGACTAAGGTGGTAGGTGACTAATTCTGGACTTTACAATGTTATAGAGTGCAGTCAGAAATCTGCTGCCATCTATAATTTTTATCAAGCTTTCTATTGTTTCATCACTGAGAAAACAAATGCTGTGATAGACTGTGCCCTAAATTAGGCCTTATTCACACTTATTCTCATTTTGCAACATTTGTCACATGACCTTTGATACACATTGATTTCAATATGTTTATTCACATGTTTGTTTATTCGACTGACCATTTTTAACAGCCATCAAAAAAACATGCTCCATCTTTGTTTTCACCAAAACATGGATCCAATATAAATCAATGGAGACGTTTTTAACTGATGTAAAACTTATTTACGTAAGTTTTTTACGTTCATTAAAAAAGTATCAGTGGTGTGGGTCAAAAAGGAAAGACCAATGAAATTCATCTGTTTTTCTCAATAACAGTTAAAAACTGATGCAAAAAAGATGACTCTCGGCTATCAAAAATGTAACAATGGAAAGTATGCAAAATGGCCATTAAAAACTGACATTAACGCCCTTTTTTTAACAGCCGTTAGATCCGTCAAAAATGTCACCGTTGTGTGCATATGGCCTAATGTATATTAGATGTTTCGTAATGTTTGTTTGGCAGGGTTCATAACTACTGAGAAAAAATGCATACTTGACTATACCAAACATGCATGTGTATGGGTAGGTCAGGAAGAATAATCCCTGTCCAACTGATGGTTATTAACTACTTAATGAAAAGCCTGAATCGTTGCTTATGATGTCAATCTGTTTTCCCTTAGTCCTAACTGCAGCAAAATACGGGGTATTTCTGCCCCTGTGTGCTGGTAGGATTGGGCAGAATTTTTAATTAGCATATTTAATTGCAAGACAATGCACCCCATAAGAGGGCAAAAGAGACTCCCCCCCCCGCGTCAAATATAAAGAGAGACAATATTATCTGACGGGGGGAAGCTTGTGCTGCTGTTAGGACTCAGGGAAAACAGATTAACATCATAATCAACGATTCCCTTACGTCCTACCAGCAGCACAATACAGGGATGTAGCAAGCAGATCCCCTATGGAGGGTTCCCTCGCACTACAGTGCTTAAGACTGAATGTTGAAAGACAGTAGCCTCTAAACTACGTACATCTAACCGATAGTTTTTAACAAAGGTTAGTTTGAATGACCAAGAAGCAGCTGCACAAATCTGCTCAAGGGGCAAGGACCGACTCTCAGCCAGGAGGCTGACACAGCCCTAGTTGAAAGGGCTCTGATGAAGTCGGGTGGTTTTAACCCCTGAGAGCAAAAATAAATTTTAATTGCTTCCTTAATCCATCTTGATAAAGAAGGTTTGGAAGCCTTGAGACCTTTGTCTCTACCGTATATGTTAATGAAGAGGTTCTCCGATCTTCTGAAGGGCCGTGTACGCAGAAGATAAATTTGGAGACACCTCACTACATCCAGAGTATAGAGTTTTATCTCATACTTGGAAGATGGAACTGAGAAAAAAAAAGGCATGGAAACCACCTGGTTGATATTAGCCCGAGAGGGCACCTTAGGGTTAAACCCAGGATAAAATCTGAGTTGGACCCTATCGGAAAAAAACTAAATATATGGCTCTTCAGAAGAAAAAGCCTGCAACTCTCTCTCTTTTGCTGAGGTGATAGCTAGCAAAAAGGTAGTTTTGAAAGCCAAAAACTTTAGATCCACCTCCTCCAACGGTTGAAATGGAGGACCACAGAGACCAGAGAGAACTATGGCAAGATCCCAATGCAGAACAGGAGCTGAAATCACCGGCCTAAGTCTCATAGCACCCTTAAGGAATCTAGAAATTAAGTGGTTCTGAGACAGCTGTCTGCCTAACTAGGGAGATAGGGCTGAAAACTGTACCTTTAGTGTGGCAGGGAAAAGGCCCTTATCCAAACTGTCCTGAAGAAATTTTAGAATCACTCCAGTAGAAGGAATCAAACTATTAGCTTCTTGTTTAGAGCACTGAAGCTTGGTCCTGTTTGACTTTCGTCAATACCCTTGGTATCATGGAAAGTGGAGGGAAGATGTACACCAGCCTGAACCTCCAAGGGATGGACAGGGCACCCACTGCCAAGGGATTGTCCTCCTGATATAAGGAACAGAACGTCTCCACCTTGGCATTGAGTCTGGTTGCCATGAGGTCTACTTCTGGAAGACCCCTCTTCAGGGTGATCTGGTCGAAAACCTCTTGACTGAGAGACCATTCTCCTGATAAGGTAAGACCCCAACTCATCTGATCCACTTCTATGTTCAAGGAGCCCCTGATGTGAACCGTGGACAGATGGGTCAGATTTTTCTCTGCCCAGGTGAAAATCAGACCTGCCTCACTGAGGAGGGATTACGATCTGGTGCCTTCCTGTTTGTTCAAATACATTATGTTTGCCATACTGTTGAACCAAATCTTCATGGCTCATCCTCTGAGAAGAGGGGAGAAATGGAGGAGTGCCAGGAAAACTGCTCTGAGTTCCATCCAGTTGGATGATCTCATTCTTTACAGACTGCTCCAGACTCCCTGTACAGTCTTCTCGTACGGATGGGCTCCCCATCGTGAAAGGGATCCATCGGTGGTCAACAGGGTCCAACGAGGTTGGACCATGGACATCCTGTGTTTCAGATGTATCCACCAGTGGAGGGAAAGATGGGTTCTGGGAGAAAGTCTGATCCTCTTGTCGAGACCCAGAGGGCCACGATTCCAGACTCCTACAACTTCCATCTGGAGGGGACGCATATGCCATAAAGCCCAAGGGACTGCATCTGCTGAGGCTGACATGAGGCCTAGGACTCTCATAGTTGTTCTGATGGACACCAGACGTGTTCTCAGAAGATACTCAACCACTCTGATTATCTTTTCCCTCCTTGTCGGAAGTAAAGAAATTTCTAGGTGGACTAGTCCAGGATAAACCCCAGAAACTTCCTCCGTGTGGAAAGAATCACCTCTGACTTCTCCCAGTTTATTAGCCAGCCTAGGTGCTGGAGAAAAGACACAGTTGTCTGCAGGTGCTGAAGCAGGATGATTTCTGACTGGGCTTTTACTAGCCAGTCATCCAAATATGGCACTATGAACAGACCTTGAAGTCTGAGCATGGCTGCTACTGGAGCCACCACCTTGGTAAAGGTGTGGGGAGCGGAAGAAATTCTGAAGGGCAGAGCTGCGAACTGGAAATGCCTACTGTGGCCGGTAATTCATACAGCAATTCTTAGATACCTTCTGTGAGGAGGATAAACTGAAACATGTAAGTACACATTCCTTTAGGTCGAGAGCGACAAGAACATCGACTTGCTGAAGAACGGATGTGACTGATTACTGATTTCACGGTCTCCATTCGGAAATGCTTTTTCTTTATGAAGAGATTTAGATATCTTAGGTATATTATCATCCTCCAGTCCCCTGATGGTTTTGGCACCAGGAAGACTGGAGAGTAGACACCCAAACCTTCTTCTGAGGGAAGAACCTTTTCCAAGGCCCCTTTGTCTAGGTATTCCAGAATGGAACTTTCCAGTATAGCCTGCTTCAGTGCAGGAAGATGCAATGAATCTGTCTTGTTGCGGGCGAAGAAAATCTACGACATAACCCTGCAGTATTACATGTAAGATCCAAGGGTCTTAGATCTTCTCCTGCCAGAAGGTGAGAAAATGGGAGAGGCGTCATCCAACAGGAGTATTTGCCGCTGCAGGAGGCGAGAAGCTGGTTTTAAAAGTCAGGCTTCTTTCTGTCCCCTTCCTTGGGGAACTTATATCCAGACCCTCTGGACTAATATCTAGCATGCCTCTGGTACTGGGGCCTAGACTGAGGTGGCTGCTGATAACTTCTGATCTTCCTCTAAGGGACTGCGGAAGGCTCTTACCTTTTTTGTCGGCAAGACCTTCCATGATGTCGTCCAGGCCTTTGCCGAAGAGTTTACCTGACTCAAAGGGTAGGGAGCACAAGTTATACTTGGATGCATTGTCCGCTCTCCAAGGCTTCAACCATAATGGCTTTCTAGCAGCTGTAGAAAAGGCCATGGATTTGGCGGCCAACCTGACTTGGTGTATGGAATCTTCCACAAGATAATCTGCCGCCAAGGATATGACCCCATAATGGATAATAAATCGTCTAAGAGTCAATATCCCTCTCAAGTTGGGGCAGGTCAGAGTGCAGCTTATTCACGTCTTTGTTAGAGGCGATGCCCACAGAAGCCTGAGCAGAAGCTGAGGAATAAGCCCTTCTGAGAGTGCACTCGATGCGTCTATCCATAGGGTCTTGAAGATTGGAGCCATCTTCTGCCGGGAACACCGTACGGCGAGTTAATTTAGCTACTGCCATATCCACCTTAGGCGGGGGACCCCAAAGATCTTGCTGAGACTCAGCAATGGGAAATAGGGTCCTAAACCTCCTGGATAAAACAGGTGCCTTTTCGGGATGTCTCCACTCCCCTGCCATAGCTTTATGCAGTGTCTCGTCCACTTGGAAGGCCCTAGGCCCCCTATTGGTGGAACTAGAGGCTTCCCCAAATTCAACATCTCGGTCCCTTGACCGGATGGACTTCAGCAACCTATGAATCCTTTCCAAATGAAAAAGAGGCCTGCTCGGATTTTCCGAGGTATCTTCATCAGATGAATGCGTCTCATCGAGCACATGGAATTCCTCCTCTGAAGGAACTGAGAGAGAATCTTTCAGTACAGGGCTTTTTTCTAGAGCTGAAAAATGGAGTCCAGGATCTCCTTCATGGAATTCTCCATGTATTCTTTGACCCACACAATTATGTCAGATATGGACGGTTCCTCAGCTGGGGGTCCACGGCATTAGCAACATCGAGTATAGTCATATACTTTGGGCAGAGGGATGGCACACTGTGTACAATCTAGATGTTTCTGCTAGGAGGACCTCTTCCTTCTGGAGTCGCCGCTGTCACCAGAAGCAGAGGAGGACATCCTGAAGATGGAAAGGCTATGAATATATCAATAACAGAGTAATCAAGCGTACTGCAAGCAGCAAGGAACAGTAGCAAACCAATAAGGAAGCGTACTATGTCATAGGGAGGAAGGTTTATATAGGAAGGGAGGCGCAAACATAGTGCACCCACCTAACCCCTGCCCCTCCACAAGAAATGGGAGTGTACCTTTAAATTTGAAATTTATATAAATATATACATCCTTACTTAGCACAAATATATACATCCTTAGCACAAAGAACTATAATACTGCAATAGCAGAAAAAACACAGTCCGGTAGCGCAATTCCATGCTACTGGAAGTAGGCCCAAAAGGTGTCCCTGCAAAAAAAAAGGGTCCTCGGGAAACCGGAACCCAACTAGAAGGTTCTGGAGCCTGAAATAACTACGTCACTTCTGGTAGCTCCGGAGCCGGCATTTTCATAGACGCGCAATGACAGCGCACATTGGGGGAGAAAAGCTGAGCCTCGGGGACAAAAACACTCCGAGGAAAAAGTAATATAAGCTTTTTCAATAAGAAGAAAGAGGGGAAAAAAAAAAAAAAAAAAAAGAGGGAAACTAACTTCTTCTCTCTTCCTAGCAGGAGAAGAAAGAAGATGAAGTAAAAGAAGAAAAAGAAACCCCAAGAGGAAGAAAAACAAAAAAGAAGGTAAGTAGTAATCCCCAATTTAGGAAAAATGGGAGGAAAAAAAAAATCACCTCTCTCCACCTGTCTCACCACATAAGACAGAAAAAAAAAACACGGGGGGGGGGGTCTCTTTAGCCCTCTTATAGGGGAGTATTTTCTTGCAATTAAATATGCTAATTAACAATTCCGCCTGTCCTAGGCTGGTAGGACGTAAGGGAAAAGGTCTTTTTAAATTGTTTGGTTGCTAAAGTAATTTTTGCGTCTTTTTTTCACAGCGTCTATCAGGTTAAGGGTGTGTAGCCACCTTTAGGCGTGTGCTCTATGCATCGTTAATAAAGTTCACTTTGATCTTCTACAAGTGTGAGTGGGAGCAGTGACAGTGGAAAATAAGAGCAGTCTTTGAAATAGCAAGTATCTTATGTGGGTTGCTTACAATTTGCCTAAACAAATAAAACACACACCTAAATATTTGCACAATGTAAAAAGCACTGAGCCTGAGCACAACAAACATGCATACTGCCACAAAGCCTGTATAGTCATGGCCCGCACAGTCTGTTGCCCTATTTACACACATTATAATGTCCCAAAGTGGCTTCCAGACAGTATAACATCCCACAGTGGCCCCTCCACACAGTATAATCTCCCATAGCAGCCCCTGCACACAGTATAATGTCAAATAGTGGCCCGTCCACACAGTATAATGTCCCATAGCAGTCCCTTCACACAGTATAAAGTCCCATAGCGGCCCCTTCACACAGTATAATGTCCCACAGGGGCTCCTCTGCACAGTATAATATCCCATAGTGGCCACTCCACACAGTATAATGTCCCATAGTGGCCCCTCCACACAGAATAATATCCCATAGTGGCCCCTCCATACTGTATAATGTCCCATACCGGCCCTTCACACAATATAAAGTACCATAGCGGATCCTCCACACAGTATAATGTCCCATAGTGGCCCCTCCACACAGTATAATGTCCCATAGCGGCCTCTCCACACAGTATAATATCCCACAGTGGCCCATGCCACAGTATAATGCCCCATAGTGGCCCATACAGTGTTTATTACAGATATTGCAAAAATTTCAGGTACACTACCTATGAACTATTATTATACTCTGGGTCTTTTCAGACCCCAGAGTATAATGATCAGAAGCCCAGGACAAACATAAAAAACAGTATTACTCACCTCTACTGGGCTCCGGCGCAACTCCTATTCAAAAACGTAACGTGGGTTACCCTGGCATCATTATGCGCCGTAATGCCAGCCTGACCCACCAAAGAGGCTCAAAGACAACTGGGGGTACTGCTGAAGCCCAGGAGAGGTAAGTAACAGTTTTTTTTTTTATGTTCGTTCACCCTGGGCCTCCAATCGTTATACTGGCAACAAACAGGCCCCCTGGTGGACAGAGGTGGCCATGAGCAGGAACAAGGATCGGTAAGTAAATAGAGCCCGTTACCTGCTGAGACTTACTCCAGCAGGCAACGGCTAGGCAACGGCCTATAAAAAAAAAAAGCAGCAGAGGTCCACTGGGCCCCCTAAGGTTGCAGGCCCTGGCTGCTATGGCGGTAGTTATGCCACTGGTCACGGCCAAATTTTGGATTTCTTTAGTCATACTGATATCCTAAAGTACAATTCTAAGTGTACTATTTACCATATTGACCTTTATTTTTCAATAAGGCTTCGGCAACTTTCCCCACTTTTGAGGTGACAGTGGTGGTAGCTGTGGCAACATGAATGTCAGTGCAACAGAGCATAATATGATGAACCAGGCCGCAGGACATGTCTGGCTTAGGGTTGGCAGTGGTGTTAGGCACTAGGCAGCTGTGGCAGCATGTGTAGCAGTGCAGCAGAGCATTATATGATGGACCAGGCCACAGGACATGTCTGGCTGAGTGGTGGCAGTGGTGGTAACTGTTTAGGAGTAGCAGCTAGCATCAGCAGCAGTACAGTAAATGGAATGTGATGATAAAGGGAAATGTGACACCTCATGGATCCATGCCTGATTCATTTTGATAAAAGTAATTTTTTGAAAGCTACCTGTTACAACGCCATCGGCATTACTGAACAGGCAGTACAGAATACCCTCTTGGACAAGATAAAACTCCCATGGCAAACTGGGCCTCCTTCCACTGCTCCTACTGGCCCAGGATTCCATGGGGTCAGAGTTGCCACATGCTGGCGCGGTCAGTGGGTGTCAGTTGCCTGTTGTGGCTCCAGTTGGCGCTGCGAGCTGAAAAATTTTTAGTTCATCATCTTTCAGATACTGTACTGGGCCTGACTGTTGCTGCTGATTTATTTTACTCCTCCCGACCCTTGTGGCACTGGCAGAGGACATGGAGTGCTGGCTGAGTGAGGTGGGCTGAGAGTAGCAGAAGCCACCTGGGTAATAATAATAATAATTTTTATTTATATAGCGCCAACATATTCTGCAGCACTGTACAACTTGTAGGGTTCAAGTACTGACAAAAAAGATACATTACAAAGAAATAGTCAATTCACACACTGGGACTGAGGGCCCTGCTCGCAAGAGCTTACAATCTATGAGGTAGAGGGGGTGACACAAGAGGTAGCAGGGGCGGCAACAGACGTAGCATTGCTTGTACAATGGTCAGACAATTGTGTTATAGAGGTTACTGTCTTTACACATATATAAAGCTGTATGAGCCGTCACCAGTAGTGTCCTTTAAAGTGCAGATGGTGCCTGGACATATAAAGTTAGCCTGATACGGCATCATATCCTGTGAGATAATGTTGGACCATAAACAGAGGAGGATACCTTTTAGGGATTCTAACTACGGAAGGGTTTACATTAGGAGTTGTGATAGGCCTGTCTGAAAAGATATGTCTTTAGTTTACACTTGAAGCTATGGAAATTGGGGGTTAATCTGATAGTCTGGGATAGAGCATTCCAGAGAAGTGGTGCAACTCGGGAGAAGTCTTGTATACGAGCGTGGGAGGTTCTGATAATAGACGCATGTGACTGGCAGTTTAAGTGGTATCCCTAAATTTTGTAGAAAGCTAGGTATACAGCCTAACCTAAAATATTCTAATTTGTCTTTCCTGTGGGAAGCAGGCAATAATTCCAACATTTTGTCTTTATAGCGAGGGTCTAAGAGCACAGCCATCCAGTACTCATCCCTCTGCTTGATGCTAATAACATGCTTGTTGCTGTGTAATCAGCAGGGCATACAGTCTGCTATGCTTGCCAATTGGGCCTGCCATGGTTCAGTGTGGTCGTCATCATCATCATCATCTTGAAAAAGATAAGAGTCAACCTCCTTCCCTGGCTGTTCTTGTGACATATCAAGGGCCCCCTCTGCATAAAAGGGAGAGTTTTCCTCCTCTTCCCTCTCTTCCAATCTAGAGTACCAGTTTCTCTACCATCATGACTCTGACCCCAATCTTCATCCTCCTCCATCAACACAGGGCGATGATGTTGACTAAGAGGTGGAAACTGTTCCCTCCTCTTCTATTCCTTGTTGCATGAGTGCAAGAGTTTCCTGTAAGATATACAATAGAGGGATCACATCGCTGATGCTGCAGTCTTTCCTGCTGACAATTTTGGTGGCTTCTTCAAAGGGCTTTAGAAGCTGCTACACTTTCCTCATGAGCCTCAAATGATGTATCTAGAAGTAACACATTGTCCCTGTGGTATGCTGCATGCAATAATTGTTCACCACCTTCTGCTGCTCACACAGATGCTCCAGCATGTTTAAGATGGAGTTCCACTAAGTTGGAACATCGCAGGTAATGCAGTGCAAAGGCAGACCTTGTGTGGCTGCAAATTGAGCCAGGAATTTTTTGCAACATAAGAATAGCTAAAATGCGCAGAGATTTTTCTGGCTACGAGGAGCACCTCTTTTAATAAAGTGACAAATAACCAGATTAGCCCCTTCCTAATATCCACTGTAATAGTACAGCAGATGTTGGGCATTCAAACATGGCGGCCGATTGTATTATACAGCAGAGACACAGCGCCAATATCCAGCAGGCACTGACTGCAGGCATTAAAGTCCCAGGCACCTCAGGTAAAGCTGACCGAGGAGCCATTTTGCCAGGTGGAGCCTGGGAGCCATTTTGCCATTGTCATGACAGCTAGGAGCCTATTGAAGGCTCCCAAGCTTGTCTGCCATACATTTCTATGGTAGGCTGCTTTATGCAGCCTGTCATACAAATGCCGATATTTTGTAATATATTGCAATGCATTAGCATTGTAATGCATTGCATTAGTGATCAGACCCCGTAAGGTACAAGAGGGGGTCTAATAAATGCCATAAAAAAAAAAGGAAAAAAAAATATACAAAAAACAAAAAGAATTAAAAGTTCAAATCACCCCCTTTCCCTAGAATACATTTAAAAGTTAAAAACTATTGTGAAATATATACAGTGGGTATGGAAAGTATTCAGACCCCTTTAAATTTTTCACTCTTTGTTTCATTGCAGCCATTTTCTAAAAGCAAAAAAGTTCATTTTATTTCTCATTAATGTACATTCAGCATCCAATCTGGACAGAAAAAACAGAAATCTAGATATTTTTGCAAATTTATTAAAAAAGAAAAACTGAAATATCACATGGTCATAAGTATTCAGACCCTTTGCTGTGACACTCATATTTAACTCACATGCTGTCCATTTCCTTCTGATCCTACTTGAGATGGTTCTACTCCTTCATTGGAGTCCAGCTGTGTTTAATTAAACTGATTGGACTTGATTAGGAAAGCTACATACCTGTCTATATAAGACCTCACAGCTCACAGTGCATGTCAGAGCAAATGAGAATCATGAGGTCATGAGGTCAAAGGAACTGCCCAAAGAGCTCAGAGACAGAACTGTGGCAAGGCACAGATCTGGCCAATACAAAAGAATTTCTGCAGCACTCAAGGTACAGTGGCCTCCATGATCCTTAAATGGAAGAAGTTTGGGACGACCAAAACTCTTCCTAGACCTGGTCGTCCAGCCAAACTGAGCAATCGTGGGAGAAGAGTCTTGATTAGAGAGGTAAAGAAGAACACAAAAATCACTGTGACTGAGCTCCAGAGATGCAGTAGGAAGATGGGAAAAAGTTCCACAAAGTCAACTATCACTGCAGCCCTCCACCAGTCGGGGCTTTATGGCAGATGGGCCCGAAGGAAGCCTCTCCTCAGTGCAAGACATATGAAAGCCCACATAGAGTTTGCCAAAAAACACATGAAGGACTCTCAGACTATGAGAAATAAGATTGTCTGGTCTGATGAGACGAAGATTGAACTTTTTGGTGTTAATTCTAAGTGGTATGTGTGGAGAAAACCAGGCACTGCTCATTAACTGCCCAATACAATCCCAACAGTGAAACATGGTGGTGGCAGCATCATGCAATGGTGGTGTTTTTCAGCTGCAGGGACATGATGACTGGTTGCAATTGAAGGAAAGATGAATGCGGCCAAGTACAGAGATATCCTGGAAGAAAACCTCTTCCAGAGTGCTCTGGACCTCAGACTGGGCCGAAGGTTCACCTTCCAACAAGACAATGACCCTAAGCACACAGCTAAAATAACAAAGGAGTGGCTTCGGAACAACTCTGTTGTTGAGCCCTGACCTCAACCCAATTGAGCATCTCTGGAGAGACCTGAAAATGGCTGTCCACCAACATTCACCATCCAATCTGACGGAACTGGAGAGGATCTGCAAGGAAGAATGGCAGAGGATCCCCAAATCCAGATGTGAAAAACTTGTTGCATCGTTCCCAAGAAAACTCATGGCTGTACTAGCTCAAAAGGGTGCTTCTACTCAATACTGAGCAAAGGGTCTGAATACTTATGACCATGAGATATTTCAGTTTTTCTTTTTTAATAAATTTGCAAAAATATCTACATTTCTGTTTTTTTTTTTCTGTCAAGATGTGGTGCTGAGTGTACATTAATTTTTTCGCTGTTTCGACTCAAAATGGTATAACTAAAAAGTACACCTGGCCCCGCAAAAAAAGACATCCTATGCATATAATAATAATACTATATGGAGAATTTTAGAAAAAAAAAAATGTCCAATGTTTTTAAGGGGATAAAATGTAAATAAAACTATATACATTTGGTATCCCCGGAATCATACTAAAACATAGAATACAGGTGACATGTCATTTTGGCTGTAGAGTGAACGCCGTAAAATGAAGTTCATACGAAAGTCACACAAATACACTTTTTCTCCAATTCCGCCCCATTCAGAATTTTTTTCCAGCTTCGCAGTACATTGTACAAAATTCTACATGGTACCATTATGAAGAACAATTTGTCCCGCAAACATTAAGCCCTCATATGGCTCTGTGAATGGAAAAATAAAAAAGCTATAGGGTTTGGAATGCCGGGAGTCAAAAACGAAAAATGTCACTAACTGCAGCGCAGCAACAATATTGGTGAAATTGTCACTGCAACGCTGCCCAGTTGGAGTTGGCGAAGAGCCATCCAGCGGAATACTTGCTGCAGGATACAGCGATACAGCTACTCATCTGTGTGGCTTCTGTAATCCAGGCTCATTTATTGAAAAACCGCATGGCAGGGCTTCACCTTACACCCATGAAACAAGGGTGGAGGAAAAGGATTGGAAGCAACGGCTTGCCCTGGTGAAGTTGGTGGCAGGGATGAGGTGGATGGTCCCCGCAGGGTGTTGGAACCAGGCCTGCACAATCGGAGTGGAAGTAGCACCTGGCCTTAAACTGTTTCTGGATTGTGACCGCTACTACTTTATATATATATGTGCATTTTTGCATACAGAGAAACGCTTAAAATATTTTGTTCGGATTAACAACAACGCTCCACCTCACTGAGTATGATCAGTCACCAGATTGGAAAAATAAAATCATGAAAAAATGACAAAATAATGTTTTTTTAACATTAGTGCCGGCTAGACTGTACAGTATATTGGATGACCACACCAAAAAACTGCTGAAATAACGGAGATATTGTTTTACATCAGCGTAGGATGCACTACTATATGTATACAGTATATATATATGTACTTGCGCTTATAGAGAAACGCTTAAAACATTTTATTAGATTAACAATAATGATGCTCCATCACACTGTGTATGGTCAGTCACCAATGCCAGAGTTGAAAACAAAACATGAATTTACAAAATGTTTCTTTTTTTTAAGATTAACACAGGCTAGACTGTATATAGAGTGAACAATAAGAAACCACTTGTATATAACAAAGTAATTTTAAAGATTTGTGCAGACAAAAAAAGCAGCAGTATGTATTTAATGAAAAAATGTTAACCCTTGCCCAAAAAAGTCCTTAACAAAACATTTTTCACTAACAGGATTGTCTTGTCAGCAAAAAAAAAGTAAAGTTTAACCCCTTCCCCCTCTGTGCCATACTATTATATCGCACTTAGCGTGTAGTTAATACTCATCACCGCAATAGTACAGCACTGTAACGCCGCTGTCACAGGAGCTGTGCCTGCAGCATCACTTTTGGCACTCAGCTGTATTGGACACCTGAGGTCCAGGACTAGCCACCAGAGTCGGAATATACTCTGACTCTGGCGGATTAATCCCTCGGATGCCATGATCAATAGTGATCACAACATACAGGGGGTCAAGGGAAAGATCGCCAGCCCTCGGATGCTGAGGGGTTGCCATGGCACCCAGGAGGCCAAGCAAGGGACTCCTGAGTGCCGCTCCCTATAACACATAGGGAGTCTATGTGTGATGTGCATTGCACTGGGGACCAGAGATCCCAGATTCAAGTATAAAAAATAAACAAATAATGAAAAGTTAAAAAAAACAACCTTTTTATTTAAAAACCATATAACATAAACAAAAAAATAAACTAACATGTTAGGTATCCCCCTGTCTGTATAAGTACACACTATCCAAAAATAACATTATTCATCCTGTATGGTGAACACTGTAAAACAAATATACTACAATGTGCAAATTATCATATTTTGGTTATCTCACTTTCGCCAAAAATAGCAATAAAAAGTGATCAAGAAGTCATACATACCAAACATTTCCAATAAAAAGTACAACTTGCCCCACAAATAAAGAGCCTTTACATATTTCCGTAACAAAACAGTAAAACGTTATAGTCATCAGAAAACAGTGACCCCAGGAAAATTGTTCATTTTCAAAAAGTGCCGTTTTATTTGTAAAAGCAGTTAAACACGATAAAACCAATATAATTGTAATGACCCATTGGACAAAGTTTTTTAAATGTAATTTTTAATGTAGAGTGAACGACGTAGAAACAAAATGCAATTTACTGGAATATTATTCACAGATAGCAAGTAGCTTTCCTGACTGTACTCATAGGTTTTTTTTTTTTTTCCTGTGGTTTCGCTGCTTGCCTGTGTTTTTTGCCCTGTATTTTTAGTTCAGTGTTCCTGGATCTCTTATATTATGGTCATTTGGGATTTTCTCAGCTATTTGTTATTGTGCAGATACTCTTGGGAGAATTACATATAAAGAAACCAGTAGCATCAGCAATGGATAGGGGAGGATCACTCCTTATTGTACATGCCCACAGCCTCAAAGACAAATGCAAAATGTGCTGCAGCCATAATATGATTAATAGCAGCATAAAAAAACTTAGGATATCAGATACCCTTTAAGTTCTCTTAAATGCTACTGATTCTGCTTGAATGAAAAGACAGAGCCCATAGATTGCTGTCTGTAAATTGCTGCATGGTAGGCAGGCAGTGAGAGTTTGTGGTATTGGGCAATACTAGATACTTGCTTAACATGTCTCCTGACTTCTGCTCTGATTTTTAGTGAAGCGGTTTTAAAGTTGTAGGCGTTTACCCCCCCCTCCCAGATAAAATGCATTATATTATTATTATTATTATTATTATTATTATTATTATTATTTGGCATGTACTGTAGTTATGATCACTTTTGTTTAGGAGTAAGGGTGCCATATACCAAATTTTTGTTTATGTAATCTTACAATTTCTGTTAAAGTCTTTCTTCTAATATTATGGTTTCTTCTTTGTATTGCATGTTGGTTACTTCTTGTTTAACTGCACAATTTGTGGTTTAGAATGTGTTCTATTTCAAAACTTGTGGTGAACACAACACAGAATTAACAGCCATAACATTTACAGACATAATAATTGTAGACTAAAGCATATCCTATTATAAGTTATTTAATGTTTTTTGCAGAAATTCCTTTGGTATGAAAATAAAAGCGCTGGTTGCAGTACCTTCTTGACTCCAAATCTGGGAATCTGTATAAAACACTGGATCAACTTGTCTTTACCAAAATCTAAAAGCTGCAACCCTTAATATTTTTCAGTTCAAGAAAGGCATCCAGGCACTTTTTGAACTTCCATAGCCTTAATGCTCTTACAGTAAAGCATCTTTGTCTACATTGGTGGTGAAATGTTCTTTACTCTACAGTCATGGCCAAAAGTTTTGAGAATGACACAAATATTATATTTTCACATGATCTGCTGCCCTCTGGTTTTTATGTGTGTTTGTCAGATGTTTTTATCACATACAGAAATATAATTGCATTCATATTATGAGTAACAGAAGCTTATATTGACAGTTAGAATGAGTTAATGCAGCAAGTCAATATTTGCAGTGTTGACCCTTCTTCTTCAGGACCTCTGCAATTCTCCCTGGCATGCTCTCAATCAACTTCTGGATCAAATCCTGACTGATAGCAGTCCATTCTTGCAGAATCAATGCTTTAATTTTGTCTGAATTTGTTGGTTTTTGTTTGTCCACCCGTCTCTTGATGATTGACCACAAGTTCTCAATGGGATTAAGATCTGGGGAGTTTCCAGGCCATGGACCCAAAATCTCTATGTTTTGTTCCCTGAGCCATTTAGTTATCACCTTTGCTTTATGGCAAGGTGCTCCATCATGCTGGAAAAGGCATTGTTGAGCGCCAAACTGCTCTTGGACAGTTGGGAGAAGTTGCTCTTGGAGGACATTCTGGTACCATTCTTTATTCATGGCTGTGTTTTTAGGCAAGACTGTGAGAGAGCCGATTCCCTTGGCTGAGAAGCAACCCCACACATGAATGGTTTCAGGATGCTTTACAGTTGGCATGAGACAAGACTGGTGGTAGCGCTCACCTCTTCTTCTCCGAATAAGCTGTTTTCCAGATGTTCCAAACAATTGAAAAGGGGATTCATCAGAGAAAATGACTTTACCCCAGTCCTCAGCAGTCCACTCCCTGTACCTTTTGCAGAATATCAGTCTGTCCCTGATGTTTTTTCTGGAGAGAAGTGGCTTCTTTGCTGCCCTCCTTGAGACCAGGCCTTGCTCCAAGAGTCTCCGCCTCACAGTGCGTGCAGATGCACTCACACCTGCCTGCTGCCATTCCTCAGCAAGCTCTGCACTGCTGGTAGCCCGATCCCGCAGCTGAAACACTTTTAAGAGACGGTCCTGCCGCTTGCTGGTCTTTCTTGGGCACCCTGGAGCCTTTTTGGCACCAATGGAACCTCTCTCCTTGAAGTTCTTGATGATGCGATAGATTGTTGACTGAGGTGCAATCTTTCTAGCTGCAATACTCTTCCCAGTTAGGCCATTTTTGTGCAGTGCAATGATGACTGCACGTGTTTCTTTAGAGATAACCATGGTTAACAGAAGAGAAACAATGATGGCAAGCACCAGCCTCCTTTTAAAGTGTCCACTGGTGTCATTCTTACTTAATCATGACAGATTGATCTCCAGCCCTGTCCTCATCAACACCCACACCTGTGTTAATGGAGCAATCACTGAAACGATGTTAGGTGGTCCTTTTAAGACAGGGCTGCAATGATGTGGAAATGTGTTTTGGGGGATAAAGTTCATTTTCTAGGCAAATATTGACGTTGCAAGTAATTGCTGTTAAGCTGATCACTCTTTATAACATTCTGGAGTATATGCAAATTGCCATTAGAAAAACTGAAGCAGTAGACTTTGTAAAAATTAATATTTGTATCATCCTCAAAACTTTTGGCCATGACTGTAGGCGTAGAGGATGTTCACTTGTCACTGTCTCTAGCCTAGGATTAAAAAGATCATTAGAAAGGTCTCTATACTTAGGGCCATTTTAACACATTGGTGGGTCCAGTGCAAAGATTTCATAAGAAGGCCTCCCCATCACCACCACTTAGAAATACCTGACCCGCATAGATTATAATGCCCCCTCAGTGGCCCTCACATAGTATAATGTCCCTTAGTGTCCCTCACTCAGTATAATGCCTCCCTTTTGGCCCCATACAATATACTGCCCCTCAATGGCCCATCACACAGTCAAATGCCCCTGCATGCATAATACTTTAACCTGCCCCCTAGGTGGCCCCTCAGACATTAACCTTTCCCACCTCCTAGTGGCCCCTCAGACATTATATTATAATGTCCCTCTCCAGTTACCCTCACAGTTTCATGATCCCCTCTAGGTTTGCTCCCACAGTTTAATGTCCCCCCTCCATGTTGCCCCCACAGTGTCATGTCTCCTCCACAGGTTGCCCCCATAATTTCAAGTAGCCATCCAGGTTGCTCCCATAGTTTCATGTAGCCCTCCAGATTGCCCCCACAGTGTCATGTCCCGCCCAGGTTGCCCCCACAGTTTCACGCCCCACCCCCAGGTTGCCCCACTTATTTTATATATAAAATAAAGAGAAAAAAAAAAACCTTAATACTCACCTTTCCGAGTTTCCCTGTTCTCTTCTCTCTCTGGTCCCACAGTCTTTAGTGAGCAACAGTCACGATGTAAGTCACATCATGTCTCCTGCTCCCAGGAGTAAAGACAGCGGCCGGATGGTGACGTAAAGAGTGGGAGACAACCTGCTTCACCATTGTCTTCAACTCATCAGCGTCCGGAGGACATGGATAAGTTGACGTTGGGTCAGCATCGGACCCACTGCCCAGGACAGCAAATGCAGGCCTAACATTGTGCACTTGAGCAGCAGTACAAGTGATTTGTATAGAGACATTCAAGGAGAATCTATACCTCTTTTAATGAATCTCAGAATTTTATTGCCTTGACAGCTGCTGCCTGGCACTGCTTTTTAAAGGTAAGCTTACTGCCCAGCAAAATCTCCAAGTCTTTTTCATTGGCAGTCTTACCCAGTAATTTACTATTAAGTGCATAATCATACATTTCATTTCTTCAACCAAAGTATATAACCTTATATTTGTCTAGATTAAATTTCATTTGCTAAGTCCCTGTCCATGCTTCCACCTTCCAACCTAGATTCCTTGTAATATTCTACTATCCTCCTCAGTTTTGATTACTTTACAGAGTTTAGTATCATCTGAAAATATGGAAACCCCGTCTGTGTAAACCTTCCACCAGGTCATTAATAAACATATTAAAAAGGATAGGACACAATACTGACCCAGTCTGAGTATTTACCATTAACAAACACTTTCTGTTGCTATAACTGAGCCAGTTGTGAACCCAAATGCATACACAGGTGGACAAAATTGTTGGTACCCCTTGTTTAAAGAAAGAAAAACCCACAAGGGTCACAGAAATAACTTGAATGTGACAAAAGTAATTTGCCAAACTACAAGCCACAAAGCTTCTGGGAGAATGTCCTATGGACAGATGAGACAAAAATCGAAAGTTTTGGCAAGGCACATCAGCTCTATGTTCACATATGGAAAAATGAAGCATATCTTGAAAAGAACACTGTCCCTACTGTGAAACATGGAGGAGGCTCTGTTATGTTCTGGGGCTGCTTTGCTGCATCTGGCACTGGGTGTCTTGAATCTGTGCAGGGTACAATGAAATCTCAAGATTCTAGAGAGAAATGTGCTGTCCAGTGTCAGAAAGCTTGGTCTCAGTCACAGGTCATGGGTCTTGCAACAGGATAATGACCCAAAACACACAACTAAAAACACCCAAGAATGGCTAAGAGGAAAACATTGGACTATTCTGAAGTGGCCTTCTATGAGCCCTGACCTAAATCCTATTGAGCATATTTGGAAGGAGCTGAAACATGCCGTCTGGAGCAGTTTGCTCAAGAGGAGTGGGCCAAAATACCTGTTGAGAGGTGCAGAAGTCTCATTGACAGTTACAGGAATAGTTTGATTGCAGTGATTGCCTCAAAAGGTTGTTAAGTTAAGGGTACCATCATTTCTGTCCAGGCCAGTTTCATGAGTTTTCTTTTTTTTAAAAAATCTTTTGAAGCATGGTTGAAAAGCAATGTCTGACTTTCATTTGTTCATTTTCATAGAATTTTTATATATTATTACTTTTGTCAGATTCAAGTTATTTCTGTGACCATTGTGGGTTTTTCTTTCATTAAACGAGGGGTAACAACAATTTTGTCCACGTGTGTATGTTTTCCCCCAGTCTCAACATTCTAATTTTGTATACCAACCTTTTATGTGGTGCAGTATCAAAAGCTTTTGAAAAGTCTAGATATACTGTGTCCATCGCATTACTCATGTCCAGCCTAGAACTGACCTCTTCATAGAAGCTGATCAGATTAGTCTGACTTGATCGATTCCTCATAAACCTATGCTGATTAAACATTATTTTCATTGAGATACTCCAGGATAGCATCTCTTAGAAAACCTTCAAATATCGTACCCACCACTGAGGTTAAACTTACCTGCCTATAGTTTCCAGGATCACTTTTAGGTCGGGGCCCCATGTGGCATAAACGCTGTAGAAAAAAAATGCAGTGTTTTACAGTCACACATTGCAGAAAAATAGACGTTGCATTTTTGGAAATCGAAGCATATCAATTATACATGTAAATGCCAGTGGTTTCCTTATAGACAGAGGCGCACTGCTAATGAGGCGAAGTGAGGCGGCCGCCTCAGGCAGCATTATCCGGGGGGGGGGGGGCGACATTTTTACTATGTATTTAATGTAAACCAGCCCAGGACAGGCCACTTTAAAAAAAAAAAAAGGCCTATCCTGGGCTAGTTTACGAGACCTCTGCATGTCAGCGCAGGCGGCAATACAATGACATCATCGCGCCTCCTACGCTGAGACGCAGACGTCGTGGACAAGAAGAGGAGGCAGCGTCTCCATCAAGGCATCGCAGGTAGATGCGGATAACTTTTTTTTTTTTAATATATATAAATAGGCCGTAACCTGCTAGAGTATCCCCAGCAGGTAATGGCCTATTTATTTACCTTCCCCGCATCTGCTCATGCCCCGCATAGTTCATGGGCGGGCCACTATGGGGCATAATACCGTGTGTAGGGGCCACTGTGGAGCATAATACCAGTGCAGGGGCCACTATGGAGCATAATACAGAGTGCAGGGGCCACTATAGAGCATAATACCGTGTGCAGGGGCCGCTATGGAGCATAATACCGTGTGTAGGGACCACTATGGGGAATAATACCATGTGCAGGGGCCACTGTGGAGCATAATACCAGTGCAGGGGCCACTATGGAGCATAATACCGTGTGCAGGAGCCACTATGGAGCATAATACCGTGTGCAGGGGCCACTATGGAGCATAATACCATGTGCAGGGGCCAATATGGAGCATAATACCTTGTGCAGGGGCCAATATGGAGCATAATACCATGTGCAGGGGCTACTAGGGAGCATAATACTGTGAGCAGGGGTTGCTGTGGAACATAATACCGTGTGCAGTGGCCACTGTGGGGCATAATACCGTGTGCAGGGGCCACTATGGAACATAATACCGTGTGCGGGGGCCGCTATGGAGCATAATACCGTGTGCAGGGGCCACTATGGGGAATAATACCATGTGCAGGGGCCACTATGGAGCATAATTCCGTGTGCAGGAGCCACTATGGAGCATAATACTGTGTGCAGGGACCACTATGGAGCATAATACCATATGCAGGGGCCACTATGGAGCATAATATCTTGTGCAGGGGCCACTGCGAGGCATAATACATTGTGCAGAGGCCACTATTGAGCATAATACCGTGTGCAGGGGCCGCTGCAAGGCATAATACAGTGTTCAGGGGCCGCTGCGGGCCATAATACTGTGTGCAGGGGCTGCTGTGGAACATTTTAGTGTGTGTAAATGGGGGCGCTATAAACAGGGGCTATGGCGCCTGTTTATATCACACGCTGTCTGTTTATAGTGTCCGTGTCATGTAATTACAGCCTTGTCACATGGACGTGTATAGGACGAGGCTGTAGTTACATGACATGGCCACTATGAGATGAATGACACTATGTAAACAGAGAAGCGGTCATGGCGCTTACACAGGTACCATTCAAACAGCTGATCAGTGGGGTCCTGGGTTTTTGAGCCCCACTGATTAGTTTATTAATGACCTTCAAAACCTTTTAATTAGTTAACACCTGGGGCATTATTAATAAGGGGCACTATTTATACAGGGTACACATGGACATTATTAATATAAAGATGCACTTGGGAGTATTATTCATTATGGGGGGTTATATCATATATTTTATAATTGGGTGAATAAGCAGGATGGGTGTGCAGGTGAGGACAATGTGGGTTGGGTGCCTGAAAAAGTTAGGAGCCAAAGATGTCTGTGTTGCAAACTTTACAGAGACAAGTCACAGCTGGAAGAAGTGTTCATGGTGGTCCAAAGGGAAGAGAAGGGAAATGTGAAGGATTAGTCAGAGACGTCAATTGTAAGTCACAAAATATTACTGCCCTGTATTCACCTAAATGAGGATAAATACCTGATTGGTGGGGATCTGTCTGCTGAGACCCCCACTCAGCCTGAAAATTGGGTTTTTTTCCCCCCACTGGGTTGGAATTCAGCCTGACCGTAGCCAAGCTGACTATAAGTGTGTCACTCGGTGGATGGACGAACCCGTGTGGCTCTCATTCACTTCAATGGGAGTGCCAAAGATAGCCGAAGTCCAGTACTCAGCTATCTGTGGCGCTCCTATTAGAGATAATGGGGGCAATGTGGGCTCGTCCATCCACTAAGCAGTTATTTTCATTGTTAATTCCATGTTGTTGATCTGATACTGAAGTAATGCCGTAAGAAGAATTGTTCTGACTCAATAGCTTGGCTGCAAATGTGAGGTTGTGAGAGTGTCCTGTAGTCTCTATGCTAACCAGCAATTTACACCAAGAAATATTTATCAGATAGTGTTCAACTCAACTGAGGAGGTGTAGATAAGATTCCAGATGCTTTAATCCAGGTAAATCTTGTAAAACCTCATACAGCAGTAGGTGAAAAATGATGATGAATTATCAGGAGCAGGGCCGGCGTTAGGGGGGGGGGAAACTGGGCAATTGCCCAGGGCCCCATCCCCAAAGGGGTCCCCGGGATCCGGAGCCTGATGACTCCGGATCCCGGAGTCAGGCCCGGCCATATAAATAACATAAAGGGACCCAGCACCGCAGGGGCCCCTTTCCGAGGTGAGTAAAAATAACAAACATTTTTACTCACCTGTCCTGGCATCCGATGTCATCTTCTGGCGTTCCGGACATCACCGCTGAGGCCAGGCCACATCGGTCACATGGGGCGTGCTGACAGCTTGCTTCACGTAATCGCTGAGGGGCCTAAGCGGTGACGTCCACAACGCGTGACGTCAGCCGCAGAGAAGAGGAAGCCGGTGCCGGCGGGGATAGTGGAGCAGCGCGAGAAGGCCCAGGAAAGGTAAGACAAGGTAAGTATACAGTGCCTTGCGAAATTATTCTGCCCCCTTGAACTTTTCAACCTTTTGCCACATTTCAGGCTTCAAACATAAGGATATAAAATTTTAATTTTTTGATGAAGAATCAACAACAAGTGGGACACAATCGTGAAGTGGAACGAAATATATTGGATATTTAAAACTTTTGTAAAAAATAAAAAACTGAAAAATGGGGTGTGCCAAATTATTCGGCCCCCTTAAGTTAATACTTTGTAGCGCCACCTTTTTCTGCGATTACAGCTGCAAGTCGCTTGGGGTATGTCTCTATCAGTTTTGCACCTTGAGAGACTGAAATTCTTGCCCATTCTTCCTTGGAAAACAGCTCGAGCTCAGTGAGTTTGGATGGAGAGCGTTTGTGAACAGCGGTTTTCAGCTCTTTCCACAGATTCTCGATTGGATTCAGGTCTGGACTTTGACTTGGCCATTCTAACACCTGGATACGTTTATTTGTGAACCATTCCATTGTAGATTTTGCTTTATGTTTGGGATCATTGTCTTGTTGGAAGATAAATCTCCATCCCAGTCTCAGGTCTTTTGCAGACTCCAACAGGTTTTCTTCCAGAATGGTCCTGTATTTGGCTTCATCCATCTTCCCATCAATTTTAACCATCTTCCCTGTCCCTGCTGAAGAAAAGCAGGCCCAAACCATGATGCTGCCACCACCATGTTTGACAGTGGGGATGGTGTGTTCAGGGTGATGAGCTGTGTTGCTTTTACGCCAAACATATTGTTTTGCATTGTGGACAAAAAGTTCGATTTTGGTTTCATCTGACCAGAGCACTTTCTTCCACATGTTTAGTGTCTCCCAGGGGGCTTGTGGCAAACTTTAAACAAGACTTTTTATAGATATCTTTGAGAAATGGCTTTCTTCCTGACACTCTTCCATAAAGGCCAGATTTGTGCAGTGTACGACTGATTGTTGTCCTATGGACAGACTCTCCCACCTCAGCTGTAGATCTCTGCAGTTCATCCAGAGTGATCATGGGCCTCTTGGCTGCATCTCTGATCAGTCTTCTCCTTGTTTGAGATGAAATTTTAAAGGGACGGCCGGGTCTTGGTAGATTTGCAGTGGTCTGATACTCCTTCCATTTCAATATGATCGCTTGCACAGTGCTCCTTGGGATGTTTAAAGTTTGGGAAATCTTTTTGTACCCAAATCCGGCTTTAAACTTCTCCACAACAGTATCACAGACCTGCCTGGTGTGTTCCTTGGTCTTCACGATGCTCTCTGCGCTTTAAACAGAACCCTGAGACTATCACAGAGCAGATGCATTTATACGGAGACTTGATTACACACAGGTGGATTATATTTATCATAATCAGTCATTTAGGACAACATTGGATCATTCAGAGATCCTCACTGAACTTCTGGAGTGAGTTTGCTGCACTGAAAGTAAAGGGGCCGAATAATATTGCACGCCCTACTTTTCAGTTTTTTATTTTTTACAAAAGTTTAAAATAACCAATAAATTTCGTTCCACTTCATAATTGTGTCCCACTTGTTGTTGATTCTTCACCAAAAAATTTAAATTTTATATCTTTATATTTGAAGCCTGAAATGTGGCAAAAGGTTGAAAAGTTCAAGGGGGCCGAATACTTTCACAAGGCACTGTAACTGTTTGTTATTTTCCCTTACCTTCCCCGGGCCTTTGATTATTATACTCTGGGGTCTGAAGAGACCCCAGAGTATAATATAACACTATCACTAAGGGAGTCTGTAGGGCCACTGTGGAGCATTATACTGGGGGGCCCCCTCTGGATAGCATATATATTGTTTTGGGCCACTGTGGAACATTATACTGGGGAGGGGGCCCTCCGGAGAGCATGTGATATTCTGTGGAGCATTATAATGTGGGGGGGGGGGCCCTCTGGAGAGCATGTTATATTCTGTGGGGTTAATGCTCCAAAGTGGCCTCACAGAATATAAAATGCTCTCCAGAGGACCCCCTCCCCAGTATAATGCTCCACACAATATAATATGCTATCCAGAGGGGCCCCCCAGTATAATGCTCCACAGTGGCCCAAAACAGTTTAATATGCTCTTCAGAGCCCCCCCATCAGTATAATGCTCCACGGTGGCCCCACACAGTATAATATGCTCTCCAGAGGGGGCCCTCCAGTATATTATACTGTGTGGGGCCACCGTGGAGCATTTTACTGGGGGAGGGGGCCTCTGGAGAGCATATTATACTGTTTTGGGCCACCATGGAGCATTATACTGGGGGGAGGCTCTGGAGAGCATATTATACTGTTTTGGGCCACCATGGAGCATTATACTGGGGTGGGGGCTCTGGAGAGCATATTATACTGTTTTGGGCCACTGTGGAGCATTATACTGGGGGGGCCTCTGGAAAGCATATTATACTGTTTTGGGCCACCATGGAGCATTATACTGGGGTGGGGGCTCTGGAGAGCATATTATACTGTTTTGAGCCACTGTGGAGCATTATACTGGGGTAACCTCTCTGGGCAGTATATTATACTGTGTGGAGGCCATTCTGGAGTATGTTATACTGAGTGGGGTCACTGTGGAGCATTATTCTGGGGGGTCCATCAGCAGAGCATATTATATTGTGTGGTGCCACTATGGGGCATTTTTCAGGGGGGAACTAAGGAGCATTATAGTAGGGGGCCCTCTGGGGAGCATATTATACTGTGTGGGGACTACTGTGGAACATTACACTGGGGGGACACTCTGGGGAGCATAATATATTGTGTGGGGCCACTGTGGAGCAAAATACTGGGGGGGGCACTGTGGAGCATTATACTAGCGGAGGCCCTCTGGGGAGCATATTATACTATGGGCCACTCTGGAGCTTTATATTAGGGGGAAGGGGCAGTGTGGGGAGCCTGTTATACTGTGTGGGGCCTCTGTGGAGTGTATTATATTGTGTGGGGCTTTTCGGGATTATATTATACTCTGTGGGGCCATTGTAGAGCATTATACTGGGAGGGGACTGTGGGCAGCATATTAAACTGTGGGGGACCACTGTGGAGCATTATACTGTTGGAACCCCTCTGGGGAGTATATTATACTGTGTGAAGGACATTGTGGAGCATGTTATACTGTGTTAGGACACTGTGGAGCATTATACTGGGGTCACTGTGGGGTGCATATTATACTGTATGGAGCATATTATATTGTGTGGGGCTGCTGGGGAGCATATTGTACTATCTGGGGCCACTAAGGGGTACTATCTGTGCGGGCCACTGTAGAGTATTATACTGTGTGGAGCCTTATATACCATGTGGGGTCACTATGGGAGGCTCAGGGGAGCATTTTATACTGTGTGGGGCCACTGTGGAGCATTATATAACATGTGGGGAAACTGTGGAGGGCTCAGGGGAGCACTTTATACTGTGGAGCATTATATACCATGTGGAGCATTATACTGTGGGGGAGGGGCTCAAAATTCCTGCTGGCAGCCCTGTGTGCTATGTCTACATCACAGCTCCCTCACTATAATCTTGCACCTACGAGTTGTGCCCCATGGCCATGTCATTTCCCATACAGTACTGTGCATGAACTGGCCATGGAGATATTGGGGCCTGCACAGTACTATAGGGGCTGACTATACTGGGAACATACTCAGTAACACGTGGACAAAATTGTTGGTACCCCTCGTTTAATGAAAGAAAAACCCACAATGGTCACAGAAATAACTTGAATCTGACAAAAGTAATAACATTTAAAAATACTATGACAAACCACAAAGCTTCTAGGAGAATGTCCTATGGACAGATGAGACGAAAATCAAAATTTTTGGCAAGGCAAATCAGCTCTATGTTCACAGATGGAAAAATGAAGCATATCTTGAAAAGAACACTGTCCCTACTGTGAAACATGGAGGAGGCTCTGTTATGTTCTGGGGTTGCTTTGCTGCATCTGGCACAGGGTGTTTTGAATCTGTGCAGGGTACAATGAAATCTCAAGACTATCAAGGGATTCTAGAGAGAAATATTTTCCCCAGTCTCAGTTGCAGGTCATAGGTATTGCAACAGGATAATGACCCAAAATACACAGCTAAAAACACCCAAGACTGGCTAAGCGGAAAACATTGGACTATTCTGAAGTGGCCTTCTATGAGCCCTGACCTAAATCCTATTGAGCATCTTTGGAAGGAGCTGAAACATGCCGTCTGGAAAAGGCACCCTTCATAACTGAGACAACTGGAGCAGTTTGCTGATGAGGAGTGGCCAAAATACTTGTTGAGAGGTGCAGAAGTCTCATTGACAGTTACAGGAATCGTTTGATAGCAGTGATTGCCTCAAAAGGTTGTGCAACAAAATATTAAGGGAAGGGAACCATCATTTCTGTCCAGGCCTGTTTCATGAGTTTTCTTTTTAAAAAAAATTCTGTTGAAGCATGGTTGGAAAGCAATGTCTGACTTTCATTTGTTCATTTTCATAGAATTTGTATACATTATTACTTTTGTCAGATTCAAGTTATTTCTGTGACCATTGTGGGTTTTTCTTTCATTAAACGAGGGGTACCAACAAATTTGTCCACGTGTGTATGTAAGACTTCAGTGAAGGAGCCGTTGTGTAGGCTATTAGCAGGAAGCTGTTGGGTGGGGCCCCAGAACAAGTTCCTCTGGTGGGCCTAAGGCCCTTCAGTCCGTCTCTGTATAACGGAGAACTATTATATATAAGGGGGCTCTTATTTATAAGGGAGGAACCATTATATATAAGGGTGGGTTACTATATATAATTGGGAAACTTAAATATGAGGGGGCTATTATAAGGGGGAACTATTATTTATAAGACGGGCTGTTATTTATAAGGGGGGAACTGTTATATATAAGGCATCCATTATAAGGGGGAGCTATTATTTATAAGAGGGGAACTGTTTATAAGGGGGGTATAATTGTTAAGTGGGCTTATTTATAAAGGGGGCTATTAGTGATAATGAGGACTATTATTTATAAGGGTAACTATTATTTATGAGGGGGCTATTATTTATAAGGGAGCAGTATTATTTTTACGGGGTGACAGTTACTAATAAGGGGGAATATTACTGATACAGGTCACTATTTATCATTTATAAGGATGCTATTACTGATAAAGGTGTAATATTATTTATAAGCAGGGACTATTATTTATAAGAATGCGCAATAATAACTGATGACTGGGTGCAAAAATCTATTAGGTGGTACAAAGGTGCTCATTTGAATTGTGTGTGGTAAAATGGGGCTTGTTATTACTTTTTTGTTGGCAGAAAGGAGACGTTATTATAGGGGTTGCCAATGGAAGACGATGGTGTTGTTTGTATATCAGCATTTGGGGCCCTGCTTTTAATTTTGCCCAGGGCCCCACTTTGTCTAAAATCGGCCCTGACCAGGAGCTGAGCAGACATGTTGCTTACAAAGAAGTGAAACTAAACAGAGGGAGAGGGGAGGAGCTACAGCATCACAGCTAAGGATACAGAGAGAGAGAAGGGACAAACTACAAAAACAAACACAGTATCACAGATACATGTCAGTGAATTAAACCAAGTCCTGGGACATGACACTCCCCGCCTGAAATCTTTAGATTTCACTGAAAACAAACATTAAATAATGTCCTGAGATGTCCATAAGGTCCTCTTCAAACCTGAAAAACAAAAAAGAAACATGCACAACAAACAATAATCAACAGTTAGTCCAAATAAACCAATCTTCAGATCGGGAAGCCGCAATTTGCCAACACCTCCACCAACCCACACTGTAATCCACAAGAATATGTTAGTAATACGACACGGTTTTAGTTCATGGAAGGAAGCTCCCTGCCATGAGCTGTGAATGGTGTCCTTATCTTCTTTTATGCGACTTCTCCTCTTGGAAGAAGAAGCACCAGTTCATTAATTGGGCGGAAGAAGACTCGCACTGAGCCTACCTTGGTTACCTTGACCTCCACTTTCCGAGTCTTCCCGTCATCACTAGGGACAACTTTAGTGATGAGACCCATATGCCATTCATTCCGATGGACTTTTTTATCCCTTAGAAGGACGAGGTCACCCACCTGGAGATCAGGTTTTGAGGTCTGCCATTTATGACGGCTCTGTAGCATGTGGAGGTACTCTGTTTTCCAGCGGTGCCAGAACACATTGGATAGGTGTTGAACTTGTTTCCATTGGTGTCTGTGAATGTCACTGTGATCTAAGGTACGTGGAGAGTTAGCAGCAGTACCAATTTTCTGAGTAAGAAGCGTTGCTGGGGTTAAGATAATTGGAGATTCAGGGTCTGAAGATACTGGGACAAGTGGTCTTGCATTGATTATCGCAGACACTTCAGCAAGAAAGGTTATTAACGTCTCATGGGTAAGCAATGTCGACTTGTGGTCCATCAACATAGAGTCAAGTATTCTGCGTGTGATCCCAATCATACGTTCCCAGGAACCTCCCATATGGGATGAATGTGGAGGGTTAAACGTCCAAGTGCACCCATTGTTGGATAAGAAGTTGTCTAACTGCAGTTCTTTGCAGGCTCCAACGAAGTTAGTGCCACAGTCAGACCTCAGTTGTTTGGCAGGTCCACGAATAGAGAAGAATCTTCGGAGGGCATTGATAAAGCAAGATGAATCCATAGATTCAATTACTTCAATGTGTACTGCTCGAATGCTGAGACAGGTGAACAGCACAACCCACCGTTTACTGTTTGCAGCTCGACCATGGGTTCTTCATGTGATAACTGACCATGGACCAAAGACATCCAACCCAACGTAAGTAAAGGGTGGATCAGTACTTAGACGGTCTGGAGGAAGGTTTGCCATTTGCTGCTGTTGGTGTCTTCCCCTTAACTTGTGGCACCTAACACATTTATGGATCACGGAGGAGATGTGTTTCTTCATTCCCACAATCCAGAAACCGGCTGACCTGATGGCACCTTCAGTAAACTGTCTTCCTTGGTGCTGTACCTTCTCGTGGTAATGTCGGATCAGCAGAGCAGAAATGTAATGTCCACCGGGAATGATCACTGGGTTCTGGTCCTTGCTACACAAGACAGACTTTCCAATCCAACCGCCCACTCTCAATAATTCATGGTGGTCGATTACGGGGTTTAGTTTGTAAAGTGCACTGTTTCTGGACAGATTGATGCTCCGTGAGATACTGTCAATCTCTTGATGATATACCTCTTGTTTAACACTCCAGATGATAACTTGCTCAGCTGCGGTAGGGTGTTTCGTACACATATGCTAGCCATGACACTCCGTTGATCTGTCCTTCGCAAAGCACTGAGCGATGTGAAACAGTCGGGCGACAGCTCTCACAATGGATGACCAGGTTGAGAAACGTTCAAAGCGATGTGGCTTCAGCTTCACCTTTGGAATCACAGAAGTGTAGAGTGCGGAGGTCATAGGCCTGATTTCCTTGTCAGACTCGAGATCCACTAAATCGTAGACACCATTGTTAGGAGTCAAGCAGGGATCTTCATACAGGAAACTTGGAGGTGACAGCCACATATGGTCTAGAAGGTGTGCTGTCGGTGCAGGCCTTTACCACGGTCAGCTGGGTTAACTTGTGTGGAGACGTAATGCCACTGATCAGGGGCAGAGAAACTTCGGATACGTTTCACTCTGTTTCCAACATACACATAAAATTGTCTTGTCTTCTAGCAATCCTAGGCTGCGTTGCATAGGAGGAGTATTAGAACTGAGTCAAGATCCTTCAAGTTGATTGCATGATCATCAGAGGGAAATGCCTTCATTACCTCCATATTGTTGGAGATGATCTTGTGAAGTCTGAGGTTAGCTACAGACAGCATTTCCTGTGTTCTAGAGAGGAGATCTATCACTTCTTCACTTGCAGGTAAGGATTTAAGACCATCATTAACATAGAAGTTCCTCTCAACAAACTGACGAGCATCAGAGCCATACTCTTTCTCACCTTCATGGGCGGTCCTTCTCAGTCCATAGATCGCTACTGCAGGAGATGGGCTGTTGCCGAAGACATGTACCTTCATCCGGTAATCTATGACTTCATTGTTGACATCATTGTCCTTATGCCATAGGAACCTGAGATAGTTTCTCTCATCATCCTTAACAATGAAGCAATGAAACATCTATTGGATGTTGGCCATCACTGCAACAGGTTCCTGTCTGAAACGGATTAAGACTCCTATGAGGCTGTTGTTTAGGTTAGGACCAGAGAGGAGCAGGTTGTTGAGAGAAACGCCTTCATACTGAGCGCTAGAATTGAACACGACCCTGATTTGGTCAGGTTTGCGAGGGTGATACACGCCAAATGATGGAAGGTACCAGCATTCTTCTCCTTCCTTTAGTGGAGGTGCAGGTTCTGCATGATCTCTCTCAAATACCTTGTGCATGAAACCTACAAAGTGTTTCTCCATCTCTGGTTTCCTCTTGAGGGTACGTTTTATAGAGGAAAATCTAGAAACTGCTTGCTTCAGATTGTTTGGTAGTTTTGATCTCGGGGAGCGGAAAGGTAAAGGTGCTACCCAGCTGTTGGAATCATCTTGAATGAATTCCTTGTCTATAATTTTGAGAAATTCTTTATCAGCTATAGCCGGTGCCAGCTTGTTGTCATTACTTGTTGTATTGAACACTGTTAATCCAAGGGTGTCGTCTCCAGGCAGGAAACTATTCACGTTGTCTCGGTGATTATGCAGCCACTTACTGTTGCTTATCTTCTCTTTCACTTGGTAGTGATGTGGACATGGCTGAAAACAAGTGCTGCGACCATTTGGTAACATATGCGTCTTAAATGAAGAAATATTGGTGGGCCTTTTCATCCTACCTATGCACACGTTGCCAATGATAATCCATCCTAGATCGAGGCACTGGGCAAATGGTGCATCATGCGGTCCATTAATTTGCTGCCGTATTTTGTGCAGTCTGAGAATGTCTCTACCTAGCAGAACTAGAATGTCTGCATTTTTGTCAAGGGATGGTATTTCACTGGCTATAGCCCTTAGATGAGGGTGATGGAAAGCCGCCTCTGGTGTGGGTATCTCTTCTCTGTTTGATGGTATCTGGTTGCACTCAACAAGTGTGGGCAAAGGTATCTCCAGAATGCCCTTGAGAGAAGCTATTACGAGACCACTGGCCCTTCTTCCAGAAACCTCTGATATGCCACTACAAGTACCCAAGGTATACGGATAAGTATCACCCTTTAAGTTAAACAGATCAAAGAGTTCTGACCTTGCAAGTGAGTGGTTGCTCTGGTCGTCCAAGATAGCGTACACACTTAGAGCCCTTTCTGGTTGGCCCTTGGGGTATATATTGACTAGGCATATCCTTGCACAGGACTTGTCACAAAGGTCTTCTCCGCAGACTTCTGTACATGAGGAAGATACTGTGGTAGTATTTGCTGCTTGATCTGTGTTCTCCCCGCCATGCTTAGTTGGGGAAGGGGAACCTCTAGGTGGTGTGGCACTAGGCTGGGATGGATGAAGAGCTTGTACATGGTCCTCACTGCCACACTCTATACACTTAATAGCAATTTTACAGTCTCTAGCAACATGTTCAGTAGAGGCACAACATTTGAAACATATCCCTAGTTTCTTTAGAAGCTCTCTACGTTCCTGGATTGGTTTCCTCCTGAAGCCAATACACTTCTTGAGGGGATGAGGCTTCTTGTGAATAGGACACAGACGGTTAGGATTTCCTACCTTTTCGTCTTGGTTGTTGTTGCAACTGCTTTCTTCTGGTTCTGATGTAGGTGTAGGAAGAATATCAGTCTTTTTCACCGAAACTGACCCTGTGTGTGGTTTCTGTAGTTAGAATGTGAGCTGTCATACTTAATAGGAGGCGAACCAGGGACACTGGGATCCCCATAGGAAAAGCTTGGGTCATTCTTGGATTCTGTAACGTTCTTAATAAACTCACAGAAGTAGGAAAATGGAGGAAAGGAGACTCGATTTACCTGAGTATCAGTATATTGCATTTGCTGAGGTGCAAGGCTTTGGGGATCCATGAAGGAAGAAGAAACTGGATGCTGGACAGGCAGGGCATTGTACTGACCTTGAATGCGGTGTGCTGCAGAAGATTCTGTGCCCTGTCACTCTGAAGAAATGTCGTCCCTGACAGGAACACTTGTGGCAAATAGGGATTCACTGTTTTGGCTTAGTACATAGTCTCTTGTGCGCTTGAGGGGATCCTCTGCTTCCACATCACACAAACTGGTGCTGTCACTTTCACTGATGGCCTGTTCTAAAATGCTTAACCTTGCCATGGCTGCAGCGTGCTCATACTGTTTCTCTAGAGCTTCTAGTTCTGCCTTTTTTTGAGCTGCATTAGCTTCCATCTCTGCTTTCTGTTTTACAAAGGCCACCTGTATCTTAGTAGCTTCCACCTCTGCATGTGCTTTTATAAGTTGCTCACTGAGTGTGGAAGATTTTGAGGAACGTGACTTAGATGTACACTTTGAACACTTGGTAGACTCAGAAACATGGGATGCCATTTCCTGCAGTTGCGCAATTCTTGTCTCTGTCCTTAACTTAGTTTCATGTACTAAGCTGTCTCGTTCTGAATTGAGATGCTGGAAGCTTTGCAATTCAGCTAACGAATCGTCTTTATGTAGTTTTTTCAATATGCTTTCATAGTCCTCAGCTTTCTTTTTATAATGTCCATGCATAGCACAAAGCTGTCGCAGAGCTCCCTCTAGTGGTGATACATGGTATGCAGGCAAGCACATGGCAGATATCTTAGTCTGTATCTTCTGCCACCATTTTGAGAGTTCACAGGAAAGTTCATGCTTTAAACTTTCTAGATTGTCTCTAATTTTCCACGTAGATTTAATTGAGCGTCTAGCCTTCTCACTGGGCTGCAGACTGATGTCCATGCTACCTTGTGCTTCAGGGTGCCCTTCAGCCATGATGCAATACAAACAAGATAAATATAACTATGCTGGAGTGAGATGGCTGCTTGCTAGAATCTTCTATGCGGAGGGGGTCTGAGCTGCAGATGCAACTTACACAATGCTGATTCCTTCTGGCTTCCAGGTAACTTGCTGTGACTGACCGTATGTCAGAAGTTGGTGAACTGTCTTACAGCCGTATCTGGCAGTCTTTATGCATCATTTTTCACTGTTCTGACTCAATAGCTTGGCTGCAAATGTGAGGTTGTGAGAGTGTCCTGTAGTCTCTATGCTAACCAGCAATTTACACCAAGAAATATTTATCAGATAGTGTTCAACTCAACCGAGGAGGCGTAGATAAGATTCCTGATGCTTTAATCCAGGTAAATCTTGTAAAACCTCTTATAGCAGTAGGTGAAAAATGATGATGAATTACCAGGAGCTGAGCAGACATGTTGCTTACAAAGAAGTGAAACTAAAAAGAGGGAACGGGGAGGAGCTACAGCATCACAGCTAAGGATACAGAAAGAGAGAAGGGACAAACTACAAAGACAAACACAGCATCACAGATACATGTCAGTGAATTAAACCAAGTCCTGGGACATGACAAGAATTCTTAAAAACTGTTTGATAACTTTGTGTATTGTGTATATTGTGCGACGATAACAGCGTGTGAAGGTAGTAGCATGGAAACTCAAATTTTTTTTTTTTTTTGGGGGGGGGGCGTTATTTTATAGTCCACCTCAGGCAGCAAAGAGGCTAGGTTCACCACTGCATAAACCGTTGTTAAAATTGCAGTTTTCTTGCACAGTTCAGCAATGTAAACTGCAATCCTTTCTCCTGGAAATTGAATCTGTTTGTTAAAATGGAAACGCTTTACAGCTTCAGAAGGAATTGGAGCAAAAACTTTTAACACTCTAATGATCTCCTCAAAAAAATAGTCACTGGATTTAGCAGCAGTCTGCAGAGAGCAGACAATATTAAATTCCTCAATTTGACCAATGGTAGCCATTTTATATCTGTATAATTGAATAAACATAGCAGTATAATAAGTGGAAATCAATATTTGCTGTATTCCAAATGAATTCTGTATAAACTTATTATTCACAGAAGTCTCATCTTCAATTTTTATGTTCTGTAATTAATTACGATTAAAGATGACACAATGCAACAACAAAGGTATCTTTTACTGGTGAACAAAATGAAGAATGGGGAAAAAACAAACAACTCTCTATATATGAGAATAAAAATTAAAAAACTCACTGTTAGGCTAAGGCCCCACATACCGGGTCGCAGCGAAAAAGCGTTGCGGGAAAAACTGTGACGGAAAAGCATTGCAGTTTTCCCGAAGCGCTTTTCCTATAAAGTACACTTTCAACTTAAATTATAGGTATAGGGAAACTGCCAGCGTTTCCCTAGGTATAATTGACATGCTGCAATTTCCAAAACCACAACGGTTTTGGAAATCGCAGCATTTCTGCTGCACATATTTTTCTGCAGTGACTGTAAAATGCAGCGGATTACGCCACGTGGGGTCCCAGCCTTACAGTGCCATTTAGTGACCTGGGACATACGTAACAGTCTATATATAACAGACAACATATTACTTTGTCTCTTGTTGTATATGCCACCATGTCATTAGAAGCAGATCCTTTAAAGCAATGTTGGTGTGAATCTTTGGGGGAGTAAATTATTGCATTGTACCTATTATGGGCTAAAACATTTTCCTACTAGGTTTTATTAAGATTTCTCAATTGTTTTTAGCCTGAATTTTTCTCTTCTGTTCTGCTCATAAACAGTCATTTAAAGGGGGTATCCAGGATTAAAGGGGTATCCCCATTTCAATGATCCTATCCAGTGTCGGACTGGGATTTCTAGGGCCCACCTGTAGAATTGTTTCTAGGGGCCCACTGCCAGGACCTTCATATCAGCGGTACAGAGACAGGGAAGCTAAAGGTAATAACATGTTGGGAGCCATGCTGTTCATCTGCCATAGGATGTCCACCACTGCACTACCTAAACCCACTGGTACACCCTGTATGGCAAGTGAACAGTGTGGCTCCTAGAATTGTTACCATTACCTGTAGCCGCAGAGGTCTGCAGAGGTCGTGTCTGTTGTATCCCCACAGATGTAATATTGATGGCCTATCCTAAGAACAATCAATATTAGAAAGATGGATAAATCCTTTAAGGAGGTTGTCCAGGAATTGGAGGAACCCATGTGCCAGACAGGAGGTGTAAAAAATAAATAAATTAAAAAAGCATACTTGCCTGTGTCCGGCGCTCCGTTGTCCGCCACCAGTGTCCATTCAGTCTCGTGCCAGCGCCTCCTTGCTGGGAGTCCTGCACCTCATGTGACCACTAAGACCAATTAGGTACAAAATTTCCAGAAATGAGGCGCCACCATGAGACCGAACAGACACAGGCAGGGTACAATGGGGTACAACGGCGGCTGCCACAGTGGTCGCTCCAGTTTATGGACAACATCTTTTAAGGGGTTGTGTGGGCCAAATTTTTTATGGCCACGTCACTGGTCCCCCCATACAGTGTCCTCTTCACTGGTCCTCCATACTCTATGGGGAACAGTAATGGAGCCATTATATTGTGTGGGAGCAGTGATGGGGGCCAACATCCTGTGGGTGGGGACATTAAACTATGTGGGGCATATTAAAGGGGTTGTCCAGGTTTAATCTTTTTTTATGGCCTATGCTTAGGATAAGACATAAATACCTGATTGGTAGGGGGCTGACACACGGCCCCATCAGCTGTACGGAGCCACTTCCAGCACCTTTTCTGTACACAACACAGGGCTGGAAGCAGAAAGCTCCATCCGCTGTTTAGTCGCCCGTCACCTTCACTGCAGCTCAGCTCCTACTGACTTCAATAAGTGCTAAGATGCAGTGAAGTGCCCGGCTAATACACAGTGGACAGAGCTTTCTGCTTCCAGCCCCGTATTGTGCACAGGACAGGCACCAGAAGTAGTTCTGTACAGCTGATCGGTCCTGGGGGCCGGGTATTGGCCCTCTACAGATCAGGAATTTATGGCCTATGCTGAGGACATGCCATAACAAATTATGCCTGGACAACCCTTTTAATATACCCCCTAATGCGACACACTTTAAAGAGGTTGTCCAGTATAATTTTTTTTCTTTTTCATAATTAGTCTGGGGAAGGTGAAACCCCCCCCCCTACACTCCCACCCCCCAAAAAAACAACAGAGCTGCAGAACCAAACTGCGCTGAGAGACACTAGGGACAGGAGAGAAAGTTTGGGGTTTTTTTCACCTGACCCTCCCACCCCACAATATATTGGCCCGATCAATGGTCCCCATACAGTATAGGGGAAGAGTGAAGGGACCACTGTATGGGGGAAATAGTGAAGGGCCACTGTGATGATTCCGCTTAAATATGGCTATAACTCAAAGCTGTATTTTGGTCTCTGGGTAGCGTATCTCTTTACTCATAAGGTGCGCAGCCATAATCATAGGTATATTGCCAATAGTGGCCGGACTGGAACAATAGGGCTTTGTATCCATCCCAGCAGGGCTCCATTGAATTCCTACACAGTCCTGGCTGATCAAACAAACATGCATTGTCCAGCCTGCACTGGTAGATCAGATATGGCTGATAACATTGTATCATTTCACTTGGTCTCAGCTCCTTACAAAAAGTCTTGACTTGAGTGTGTTAGTCAATCAGACTTGCTGTCGCCGGTGACCTCATTCTGGGAGGTGGCATAAAGGGTATATAAGATGAGATAAGAGGTCAGTGGGAGGAGATTGTGCTGGGACTACAAGAGAACACTAAAGGAGATTACAGACAGACTTCCACTGTGAGAGACCACTGTGAAGAGCATGCAGGCTGGATTGTTGTATTAATGCCACATGCTAAGAAGCCTCCACTGGTTATTCACACATGACAGAGCATGTGTGAGTGTTGGATTATAGAGCCACATCAAGGAGATGCGTGGTAAAGTAATTATTTCACTTTTATGCCCTTTTATTTCATTGCACTGTATCTTGTAACTAGTAACTGTTAATGCTTGCATATATCTACATATCTGTTCTGAACTGCATGTGTTAGATGTTAATACCGACCCATTTAGGGGTTAATAAATATATAAAATTTAGAAAGCTTGTCTTGTATTTATCTTGTGAACCCGGCACTCACTGGCGGTGAGTGTGGTTTTATATGAAAGAAGACTGAGGTGTGGGCCACAGCGGTGTTGGCGCACTGAGGATCTTTCACAGCCACTGTATGGGGGGGAATAGTGAAGGGACCACTAAATGGGGGAATAGTGAAGAAGCCACTGTATGGGGGGGAATAGTGAAGGGGCCACTGTATGCCCATACAGTGGCCTCTTCACTGCCCCCCCCTATAGTAGATTGGGTGATTACTTATCTGTCTGCTCCACGGTCCTGCTCCTTCTTGCTCCGGGCGCATTGATGTGACGTAATGTACGCCCAGAGAAGGAAGAAGCAGGAGGCGCCGGAGAACAGGTAAGTATCGGAGCATAGCTTGTAAGCGACAGGCTCAATGTGGCCTGTGGCCTACAAGCTTGAGAGTGGTAGAGCAGGAAGCCTAGTAGCAGAACCAGGTCAGCGGCGCCACTTCTCCCCGGTTTTGCGACCCTGATCCTATCTATACTGCTAGTTTATGTAAATGAAAGAGTTTTGCTAAATACATTGCTTTACCAATGCTGCTTCGTTTGCCTGATATGTGAAATTATTCCTCCCATTGTTTACACAAAAAAACAAAGCCCAACCAAATTATCTTATTAAGTATAATAAAGTTTATTAGGGTATCAAAATACAGCTATAATACAGTACAAGTATTGAAACCTAAGTGAAAAACAAAGGGGGGAGGCAGATTGTCACAAAGTCCATTAAGACAGAAACTGACAGTGCATCGACAGAAAGCATATAGCACTCAGACACATATGTATTTATTTACATATATACAGTGCATCTACATACATACATTTATCACAAATATGTAGGATTAGTCAAAATAGTATAGAACATGTATTTTTATGTAGGACCAATATAATGTGTTAACACATCAAATTACTCAAAAATACTATGTACCAAAGTGTACCAATAATATACTGGTCAAAAAATCTGAATACTTAAAGGGGTTATCCAGCTTCCAAAAATTATCTGTAAATACATCCACAGCAGTGCTAAATGCTCAATGTTCCCTTGTGCAACCTTTGTTTGGCTTTATTTTACTTCTCCTTGTATCCCTGTTAGTTACATGCAGTGAATCTGTGGACAAACTACATTTCCCATTATTCATCTGCCTGCTCTCACTCTGTGTTTGCTGCTCACAGAGGGGGGAGGGGGAGTGAGCTTGCAAACGAAACATCACAGCATCATGTGACCTCAGATGTGAGAGTGATTTATTACTTCTGATTTCATTGCAGGGGAGAGTGGAGAAGGGAGGGGTATACAGAAAGTGAGAGCAGGGAGATGCATCATGGGAGCTGTAGTTTGTCCACAGTTTCTCTGCATGTATAATAATAGGGATACAAGGAGCAGCAAGAAAAATAAAGCCAAGTAAAGTCAGTAAAACTCGTAGAGAATTGAGACATCAAATAGGAGATGATGTTAGGAACATCACTCATGGGCGGGATATGCCCCTGACACACCATAATTCAGACCTGAAAGCTGTATGTTTTATGGGCATCGATTTGGTCAATCCAGGAGTATAGGAAGGCGATTGGGAATCAACAAATCCCTTGACCCCCCTAGTCTGGCACAGTTGTCCTCTTTGGTTACCATTGCACCACACGATGTTAAATATCTGCGGATATGTATAAAAAAAAAAGTCCAACGCAGCACAGCAAATATACAACCTTCTCATGGTTAATGGATGCAGATCCAAGGAGACTGGATAACCTCCCTCAATAGTGGAAATCCAAACGGCAGCACTCCAAATTTTGAAAAAACAAGTGAATTGCTTTATTCCAGTAAGGTTATGTATAGGAAGGGAACCAAGTTCTCTGTATTGCCTCAATTATCACCCCTGATCCATAACATGATCGCAGAACTGAGAGGCTGGCAACACTTATTGCTGTCTTTCCTTGGTTGCTGCCATCTGGTGAAGATGGTGAGCTTCCCGAAATTACTCTATCCCCTATGAACCATTCCGCTTTTACTTAAGCATTCTGACGTTAGATTGCTTTTAGGGGTTATACTAGCTTTTATTTGATAGTAGTATAATGTTGTACCGTGTTAGCCATTGAAAGTAGTGGAAGAGTGAAGAAATCAGGCGATACCTTTTAGAGGCTAACTGAGTATATTTATAAGTAAGCTTTCAGGAGTACTCTCTCCCTTCATCAGACATGGTGTGATACAAGAACTGAAAATTAACAGATTTTTATACACATGGTTTTCAAAGCATTTTAGAGTCCTTAAAAAAAATTGCAATCTAAGTAGAGAAGTTATTTACAACAGGTCAAAAAAACAGTCTGGAAACTTGTGGTGCATGACGGAGGGATCAGTAATTCTTGCTAACCTGTTTGCTATCAGGAGGTGATTTGTGTCCCTCACAGTTCATACATAGTGTGATTTGAAGCTGGCATGAATATTGAGTTCAGTTCATGGTTCAAACATAGCGTGACATGAAGCTGGCATGAATATTAAGTCCAAATTGCAGAGTTTGAAATTTTTGCATAAATTTGTACTCCATTTCTTTCCTTTTCTCCTGTGTCTTAAAATGTCCCATTAAAACCACAACCCGCAAATCTTCAATAGAGTGGTTTTCTCCGGAGAAATGTGCAGCCACTGGGAGATCTGTTCTGCTGTTATTAATGGTGGATCTGTGTGAGTTCATTCATTGACTGAGTCTCTGCCCTGTTTCCCCCACATAGAGGCCTGTGGTGGGACATTGCACACACATTATGAGGTACACCACATTGGAAGACCTGCAGGAAAATGTCCCCCTAATTCTGTGCACCTGTTGTGACTGTGGGATAGGTACACTGTCAGCGGTGTGGATGTGCTTGCAGGTCATGCACCTTTTATGTAGGCAAGGTGAGGTGCCATTTTCAGTTGGGGCCTTCAGGGCACTCCGGACGATAATGCGCCTCAGGTTTGGTGGTTGTCGAAAGGAGAGTTGAGGGGGGACTGGAAATATGTCCTTGAGTCTGTTGTCCCTATGTAGCACAGGTTGGAGCTCCTTGTATCACACCATGTCTGATGAAGGGAGCGAGTACTCCTGAAAGCTTACTTATAAATATACTCAGTTAGCCTCTAAAAGGTATCGCCTGATTTCTTCACACTTCCACTAGCTTTTATTTGGGCAGGAAAGCATTCATGTATCACATATGATAAACTAGCATTGCCTATTAGAAGGTATAATTTGGCAAGCCTCTTCTTGACATGTAGTAGATTGGATACAGTGGTCATCCTTCCAATCTTATGGTAGGTTCACACTAGCGTTCAGGGACTCCCTCCCCCATTCCTCTTAAAATAGGCGGAGAGAAAAGTACTGTAAGCAGGACTTTTCTCTCCACTGATTTCAGTATAAAATCGGCAGAAATCCGATGGACACCGTTATAGTCTTTTTAAGCGGATAAGGATTCAGTTTTTCGGGTCCCAAAGCAAACCTGAAGATTGGAAACCCAAATGCTAGTGTGAACCTAGCATAACACTTACTTGGAACAACAACTGGCAGGTCCCTGGTCAGTGAAGGCACTGCTTCACACTAATTACTCCTCTTTATCAAGCTCTGCTAAAACTTCCTTAATACTCCATGAAACTATTGTGACATGGAAAGACGTCAGGAAAATTTATGGATCAAGAACGTATATGGAAGGTAACCATCCCGGCTGACCTACTATTCATTCCTACCATGCAGGCCTGTCGGTCCCCCTTGTGTTGGACGGAGCACTACTGGTGGCTTTACGTTGCTTGCTGACGAATTGGCTACAGTTCAAAGTACCAACTAGAGCAGAGGTTAATTGTCAGATGCGACATGTTCTACATATGGACAGGATAGACACTGAAATCTAAAATTCATTCAATTTCTAAAAATGAAAAATGTATATATATGCTCCACCTTTATACTTGAAAAGATAAAATCTCTGATGCTACCCTTTAGATATATATCTTGGTACCTACTTGAGTCCTTACAGGACACGCTGGGAAGACTGTGTATTGACTGATTATTACCTTCTGATGATAGTATTGCCTTATACACACGTGGACAAAATTGTTGGTACCCCTCGTTTAATGAAAGAAAAACCCACAATGGTCACAGAAATAATTTAAATCTGACAAAAGTAATTGATAGTTTATAAACCACAAAGCTTCTGGGAGAATGTCCTATGGACAGATGAGACAAAAATCTAATTTTTTGGCAAGGCACATCAGCTCTATGTTCACAGATGGAAAAATGAAGCATATCTTGAAAAGAACACTGTCCCTACTGTGAAACATGGAAGAGGCTCTGTTATGTTCTGAGGCTGCTTTGCTGCATCTGGCACAGGGTGTCTTGAATCTGTGCAGGGTACAATGAAATCTCAAGATTCTAGAGAGAAATGTGCTGTCCAGTGTCAGAAAGTTTGGTCTCAGTCACAGGTCATGGGTCTTGCAACAGGATAATGACCCAAAACACACAGCTAAAAACATCCAAGAATGGCTAAGAGGAAAACATTGGACTATTATGCAGTGGCCTTCTATGAGCCCTGACCTAAATCCCATTGAGCATCTTTGGAAGGAGCTGAAACATGCCGTCTGGAAAGGCACCCTTCAAACCCGAGACAACTGGAGCAGTTTGCTCATGAGGAGTGGGCCAAAATACCTGTTGAGAGGTGCAGAAGTCTCATTGACAGTTACAGGAATCATTTGATTGCAGTGATTGCCTCAAAAGGTTGTGCAACAAAATATTAAGTTAAGGGTACCATCATTTCTGTCCAGGCCTGTTTCATGAGTTTTCTTTTTTTAAAAAATTCTTTTGAAGCATGGTTGAAAAGCAATGTCTGACTTTCATTTGTTCATTTTCATAGAATTTTTATATATTATTACTTTTGTCAGATTCAAGTTATTTCTGTGACCATTGTGGGTTTTTCTTTCATTAAACGAGGGATACCAACAATTTTGTCCACGTGTGTAGCTATCCAGGGTTGGAGGGGGACCTAGGGAAAGAGGGAGGTGTTTTTGTTATGACCTGTTTTGTTATATTTTATTGTCTAGATGCTTTTACTTCTTTGTTTTTTGCCATTGTAAGGGCGGGAGTCAATGCAGGATAGAAGGAAAGTACTCTAGGGATGACTAGGGTGAGTTTTTTTCCCTAATTGTGTTGTTGGTGACTCACAGCGGGTTGAGTATTTCAAAATATGTATCCTGCTTGCACTCCAAGTACTGGTAAGACCTAACCATTATATACATTGGTAGGTTATTTGATGTCTTTTTATTTTATTAATGCTTACTTATTTAGCGCCATCATATTCCACAGTGCTTTACAGACATTGACAGTCACTGTCCCATATAGGGCTCACAATCTACATTCCCTATCAGTATGTCTTTGGAGTGTAGTAGGAAACCAGAGTACCCGGAGAAAAACCACGCAAACACGGGGAGAACATACAAAATCCGTGCTCCTGCCAGAATTCAAACCCATGACTCCAGCGCTGCAAGGCTGCAGTGCTAACCAATGAGCCACTGATGTCCTTTGCTTTGGTGATGTTTGATATTTGCAGCTTGCGTTTGGTTCAGTAATAATATATAATATTTATGGTGTGAGGTTTTTTAGTAGAATTATTAAAAGATGTTTTATTTGAAAGAGACCATCTTTTTGTTATATTCTGTATTTCTTTTGGGTACCAATTACACAATGATTTTGCTACTGAGAGAAAAACATGTGATTTATACTAAAATGAGTCCGCTGATTCCAAATATGAACTCAGAATTTGCCTGACACGTCTAGGTTTTAAGTTATACATGCAAAACTATTCAGTTATAATATTAATGCATTATATATTGGAAATATTCCAATGGACATGCCCAGACCTGTCCGGCTGCACTCAGACTGATGTCAGCAGTAAGTATATAAGGCAAGTTGGACAGATTTCGATAAAGTTATCTGTTATAGTGCTATCAGTTTTGAAACTTAAGATGGATAAACGCAAATGTGTTAACGATCTGGACAATTTCTGCTACATATGTGGCAAATACACTACTTATGATCAGTGCAAGAATCTGACAAAGCGAATGCGTCTTACTTACAAGTATTACTTTGACTGTCAAATTGGAGATCAAGATAAAAGCTCATTACAAAATGAGACAGTGGCCTCTCAGAGTCGACCACACCATTGCTCAGCACAATGTACTGTACAACACAAATCACTGGTCCACTTCCAGTTTATCTTCCACTACTTCACATTAAACTTGGTTTAATGAAAAATTTTGTAATTGCACTTTATAGTGATGGAAATGGTTTCCAGTATTTAAAGGAGAAGTTTAGTACACTGAAAACTGAGGCTAAAATAAAGGCCGGAATTTTTATTGACCCCCGAAATCAACAAACTAATGCATGATGACAGATTCAGAACAAAACTCAACCCTCTGGAACTTGCAACTTGGGATGCATTTGTGCTAGTAGAGCAGAAATTCCTTGGGAACAGACAAGCTGAAAACTATGCTGAATTAATAGACGAAATGCTTACAGCATATAAACAACTTGGCTGCCATTGAAAATGCATTTCTTACATTCCCATCTTGACTTTTTCCCACCCAATTTGTGACACGTAAATGATGAACATGGAGAGCGGTTCCAAAAAGATATTCCCCTTACGTCCGACAGCAGCACAATATGGGGTATCTCTGCCCATGTGTGTTGTTTAGGACAGGTGGAACCTTTAATTAGCACCAAAAAGGTGCCTCCTACTAGCCCTATAAGAGGGCACAACAGACCTCCCTCCACTGTGTTTTTTTCTGTCCTGTGTGGAACAGGTGGACGGAGGTCTCTTGTGACCTCCCGTTGCTAGGGGTTTTAGTTACTCCTGGCTTACCTTCTTGGGGTACCTCGGTCCCAAAGAAAAAACCTCCGGTCCTTCGGGCCTTCGCACCGCAGCGCAGCGTTATCCGGCATCCATCTGCAGGCAGCGCGATCCCGGAAGTAAGCGGGGAACCTCCTCGGCCGGAACTTTTCTCCGGTTCCGTGTTCCCAGGGGAAGGAAGCCTTTGCGCACCACCGCGCCCTACTTCCGGTTTTCTCGGAAAAAGTGCGGTAAGTTTGGAAATTTAAAATTTAAAGGCAAAATATAGAATTGATTTTTGCTGCTTGTATTTTGAGCCTCTGGCTTAGGCTTATGCTCCCTTATGTTCCATTATGGCGTTTGACTTGTTTTGGTGCTGTATAAATGTTTCTTGTTGGCTTCCTCTCCCTCGCTGCTGGATTACACTTAAAAGGTCTGAATGCAGTCCTTTATTTGTTGATTGAGTGGTTTCTAGCTCCTCTGCTGCGGGTTGCGGTGGCTGGTTTTTTTCTGACGGTTTTTTTCTCTCTTAAAAAAGTGACCGATTCAAAAAAAAAAAAAAAAAAAAAAAGAGGTACCCCTTGGGTTTTTATGCGATGCTTGGCGATCTTCCCTGTTTCAGTGTCACGTGGCTGTTTGATGTTTCAGATGTCATCTTCTGCAGCACGTAATGGCGATGCGCTTAGGAGGAAAAATTCCTCTAAACTTGAAACACCTAATGTGTTTGGATTGCAATACCCCTTTACCTGACGGCTATGATTTTACCCGCTGTCACCAGTGTCGCGGACCCTGCCGGAAGTACCTTCTATAAGAGGTTGTTACTTGGGTAAAAGACTTTATGGGGAGTCTCTTAAAGGAGATTCGTTCTTCCATCGCCCAGATTGCCAAGAGACCGCAGATTGAGACACAATCTTCCTTACGGATCTCTGATGAAGATTATCAGATAGTGGACGAGACACTCTCATCTGACGATTCCACTGAAGATCCCAGCAGGCCGTGCTTCCACTCGAAAAATTAAGCCGGCTGCTGAAGTCCATCCAGTCTAAGGATCGTGATGTTGACGGGGAAGCCTCCGCGTCCACCTATAGAGGGCCTAGAGTCTTCCAAGTGGACCAGACATTACAAAAATTAATGTCCTCAGAGTGGAGAAGTCCTGAAAAACCTCTTGTGGTTCCTAGGAGGTTCAGCGCTTTATTCCCAGTTGCTCAATGGGATCAATGGGGTCCTCCTCCCAAGGTGGATATGGCGGTGGCTAAACTGTCCTGCCGCACTAAGGTACCATCAGATGATGGAGAAAATCTGCACGACGCCATGGCAGGCGCTTCGACAATACCTTCAAGAAGGCTTATTCAGCTGCCTCGCCCAAGACCGCTGTGCGGTTGCGTCCTGTGAAGTGTCAGCCAAATTATGTACTGACCTGGTCCACCTCAAAAGTGACCGACTCTGGAGTCTCCAGAGACGAGCTGCTAGGGTTTCTAGGCTCAGTTTCCCTAGCAGCTGAATATTTAACGGAAGCCTCCCACCATCAATTAAGGCTGGCGGCCAAATCCCTGGCACTTACCAAGAACACTGCAGCAGGAAGACCTCTATGGTTAAAACCTTGGAGAGCTGTGTTCCCCTCAAAGTATAATTTGTGTGCATTACCCTTTGAGCCGGGTAGAGTCTTTGGCTGTGCCCTAGACGAGATCCTAGAGGGCTTGGCCGACAAGAAGGGTAAACCTTTACCCCAGGCCTTCAGAGGTAGGTCTGGCTCTGGCCGTGGTAGCGGCTATCCGCCTCGTCGAGGAAGGCAGTCCAGAGAGGCTCTAGTTATTCCTCCAGAGGCGCCGGCCGGAGATTCCGAAGTCTGATGATAAAAAAGTCAAGCCTAGCTTTTGACATCAGAAGCAGTTTTCCTGTGGCCGAGATTCCTGTCGGAGGTCGTGTCTCCCACTTTCTCAACTGCGGGCAGGAAAAAATTCGAGACCCATGGGTCCGGTAGGTAATCCAAAGAGGTTATGCAATGAAGTTCCTCCGTCCTCCTCAGGATCGGTTTGTGTTAACTCGCAGCCTCCCTGGAATGCTTCATCCGAGAGTACATTCACAAGGGAGCCCTGGTGGAAGTCCCTTCTCTAGAAGAAGGATCCAGTGTCTATTCTCCCGTCTTCCTGATGCCAAAACCGGCAGACAAGTGGAGAATGATCATAGACTTAAGGTACCTCAACCGCTTCATCAAAAAGAAGCGCTTCCATAGGAAAACCATAAAGTCTGTCACCACCTTTCTCCTCTAAGGCGATGTTTTTTGTGACTTTGGATATAAAAAACTCCTATTTGCATATTTCTATTTACCTCCACACAGAAGGTTTTTTTCTAAGGATTGCCATAGTAGTTTCCGGCCACAGGAAGCACTTTCAATTCACAGCACTACCCTTCGGGATCTCCTCTGCTTCCCACACCTTTACAAAGGTAGTGGCCCCCATAACCGCCGCCCTCAGGCTTCAGGGGATATTCTTGGTGCCTTATCTAGACGACTGGTTGATAAAGGCCCAGTCAGAGTCTGTTCTGCTCCAGTACCTACAGACAGCCTTCAGAGTCTGTGATGGCTTATAAATTGGGAGAAGTCAAAAACGATCCCTTCAACTCGAAGGAAGTTCCTCTGAGAAAACTACTTCCTAGATTGAGTCCGCCTGCAAATCTCCTTGACACCAGCAAGGAAGGAGAAGCTGGTTGCGGCAGTCCGGCACCTCTTCAAAAAGCCGATAGCCTCCATCAGAACATTGATGAAGATCCTGGGCTTGATGTCTTCCGCAGTGGAGGCAGTCCCATGGGCCTTGTGGCACTTACGTCCCCTCCAGAAGGAGTTACTAGAGGCTTGGGATCGCTCCCTTCTTACATTCAGCAAGAAGATTCGACTCTCCCCCAGGACCCGTCTTTTTCCCTCAAGTGGTGGTTGCACCTGAAAGACGGAAGGTCCACGGTCCAACCTTCTTGGACCCTGTTGACTACAGATGCATCCCTCTCGGGATGGGGAGCCCATTGGACGAAAACTCCATAAAGGGAGTCTGGAGCGCTCCTGAAAAAAGGACCTCGTCCAACTGGAAGGAGCTCAGAGCCGTATATCGTGCCTTACTCTATTTCTTGCCTCTTCCCAGGGGAAAAGCAGTCTAAATCCGGTCAGACAACATGACCACAGTGCTGTACGTGAACAGACAGGGAGGCACCAGATCACCAACCCTCCTTAGGGAGGCAGATCTGATATTTACATGGGCAGAGAAAAATCTAACCCATTTATCCGCAGTTCACATCAAGGGCTCCCTGAACATAGTAGCGGATCGGTTGAGTCGGGGTTATGCCGTATCAGGAGAATGGTCACTCAATCCAGAAGTCTTTCATCAGATTACCCTGAACAGGGGTCTTCCAGAAATAGACCTCATGGCAACCCGACTCAACGCCAAGGTGGAGAAGTTCTGTTCCCTTTACCAGGAGGACAATCCCTTGGCAGTGGATGCCCTGTCCATCCCTTGGAGGTCCAGGCTGGCATACATCTTCCCTCCAATTCCAATAATACCAGAGGTATTAATGAAAATCAGACAGGACCAAGTCTCTGTGATAGCCATCATTCCATTCTGGCCAAAAAGAGCTTGGTTTTTCCCAACTCATGGAGATGAGTCGAGGGATATATTGGAGGCTTCCCCCCATCCAGAACCTGGTTTCCCAAGGATCTCTGAAGTGCCAGGATCTCTGGAGATTCAACCTGACAGCCTGGAGGTTGAGCAGTCCCTACAGCAGGATAGAGGACTGTCAGAGGCCGTCCTGTTGACCCTTTATTCTGCAAGAGCAGAATCTACCAATAAGAACTACCAGAGGACAGCCAAGATTTTCATGGAGTGGTGCTCCAAGAAGGGTATTAATAATCTAGAACCTTCAACGGCTGATATTTTCTTCAGGACGGTTTGGATAAGGGCCTTGCCCCTGCCACTTTGAAAGTGCAGATTGCGGCCCTCTCCGCTCATTTGAACAGACGTCTGTCTCAGGATCCTCTGGTTGCAAGGTTCCTTAAAGGGGCAATGAGGCTAAAGCCCTCAGTATCATCCCCAGTGGGACCTTGCGGTAGTCATTACAGGCCTGTGCGGTCCTCCATTTGGACCCTTGGAGACTACGGGGATAAAATATTTAGCCTACAAACCACTTTTTTGTTGGCTATTATATCTGCCAAAGAGTAGGGGTACTCCAGGCCCTCTCTTCTAGAGAACCGTACATTTTGTTTTTGCATATAGGGTGCACCTTAGGTTTGCCTGGGTTTATCCCTAAGGTCCCCCTCATACTATAATAGCAATCAGCTATTTTCGTTACCTGTGTTTTTCCCCTCTCCAACCTCTGAGGAGGAATAAAAGCTCAACACCTTAGATGTGGTAAGGTGTCTGTGGATTTACCTATTCCACACTCAACCGCTTAAGAAGGCCGAAAGCCTACTAATTGATATGCAGTGTAAAAACAGAGGCCTCGAGGCTTCCAAGCCTACTCTATCCACATGGATCAAGGAGACAATTAAGTCTTCCTTTCTTATTCAGGAGTTATTCCCTCCAGTCTTTCTACGGCCACTCGACCTGGGTTGTCGACTTCTTTGGCTGAGTATCGGTCCTTACCATTGGACCAGATTTGTGCGGCTGCATCATAGTCATCTCAGTTGACCTTTTGTTAAACATTATCATTGGACTTCCGCAGTTTCCAGACAACTGCCTTTGGTCAGTCAGTCCTTGATGTTGTAAGGCGAGGAAACCCTCCCTAGGGGAATTACTTGCTGTCTCCCCATATTGTGCTGCTGTCGGACGTAAGGGGAATCGTTGATTGTAATGTCAATCTGTATTCCCTTAGTCCAGACAGCAGCACAAGGCTTCCCTCCCTAGAAGCTTGTTTCCTGTTACTTTATAATTTACACAGTGGAGGGAGGTCTCTTGTGCCCTCTTATAGGGCTAGTAGGAGGCACCTTTTTGGTGCTAATTAAAGGTTCCACCTGTCCTAAACAACACACAGGGGCAGAGATACCCCATATTGTGCTGCTGTCTGGACTAAGGGAATACAGATTGACATTACAATCAACGATTTCTACAATGGAGAACAGATATCAATGCTGCTGGAATCCCAACATGATGGGAGACTAGTGCTGGTTTTTGCAATGGGAAAATATGACCGTTCACAAACGCAAAAACAGATGCCTGAAGCACTTTTAACAGTACTGGGCCTTGCTCAAGTAATTTTGTTATTCCAATACATTTTCTGACATGTTACAACAATTCTGACTTTGCATTTGGAATCCGCACACTCGATTTAGTATAGGACAAATGGTTTTTGCCCAGTAGCAGACAAAAAGTTTTTTTTTTGTTGTGTGGTGTTATATGTGAGTTTGTAACTTAGTTTGATATGCTGTATTGATACATCTCACAGATTCTCAACTGGATTGAGATTGGGAAATTTGGACTTCAGATTGACCTGAACTCTTTGTTGTGTTCCCCAAACCATTCTGGGATGATTTTTGCAGGTTGGCACTGTCTATTATGCTGTTGAAGGAGGCCACTGTTTCAAGGAATACTTTTAAAAATTAGTAGCTGATCATCCCTATTAGATGAATGAGAATCACCTGTCTGGCCCATTCATTACCTAAGAATCCCTTAACTTACAAAGGTCCCTGAAAAGTGACCGTGCAATAAGTGGGACATACCCACAGCATTTTATTGTTAATTTTCTCTCTTCATATTAGCTGTCTGCACTTGTTTCTAGATTAGTGAAGCACAGCATAGTTTTCTGTCCATGAGTTTCACATCCTCACAGCACTGTCTCTGTTGTATCTTGTTGCCAGACTGATTAATGTTTCTACATTAATATCTAAAAGTGTTTATGGACCATTGATCTGGAAAAAGTAATACTTGTTCGGTATGGCCTTTAATGTGTTCTTACTATGAATAAATGTTTTGTTGACAAGAATAAGTTAACAGTTAAGTTTAGTAATGGTCACACAGCTGCAATCCACAAAAATGGTGCTTTCTTACTGGGAATGTACAGGATAGGGGACATGATAGTAATACCCATTTTAGCTCATAAAAACAACAGTCTCTCAGTAAATCCCTTGCTCTCACTGAGCAGAAGAGCTGTAGATGCTACAGTCCTAGGTGACATGATTTGTATACACGGTGAAGCAAGTAATGAGAGCTCCATGTCTGTATTATTTAGGCAGTCAATTATCCTTGAGTAATATTTGCTGACAGTTTTGAAAGAGTCCACCTCAAAGCCATTGTGTCATGACAGGTGCGGTGACCAGATGGAAGGTAACGCTGCAGTTGGGATTGCGGGGTGCAAACAGCGCAGACTTGTCACGGTCTCTGGGCACGAGGGCGCAGCGCTGGTGCTGTCCCACGTTACCACCACTGGTACCGGCGATGAGGGGGCTGCACAAATGTTGGTGGTGATTGTTCCCCCGGGGCGCTTCCCCTATACTGTGCCGACTGGTGGTGTTTGGGGCGCCCTGATGTTGTCGGTGCAGAGTCAGACACAGAAACGGTTGTAAAGTTGAACTTTTACTTCCATGGGTGTGGAGGCACAAATGCTTAAACAGTTTCTTCAATACAAAACAACGGGGTACGCCTGGTGACACAGCAAAGTCCTGGGGTGCAGGGTAGACTTGATGAAAGGTGTTCCTAGCCCCTTATACTTCAGTGTTACAGCCCTAAGGTGCGTCTGGGCTCCTATTTGGCACATAGGAGGATGCCCACCATGATACTAGTACATAATATTCCCCACTCACGTTATGTGGTCCTGATAGCTCAGAGTTTCGGGGTGTAATAGTCAGGGTGGCAGGATATTCCACAGGTCTGGCCTTGGCCCCTGGATCCTGTGATACTTGCTATGGAGCACGTGTTCCAGAATGTTCTCTCCACAGTCTCATGCTGACAAGATAATGATGCTTGACTTCCTTCAGGGCGATGGCTAGGCAGACAGGGGACAGGATCTTCTGAATAGCTGGAGTATGTCAGCTCTCCAACCTTCCTGGGCCTGTCTAGGACTTGAGATTCCTACACTAAACTCACTGCTTTCTTCACAGGACATCACACTTATCTCCTCACCTCCTCCTCCTAACACTCCACACTTCTCACTCCTCACACGCAGGACCTTCCTGCAGGGGTGTTACCATGGGGACCCAGTGATCAGCTGACTCCTCCCCTTTTCCCAGGCAATGTCCTCCCATTGGACATTTGATTACTATTCAATCCTATGGGAGGTGTAATGCATGTGTGAGGCTCACTAGGTGGCGCTGTGTTGTGTGAGACTCAGGACCCCCTGCTATGTCACACAGGCTATGAAGCAACAGGAAATAATACAATGCACAGAGATCACCCTCAGCCCAGCCATAGCCAGCTCTGGGATGCCACACAGGCAGCTCAAAATGTGACTACATTGCTAACACTTTATTATGCCCTATCAATGGCATCCCCTAGGCCAGTGTTTCCCAACCTTTTCAGACTCAGGGCACCCCTGAAAAAAACATTTTCCACGGAACACCTCTACCAAATAATTTTTATCAAATGACAAAAAAACTGTAGTTTTGATGGGGTTTTTTAGCGCAGTTTTTGAAATTACAGCTGGAACCACATCAAAACTGTATGCATTTTTCTGTTGCAGTTTTGATGCAATTGTAACTGCATCACAACTGCACTATGGACCAACTGCACCACCCTCAAAGCTACACCTTCCTATACTTTCCACCCAGCACATTCAAAAATTCACCTTTTGCTATCACCAAGCTCCCTTAGTGGTTCCACATAGTACAGTGCTCCCCAGTGGTTCACCACGCAGTACATGCTCCCTAGTAGACCTGAGACACATAACAATGGTTCCCAGTGGCCCCCAGACACCAAATAATGCTCCCTAGTGGCCCCCAAAACCTAATAATGCTCTCCAGTGGCTCTCAAACACCTAATAATGCTTCCCTGTGGCCCCCAGGCACATAATAATGCTCCCCTGTGGCCTCAGGCAAGTAGTAATACTCATCAGTAGCCTCCAGGCAAGTAGTAATGTTCTTCAGTTGGAGCCAGGCAAGTTATAATGTCCCCTGTGACCCTCAGACACTTAATAATGTTACCCAGTGGCCCCAGGAAAGTAGTAATATTCCCTAGTGGCTCCCCAAGTAGTCATGTTCTCCAGTAACCCCCAGACAAGTAATAATATCCCCCAGTGGCCCAGTGCTATAGAAATAAAGAAACAAACACCACTTACTCATCCTCGGTCCCTGAAGCTCTGTGATGCTCCTCCTCTGTAGATCGATGCAGCAGGTCTTCAGCATGCATCACTAGCTGATGCCTGAGCGAAAGCCTTCCTACTGAATCGTTCTCTTAAACTATATCGGGTTCCTGGGTGCCGCGGCACTCCGGTTGAGAATCGCTGCCCTAGGTTATGTACCTCAACACACCATTTTTTGTACCAGCCCTCAGTAAGATACATGTAGCAATTTACTCTTCAGCTGGTTGTGATACCTTCTTGCTGTTTTTCCAAAGATTCATCATGACACTTTCTGCACAATTGGGCCCCTTGAAGATGGTCGTGGGTGAGTTCAGTGTGCTATCTGGGTTTTTCTATCTGCCCACTCACATAATCATGTATTACACAGTTTTGACAGTACCCGCAGAAAAACTCAGGACAGGTCCTATTCCTGTCCACTTTTGCGGCCATGCTTCCTCTGCTCCTATTCATTCAAGGAATAGGAACCGCGGAAGCGTTCAATCATGGCCAGCAGTGACCCCACAGTTGTCTGGAAGGGGCCTTGCAGAGATGAAAGTGCTTGTAGTGCCATTGTATTGGATATGAATGAGCTTCTACCAATTTGAATTGAATGTGCACACTTTTTTTTTAAAGTAGGACCATTTATCTGGTTTTCAAGTTATTTGCTTTCACATATACAGTATATAATTAACACTTTTTGGAAATTGTCTGCTACGTTGTAAGTGAATATTATTGCACCCCTCCTAATAAGTGATACCACAAGAAACTGTCTTTTTGGGTGCAATGCTTCTGTGACTATAAATGTACTTATACCGAACCTCAATATTTTTCTTAAAGAGGACCTTTCACCACTTTCGCCAGTCCAGTTCTTTGCATTATTTAATTTGGAATTTGACACAGTTGGAATTTTTTCTCTAGTCCCCACGGTTCGCAAGCAATAGGTGCTGTTATTTATGGTGCCTCATATACTGTCTAGACTCCTTACTGGAAGAGTGAAGAAATCAGGTGATACCTTTTAGAGGTTAGCCTCTAAAAGGTATTGCTTGATTTCTTCACTCTTCCACTAATTTCAATGGCTAACACAGTACAACATTATACTACTAGGCTCTGTACTGTCAGGTGGGTAGTTTCACGCAGGTGCAGGCAAGGGGCATAATTCTCCACCTCTGATTGGAGCTCTGAATCATGCCTCCTTGTCTGCTCCTGCATGACATTGCCCACCTGATAGTTATAAAGTCTAATAATCATGTCAGGCATCAAAACTAACAGCACTTATTGCTCAGGAACGATGAGGGCTAGAGGAAAAATTCCAACTGCGCTGGAATCAGTGGAGTGGTGCTTATTAACAGATGATAATACCCAGAGTTGGTGGAATGTATTCTTTAAAGCTACTCCTTGAAATTTACTATTAAGTTGAGGAGGATATTTGGATTATCTACAGTGGGCACGGAAAGTATTCAGACACCTTTAAATTTTTCACTCTTTGTTTCATTGCAGCCATTTGCGAAAAGCAAAAAAGTTGATTATATTTCTCATTAATGTACACTCAGAACCCCATCTTGACAGAAAAAAACCAGAAATGTAGATATTTTTGCAAATTTATTAAAAAAGAAAAACTGAAATATCACATGGTCATATACTGTATCACATACATACATCATATACATATTACATGGTCATATACTGTATTCAGACCCTTTGCTCAGTATTGAGAAGAAGCACCCTTTCGAGCTAGTACAGCCATAAGTCTTCTTGGGAATGATGCAACAAGTTTTTCACATCTGGATTTGGGGATCCTCTGCTATTCTGCCTTGCAGATCCTCTACAGTTCCGTCAGGTTGGATGGTGATTGTTGGTGGACAGCCATTTTCAGGTCTCTCCAGAGATGCTCAATTGGGTTGAGGTCAGGGCTCTGGCTGGGTCAGTCAAGAACGGTCACAGAATTGTTCCGAAGCCACTCCTTTGTTATTTTAGCTGTGTGCTTGTCTTGTTGGAAGGTGAACCTTCGGCCCAGTCTGACGTCCAGAGCACTCTGGAAGAGGTTTTCTTCCAGGATATCTCTGTACTTGGCCGCATTCACCTTTCCTTCAATTGCAACCAGTCATCCTGTCTCTGCAGCTGAAAAACACCCCCATAGCATGATGCTGCCACCACCACGTTTCACTGTTGGGATTGTATTGGGCAGGTGATGAGCAGTGCCTGGTTTTCTCCACACATACCACTTAGAATTAACGCCAAAAAGTTCAATCTTCGTCTCATCAGACTAGAGAATCTTATTTCTCAGTCTGGGAGTCCTTCATGTGTTTTTTTGGCAAACTCTATGCAGGCTTTCATATGTCTTGCACTGAGGAAAGGCTTCCTTTGGGCCACTCTGCCATAAAGCCCCGACTGGTGGAGGGCTGCAGTGATAGTTGACTTTGTAGAACTTTCTCCCATCTCCCTACTGCATCTCTAAAGATCAGCCACAGTGATCTTTGGGTTCTTCTTTACCTCTCTCACCAAGGCTCTTCTCCCATGATTGTTCAGTTTGGCTGGACAGCCAGTTCTAGGAAGAGTTGTGGTTGTCCCAAACTTCTTCCATTTAAGGATTATGGAGGCCACTCTGCTCTTAGGAACCTTGAGTGCTGCAGAAATTCTTTTGTAACCTTGGCCAGATTTGTGCCTTGCCACAATTCTGTCTCTGAGCTCTTTGGGCAGTTCCTTTGACCTCATGATTCTCATTTGCTCTGACATGCACTGTGAGCTGTGAGGTCTTATATAGACAAGTGTATGCCTTTCCTAATCAAGTCCAATCAGTTTAATTAAACACAGCTGGACTCCAATGAAGGAGTAGAGCCATCTCAAGGAGGATCAGAAGGAAATGGACAGCAAAGGGTCTGAATACTTATGACCATGTGATATTTCAGTTTTTCTTTTTTAATAAATTTGCAAAAATATCTACATTTCTGGGGTTTTTTCTGTCAAGATGGGGTGCTGAGTGTACATTAATGAGAAATAAAATGAACTTTTTTGCTTTTAGCAAGTGGCTGCAATGAAACAAAGAGTGAAAAATTTAAAGGGGTCTGAATACTTTCCGTACCCACTGTAGATATTTTTGACTAAAGCCAATCCCTTTAATTTGTAAAATGATGGATACTTAAACCGTTACTCAGTGAAACAGTTGAGTGGCCTGCTCTGTTTCCATAAGTCCATAGAAGTGAATGAAAGCTACAGAAACAGTGCAGCTCAGCTGTGCTACACTTTGTCCATAACGTCACAGTTATGGAAACAGTATAATTGAATATGCTATGCAGTTTCCATAGCTCACATTCATCTCTATTGGAGTTACAGAAGCAGCATAGATTAGTGCTGCTTGCCTGTTTTCGTAAGTCCCGCCCAGGGCTGCACCTGCCATGAGGCAACCTAAGGTGAAAGTCTCAGGCAGTACCTTCTGGCATAAACTGGATATAAATGGATAATTAATGGATTATTCCGGCAGTCAGCGGCTGATATTTTAATCGTTGATCCCAGCTCCTGTTCAGTCCAACCTCTGCTTCTTCCTCCACATCCTGGAGGCAGAAGTTGAGGCCAGACGCAACAGAAGCTGGGATCAGTGAGTAAAATACATGTTGGAATAATTCAGTAGGTAGCTGCAGAACTTGGGCTGTATCAGGGGAGGTGAATAAAAACCGCAAACATTTATACGGACCTTTCTTGACGTCATGAGACCTGCTGAGGCATGTGATTGACATTCAGCATGAATGACATCAGACGGAGGCCTGAAGAGGATGTCAGGGACAGCCAGACACTGCAAAGATGCCCAGGAGAGGTGAAGCAAGGTGAGTTTACTTGTCTGTTATTTTTAATCGCCTCCCCTTATTATGCTATAGGGTCTAAGGAGACCCCAGAGTATAATAGTGCTTCATGGGTGATGAACCCCAAAGGTTTCATCTTTGAGCCAAGCCCAAAACATTTGGAAAATTCAGATTAAATCTAAAGCTATAATATCACTGTGTGAGGGGGCCAAAAAAGGGGGCAGCATACTGTGTGGGGGTCAAAAACTAGAGGGCAATATAGTTACATAGTAGATGAGGTTGGATGAAGACATCAGTCCATCAAGTCCAACCCATAACCCTACAGTCCCCTACAGTGTTGATCAAGAGGAAGGCAAAAAAACCCATGAGGCTTATGCCAATTGCTCCATTTGAGGGGAAAAAATTCCTGCCTGACTCCAATCTGACAATCAGTATAAAATCCTGTATCAACGTGCCCTTAAAATCTAGAACCCATAACCCGTAATATTGTTCTGTTCGAGAAAGGCATCCAAGCCCTCTTTGAACTTGTTCAATAACTCCACCGTCACCACTTCCTAGGGCAGAGAGTTCCATAGCCTCACTGTTCTTACTGTTAAGAATCCCCTTCTATGTTGCTGGTGAAACCTTCTCTCCTGCAGACAGAGAGGATGTCCCCTTGTCACTGTCACTGGCCTAGTAGTAAAAGATCATTAGAAAGTTCTTTGTGCTGTCCATTCATGTATTTGTACATTGCTGTTAGATCTCCCCGTAGATGTTTTTCTCTAAACTGAATAACACCAAGTACTCCAATCCACCCATTCCCCTAATAATTTTGGTTGCCCTTCTTTGCACTCTTTCTAGTTCAATTATGTCTTTCTTGTATACTGGGGCCCAAAATTGTGCACAATAGTCTAAATGTGGCCGTATCAGTGATTTGTATAGAGGCATAACTATGTTCTTGTCATGAGAATCTATACCTCTTTTGATGCATCCCATAATTTTATTTGCCTTGGCAGCGACTGCCTGGCACTGGTCACTAAAGGTAAGCTTACAGTACTGTCGACCAAAGTACATAATCATACATTTTATTTCGTTGACCAAAATGCATAACCTTACATTTGTCAATATTAGCCAAGTCAACATTTGCCAAGTCTCTGCCCATGCTTCCAGCTTCCTTATATCCCCTTGAAATATTCTACTATACTCCTCATTTTTGATTACTTTACCGAGTTTAGTATCATCTGCAAATATGGACACCCTGCTTTGTAAACCCTCTACCAGGTCATTAATAAAGATATTAAACAGGAGAGGACCCAATACTGACCCCTGTGGCATCCCACTGGTGACTGTGACCCAGTCTGAATATTTACCATTAACAAGTACCCTCTGTTTCCTATCAGTGAGCCAGTTGTGAACCCAAATGCATATATTTTCCCCCAGCCCCAACATATGTTTTCCCCCAGTCTCATTTTGCATACCAGCCTTTTATGTGGTACAGTATCAAAAGCCTTTGAAAAGTCCAGATACACCACGTCCGCTGCATTACCCATGTCCAGTCTTGAACTGACTTGTTCATAGAAGCTGATCAGATTAGTCTGACAGGACCGATTCCTCATAAACCCATACTGATTGGGTGTTATAAGATTTGTAGGTATGTGAGCCAGAGGGCGCTGTTGAGCGACCCAGGCCCAGCACTGAAAAGGCCTTCAGCCACACCTTTGAGGGGGTGGCACGTAACTCCAGAGGGGCTGGAGCATCCTGCAGGAAGCAGGAAGTAGTGGACCAGCTAGGACAGACAGAGAGGGTCTGTGCCAGAAGTGCTGGGTCCCACAGAGACTCTTTGCTAGAGCTGAGCAAGAGTCAGGCTAGTGAGGGGCTCTATAAGTGAGTTAGGGCCCTAACAGCGGCCTAGGTTTTGTTTGTTGTTTTGTTATGTTGCAGTTAAGCTGAATAAAGCCACGTTTTATTTTACGCTTGGACTGTCTGAAAGCTATCTTTCCGGCGCCCAGTACCATGAACCACCGCTGTCCGGACCAGGACAAGCCGCCATTTTGAGTGTAATTTCCCCAAGCTGTCACAGATTATTTACATTGAGGTACTCCAGGATAGCATCTTTTAGAAAGCCCTCAAATATCTTACCCACCATAGAAGTCAAATTTACTGGCCTATAGTTTCCAGGCTCACTTTTAGACCCCCTTTTGAAAATTACCACCACATTTGCTATGCTCCAATCCTGTGGAACAGACCCAGTCATTACTGAATCCTTAAATATTAGATATAAGGGTCTGTCTATCACTGTGCATAATTCCCTCAGAACTCGGGTGTGTATGCCATCTGGACCTGGCAATTTCTCTATTTTAGTGTTTTGAAGGCGGTGTGGCACTTCCTTCTGGGTTAAACAGGTGACATTTAATTGTGAGTTAACATTACCCCTAATAATGTTGCTGGCCATTGGATTTTCTTGTGTAAACACCGTGGAGAAGAAGGCATTTAATAGTTGTGCTTTTTCTTTATCCTCCTCCACCATTACACCCAGATTATTTTTGAGAGGGCCAGTTTTTATTCTCTTATTATTTATGTAACTGAAGAATAATTTTGGATTAGTTTTACTTTCCTTGGCAATTATTCTCTCAGCCTCGATCTTTGCCTCCTTTATTTGTCTTTTGCACAATTTATTTTTCTCCTTATAGTATTTTAATGCTGCATCACTACTTTCTTGTTTTAGTACTTTAAATGCTTCCTTTTATCCCTCATTGCACTCCTTACTGTTTTAGTTAGCCATATTGGTTTTCTATGATTTCTGGCCCACTTATTCCCATAAGGGATATGTTTTTTAGTGGTCCTATTTAGAATGCTTTTGAAAATGTCACATTTTGTTTGTGTTCCGGTCACTTTGAGGACATTGTCCCAGTTTATGCTGCTAAGCTCCTCTCTCAGCTGGTTAAAACTGGCCTTCCTGAAGTTTAGTGTTTTTGGTCCCACTCTACTGAACATCTTTTTAATATGTACAAGAAAACTTATTATGTTATGGGCACTATTACCTAGATGACCCCCAACTTCCACTTATGACAATATGTCAGTTTCAATTGTTAAAATTTGGTCTAAAAGTGCCTCACCTCTTCTTGGGTCCTGCACTAGTTGTGATAGGTAATTGTCTTTTATTACTGACAATAACCTGTTCCCTTTGTTGGACCTGCAGGTTTCTGCCTTCCAGTTGATATCTGGGTAGTTGAAATCCCCCATAATAATTACTTTATTATGCTTTGTGGCTTCATCTATTTGTTTTATTAGTACATTTTCAGCTTCTTCCATTATATTTGAGGATTTATAACAAACCCCCTATCAGTATTTTATTCTTTGTTCCTCCCTTAATTTCCACCCATAAGGACTCCAGATATTCATTTTCCTCCCAGATGTCCTCATGCTGGACGGGCTTAAGGCAGGATTTTTGTTGGAATAATGTTTATTATTGACTGTATTGCAACAACTACTATTTATATGTTTCTTACTACATAAGCTTCTGTCTCTAAGGATAGAATTATGTTGTTAATAAAGCACTGTAAAAAGGTGGGGGCCAGAGTAGCAAACCAGGAAGTTCCTCTTTGTAATTGTAACTGCAGCACAGAGCAGAGCACATGGAAGCTCACAGACAAGAAGCTGAGATCATAAGCCATACCTCCCAAATTTCAAAGGACAGAAAGAGGGAAAAAATATGCGGTGTGATATGTGCAACCGTGGCAAATTTAGCCCACTTTTACATTGACTCCGCCCATTCTCATCTATTTTTCCATGTGCCCCACACAGTATAATGCTCCTACAGTCACCCTAACATTATATGCCCCCACATTATAATGGTCTCCTCCAATTGCCCCACAGTATTAAGTCCCTCTCCTCATGCCCCAGTTTAAACTGGCAGAAACAAAAGGGGGACATTAAACTGGGGCAGCTGGAGGGGGACATTAAATTATGGGGCAGCTGGAGGGTGACATTAAACTATGGGGACTTCTCTCTTCTTATTCTTCTAGATCTCTCAGCAGCATTTGACACTGTTGACCATCAACTCCTCCTCACTATGCTCTGCTCTGTCGGCATCACAGACACTGCTCTCTCCTGGTTCTCCTCTTATCTCTCTGACCGCACTTTCTGTGTATCATTTGAGGTGCTCTGTTTCTTCCCCTCTTCCCCTTGCCGTTGGTGTTCCTCAGGGCTCGGTCCTAGGTCCCCTGCTCTTCTCCCTCTACACAGCACCCATTGGACAAACCATCACTAGATTTGGCTTCCGGTACCATCTTTATGCGGATGACACCCAATTATATACGTTATCCCGTGACATCACCTCTGCACTAATACAGAACACCAGTGACTGCCTCTCTGCTGTCTCAAATATCATGTCTTCGCTCTATCTGAAACTGAATCTCTCAAAGACTGAACTACTGCTGTTTCCACCATCTAATAGATCTGTTCCTGATATCTCCATTGCAGTCTCCGGCCTTACCATAACCCCTAGGCAGTATGCCCGCTGCCTCAGGGTTTTGTTTGACTCAGACCTTTCCTTCACCCCCCCATATCCAATCACTCGCACGCTCTTGTCATCTCCACCTCAAAAACATCTCCAGAATCCGCCCTTTCCTTACCACAGATACACTAAAGACACTTATTGTTGCCCTGATTCACTCTCGCCTTGACTACTGTAACTCCTTACTAATCGGTCTTCCCCTTACTAAACTCTCCCCTCTACAATCTATTCTGAATGCAGCGGCCAGGCTCATCTATCAGTCTAGGCGCTACAGCGATGCTTCCAGTCTGTGCCAGTCACTACATTGGCTGCCTATTCAATACAGAATACAATATAAACTTATCACCCTCATTCACAAGGCTCTCCATAATGCTGCACCTCCCTACATTTCCTCCCTCATCTCTATCGCCCAACCCGTACTCTCTGTTCACTCAATGACCTAAGACTAACATCCTCTATTATCAGAACTTCCCACGCTTGTATACAAGACTTCTCCCGAGTTGCACCACTTCTCTGGAATGCTCTATCCCGGACTATTAGATTAACCCCCAATTTCCACAGCTTCAAGCATAAACTAAAGACACATCTTTTCAGACAGGCCTATCACAACTCCTAATGTAAACCCTTCCATAATTAGAATCCCTAAAATGTACCCTCCTCTGTTTATGCGTCAACATTACCTCACAGGATATGATGCCGTATCAGACTAGCTTTATATGTCCAGGCACCATCTGCATGTTAAAGGACACGACTGGTGACGGCTCATACAGCTTATATATGTGTAATGACAGTAACCTCTATTACAAAATTGTCTGACCATTGTATAAACAATGCTACATCTGTTGCCGCCCCTGCTACCTCTTGTGTCACCCTCTCTACCTCATAGATTGTAAGCTCTTGCGAGCAGGGCCCTCAGTCCCAGTGTGTGAATTGACCATTACTTTGTAATGTATCTTTTTTGTCAGTACTACAAGTTGTACAGTGCTGCGGAATATGTTGGCGCTATATAAATAAAATGTATTATTATTATTATGGGGCAGCTGGAGGTTGACATTAAACAGTGGGGGTAGTTGGAGGGGGACATTAAACAGGGAGAAACTAGAAGCAGACATGTCCCCCTCCAGCTACCCCCCATGGTTTAATGTCCTCCTTCAGTTGCCCCCAGTTTAATGTCACCCTCCATCTTACCCCAGTTTAATGTCCCCCTTCATCTGCCACCATCTTAATGTCTCCCCTTCATCTGCCACCAATTTAATGTCCCCCTTCTTCTGCTACCAGCTTAATTCCCCCTTCATCTGCCCCCAGTTTAATGTCCCCCTTTATCTGCCACCAATTTAATGTCCTCCTTCATGTCACCAGCTTAATGCCCCCCTTCATTTGCCCCCAGTTTAATTGCCCCCTCCATCTACCACCAATTTAATGTCCCCTTTATCTGCCACCAGCTTAATGTCCCCCTTTATTTGCCACCAGTTTAATTGCCCCCTTAATCTGCCTTCAGTTTAATTGCCCGTTCATCTGCTCCCAGTTTAATTGCCCCCTTCATCTGCATCATTTTAACTGCCCCCTAAATCTGCCTTCAGTTTAACTGCCCCCTACATCTACCCCCATTTCCCCCCTCTTCTTCACACATGCTCACTTCTCTCCTACGTATCTTCGATCAATCTCTGTTCCCAGCTTTCTATGTAACATCACAGTCTGTCCCGCAGTATCCAGAATAGCTCCGCCCACACAAGAGTCTGATCACATTTTCATGACGTCATCAAAGGTTCTTTAGCCACAAGGATTTAGCATCTACCATGTAGCCTTTACACTACCCTAATAAAGTTTGTTAACAGCAAAACACTTCAGGGGAATAGCGGGACAAACTGTAAGCTATCCGGGACCGCAGGACAGCAGTGTAAAATCGGGACTGTCCCGCCAGATGCGGGACGTTTGGGAGCTATGCATAAACTAAGAAATACAACTGTAAAGTGTATTATACTTGTTCCTGAATAAATATATGTTTACTGTTGAACGCCTGAACAGTGCAAAGATTAATCTGCTGCCAACAAGTTATGGGCCCAGAGACACAGAAAGAAAGGAAAACAACACTGAACCAAGATGGCCACCAGCAGTAACTCTATGAAGTTCACAGTGCCAAACCTGAATAATCAGAACTATCAATCCTGGAAATTCAAGAGGGGGTATCTAAAACAGAATCCATTTTAAAAGTCCAAAATCTACCCGAAAATAAAAGTCATTTGAAAGAAACACATGAGTGTTTTGTATGCAAGAAAACAGGGCACTTAAAAGCTCACTACAGAATCTGGAAAGCTAGGATGAAGAAGCAAAATCATCAAAGGGTGAAAAGTGCCATCACTGAAGAAAAGCACACTTCAAGTACTGAAACTGCTTTTAACCATTAATGCAAGTACATCAAAGCATGGTGTATAGACTCTGGGGCAACTAGTCATATGTCCAATGACAGAAACTTCTTTTCTAACCTTAACCAAAGTAAGTCAGTGAAAGTGATTTTGGCTAATGGCCAGTATATGAATATAGAAGGAATAGGGGATGCTTACATTGAATGTCAAGTCTCCCCAACACAAAGCAGAAGGATCCCAGTAAAACACGTGCTGTATGAACCTAGCCTAGAAAGCAATCTGTTATCTGTGAAGAAATTCACAAGACAAGGAAATGAAGTTACATTTAAAGATAACAGCTGCATCATCTCAAAAAGCGGTCATATACTAGAAGAAAGAAAAATCAAAGATGAGCTATATCAGTTAAATTGCAAAGAAAATGTACAGGGTGAGCCATAAGTATGGATACACCCAGATAAAAACTCTCCACCCTAATATCTAAATCCCACCTCACCTCCTGCTCGCTAAACCCCATCCAGTCAAATCTCATCCCCAAACTCTCTGAAGTCATTACTCCTGCCCTAACTCATCTCTTCAACCTATCCCTAACCAATGGATCCTTCCCTTCCGCCTTCAAACATGCTACTGTCACACCTATACTTAAGAAACCCTTCCTCGACCCGTCCTTTCCAGCCAACTATCGCCTCATCCTCAGTGTTGTAGCAGCTGGATCTTGTAAGGGAGCCATCTGTGTGTAGCCAGTATCCGTCGAATGGACGTTCGACTGATGACACACTCCAGGGACATACGTCGAGTGCTATGCTCTGGGCTCATGGTAAATGCTGCCAGGACAGCCACTGATGTTTTGTCATTGGTGACAGTTTTCATACGTCCAGATTTGGGCTTATCCAACACCGAACCAGCTGCACGAAATTGGGCGAGCAGTTTGCTAACTGTGGCATGGGAGATGGGTGGTCTCGTAGGGTTTCTTGCATTGAAGTCTGCTGCAATGACCCAGTTACTGCGTTCACCAGACATCAACACAATGTATGTCCGCTCCTCGTCAGTTAACCTCTGCGACATGTCAATGGCTGTAACAATAAGAAACGTGTCAATAACTCGATAATGAAGCATACCATCGTTTTTCTTGTGCAATTCTCCATGTGTTTGATGTGTCACATGACCCCCTTCCCATTGAAAAAAGTAAAGTTGAATCCAAAATGGCGGCTTTGCAGATGGCCGCCATGGGCATCACCCGGCCTCAAATGTTTACCCCCTCCAATGTACTAATATGCCACAAACGGTAAGGTGATATCAGCAACCACTTCCATTTTATCTGGGTGTATCCATACTTATGGCCCACCCTGTAAATACTGCTAAACAAGAACAACACACACACTGTATCCATTTATGGCACAGGCATTTTCAGGGCTGTGGAGTCGGAGTCGGAGTCGTGGAGTCGGAGTCAGTGCCTATTTTGGTGGAGTCGGAGTCGGTATAAAATGGACCGACTCCGACTCCCAAAATATATAATAAATTGGTACAGTTAGTAGTACAATGCAGTATGTGCTGAATATATTTTCATAAGAATTTGGGAAAATTATGAAATGTTGAAAATGATAAAATGTCCTGTAAAGGTCTGTTCTATTCCTCATATAATGATGGGACTGAGTTCTGAGTGAACCTATAAGGTTTAGCCCAGGGCTGTGGAGTCGGAGTCGTGGAATCGGAGTCAGTGACTATTTTGGTGGAGTCGGAGTCGGAGTTGGAGTCGGAGTCAGGGGAAATTGAGGAGTCGGAGTCGGAGTCGGGGCTTTGGCGTACCGACTCCACAGCCCTGGGCATTTTGCACATAGAGACCCAGAAGCAATAAGAAAGTTAGCTAAAAAACAACTTGCTGAAAGCATTACAATTGATCTGTGTAATCAGACAATGAAGAATGAAGTGTACAAGCTGTCTTAAAGGAATAATGTCACGAAAATCTTTTCCTAAGAATAGTACTACAAAATCAGAACAGCCACTGGACTTAATACATACTGATGTTTGTGGTCCAATCAATAATCTAACTCCTGGAAAGAAGAGATATTTTCTCACATTTATCGATGACTATTCAAGATATACGGTTGTCAATCTGCTTCATAGCAAAGATGAAGTCTCAGGGAAACTTGAAACATATCTAGCTGAAGTATATAACAAATATGGGAGAATGCCAAAAATCCTGTATGCAGATAATGGAACTGAATATACAAGCAGTGAGACACAAAGCATTTTAAAGAGAAATGGAATTGTGTTTCAGACCACTGTACCATACAATCCTGAACAAAATGGTGTAGTGGAAAGAAGAAACAGGACACTCTGTGAAAGTGGAAGAAGTATGCTATTTGACGCCGATTTGCCCACAACATATTGGGGTGAAGCAATCATGACAGCATGCTATCTTCAAAACAGGTTACCAGGTAAAGCTACAGAGAACTCCATTTGAGCAATGAAACAGCAAAAAGCCTAATGTACAACACATAAGAGTATTTGGAAGTAAAGTACTTGTGCGTGTCCATAAGGAAAAACGTACCAAGTGGGAATCCCATGCCAAAGAAGGTATTCTGGTGGGCTACAGTGAAACCCAGAAAGCATATAGAATCCTGCACCCAGAAGCAAACACGGTCACAATAAGCAGAGATGTAATGATTGATGAGAACTTTGTGTCGCTCAAGTTTCATGACATCATACCAGTAGTCCAACTGAAGTAACAACAATCTCAGTCACAGTTACAAAATGAGAAAGATGTAGAAGTTTGGTTAGATTCTTCAACCATTGAAGAAGCAACAGAAACATCAAGTGGACCTGAAATAAGAAGATCTTCAGGAAGAAACAAGGGTATACCAGCTAAGCGTCTATCCTACATTGCTAAAACTCACAGGCTATGTGGATGCAGACTGGGCTAGTGATTCAAGTGATCGTAAGTCAACAAGTGGGTGCTTGTTCAAGCTTGGAGAAAGTTCTATCTCTTGGTCTAGCAGAAAACAGGTGTCTGTTGCATTATCATCTACAGAAGCAGAATATGTGTCTGCAGCTTATGCAAGTCAAGAAATCATTTGGTTAAACCAATTGTTAAAGGATCTTGGTTAATGACGATTTATGAAGATAACCAAGGATGCATTAAACTTGCACGCAGGGAAAAGATCAATGCAAGAAACAAGCACATCGACGTTAAACATGACCACCTGCGTGATTTGATAGAACGTGGCATCATCGAATTTGTTTATTGCGAAACTGACAAGATGGTGGCTGATATTATGACAAAGCCATTGCCAAGAACCAAGTTCAAAGAGTTCAGAACCACAATGGGACTAACTGGATAAGTAGTTGTTGAGTGGGGGTGTTGGAATAATGTTTATTATTGCCTGTATTGCAACAACTACTGTTTATATGTTTATTACTGCATAAGCTTCTGTCTCTAAGGATAGTGTTACGTTGTTAATAAAGCAATGTTAAAAAGGTGGGGGCCAGAGTAGCAAACCAGGAAGTTCCTCTCTGTAATTGTAACTGCAGCACAGAGCAGAGCACATGGAAGCTCACAGACAAGAAGCTGAGATCATAAGCTAAGAAATATAACTGTAAAGTGTATTATCCTTGTTCCTGAATAAATATATATTTACTGTTGAACGCCTGGACAGTGCAAAGATTAATCCGCTGCCAACAATTTTACATATAAGAAAACCCCTCCCCCTTTCCTATTGGTACGATCCTTTCTAAACATACTGTACCCCTGTATATTTACAGCCCAGTCATAGCTAGCCATGTCTCACTTATCCCCACCATGTCATAATTTTCTTCCAACATTATCACTTTTAGTTCCTCCATCTTGTTAGTGAGACTTCTGGCCAGTGGCGTAACTAGGAATGGCTGGGCCCCAAGGCGAACATTTGACATGGGGCCCCCCCCCGAACCGGTTACGGGTCCCCAAACAGTAAAATATGCTCAGCAAAGGCCCCAGATAGTATTATATGCTCAACAGTGGCCCCCACACAGCATTATATGCTCCACAGTGGCCCCCATACAGCATTATATGCTCTATATTTCTCCCCCCACACACAGTATAATATGCTACCCACAGTGGCCCCACACAGTATAATATGCTCCACACAGCGGTCCCCACCCAGTATTATATGCTTCCCACAGTGGTACCCACCCAGTATTATATGCCCCCCATAGTGGGCCCCACCCAGTATTATATCCTCCCTACAGTGGCCCCCACCCAGTATTATATGCTCCCCATGTGAACCGAGAGCAAGGCAGGTGGTTTGGACTCCGCAACCAGAAATGAACGCACACGCGGTAGTTCAAGAAAAAAATATATATTTACTATAAGTTAATAAAGGCTAGTTAAAGGTAAAATGACAGGGATAAAGACAAGCAAAATATACAATATAGCATGAACAATTTCAAGGCAAATTCTGCAATGGTTTCTACTTTTACTCTGTCCACTTCTGCAGTATGGACACTGAATGAACAATATACTCAAAACTATCCCTAACTGACCCTGACTTCACATTTGGGTGCACCCCCTTTTCCCCAGTGGTCCAGGTGGACCGCTTACAGTCCGTAGAAGCGCGCGGTGGGGCCCAAAATCGGTCCTTTCTTTTATAGTGAAGCGTCCTCTCCTCACGGTTATCAGGATCTTGGGAGAAATGAAGTCCTCTTTAACAGACAGGGAAACCAACTGAATGCAATGTAATCCAACAGCAGATTCCACTCAGCACACTGACAGTCCTGCCGAATCCATACACTGAGCTGGGATGTAAGCCGGGATTTAGCAGGTGCCGCCAGTACATCAACAGCACTGCGAGTCTCTATCTGTGGTATCCATATACACAGTCACAATGTCAGTCTCACTGATCAGCCACTGAGCACAGTTCCTTTCACGTGGACTCACTAGTCCTGTTGTCTCTTTACACTCTGTTTGTCTCTGGACCAAGATACAGCTTAGCTGTACAGAAAAAAATCTCCACACCAGTTCAATACAACACTTGCTAAGATGGCTGCTGCTCTCTGTCTCGTCACTTCCTGCTTCTCTGCTCACATTCTGTCTGCAGAACAGGCAAGCTGACATAAAAGGGGGGAAGTCACCCAGCATCATGTCACAATTACAATGGCTGCTGTCTTAAAGGAACAGAATCACAGAAATACATTCAACATTAACAGTTTATACAGACAAATGAAGCTTAGGACAACATTGGCTGTCTCTTACACCCACAGTGGTCCCCTCCCAGTATTATATGCCCCCCACAGTGGCCCCCACCCAGTGTTTATGCTCTACAGGGGCCCCCACACAGTATTATATCCTCCCTACAGTGGCCCCCACACAGTATTATATGCTCCCCACAGTGGTCCCCTCCCAGTATTATATGCCCCCACCCAGTATTATATGCTCTACAGTGGCCCCACCTAGTATTATATGCTCTACATTTACCCCATCCAGTATTATAAGCTCTACAGTGGCCCACACAGTATTATAGCTCCCAACAGCCCCCTCCGCTTCGGTGCTATTATTATATTCTGGGGTCTCCTCAGACCCCAGAGTATAATAATCGGAAGCCCAGGGAAGGTGATTAAAAACAACAAACACTCATAATCACCTTGCTTTACCTTTCCTTGGCATCCTCGCTCCATCCTGCCGTCTTCAGCGTCTTCAGGCCCTCTTCCGACGTCGCTGCCGAGGCCTGTGATTGGGCCTCAGCGGTCACATGGGGGCGCACTGACGTCATTACGCGGCCGCGCCCCATGTGACCGCTGGGGCCTAATTGCAGGCCTCAGTCATGACGGAGGAGCGCCGGAGAGAACGCTGCGCCCAGGAGAGGTGAGAATATGTGTTTATTGTTTTCAGTCACCTCCCCTGGGTGCGCTGCCCTGCCATCTATTGGAAAGGGGCCTGCAATATGCCAGGGCCCCTTTCCAATAACAGTATGTATAGCGGTCGGGGAACCACCGCTATCATAATGGTCCGGGGTCCGGCCATCTCCAGCTAGCCGCAAGCTCCGTAACCTGCCGGGTCCATTCGCGGTCGCACCCCCTGCGACCTCGATCATAACTGGTTTGTGGGGTTCACGGTGGCATCTGCCACAGGGCTCCGGGGCCCCTAATGTCCCGGGCCCTGTGTCAGCCGCTACCACTGCTACCCCGATAGTTACGCCCCTGCTTCTGGCGTTAGTATACATACATTTCAAGGATTTATCATTATCCCTACTCTTCCACTGCCTACTGACTGTTCTAACCCCACCCCCACTCCACCCCCAGTTACATTATTTAGCCCTCTTTCCATTTCTACACTATCTTGCCCTCTACATCTGTTACCCTCCCCCAGTCCTTAGTTTAAACACTCCTTCAACCGTCTAACCATCTTCTCCCCCAGCACAGCTGCACCCTCCCCATTGAGATGCAGCCCATCCCTACCATAGAACCTGAAGGCCACAGCAAAGTCGGCCCAGTTCTCCAGGAACCCAAACCCCTCCTTCCTACACCAGCTCTTGAGCCACTTGTTTACCTCCCTAATCTCCCGCTGCCTTTCCTGTGTGGCTCGCGGTACAGGTAGTATTTCTGAAAATACTAACTTGGAGGTCCTTGCCTTCAGCTTGCTCCCTAGATCCCTGAAATCATTTTTAAGGACCTTCCACCTACCACTAACTTTGTCATTTGTGCCAACGAGCACCATGACAGCTGGATCCCACCCAGTAATCTATCAACCTGATCCGCGATGTGTCGAACTTGAGCGCCAGGAAGGCAATACACCGTACGACGATCTCGGTCTTTGTGACAGATTGCCCTGTCTGTTCCCCTAATAATGAATCCCCCACTACCAGCACCTGTCTAGTCTTCTCTGCACTCCTATCCCCATTCTTACTGGAGCAGACATTCCCCTGGCTGTCAGAGGAAGTCTCTTGCTGCAGCAGTGTTAACCCTGTACTAACATCCCCCTCATCTGCCAATTTAGCAAACTTGGGGTGTGCCAGTTCAGGACTAACCTCCCTGGAACTCTTCCCTCTACTCCACTGCTTTCTGTCACCCAGCTAGCTGCCTCATGGTTCTGCACCTCCATGCTACCATCCACCTCTGCATTTAGCCCATCGAGTTCCTGCTCTGTGAACAACAAACTAATTTCCAAGTTATGAATGGATCGCTGTCTTGCAATTTGCTCATTTAGATCCATGATCTGGGCTTCCAAATGTACAACGTGCTTTCATACTGTGTCAGGGTCCTAAAAAGGGATAATATACTATGTGGGAGCCAAAATAGAAGAGGGCAATATTATGCATCATGGCCTAAAAAGGGATAATATACTGTATGGGGATCAGTAAAGGGGGCAGTATACTGTGGGGTGAGTAAAGTGAGCGTTATACTGTGTGTGGTGCCTTTCTGTAGGTTATCGCAGACAGCAGAGAGGCTAGGTTCACCCCTGGTCCCGCTTGGTGGTCAAGATCTTTGGCCAGTTATTCCTTTCTGAAGCAATTTGCACAATTTGCCAAGATGGGAAACCGCTTTAGGCCCTCCACCTTTGCCTTACTGACTGTTACATAGTGGAATGGGAATCTGAACACCTGACATCAAGGTGTAATGACATGATTACTTCAAGGGTGTAGCTATATGGGGGTGCAGAGGTAGCAGTTATTATCAGGCCCTGGACTCTGAGGGGCCCATAAAGGTCCCTCTGTCCTATAAAATACACCAGTATTCTCAATGACACATGATAGGTAGGGGCCCGATCACAGATTTTGCATTGGGGCCCAGAAGCTTCAAGTTACGCCTCTGGACTACTTCACAATTATTGTACAGCTTCCAAAAATCATTTGTGGCATAAGGCCTAAGGCCTCTTTTTTTTATTTCTGAGTTTATTTAATTTTTACAAGTTTTACATGGAATTGTAGTTCACAGATAACATTGTATATTGTAGATAATAAGAAAGAGAACATGTAGTGAAAATTAGATCTGGATGGATAAGGGATCCTAGCAATCTTGAACGTACATAAACCTCATGTACACATAATTATAAAGCACCAAGGAGATGTGGAAAGACGTGAGGTTAGAGATTCCAAGGTATTCTGGCCCACAGTTGTTCCAACGCGAAAAGCATAAAAGTACAGATAAAGTAACAAATTTCAAAAAGCCAAATTTGAAAAAGAAAGGAAACGCTAGAGTTTGAAATAAAAGAAGTAAAGAAGATGGGAATAAAGCAGCAGAGGAAGGGAGAAAGAAGAGGAGGAGGGAGGAGAGACATGGGTAAGGAGAGAGGAAGGGGGGAGGGGAGATATTGGCCTCGAGGTGTGGATTGGCACATTAATCAGCCACAGTAACTCCACCAGGGAGCCCATACTTTTAGATACTGGTCGTGTTGCCTTTCCCGCCAGCTGATCAGCTCTTTCGAACCTCGCTATTTGATGGGTCTTTTCTTTCCAAAGCTGGAGAGTAGGAGGGTGTCGTCTGTAGCCAGTAGAGTGGGATGAGAGATTTGGCAGCTTCAACCAGGTGGGTGATCAGGTCGTGTTTGGAGGGTCGGAATGTTGGAGTGGGTCTGGAGAGAATCACTACATCCGGAGACAGGATAACTTTCCTACCAGTTAAGAGGGTTAGCTGTTCAGAAATGGCGTTCCAGTAAGGTTGTATCTGGGCACACGACCACCACAGGTGTAACAAGGTGCCTGGGTGTGTTTTACATCTCCAACATGTATTAGAGTCTGCAAGTTTGTGGGAGAATAGCCAGTCTTGTGTCCTGTACCACCTGGCAGAAGTTTAAAATGGGATTCCTGTATCCTTACGCATGTAGAGAAGCCGTGAGAGTGGTCAAGGATGAATGTAGTTTCTTGTTCAGTCAAGGAAACGTTAAGTTCTTTCTCCCAGGAGCACAAATAGGATGGCTTTGAGAGTGACAACGGCTTGGTTAGGAGGGTTTTGCACACAGAGATCTTCCTGAAGGTAGCTGAGTCGGACATTAAACCAACTTCGAAGGGAGTAAGTGGTCTAGAAGGGGATCCGATCCTGAGCATCTTCCCTACCAGGCCATGAAAATGAGCATAATGTAGAAAGTTAAGGCGTACCGAAGGGACCAGCTGCTGTAGATGTAATAGAGTTATTGATTTTCCCAGATCGATCAGGTCTTTCAGCATTAGAGCCTTGATGAAATTCTTATGCTAAAATTATGGCAAAGCAACCTGTTCCTAAAGTGAATTTCACTAGGTGTTTTATAGTTTATAAGGAATAAACCCAATCACACATTGCAAATCAGTCATTTGTCTACAGCTATTGTACTGAAAAGCAGGGAACTGCACTCCAACATAATGAAAATATCTAAGGTTTCCTAAAAAAAACTAGTTATATTTAGAAAAGAACTGTATTTTTAGGCTCTATTGACAGTCATTCATATCTGTGGACTAACCTGTATGACCCACTAGAACACAAATCGATAGATCTCAGATAAAAATAGATCCTACTTCACTTTTCCCTGGCTCTCAATTCTGTCTGTGAGGGCATGGCAGAAGAAACTGCAGTTACTGATGACAAAGCGTTAAAACTCTTGTTTAAAATCAGAAAATTCTTATGTATCTATAGTTAACATACTACATGTCATTGATGTTTTAGCTGTCACTGCACTGGCTTATGGCATGATGGAAACACTATGACTCTGAGTTATTTTTATTTTAAGAATGTTTAAAGGATGACGAAGTATAATCTACTAATTTATGAAATTGGGCTTCAACAATGATAGTCCCAAATGGGGCAAGTACTGTGTCTACCAATTTATGATATCAGGCTTCAACAATGGTAGTCCCAAAATGGGAAAATGTGTACAATTAGACAAGAAGCTTTTTAGTTGTTGAATAAATTGCTATCTTAGGCCCATTGCAGACGACCGTGGGCGAGATCCGTGTGCTATCCTTGTTTTTTGCGGATTGCATACTGACCCATTCATTTCTATGGGTACATGCAAACTACCATATTTTTCACTGATCAGTGTGCGAGCCGTGATTCCGCACCGCGTCAGATAGAACATGTCCTATTCTGTTCAGTTTTTGGGGAGGGGCGCCCCCCAAAAAGCCGTTGGGGGGAGAAAAAACTAAGATGGCAAAATATGACTTTTTTCCCCTTTTTTTTAATTTTTTTGGGGGGGGGGTGGGGGGGGGGGTGTTTTTTGGGGGGGGGGGGGGGGTGATTTTTTTTTTGTTTTTTTTTTTTTTTTTTTTTTTTTCTGTGAACCGAGAGCAAGGCAGGTGGTTTGGACTCCGCAACCAGAAATGAACGCACACGCGGTAGTTCAAGAAAAGAATATATATTTACTATAAGTTAATAAAGGCTATTTGAAGGTAAAATGACAGGGATAAAGACAAGCAAAATATACAATATAGCATGAACAATTTCAAGGCAAATTCTGTAATGGTTTCTACTTTTACTCTGTCCACTTCTGCAGTATGGACACTGAATGAACAATATACTCAAAACTATCCCTAACTGACCCTGACATCACATTTGGGTGCACCCCCTTTTCCCCAGTGGTCCAGGTGGACCGCTTACAGTCCGTAGAAGCGCGCGGTGGGGCCCAAAGTCGTTCCTTTCTTTTATAGTGAAGCGTCCTCTCCTCACTGTTATCAGGATCTTGGGAGAAATGAAGTCCTCTTTAACAGGGAAACCCAATGAATGCAATGTAATCCAACAGCAGATTCCACTCAGCACACTGACAGTCCTGCCGAATCCATACACTGAGCTGGGTTGTAAGCCGGGGTTTAGCAGGTGCCGTCCAGTACATCAACAGCACTGCGAGTCTCTATCTGTGGTATCCATATACACAGTCACAATGTCAGTCTCACTGATCAGCCACTGAGCACAGTTCCTTTCACATGGACTCACTAGTCCTGTTGTCTCTTTACACTCTGTTTGTCTCTGGACCAAGATACAGCTTAGCTGTACAGAAAAATCTCCACACCAGTTCAATACAACACTTGCCAAGATGGCTGCTGCTCTCTGTCTCGTCACTTCCTGCTGCTCTGCTCACACTCTGTCTGCAGAACAGGCAGGCTGACATAAAAGGGGGGGGCCCCCCCCCGCCTCAGGGCCCAATTATAAGGGGGGGGGGCTTAAGGGGGCGGAATAAAGGAAAAAATTTTAAAATTAAAGTTTTTTTAGGGAAAAGGGGGGGTGGGGAAAATTGGGGGGGTCTTTTATTTTCCGGGGGGGGGGGACCCCCCTGGGGGGGGGGCGGGGGGTGTTTTTGGGGGGCGTGTTTTGGGGGGGGGGGGGGACTCTCCACACACACTGTGTTTTCTCTGGGGGGTAAAAAGGGGGGGTTTATTTTTGTTTGGGGGGGGGGAAAAATACATGGGGGGGTTGCACTTGGCTTTGGTTTGTTTTTTTTTAACTTGGCCCCGCCGCCTTTTGGGGTGGTGAATTTGATATTAAAAATTTTGAAAAGAAGAAAAGGAGGGGGGGTGGGGGGGGGGGGGGGGGGGGGGGGGGGGGGGGGGGGGGGGGGGGGGGGGGGGAGACTTGTCACGGTCTCTGGGCACGAGGGCGCAGCGCTGGTGCTGTCCCACGTTACCACCACTGGTACCGGTGATGAGGGGGCTGCACAAATGTTGGTGGTGATTGTTCTCCCGGGGCGCTTCCCCTATACTGTGCCGACTGGTGGTGTTTGGGGCGCCCTGATGTTGTCGGTGCAGAGTCAGACACAGAAACGGTTGTAAAGTTGAACTTTTACTTCCATGGGTGTGGAGGCACAAATGCTTAAACAGTTTCTTCAATACAAAACAACGGGGTACGCCTGGTGACACAGCAAAGTCCTGGGGTGCAGGGTAGACTTGATGAAAGGTGTTCCTAGCCCCTTATACTTCAGTGTTACAGCCCTAAGGTGCGTCTGGGCTCCTATTTGGCACATAGGAGGATGCCCACCATGATACTAGCACATAATATTCCCCACTCACGTTATGTGGTCCTGATAGCTCAGAGTTTCGGGGTGCAATAGTCAGGGTGGCAGGATATTCCACAGGTCTGGCCTTGGCCCCTGGATCCTGTGATACTGGCTATGGAGCACGTGTTCCAGAATGTTCTCTCCACAGTCTCATGCTGACAAGATAATGATGCTTGACTTCCTTCAGGGCGATGGCTAGGCAGACAGGGGACAGGATCTTCTGAATAGCTGGAGTATGTCAGCTCTCCAACCTTCCTGGGCCTGTCTAGGACTTGAGATTCCTGCACTAAACTCACTGCTTTCTTCACAGGACATCACACTTCTCTCCTCACCTCCTCCTCCTAACACTCCACATTTCTAACTCCTCACACGCAGGACCTTCCTGCAGGGGTGTTACCATGGGGACCCAGTGATCAGCTGACTCCTCCCCTTTTCTCAGGCGATGTCCTCCCATTGAACATTTGGTTACTATTCAATCCTATGGGAGGTGTAATGCATGTGTGAGGCTCACTAGGTGGCGCTGTGTTGTGTGAGACTCAGGACCCCCTGCTATGTCACACAGGCTATGAAGCAACAGGAAATAATACAATGCACAGAGATCACCCTCAGCCCAGCCATAGCCAGCTCTGGGATGCCACAAACATAAATACCATAAGTAACTCTGTGCATGCAAGAACATCTTATCTGTGATTTAAAGGGATGTTTACCACCTCCCCCAAGTATAGTCAACTGCCACCAGTGCAATACTGAGCACATACAGTGATAAATAACATATATTTGTTATGTATGTCACGTTTGTAAATTTGTAGAAAAAAACATTTTGAGGTCTTGTGCAAATGAGGCAATTGGCGCACTGGGGGAGGGCTTTCAGCTCCCTGTAGCACTGCTCTTGCCACTCAGACCCCTACCACCTTCTGCCTGCACCACCCCGTGCAGTAAGAGTTGATCCAGCCACTGTTATGACATCATCCATCCTACTTGATCAGTGCTCCCAGGGCACCAACTGCCTTATTTGCAGTAGTTTTTCTACAAATCTACAAAATATAGCACATAAGACAATAGAAAGGTAAGTTGTTTATCACTGTAATATGCTCTGTAACATGGTGGTGGCAGTGGAATACACTATGCTTGGGGAAGGATATTAAAATTAGTATATGACATAAGGTAATGTAGCTAAGTTATTCAGTTAAAGTTTCCTGTCTGATATTAAAATGAGCATTCTATCAATCTGGCTAGAGATTGAGGACACTGAGCTCAGTTTTACATAAAGTAAGATCCAGGAGATTTTTATTTCATAGTGTATGCCACTTTTATTTTGAAATCTGGTGACAGATCCTATTTCCTTTTCACTAAATTCTTTTACAATTAGTTTTTTAGTCAATAATCAGACCTATAGTATATGAACTGTGCAAAAAAGGCTGTGGAAAGGATGAGTCAGCTGAAACAATTGGCAGCAGCACACAGTACAAGAGCTGAAAATGCTGGGAAATAATTTTGTATAAACATGTTCTGGGATGAAGAAATCTTCAGTGTCTCCTCCTTCCCAGCCGAGTGGAAGAGTTTTTCCAGCAATGATAGCAGACATGTAGATAGCGTGCTATACATGCAGTGAGTACTGGGATACCATGAGACTTTCACCAGTGCAAGGCTGACTGCTCCACAGACAGGGCACACATCACCCACAGATAGAGGTACATTTCTACTCATTCATTGCTGTGTCCTAGCACCAGTGTCTATGTGTGTGTGAATGTGCGTGTGGTAGAATCCTGTATCACACTGTGAGTAGGTGAGCATTAAAGGTAGGTCTAGGGAGTCTGGAACTTACCTTATTTAGACTTTTATGGTGAGGGTCTGATATACTTACTATATGACTGGCACATTGCTCTAGGTGTTCATTCCAGTAAGAAAGCAAAGGTCCCATGGACATGACCGAGTGTGCTTCTGATGTGGGACTGACTGAGATTGCTGTGGAATGCACTTGGGTGACACTCCCATGCATCCATGCCTATGAGGGGTTCCAATTCATTCTGTTCCGATGACACAGAGCAAGATATGGCCTGCTTTATAATCATCTGTGTCATCAGAACAGAATGGATCAGAAGTCCCCATAGATATGAATGCATAATGGAATGCACTCAGATGACACTCGGATGTCACTTTCCGCTGCAAACTCTGCCCCACGTCGGGTTTGTGCATGCGGCCTAGGGCCAGGGATAGAATTGTATTAAAATGCAGATACATTTAATACACTAAATAATACGCAGGGAAGATTTTAACCACTTCCATACCAGATGCTTTACCCCCCTTCCAGACCAGGCACATTTTCAAGTTTTTTGTATGTGCAGTTTTGGAGAGCTATAACATTTTTATCATTTGTGTTATTCAACTAATTTCTGCGTCTTTTTTCGGTGACACATAAGGCTTTATTTTTATGTTGTTTTTATTTTTGCATGTGTTTTAATTTTTTTTTTATATCTGGAAAAATATAAACAAAAGAGGAGGGAAAACGTGTTTGTTTTTCACTTTTCATTTTTTTTTATTTAATAACACAAAGTGCTACTAAAAAAACTTTATAAAATAGTTTTTACTCTCTGTTACGGTAATTTTTATTTTGTATGGTGTCGTCGGGGATGGAACTATAACCTTTAATAAGGGTGTTTTACTGGTGTATTATTTTAATAATTTTTTAAATAATTTTATTTACATTTTGTCTTAACTTTTCTATTATTTATTTATTTTTTTTACATTGTGTCCCCATAAGGTCATAATAGACCTTATTGCTTGCAGACTATTATTGGTTTGGGAGGCATTTTGGACCTGAGATTCACCCTTTAGAACAGGAGTACTCAACTACTGATGACCCCAGGTCTAGAGAAGAAAAATTAAGGTGTTGTCCAACTCATAATTTTATTATTTAATAATGCTGCTGAGGATCCCTTAAACATAACAAACAATTACTCACCTCTCTCCTCTCCCTCAGCTTTCATCCAGTAGCAGCAGCTCCATTTGTCTAAATACAGGTTGTCCAGCTGATGTCATCAGTGACATCCTGTTTGTGCCAGGGGACTGCTGCACCCAATTACTGGCCTCAGCAGTGACCTCTTAACATATGGTATTTGATTGCTGTTTGTGAAGAGGTGACAGTTGAGCCCTGTGATTGGTTGCAGTGGCCACCTAGCGCAAAGCAGCCTAGGACCTGTATACAATTAAATGGAGCTGCTGACACTCAAAACAGAAAACCAAGGAGGGTATTATATGGTTTTGGGGCACTCATGTGGCATTATGCTGTGTGGAGGCACTTACTTGCCATTATACTGTGTGGGGCCCTAACATGGCATTATACTGTGTAGGGCCAATAAGGATCTTTATACAGTGTAGGGGGAATTAAGGGGCATTATACTGTGTGGTAGGGGCACAAACTTAACATTCCTGCCGCCCACAAATTATAAGGCCCCATTAGTGGCCTCCACATATTATAATGATCAGTGGTATGTTCCTTAGTGCTCCCCCACACACAATATAATTCCCCATTAGGGCCAATCATAGCTGTTATGTGAACAGAAGGATTGTTGCTGATCCCTGCTGCTTACTAATGTAATGTATGGGAGCTTAGGGGACAGTAGTGAAGAGATGAATGTTTCTCCCAGGCACTATCTTAATAAAGGTCCAGGAGGCAGGGTCCTAACAGCTTGTAGCCATGATCTGTATTTGGACCGTGGCCCATTTGTTGAGTATCCCTGCTTTTTGTTTTAGATGATTTTTTAGAATAAGCTGCAATATGTGTGTACCTAAAGACTAACACTATTCTGACCATCATATGATTTGTACTGTGCATTTTTCACCATTTTTCCCCTTCTGTAGACTAACTGTCAGTTTTAGCTGAGTTAGTGGGTGGAGAGTGGCTGCTATGATATATCCCACATACTGTACAGTCTACATAAAGAAAAGGAGATCCTGCTCCTCTATTTATCTATTTATCACCTTTATAAGTAAAAGGGATTATAAGGAGTTTATAATTAGTTTTTAGCAGTTTAGCTGTCAATTGAGCTGTCAATTTTTTTATATTCACTTGTACTATTAATTCATTAAAGAAAAAAAAAAAAAACAAGAAATGACAGTTACTCCCCTACGCATTGTCATAAACAAGAGTAGTCAAACCTTTTTAATATTTTACCCCATCACATTGTGTGTCACAGTGAGGACTATCATCTTTTGCATCTTTACGTAGAATAAGGTGGGGACAGGCGCATCAGCTGTAATACACAACAGGACTCACACTACAATGGCCTGGAAAATTTAGATTCCAAATGTTTAACCCTTTAGATGTCACTTCAATGGCACCCATGACATCTAAGTAGCTAGAGAGAGGGAACTCCCACAATCAGTCCACTGGTCCTCCAACAACATGAAAATAATGTGCCAATGGTTATTGATAATACCTCCAGGAATGCCAAGTACAATAGCCTATTAGGCCCTGTCAAAGGCAGTTTCTATGACAAGGCATGTTCAGGCATATCAAGACAAACATATAAAACACTGGTCTTGATAAATTTCCCCCAAAGTGTCCTGATTTCAATTACCTTTATGGATCCCTTTATTTCAGGGCAGTGCAGGAGTAAAATTTGTAATACTTCTAATTATAGAAATATGCCTCTTTCTCCCCTCAGATTCTGTTATTATTATTTATTTTTTTAGGACCGTTAATTTAATGAGGGTTTACATATAAAACACAAAATACACAAAACAAGTATAATACTAACAGCAGTGGCTGCTATCGGGCCTGTAACCTTAGGGGGCCTGCTGCTTTTTTTATTTAATATGGCATTACCTGCTGGATTATACCAGCAGGTAACAGCCCCTATTTACTTACCGATGCCCGCTCCTGACCACGGCCACCTCCACTTCCCCTTCAGCCATCCATGGGGCCTCGTGCGAGCCATATCACTTTGCTGGAGGCTGAAGGGAAGGCAGTCACGGGCAAGAGAGGGGATCGATTAGTAGGACTGCAGCACTTAGAGTATCTGTACATTCTACTTGACACAAACAGCACCGAGCATGTGTGCATTGTGTGTAATCATTTATACAAATTACACATACAAACAGAGCCTAGAGACCTACAAAACCTTAATAAAAGAGCCAAACTATTGGTCATAAATGTATTAATTTCACATAAACAACACAAATTTAACAAGATAAAAGATAGCAGAGGAGGCCTAGAAGACGCAGAAGTCATATTACATGTGAACCAGTGTGCTTAGCAGCCTGCTGCACTTGTGTAGACAGCGGCTCTTTCAATGGAGGTAGTTGATCTATCTTGTGTGGCGCTGATAAGACCTGTCCTTATAGTAGGACATCATGTAGTTGCTAATGGCCCTTGGTGCTCAGGTCTGGTTGTTCTCATCCCCTTTACTTCTGAGTTACATGAACCTGTGCAGGACCCTCCTCTCCAAAGGAACTGCATTCTAGGAAAATGAGTGTAATAAATTGGTCTGGAAATATTACTTTTTCACTATTTTGTAAAAACAATGTATGAGAGTGTGAACCTAGAGGGCGCTGGAGAGTGACCCAAAAACAGGATTGAAAAGGTCCTTGATCACACCCATATCGGGGGCTTCACTCCAGAGGGAGTGCACACAGCAGGAGAGTGCTGCTGGTAACCTGCAGGGAGCAGGTGGATGGTGGACCAGTTGGAGACAGACAGGTGGTCTGTCCAAAGAGGACTGGATTCTACAACGGACTTGGTTAAGCTCAGTGTGAGCCAGACTGCTGAGGACAAACCTCAGCAAAGCTTCTTGCCCCCAGAAGTTAGATAGGGCTCAAGAAGTGAGGTATTGCCCTGTGTGTGGGCTAGGCTGTTTTGTTATTTTTGTTCCTGTTTACTTTTACAAGCTGAATAAAGCCATTTATTTTAGATTGCCATTACCTGATATGCTGTTTATTTGGCACCCAGCACCACCAACACCTCTGTTAAGTCCAGGAAACTACTACCTTTGATGCTAAACTACCCCCAATTGTCACATATGGTGGAGGATGTGGGCATAAAGAGATCCACGCAAGTCCTGGAAGACAAGTGTTTGGTAAACTGCAGTATTGCTAAATGTGCCTTGTGGCATACAGCTGAAAAAAAAGAAGTCTGTGATTTCAAGTCAGAAACCCAGGAGGGGTGAGTGTAACTACAAAATACCGAATTGTGTGCAAAACTGGTGAAAGTAAAACTCTGGAAGAGGAATCCAGGCAAAGGACTTTGTGTTTACTGTGGCACAGAAGTCTGTAAAGTGCTTGCTGATGGCACGAAAGCAAGCAATGTGTATAGAAATTGGATATTGCAAACAATCTATGTGAAAGTGATGCTGATCAGATTGAAAGTCCAGTGAAAGCTTATGGTGCCATTTCTGTGTTGTCTGTGGAAGACAGAAGAAAATGCTGCTTGTTGTAGTGCCACATAAATTAACTGTTTGAATACACATGACTACCGTGTTTCTCCAAAAATAAGACCTACCCCGAAAATAAGCCCTAGCTAGATTTTCCAGGTTTTTTGGAGTAGGCTTGAAATATAAGCCCTACTCCGAAAATAAGCCCTAGCTAATTTAACCCCTTCCCGACATCTGCCGTGCGATTACAGCGGATGCCGGGTCCTTAAAGATGGCGGCCACTCTGCTGCTGAGTGGCTACCATAGCTGCCCTACCGGGTTAATGCCCGTGGTCAGTGTCTACCCTGATCGCAGGCATTATTCAGCGTGACCCCCCCCCTCCTTCCTACCAAAGTAGCGCAACCCGGAGTTAATGCCCGCGATCAGAGTGGACTCTGACTGCGGGCATTGCGTGACCTCCGCGCTTCCCCCCCGCAGTCCCCACGACCAGTCCCAACCCCCTATAGCTACTAGAACGGGTCTCCTTGTACAGCGGAGACCCGCAGTTAATGCCCGAGATCAGAGTCCACTGATCGCGGGCATTGTTGAATGTGCCAGTCCGTGAACCCCCCCCCCCTCCTAAATCCAACCCCCCAAAGCAGAGCAACTATCCCACGTTGCAGGTCGACTCGTGCGCGGTGAAATCGCAGGAGCCGACCTGTTCCTTTGACAGCCGGGAGCGTTATGAAGACTCCCAGGCCTGTCATAGGAATATTACTATTTAGGCTGGTCTATGACCAGCCTCATTAGTAATGTAGATTGCAGTCTTTGGGATTATTGCAGGTTCAAGCCCCCTAGGATGGGTTAATAGTAAAAAAAATAAATAAATAAAAGTTCAAGCCCCCCTCCCACTTTCACTAGAATACATATAAAAATAAAATATTACTGTGAAACACATACACATTAGGTATCCCTGTGTCCCTAAACTCCCGCTCTACAAACTTATAAAAATATTTTACCTCTATAGTGAATATCGTAGCGGAAAAAAAAAAAAAATCAAAAGGGCCGAGCTGCTGTTTTTTCACTGATTCACCTCTGATAAAAGTTTAAATAAAAAGTGATCAAATGTGTGATTGTTGTTCATGGAAAAAAATTAAGACCTACACCGAAAATAAGCCCTAGCCCTTTTTTCGGAGCAAAAAATAATATAAGACCCTGTCTTATTTTCGGAGAAACACGGTACTTGCTGCTGGTTGAACCCAAGGTTTCAGGTGAATATTGTGTAGTCTTGTTACTAAACCATGGGCAAGAAAAAGAAAATTTTAGTTTGTAAGAAAGCACAAAAGATGTGCATAGGTGTGTTAGTGCAGCAGTCTCAAGGCAGAGAGACACAAAACCCGGAACAGAGCCTGTGGAGTGCAAATAAAGAAAATGGGTTGCATGAGAGTGACTTTGTTTTTCTGAAGCACCTCTGTTCTATGAATGAATATATCCCTGCTGACTGTATGTCTCATACTGGAGTGCATGAAAGCTCCAAAGAAGAAAATATCATGGTGCAGCAGCTTCAAGATGAGATTAAAACCATCAGGTTTATTTATGAGGATGAAATATCTGATTGGAAACTGCAACTTTGGGTATGAGCAAAAGAGAACTTGAAGTTAAAGAAAGAACTTGACTCTATAAAGAGTTCATATCCTAGTCATTGTGAAAATGTGGTGCTGGGTTTGCCTGGAATGGACTATGTCACTAAGGAGTTTGCTGAAATGAAATGCGCTATATCTAATTAAGTTCTACAGAGTGTGGAGCAAAAGCAAGTGCTTGAGAAGCAATTGCAGGATTTAAAGGAGTAGCATGTCCAAGATTCCAGTGCCAAAGAGTGTGACATTGAAAAACTAAGAGATGAGCTTGAAACTGCTAAACGTGAGAAAAGTGAATTTTTGCAATGTCATTCAGAATATTTGGAGGCCCAATTCATGAAGTGTGAAAAACTTTCGGCTAATTGATAAAGAAAATGAAGTGGCACAGCTGAGGAAGTATGTGTCTGACCGAGAGAATGAATTAGAATCTGTGGTGCAGACATTGCAGTCAGAGCAGAACCTGCATGAACTAAAGCAGGTTCACCTAAACAATGAAGTGAAGGAATGGCGGAGCAGAGCTGGAGTTCTGGAACAAAGAGAAATGGAACTCCAAGCTAGAATATATAGCCTGGAGAGGGTGCTTACAGGATCTTGTGAAGATAATGAAAAATTGTCTGTTCTGGTGCAAAATGAGGACAAAGAATTGATGGGAATGTCATCTGTCCATGCTCAGAATTTACAAACCTTACACGAGAGTCACAAAGAAGTTGAGAAAAACCTGAAATCTGTGCAGATATTGTATGAGGACAAAGCCAATGCTTATGACAAGCTGGAAAAGGCCAAGAGAGAATTGGACCTCCGGATAGAAGACATGAGGATTCAGTTTGAGGAAAAAAATGTCTGATTTATGTGCTTAGATTGTAGATCTAAAAATGCTTACTGCTAAACTAAAGCTGTAAGTGGACAAACAGGAGGAAGACCTGCAAGTTGCAATAGTAAAAACTGAGATGGAGGCTGCTCAGAAAAATGTGGCAATGAAGAAAGCTTTGGTGCTGGAATCAGAGATTAGTGCGTTAGAAAAGGCATTAGAATTGGAGAAAGCTGCCGGTAGAGAAAGGAAAGTGGAATTACAAGAATGAGGTTAACAAATGAAGTTGTAGAAGGTAATTTGTATTGTGAGACCTTGCTGAAAAGCCCCATTACAGAAGTAGATATTGAAATACACAAGTTGACTGATTCAACAAAAATGGCGTGTAATCAGTCTTCATCTCTTGGTCTCTGCCTTGATGCTACAGGAGAGCCAAAAGTCAGACAGACATGAGTGACATGTCCAGTGATGGTGATACCAATGATCAGGTTATAATGGAGCAGCGTGATTGTGTAAAACTTCAGGTTCTTGTTGTAGTAACTGCTAAAGGTGGACTTCCTGCAAAATATAAGGCGGTCAAAGAAGGTCCAACAGAAGAAGAGACTGTGATTGATCACACACTGCCTGTGACAGAGTGGGTCCAGCTTCAAACCAATTAGGTCCAGAGCTACGAGAGCTGTGAGATGGTAAATAAGGTGAAGGGTCGTCAAAAGTGTGGAACAAGAGTCCATAAGAAGACTGACCATGGGTATATTGTCCCAACATATAAAGTGTCTGAAGCCATTGTGGATAAAGGTGTTTCTGTGCTTGTCTCTAGCCAAATGTCTGGTGGACCAGTGGTGAATAATGTCTCCATGTTATCTGTGAACTGGGAGTCAGGAAGTAATACAGCTAACTCAAAAAGAAGAAAAGAGGCAGAATTCGTTTTACAGCCCGATGCTAATAGCAAGAAAAAGAGGCTGAGAAACTGTAAATGTCGACTGACTAGAACTTGGAAAATGAGACCTCCAGATCGGGACATGTGGAGAGTCACTGGACAAGTTTATTTCATTAAAGAGGGACCTCATCATTGTATGTCTTGTCCCATTGTCGCTCACCCCATAAGCGGTGAGCTGAGGGGGAGGAAATGTAAGAGTGTGAACCTAGAGGGTGCTGGAGAGCGACCCAAAAACAGGATTGAAAAGGTCCTCGACTACACCCATACTGGGGGCTTCACTCCAGAGTAAGTGCACACAGCAGGAGAGTGCTGCTGGTAACCTGCAGGAAGCTGGTGGATGGAGGACCAGTTAGAGACAGACAGGTGGTCTATCCCAAGAGACCTGGATTCTACAACGGACGTGGTTAAGCTCAGTGTGAGCCAGACTGCTGAGGACAAACCTCAGCAAAGCTTCTTGCCCCCAGAAGTTAGATAGGGCTCAAGAAGTGAGGTATTGCCCTGTGTGTTGGCTAGGCTGTTTTGTTATTTTTGTTCCAGTATACTTTTACAAGCTGAATAAAGCCATTTCTTTTAGATTGCCATTACCTGATATGCTGTTTATTTGGCACCCAGCGCCACCAACACCTCTGTTAAGTCCAGAAAACTACTACCTTTGATGCTAAACTACCCCAATTGTCACAAATGCTTTGCTGTTACATTTTTAAATTAAAATTGGCAGTATTCATTCATTCATAATACTGTAAATATTGTATCAACATTTATGTATACAGTCAGACATTCCACAATAATAGTGATAACAATTCCTCTTGAATGGAGTGAATAGTAGTCACAGAAACGTGTGAATTCTAATTGTTCCTTTTAATTTCAATGGGATATGTGCTGCAGAATTGGGTCTAGGATCATTCTTGTGATTGGTGCCATCTAGCTGACTGTGAAAAGCCCTTCACTACATTGCAAAGATTGAAATCCACAGCAATAAATGACATGCTGCTGGTTAAAAATCCACAGCCTACGTCACTTTGCACTGCGGGTTTTAGTTGCTGCATGTGAGTTGGTTTTGTCTAAACCTCTTCCACTATGCTGCTGCTGCTGCTGCTGCTGTAGACTGCAGATTTGTAAAGAATCAAAACCCTATCCCTATCTAAAGTTTAGGCCTTGATACATTTTGCCTCCAATGTCCCATAGTTGGGGCAATACTTTAAACAAAAAGTTCTACAATTGTTACTGTATTTCATATTTAAAGAAGTTGTGCTACAAAAAGCATAGAATAAATAAATCACCACAGCCAGGCTGAATTTAGGCTTTCTGCTTGGTGGATGGATGAACCCACACTTCCATTCACTTCAATGGGAGCACCAGAGATAGCTGAGTTCTTTACTTCAGCTTTCTCCAACGCTCCCATTGAAGTGAATGGGAGGGAGGGCTGTCCACCAAGTGACACACCTACATTCAGCCTGGCTGTAGTCAGACTGAATGCACAGCATGGAGAAAACACCCCCCCATTCTCGAGATAAGTCAGGGTCTCAGCAGTCAGTCTTGCACAGATCAGGTATATATCCTATAGACAGATGATAAATACTTTATTTGGCATAACCCCTTTAACTATTGTTGCCATTATTGTATCCATTGAATTGTACTGTATTTTTCTGCAGGTCCATAAAATGCTGGGGCACCTATTTGATTTTACACTTCACATTCTGACTTTACTATTCCTGTCTGTGGGTAAAGCTGGTAAGTGCAACATATACATGGTCTGAAAATAGCAAGACAAATTTCTTTTGATTTCCAGCATTCACATATAATAAATAGATCCAAGTTTATGAGCTACAGACAATCTGAGTTTCCGGTTTTATGAGAGTTTCAGGAGGCAGATTTGTCTGTAGTGGTAACTAATGGGTACATCCATGGGTTCAGGTAGTTTGTAGGCCTCTTGTAGGCATGTTTCTATTTTAGTTGTGCCCCATATTAGTAGGAAATATGTGGTTAGTAAGAATGAGATGATAAATATTGTATCTTGCACTAAGAACTAGGTGCCAGTATTGCAATGGAAATATATTGATAATCAACTACATATAAACTCAGTCTATGAAATGACACATAAAGTGTAGCACTACTAAAGAAACAATCAGCAATGCAGTATATATATTTCAATATACAGAAATATAGGAAAACATGCTAAACGGTTCACCCTTAAACAAGTCTAGGTCCAGCTCCAGGCTTCTGTGAGCCCGTTTGTGGTGGCAATGTGTTCTTCTAGAAGCTTCCCAAGTATAAAACATCCAAAATTTGGTAGTTTTGCTATTGCACACATGCTAGAATTGCAGTTTAATGGCCCCCTTATGACCCAACACAGTACAATGCCTCAATATATAATGCCACACAGTATAATAGCCATTTGTTATGTCCCTATACAGTATAATGGCACCCTAATTTTGCCCCAACATAGTATAAATGTCCCTTTTGTCCCCACAGAGTTTTATGCCCCCCTTGTGTCTCCCACACAGTATAGTGTCTCCCATGGTGTATATTGAGTCCTTTATGTCCCCACACAGTATAATGGCCCCCCATTATGCTTCCTCCCCCCTCATTATAATGTTGGTGGGCCCCAGGTAGTGAGAGGTGAGTACAGACTTTTTTTACTGCTCTTAGCTCTGTGATGTTCCCGTAGTCTGTCCCTTCTCTCTGCTCTGTTGCCATTACGTATAACCCTTTTGTTGCCGGTGCCAGAGCAAGTAGTCTGTAGAGCTATCAGTGGTGAGTAATAATGAAGACTGTTCTTACTTTCCAGTCCATAGCTTCTACCTGTAGCACATTGTGGATATTCAGTAGACCCCCTTAGACGCTGTGGACCCTGGCACTTGCCTGAGCGCTGACACCGACCGTGAAGGAGCAAACTGCCACAATTGCAGAAAATGGATCAAGTATACCGCGTCATGGCAGCTACAGATGAGCAAATTTCTCAAAAGTTCAATTCTGCAGTTCGATTCGAATTTCCAAAAAAAATTAGCTTTGATCTGGATTAATTTGCGGCGAATTGTGTTAAAAACACCTATTTCCTGGCGTCAGAGAGCCTGTATAGTGGTGTAGAACACTGCGCCTTGCAGTAACACGCATAGGGAGCCTATTGTGGTAGCGAAACAATACTATGAGTCAGTATGACATGCACATGACAGGCGTCACTCTTAGAACCACTGCACACTTCACTTATTTGGCCAGTTACAGGGGCAAAACTGACCAACTAACTCAAGTGTGACCTCAGGCTTACAGGTCCATGTTAGTTCCAGGTAGAAAGAATCATGCAGAGGCCCAACATCCTACTGTAGAGTGAAAGAGCACACTCCTTTTACACCGTCGTCTGCTGATTCAACATAGATGTCTACAGAGTGGCAAGGCGACGTAATGTGGAGGTGGCAATAGCATGAGGAGGCCATACAGTGACCCAGTGGCAGCAGCATGAGGAGGCCATACAGTTACCCAGTGGCAGCAGCATGAGGAGGTCATAGAGTAACCCAGCAGTGGCAGCAGCATGAGGAGGACAAAGAGTGACCCAGTGGCAGCAGCATGAGGAGGCCATACAGTGACCAAGTGGCAGCGGCATGAGGAGGACATACAGTGACCCATTGGAAGCAGCATGTGGAGGCCATACAGTGACCCAGCAGTGGCAGCAGCATGAGGAGGGCATACAGTGACCCAGTGGCAGCAGAATGAGTAGGCCACAGAGTGGCAAGGCGACATAATGTGGAGTTGGCAGCGGCATGAGGAGGGCAAACAGTGACCCAGTGGCAGTAGCATGAGGAGGCCATACAGTGACCCAGTGGCAGTGGCATGAGGAGGCTATACAGTGACCCAGTAGTGGCAGTAGCATGAGGAGGACATACAGTGACCCAGTGGCAGCAGCATAAGGAGGCTATACAGTGACCCAGCAGTGTCAGCAGCATGAGGAGGCCATACAGTGATCCAGTGGCAGTGGCATGAGGACATAGTGAACCAAGGGCAGAGGCATGAGGTGGGCATACAGTGACCTGGTGGCAGCGGCATGAGGAGGCCATATAGTGACCCAGTGGCAGCGGTATGAGGAGGGCAAACAGTGACCCAGTGGCAGCAGAATGAGTAGGCCACAGAGTGCAAGGCGACATAATGTGGAGTTGGCAGCGGCATGAGGAAGGCATACAGTGACCCAATGGCAGTAGCATGAGGAGGCCATACAGTGACCCAATGGCAGTGGCATGAGGAGGCTATACAGTGACCCAGCAGTGGCAGCAGCATGAGGAGGACATACAGTGACCCAGTGGCAGCGGCATGAGGAGGCTATACAGTGACCCAGCAGTGGCAGCAGCATTAGGAGGCCATATAGTGATCCAGTGGCAGTGGCATGAGGACATAGTGAACCAAGGGCAGAGGCATGAGGAGGCCATACAGTGACCCAGTGGCAGCAGCATGAAGAGGCCATACAGTGACCCAGTGGCAGCAGCATGAGGAGACCATACAGTGACCCAGTGGCAGAGTGCGGAGGCGGCAGCATCGTGAGTAGGCCACAGAGTTGCAAGGTGATATAATGTAGAGGTAGCAACAGCCTTAGGAGGCCATACAGTGACCCAATGGCAGAGTGTGGTGAGGCAGCATGGATCATTTAATCTGCTGCATCAGGAATTGGTGGGTGGAACTCCTGGCTGATCCATACCTGATTCATCTTCACAACGGTCAGTCTCTCCAGATTTTGGGTGGACAGGTGAGTTCTCATTTGGGTAACTATGGCCCCCGCTGCACTAAACACCCGCTCTGATGCCACACTACTGGCCAGGCAGGACAGCTTTTCCAAGGCAAACTCGGCCAGTTGCAGCCACAAATCTAGTTTGGCTGCCCAGTAGTCCAGCGGATCTTCAATGACGGGTGGCAGGGTGCACTCTAAGTATGCCACCACCTGCTGGTTCAGGTACTGCTCTGTGTCTAGCTGCTGATGAGCAACTTCTTTACTATGTGGGTGAAGAAAGCTGCTCTGCTGCTGATGGAGCCGATACTGCCACCCCCACCCCCTCCCACAGCTGCTATGCCAGTGCAAGTTGAGTGCTCAGGGCCCCCTGGTCGGACATGCGAGAGGATGGACAAAGGTGCAGATAGGCAGCGGACAACTTTCTACATAGCATGTCTCTATAGTAGTTCAGTTTGTCCTCCCTCTCAGTGGGTGTAAAAAAAGGCCCCCATTTTTCCCCAGTAGCGAGGGTCTAACATGGTGGATAGCCAGTAGTCATCCCTCTGCCGAATGGTGACAATTCAGCTGTCACTGCGCAAGGAAATGAGCATGCATCGGAAATACAGTAAATACAGGGCAAAAAGGCCTGCAATTTTCTACTTTGAAGAGAACAGTGAATATGCCCCTTATTTCTTTCCCCACTAATGAACACCTTTAAAAAAAGCGTGATAATAGGCATAGATTACTGGATAAGAATTATGATTTTTTGGCAATACTGTACTGCAAAATGGCCTAAAATTTTATACTCGGAACAGAACAGCGAATATACCCCTTATTTGTTTCCCCACTAATAAACACCTTTAAATAAATTTAAATAAGTGTTAGAATAACAGCTAACTGCAGAGATCAGTGGCTAAGAATTATTGATTTTTCCCACTACTGAATTGAGAAATGGCCTGTAATTTTATACTGGGAACAAAATGGCGAATATGCCCCTTATTTGTTTCCCCACTAATAAACGCCTTGAAAAAGGCATTAGAACAGATGACTGCAGAGATAACTGGATAAGGATTCAGTTTTATTTGGCACAGTAGTACTGACAAATGGCCTGTAAAGTTATGCTTTGAAAGAACAGTGAATAAGCCCCTTGTAATAAACGCCTTGAAAAGGCGTTAGAACAGATAACCGCAGATATTAGTGGATGATGATTCACTGTTTTTTGCTAAACTGCACTGCAAAAGGCTTGTTGTGTTCCACCTTGAAGACACAGGTATGAGTAATGAGCAGCAGTATAACGGCAGTGAGTGCTGCAATGTGTATTAAAATTCTTGCTGTTAATGACGCTGCAACCACCCCAAATTCTTCTATCAGTTCCTCCATATACTTCCCCTACACTTGTAATTCTCTTTCCCTGAACTTCTGTCTGTTTTCTAAGTCTTTCCCTAACTCCTGCTGACGTCTGTCCCTGCAGTAAGAGCGATGTGAAATGACTGAACCTAAAATGGCCGAGGGTTTTTATAGGGCTGTGACATGACAGGGCTATTGTGGGTGATCCCGCGTTCCCAGAGTCCCTTCCCCCTTGTCCTAACATGTGCAGTAGCCATTTTATTAAAAAATGTGATTCCATGCATCGAAGCGTGAGGAAATCCAGAATCGAGGCGAATCGAAGATTTCCTGAAATTTGGATCGAATTCCACTTCTGCAGCTTTGATTCTCTCATCTCTAATGGCAACTATAATCACTAATGGCAGAAACAATTTTCACCAGGATAATGTTTGCTGCCATACTGAAAAAAATGTCCAGGAATGGTTTAAGGAAAAGGACAAAGTGTTCAAGGTGTAGACGTGGCCTCCAAATGGGTATTTGTAGGACATACTTAAAAAAAAAAAAAAAAAAAAAAAAAAGGCCGAAAAAGCCTCTGCTGGTAACAACTTGGTACCAGATTACACAGGACACATTCAGAGGTTTTGTGGCGTCAATGTCTCAATGAATTAAAGCTGTTACAGCAGCACAAGTGGGAACCTACAGTGCCTTGCGAAAGTATTCGGCCCTCTTGAACTTTTCAACCTTTTGCCACATTTCAGGCTTCAAACATAAAGATATAAAATTTTAATTTTTTTGGTGAAGAATCAACAAGTGGGACACAATTGTGAAGTGGACCGAAATTTATTGGTTATTTTAAACTTTTGTAAAAAATAAAAAACTGAAAAGTGGGGCGTGCCAAATTATTCGGCCCCCTTAAGTTAATACTTTGTAGCGCCACCTTTTGCTGCAATTACAGCTGCAAGTCTCTTGGGGTATGTCTCTACCAGTTTTCCACATCGAGAGACTGAAATTCTTGCCCATTCTTCCTTGGAAAACAGCTCGAGCTCAGTGAGGTTGGATGGAGAGCGTTTGTGAACAGCAGTTTTCAGCTCTTTCCACAGATTCTCGATTGGATTCAGGTCTGGACTTTGACTTGGCCATTCTAACACCTGGATACGTTTATTTGTGAACCATTCCATTGTAGATTTTGCTTTATGTTTGGGATCATTGTCTTGTTGGAAGATTAAATCTCTGTCCCAATCTAAGGTCTTTTGCAGACTCCAACAGGTTTTCTTCCAGAATGGTCCTGTATTTGGCTCCATCCATCTTCCCATCAATTTTAACCATCTTCCCTGTCCCTGCTAAAGAAAAGCAGGCCTAAACCATGATGCTGCCACCACCATGCTTGACAGTGGGGATGGTGTGTTCAGGGTGATGAGCTGTGTTGCTTTTACGCCAAACATATCGTTTTGTATTGTGGCCAAAAAGTTCGATTTTGGTTTCATCTGACCAGAGCACCTTCTTCCACATGTTTGGTGTGTCTCCCAGATGGCTTGAGGCAAACTTTAAATTAGACTTTTTATGGATATCTTTGAGAAATGGCTTTTCTTCTTGCCACTCTTCCATAAAGGCCAGATTTGTACAGTGTATGACTGATTGTTGTCCTATGGACAGACTCTCCCACCTCAGCTGTAGATCTCTGCAGTTCATCCAGAGTGATCATGGGCCTCTTGGTTGCATCTCTGATCAGTCTTCTCCTTGTTTGAGATGAAAGTTTAGAGGGACGGCTGGGTCTTGGTAGATTTGCAGTGGTCTGATACTCATTCCATTTCAATATGATCGCTTGCACAGTGCTCCTTGGGATGTTTAAAGTTTGGGAATTCTTTTTGTATCCAAATCCGGCTTTAAACTTCTCCACAACAGTATCACGGACCTGCCTGGTGTGTTCCTTGGTCTTCATGATGCTCTCTGCGCTTTAAACAGAACCCTGAGACTATCACAGAGCAGGTGCATTTATACGGAGACTTGATTACACACAGGTGGATTATATTTATCATCATCAGTCATTTACTTCTGGAGTGAGTTTGCTGCACTAAAAGTAAAGGGGCTGAATAATATTGCACGCCCCACTTTTCAGTTTTTTATTTTTTACAAAAGTTTAAAATAACCAATAAATTTCGTTCCACTTCACAATTGTGTCCCACTTGTTGTTGATTCTTCACCAAAAAATTAAAATTTTATATCTTTATGTTTGAAGCCTGAAATGTGGCAAAAGGTTGAAAAGTTCAAGGGGACCGAATACTTTCGCAAGGCACTGTATGCTATATTATGTTTTAATGTTATGACTGATGGGTGGATAAAAGCTCTTTAAAAATTATATAAAAGGGCTGTATCTACAAGAATACCTGCTGTATTTTCATTTATTCATTATATACAGTATATATTTATTAGGAATGAAATATTACAACAATGATGTTTGCTAACACAAATGTGATTTAATATAATTTTATACTAATAGTACACATAATAGAGCTGTCAGTCAAATGATCATTCGTTTGACAGATTTCATACTACCATATTCCCCTATAGCCGTGATGGCGAACCTATGGCACGCATGCCAGAGAGGACACGCAGAGCCCTGTCAAATGGCACGTGCGCCATCACCATGATCGCTCACTAACGGGGAATCTGGTACAGGATTCCCTGTTAGTGAGCGATTGCTTCTTTCAGCTGTATGTGCAAATTTGCATATACAGCTGAGTATATTGCAGAGTGTAACCTCTGCCCGGATGCAGGCGTAATGACAGAAGAAGGAGGATGCTCTTCGTGGGACTGCAGCTCTTCGTGGGACTAGGTAAGGAGCATAAACTACTGTGTGGGGGCCCACTGTGAAGCATATAATACCGTCTGAGAGGGCCACTTCGGAGCAAAATTGTACTGTCTGGGGGCCACTGTGGAGTGCATTGTACTGTGTGGGGGCCTTCACTATTTATATCACGCAGTATCTGTTTTATAGCAGACGTGATATTATTACAGACTGTAATAACATGGCATGGTCACTATAAAACAGATCCTGATTAATTTAAGGTTAAATTGCCGTGTTGGCACTTTGCGATAAATTAGTGGGTTTTGGGTTGCAGTTTGGGCACTCGGTCTCTAAAAGGTTCGCCATCACTGCCCTATAGTCTGCAAGCAAGCCTGAGTCAAGTAGTGCTTGTATAGCAATGTGGGAGAGGGAAGAAGCCAAAATAATTTACCAGCAGCTTATTTCCAGTCTCCATCAGAAGGGTCAAGCAGGCAGTATCCTACTGTCCAAACCTTACAGCATCTATACTAACATCTGGTTGTACTTATCAGATGGTTGTCCAAACTCCTGAAAACTGGGAGATTGAGCTGATACAAATCTAATGTGTATTGGCTGTGCTCATCCTGAACTACAGTACTGTACTGTAAATGTGCAGAACAATGCAATGTCTTAGCACAGCCCCTACTGTCTCTGCTGTATATAGTCCCCCCCCCCCATTCAAAAGCCTACAACCTTAGCTGTCTTCAATATAACATTCTACACTCGCTACACTCCACTAGCCTATGTGTAGTAATGCATAGAGCGATGTACTGTTTATACTGTATGTATAAATTTGTTTCATGTGCCATCTGGTGATGAAACAGTGATACTACAGCCTTTACATTTGTTTTACTATTCAGAAATCCTGACTCTTTAACTCCTTAGGACACAGCCTAAGGCCGTTTGCAGATGACCGTGATGCAACTGGCCTGTCATGAATTAAATGCACGGGCAGCACACGGGGAACACAGGGATGTCCCCGTGTGCTGCCCGTGCACGGTGCGTGCTTCCGCGGCTCCTTTCATTAAAATGAATAGGAACCACGGAAGCAAGGGCTGCAAAATAAGACAGGAATAGGACCTGTTCTATATTTTGCGGCCCAGACTGTCGGCCTGCACTCGGGACCGTGAAATTCACGGTCGTGTGTATGGGCCCATAGAAAAGAATGGGTCAGTGTGCTATCCGTGAAATACACGGATAGCACACTGACCACGGCCACAGTCATCTGCAAAGGGTCTCAAAGTACCTTAAAGGAGTTGTCCAGGAAAATTTTACATTTTTTAAATAGGCCAAGGGAGGTGAAAATTTTTTTTTAAAATAAATCATACTCACCTGTTCCCGGTGCCTTCCAGCGCGGTCCTGTGCTGTTGGTCTGTTGTTGTCTTGCGGCAGAAGTTCCCACCACATGTGACTGTGGATGCCAATCAGTGACCTGTGACTTCCTGTGTCTCTTCCAGAGACCCCTGATTAGCCTCAGTGGTCACATAACCGCTGAGACCAATTAGAAGCTTTAGTGCAAGGGACCCGGAACGTTAGAGCCAGTGAGAAGTTTCACTTCAAGAAGACAGCTGAGCAGCAGGATCGGAATGCTCTGGGAGGACAACGGAGCACCAGGAACAAGTGAGTATGATTTTATTTTTTTTTTTTTTTTTTTTTTACTTCCCCTGGCCTATTTAACCCCTTAAGGACCCAGCCCAAAAGTGCGTTAAGGACTAGGCCTCGTTTTTCAAAACTGTCGTGTCACTTTATATGGCAATAACACTTTAACTTACACAAGTGATTTTGAGATTGTTCTTGCATGACACATTGTACTTCATGTAAGTGGTAAACACTAATGAATATTTTTGTATTTATTTATAAAAAAAAGGAAATTTGATGGAAATTTGGAAAAAAAAAATTGCAATTTTCAAAATGTGAAATACTCTGCTTTTCAGACAGATAGTCATACCACCCAAATACATTAATACATATTATCTACCATATCTCTGCTATATATTGGCATCATCTTTTAATCGTCCTGTAATTTATTTTGGATGTTAGACGGTTTACAAGTGTAACAGCGATTTTCCAGATTTACAAGAAAATTTCCCAAACTACTTTTTTAGGGACCACTTCAGTTCTGAAAGGGATTATAAAGGCCTATATATTAGAAACCCCCATAAATCACCCCATTTTTAAAGCTGCACCCCTCAAATAATTCAAAATAGCATTTGGGAAGTTTGTTAACCCTTTAAGCATTTCACAATAATTAAAACAATAAGGGGGGGAAATTTAGACATTTCATTTTTTTCCACTAATTCCTTAATTTAGCCCTAAAATTAATACATTCACAAAGGGTTAAAGAATAAAATGCATCTCACAGTTTGTTTTGCAATTTCTCCTGAGCACAGAAATACCCCACATGTGGGTGTAAACTGCTGTTTGGGCACACGGCAGCGCGCGAAGGGAAGTAGCGACACTGGACGTTTGAAAAGCAGATTTTGCTGGAATAGTTTTCAGGTGCCATGTCTCATTTGCAAAGCCCCTAGAGTACCAATACAAAGGAAACCCCCCAAAAGTGACCCCATTTTGGAAACTACATCCCTCACAGAATTCATCAAGGGGTATAGTGAGCATTTTGACTCCACAGCCGTTTCACAGATTTTACTAACATTGGGATGTATAAATGAAAAATTACTAAAACATCACTTTATCCCCAAAGTTTTCATTTTCACAAGGGGTTAAAGGAAAAAAAGCACCCCACAGTTTGTTAAACAATTACTCCTAAACACGGCAATACCCCATATGTGGTCAAAATCAGTTGTATGGGTACATGGTGGGGCTTGGAATGGAAAGAGCGCTGTTTTACTTTTGGAGGGCATACAGTGATGGCCAAAAGTATTGGCACCCCTGCAATTCTGTCAGATAATACTCAATTTCTTCCAGAAAATGATTGCAATCACAAATGCTTTGGTAATAATATCTTCATTTATTTTGCTTGCAATGAAAAAACACAAAAGAGAATGAAAAAAAAAGTCAAATCATTGATCATTTTACACAAAACTCCAAAAATGGGCCGGACAAAAGTATTGGCACCCTTAGCCTAATACTTGGTAGCACAACATTTAGACAAAATAACTGCGAACAAACGCTTCCGGTAACCATCAATGAGTTACTTACAATGCTCTGCTGGAATTTTAGACCATTCTTCTTTGGCAAATTTCTCCAGGTCCCTGAGATTTGAAGGGTGCCTTCTCCAAACTGCCATTTTGAGATCTCTCCACAGGTGTTCTATGGGATTCAGGTCTGGACTCATTGCTGGCCACTTTAGAAGTCTCCAGTGCTTTCTCTCAAACCATTTTCTAGTGCTTTTTGAAGTGTGTTTTGGGTCATTGTCCTGCTGGAAGACCCAAGACCTCTGAGGGAGACCCAGCTTTCTCACACTGGGCTCTACATTATGCTGCAAAATTTGTTGGTAGTCTTCAGACTTCATAATGCCATGCACACGGTCAAGCAGTCCAGTGCCAGAGGCAGCAAAGCAACCCCAAAACATCAGGGAACCTCCGCCATGTTTGACTGTAGGGACCGTGTTCTTTTCTTTGAAGGCCTCTTTTTTTTTTCCTGTAAACTCTATGTTGATGCCTTTTCCCAAAAAGCTCTACTTTTGTCTCATCTGACCAGAGAACATTCTTCCAAAAAGTTTTTGGCTTTCTCAGGTAAGTTTTGGCAAACTCCAGCCTGGCTTTTTTATGTCTCTGGGTCAGAAGTGGGGTCTTCCTGGGTATCCTACCATAGAGTCCCTTTTCATTCAGACGCCGACGGATAGTACGGGTTGACACTGTTGTACCCTCGGACTGCAGGGCAGCTAGAACTTGTTTGGATGTTAGTCGAGGTTCTTTAGCCACCATCCGCACAATCTTTCATTGAAATCTCTCGTCAATTTTTCTTTTCCGTCCACATCTAGGGAGGTTAGCCACAGTGCCATGTGCTTTAAACTTCTTGATGACACTGCACACGGTAGACACAGCAACATTCAGGTCTTTGGAGATGGACTTGTAGCCTTGAGATTGCTCATGCTTCCTCACAATTTTGCTTCTCAAGTCCTCAGACAGTTCTTTGGTCTTCTTTCTTTTCTCCATGCTCAATGTGGTACACACAAGGACACAGGACAGAGGTTGAGTCAACTTTAATCCATTTCAACTGGCTGCAAGTGTGATTTAGTTATTGCCACCACCTGTTATGTGCCACAGGTAAGTAACAGGTGCTGTTAATTTCACAAATTAGAGAAGCATCACATGATTTTTCAAAGGGTGCCAATACTTTTGTCCACCCCTTTTATGTTTGGTGTGGAATTATATCCAATTTGGCTTTTTGACAATTCTTTTTGTGGTTTTCCATTGAAGACAAATTAAATGAAGATATTATTACCAAAGCATTTGTGATTGCAATCATTTTCTGGAAGAAATTGAGTATTATCTGACAGAATTGCAGGGGTGCCAATACTTTTGGCCATCACTGAATTTTGCTAGAATAGTTTTCAGGTGCCATGTCGCATTTGCAGAGCCCCTAAAGTACCAGTACAATGGAAACCCCTCAAAAGTGACCCCATTTTAGAAACTACACCCCTCAAAGAATGTATCAAGGGGTATTATCATTTTGAGCCTAAAAATGCTTTCCAAAAAATAATGTACAAAGTGAAAACTGAGGTTTTTAAAGAAATATCCAATTTCAGTGCCTATTACGTTGCGGCCACTTTGTGGCATCAGAGACATGCACACCTAAAACTATTAAGTGGGTTATCCCGGGGACAAAAAAAATTATATATGTGGGTGTAAACTGCTGCTTGGGCAGATTTAGAGTGACTTTCTGGACGCCATGTTGTTTTTGTAGAGCCCTAGAGGTGCCAGTAAACTGGAATTCCCCAAGAAGTGAGCCCATTATGTAGGGGCAATTTTAGGGTCTCTGCAAATATGACATGGCGAACAAAAACCAATAATCTAAATATGCGCTCCAAAAGCACATAACGCGTCCAAATGGTAGTTTATGCCCACATGTATGACACTAAATAATGAAAAGAAAAAGGTTTTATTACCACACTGGCGCCTCTGGTGGTCCTGTGGGGACCTGGATAGTAATGCCTTGGGATTAAATATGGTAAAAAGAGTGAAAGAGTCCGGCAAGTTGCTGCTCCCCCTGGGACCACCTGTCTGTAAGACAGTGGTAGTGCAAATAGTAAAGTAGTAAAAAAACAGGGTATGTATGAGCGCTACTTAATCAGCCAGACATGTGTTAAAATGAAACTTTTTTTTATTGGACCACAATGTTACTCCACAAGGTGGCGATACAAAGTATGGCAACGCGTTTCGACGTCTTAACTGACATCTAACTTTGTGCCTGCTCCAGGGCACACTTTGTGCCTGCTCCATGATCTAGCGTGGTACGTCTAAACCTTCATCTCCATATCCATTTAGTTATTCATTATATGCTTTTAAGGTCACATTTTTCTTTTTTTTTTTTTACATCAACTCTGTATATATCAAATCAGTAGATGCTTCTACAAACATTATATCCACTATTTAGTCTACTTTAAGTATATTTCTCATTTAGCCCTACAAACATTTACAATCAATTATTAGGACTATCATTACATATCTATTTACCTGATGTTCCATTTATATGCTTATGTACCCATGATTTATCCATTGAATTATTTATTTATTGCTCATTCATCTAATCATCCATGTATCTATATATATACATTCATTACCTGCTTATTATCCATTTTTTCATCAACTATCCTTCACTCCATTTTTTATCAACTATCCCATCTCTATCCTAATTATTTATTATATCAATTAGATATACTCTCACACTCCACCATCTTTTATAAACAACCAGATTTACCGACTACTCACCATCTATTGTATGTCACAACCATATCCCTCCCCCCTTTTTTTCATTCATTACCATTATTTCCTAGACGTATTCATATATATCCCCCTATTCTATTATTACCTACCTAATCATCTAATCTTGGTACCATATATATCCCCCATCTCCTCTTTCTCATTAACTATAACTATTTTTCATATTTATCTAACCCATATTTGTTCTTATACCAATCCATTCACTTTTCATTTTACTTATTTATACATTAACCATTTGTTGATTGCCACCATATGTGTATATTTATATGTGTGCTGGGATATGTGTGTACATACATGCATACATGTGTTTGTGTATGTCTATGTATATACATGTAGATTGTTTCTTATGTACAACAATGTTTTTATTATATCTTATATTATTTATTATACATTATACTATTGTTTTATTTGATTCTTATCTAGTTGGCCTGATGAAGACGTCAGTTAAGACGTCAAAACGCGTTGCCATACTTTGTATCGTCACCTTGTGGAGTAACATTGTGATCCAATAAAAAAGTTTCATTTTAACACATGTCTGGCTGATTAAGTAGCGCTCATACATACCCTGTTTTTTTACTACTTTACCATGTATGACACTGGTGTACTCAGGATAACGTACTTAATGCCATATGCGGGTATAAATTGCTGTTTGGGCACAGCCGGGCACAGAAGGGAAGGAGCGCTAGTTTGGTTTTTGGACCACAGTTTGTTTTTTGGACATCATGCCACTATTCCAGAGCCCCTGAATTGCCAGTAAAGTGGAACCCACAGACATGTCACCACATTTTGGAAACTACACCCTTCAAGGGATTTATTAAGTGGGGTCGCGAGCATTATTAACCCTGAAGTGTTGCATTCTTTTAATTTCCAGAAATGAATGCACAGCTGATAATGAAAAGTTAAAAATGAAAGTATTCCATAGATTTGCCATTTCAGTGCCTGATATGTTGTGCCCTGCTTATGTCTGCAGAGACACACACTCCAAAAAATGTTAAGCGGTGATCCTGGGCACAACAGCTTTTGGAGCATTAGTCTCTCATACAAGCTGGGCACAACATACCATCTTTCTCCGAAAATAAGACAGGGTCTTATATTATTTTTTGCTCCGAAAAAAGGGCTTATTTTCGGGGTAGGTCTTAATTTTTTCCATTAACAACAATCACACATTTGATCACTTTTTATTTCAACTTTTATCAGAGGTGAATCAGTGAAAAAACAGCAGTTCAGCACTTTTGATTTTTTTTTTTCCGCTACGGCATTCACTATAGAGATAAAATATTTTTATAAGTTTGTAGAGCGGGAGTTTAAGGACACAGGGATACCTAATGTGTATGTGTTTCACAGTTATTTTTATATGTATTCTAGTGAAAGTGGGAGGGGGGCCTGAACTTTTATTTATTTATTTTTTTACTATTAACCCATCCTAGGGGGCTTGAACCTGCAATCATCCCATAGACTGCAATACAACGTATTGCAGTCTATGGGAGATTATCTGCATTACTAATGAGGCTGGTCATAGACCAGCTTCAATAGTAATATTCCTATGACAGGCCTGGGAGTCTTCATAACGCTCCCGGCTGTCAAAGGAACAGGTCGGCTCCTGCGATTTCACCGCGCACGAGTCGACCTGCAACGTGGGATAGTTGCTCTGCTTTGGGGGGGTTGGATTTAGGAGGGGGGGGGGGGTTCACGGACTGGCACATTCAACAATGCCCGCGATCAGTGGACTCTGATCTCGGGCATTAACTGCGGGTCTCCGCTGTACAAGGAGACCCGTTCTAGTAGCTATAGGGGGTTGGGACTGGTCGTGGGGACTGCGGGGGGGAAGCGCGGAGGTCACGCAATGCCCGCAGTCAGAGTCCACTCTGATCGCGGGCATTAACTCCGGGTTGCGCTACTTTGGTAGGAAGGAGGGGGGGTCACGCTGAATAATGCCTGCGATCAGGGTAGACACTGACCGCGGGCATTAACCTGGTACGGTAGCTATGGTAGCCGCTCTGCAGCAGAGTGACCGCCATCTTTAAGGACCCGGCATCCGCTGTAATCGCACGGCAGATGTCGGGAAGGGGTTAAATTAGCTAGGGCTTATTTTTGGAGTAGGGTTTATATTTCAAGCCTACTCCAAAAAACCTGGAAAATCTAGCTAGGGCTTATTTTCGGGGTAGGTCTTATTTTTGGAGAAACACGGTATTACGCACTGAAATGATGTATTCCTGGAAAAATTGTAATTTTCAACTTTCACAATTAGCTGCGTATTCATTTATGGATAATAAAGTATAGCAACACTTGGGGGTTAAAAATGCTCACTGTACCCCTGGAAAAATTCCTTCAGGGGTGTAGTTTCCAAAACGGGGTCACGTGTCAGGGAATTCCACTTTAATGGCGTTTCAGCTCTGAAAAAATACAATGGAGTCCAAAAACCAAACTGTCCAAGTCTGTGCTCCAAAAACCAAATAGCGCTCCTTCCCTTCTGTGTCCGGCTGTGCCCAAACAGCAGTTTATACCCACATATGACATTAAGTACATTATCCTGGGTACACCAGTGTCATACATGTGGGCATAAACTACAGTATGGGCACACAGCAGAGCACAGAAGGGAAGGCGCGCTATGTGGCTTTTGGAGCGCAGATTCAGATGTTTGGTATCTGGACGCTAAGTCATGTTTGCAGAGCCTCTAAGATACCAGTAAAGTGGAATCCCCTACGGAATGACTCCATTATGAAAACTGCACCCCTCAAAGAATTTATCAGGGGGTGTAGTGAGCATTAGTATCCCAGACGTGAATGCACAGCGGATGGGGAAATGTGAATATATAAGTTGTGCGGAGTGCATTGGGAACACTAAATTCCCTATTTCCCCAGTAGTTCCTATTATTGGGGGGAGAGGGGGTGTCACACTGGGGGTTAATTATGGTTTATTATCCCTCGTGAGGTCTAAATCTGGTTTGTACCCTGAAATACGCTCGCACAGCTTATACATTCTCTCCTGCCGCAGTCAGTTATGTTCTAATGATTTGGTGATTTTTGGGGTTTTTGTCTTCATTGTTTAAGCTATGTATTTTAATTATTTTTCTGGTGATGTAGCCATATGAGGGCTTGTTGTTTGCAGTATGAGAATTATTTTGTAATGACATCATTTCTGGGTGCCCATAACTTATAGAATAAATCTTATTAACTCTTTCTTGGTGGATTTAAAAAAAAAAAAAAAACATCAATTCTTGCATTGCGTTTTACCTTTTAAATTTTTCACCATGCAGCGTACAGCATAAGTAACATGTTATCGTTATTCTGTGGGTCGGTACAATTATGGCGATGCCACATTTATATTGTTTTTTTATGCGATACTAATTTTGCAAAACAAAAACCCATTTAGGGGCATAAATCTATTATTTTTGCATCGCCATCTTCTGAAATGCATAACTTTTTTATTTTGCAGCTTACAGAGTTGGTTGAGAACTTATTTTTTGTAGGACAACCTGTGCTTTTTATTGGTACTGTTTTGGGGTAGATATGACTTTTTGATCACTTTTTATGGTATATTTTGTACAGTGATGTTTATAGAAATCATTACTTCCGGCGTCTTTTTTTGCCATCTGTTTTTTTTTCCCGACGTTCACCGTATATGTTAAATATTGCTGTTGTTTTATTGTACAGGTTGTTACGGACGCGGCGATACCAAATATGTATTGCTTTTATTAATTTTTAGATTTTTTTTATATAATTCATTTTATATATGAAAAGGGAATTTTTGGGACTTTTTTTTCACACACTTTATTTTTTTTTCACTTTTTTTTACTTTTTCATGCATCCCTTTAGGACTCCTGAACCAGAGATGCCTTGATCGCTTGTTCAGTACTATAGACTGCAAGACAGGAGCATACATATGTCTTGCAGTCTATAGAGGAAGCCAGACTATGCAGACGCATAGCCTGACTTCCGGAGGTCCCGGCAGGATCAACTGTACTGGGGGATCCAGGCAGCCTGGAGTCACTGGCCAGACCCCGGGTTGCAGATTATAGATGTTGGCACCCCCTGATCTTGCCGCGTAGTGTGATGAGGGGGCTGCAACATGGTGGAACCCCTTGGATGCTGCGGTGATGTTTGACCGCGGCATCCAAGGGGTTAAAACCTCCGATCGGAACTCAGGTTATGGAGCAGGGTGTTGGCTATCAGTTGCGCGAAGTACCTAGCGCCCAAGACGTAATAGTACATCCAAGGTCGTTAAGGGGTTAAAAAATATAATTTTTGACCGGACAACCTCTTTAAAGACCAGGCCTCATTTTTCAAAACTGACATGTGTCACTTTATATAGCAATAACTTTGAAGGCTTTTAACTTACACTGGGGAAAAAAAGTATTTAGTCAGCCACCAATTGTGAAGGTTCTCCCACTTAAAAAGATGAGAGAGGCCTGTATTTGACATTTGACATGATAGGTAGACCTCAGCTATGATAGACAAAATGAGAAAACATATCTAGAAAATCACATTGTCTGATTTTTTAAGAATTTATTTGCAAATTATGGTGGAAAATAAGTATTTGGTCAATAACAAAAGTTCATCTCAATACTTTGTTATATATCCTTTGTTGGCAATGACAGAGGTCAGATGTTTTCTGTAATTCTTCACAAGGTTGGAACACACTGTTGCTGGTATGTTGGCCCATTCCTCCATATAGATCTCCTCTAGAGCAGTGATGTTTTGGGGCTGTCACTGGGCAACACGGACTTTCAACTCCCTCCAAAGGTTTTCTATGGGGTTGAGATCTGTTGACTGGCTAGGCCACTCCAGGACCTTGAAATGCTTCTTACGAAGCCACTCCTTCGTTGCCCTGGCGGTGTGCTTGGGATCATTGTCATGCTAAAAGACCCAGCCATGTTTCATCTTCAATGCCCTTGCTGATGGAAGGTGGTTTGCACTTAAAATCTCACGATACATGGCCTCATTCTTTCATGTACACGGATCAGTCGTCCTGGTCCCTTTGCAGAGAAACAGCCCAAAAGCATGATGTTGCCACCTCCATGCTTCACAGTAGGTATGGTGTTCTTTGGATGCAACTCAGCATTCACTCTCCTCCAAACACGACGAGTTGTGTTTCTACCAGACAGTTCTACTTTGGTTTCATCTGACCATATGACATTCTCCCAATACTCTTCTGGAACATCCAAATGCTCTCTAGCAAATTTCAGACGGGCCCAGATATGTACTGGCTTAAGCAGGGGGACACGTCTGGAACTGCAGGATCTGAGTCCCTGGCGGCGTAGTGTGTTACTCACAGTAGCCTTTGTTAGGTTAGTCCCAGCTTTCTGCAGGTCATTCACTAGGTCCACCTGTGTGGTTCTGGGATTTCTGCTCACCATTCTTGTGATCATTTTGACCCCACGGAGTGAGATCTTGCGTGGAGCCCCTGATCGAGGGAGATTATCAGTGGTCTTGTATGTCTTCCATTTTCTAATTATTGCTCCCACAGTTGATTTCTTCACACCAAGCTGCTTGCCTATTGCAGATTCAGTCTTCCCAGCCTGATGCAGGTCTACAATTTTGTTTCTGGTGTCCTTCCACAGCTCTTTGGTCTTCACCATAGTGGAGTTTGGAGTGTGACTGTTTGAGGTTGTGGACAGGTGTCTTTTATACTGATAACAATTTCAAACAGGTGCCACTACTACAGGTAATGAGTGGAGGACAGAGGCGCCTCTTAAAGAAGAAGTTACAGGTCTGTGAGAGCCAGAAATCTTGCTTGTTTGTAGGTGACCAAAAACATATTTTCCACCATAATTTGCAAATAAATTCTTAAAAAATCAGACAATGTGATTTTCTAGATATGTTTTATCATTTTGTCTCATAGTTGAGGTCTACCTATGATGTCAATTACAGGCCTCTCTCATCTTTTTAAGTGGGAGAACTTGCACAATTGGTGGCTGACTAAATACTTTTTTTCCCCACTGTATTTAATTTACATGCACAAAATTGGTTGGCGCATTTCTGCCATTTTGGCATTTCTTTAACACTGCACCTGTAAATATATATATGTGTGGGTTTTTGTATGAATTCTTCTTGCAGTTTTTTGAAAAGTACATTTTGTTTGCAGAAAGGGATTGCTTGAGCATGCACTTTAGTGGCAAATTTGAATTTTTGTGCAATTTTTGCTTGTAATTTCTGTTTGCTGCAAAGTTGCATGAAGGTGGTTGTATATATGAAATATTAAGTTGTGTTTTTGTATATATGGTATTTATTGATATGAATGAACTCTGCAAATGTTGACCTCTTATTTTTAGGAGGTGTGGTGCATATAACTTTTTATTTGCTTTCCACTTTTAGCAACTAATCGTTGATTATGTAGATAATCTGTTTTCCCTTAGTCCTAACAGCAGCACAATATGGGGTATTTCTGCCCCTGTGTGCTGGTAGGACAGGTGGAATTTTTAATTTACATAATTAATTAAGCGATGCTCCCCTATAAGAGGCAAAAGAGACCTCCCCCCAATGTTTTAGTTATAAAGAAAAAACAACAATCCTTCTTAAGGGGGGGAAAGTTTATGCTGCTGTTCAGAATAAGGGAAAACAGATTATCTACATAATTAACTATTCCCTTATGTCCAACAGCAGCACAATATGGGGACGCAGCAAAGAAGACGATCCCCTAGGGAGGGTTCTCTCGCACTACAGTACAGTATGAATGTCCAAAGGCAGTAGCCTCTGAACTATGGACATCTAACCAATAGTGTTTAACAAAGGTTAGTAGGAATGACCAAAAGCGGCTGCACAAAACTGCTCAAAAGGCAAGACCGACTCTCAGCCCAGGAGGCCGACACAGCCCTGGTTGAATGGACTCTGATGAATTTGGGTGACGGTAACCCGAGCAAAAAGAAATTGCTTCCTTAATCCCTCTTGATAAAGAGGATTTGGAAACGTGGCTCTCATTCATCTTTGATGGGAGTGCCGAAGATACCCAAAGTACAGTACTCAGCTATCTGCGGTGCTCCTATTGCAGAGAATGGGGGCCATGCGGGCTCGTCCATCCACCAAGCAGAAGATGTGTGAAGTTACTTTCATTGTTAATGCCGTGTTGTTGATCTGATACTGAAGTAATGCAGTAAGAAGAGTTCTTAAAAACTGTTTCATAAAGTTTGTGTATGTTTATTGTATGACAATAACAGCGTCTGACACTAACAGCATGTAAACTCAATTTTATACAATATATATATATATATATATATATATATATATATATATATATATTTTTTTTTTTTTTTTTTTTGGGGGGGGGGAAGGGTGGCGTCTTTCTATAGTCCCCTCAGGCAGCAAAGAGGCTAGGTTCACCACTGCTAGGCACAGCTCCATGCTTTTACTATTGACCCCAACCTGGAAAATCGAGGCCAAATTATTTTCTGGCATGCCATTGTAATAGCCACTGGAGACTCTTTGTAAGCACCAGGTGGTGGGATTATGGCACCACACTTCTCCATGGCCAAAAAGCTGATATGCCAGGCCTACTCCTCCAGAGCTGCCACCAGGCAACGACCCATGCAGGTCACCCAAAGTTGCCTACCAGTGATAAAAGTCATGGAAACCCACTCTTCACTGAAGTCCACTTTACTGTAGAACACTTGTATACAGGCAATGCAATACTTTCAGTGGCAACAGATGGCAGGTTGACAGGTTATGAATGGCAGATGCAACTTTGGTCTAGTATGTAAGCTCACAGCGATGAACTTCACACTTATGCTGTCATGGGGGATGCACTGCCCATCACTAAAGAATCTTTCTGCTTATTTTCAAGTGTCCTAAGTCATCTGGTTCGCAGAACTAGATGGCATTTAGATGGCAAGGAGAAAACTTCGCTCTTAAAGGGGTTGGCCACTTTCAGACCAATATTAAGAGACAAATGTTATTGTTTGTATAATAAAAAGTTATACAATTTGCCAATATACTTTCTGTATCAATTCCTCATAGTTTTCTAGATCTCTGCTTGCTGTTATTTTGCTTACTCCCAGTGGATAAAAATCAGTCCATGGTCATATGATATATGGTCCATGGTCATGTGATGAACACACAGGTGCACAGCTCGTTGTAGTCACAACACAGTGTTCAGACATCTGCCTGGTAACGAGCTGTGTACCTGTATATCATCACATGACCATGGACTGTAAATCACATGACCATGGACTGATTTTGATCCACTGGGAGTACGTGGCATCTTTGGCAAAATATGTTGCAGTACTAATGCTGGCATACCATCAAGTAGGGTGGCACAATGTAATTACAGTTTTATTGTCCCGCATGGGGTGCATTGTTGTGTGATGCAGCACATACGTAAAGGGGTTGTCAAGGATTACCTCTTTTTTAATATGAGCCCAGGGAAAGTGAAAAAAAACCCCAAAACATACTCACCTGTCCCTGGTGCTCCAGTGCGGTCCAGTCCTGCTGCTCTACTGTTTTCTTCCTGTGGAAGTCCCCTTTTTTCACCTTCCCATCCCCACAGTGCGGGAAAATATGCACTGCAGACACACTGCGATTTCCAAAACTGTTGCAGTTTTGAAAATCACAGCATGTCAATTATACCTATGGAAACGCCAGCGGTTTCCCTATAGGTTTAATTGAAGCAGAAAGTGTTGTGGGAAAAACCGCAATGCGTTGCCTTTTTTGCTGCGGGACGCTATGTGGAGAGGGATATCACAGTCAGGCAGCATCAGTGTAGATAGGGAAGTTAGAACCCATGGCAGAATTTGAAGGGGTGGGTGGGGTGACAATTTCACACACAGGCTTTATCACTGTTAATTTATGCTCAGTGAGAAGATTACATTAGAGGAAAGCAGTTAAGGAAGGCTTGGATTGTACATTAAAGGTATTGAGGGCTGAAGAGTTCTACTAAATACTCTGCCCTTAATTGTCTACATAGTCCAATACCTTCTTGGTTGCCTCTACATAGTGTAATTCCCTTCACATAGTTTAATGCCTCCTTTAGTGCCCTCAGTAATAAGGCTAAGGCCCCACTTTGCAGAAACACAGCATTTTTTGTTTCAGATTTTGCTGCAGTTTTTTTTAGCCAAAGTCAGGAGTGGATTTAACAGAAGAGAAACATCTAAATACTTCCTTTATATTTTCCATTCCGTTTCAAGCCATTCTTGACTTTGGCTCAAAAAAACACAACAAAACCTGCAACAAAAAATGCCGCAGCCAAAACAATGCGTAGTCGCAGCGTGGGGCGCCGGCCTAAAGGAGTTTTGCCACAAATACAGTGCCTTGTAAAAGTATTCATACCCCTTGAACTTTTTCACATTTTGTCACCTTACAACCACAAACTTAAATGTATTTTATTGAGATTTTAAGTGATAGACCAACACAAAGTAGCAGATAATTGTGACATGGAACAAAAATGATACATGATTTTCAAAATTTTAATCAAACAAAAATTTGAAAAGTGTGACGTGCAAAAGTATTCAGCCCCCTGTACTCTGATACCCCTAAATAAAATCTAGTGTAATCATTTGCCTTCAGAAGTCTCTTGATTAGTCAATAGAGTCCAGCTGTGTGTAATATAGTCCCAGTATAAATACACCTGTTCTGTGAAGGCCTCAGTGGTTTGTTAGAGAACACTAGTGAACAAACAGCATCATGAAGACCAAGGAACTCACCAGACAGGTCAGAGATAAAGTTGTGGAGAAGTTTAAAGCAGGGTTAGATTATAAAAACATATCCCAAGCTTTGAGCATCCCAAGAAGTACTGTTCAATCCATCAACCAAAAATGGAAAAAGTATTATACAACTGCAAACCTACCAAGACATGACCATCCACCTAAACTGAAAGATCAAGCAAGGAGAACACTGGTCAGAGAAGAAGTCAAGAGGCCCATGGTCACTCTGGAGGAGCTGCAGAAATATACAGCTCAGGTGGGAGAATCTGTCCACAGGACAACTATAAGTCGTACACTCTACAAATCTGGCCTTTATGGAAGATCGGTAAGAAGAAAACCATTGCTGAAAGAAAGATACAAGAAGTGTCATTTGCAGTTTGCCACAAGCCATATAGGGGACACAGCAAACATGTGGAAGAAGGTGATCTGGTCAGATGAGACCAAAGTTGAAATTTTTGGTCTAAATGCAAAGGGCTATGTGTGGCAGAAAAGTAACACTGCTCATCACTCTGAACACACCATCCACACTGTGAAACATGGTGGTGGCAGCATCATGCTATGGGGAGGCTTTTCTTCAGTAGGGACAGGGAAGCTGGTCAGAGTTGATGGGAAGATGGATGGAGCTAATTACAGGGCAATCCTGGAAGAAAACCTGTTGGAGGCTGCAAAAGACTTGAGACTGGGAAGGAGATTCATCTTCCAGCAAGACAACGATCCTAAACATACAGCCAGAGCTACAGTGGAATGGTTTAGATCAAAGAATATTTATGTGTTAGAATGGCCCAGTCAAAATCCAGACTTAAATCCCATTGTGCATCTGTGGCAAGACATGAAAACTGCTGTTCACAGACGCTCTCCATCCAATCTGGCTGAGCTTGAGCTATTTTGCAATGAAGAATGGGCAAAAATCTCAGTCTCTAGATGTGCAAATCTGGTAGAGACATATCCCAAAAGACTTGCAGCTGTAATTGCAGCAAAAGGTGGCTCTACAAAGTATTAATAAAGGGGGGCTGAATACTTTTGCACGTTACACTTTTCAGGTTTTTATTTGATTAAAATTTTGAAAACCATGTATCATTTTCCTTCCACTTCACAATTATCTGCTACTTTGTGTTGGTCTATCACTTAAAATCTCAATAAAATACATTTAAGTTTGTAGTTGTAAGGTGACAAATTGTGAAAAAGTTCAAGGGGTATAAATACTTTTGCAAGGCACTCTATAACCATATTTAAAATTGTAACCCATGTGAGGTAGAGTAAAGAGAAGCAGCACTCACGTATCTCTAAAAACTACTTGTTCTTTATTTGTAGTTCATTGTGGGACAAACAGTATGCAGTAAAAATATGCCATAGACATCGGCTGTATGGACCATATTTAAAATTGTAGTTTAATAGTTAAACTTGTGTTACTTGTTATGTGTTTTTTTAATGCCAAATCTTTGTGTATGTTTTATCTTGTAGAGAAATGTATTAATGATGAAGTGGACGGTAAAATCAAATATGCCAGTGTCGGCGAGCCTCTGTACGTCAGCTGTCCTCTTCACTTGTTATTGAATAAAAATAATTTTAGTGTAACCTGGATAAGAAATGATTCACAAACAGAAATCACCTCAGACAAAAAAGCAAGAGTTTATCAAGATCAAGAGTATCTAAAGTTTATCCCGGCAGAATTACATGACAGTGGATACTACCAATGTATTCTCAGGTGCGACTGTGCTTATGGCTATTATTTTGGTTAATGCATTGCAGGGATATTACCATCCTAGGTATTTGACCATCCACAGGAGGTCGATTTACTTCCACAGTGTTTGTAATGCTGTAAATACTTAAAGGAGTTTTCCCTCTTAAGGCTAATGACCCACGTTGCGGAAACGCAACTTTTTTTGTTGCAGATTTTGCTGCACCTAAGCCAAGAATTACCACAAAAGCAGGGCTGTGGAGTCCGACTCCGACTCCTCAATTTCCCCTGACTCCGACTCCAACTCCGACTCCGACTCCACCAAAATAGGCACCGACTCCGACTCCACGACTCCGACTCCACAGCCCTGGCACTGCTAAACCTTATAGGTTCACTCAGAACTCAGTCCCATCATTATATGAGGAATAGAACAGACCTTTACAGGACATTTCATCATTTTCAACATTTCATCATTTTCCCCAATTCTTATGAAAATATATTCAGCACATACTGCATTGTACTACTAACTGTACCAATTTATTATATATTTTGGGAGTCGGAGTCGGTCCATTTTATACCGACTCCGACTCCACCAAAATAGGCACCGACTCCGACTCCACGACTCCGACTCTCTGACTTTTTAAAAAAAAAAAAAAAAAAAAACCACAACAGAATGTGCAACAAAAAAAACCCACTGCGTTTTACAGTCCCTTAGAAGAAGATGGGATTCTAGCGAATCTCATCCACACATTCCAGAAACATACGCGCAGCGTACAAGCTGCGATTTCCATAACCACCACATTTTTGGAAATTGCAGCCTGTCAATTATACCTATGGAAACGCCCGGACTTTCTGAGAAAAGTGCTGTTTGAAAAACCACAATGCTTAGCACAAAAGGGTTTTCCCATGAACATAACCATATTTAAATTTCTAGACGATTAAAAGTTTGAACACTTTTGAAAATATAAATAATTAAACATTTTGTACAGTTTTAATGATTTTCTTTAACCATCTTAGTGGTGACCGCTTTTTGTCTTGATTGGTTGCCAATGGATACAACCATGAATGCACTTCTCAGAGACCCATGATTTCCATATTGTGACCATTATAAAGATATCATGACTGGATTTCTGATAAGTGACAAACCATAGAATTCCTGTATTCATTGTCATATCCACTGGCAACAGACCATGACAAAAGACTGTCACTGTTATATTTGCCAAAAATGTTTAACTTTTAATCGTCCACAAATTTAAATATGTTTATGTTCATGGGAAAACACGTTTAGGCTAAGGCCCCACGTTGCAGAAGGCAGCTAAAAAATGCTGCAGAAAAAAACACAGTGGAAACACATCGCATTTTTTTTTCCACAGAATTTTTCATTGCGACTTTGCTGCGTTTTTCTCAGCGGTTTTTCTTCCCTCATTAAATCTATCTTTCCTACAGCGTGTGGATGGGATTAGCCAGAATCTCATTCACTTTGCTGGTACTATAAAACACAATGTTTTTTCTGCTGCGTTTCCGCTGCAGAAAAAATGCTGTGTTTTCACAACATGGGGCCTTAGCCTTAAAGATGCAACCTATTTTGGGCCTAGGGATGCAGCAGTTTCATGGGCCTTATAGATGCAAAATAACTTTTTAATTTTCCTATTGACATAGGAGGGCTTGTTTTTTAGTAGAAAGAGTTCACATCTGTGCTTTGCTTTCCATTCTTTGGGTCCGCTTGGGGACCCAAAAAATGGAAACCCAATCCACTTAAAAAGCAGTTACCCATGGAAACTATAGACTATAATGGGGTCCACTGGGTTTCCACCTGATTACCGTCTGAAAAAGGGGGAGAGAAAAGTCCTGCTTGCATTTTTATAGCAGAATGGGGAACAGAATGCCCGAGCACTCACCGAGCACAGATGTGAACCTAGCCTTATACTAATTTTTTGGGGGTGGCTGGGGTGGATGAAAACATTTTTTTTGAAGGGTACAGTTATATATCTGATATTTTCTCTTTTCCTGATAAAGACTTACCTTCTTTTACATACAGAAATGTAACACACTGCATCAAGAATGTTAAGAGAGTAAAAGTGTTTAAGTTTGACGATGGTCTTTGCTATAAGCATTCAGTGAGGTTTCAGAATCGCACAACCAAAGCACGAACACTTACAATTCAGTGTCCAAACCTAGACAACTATGGCGATTACTGGAACATACAAGTGATGTGGTTTAAGGTACTTATATTATTTCTTTCTTTATTTAATTAATTACAACTTACTTGCAAACCGCAAGCCAGCAACACATGCATCACTATCTAAACAAGCTAAAGATTTACATTAACTTCTCATTGAGATTGATATTGCTGTATAGGGCAAGAACCTTGTGCATTAAAGGGAAAAGCAGTCATCACTGTGCAAAATATTTTTTTGTCTGTAAGTAACACAGCTGGTGCTTTCACTTATTAACTGTGTGGTCTTTCAGGTAACGATATACCTTGTAAAAAGGGAAAGCTGATTATCAGTCCTTAGTTACTTAAATGGACCCTGTCAGATCCGTTTGGGAGACTAAACCACCCACAGGTCTTTATGGACTGGGGGTTTAGTGTCCCAAACCATAAAGCCATTTATGACTTATCTCTGGTGATGTACACTCTGGATTCACTGCGTATGCGCCCAATGTCTGGGCCATGTGCACTGTAGCTGAGGTGTATTCCTCTGGCTTCACTTAAGAACTGTGCGGGTGCGGAGAGTACAGCCACAAGGTGAGTATAAAGGTTTTTCATTTTTAGAGTGGACCCGGATGGCTTTATAGGGTGATTTGGGACACTAAAGCTCTGGTCCATATGGACATGTGGGTGGTTTAGTGCCCCAAATTACCCTGACAGTTTCCCATTAAGTAAAAACATCAGTGACTGCTGCACTGACGCTGGTACCTCATGTTTCATCACTGTCATGGTGTTTGACCAGTTAAGGAACTTCTCTACACATGATGCTGTTGCTGCCCTTGCTCTTCTTAGATAAGTCAACAACATTTCTCAAGGAAGATAACTAGAGACGTCTGCTGGTTGTGCACTGCTGGCACCAAACATTTTTAGAAGTCAATGGCCCATCCTTAAAACAGTGAGCACTGAACAAAATAGCACAATAGATCTACTGTATCTATCTATCTATCTATCTATCTATCTATCTATCTATCTATCTATCATCTTCAGCTCCTTCTGAAGACTGCACTTTTTAAGGCTGAAATATCTGGACCTACTGAGGTTTTACTGAAGTGAGCATAGATCATAACCCTTGTATACTCAAAAAATTAAAACCACCTGTTTCCATGGTTTGAGTTTTTATGGGTATAGAAAACCTTTCCTGCTTCAACTACCATTGACCATGAAAATATTGCTTTAGGGAAAGATGAAATGTTTGATCTTCTGATTTTTTTTGTCCACTGAATAACTTATTTTTGTGCACAGGAATGTCAGCCTTTGGACCTGGATAGTAAACGCTACATAACGTCACCTAAATCCTTGACTATAAAAAGTTCATCTAGACAAGATAGTGGGAATTATACTTGTAAAGTGCCGTTTACTCATAATGGTGTAACATATAACATCTCCCGTACAATTGAGTACACTATTTTAGGTAACTATGGCAATGAATGTAATTATAATAGATGTTTAATACAGTAAAAATGTGCTACACATGGGATTTGGATGCATTCATCAAATCACAGCTAAAACATAAAGAATCAATGAAGAATAGCTTCCATACTATATCTTAAATTCTCCAGTTTACTAACATGGGATGTATGATATAAGTACTGCAAATTATAGATGTTTTCTGCCGTGTGATTTTTTATTTTTTTTTTTTACATTAGGCATAAGCAATGTTCACATCGAGGTATATCAGCAGGTTCAGTATATGCACTAGGAAATCTAATCGTGAATATAGTTTTTTTATGTTATTGTATACTGACTGTGGTTTATGTTACCATATACACCGCAGTCCAAATTATTATGCAAATCAGATTTAAGTGTCATAAAGATAACATTTTTTGTTTTTCAGTTAAACTCATGGATGGTATTGTGTCTCAGGGCTCAAACACCTGTGATAATTAGATTGCCAGATGAGCCCAATCAGTGGTGTAACTAAAGTCTTGTGGGCCCCGGTGCAAGCTTTTGTCCGGGGCCCCCTACCTCATCCCTACAGCAAATTCTTGATAGTGATGGTTACGGGTGCTAAGGAGATTAATCAACCTTAGTGTGGTCAAGGTAATCTGTGGGTCTCCTTGGCTTATGGGCCAGATGGAAGCTGCAATCTCAATACTGATGCCAGTGCTTATGGACCCCCTAAGGCACCGTCTGCTCCTCCTCAAGTTACACGCCTGAGCCCAATTAAAGGAAACCTACTTAAGGCTAAGGCCCCACGTAGCGAAAACACATTGTATTTTTAGTGTTTTTCTTTGCGATTTTGCAGAGTTTTACTCTATGGACTTTCTGCCTCTATTATACCTATATGGAAAACGCCAGTGTTTCCACAGGTATAATTGACATGCTGCGATTTTCCAAATTGCAAACATTTTTTGAAAAAACAGCTTTTCTGCTGCTGATTTCTTTTCTGCAATGTGTGGATGGGATCAGCCAGAATCCCATCCACTTTGCAGGTACTATAAAATTCAGCATTTTTGCTGCAGTGTTTCTGCTGCAGCTTAAACGCTGCATTTTTGCAACATGGGGCCCCACATTGTGGAAACACAGCTTTTTTTGTTGCAGATTTTGCTGCGTGTTTTTGAGCCAAAGTCAGGAACGGTTTGAGTAGAAGGGAGAAATATAAGAGCTTCCTAGACATTTCCAATTCCTTCTGTAGCCACTACTAGGTTTGGCTCAATAAAAATGCTGCAAAATCTGCAACAAAAAAAGCTGTGTTTCTGCAATGTGGGGCTTTAGCCTAAGAAAGACATTCCACATTAATAAGCAGGCCACAGGCTTCAAGCAATATGGGAAAGAAAAGGGATCTCTCTTCTGCTGAAAGGCGTCAAATAGTGCAATTCCTTGGGCAAGGTATGAAAACATTAGATACTTCATGAAAACCTACGCATGATCATTGTATTGTGAAGAGATTTGTGGCTGACTCAGAGCACAGACAGGTTCCTGCAGATAAGGGCATAATGAGGAAAGTTTCTTCAAGACAAATTCATCGGATTAAGAAAGAAGCCACTAAAATACCATTACAAAGCAGTAAACAGGTATTTGAAGTTACTGGTGCCCCTGGAGTCCCAGGAACCTCTAGTTGTAGGATCCTCCAGAAGCTTGCAGTTGTGCATAAACGTAATTTTCAGCCACCTGTAAACAGTGCTCACAAGCAGAAATGGTTGCAGTGGGCCCAGACACACATGAAGACTAATTTTTAAACATTCGTGTTTACTGATGAGTGCTGTTTAACCCTGAATGGTTCAGATGGATGAAATAGTGGTTGGTTGGTGGATAGCCATCATGTACCAACAAGGCTGGAATGATGAGGAGAGAGCTGGTAGGCCCCCTTAAGGTCCCTAAAGGTGTGACAATGTCCTCTGCAAAATATATAGAGTTTCTGACTGACCACTTTTTTCCATGAAGAATCGTGACTTCCGAAGCAAAATTACCTTCATGAATGACAATGCACCATCTCGTGCAGCACAGAATACCTCTGAGTCATTGGCTGCTATGGGCATAAAAGGAGAGAACTCATGGTGTGGCCACCATCCTCTCCTGACCCTAAACCTATTGAAAACCTCTAGAGTATCCTCAAGCAAAGGATTTATGAGGGTGGGAGGCAGTTCACATCAAAACAGCAGCTCTGGGAGGATATTCTCACATCCTGCCAAGTAATTCAAGCAGAAATTATACAAAAACTCACAAGTTCAAAGGATGCATTGTGAAGAATTGTGATGGTGATATCAAAGGAGAGGTCCTATGTTAATATGTAAATTGATCTGTTAAGATGTTTTTATAGAAATAGCTTTTGATTTCAGTAAATGTGACGTCTTAATGCTGCAAATTCAACAAATGACCATTTTCATTTCTTTACAACCTATAAAATGCTTAGAAACTCTGTTGTGCATAATAATTTGGAGCAGTGGACTTTGATTTTTTATCAGTGGGACGTTTGTCCAGTAAAATTTGACTTATTTTCTAACGGTGAAAGATTTGAACATTATACTGCCTGTCATTTGCATCCACCAGAGAAAAATATAATTTGTATAATAACTTGGTAAGCTGTGTACAGGCAGGGGGAATGTTGTAGTATACAGGCTGTGGTATTGTTTGTTATACTACCAATACTTGTTTTTATACTTTATTCTACAGTTGTATCAAACAAAACTGAACCTGTTATTATATTCCCAACAAATAACATCATAGATGTGGAATTAGGTGAGTTATGCTTTGCATTAAAAATAAAATTCAGTTATGTTGCCTAGACCTCATGCACATGTTCTTATTGTGTTACAGCTGTGCTAAAAAGTTTACATACCTTGGCAGATTTTTTGGGTTTTTTTGGCCTTTTTTCAGAGAATATGAATGATAACACAAAAACTTTTTCTCCACTCATGGTTAGTGGTTGGCTGAAGCCATTTATTGTCAAACTTCTGTGTTTTCTCTTTTTAAATCATAATAATAACGAAAATCATCAAAATGACCCTGTTCAAAAGTTCACATACCCCAGTTCTTAATACCGTGTATTGCCCCCTCTAACATTAATGACAGCTTGAAGTCTTTTGTGGGAGTTGTGGATGAGGCTCTTTATTTTCTCAGATGGTAAAACTGCCCATTCTTCTTGGCAAAAAGTCTCCAGTTCCTGTAAATTCCTGGGCTGTCTTGCATGTACTGCGCGCTTGAGATCTCCCCAGAGTGTCTCAATGATATTGAGGTCAGGAGACTGAGATGGCCACTCCAGAACCTTCACTTTCTTCTACTGTAGCCAACGACAGGTCGACTTGGCCTTGTGTTTTGGATCATTGTCATGTTGGAACGTCCAAGTACGTCCCATGCGCAGCTTCCTGGCTGATGAGTGCAAATTTGCCTCCAGTATTTGCTGATAACGTGCTGCATTCATCTTTCCTTCAACTTTGACCAAGTTTCCTGTGCCTTTGAAGCTCACACATCCCCACATCATCAGTGATCCACCTCCTTGCTTTACAGTAGGAATGGTGTTCCTTTCATCATAGGCCTTGTTGACACCTCTCCAAATGTAACGTTTATGGTTGTGGCAGTGGCGTAACTAGGAATGGCTGGGCCCCAAGGCGAACATTTGACATTGCCCCCCCCCCCCGAACCGCCGCTCTCAACACCCCCCCCCTCCCCCGCACAAACCACATTCCTGCACACACTATTATGCCCCATAGTGGCCCCTGCACACAGTATTATGCCCCACAGTGGCCCCTGCACACATTACTATGCCCCACAGTGGCCCCTGCACACAGTATTATGCATCATAGTGTCCCCTGCACACGGTATTATTCCCCAATAGTGGCCCCTGCACGCGGTATTATGCCCCATAGTGGCCCCTACACATGGTATTATGCCCCACAGTGGCCCCTGCACATGGTATTATGCCCCACAGTTGCCCCTGCACACAGTATTATGCAGCATAGTGGCCCCTGCACACAGTATTATGCCCCATAGTGACCCCTGCACACAGTATTATGCATCATAGTGGCCCCTGCACACAGTATTATGTATCTTAGTGTCCCCTGCACACAGTATTATGCAGCATAGTGGCCCCTGCACACAGTATTATGCCCCATAGTGGCCCCTGCACAAGGTATTATTCCCCATAGTGGCCCCTGCACACAGTATTATGCCCCATAGTGACCCCTGCACACAGTATTATGCCCCATAGTGGCCCCTGCACACATAATTATTCCCCATAGTGGCCCCTGCACACAGTATTATGCCCCATAGTGGCCCCTGCACACAGTATTATGCCCCATAGTGGCCCCTGCACAGTATTATGCCCCATAGTGACCCCTGCACACATAATTATTCCCCATAGTGGCCCCTGCACACAGTATTATGCCCCATAGTGGCCCCTACACATGGTATTATGCCCCACAGTGGCCCCTGCACATGGTATTATGCCCCACAGTTGCCCCTGCACACAGTATTATGCAGCATAGTGGCCCCTGCACACAGTATTATGCCCCATAGTGACCCCTGCACACAGTATTATGCATCATAGTGGCCCCTGCACACAGTATTATGTATCTTAGTGTCCCCCTGCACACAGTATTATGCAGCATAGTGGCCCCTGCACACAGTATTATGCCCCATAGTGGCCCCTGCACAAGGTATTATTCCCCATAGTGGCCCCTGCACACAGTATTATGCCCCATAGTGACCCCTGCACACAGTATTATGCCCCATAGTGGCCCCTGCACACATAATTATTCCCCATAGTGGCCCCTGCACACAGTATTATGCCCCATAGTGGCCCCTGCACACAGTATTATGCCCCATAGTGGCCCCTGCACAGTATTATGCCCCATAGTGACCCCTGCACACATAATTATTCCCCATAGTGGCCCCTGCACACAGTATTATGCCCCATAGTGGCCCCTGCACACATAATTATTCCCCATAGTGGCCCCTGCACACATAATTATTCCCCATAGTGGCCCCTGCACACAGTATTATGCCCCATAGTGGCCCCTGCACACAGTATTATGCCCCATAGTGGTCCCTGCACACGGTATTATGCCCCATAGTGGCCCCTGCACAGTATTATGCCCCATAGTGAACCCTGCACACAGTATTATGCATCATAGTGTCCCCTGCACACGGTATTATTCCCCAATAGTGGCCCCTGCACACGGTATTATGCCCCACAGTGGCCCCTGCACATGGTATTATGACCCACAGTGGCCCCTGCACACAGTATTATGCCCCATAGTGACCCCTGCACACATAATTATTCCCCATAGTGGCCCCTGCACACAGTAGTATGCCCCATAGTGGCCCCTGCACACAGTATTATGCATCATAGTGTCCCCTGCACACAGTATTATGCAGCATAGTGGCCCCTGCACACGGTATTATTCCCCATAGTGGCCCCTGCACACAGTATTATGCCCCATAGTGACCCCTGCACACAGTATTATGCCCCATAGTGGCCACACTGATAGTTTTCAGAGAGTCCTATATTTCAGCTGTTGTTGCATGGGTTTTTCTTTGCATCCCGAACAATTTTCCGGGCAGTTGTGGACGAAATTTTGGTTGGACTACCTGACTGTGGTTTGGTTTTTCCAGAGCCCCTGAGTTATCATTTGTTAATCACAGTTTGAACACTGCTGACTGCCATTATCAATTCCTTGGATATCTTTTTGTATCCCTTTCCTTTTTTTTTACAGTTCAACTACCTTTTCCCGTAGATTCGTGGACAATTCTTTTGCTTCCCCATGACTCACAATCCAGAAAAGTCAGTGGCTGGAGGAAAGATGCAACTGTCTGTCTGGATCCCAGAAACTCCTTCAGCTTTTATGCACACACACTGATTACAAGCAAACAGGTCACAGGTGAGGATGTTACCTTTAGTAGCCATTCAAACTCCTTTGTGTCAACTTCTGGGCATTTTATCAGGCCAAAATCACCAGGGTATGTGAACTTTTGAACAGGGTCATTTTGATGTTTTTTGTTGTCATTATGATTTAAAAAGAGAAAACACAGAAGTTTGACAATAAATGGCTTCAACCAACCACTAACCATGAGTAGAGAAAAAGTTTTCTAAAAAAAAGGCCAAAAAAACAAAAAATCTGCCGGGGTATGTAAACTTTTTAGCACAACTGTATAAGCCATAATAGTACTCTCACAGTACAATATATGCAGATTGGGCTTTGAAAACAACATCCACATGTTGCAGAAACTTCAGCATACTGTAGATTATCAATTCAATGTTCCATGTTACAGTATAGAGCAGTGATGGTGAACCTATAACACGCGTGTCAAAGGTAACATGCCAAGACATTTTGAGTGACACACATTGTCCGAAGTGGCAGCCGCAGGGGTGCACCTTCCGTGAGGCGACCTGAGGCAATGGCCTCAGGCGGCGCCTTATGGAATAATTTGGGGGGATAATTTTTTTTTTAATCGGCAGCTTCTTATTGTGTTTATGCAATAAGCAGCTGACGATAATTTTTACTCACCATTCCACGTTCTTGTTCTGGCTGCCTTCCGCTGCCTCCTCTAGGCGGCGCTACACTTATGTCATGGTGCTGAAGAACACTTGGACACTACGTACAGTGTCCTGGCGTTCTTCTGCGTCAGCTACAGCGCACCCTGGAGGCTTCAGTGGAGGGTGGCCAGGACTGAAGCATAGACAGGTGAGTAAAAATTATCGGCCTCTACTGTGTGTGGGGGGGGGGGGGGAAAGGGGGTTATATACTGCAGGTGGGCTTTAAAAAGGGAGTCCTATACTGTGTAGGGGGTATAAAAGGTGGTCATATACTGTGTGGGGGCCATAAAAAGAGGAATTGTATGCTGTGTGGGTGGTAAAAAAAAAGGGGTCAGATACTATGTGGAGGCCATAAAAAAATGTGATACGGCACATGAGTTAAGCTAGGTTTTTTTTACGAATTTTGACATACCGAGCTCAAAAGGTTAGCCATCACTGGTATAGAGGCTATGGTATGTTATAAAATAATATACAGGTGACAGAATGTTATAATATCCAAGCTTGTGGTGCCTGTTATAAAATACAGTCAGAGGGAATGTAATAATAATAACTTTATTTATATAGCGCCAACATATTCTGAAGCACTTTACAAATCAGAGGGTACATGAACAGACAATACGAGACATTACAATGTGACAAAAAAAATAACATATCAAGCAATAATAGTGAGGGCCCTGCTTGCGAGAACCTAAAATCTGTGAGGAAATAGGGAGACACAAGAGGTAAGGGGGCTTGTTTGGTGCAATGGTCCTGCCATCTTTTAAAGGGAGTCTATCATTGCCCAAACATTTTTTAACTGAAGTCACATTGGTATAGCCTTTATAAAGGCTATTCTACTCATACCTTTATTTGTCTTCTCCTTGCTGCTGTTTTTGCAAAAAAAAAAAAAACGTTTTACACCCATATGCTCATGGATCACAGCGTTCCCCCGTGCTCCGAGCACACCATCGTCATTCTCAGTTCGCCGCCTCCAGTGCTTCTTATTCTTGCCACCCGCATCTTCTGCTCTTTCTCTTCGCTGCATAAGCAGCCAACACTGTGTTCATCGGGATCGTAGGTCCCACACATGCACTGTCAGCTCTGCCACTTTGGGTTCTGGCAGAGCCGACAGCGCATGCTCCGTCGACCATTTTTCAGGTTGTATGATAAACTTGCCTAAAAAGATGTCTTTAGGACATGTTTGAAGCTGCCATAGTTGGGTATTCATCTAATTGCCTGGGGTAGAGCATTCTAGAGCACAGATGCATCTCAAGAAAAGTCTCGGAGATGGGAACAGGATGTTCACATAACAGAGGATAAAAGTCTAAGGTCATTAGCAGACCGGGGAAGGACAGTTAAGGTTGTAGACAGTGACGAGGGGAGGAAATGTAGGCAGATGCTCTATGAAGGGATTTGTGGGTGAGTGTGATATGTTTATATTGTATTCTGTGGTGGATGACTGGCACAAGGTAGATGCAGCTGTGTACCGGATTGACAGAATAATGAGTCTGGCGGCTACATTCAGGTGAGAGAGTTTAGTAAGTGAAAGACCAATTAGTAGAGTCTCGTATGATTAGAGAATTGCAATAGTAAAGATAAGAGTGAATCAGAGGAACAATGAGGGGTTTTGTTGTTTCCACAGTGAGAAAAGGAGATCACAGACAGAAATGGAGATATCAGGGTTAAATTGGTTAGTAGATGAAGGGAACACAAGAAGTTCAGTTGAACTTGAAAGATTCAGCTTCAGACAAAGAAGACATGATGTTAGAGACAGGAGAAAGGCAGTCACTGGTGTTCTGTAGTAGAGCAGGGGTGATGTCACAGGATGAGGTTTATAGCTGGGTGTCATCAGCATAAAGATGCTATTGAAAGCATGCTGATGGTTTGTCCAATAGGGGCTGTGTAGAGAGAGAAGATGAGGTAGCCTTGGATTGAGTCCTGAGGAACCCCAACCGCAAGGGGCAGAGGAGAAGAAATAGCACCAGCGAATGATACACTAAATGAGCGGTCAGAATGATAGGAAGAAAACTAAGAGAGGGCGGTGTGAAAGATCCTCAGTGCGCCAAACCGCTTTGGCTCACCCCTGAGTCCTCTTTCATATAAAAACCACACTCACCGCCAGTGAGTGCCGGGTTCACCAGATAAATACAAGACAAGCCTTCTAAATTTTATATATTTATTAACCCCTAAATGGGTCGGTATTAAAATCTAACATATACAGTTCAGAACAGATATGCAGATATATGCAAGCATTAACAGTTACTAGTTACAAGATACAGTACAAATAAAATAAAAGGGATAAAGGTGAAATAATTACTTTACCACACATATCCTGGATGTGGCTCTATAGTCCAACACTCACACATAGCATGTGGAGATCACCAGTGGAGGCTTTTCAGCATGTGGCATCAACAACAGTAATCCAGCCTGCATGCTCTTTACACAGTCTCTCAGCATTAGTCCAGTAGTCTCATCACAAAAATCTCCTCATGGTCTGTCTGTAACAACTCTGTAGTCTGTGATGGTCTCAGCCCAATCTCCATAGCATAATCTCCATAGCATCAACTCCTTAGCATCCTCTCCTCCCACTGACTCTTACCTCATCTTTTATACCCTTTATGCCACCTCCCAGAAGGAGGTCACCGGCGGCAGCACGTCTGATGAGTTAATGCAATCAAGTCCAGACCCTTTGTATGTAGATGAGACCAAATGGAATGATACAATATTATCAGGCATATCTGATCTAACAGCCCAGGCTGGAACAATGCCCTATTGTTTCAGTGTTGCCACTACTGCCAATATACACCTATGCTTATAGCTGCGCACAGTATGAATAAATGGAACTAGAGAGAAATACGCTACCCAGAGACCAAAATATAGCTTTGAGTTTTAGCCATATTTAAGCAGAATCATCACAGGCGGTATCCCTGAGGCCAATAGAGTGGAGCATAGTGAGGAGGAATTTGTGGTCTACAGTGTCAAATGTTGCTGAGAGATCCAGAAGAATAAGATTGTTGGAGACTTTTGTAAAGGCCGTTTCTGTAGACTGTACAGAGTGCAAAAACCTGATTGTAAAGGGTCCGGAAGAGAGCTAGCAGAGAGATAGCAGATTAGGCAGGAATAGACAGAGCATTCCAGGAGTTTAGAGATGAAGTGGAGGTTAGAGATGGGTCGGTAGTTAGCAGCAAAGGATGGGTCAAGGGAGTGTTTTTTCAGTAGAGGGGTTATGACAGCATGTTTGAAAGAAGAGGGAAAGATTACAGAATTATTTATTCATTCTGTACAAATTCTCCCAAAATATTTATATATATATATATATATATATATATATATATATATATATAGTTGTGCTAAAAAGTTTACATACCCCGGCAGATTTTTTGGTTTTTTTGGCCTTTTTTCACGGAATATGAATGATAACACACAAACTTTTTCTCCACTCGTGGTTAGTGGTTGGTTGAAGCCATTTATTACACCATGTAACAATTTTCAAAAAAATATTTGTTCCCAGTTGTTAAGTGTGTTTTCCTGATTGTTTGTACCTTAAATGAATAGAAAAAAGTTATTATTCCCTGTAAACTTTGCTTTTGTGGTCAGCACAATGATATTTTGAAATTGATCTATTTTTAAGGATATTCGCAATATTTCAAGATACTTAAGAAGCTTCTGGAATTGTGAGAACTATCAAGAAGTTTCTAGAACTGCCCAGAATTATCTAGAACTTTCTGGGACTGTACAGAATTTTAGGTAGCTGTATAACTACAGTTATATAGGGCCACTATAGCCCTTCCTGAGAGACGGAGAGACAGGATCTAATTGATTGGGATTGCATAGTAAGTGGGCAATGGCCATCACAGACAAGGGGAATTGACCTAGACAGACAGGTGTGAATTCAATATCTATTCAGATTCTGAGAACGACAGTATTCACACTTCACCTCACACCCATTACAGGAGGAGCTTAGGAATGTAAATGTATATATTGTGTGTTACTCTGGTACCGGGTGATCAATCTTGCTCTGCTGAATCCTCAGTACACTCTTGAACTTTAATACTGCATGGAATAAAGACCATTTTTATCAAGTTTGGAGAGACATCCTTTTTCCTTACAGTTCACAGCAACTTAGTCAATTTAGATGACATCAAGAGGTTGCATACATCCAGCAGACGCATTTTGCTACGTATGTGGCCAGTTTATAAAGACAAGAGCGAAAAAGTACTCTGTGGAAGCATCTGCTAAGATGTGTGAGGCCTACAAAGCATGCTTCGGCATGCCTGTTGGTGACCAAGAAAAACTTGGGCTCTTCATTTCACATGTGAGCACTGCAAGAAAACTCTTGAAGGTAAGTGGATAAATGCTACTCTCTTAAATAGCAGATTAACTGTGTTAATATTGCAAATATCACTAGTCATTAGTGTGAAATAGGCCTAAATCAAATTCTCAATCCAAATATTATTTTGTTTGCTTATAGGTTGGTACAAGGGAGAGAAGAGAGCCATGCATTTTGCTATCCCAAGAATTTGGCGTGAACCGACTGATCACGCAACAAATTGCTACTTCTGCATGGTGGAGCTTTCCAAACGTCGCACTGGCAAAAATGCACCGCCTGTAACGTATCCTGACATTCCATCATCTATTGCCCCAGTACCACACTGCCCTGAACTTCCTGTACCAACACCTCCAGACAGAGCTACACCACCTTCAAAAGAAAGCAGCAGGTCAGACATCGTGGAAGACGTTGAAGATCACGATTTCTCTTCATATGCAGATGAGGAGCGGAAGCCATACTACCCTAACCAAAAAGACCTCAACGATCTGATCAGAGACCTTGGTCTCACCAAGTCCAATGCTGAGCATCAAGGCTCAAGCAATGGAACTTATTAGATGAAAGCGTCCAAGTCACAGATCAGAGGAAGCGTCATCAAGTTTTTTCCATCTTCTTCAGTCATCAAGATGGACTGTGCTTCTGCAACAATGTGGCCGGTCTATTCGAGGCTATAGGTATCACCTTTAACCCGAATGAGTGGCGCCTCTTCATAGACAGCTCATGCAAGAGCCTCAAAGCCGTGCTGCTTCACAATGGAACAAGTATCCGTCTCTTCCTGTAGCTCACTCGGTGCACCTGAAAGAGGAATACACCAGTGTCAAGATGTTGCTAGGTGCCTTGAAGTATGAGGAGTATGGCTGGTAAGTTATCGGAGATTTCAAAATGGTGTCATTCCTGATGGGCCTCCAAGGTGGTTTTACTAAGTATCCTTGCTTTATTTGCCTTTGGGACAGCCGGGATACTGAAGCGCACTACCACAGGCGGGACTGGCCTCAGCGGACAGAGTTCACTGTGGGGAAGAACAATGTAAAGTGGGAGCCACTGGTGGACCCACGCAAGGTGCTGATGCCACCACTACACATCAAGTTGGGGCTCATAAAACAATTTGTCAGGGCTCTAGATAAGGAGTCGAGAGCTTTCAATTACCTCCAAGATATTTTACCTAAGCTGTCTGAAGCAAAGATCAAAGCTGGTGTCTTCGTCGGACCACAAATCAAGAAGATCATAGAGTGCAGTGAATTTCCCAAGAAGCTGAATAGGAAGGAGAGAGCAGCTTGGAACAGTTTTGTCGTAGTGGTTCGCGGCTTCCTAGGCAATCATAAAGATGAAAACTATGTACAACTGGTTCAGACTCTGATAATGAACTATGCTGCAATGGGCTGCAGGATGTCACTCAAAATCCATATCCTTGATGCTCATCTTGATAAGTTCAAAGAGAACATGGGAGCTTATTCAGAGGAGCAAGGCGAGCGCTTTCACCAGGACATTATGAACTTTGAACGCCGTTACCAAGGACAATATAACGAAAACATGATGGCCGACTATATTTGGGGATTGATTCGTGAAACTGATTTGCAGTATAGTCGTAAATCTCGGAAAACCGCACACTTCTGAACAGTTTTTGGTAATCTGTGTAAATTTGCAATGCATATAGTGTTCTTAGTCTGACTGTATAAATGAGAAGATGCAAAATCGTCTGTTTCTATAGTAAAAATGCATAATTTTCGTTGCCGCGGTCACAAAAGCGAAGTTTATGATGAATGTAAGCAATTTTTAATTTGTCTTAGACATAAGCAATTGGAATATAACATTTAAAAGCTGGGAACAAAATTTGTGTTACATTATCAAACTTCTATGTTATCTTTTTTTTAAATCATAATGACAACAAAAAACATCAAAATGACCCTGTTCAAAAGTTCACATACCCTGGTGATTTTGGTCTGATAGCATGCCCAGAAGTTGACACAAAAGGGTTTGAATGGCTACTAAAGGTAACATCCTCACCTGTGACCTGTTTGCTTGTAATCAGTGTGTGTGCATAAAAGCTGAGTAAGTTTCTGGGATCCAGACAGACAGTTGCATCTTTCCTCCAGTCACTGACATTTCTGCATTGTGAGTCATGGGGAAAGCAAAAGAATTTTCCACTGATCTACGGGAAAAGGTAGTTGAATTGTATAAAACAGGAAAGGGATACAAAAAGATATCCAAGGAATTGATAATGCCAGTCAGCAGTGTTCAAACTGTGATTAACAAATGGAAACTCAGGGGCTCTGGAAAAATCAAACCACGGTCAGGTAGACCAACCAAAATTTCAGCCACAACTGCTCGGAAAACTGTTCGGGATGCAAAGAAAAACCCACACATAACATCAGCTGAAATACAGGACTCTCTGAAAACTATCAGTGTGGCTGTTTCAAGATGCACAATAAGGAGGCACTTGAAGAAAAATGGGCTGCATGGTCGAGTTGCCAGAAGAAAGACATTACTGCACAAATGCCCCAAAGAATCTTGCCTTCAATACGCCAAACAGCACAGAGACAAGCCTCAAAACTTCTGGAACAAGGTAATTTGGAGTGATGAGACAAAAAACGAACTTTTTGGCCACAACCATAAAAGTTACATTTAGAGAGGTGTCAACAAGGCCTATGATGAAAGGAACACCATTCCTACTGTAAGGCACGGAGGTGGATCACTGATGATGTGGGGATGTGTGAGCTTCAAAGGCACAGGAAACTTGGTCAAAGTTGAAGGAAAGATGAATGCAGCACGTTATCAGCAAATACTAGAGGCAAATTTGCACTCATCAGCCAGTAAGCTGCACATAGGATATACTTGGACGTTCCAACATGACAACGATCCAAAACACAAGGCCAAGTCGACCTGTCATTGGCTACAGCAGAAGAAAGTGAAGGTTCTGGAGTGGCCATCTCAGTCTCCTGACCTCAATATCATTGAGCCACTTTGGGGAGACCTCAAGCGTGCAGTACATGCAAGACAGCCCAGGAATTTACAGGAACTGGAGACTTTTTGCCAAGAAGAATGGGCAGTTTTACCATCTGAGAAAATAAAGAGCCTCATCCACAACTACCACAAAAGACTTCAAGCTGTCATTGATGTTAGAGAGGGCAATACACGGTATTAAGAACTGGGGTATGTGAACTTTTGAACAGGGTCATTTTGATGTTTTTGGTTGTCATTATGATTTAAAAAGAGAAAACACAGAAGTTTGACAATAAATGGCTTCAACCAACCACTAACCATGAGTGGAGAAAAAGTTTTTGTGTTATTATTCATATTCTCTGAAAAAAGGCCAAAAAACCAAAAAATCTGCTGAGGTATGTAAACTTTTTCGCATAACTGTATGTATGTATGTATATATCTATCTCAGCTAGAATTACCTTATTTAGTTATTCATTTCTATCTGAAAATTCAGGGTCATCTTCCCCCATTTGGGTCATATGATCTAAGGTTGACCCCCTGAGAATAACATGGCTTTCTGTTCTCTCAAGGGGTCACTATCTCAGAACATACAGACCTTTCTCTATGATTCAAAAAGCATGGATTGTGCCACACAGACTGTCCACCGCCGAGGGCGGGCAATATCACTGGCTACTGCTGATATAAGACAGCTTGTGTCGCACACCTATAATGGAGGAGATCCAATGAAGCCTCCCTTACTGTATATTTTTGATCTATTCGTTTATTTGAGAGAGTATGTAAATAAAAGGATAATTTCACTGTCCCCCAGTAGCAGTGATAGTACAATCTTCTAGATGACCATGTGATGCTTTGCTGAGACATCATGGGATTGATAGCAGAGCACAGAGAAAGAGAAATATAAAAGTCAAGATGGAGACTGATCAGGAGTGAGGAGAAACTGGATTGTAGAGATATGAGGGCAGGATACATGAAAGAAGCCTGGAGAGTGACACACAATCAGGAGAGGGGTGCAAGGATGGAAAAAAGTGTTTTGCTGGGAGCGAGTCTTTAACTCAGCCTAAAAGTACCTTAAAGGAGTTGTCCGGCATAAACTAAAGCTAAACCCCCTCCCCCCGCCTAACTTCTGATTTACTCCCTTTAAAAAAATGTATATTTACCCATATGCCTGGGGCAGGCACATTTTCTGATTTCCTGGTGACATCCCGTTTTGCTGTTTCCAGAGGCGGGACGTCACCAGTACTCATCATACTCACCAATGCTCACGTCCTCTTCTTCAGAAATAAATGCACAGCTGATAATGAAAAGTGAAAATTGCAATTTTATGCCATTTCAGTGCCCGATATATTGCACCCAGCTTGTGTCAGCAGAGGCACTCAATCCAAAAGCTGTTAAGGGCATATCCTGGGCACGACAGGTTTTGGGGCATTCGTCTCTCATACAAGCTGTGTAAGCCGTGTACCGGGGTGGGCTTCCCAGGATACAGCGAAGTCACAAACAAAGGAAGCGACTCCAAATCAATTTAGTAAAAATACAAGATTTTACTTTGTGTAGTAACACCTATTTACCAGAAAAACACTCTCAACTATTTACATACACTCAGCCAGTAAGCTGAGACCCTGGTGTTATACAGCGCGGTGCCTTCTCATGTGCAGCTGCAATACACTCCAAGCTTTTACCTATCTGCAGGCTGCAACTAACCAGCCGCTTGTTACCTTTTTATCACCCTAGTCACAGGAACAATTCAATGAGTGTGATAGGGGTAACGGTGGTGTAACACAAGAGCTTACAAACTTATCAAAATACCCCTATTCCCCACAAACAAAGTATAACTGAGTAAATATCATAGTAGGTCAGCCTCTAGACTTCCTCAGAAGCTCCTCTCTGGGAGTTACAACTCAACAGAATTCTCTGAGTCCTTCTACCGAATAGGTAGCTAATTCACCAGTAGTGTGGCCTGTGAAGATGAGCATGCCTAACTAGTCTAACTACAGGCCCTTACTCAGTCCCAAGCAATTTGCGCCAAAAATGTAATGCGGTGCATGCACGTTTACTCGTATTACTGATCCAGATTTGTTGGGTACATTTTAGCTTCTTCTCTGGAACCGCTGAAAGCAGGGCTTATCCAAACATGCGGTCTCACTGACAGGGCCACTTCTCAGCTGGTCCTTGATAGCAATCTTCAACTTAGGATGCTGTCTGAACAAACCCTGGAACAGTCTCTGCTTCAGCACACTCTTGTTATATCTCTAATCCTTTAAGTATGTTTTTCCTCTCACTTCAGCCCTTCTTCTTCTCAAAGCTCAGAAGCACACACAGCTAAGATGGCTGCCAGACACACACTGCTGCATCTTGACCTACCTCTGCAGAACAGGGTCTCCACGTTACTACTCCAGGGAATTACAGAATTACAGTCTCTTCTGTTTCTGAGGTAATAGTGACCTCTTGTGGTCAAACAAACAAATGACAGTTTATAAAAAAAAATAAACTTATCTACAGAAACAGTTACATTAATAACATGAGGGCTGTTTCCCCATCTTGCAGCTGGGCACAACATATTGCACACTACAATTACGTATTCTTGGAAAAAACGCCATTTTCTCCTTTCATCCTGAGCTACATATTCATTTCTGGAAAATAAATTAATGCAACACTTGGAAGTTAAAAATGCTCACGGTACCCCTGGAAAAATTCCTTTAGGGATGTAATTTCTAAAATGGGGTCATGTGTCAATGGATTCCACTTAACTGGCATTACACGAGCTCTGCAAAAGTCTCATGGCATCCAAAAATCAAACCGTCTAAATATGTTCCCCAAAAACCAAATAGCCCTTCTGTGCCAGGCTGTGTTCCCAAACAGCAGTTTATACCCACTGTGAGGGAGGTAGCTCGGTAGCAGCCTAGGTACGGGCCCAAACAGTCAGAGACAGTGACACGAAAACTTAGGTGTAACAGGTTTATTAGAAAAAATGGCAACAAAAGAAATAAACCTTCTCTTCAGGAAAACAGGCAAAACAATATCAGCCTTAACATCAGGCACAAAAATAAACAAAACTCCTGCTCGTCTGAGCGGCTACCTAAACAGAACACTGCTTACTAACCTGTGTGGCTGTCTGCCAGCCACACCAGCAACCAGTTTGGCACAGTACCAGTATTTGGAATATCAGGACAGATCAAGACGCCTGTTCTCACTCCCCAGGATCTGCATTCAAGTGCAGACTCTGCAGGTCTATATGGGCCAGTAATGAGCCTCAAGATCTGCACCTGAGCTGGGGCTTACTCAAAAACCCGTGCTGGACCAGCTATATGACAAAACCCGGGGACTGACATACCGTGACTCCAGCACTTGTCCTGTCACTTTCTCACATACCCCCCCCCCTTTGTTCGGACCTGTAGGGGCGGACACCTCTAGCCAACATACAATGGGTCCTGGACAGGGCATCGGCATTCCCCTGCAGCTTGCCTGCTCTGTGTTCCACTGTAAACTTGAAGTTCTGTAAAGTTAGAAACCACCTGGTTACTCTGGCATTTCTCTCTTTGGTGTGGCACATCCAAGTTAAGGTAGAGTGATCAGTGATCAATTTAAAGTGTCGGCCCAGTAGGTAATACCTCAGGGATTCGAGGGCCCACTTAATGGCTAAACACTCCCTTTCCACAATACTGTAATTTTTTTTCTGGTGGTGTAAGTTTCCTACTCAGATAGGTAACCGGGTGCTCTTCACCACCTACCATTTGGGATAACACTGCACCTAACCCCACATCAGAGGCATCAGTCTGAACTATGAATTCTTATGTAAAGTCAGGTGTGACCAAAACCAGCTGCTTGCAGAGAGCTGACTTCAACTCCTGAAAGGCCCCCTCTGCCTCTTCAGTCCACTTAACCATTACGGAGCTAGTTCCCCTAGTCAGGTCTGTCAGCGGGGCTGCAATAGTCGCAAAGTTAGGGATGAACCTACGATAGTACCCTACGATTCCTAAAAAAGCTCTCACCTGCTTTTTATTCAAGGGTCGGGGCCAATTTTGGATGGCCTCTACTTTATTAACCTGTGGTTTTATTACCCCTCGACCTATTATATACCCCAGGTATTTGACTTCTTCCAGACCCAAAGCACATTTTTTTGGGTTGGCGGTTAAACCAGCTGCCCGAAGGGAATTTAGTACGGCCTGGACCTTTGGTAAGTGACTCTCCCAGTCCGTACTAAAGATGACAATGTCATCTAGGTAGGCTGAAGCATACCTTCGATGAGGCTTAAGGACTCTGTCCATCAACCTCTGGAACGTTGCTGGAGCCCCGTGTAAACCAAATAGCATAGTCACATATTGGAACAGGCCGTCTGGGGTGACAAATGCCGTTTTTTCTCTGGCTTCCTTAGTGAGCGGCACCTGCCAGTATCCTTTGGTTAAGTCGAGGGTGGAGAAATATCTGGCATCTCCCAAACTCTCAATTAACTCATCGACTCTGGGCATTGGGTACGCATCAAATTTTGAAACTTCATTAAGCTTACGGAAATCATTACAGAACCTGATGGTACCATCTGGTTTAGGAATCAAAACAATGGGGTTGGACCAGTCACTCTTGGACTCCTCAATGACCCCAAGTGCCAACATATCTTTGACCTCTTCAGATATGGCTTGTCTACGAGCTTCAGGTATCCGGTAAGGTTTTAGATTAACCCGTACCTGCGGCTCGGTGTAAATGTCATGTTTTATCACATTAGTGCATCCAGGTAACTCAGAAAACACATCATTATTTTTCTGTACAAACTCTTTTGATTCCTGCTTCTGTGCCTTAGATAGGGACTCTGATATTTGCACCTTAGGTGAAGCTTTAACAGGAGTCTTTACCCTTTCAGTAGTGACCTGGCCAGGTGTACCCACTACTGTCAATGTTTCCCTGTCCTTCCAGGGTTTTAGTAAATTTATATGGTATATTTGTTCGGGCTTTCTCTTGCCCGGCTGGTATACCTTATAGTTTACTTCTCCCATTCTCTCAACAATCTCATATGGCCCCTGCCACTTGGCTAGAAACTTACTTTCTACGGTGGGGACCAATACCAACGCCCGTTCACCTGGAGTAAAGGTCCTAAGTTTATCCGTTCTGTTATAGACCTGGCTTTGAGCCCTTTGGGCCTGCTCCATATGTTCCTTTACAATGAGCATTACTGCCGTAATTCTGTCCTGCATCAGAGTAATATGTTCAATTACACTCCTGTAAGGAGTCTGCTCCTGCTCCCAGGTTTCCCTAGCTATGTCTAGGAGACCACGTGGGTGTCTGCCATACACCAACTCAAACGGAGAAAAACCTGTGGAGGACTGGGGCACCTCCCGGATTGCAAACATTAGACAGGGCATTAGGCAATCCCAATCTTTGCCATCCTTGCTAACCACCCTCTTTAACATGCCCTTATGGGTTTTATTGAACCTCTCCACTAGGCCATCTGTCTGGGGGTGATATACCGAGGTTCTCAGGTATTTGATTTTCAAAAGTTTACACATTTCTCTCATTACCTTGGACATAAAGGGAGTCCCTTGGTCAGTTAGGATCTCCTTGGGTATACCTGTCCGAGAAAACATCTCAAAAAGCTCCTTGGCAATTAGCTTAGCCGAAGTATGTCTTAAAGGCACGACTTCAGGGTATCGGGTAGCATAATCTAACACCACTAGAATATACTGATGCCCCCTAGCAGACTTTACAACAGGTCCTACCAAGTCCAGGGCTATCCTTTCAAAGGGTACCTCGATAATGGGTAGGGGTACCAAAGGACTCTTAAAATGTGACACAGGAGCGGTTAGTTGACACTCTGGGCAGGAGTTACAATATTCTTGAATGTGCTTATCAACCCCTGGCCAATAGAAACGCTGAAGAAGGCGCTCTTTGGTCTTTCCGTACCCCAGGTGTCCTCCTAACACATGTTTATGGGCCAAATCTAGAGCTACTCTTTGATAGGGCCGGGGCACCACCAATTGTTCGACAATTTCTCCCCTCACCTGGTTTACCCTATACAGGAGGTCCTGATTCATAGACATATAGGGGAACTCCTTGTCAGCCCCCGGATACTGAGGTTCACCATTTATCACCTTGACATTTTCCCGAGCATGAGACAGATTAGGGTCTCTAATTTGAGCAGTCCCAAATTTCTCACGGGTCACCTCAAGTTCAGGCATCTCGGGAACCTCCTCCTGGCCTTCAGAATCACCAGCTAACACAGACAGGGGAAATACACTACCATCTTGGGTCACCCCTACAGCTGGTGTTTCTCTGTCAGGATCAAAGGGTTCAGGGTTAACCTCAGACAGGACATCACCAGTCTTACCATTTTTAGGACATGGCAAACCCTGCTTTTTCCACATAGCCCAAAACAACGGAAAATCCCTCCCTGTGATCACGCTATGGAACAGGGACTTAACCACACCCACTTTGTGAGAGACGGTGCCAGAGGCAGTGTGTATGGTAACCTCTGCAATAGGGTACTCTCTAGTTTCCCCATGTATACACAAGACCCCAACAGTTTGTTCACCGCACAGTGCAGGGTCGACCAGTTCATGGTGCACGAGGGTTACCAGGCTCCCAGAGTCCAGGAGAGCCAGTACAGCACGCTCAGCTATAGTCTCCGTGCACATCTGTGGTTCTGTTGCGGTTTCTGCGGTACAAGCAGGTTGAGCAAACAGGGAAATACGCCTGGAGCTGTTGCAGTCCATAGGCTCAGTCATCAGGGGACAGTACGCAGCGACATGACCTAACTCCTGGCACTGCCAACATCTGAGACGGTATGGGTCTCTATTTTGAGACCTGGGCCTAGAGTCCATAGTCCCTGCTGCCTGTTCCCCCTCTGAGCCTCCTCCCCTCACGACCTTCCTCACCCCCGAAGTAAGTGGTACGGTCTTACTCGTCTTGGGGTTACCCGGTCTGGGAGACGACTGTCGTAGCTCATCAGTGGCTTGGTATCGTTCCACCAAACCTACTAGTTGATCAGCTGTGGTAGGTCCCGCTTGTCCGACCCAGAGCTGGATCTGAGGCGGCAGCGATCTGGTGTATTTGTCGAGCACCACTTTTTCCACTATTTGTGCTTCCTCAGGCTGAAGCCACTTTTTCACGAGACTTATCAGGTCAAACATCTGAGATCGGGGTGGAAGACTCTCAGAGAAAGTCCAGTGGTGCACTCGCCCAGCACGTACATGCGTGTTTACTCCGAGACGTGCTAGGATCTCACCTTTCAGCTTGGAGTAGTCCTCAGCCTCCTGTTCAGACAGGTCATAGTAGGCCTTCTGAGGCTCTCCGGTGAGAAAGGGCGCCACAACATTGGCCCACTGATCCTTCGGCAACTTCTCCCGCTCAGCCACCCGCTCAAAGACTTGAAGATAGGCCTCCACGTCGTCTGAGGATGTCATCTTTTGTAGGGAAGTCCGCACGGCGGCTCGAGGAGCGGTCTGTTCCCTCGAGGTCTCTCTGGCACCAGCACCCTCTCCTGCCGACCTCTGGTCAATCAGGGCCCGGCTGAGCAGCGTCAGGGTTTGCTCCTGCTGTGCCTGGGTTTGCTGCTGCTGTAAGAGGATCTGCCCCATCTGTTTTATAACGTCCTCCATGCTGGCGGTCTCCTTTTGGATCTCTCCTGCAGCCTTCACCCAGGACATTAAAAAATAGGTGTGTGTCTCTTTAAGACTGTTTAAAAAAAAATTGGGCGTGCCCGCATTCTCCACCATATGTGAGGGAGGTAACTCGGTAGCAGCCTAGGTACGGGCCCAAACAGTCAGAGACAGTGACACGAAAACTTAGGTGTAACAGGTTTATTAGAAAAAATGGCAACAAAAGAAATAAACCTTCTCTTCAGGAAAACAGGCAAAACAATATCAGCCTTAACATCAGGCACAAAAATAAACAAAACTCCTGCTCCGTCTGAGCGGCTATCTAAACAGAACACTGCTTACTAACCTGTGTGGCTGTCTGCCAGCCACACCAGCAACCAGTTTGGCAGAGTAACAGTTTTTTTGGGAGATCAGGACAGATTCAGACGCCTGCTCTCACTCCCCAGGATCTGCATTCAAGTGCAGGCTCTGCAGGTCTATATGGGCCAGTAATGAGCCTCAAGACCTGCACCTGAGCTGGGGCTTACTCAAAAACCCGTGCTGGACCAGCTATATGACAAAACCCGGGGACTGACATACCGTGACTCCAGCACTTGTCCTGTCACTTTCTCACACCACATATGACATTAAGTACATTATCCTGGGTACACCAGTGTCATACATGTGGGCCTAAACTTCATTTTGGGCACACAGCAGGGCACAGATGTGGCTTTTGAAGTATATATTTAGATGTTTGGTATCTGGACGCCATGTCCATGTTTGCAGAGCCTCTAACGTACCAGTAAAGTGTAATCCTCTAAGGAGTGACCCCATTTTGTAAACTGCACCCCTCAAAGAATTTATCAAGGGGTGTAGTGAGCATTAGTTTCCCAGATGAAAATGCACGGTGGATGGTGAAAAGTGAATATGTAAGCTGTGCATTGGGAACAACAAATTCCCTATTTTTTTCTAGTAGCTTCTATGATTCAGATGATCACTTTTCGTTTCTTTTCCCTTGTTAGCTCTAAATCTGAGGTGTCTCCTGATATACACTCGCACAACTTATACATTCCTTTCCTGCCACATCCAGGTATGTCCTAATGATTTGGCGATTTTTGGAGTTTTTGTATTCACATTGTGCAAACCTTTTTTTTTTTTTTTTTTCTGGTGATGTAGCCATATGAGGGCTTGTTTTTTGCAGTATGAGATACATTTTGTAATGACAACATTTTAGGGTGCATATAACTTATTGACTAAATTTTATTAACTCTTTCTTGGTGGATAAAAACAAACAAAAAAACCCCCCATCAATTCTGGCATTACTTTTTACCTTTTAAATGTTTTTCTGTGCAGTATACAGAATAAGTAACATGTTACCTTAATTTATGGGTCGGTACGATAACGGTGATACCTAATTTATAATTTTTTTTTTTGCGTTACTAATTGTGCAGAACAAAAACCCATTTGGGGAGATAAATCAATTTTTTTTGCATCTCCATCTTCTGAGATGCACAGGGTCGGACTGGCCCACCAGGGAACCGGTGAATCCACCGGTGGGCCCCGAGCCCCGACTATTAGTCCTCATGATGCCAATGCAGATGCATTGGTCAATGGCCCGATCGGGATCCTGACCATTGATGGAGATGGCCGGGGCCCCGGACCACTATGATAGCGGTCGGGGAAAGCCTGGTTCCCCGACCGCTATACATATTGTTATTGGAAAGGGGCCCTGGCATATTGCAAGCCCCTTTTCAATAGATGGCAGGGCAGGGGAGGTGACAGAAAACAATAAACACATATTCTCACCTCTCCTGGGCACAGCGTCCTCTCCAACGCTCTTCCGTCATGTGACTGAGGCCTCAGCAGCGACATCTGTAGAGGGCCTGAAGACGGAAAGATGGAGCGAGGATGCCAAGGAAAGGTAAGGCAAAGTGAGTATGAATGTTTGTTATTTGTAATCACCTTTCCTGGGCCTCTGATTATTATACTCTGGGGTCTGAGGAGACCCCAGAGTATAATAATAGCACCGAAGCGGAGGGGGGCTGTTGGGAGCTTATAATATTGTGTGGGGGACGCTGTAGAGCATATAATACTGGGTCGGGCCCACTGTGGGGAGCATATAATACTGGCCCCCAAGTCTTTCAGTTTCACTGACCACTCTGATAACTACAACCCCCAGCAGCTCCAGATTCTCTGGGTCTGTTGAGAGTTGTAATCCCCCCCCCCCACCTGTATTGGCATACAGTGTCCCCTTCACTGGTACCTTATACTGTATGGGGACCATTGATGGGACCATTATATTGTGGGGGGGGGGGCAGTGATGGATGCCAATAGCCTGGGGTACATTAAAGGGGTTGTGCAGGATAACATTTTTTTTTTAATTATACAGGAACAGGCAAAAAAAAAAGCAAAACAAAAAAAAAAAACCCAAACTTTCTCTTCTGTCCCCAGTGTCTCCCAGCATTTGACCCCTGAGGCCAATCAGCGGCCTAAGGGAAGGGACCTGGGACGTCACAGCCAGTGAGGACTTCCGGCAAAAAGAAGACAGCGGAGCTGTGGGACCAGACCTTGCTGGGAGGGCACCGGGGACAGGTGAGTATGTTTACTATGTTTTTTTTGTGGTTTTTTTTTGGGGGGGGGGGGGTTAGGGGGGGATTTACCTCCCCCAGACTAATTATAAGAAAGAAAAAAATTATACTGGACAACCTCTTTAAAGTGTGGCGCATTAGGGGGGCCCTGGGAGTATATTAAAGGGGTTGTCCAGGCATAATTTGTTATGGTTTAACCTCAGGATAGGCTATAAATACCTGATCTGTAGGGGGCCAACCTGTACGGAGCCACTTCTGATGCCCGTGCTGTACACAATATCGGGCCAGTAGCAGAAAGCTCTGTCCACTGTGTATTAGCCGGGCACCTTCACTGCATCTCAGCAATTATTGAAGTCAGTGGATGCTGAGCTGCAGTGAAGGCGTCTGACTGCTATACAGCAGATGGAGCTTTGTGCTTCCGGACGTGTGTTGTGTACAGAAAGTGGCTCCGTACAGCTGATGGGGCCGTGTGTCAGCCCCCTAATTATCAGGTATTTACGGCCTATCCTGAGCATAGGCCATAAAAAAGATTAACCCTGGACAACCCCTTTAATATGCATCACACAGTTTAATGTCCCTCCCCCCACAGGACGTTAGCCCCCCATTACTGCTCCCACACAATATAATGGCCCCATCACTGTTCCCCATACAGTATGGGGGACCAGTGAAGAGGCCACTGTATGGGGGGACCAGTGAAGTGACCATAGAAAAATTTGGTCCAGACAACCCCTTAAAAGAGGTTGTCCATAAATTAGAGCGACTGCTGTGGCGGCTGACAGGGAGGTGTAAAAAAAAAGAAAATTTCAAAAAAAAAGCATACTCACCTGTCCCCAGCACCCCGTTGTCCCCTGCCTGTGTCTGTTCGGTCTCATGCTGGTGCCTCATTTCTGAAAATCCTATATCTAATTGGTCTTAAAGGTCACAGGAGGTGCAGGACTCCCAGCAAGGAGTCGCCAGCATAAGACTGAATGGACACTGGCAGCGGACAAGGGAGCACCGGGGTCAGGTGAGTAAGCTTTTTAATTTATTTATTTTTTAATCTACACCTCCTGCCAGCCACATGGGTTGCTCCAATTCCTGGACAACCTCTTTAAAGGATTTATTCATCTTTATAATATTGATGGCCTGTCCTTAGGATAGGCCATCAATATTACATCTGTGATGATATAACAGCCAGGACCTCTGCAGATCAGCTTTTCCAGGACAGTGCGGCTACAGGTGTGTAGCAGTAGGTTTAGGTAGTGTAGTGGTGCACATCATATGGCAGGTGAGCAGCATGGCTCCTGACATGTTATAACCTTTAGCCACCCTGTCTCGGTATCGCTGATCTGCAGGGCTCCTGATGGTGGGCCCCTAGAAACAATTCCTCTAGTGGGCCCTAGACGTCCCAGTCCGACACTGGAGATGCATAACATTTTTTTTTTTTCAGTTGACAGAGTTGGTTGATGGCTTATTATTTGTGTTGATGACCTTTGCTTTTTATTGGTACTGTTATGGGGTACATATGACTTTTCAATCACTTTTTATAGCATTTTGTGTAAGGCAAGATGGCGAAGAATTCTTTTTTTTTTTTTTTTCGATATTTACCGTGCAGGTTAAATAATGTTTCAGTTTTATTGTATGTGTTATTACGGACAAGGCGATTCCAAATATTTATTGTTTTTATAAATTTTTAGTTTTTTTTCATATAATTAATTTTATATAGGAAAGGGGCTTTATTCATTTATTAATTTTTTTTTAATACACTTTATTTATTTATTTTTTTAAAAATTTTTTGATATCCCACTAGGGGAACTGATCCAGTAATGCTGGTTTATTACTATACACTGCAATACATGTGTATAAAGGAAGTCGGTGTATGCAGACACATAGGCTGACTTCCTCCCATCTTGGCAGGATCAACCAGGTATTGGAGGTCCTGGCAGCCCGAGGTCACTGGTCAGACCCCGTGCCGCGAAAATACCTATCAGCACCCCCCAATCTCGCTGCGGGGGTGGGGGCGATGGGTGGACTTGTGTGGGATTGTGAAGGCCATTATATAAGCAGAACCCCTTAAATGCCACGGTCATGATTGACTGCGGCATCTAAAAAGTTAAAGCCCCCAATCGGACCTGAGCTCTGACCAGGAAATATAGAGCAGGGTGTTAGCTGTCAGACTGTGACGGCTGTCCTTTAAAGCCAGGCGGCATCGCTGTAATAATACAGCGCTTGTCACCTAAGGGTTAAAGTAGGTGGCCATGTCTTGAGCACTGAGTTCTGTGACAGGTACCTGCTCCTGCGTAAGGAGAGAGTGAAAGGTATTGAAGATTCATTTAGGGTTGCTGGAGAGAGAAGAGATGAGAGCGATGAAGTAAGCTTGTTTATCAGGGCGAAAGGTGTAGTTATAGGCTGTGAGCATAAACTTGAAGTGAAGAAAATCTGCCGATGTGTTTGATTTCCTCCACAGACATTCAACACATCTTGAGCACAGCTAAAGAAAACGTATTTGAGGAGTGTGCCAAGCTTTCTGGTGTCTGTGTTGAGAGGTTCGGAGGGTATGGGGTGTTACATTGCAGTGCTTGGTGGCCAGTTCAGGACAGGAGAGAGAAGAGATGGGGGACAGTGATGACTGTAGGGTGTCTGAGTGTTTTTGCAGCATTCCAGAGTGCTCCTGCTTATACTTTGTTTGTCTTTGTGCCTCTAGGTTATGCTTGTATGTCGTGTGTATATGTTCTGTGTTACATGTACTATGTTTGCAGCTTTCCCCATTTTGTTTTCCCTGCGGTTCCCCCTGTCATTCAATCCCTCACACTTGGTACAGCCCTGGCCTATCAGTGCTGAGATAGTGTGTTAGCAGAGTGTGCAGAGGAGACAGTGCATGCCAGCACTGTGCATTGAGGCCTAACGATTTCCAGCACAGATCCTGAGGAGGAAAATACAGCCCAAGGCTCTACTAGAGATAGCCCTGAGACAGGGAATATCATCTGTTAGAACTTTGAACATTGTGCCAGGAGGATCAGCGAAGTCCATGGACAGGAGGTGTTGTCCCAGAACCTTACACAAGGTAACCAGTTACCTGCCAGGACTACCCTGGAGTACTACCCCGAGTATATGCTGCTGAAGGAGGTTGAGAAGTGGAGTTAGGGTTGGAGTGAAATATTGCACTAGAGCCTTAACATCACTGGGCATCCTCCCAAGATCAAGGCTGGTGGAGTTGAATACTGAGAGACTACAACCCCCATTTGGAAGTTGCTTGTTGTTCGCTGTATAGTTGCTGAGTAAAATTCCACCCTGTTTCAACTGCACAACTGCCTTCCTGAGTCGTTCCTGTCTTACCATCAGGGCGCTTCCGAATACCATCACACTGGCTCAGAGTAGAGAGGTCCCCCCTCCAACTGGAAGCGCCCCGGGGGGGACTACTGCCACCACCATTGGGTAGTGCTGCAGACAGGGCCGCTTTAACACATTGGTGGGCTCAGTGCAAAGGTTTCATAAGTGGGCCCCCCCATCCCCACCTGCTATCATACCCATCTGAAAGCTGCCAAAAACTTGGATTTTATATGGTGACATTCAGTGGGTGACAATGTGTTATCTGACTGATGGAACTTTTCCGTCTGTCAGAGGTGTTTTATACGTTCATCTCTAGAAATAATTGTTATTGCTATTATTTTAGTGTGTATCACTAGAGAGTCGGTCGGCGTATTTTACTCTAGAAAAATCAGGTATAGACAAGATAGGGACAGGGTAATATGTAAACTTTATTGATGACTTTGTGTATGTGTTGTGTAAGTGTTTGGTTCAACTCTTTTCGCACTGCGACCTGGACGATGGTAAACGTCTGGGTCACAGCGCCAATAACTTCCTGATTATGTGATGTTCAGAGGGGTATTACATAAAAAACCCCTGTGGTTAGGGTATGCGCGCTGCAGCAAATTTAGCTCCACCCACTTCTACGCTGAATCCACCCATTCTCATTCATTTTTCTATGTGACCCCACACAGTATAATCCTCCTGCAGTCACCCTAACATTATATGCCCCCACATTATAATGTTCCCCTCCAATTGCCCCACTGTATGAAGTCCCCTATCTTGGTGCCCCAGGGAATACTAGAGGAGGACATTAAACTGGGCAGCTGGCGGGGGACATTCAACTGTGGGGGTAGCTGGAGGGGGACATTAGACTGGGGGCAACTAGAGGTAGACATATTCCCCTCTAGCTACCCCCATGGTTTAATATCCTCCTCCAGTTGCCCCCAGTTTAATACGCCTTTCCAACTTGCCCCCAGTTTAATGTCCCCCTCCATCTACCCCCCCAGTTTAATGTTCCTTTTCTCCCCCCAGTTTAATGTCCCCCCTTCATCTGCACCCAGTTTAATGTCACCATCCATCTGCCCCCCTAGTTTAATGTGCCTCTACATCTCCCCTAGTTTAATGTTCACCTTCATCTGCCCCCAGTTTAATGCTCACCTCCATCTGCCCCCAGTTTAATGCTCCCCCTTCATCTACCCCCAGTTTAATGCTCCCCCCTTCATCTGCCCGCAGTTTGATGTCTCCCCTTCATCTGCCTCCAGTTTGATGTTTCCCCTTCATCTGCCTCCAGTTTGATGTCCCCCCTTCATCTGCCTCCAGTTTAACATAATAATACACTGATACTCACCTCTCCTCGCTCCCCTGCTGTCTCTTCTCCCGGATTGTTCAGTGAGCTACAGGCCCGATGTGAGTGACGTCATCACATCGTGCCTACAGCTCCCGGGGATTGGAGCACACAGGGATGCGCTTCAAACAGAGCGGTGAAGCAGGAGCTGTCCGTGGACGACTCCTGCTGTATCATTGTATTTAACTCATGTGCTTCCGGAGAGGACGCAGATGAGTTGATACCGGGACATATGTCCCACTGATCGGGACAGCGGGCAGGACCCAGAATCCCAGACGGTTGGGAGGTATGCCCAATGGGGCTCCCAGTATCATAGAGCCCTGTGCAAGTGCACCGTTGGCCCTATGGTTAAAGCGGCACTGGCTGCAGGACCCACCTCATCGGTGTCCAATCTAGGAGCAGTGTTGGGGAGAGAGTGGTTGAGTGTGCTCAGCCTAGCTGGTGGCTCATCATCTGCCACTACTACTCCCATCCTCCAAGTTGCGTGCATCTGAGCTGTGGCATTTTGCAAAGGAGAATAGCCTTTGATAGTAAAGGAAAGAAGGCTGTGGTCGGAAATTGGTAGGCATGTGTTAGTAGTCAGAGACAGAACAGAGCCGTAAGAAGACCAGATCAAGAATATTACTGTGTTGGTGTTTGGGAGAAGTAAGTTGTGAGAGACCAACAGAGGTGGTTAGTGATAGAAGCCGAGAGGCTGATGGGGAGACAGGAGAGTTAATGGTGAAATTACGCATGATGAGGGTAGAAGTTTCACAGGATAGGAAATTGGGAAGCCATGAAGGCAGTAGCGAGAAAGGGCAGAAAAGTCTGATACTGTGAACCTCAAAAGAGGGGAAGGAGAGTGATAGTTTTGGGGAAATGACCTGAAAATTGCATTGTGGTGATAGAAAGACATCTACCCCTCCATCCTGCATATTATCAGGTCTTGGGGTGTGGGTTAAAAGATTTTGCAATGAAGAAATCCTGAATAATGTCAAGTTTGTTGCAAACTGAACAGATGTTCCAGAATACACAAAAGAGAGAGAGACTGGTGGAGGAAAAGGTAGACAGTGAATATTAATAAGGTTAGCAGGGTTTCTTGGTGAAACAGGTAGGTAAGGTTAGCAGAATTAGGAAATACTGTACCAGTTATAGTATACAGGTTGGGGTTTGTTATGTTATCGTATAGAGGCAGGGGGTAAAGTTATAGTATACAGGTTGTGGTGTTGTATGTTATAAAATACAGGTGGAAGAAAAATGTTATAGTATTGTATATTTCTTCTCCCTCTGGGCTCCACTAGAGTCAGCATTGCACTCCCCTACAGCCAAAATTCCACTGTCTTCCGGGCCTGCCCTCTCTGAGTTGCTGCAGTTGTGGTTGATGCACTGTCTGCCACTGTAGAACCCTTCCTCTCACTCACAAGTGTATCAGTTTGTAGAACCAAATGGCGTTTTTATGGTTTTGAGTCTGCTCTATTCTAGTGGGAGCGAGCCATTAAATACGGAGCCATTCTCACCCTGGGTAACCCGGGGGTCACCTGACATCAATGCGTCACAACTTCCTCTGCAGTGCAACAATCATGCAGCTTCTAGAAAATATGAGAATGGTTGACCGCAGGATGACCTGCAAACATTTAATGTGACTCTTCTCATATGACATAACTCAAAATCCAATACAAACAAATCATAATGCCTAAAACAACAATATAACAGTAAACATTTTTGCTCTGTACAGTCTAAACAATGCCTTAAACTTTCCCATTCCTACCTCAAGCAACTAGCCACTAAAGTGCGGGGAAAAAGCCACTTGTTCAAGGTGTGAATTTGTACCACCTCACAGTATACAAGCAGCCGTGGGTAATATTGTTTAATATCACAAATAGCGTATTATATATTTAGCTTTAGGCCGGGGCCCCACGTAGCATAAACACAAAAACTTCAGCATTTTACAGTACCTGCAAAGTGGATGGGATTCCGACTAATCCACATATTGCAGAAAAATATCCACAGCGGAAATGCTGCAATTTAATAAAACCGTTGCGTTTTTGCAAATGGCAGCATGTCAATTATACCTATGGAAATGCTGGTGTTTTCCGTAAAGATATAATAGAAGCAGAAAGTCCAAAGAAGTAAACTCTGCGGACTTTCTGTGAAAAGTGCTGCTGAAAAAACATTGATGCGTTTCCGCCGCGGTTTTTGGCTGTGGCTTGCTATGTGGGGCCTTAGCTTTAAGAATGTATTTTATTTAATGGGCCTTAGGGTAAGAACACACTATCCATCTGCAACATGTGGGAGAAATCTTGTCCCCTAATGGTGGCCAATTGATTTTGTACTGTTTTATATCATGCAGCCATTTCCCATCATAGATGAGTGAAGTTTCGGCCACATATGGCAGCCAGGGAATTGGGTTGGGGGAGGGGGTATGCAGAGACTGGTCCTAACATGTAAACTTTTTACAGGAGCTCCTATAACACTTACCTGCAAAGTGTTACATAATAGAAGCGTAGGTTTGCTCTGGCTTTACAATGGCACTGATATGGACTTTTATGCTGATGATGGCAGAGTTATATTAGGAGATACAGGGTAAGTAGTTACTTTATTCAAAATATGTCTTCTACAATTACAATTTTTTAAAACTTCTTTATAAAAATGCTCTCATTTTCTTTATGGTGTTGCGCAGGATATACACACGTGGACAAAATTGTTGGTACCCCTCGTTTAATGAAAGAAAAACCCACAATGGTCACAGAAATAACGTGAATCTGCCAAAAGTAAAAATATATAAAAATTCTATGAAAATGAACAAATAAAAGTCAGACATTGCTTTTCAACCATGCGTCAACAAAATTTAAAAAAAAGAAAACTCATGAAACAGGCATGGACAGAAATGATGGTACCCTTAACTTAATATTTTGTTGCACAACCTTTTTGAGGCAATCACTGCAATCAAACGATTCCTGTAACAGTCAATGAGACTTCTGCACCTCTCAACAGGTATTTTGGCCCACTCCTCATGAGCAAACTGCTCCAAGTTGTCTCGGGTTTGAAGGGTGCCTTTTCCAGATGGCATGTTTCAGCTCCTTCCAAAGATGCTCAATAGGATTTAGGTCAGGGCTCATAGAAGGCCACTTCCGAATAGTCCAATGTTTTCCTCTTAGCCATTCTTGGGTGTTTTTAGCTGTGTGTTTTGGGTCATTATCCTGTTGCAAGACCCATGACCTGCGACTGAGACCAAGCTTTCTGACACTGGACAGCACATTTCTCTCTAGAATCCCTTGATAGTCTTGAGATTTCATTGTACCCTGCACAGATTCAAGACACCCTGTGCCAGATGCAGCAAAGCAGCCCCAGAACATAACAGAGCCTTCTCCATGTCTCACAGTAAGGACAGTGTTCTTTTCAAGATATGCTTCATTTTTCCGTCTGTGAACATAGAGCTGATGTGCCTTGCCAAAAATTTCAATTTTTGTCTCTTTTGTCCATAGGACATTCTCCCAGAAGCTTTGTGGCTTGTCAACATGTAGTTTGGCAAATTACTTTTGTCACATTCAAGTTATTTCTGTGACCATTGTGGGTTTTTCTTTCATTAAACTAGGGGTACCAACAATTTTGTTCACGTGTGTGTATATATATTTTTTTTTCATCCAGCTTTGAGAGGCGGGAGGAGTGGCTCCTGTGCCAAGACTTCCGTGACATACTGCACTGCTGCTGGTTATATAAAAAAAAAAAAAAAAAAAAAAAAAGTATCCTTGATAATACCTTTAGGCCGGGGATCCACGTGGCGTAAATGCTGCGGTTTGCCCATGGCTTTTTATAGTCACTGTGTAGTAGATGGGATTGTAGCGAATCTCATCCCCACAGTGATGTAAAAAAACACGCAGTGGACACGCGGATTTGGAAATTGCAGCATGTCAATTATACCTACGGAAACGCTGGCCTGTTTTCCTATAGGTATAATTGAAGCAGAAAGTCTGCAGAAGAAACCAATGTGTTGCTGCCAAAGTTTTTCCCCGCAGTGCTTTTTTGTTGTGGGACGCTGTGTGGGGCCTTAGCCTTAAGCATGGGCACCTCTAATTGTGTGGAAAGAGTTAACACATCCTGTTTATTGCTCATCTTGCTAGGAAAGTTCTTATGTTAGCAACTTTCAGTTACTTGGATATAACAAATTTGAAAAATTAGTAAATTTAAGTTTAAATCACAAAAAATAGAAACCCATCTTTGAGTTGTATTTAGGTCATTATTTGTATCTTATGAATCTTTAATCCTTTACATTTATGCAAAATCAATATAATAGTTTGTCTTGCTTTAGCCAAAAATTAACAGAAGACGGGATACAATACTTCAAGACACTAACCTTTACAAAAGTTATAGAAGAGGACTACAACAGACAATTTTATTGTCGTATCTGGTTTAAGCAAAGCACAATGTTTTATGTCACATTGAAAAGGCCAGGTATGTACTGAGCTGTAATTGTGAGTTGTAATCTTGTACTGAGCTGTAAATAGCTTCAAGACCTTACAGCGACCTTACAGGCTACTGCTTATTGAGCCTTATATAGGGCAGGTGCCTGATATCTTTTTTGCTGTGTAATAATAGTTTATGTACCTAGAATATTCACAAACAGGTAAAGCCACTAATCTCTTAGACTGTTAGGACCCCACAGGTGAGATGTTTACCAGAACACACAGCTCCCAGTATTGTTTCCATGTTGGGCACTGCGCTTCTTACTCACCATATTCTTGGTATTGATATTCTTGTGGGTACTATAGTTGTATGGGTCATGTAAATGTTAACAATTCCAGGAACCATGCTGCTTGCTTGTCATACATAGTGTAGAGGTGGGTTTAGGTAGTGCAGTGGTGCACTTCGTATGGCGGGTGAGAAGCATGGCATTGTTATAACCTATAGCCGCACTGTGTTGGTAAAGCTGATCTGCAGGGGTCCTGGCGGTGGGCCCCTAGAAACAATTCCACTGGTGGACCCTAGACATCCCAGTCCGGGACACTGCTTGACAGAGAGGTTATTCCTGACATCTAACCACAGATCTTCTGTGGGTGTAGGCTTGCTCAAATCCTTCTGACTACATTCTGGGTTCAAATCTGTGCCAGAGTCTCAGTTGGAGACTATGCCATAGAAACCGCGTTTTGGCGGAGACAAAAGTCCTACACAGAAGGCTGTCCGCATGTAACCGCTGTTTTAGCTATCAGATTCTCCATCGTTCAGATCCCCCGCTGGACTCAAACGATAGAGAGCACAACACTAGTGTGAACCTAGCATATTCCAAGACAGAGTCATGGTGCTGAGATCAGGGATCTGTGGGGGCCATAACATTACCTCCAGGACTCCAAGACTGGTCACACCAAGTATTTGATTTTATTAATTCACTTAATTTTAATTGACAAAAATAAACTATTAACACTTCTATATTTGAACGCATTCTTTGTAGCATTTTTCCACACCTGCCTAAAACATTTATGCAGTACTGTCAATGTATAATAAATATAAGGGAACACTTTTGAAAAAGAAAAGTAAGAAAGAATATGTTTTGATGGACTCTAAACATAAAGGTAATTGGGACTTGGTCTAATTGTGGGAGAGAAGTTCATCCTACAGTACATGTGAATGTATGTTTAGAATGTTTTTTTGAGGTATATGGGAGATAATGGATCAATAAAACAGGAACAATGTTTATTTTTTAGTTTTTAGGCTGAGGCCTCAGCAGTTTTTTTTTGGTGTAGATTTTTTTTTTTTGAGCCAAACCCAGGAGTGGCTACAGAATGGCAACCTTCTGCTCAATACACTCCTTGCTTTGGCTCAAAAAACCTCAACAAATCTACTACAAAAAAAGCAGCTTTTCAGCAACGTGGGACCTTAACCTTAAACTGGAAAACATAATTGTTAGCATCATAATGATTTTGCACATATACTATTCTAATTTTACCTGTATTTTTGTTGCTTTGCAGATCCAAATTTCCAGGGCTTCATAATTGCTATTTTCTTGTCTGTGTTGTTGGTTCTTATTATAGCTATTATTGCCGTAAGAATTTTTAAAGTTGATATTGTACTTTGGTATCGAAGTTCCTGTTTTGCTAATACAGATCATAAAGGTATGTTTAATCTATTAATTTGGAAAAGATTTTCATAAAGACTGACCCAGACTGAATGCTTTATTAGATCATATGGACATCATTGTTATCCCCTCAGTTAGAGAATTTTAGAGCTGCGTGAGGCATAGCAGTTTGGAGCAATGGTGCCCTCCTTGGCGCTACAGATTGCTTATTTGCATATTGTGACATAAATTAATAACTCGCTAATGGAGTCATGAATTTTCATGAGAAAAAAGGGATTACATTCAGGTAAGCCTGACCTATCTGACTGTGTTGCTGGATTAATATGGTTCGCCCTGGTGACAGATAATAAAAAACATTGATCTAAGTAAATCCTAAGCAAGTGCAATCAAAAGTTTGCAGCCATATCAATGTTACCTGAAAATAGACATATATTTGTACAGATTCAGCAAAGTTTAACTTCAAACTGAGAACTTACTGCAGTGTGATAACTCATGACAAACAGCCATTGAAGCTCCAGTTCATATTGAGATCTATTGTGAATGTATCACTGTAGAGAAATCTACTAGGGTCTAAAGAACTAAACCAAGGGCAGGTGAATTTAAAGAGGGCGTTTCATGTCCTCATGAAAGTGCGGTTTTATATACAGCTAGAAAGGCAACAGTGCGCTGAATTCCCGTTATGTGCCCATGTGGTGCAGCTATCGGTGCTGAAACTAACTCTCTCCCCACTGTCAGAAGGGAGTTCCTTACCGCCCAGCGATGATGCTGAGCTATGAGGAACCCCCTTCTGACAGTGGGGAGAGATTGGTGCCGAAACTAACGGCACCGATAACTCCTCCACAGGGGCACATACCGGGAAAGCCGACAGTGCGCTGAATTCAGCGCACTGCTGGCTTTCTAGCAGTATATAAAACCGCACTTTCATGAGGACATGAAAGGCCCTCTTTAAATAGGAGGATGACTGTGCAGCAGGTTGCCATTGCGATTTGAATTGCTGCAGGAAACTTTGTCCGTCTTACCGAAACATACTGTATAAATATGTAGAAGAGATATTATAAGCAACTGAGCTTACTAGAGGAATGAGTGATTGTGGGGATTTCATGGTCCATGTTCCAATCAGGTCTCTCTTTTGAGAGCGGTTCTGTGCTTCAGTAATGTGCATGGTACCACTGGGGACTTGCTGGATCATACCATTGTAAAACATGCTAAATCTTAATCTTTCCCATTAATAATTAAGGGAGAGAGGGCTGTCTAACCCACATATGGATATATGCTTGCTCCTCAGCCTGCAGTATGAGATAGTGGGAACGAACATATGGGTAATATTCCATTGAGGTCGCTCTTATGAGAGCATTTTTGTACCTCAGTATTGGATATTGTACCTTTTGTAAACTGTGCCATTGTGGAGAACTTGAAGCCTTAACCCTTAAGGCTATTCAATCCACACTTATACTTAGACACACAGCAGTTTTCCTAGTTCCAATTTAAGATGGCAGGAACAGTCTGGTGGGGTATAATTGTAATGTGTGATAAGAAATAAAGAACACACATTTCTTTAACCTCTTCAGTTTTGTAAGACACTTGAGGGGCTCACTGATACCATTAGTAAGACTGTGTCCTCTGTATTGTGTCTTCTGCATCTCTACAAACATAGTCCTATTATTATAAGTTTGCAAGAAAAAGGAAATAGCGGGCACTACCAGATTGTGTCTCTAATACATATAAGGAAGCAGTACTTAGCTGTATCGCTGATTAAAATGTGGAGATCCGGGGGCACACTGAAAAAGTGTCATCCAAATGCAAACAAAGAAAATGAAGTGGCAAAACAGCTCCGAATGTAGAAAAAAACTCCTTTAATGAACACTGTGCAAACAGGTTAAAAGCTGTGGACAAACAAGCGAGGGGCCATTTTGTGCTTACCACGCTTCTACAGGCTTGACAGCTGATACACCTCCCAATGCATCATCATATAGTGACGCCTACTTCTGGGAGTGTGTCAATATCCACCAATGACTGTCAGGAAAGCGCTAGTGTTAATATTTTGATGCTATAGTGACATATTGATTTGCGACTCTTCACAACATATTTACTGTTCATCCTATAAACATAGATGACAGTTGGTCATCCTAAATGACTGCAGTTTTCTTTAAACCTGTTATGAAACCAGGCGTCATCCTTCCACATCCTAAAAAACATTCCTGTTTTTTCGTTTTCTTGAATACAGTTTTATAACATAATGTGTTCTGTATTTAAAAAATTGGTGTTTATTGAAAGAAGAATCACTTTTACTACACTTGTATCAATGGTGTAGTGAAGAAATCACAGGCTACTGCCCGCAAACAATTGAGGGCATTTTTTCAATCCTTATATGAAGAGACTCCAAAAAGAAAACAATATATTCTGATAGAAGGAAATCTGCTCTTTCTAATGGTGCTAATAGAAAGAAGATTGAAGCTGTCCCACTGGAGATATAAGGCATCCAAGATAGCCAAAATTAGGCAAAAATGTTTTTTATACCAAATTCGAACGCTTATTTTTTTTCAACCACTTGAAGGAAAGTGCTGCAAATTGGAAGGCTTCATTACAACCATGTATTTAGTACACCTACCAAAAATCAACCTCAAAGGCCAACTAGTTTTGACACTACAGCAGCCTCAACATCGCTGTAAATTAATTTTTGCAGTTTTTTAAGCCTAAACTATGCAAAAAGTAAGAGGACTAGGAACATGGGGTTTTGCGAGTTCATTAAGCCCTAAAAGTTGTGCAGGTTCTCCAAATATCCCCCTTATACTACTAAAACTTCCATGTTTACAGCTTCTGGAAGTTGGCCCAAAATGTCATTTTTGCTCAGGTGCCGTTTTGCAACCCTTTACTTGAGGTCCCCTAGAACCTCCAATTTTTAGTATTTTGAACTAAAATTTTGCACAGCTTAGTATTATATCATAGAGAAACTATGTACCAAATTTCATTAAAATCTGAGATGGTGAGGTGGGGACGACCTTTAAAATTGGTCCACTTGACATGGAATGACTCTATAACCTTTAGTAATAATATTATCTCCCTCCAATAGCACTGTAACATCCAAAAAATCAAGATATCTAGCGCCATACACCGAGGTGAATTTCATATTCATTTTATCTCCTTCATTCAAATACTCAACAAAATCAGTGAAATCTGAAGGTTACCCTGTCCAAACTATGAATATATCTAAAAAGGTGTATGATGAACTTCAAAAATGGATTAGATATTGTAAAAATATAATGTTTTTCAAATTCTGCTAAAAAGATGTTTGCTAGGATATACGCTAAAGGAGTACCCATAGTGGTACCTGTGTTCTGAAGATACCAACCATCTCCAAACTTGAATGCGTTGTGTTTAAGAATAAACAACAACGCATCCCGGACAAATTCCGTATATTCTTGACTTTTCCCAGCAGAGGCTAAAGCTTGTAACATTGCTTCTACTCCTATCTCGTGTGGAATACGAGTATACAGATTGACCACATCAACTGAAGCCAAAACTATAGCCTTCCTGCCAATCAATTTGATCTAAAGATCGTAAGAAGTGGTTGGTATCTTTCAGATATGTAGGTATCTCATTGAAAAGGGGACGTAATAACCATTCGAGATATTGTGATAAAGGCTCAGTTAAAGACCAGATTCCCGCCACAATAGGACGACCTGGGGGATTTGTTGTTGACTTATGAATTTTTGGCAAAAAATACCAATAAGGTTTCTTGGGATTAGGGGGGAGGAGTCATTCAGCTATCTTTTGGGATAATATCCCTTTCTCTACTCCTCTTCTAAGAAGGGTTTGCAATAAAGCTAAATACTTTCTTGTGGGATCAGTATGGAGTCTCTGATAAGTATCCTTATCTCCCAATTGTCGATGAGCCTCCTCTAAATAATATTGCTTGCAACAGTGTAACACCGAAGACGCCCTGCAGGTCCTTAGTACTAAGGCGCTACAGTTTAAAGTCATGCAATTGGCAGACCGTGAGATACAATTGTTTTGGACCAAAAATTCTCTAAGATCATATGAAAGTAACAAAAGAGTACCACGGGGTCGAAGAGCTTATAAAGAGCCCTCACAATATCAATATGATTTAAAGTTTATGGAAGAGTGGAATGACATCCAGTTACAATGTTCATTACAACTTATGCGGTTAATTTTGAAACGCAATGAACAGGAATATGAATTTGTGACAACTGAACTACGTAAAGCCAAAGTGGAATTAAGGACACGGTCAGAAACACAGTGCCAAAATTTTTTTCAAAAAATTAGATAAGAAATCTGTGGTAACTCAGGCTGAAGTAAAAGAAAAAGAGAGTTAAATTTTTAAGAGACAAAGAGGAATTGGACTCCGGTCATATTTTTGATTGGAATAAGAAACGGCAAATAAAGGTTAGGATGAGACGGAAAGGTGTATCTGACTATTTAACCACCAAGTCAGAATCAAGTGCATTGGATGACTCTACAGTCCCTGACAGAAGTTCTGTCGCTTATCCATTTTGTGGAATCAAAAGCTTATAACCTAACTTTAAATTCATCCATTGGTTTTAGAAATGACTCATATGAAAGCTGAAACCCTCCCAAATGATTTTTTGGTTAAGAAAATAAATTGGCTTCACTGCTGAAATATTCATCATTTAATGAACACTGAAAGGTCAGATTTTGGCAAGACAAAAGTTTTGTCGCCTTGTCATATAATGCACCCAATCCTAGTTTAAAGCCTCACTTGTGCTCACTAATTGATCGGTTATTAGTGGGTGTGTCTAAAAAGAACTCCAGCACCCCAGACCTTCACTTGAACTGCAACTTCACCTCTGACAACATTCCAAAAATCAACCCTGCGACCAAAGACTTGATTATCAAGAGGCTGAAGACCAGATCCACTACAGAGGTGGCTGGCACCTTTAATGTGTCTCTGCGTCAAGTACAAAGAATTAAAAAAAGATTTCAACAGACTGGAGATGTTTTTGACAAGCCCAGGTCCGGCAGACCCCACAAGACAACTGCTCAGGAGGAACGTATGTTGGTTAGAAAATCAAAAGCCAGCCCCTCTTCCACTGCAGCAGAGCTCCAACAGGCCTGGACACCAAGTCCCTGTGTCAACTAGAACAGTTTGTAGGATTCTGTCCCGAAATGGCCTCCATGGTCGAATCAGTGCCCAGAAGCCAGCACTAAACAAAAGGCAATTAAAAAAACGTGTGGCATTTGCCAAGGCCTACAGCCTGCTAAACGGATGGACGCTGGAAAAGTGGCAGAAGGTGGATTTCTCAGATGAATCTTCAGTTGAATTATACCACAGTACTGCAGGAGACCTACTGGACCCATATGGATCCAAGATACACCCAGAAAACAGTTAAGTTTGGTGGTGGAAAGATCATGGTCTGGGGTTACATTCAGTATGGGGGTGTATGAAACATTTGCAAGGTGGAAGGCAATATCAATAGCCTAAAATATCAAGAAGTATTAGCTTCCTCTTACATTCCCAATCATAAATGGGTCAAATTTTGCAGCAGGATGGTGCTCCATCTCATACATCCATCTCTACATTAAAGTTCCTCAAGGCAAAGAAGATCAAGGTGCTCCAGGACTGGCCAGCCCAGTCACCAGACATGAACATCATTGAGCATGTTTGGGGTAGGATGAAAGAGGAAGCTTGGCAGACAAAACCAAAGAATCTTGATGAACTCTGGGAGGCATGTAAGACTGCATTCTTTGCTATTCCTGATGACTTCATCAATAAATTGTATGAATCATTGTCCTTCAGGCTCATGGAAGTCACACAAAATATTAAATATGGCTCTAATAGCACCACAACTTCATTCACCAATGTTATGAAACATATCTTTGTTTTTGAACAGAATTATTGGTTTGATTTTCACATTACTTTATGTGTGCGACAAAACTTTTGTCTTGCCAAAATCTGACCTTTCTGTGTTCATTAAATGATGAATATTTCAGCAGTGAAGCCAATTTATTTTCTTAACCAAAAAATCATTTGGGAGGGTTTCAGCTTTCATATGAGTCATTTCTAAAACCAATGGATGAATTTAAAGTTAGGTTATAAGCTTTTGATTCCACAACATGGATAAGCGACAGAACTTCTGTCAGGGACTGTATGAATGTATCTGAACGACAAATCTGCACTATATCTGAAACAAGAGAATTAACCCCTTTAGGAAACACACCAGGAGGGGCCGACAGAGAAGGAAGAGATCGCAGCAGGGGTCAGAAAAGGAAACAAGTCACCTGGCATTAACTTGTGGTTCATACAACCTCCCAGAGTCGAACATTATAAATTTGACTTCACATATACTGGATGAGAATTATATTTCCTTATTGAATAAGGAACTAAATTTTGGCCTTGTTAATGAATTTGACATTTGTGTATTTTGAAATTGACTTATTTAAAGCAGTGAGAAAATTGAATTTGAAAAAGTATTATAATAATGTTCCCAGTGTAGAAAAAATAGTGAAAGAAGGTGAAATACCGTGTGTAGTGGGTCCTTTGGTTTTTTTTGCAGAATCCCAATTTTCTGATTCAGACTTAGATGGCATTCACATGCTTACCAGTCTCTTGGAGGAAGGAGATGGGAAATCAGAATATTCTAGTGATACCACATTGGTTGAGAGTTTTAGAGGTGGTATCAGTTCCTCCTTTTGTCCCCCCTTGCCAGCTGGGAGTACCCTCGATGTCTTCCAAAATCAGATATTGAAGGAGGTAAGAGCCTTAATTTATGCCCCAGTTAAGCAGAATTTGTCGCGAGGGGAATTGGTAGCTCTCAAATGACTTGCCTCATTGGATGACATCGTGGTGAAACCAGCAGACAAGGGGGGAAACATGGTCTTAATGACCAAGCAATATTATTTAGAGGAGGCTCATCGACAATTGGGAGATAAGGATACTTATCAGCGACTCCATACTGATCCCACTAGAAAGTATTTAGCTTTATTGCAAACCCTTCTTAGAGGAGAAGTAGAGAAAAGGATATTATCCCAAAAGATGGCTGAATGACTCCTTCCCCCTAATCCCAAGAAACCTTATTGGTATTTTTTGCCAAAGGTTCATAAGTCAACAACAAATCCCCCAGGTCTTCCTATTGTGGCGGGAATCTGGTCTTTAACTGAGCCTTTATCACAATATCTTGAATGGTTATTACGTCCCCTTTTCAATGAGATACCTACGTATCTGAAAGATACTAACCACTTATTACGTTCTTTAGATGAAATTGATTGGCAGGAAGGCTATAGTTTTGGCTTCATTTGATGTGGTCAATCTGTATACTCGTATTCCACACGAGATAGGAGTAGAAGCAATGTTACAAGCTTTATCCTCTGCTGGGAAAAGTCAAGAATATACAGAATTTGTCCGGGATGCGTTGTTGTTTGTTCTTAAACACAACGCATTCAAGTTTGGAGATGGTTGGTATCTTCAGAACACAGGTACCGCTATGGGTACTCCTTTAGCGTGTACCCTAGCAAACATCTTTTTAGCGGAATTTGAAAAATATTTTTACAATATGTAATCCATTTCTGAAGTTCATCATACATCTTTTTAGATATATTGACAATATATTCATAGTTTGGACAGGGTAACCTTCAGATTTCACTGATTTTATTGAGTATTTGAACGAAGGATAAAAAATGAATATGAAATTCACCTCGGTGTATGGCGCTAGACATCTTGATTTTTTGGATGTTACAGTGCTATTGGAGGGCGATAATATTACTAAAGGTTATAGACATGCTAAATCTGCCATACCCTATGGGCAATTTTTGCGCCTTAGGCGAATCAATAGTGACAATGTTACTTTTCAGCAACAAGCAGATGACCTGGATCATAGGTTTATACAGAGAGGGTACCCTAAGAAAGTTCTAGAGGAATCCAGACAGAGCTTCATTGATTACCCAAAAGGAATTGTTAAGGAGATCTAAAAGTCAACTTGAAAAAAGTGACCAGGATAAAGCGGTTTTCTCTTTCCAATGTAGTCTCCATGCAGATGTTATACGCACAGCAATATTTAATAACTGGCACACTGTGCAGAGAGACCCCGTCTTAGGGAAGATATTTTCTAACCAACCCATAGTAGCATTTAGAAGGAGTCCGACCTTAAGAAATAAATTGGTTCATGGTAGAATTTTGGAAAAAGAGGAGAATAAGAACTGGTTCAGGTCTAGTTTGCCAAAAGGGAATTTTGCCTGTGGACATTGCAATTATTGAAATCAAAATTTAAAAAGCAGGAACCTATTTATGGGAAATACCCATTGGGTAGTCAACCAATTCTTAAATTGTAAAACTAAATTTTTGGTGTATGTTATTTTTTGTCCTTGAAAACGATTCTAGATCGGTAAAACTATAATAAGTTTGTATGTACGGTTCAGGGAACACATGAAATCCATTCAAACAGGACAAGGCTGCCCCCGTTTAATACAACATGTTAAAGAGTTTCATGGGGGGCGATATGAATACCTTGCGTTTTGCGGGTATTGAGGTAGTTAATAATAACCCTGCAGGAGGGGATCGACACGAAGAACTATTGAAATGTGAGGGAAGGTGGATTTTGAGAACTCAGGCTCTTGGTCCCTTAGGACTTAATGATAGAATTGAAATGAATGCATTTCTATCATGCTCTCTCCTATATAGCTTGTTCCCTTTCTTCTTTTTTAGTAGAATTTTAGATTTTGGGATTAAAAGTTATGTCTGCCCTCTATCTATGTTTATAGGATGAACAGTAAATATGTTGTGGAGAGTCGCAAATCAATATGTCACTATAGCATCAAAATATTAACACTAGCGCTTTGTTTGTTTTTATTTATTGTTTTTAATAAAGTGTAGTACCGCTGGCCATGTATATAGCGCTTGCGCGCTTCCTCAAGGATCTTTCCTGACAGTCATTGGTGGGTATTGACACACCCCCTGAAGTAGGCGTCACTACAGTGGTGGAAAAAAGTATTTAGTCAGCCACCAATTGTGCAAGTTCTCCCACTTAAAAAGATGAGAGGCCTGTAATTGACATCATAGGTAGACCTCAACTATGAGAGACAAAATGAGAAAACAAATCCAGAAAATCACATTGTCTGATTTTTAAAGAATTTATTTGCAAATTATGGTGGAAAATAAGTATTTGGTCAATAACAAAAGTTCATCTCAATACTTTGTTATATATCCTTTGTTAGCAATGACAGAGGTCAAACTTTTTCTGTAAGTCTTCACAAGGTTGGCACACACTGTTGCTGGTATGTTGGCCCATTCCTCCATGCAGATCTCCTCTAGAGCAGTGATGTTTTGGGATTGTCGCTGGGCAACACAGACTTTCAACTCCTTCCAAAGGTTTTCTATGGGGTTGAGATCTGGAGACTGGATAGGCCACTCCAGGACCTTGAAATGCTTCTTACGAAGCCACTCCTTCGTTGCCCTGGCGGTGTGCTTGGGATCATTGTCATGCTGAAAGACCCAGCCACTTTTAATCTTCAATGTCCTTGCTGATGGAATGAGGTTTGCACTCAAAATCTCACAATACATGGCCCCATTCATTCTTTCATGTACACGGATCAGTCGTCCTGGTCCCTTTGCAGAGAAACAGCCTCAAAGCATGATGTTGCCACCCCCATGCTTCACGGTAGGTATGGTGTTCTTTGGATGCAACTCAGCATTCACTCTCCTCCAAACACGACAAGTTGTGTTTCTACCAAACAGTTCTACTTTGGTTTCATCTGACCATATGACATTCTCCCAATACTCTTCTGGAACATCCAAATGCTCTCTAGCAAACTTCAGATGGGCCTGGATATGTACTGGCTTAAGCAGGGGGACATGTCTGGCACTGCAGAATCTGAGTCCCTGGCGGCATAGTGTGTTACTGGCGGTAGCCTTTGTCACGTTAGTCCCAGCTTTCTGCAGGTCATTCACTAGGTTCCCCCGTGTGGTTCTTGTGATCATTTTAACCCCACAGGGTGAGATCTTGCGTGGAGCCCCTGATCGAGGGAGATTATTAGTGGTCTTGTATGTCTTCCATTTTTTAATTATTGCTCCCACAGTTGATTTCTTCACACCAAGCTGCTTGCCTATTGAGAATTCAGTCTTCCCAGCCTGGTGCAGGTCTACAATTTTGTTTCTGGTGTCCTTCCACAGCTCTTTGGTCTTCAACATGGTGGAGTTTGGAGTGTGACTGTTTGAGGTTGTGGACAGGTGTCTTTTATACCGATAACAATTTCAAACAGGTGCCATTACTACAGGTAATGAGTGGAGGACAGAGGAGCCTCTTGAAGAAGTTACAGGTCTGTGAGAGCCAGAAATCTTGCTTGTTTGTAGGTGACCAAATACTTATTTTCCACCATAATTTGCAAATAAATTCTTAAAAAATCAGACAATGTGATTTTGTAGATATGTTTTCTCATTTTGTCTCTCATAGTTGAGGTCTACCTATTATGTCAATTACAGGCCTCTCTCATCTTTTTAAGTGGGAGAACTTGCACAATTGGTGGCTGACTAAATACTTTTTCCCCACTGTATATGATGATGCATTGGGAGGTGTGTCAGCTGTCAAGCCTCTAGAAGTGTGGTAAGCGCGAAACGGCCCATCGCTTGTTTGTCCACAGCTTTTAACCTGTTTGCACCGTGTTCATTAAAGGAGTTTTTTCTACATCCGGAGATGTTTTGCTGCAACTTCATTTTCTTTGTTTGCTATTATTATAAGTGTTTATAAGTTTGTGAATGGATCCCTCGTAATGGTTTATCAATAATTATTAAAATTAAATTTGAATTAGGAAATTCACCTTTGGGTTTTTTTTTCTTAAAAAGCCATTGAATTGAGATTTACTATGCTGTAATATACAATAAAAAATGATCGCAGTTACTAGCATCATACTGTTTTTGTATATACAGGATATGTTTTGAAATGTCTAAGTCTCAGTTTTCTTAACTAATGTTCTCCCAGTTTCAGATCGGAAAATGTATGATGCTTACGTAATATACCCCAAAAAAATCCATAGCAACCAGCTCTTATGAAATGGATATATTTGCTCAGGAAGTGCTGCCAGAAGTTCTAGAGAAGCAGTGTGCTTACCGATTGTTTATACTTGGACGAGATGACTTACCAGGACAAGGCAAGTATTTCCATAGTTTATATACCTAGAATATTCTGGTCAGTCGTAGGTCTTAAAATTTAGGTAACTAAAATCTCGGATGAACAATAACACACTCCACAGATTTCCCTGTTAAATTATTTATTTAATAAAATTGAAGCCAAAATGGAAAAGCCATGTGTGAAAAATTAAGTACACCCCTTGAAGTAAAAGTTTGTAAAACCACCTATATCAGCAATAGCTTAAAGTAATGGTTTTGTGAGTGACTTTTTCAGTCTCTCATATAATTCTGGATCAGACTTCCACTGATCTGCAAGTTAACTTCTTTCATATGGATAGGGATAACTTGCCTTTGTGGGAAAGCCCCTTTAATTTTTTTTTACAGTGCTACTGCATATTGAACTACTTTTTTTTTTTTTTTAATATATATTGACTCAATATAAGGTCAGTAGCACACGACCGTGTGCTAGCCCCTGGCCATGATTGAACGGCATGGCTGGCGCACTGCTGGCACATGGATGTCATCTGTGTGCAGCCCATGCACTGGACGTTCTTCCGCGGCCCCATTCATTCAATGAATGGGAGCCGTGGAAGCACGGCCAAAAAACCGGACAGGAATAGAACCTGTCTTGAATTCTGCAGCCTGGACTGTCGGCCCGCACACAGGACTGTGTAATTCACGGTTGTGTATGTGGGCCATCAGAAATGAATGTGTCAGTGTGCTATCTGGGAACAACACGGAAAGCACACTGAACCACGCCATGGTCGTCTGCAAGAGGCCTAATTTGTTTGTTTTTATTCATCTGAGGTTATATTTACCTACTTTTAAGACCTTCCAAGGACTAGGTGTTTTCTATTTAGTCCTGATACATAAAAATATAGAATTCAAACATGGAGTACTTTCTTTTCCTTATGACTGTGTGTCTATTGCTATAATGGCTGTATAATACATTGAGCTGCAGTTTTCCAAAACCCATACCAATTAAATAAACATAGGGGGAAACCCTCAGCAAGCGTTAAAGAAGGAATATTTAGTCAAAATGTAGTAAAAATTTGAGTGAGACCTAAATTTTCATATAAAAATAAATAAGTAAAAAAGCAGTAGATATCACCACATCATTAAAAATGCTCGGACTGATAAAATATAGTGTTTGCGTGGGTTTCCTCTGGGTACTCGTTTCCTCCCACACTCCAAAGACATACTGATAGGGAATGTCGATTGTGAGCCCTATATGGGACAGTGTCAATGGTCTGTAAAGCACTGTGGAATATGATGGCGCTATACAAGTAAGCTAAATAAATAAAAGTAGATGAAAATAAGCAAAATATTTATTCTCCAGTTTCATCCTACAAATTTTCTTACTGTTTTGCGGCACGTTATATATATGCATCTCAATAAATTAGAATATCTTTGAAACATTTATTTATTTCAGTAATTAAATTAAAAAAGTGACCTCCTATATTTTCTAGATAGTTTACACACAGAGTGTCCTATTTCAAGTGTTTTATTTCTGTAAATGTTGATTATGGATTACAGGTAATGAAAACCCAAATCTAAGAAAATTAGAATATTGTAAAGTTCAGTATTGTAAATTCAAGTGTCACCTGCCAAGGTTTCCTAAGGCTTTATATGGTCCCTCAGTCTGGTTCAGTAGGACACACAAGCATGGAAGACGCTGATTATGAATTGTATTACTGAATTACTGAAATGAATGAATGTTTCAAAAATATTCTAATTTATTGAGATGCACCTGTATATGTATATAATATATATGTTAAATGGTGTTATTATAAAATATTACTTTTCCCACAGAAAACAAGACTTCATATGTTGAAAAATATAAAGATCGGGAATGGGCATTAACTTATCCTGTTTCCCCGAAAATAAGACAGCGTCTTATATTAATTTTTGCTCCCAAAGATGTGCTGTGCCTTATTTTCAGGGGATGTCTTATTTTTTTTTTCAATGAAGAAGAATTCACATTTATTGCTGAACAAAAAAATGAACATTTATTATATACGGTACTGTACAGTAGTTGTCATCACAAACCAGCATAACCAGACAAACTGTGAATCCTATCAAGAATTTCTTACTACTACTGTACCATTATTTCCATGTACAACAATTAACAGTATGGTACATTTACCAATATTTACGGTACGAATAGAAAGTAAAATTTATTCAATGACAGTTATGTCATCATCTTCTAGGACATCATCATAACAATCCAAACCATTAATTTCCCTGCACACAGTATCATGTCCCATAGTGGCCCCTGCACACAGTATCATGTCCCATAGTGGCCCCTGCACACAGTATCATGTCCCATAGTGGCCCCTGCACACAGTATCATGTCCCATAGTGGCCCTTGCACACAATATCATGCCCCATAGTGGCCCCTGCACACAGTATCATGCCCCATAGTGGCCCCTGCACACAGTATCATTCCCCATAGTGGCCCCTGCACACAGTAGTTTGCCCCATAGTGGCCCCTGCACACAGTATCATTCCCCATAGTGGCCCCTGCACACAGTATCATTCCCCATAGTGGCCCCTGCACACAGTATCATTCCCCATAGTGGCCCCTGCACACAGTAGTTTGCCCCATAGTGGACCACCCATGAACAATTATTATACTTTGGAGTCTTTTCAGACCCCAGAGTATAAAGATCAGAGACCCAGGGGAGGATAGAAACATAAAAAAACAACGTTGCTTACCTGTTCCTCGCTCCGGTGCATGCCCGTGCGCTACTTCAGCCTTCTTCAATGTTAGACCAGGCCGGCGTCACATGATCCGGCCGGCGTCACAATGCAAAATGACGTCCACTGACGTCTGCGACGTCACCAAACAGGCCCGAAGCCTGGAGAAGCGTAGGACAGGTAAGCACATAGTTTTTTATGTTCCCTCACCAACTCTGGGCCTCCGATTATTATACTCCGGGGTCTTTTCAAAGACCCCGGAGTATAATGATAGCAGTGATTGTGGGGTTCGCCCGCGGCCTCACATATCGTATATACCGTATGTTCTGTTCGGGAACATACGTCTTACTTTCAGGGGATGCCTTATATTAGGCAATTCTACGAAACCTCTCCTATGTCTTACTTTCGGGGGTGTCTTATTTTCGGGGAAACACGGTAGTCATCCTCTATCTCTTGAGGCACTCTAATCAAAGCATTGTGAACAGTCCCCTTCTGTAGGCAGAATTACAGATTGCTGTCATGGAACTTTGTTTTAATAAAACAGCCACAGCCACTGTTTTTTGTGTTAAGTTTTCAAGCTTTTTTTGGTCGCTTTTTAGATATAAACATGTGTGACTGAATTGGGGAATGGAGAAGTGCAGTTCCAAATTTCCTGCAGTAGCTTTCTTACTGCCATGAGCAGAAATATCAATGATGCCTGGGCTATGTGAATGCAATAAGAGTAGGTGCTACCATAATAATTGCCAAGTATAGGTTCACATCACATTTTTGCAATTTTTTGCCAAATTCACATTAAAACAGCATGCAACAAAGCATAAAATGTGAAAAGCTGCTTTAGCTTAAGGCCCCACGTAGTGAATCGCTGCAGAAAAGACTGCTGTGGAAACGCATTGTGTTTTTTTGTGCAGCGTTTTTCACAGAAGTCTGCAGAGTTTTCCTCTGGAGACTTTCTGCCTGTATTATACCTATAAGTAAAACGTCAGCATTTCCATAGGTATAATTGACATGCTGCCTTTTACAAAAACGCAAGTGTTTTTGAAATCGCAGAATGCAATGTGTGGATGGGATTAGACAGAATACCATCCACTTTGCAGGTAATATTAAACTCAGCAGTTTTTTGCTGCAACATTTCCGCAGTGGCCAGAACACTGCGTTTTCACAACGTGGGGCCCCCGCCTCAGGGTATGTTCACACTACTGTTATTATATTCCGTTGCTCTCATCCAACATAGAGCTACAGACATTAACAGTATAACAGTAACAGACACAGACGGAGCCCCCTGTATCTGTGTCTGTTCTCATTGACTATAATTTAAAAAATAATGTAAAAAATATGGACACTTTCTTCCCTCATGTTTGTTTACTTTTGTATGCAAACAAAAAGTCCTGAATACAGGACTTTTTCTTCTGTCAGAAAAGTAAAAAATATAACAAAAGAAAGCTTCTGTCTTGTTTTTTACATGGGTATGAATGCAGACACCAGTAGGATGGGGCTTCGTCTACATCTGTCATTTAATATCCATCTGTGAAGGATGAGAACAACATTAAATAATAGTAATGTGAACCCACCCTTACCTATCCTGGAAAAGATTCAGGTCAATCCTGTTTTTTTCCACAAGTCAATGGCAGCAAAAATGTAAACCTGTTTTGATGTGCTTTCAGCTATGATGGACCTTGTGGATGAGACCATTTCACAAAGCAGAAGAGTCATTATAGTCTTAGGAAATGTAATCTGTGAAGAGCCTGGTGATGACTTTGAACAGAAGATTGCCATGTATGATGCCCTCATTCGGAGCAAAATCAAAGTCATCTTGATTGAAATGGAGAACATAACAGACTACACAAATATGCCTGAATCCATAAAATACATCAAGCAGAAGCAAGGCGTTGTGAGATGGAAGGGAGAATTCACAGAAGCAGCGCTTTCACCTAACACAAGGTTCTGGAAAAATATCCGCTATCAGATGCCTCCAGCCCAGCATCATTCAGACAAGGAACTGCACTACATATATTCAGAAGACTAAAAAGAACCGAGTATTAAAGACTTGGATATTATACGTTCCAGTACTTTTATCAGACATTATATGGCTAGGCCCTGGTTAAAGCTGCTTAAATGGACAAAAACCCCAAGAATACCCGTCTGCTATTCTCCATATTGATAATGTGACATCCTTGACCGTGGCATTGATATCTTTATTCTCTTTGACACCAAGGCTACGATTTCAGATGCTACCTCCTATTATTATAGCTGCACTATCATAGTATTTCATGTTTGGCCCACTGAACTGTAGTTGTCAGTAGACAGCAGCCGTTTTCATCAGGTGTTAGTTGTACACTTATATTTGTAGACTTCACTTCAGATATTACATTCATCTGATTGATAGGTTATATCTGTAGAACTGATTTACTTTAATATTTCATATTAGATGCATTAAAAGAGGCGTTTTCTTACTCCTACCTCATTAAAACATTTTAAAGGGTAATCCTAAGTAATAAAGGTATGGCATATCCCTAGTATTGGAGGGGGTCCAACCTCTGAGACCTATAACAATCCTTGAAATGAAGGTGGCACCGAGTTTATTAAGTATTGTAGCACCTTTCCTCCTGTACAGCGGTAAACCCAGCCGCAAAGTTGCCCAGGGAACTGCATCCAGTCCTCTTAACTTGAATGGAAATGTGCTGCATTTCTTCTACAGTGTTGTGCCACCTTCATTCTCAAGATCATTGAGAGCCCCAGAGTTTGGAAGTGAGAATACCCCTTTTAGTGCCTTGAAAGAAAATAATATACCTCAGATGAGAATGTCTATGTATTTGTATGTAAATTGTAGTACAGAAGAAAGAGGCACAATGTTGTTACATGGCTGTGAAGTATGTCAGAAGCCAGAAAATTGAAGACATTAAATACTTTTGGTTACATAAAAAATGCATTTAGTTATTTTATTTTTGTTGTTCAGCTGTTTAAGGCTATATTCATATGTGCCAGATTTGTTGTAGAAATTTATAAAATCTACTAAAAACTAGAAATCCCTTCCATACATTTAAATAGTGGTTGTTTCTGCAACCTGTGTATGGCTATATGACAAATGGGGCAGTCAGAGAAATTCCTTCTGCAAGTGAAAAATCCCAAATGGGTCCACTAAAAAATCAATAGTCTAGATTTGATCAGTGTCTGACTACCTTGCTATGTGCTTAAAATATTTTTTTGGTCACTGAATGCATCATTCGAAAAACATAAAATCAGCAATAAATTATTACACCAGTGTTTATATGTAAGTTTCCACTGAACCCTACAATTTCTTATAATGCCCATTTTTTCTGCAAGAAGAGACCATCTGGAGCACTTGTTCTTGACTGTGGATAGGCAAAATAGAACCTGATCATGGACCCTTGTAGTGAACCTCCTGCCTACATACACACCAGCAATAACTCACAGAGACAATGAAGAACACAACATCATTTCTTTGCTGGGTGAAGGTCGACCACAGCTTTTATTTTAACATCAGATAACTACTGTAAAGGTACAACAGGCACATGACAGCAAAAATAGTAGGGAAACAGTATCCCAGTAAGCCAACCGGATCCCACATAAAACTTCACATGACCAACTGTGCTTCTAAAAGAAAGAGAATCAGTAAAACCATTACACACAATAAACAAAAGGGGAGGGGTGGTACAACTTGCCTCCTGTAGCAGATGAGGGAGAGGTGATGAAACACAGTTTAAATCCTACTAGACGGGATGGCTACCTAATCGGCCAATGCCATCTACATGGAAAGGGAGAGTCAGAAAGCAGGGTCACTACTAGAGATGAGCGAAGTTTTCAAAAATTTGATTCGACCAATTCTACGAAGTTTCCAAAACAATTCGATTCGATCCGAATTAATTCGCAGCGAATAGTGTTGAAAAACACCTATTTCCTGGCTGCAGAGGGCCTGTATAGTGGTGTAGAACACTGTGCCTTGCAGTAACACACATAGGAAGTCTTCTGTGGTAGTGAAACAATACTGTGAGTCAGTATGACACGCACATGACAGGCGTCACTCTTAGAACCACTGCACGCTTCACTTATTTGGCCAGTTACGGGGCCAAAACTAACCAACTAACTCAAGTGTGACCAGCCTTACAGGTCAATCTTAGTGCCAGGTATAACGAACCGTGCAGAGGCCCAACATCCTACTGTAGCATGAAAGAGTGCAATCCTTTTACACCGTCTCCAAATCAGTGGGGCTCAGACTTCCACTGATCTGCAAGTTAACTTCTTTCATATGGAAAGGGATAACTTGCCTTTGTGGGAAAACCCCTTTATTTTTTTTTTACTTTGCTACTGCATATTGACCTACTTTTTTTTAAAATATATATTGACTCAATATAAGGTCAGTAGCACACGACCATGTTCTAGCACCTGGCCGGGAGTGAAGGGAACGGCTGGCACATGGATGTCATCCATGTGCAGCCCATGCACTGGCCGTTCTTCCGCGGCCACATTCATTCAATGAATAGGAGCTGTGGAAGCAGGGCCAAAAAACCGGACAGGACTAGGACCTGTCTTGAATTTTGCAGCCTGGACAGTCGGCCCGCACACTGGACTGTGTAATTCACGGTTGTGTATGTGGGCCAACAGAAATGAAGGGGTCAGTATGCTATCTGGGAAAAACATGGATAGCACACTGTTTTGCGGCACGTTATATATATCTTATAATATATGTGTGTGTGTATATATATATATATATATATATATATATATATATATATACATACATTGTTTTCCCACAGAAAACAAGAGGAGGAGGCCCCAGTGTGGCAAGGTGACATAATGTGGAGTTGGGAGCAGCATGAGGAAGCCATAGAGTGACCCGATGGCAGCAGCATGAGTAGGCCACAGAGTGGCAAGGCGACATAATTTGAAGTTGGCAGCAGCATGAGGAGGCAACAAAGTGGCAAGGCGACATAATGTGGAAGTGGCAACAGCATAAGTAGGCCACAAAGTGGCAAGGCAACATAATGTGATGGTGGCAGCAGCATGAAGAGGACACAGAGTGGCAAGGTGACATAATGTTGAGTTGGAAGCCATGGAGTGGAAAGGCGACATAATGTGGAGTTGGAAGCAGCATGAGGAGGCCACAGAGTGGCAAGGTGACATAATGTGGAGTTGGCAGCAGCATGAGGAGGCCACAGAGTGGCAAGGCGACATAATGTGGAGGTGGCAGCAGCATAAGTAGGCCACAGAGTGGCAAGGCGACATAATGTGAAGGTGGCAGCAGCATTAGGAGGACACAGAGTGGCAAGGTGACATAATGTGGAGTTGGAAGCAGCATGAGGAGGCCACAGAGTGGCAAGGCGACATAATGTGGAGTTGGCAGCAGCATAAGTAGGCCAAATAGTGGCATGTGAGATAATGTGGAGTTGACAGCAGCATGAGTAGGCCACAGAGTAGCAAGGCGACATAATGTGAAGGTGGCATCAGCATGAGGAGGCCACAGAGTGGCAAGGTGACATAATGTGGAGTTGGCAGCAGCATGAGGAGGACAAAGAGTGGCAAGGTGACATAATGTGGAGTTGGGGGCAGTATGAGGAGGCCATACAGTGACCCGGTGGCAGCAGCATGAGGAAGCCATAGAGTGACCCGGTGGCAGTAGCATGAGGAGGACAAAGAGTGGCAAGGCGACATAATGTGGAGTTGGGAGCAGCATGAGGAGGCCATACAGTGAACCGGTGGTAGCAGCAAGAGTAGGCCACAGAGTGGCAAGGCAACATAATATGGAGTTGGCAGCAACATGAGGAGGCCACAGAAAGGCAAGGCGACATAATGTGGAGGTGGCAGCAGCATGAGGAGGCCATACAGTGACCCGGTGGCAGCAGCATGAGGAGGCCATAAAGTGACCCGGTGGCAGCAGCATGAGGAGGCCACAGAGTGGCAAGGCGACATAATGTAGAGGTGGCAGCAGCATGAGGAGGCATCAGAATGGCAAGGTGACATAATGTGGAGTCTAAAGCAGCATGAGGAGGCCACAAAGTGGCAAGGCGACATAATGTGTAGTTGGCACCAGCATGAGTAGGCCACAGAGTGGCAAGGCAAGATGATGAGGAGTTGGCAGCAGCATGAGAAGGACACATAGTGGCAAGGCAACATAATGTGGAGTTGGCAGCAGCATAAGGAGGCCATAGAGTGACCTGGTGGCAGCAGTATAAGTAGGCCACAGAGTGGCAAGACGACATAATGTGGAGTTGGCAGCAGCATGAGGAGGCCACAGAGTGGCAAGGCGGCATAATGTGGAGGTGGCAGCAGCATAAGTAGGCCACAGAGTGGCAAGGAGACATAATGTGGAGGTGGCAGCAGCATGAGGAGGCCACGGAGTGGCAAGGAGACATAATGTGGAGTTGGCAGCAGCATGTGGAGGCCACAGAGTGGCAAGGAGACATAATGTGGAGTTGGCAGCAGCATGAGGATGACACAGAGTGGCAAGGCAAAATAATGTGGAGTTGGCAGCAGCATGAGGATGACACAGAGTGGCAAGGCAAAATAATGTGAAGGTGGCAGCAGCATGAGGAGGCCAAAGGGTGACCTGGTGGCAGAAGCATGAGGAGGCCACAGAGTGGCAAGGCGACATAATGTGGAGTTGGCAGCAGCATGAGGAACCCACAGAGTGGCAAGGCAGCATAATGTGGAGGTGGCAGCAGCATAAGTAGGCCACAGAGTGGCAAGGAGACATAATGTGGAGTTGGCAGCAGCATGAGGAGGCCACAGAGTGGCAAGGAGACATAATGTGAAGGTGGCAGCAGCATGAGGAGGCCACAGAGTGGCAAGGCGACATAATGTGGAGTTGGGAGCAGCATGAGGAGGCCACAGAGTGGAAAGGTGACATAATGCGGAGTTGGCAGAAGCATGAGGAGCCCACAGAGTGGCAAGGCGACTTAATGTGGACTTGGCAGCAGCATGAGGAGGACATAGAGTGACCCGGTGGCAGCAACATGAGGAGGCTATATAGTGACCCAGTGGCAGCAGCATGAGGCGGCCACAGAGTGGCAAGGCGACATAATGTGGAGGTGGCAGCAGCATGAGGAGGACATAGAGTGGCAAGGCGACATAATTTGGAGTTGGCAGCAGCATGAGGAGGACATAGAGTGGCAAGGAGACATAATGTGAAGGTGGTAGCAGCATGAGGAGGCCACAGAGTGGCAAGGCGACATAATGTGGAGTTGGCAGAAGCATGAGGAGCCCACAGATTGGCAAGGTGACATAATGTGGAGTTGGCAGCAGCATGAGGAGGACAAAGAGTGGCAAGGTGACATAATGTGGAGTTGGGGGCAGTATGAGGAGGCCATACAGTGACCCGGTGGCAGCAGCATGAGGAAGCCATAGAGTGACCCGGTGACAGTAGCATGAGGAGGACAAAGAGTGGCAAGGCAACATAATGTGGAGTTGGGAGCAGCATGAGGAGGCCATACAGTGAACCGGTGGTAGCAGCAAGAGTAGGCCACAGAGTGGCAAGGCAACATAATATGGAGTTGGCAGCAGCATGAGGAGGCAACAAAGTGGCAAGGCGACATAATGTGGAAGTGGCAACAGCATAAGTAGGCCACAAAGTGGCAAGGCAACATAATGTGATGGTGGCAGCAGCATGAAGAGGACACAGAGTGGCAAGGTGACATAATGTTGAGTTGGAAGCCATGGAGTGGAAAGGCGACATAATGTGGAGTTGGAAGCAGCATGAGGAGGCCACAGAGTGGCAAGGTGACATAATGTGGAGTTGGCAGCAGCATGAGGAGGCCACAGAGTGGCAAGGCGACATAATGTGGAGGTGGCAGCAGCATAAGTAGGCCACAGAGTGGCAAGGCGACATAATGTGAAGGTGGCAGCAGCATTAGGAGGACACAGAGTGGCAAGGTGACATAATGTGGAGTTGGAAGCAGCATGAGGAGGCCACAGAGTGGCAAGGCGACATAATGTGGAGTTGGCAGCAGCATAAGTAGGCCAAATAGTGGCATGTGAGATAATGTGGAGTTGACAGCAGCATGAGTAGGCCACAGAGTAGCAAGGCGACATAATGTGAAGGTGGCATCAGCATGAGGAGGCCACAGAGTGGCAAGGTGACATAATGTGGAGTTGGCAGCAGCATGAGGAGGACAAAGAGTGGCAAGGTGACATAATGTGGAGTTGGGGGCAGTATGAGGAGGCCATACAGTGACCCGGTGGCAGCAGCATGAGGAAGCCATAGAGTGACCCGGTGGCAGTAGCATGAGGAGGACAAAGAGTGGCAAGGCGACATAATGTGGAGTTGGGAGCAGCATGAGGAGGCCATACAGTGAACCGGTGGTAGCAGCAAGAGTAGGCCACAGAGTGGCAAGGCAACATAATATGGAGTTGGCAGCAACATGAGGAGGCCACAGAAAGGCAAGGCGACATAATGTGGAGGTGGCAGCAGCATGAGGAGGCCATACAGTGACCCGGTGGCAGCAGCATGAGGAGGCCATAAAGTGACCCGGTGGCAGCAGCATGAGGAGGCCACAGAGTGGCAAGGCGACATAATGTAGAGGTGGCAGCAGCATGAGGAGGCATCAGAATGGCAAGGTGACATAATGTGGAGTCTAAAGCAGCATGAGGAGGCCACAAAGTGGCAAGGCGACATAATGTGTAGTTGGCACCAGCATGAGTAGGCCACAGAGTGGCAAGGCAAGATGATGAGGAGTTGGCAGCAGCATGAGAAGGACACATAGTGGCAAGGCAACATAATGTGGAGTTGGCAGCAGCATAAGGAGGCCATAGAGTGACCTGGTGGCAGCAGTATAAGTAGGCCACAGAGTGGCAAGACGACATAATGTGGAGTTGGCAGCAGCATGAGGAGGCCACAGAGTGGCAAGGCGGCATAATGTGGAGGTGGCAGCAGCATAAGTAGGGCCACAGAGTGGCAAGGAGACATAATGTGGAGGTGGCAGCAGCATGAGGAGGCCACGGAGTGGCAAGGAGACATAATGTGGAGTTGGCAGCAGCATGTGGAGGCCACAGAGTGGCAAGGAGACATAATGTGGAGTTGGCAGCAGCATGAGGATGACACAGAGTGGCAAGGCAAAATAATGTGGAGTTGGCAGCAGCATGAGGATGACACAGAGTGGCAAGGCAAAATAATGTGAAGGTGGCAGCAGCATGAGGAGGCCAAAGGGTGACCTGGTGGCAGAAGCATGAGGAGGCCACAGAGTGGCAAGGCGACATAATGTGGAGTTGGCAGCAGCATGAGGAACCCACAGAGTGGCAAGGCAGCATAATGTGGAGGTGGCAGCAGCATAAGTAGGCCACAGAGTGGCAAGGAGACATAATGTGGAGTTGGCAGCAGCATGAGGAGGCCACAGAGTGGCAAGGAGACATAATGTGAAGGTGGCAGCAGCATGAGGAGGCCACAGAGTGGCAAGGCGACATAATGTGGAGTTGGGAGCAGCATGAGGAGGCCACAGAGTGGAAAGGTGACATAATGCGGAGTTGGCAGAAGCATGAGGAGCCCACAGAGTGGCAAGGCGACTTAATGTGGACTTGGCAGCAGCATGAGGAGGACATAGAGTGACCCGGTGGCAGCAACATGAGGAGGCTATATAGTGACCCAGTGGCAGCAGCATGAGGCGGCCACAGAGTGGCAAGGCGACATAATGTGGAGGTGGCAGCAGCATGAGGAGGACATAGAGTGGCAAGGCGACATAATTTGGAGTTGGCAGCAGCATGAGGAGGACATAGAGTGGCAAGGAGACATAATGTGAAGGTGGTAGCAGCATGAGGAGGCCACAGAGTGGCAAGGCGACATAATGTGGAGTTGGCAGAAGCATGAGGAGCCCACAGATTGGCAAGGTGACATAATGTGGAGTTGGCAGCAGCATGAGGAGGACAAAGAGTGGCAAGGTGACATAATGTGGAGTTGGGGGCAGTATGAGGAGGCCATACAGTGACCCGGTGGCAGCAGCATGAGGAAGCCATAGAGTGACCCGGTGACAGTAGCATGAGGAGGACAAAGAGTGGCAAGGCAACATAATGTGGAGTTGGGAGCAGCATGAGGAGGCCATACAGTGAACCGGTGGTAGCAGCAAGAGTAGGCCACAGAGTGGCAAGGCAACATAATATGGAGTTGGCAGCAACATGAGGAGGCCACAGAAAGGCAAGGCGACATAATGTGGAGGTGACAGCAGCATGAGGAGGCCATACAGTGACCCGGTGGCAGCAGCATGAGGAGGCCACAAAGTGACCCGGTGGCAGAAGCATGAGGAGGCCACAGAGTGGCAAGGCGACATAATGTAGAGGTGGCAGCAGCATGAGGAGGCATCAGAATGGCAAGGTGACATAATGTGGAGTCTAAAGCAGCATGAGGAGGCCACAAAGTGGCAAGGCGACATAATGTGTAGTTGGCACCAGCATGAGTAGGCCACAGAGTGGCAAGGCAAGATAATGAGGAGTTGGCAGCAGCATGAGAAGGACACATAGTGGCAAGGCAACATAATGTGGCGTTGGCAGCAGCATAAGGAGGCCATAGAGTGACCTGGCGGCAGCAGTATAAGTAGGCCACAGAGTGGCAAGACAACATAATGTGGAGTTGGCAGCAGCATGAGGAGGCCACAGAGTTGCAAGGTGGCATAATGTGGAGTTGGCAGCAGCATGAGGAGGCCACAGAGTGGCAAGGAGACATAATGTGGAGTTGGCAGCAGCATGAGGATGACACAGAGTGGCAAGGCAAAATAATGTGGAGTTGGCAGCAGCAGTGGGAGGACATAGAGTGGCAAGGCGACATAATTTGGAGTTGGCAGCAGCATGAGGAGGCCAAAGAGTGGCAAGGAGAATTAATGTGAAGGTGGCAGCAGCATGAGGAGGCCAAAGGGTGACCTGGTGGCAGCAGCATGAGGAGGCCACAGAGTGGCAAGGCGACATAATGTGGAGTTGGCAGCAGCATGAGGAGCCCACAGAGTAGCAAGGCAGCATAATGTGGAGGTGGCAGCAGCATAAGTAGGCCACAGAGTGGCAAGGAGACATAATGTGGAGTTGGCAGCAGCATGAGGAGGCCACAGAGTGGCAAGGAGACATAATGTGAAGGTGGCAGCAGCATGAGGAGGCCACAGAGTGGCAAGGCGACATAATGTGGAGTTGGCAGCAGCATGAGGAGGCCACAGAGTGGCAAGGCGACATAATGCGGAGTTGGCAGAAGCATGAGGAGCCCACAGAGTGGCAAGGCGACTTCATGTGGACTTGGCAGCAGCATGAGGAGGACATAGAGTGACCCGCTGGCAGCAGCATGAGGAGGCTATATAGTGACCCAGTGGCAGCAGCATGAGGCGGCCACAGAGTGGCAAGGCGACATAATGTGGAGGTGGCAGCAGCATGAGGAGGACATAGAGTGGCAAGGCGACATAATGTGGAGTTGGCAGCAGCATGAGGAGGACATAGAGTGGCAAGGAGACATAATGTGAAGGTGGTAGCAGCATGAGGAGGCCACAGAGTGGCAAGGCGACATAATGTGGAGTTGGCAGCAACATGAAGAGGCCACAGAGTGGCAAGGTGACATAATGTGGAGTTGGCAGCAGCATGAGGAGGCCAAAGAGTGGCAAGGAGACATAATGTGAAGGTGGCAGCATCATGAGGAGGCCAAAGAGTGGCAAGGCGACATAATGTGGAGTTAGCAGCAGCACGAGTAGGCCACAGAGTGGAAGGGCGACATAATGTGGAGTTGGCAGCAGCATGAGGAGCCCACAGAGTGGCAAGGCAGCATAATGTTGAGGTGGCAGCAGCATGAGGAGGCCAAAGAGTTGCAAGGAGACATAATGTGAAGGTGGTAGCAGCATGAGGAGGCCACAGAGTGGCAAGGCAACATAATGTAGAGTTGGCAGCAACATGAAGAGGCCACAGAGTGGCAAGGCGACATAATGTGAAGTTGGCAGCAGCATAAGGAGGCCATAGAGTGACCCGGTGGCAGCAGCATAAGTAGGCCACAGAGTGGCAAGGAGACATAATGTGGAGTTGGAAGCAGCATGAGGAGGACAGAGTGGCAAGGCGACATAATTTGGAGTTGGCAGCAGCATGAGGAGGCCACAGAGTGGCAAGGCGGCATAATGTGGAGTTGGCAGCAGCATGAGTAGGCCACAGAGTGGAAAGGCGACATAATGCGGAGTTGGCAGAAGCATGAGGAGCCCACAGAGTGGCAAGGCGACATAATGTGGAGGTGGCAGCAGCAGGAGATGGCCATACAGTGACCCAGAGGCAGCAGCATGAGGAGGCCATACAGTGATCCGGTGGCAGCAGCATGAGGAGGCCATAGAGTGACCCGGTGGCAGCAGCATGCGTAGGCCACAGAATGGCATAGTGACATAATGTGGAGGTGGCAGCAACATGAGGAGGCCATACAGTGACCCGGTGGTAGCAGCATTTGGAGGCCACTGAGTGGCAAGGCGACATAATGTGGAGGTGGCAACAGCATGAGATGGCCATACAGTGACCCAGAGGCAGCAGCATGAGGAGGCCATACAGTGTCCCTGTGGCAACAACATGAGTAGGCCACAGAGTGGCAAGGCAACATAATGTGGAGGTGGAAGCAGCATGAGGAGGCCATACAGTGATCCGGTGGCAGCAGCATGAGGAGACCAAAGAGTGACCCGGTGGCAGCAGCATGAGGAGGTCATAGAGTGACCCAGTGGCAGCAGCATGAGTAGGCCAACAATAGCATCCTGGCCACGCCTCACCTTCTGACCACAGATTTGACATATGGCCATGTTCAACTCCCCTGCTGGCTTAACAAAAAACTGCCATACTGCCGAGTAGGTGATTTTACCCCCAACACTTCACACTAACTGACTGCTACCGCCACTGATTCCATGAAGCGCTGCACCAGTGCTTTCTGGGTAGGTAGGCTCCAGCGAAGCGGATGGTCTACCCCGGGCACGTTTGGCTCCCAACCTCCCACTGCTGCCACCCTGCTGATTCCCAGCGACGCTACTGACTTGCTGCCTCATGTGCAAGCTGCCACCCTCTTCTCCCAAGGATGATGTAGCCCCTTTGTCACCCGGCTCCCAATTGCAATCGGCTACATCATCCTCGATTACTGTCTGCACGTCACTGATGTCCTCCTCAGCGGTCTCTGAGCCAGGAGCCTGACCGCTCGCAACACCAGCTTCCATGCCACTCTCCTTATCACTACTTGCCCACCTACCGGAGGAAGCAGTGGATGTCTCCTCCAGATCTTGGCTGGTTAGTAGCTGCTGACTGTCATGTAGTAGCTCCTCCTCACTGTATAGTGGATCTGAGCCCACAGCATAGAGGACTTCTCTGGCTGAGGGAACAGAAAAGGACAGAGGCAGGTTGAGGACTCGTGAGGGCACAGGGCCTGGTCCCGGGCCATGCCAACTAAGGGTTGTGTCTGACGAGCCCACAAACTCTTGGCTAGGGGTGTCTGATGTGACTTGGGATGAAGTGGATGATCGAGTCAACCATTCTACAACTGTTGCTGGTCAACACACGACTGCTAGCTGATACTAGAAGCTCAGGCTTCTGTAAGTGACCCTGCCATGCCCCCTTACTCTGCTGCGACGTGTGCCTGCACCAGAAACATTTAGGCCTGTTCCCCACCCCTGTGCAGGGCCTGTCGCCTCTCTGTCTGACATACTGTTACATCAAATAAGTAAATGAAAAGGAAAATAATACAGGGCAAAAAGGTCTGTAATTTTCTACCTTCAAGACAATGGTGAATAAGGCCCTTATTTTTTCCCCACTAATAAACCCCCAGAAAAAGCGTTATTACAGATAACTGCGGAGATTAATGGATAAGAATTCTTTTTTTTTTGCCACTACTTCACGGCAAAAAAGCCTTTAATTTTCTACCTTCAAGACAACGGCGAATAAGTCCCTTATTTTTTCCCCACTAATAAACCCCCAGAAAAGGCATTATTACAGATAACTGCGGAGATTAATAGATAACAATCCTTTTTTTTTTTTTTTGCCACTAATGCATAGCAAAAAGGCATGTAATTTTCTACCTTCTAGACAACGGCGAATAAGCCCATTATATTTTTCCCCACTAATAAACGCCTTGAAAAGGCATTATAACAGATTACTGTGGAGATTATTGGATAAGAATTATTTTTTTTTGCCACTACTTCACGGCAAAAAGGCCTGTAATTTTCTACCTACAACACACAATGGCAAATAAGCCTCTTATTTTTTTCCCCACTAATAAACCCCCAGAAAAGGCGTTATTACAGATAACTGCGGAGCTTAATGGATAACAATCCTTTTTTTTGGCCACTAATGCAGGGCAAAAGGGCATGTAATGTTCTCCCTTGAACACACAGGTATGATCTATTGCAAACCTGCAATGAGCAGCAGGATAATGGCAGTCAGTGCAGCAAGGTGTAGTAGGATTGTTCCTTTTACCCAGGCTACAAATATTCCAAAATAAACCCTGTTCTGCTTCAAAACTCTTGTATAAATTCCTCCTTATCCTTTCCCTATATTTCTAATGCTCTTTCCCTGAACTGCGATTGAGCAAACTATCCGTTTTGAAGTGTTTTCTACCACTGTCCCTAGCACCTGCTGACGTCTCTCCCTGCACTAAGTACAATATGAAATGACTGAACCTAAAATGGTGGAGGGTATTTATAGGGCTGTGACATCACAGGGCTCACTGGATGCCTATTTAGCTGCACGCTTGGCATTGTGGGTGATCTCCCGTTCGCAGAGTTCCTTGGCACTTGTCCTAACATGTACAGCAGCCATTTTAGAAAAAAATGCGATTCGATACATTGAACCGTGAGGGAATTCGGATTCGATGAAATTCGAAGATTTCCTGAAATTTGGATCAATTTCCACTTCATCAAGTTTGATTCGCTCCTCTCTAGTCACTACACCCACAAAGTAGTTACCACACCAGGGAAACAGGGAGAGGGGGTGTTAGGGAATTGCCATTTAAGCAATTCCCCAGTAGCTGCTGCAGGAACCTGGGAGGAAGGGGAACAACAGAGACAGTGAATCCTAATGCTTGACCCACCCCCAGTCCCTACCTACTTACCTCAACTACCCTAGGTGGTAGAGGACAACTTGGAGACGGTCCCTTCCTATAATACAAGTGAGTACACAAAACGCAGACAAGACAAACAAACAGGCACAGGTAATCAGGAGAGCCAAGGGTCAGAACCAATCGGGCAGCAAAGTACCAATTCAGAACCAGAAGAATAGTCAAAGGGAAAAGCCAAGGTAAGAGTATAGATAATAAGAGGAAACAGTATAACACTTAGCACGCTCACAGAGACTAATAGCAAGCAACCAAACGAGGGTTGGAAAACTATATAAAAGGTATCAAGAATCCGCCCCAGACTTGATTGGCAAGGAAAGATGTCAATCAAAAGAGCACCAAACGTTAACTCTTTAGAAACCAAAGGAACTCAGAGCCCTGGCTGGACTGGCACACTGCAACGAATACTCAGCTGTGCTAATACAACAGGAGCAGAGAATCATAAATGAACACGCCTCCTGTGCCATAGCATGAGGCCGGAGGATGGAGCAGAAGTCCCAACGGGCAAAGCTGTTACAGGGGGGGTTAAAGGAACCACCTGTAGTCAGGAGGCATCCCGGCTTATAACAGCCAGTTGCCCTGCAAACCAGCTCTTTGTATACTCTAAGCATATAGGCAATGATATGTTGTTTCTGCCTCTGATGTTTGTGCCATCCCACCAAGGCATTGCCATTATTATTCAGAGGTATGTAAGTGGTAGATGATTGGGACGGTCTGGGGTCTATAATTTTTAGAGAGTCGGATCTTGGGACTATAATTTCAGGGGGTCTGTATATATATTGAGAGTCCTGTATTTATCTAACGGGTGACTTTTCTGGGCTCTGTAATCTGTATGGAGTTCAATCTGGGGTCTTATTTTTGGGGGAACTGTATATGCAAGGGGGTCTGAAGTGGCTCATATGTAGCATTAGTGATTCAAATGTAGTCAATCCGGAAAGCGTCCTATATAAAATAATGGGACATAAGGAAAAAATTCTGCTGCATGCATAGCTTTTTTCCTGCCAAGTCCTCTGAATGGATTTCTTAAAAAACCAGACAAATCTGGTTCCTGTTTCACAGCTTTGCAGACCAGCTTCAATGTGCAGCAGTATAGACTTAAAGCATAATTAAACATTCTAAAAACTTTTCTGGCATCATTTGTGTCAAATTTCGGCTCCCTTCTATGAAATCCGTCTTTATTCTTTCCCATTTCTGTGTTAAGAATGGAAATCTGTACAAGGCTATGACTAGGTATATGGGGAGGTGGGCGCTTTTATAAATGAGGGAAACTGAGGCTTGGGGGGGGACATTTCAAACAGTTATGTCTACCTGTTCTACCAGTCTTATGTCTACCTGAGATATCACTAGTTAAAAATACCATTAGGATTGGGAACAGCTGTAGCTACATGTAAATGGAGTATGCCCAAAAAATGCCTGAGATATAACTCCACAGCTTCAGCTTCCCTGTATCCTGCTCATCGCTACACCTAGTAAAAGCAGTGTACAGATTTCAGATTTCAATAGAGAAACAAGGGAAAGAATAAAGACGAACAGGATTTCATCGAACGGAGACATTTGTTGATAAATAAAAGTATATTACAAAATTTATTAAGAATACAAATTCTGCCAGAAAATCAAAATTTGTTCAAAAGTTTAGTTAAGCGTTAAAATCAAATATTAATATCAACATTTATGAATCCAGTAACAAATTTACAATGAAAGTTACAGCTCCACCAGTCCTAGTAGATCATAGGTGGTCTCATAATGCTTTGGTTGCGTGAATTCTTATCTGAAATTATGATATACCAAGTCTGCATGCTTTCTTCAACTTTTTGCAAAAAAAGGGTATCCTTTAGAGCAGGGGTCAGCAGCCTTCAGCACTCCAGCTGCTGTGAAACTAGAACTCCCAACATGTGCCATTTGCTTTCATGGGAGTTCCAAGAGTTTTACAACAGCTGGAGTGCCGAAGATTGCCTACCCCTGCTTTAGAGTTTGGTGAGTTGTACTGAAACAGTCTATGCATGGACTGGATCACTACCATTTTGTGTTATGTACTGAAAATTCTTATTGGATGATACCTTCTGTTGCCACCGTCCACCTCAACTTGATGGCCCATCAAATAGTGCACAAATAGCCATACCATGCAGTATGTAATTAAAGCTCCAAACTCTATGGTGTCCAAATTACAGTATTCTGCACGCTCTCACCACATCCGCTTTTCAGGAAACTGGCAAGGGTTGTACAAAAAAAAAAATCACAATTTTTTGCACAAAGACCTCATATGCGCAAAACATTTGCAACTTTTTATGTCTTGTGCACCAGAAACCTGGCGTACAAGGTATAATAAATCTGCCCCACGATGTCCAAATAACAGCTTCATATGCAAAGTAATACATACTTTATGTACTTTATGCTATGCAATGTCTAATTAAAGTGTGATGCAATAAATATTAAAATATGTGATGTTCAAACCCTGAGCGACAGACCGTTTGTCTCCTTCAGCATAAAAGTAGACCAATATTAACTGTGATATATGTTCTGGGGAGGTAGTAAAATTTCATTGCTTTAATATTTCTTGAATGACGTCCAAAAATTATGTGGGAAGACTTAGGCTACATGCACACAGTGAAAAAACAGACATCAAATAAGAAAAAAAACGAAACTGTAAGTTTTTAACGTCTGTTTTCCATCAATGTGTCACTTAATTTTCATCAGATTTCTGGCTATGTGTCAGCTTTTAACATCCGTTTTTTTAACCGTCAGTGAAAAAAAAAATGGATGAACTTCATTGGTCTAAGTTTTGACCTAACCCACTTATTTATTTTTAACATTCGTGAAACTGATACATCAGCTAAAAAACGGGCATTAAAAACTGACCCCATAAACTTGTATTGGGTCCATCAAGTCAGTACAATGGACGATGATAGGACATGTCTTATTTTTTAACTGAAAGTATTCACTGTCAGTTAAAAAAAAAACTTTACCCATCAACTCCCGTTGTTCTAAAAACTGACATGTAACAGACTTTAATAAAACATCTGTTATAAGTAGCAAAACAACAATACACAGATGTAGAAAATATTCATCTAATTTTTAAGGTGCATAGTTTTAATGTTTTATTAATATTCATCTACATATTTCCAAAGCTTAACTTTTTCTATTTCACACTACAAAATGTTAACTTAGCATATTCATGTCCTTCCTCAAAATCAACTCATGACAAAAAGAAGCTAAAAAGAATGTACACGTACAGGCGCTAATTTTGCTATTCCCTGACAGCTTGGAGAGACTCATTTCTGAATATGTATTCCTGAATATTCTTCCAACACGCAGAAGTAAATTATTTATACATATTATAATCATTTCATATCATAATCATTTATTATACTCATACTCATACTATCATAGATCTGTTCAGGTCAGTTTATTACACCTGTGATTGGGCTGACTTGTCTGTAGAAGGGTGCAAAACTCTGCCATGCAATATTCTCATCTCAAACTCACCTTAGATTAGTAGCCAAGTTTAATAGTTTATGCCTTTTTTACTGAAAAATATACTGGATTTTTTTTTTATAATGATCATTTTTGCAAATGTGACAACAGCAAAAGCAGCCATATTGGTTGAACTTTTTAGAAACTTAGAAATGAATTGTAAATTCTCACCTTGTTATTGATGTCAAGTGACTTCTTTATACTGTACATGGTGACAAAGTTAGCAGTTACTATGAGTTGTTGAGAAAGTGACAACCATTATGGCTGAAATTGAAAGTGACACCCAATATGGATGTACTTCCTGTTGTCAATTTTGAAAAATTGCAATAATTGGGGATTAATGATGACCACTAAAAGCAGATCTTGAATATAACAAGAACAAGCCACTTCATATGAGTACTTCTGGAAGACCTACTGACCAAAGAAACAGTTCTAGATAAAGAGCATCAAGGGTAAATAACATTTTTGTTTGGTGAGACATAACACAAGTAATCACATTTTTAAATGAATGCCATGCAACAAAGAATAAGGACATTGATCGTGGACGCCACCGTGCTACCAAATTGGTTTGGCTTGGGGACCCGACTAAGGGTGTTATCCTAGCAGACTCCCAGTCTTCAACCTCGATACAGGGATCTGGTCCTGAGGTGGTCTCAGTTTGGTAGCAGCTGAACAGACAGAGCACCACAAAAACATAACAATGTGAACAGAGACCAAAACCAGAATGAACAGGTGTACAGGTTAAAAAAATCAGGACTTGAACAAAATATACATAAATCAAGTACAAAAATAATGCAGACTTAACACAGGTAGTAGAAGGCAAACAGACACTGGTAGCAAGAGGTACACAGCTACAAGTAGCAGAAGGCACAAAGCCAAACAGATAAAAGACTAATAACAATAATAATACATTTTATTTATATAGCACCACCATATTTTGCAGCATTTTAATATATTGTAGGGTTCAAGTATAGACAAAAAGATACATTACAGAGTTATAGTCAAGTCACACAATGGGACTGAGGGCCCTGCTCGCAAGAGCTTACAATCTATGAGGTAGAGGGGGTGACACAAGAGGTAGCAGGGAAGATAGCTTCTGTCATGCAGAAAGCCCCAGGGCTACAGGTATCAGAAGTGGTGTAAGTACCACGTGTAAGGCCCCTGCTGGTTTTTTTTTTTTTTAAATAACCCCAGCAGATAATGGACCCTATTTACTTACCGATCCGCATTCCTGCTCACAGCCTCCTTCACTTTCCCATCTGCCCTGTACGTCCCATATCACATCGCAGAGTACTATGACCCACCATCAGGTTCACAGGAAATGCAGTTTTAATTACAATCATCTTTGTTCAACTTACCTTATAGGTTCTATCTCTCCTCCTGATGACCCCATCTCTTGTCCAGTATGGGAGAAACGCGTAGAGAGCTTTGTTAGAACTATTTTAGCTCCTAGAGGGCTTTGTTAGTATTATTTCAGCTCCTATCTGTAGTGTTGTAGTGAGGATGTAGGTCACCTGGAATAAGTCCACTATGCCATAATGACTTTTATGGATCAAAACTCTTTATTCCATGCTTCCTCCAAGAATCTCTGTCTAGCATCTGCTCCTCCAAGCTCAGCTCCTCCTCCCTTACTACCTCACTGTTGCTAGGCAGACAAAGCAAAATGAGTAAGCAGCAAAGAACATACAGAATATACTTATAACAACATCACACTATCCTCATATGTAGCAAATCTCTACTAGAGGATTGAGAATACTTACTTCCACAGAGGGATGCATTGCTCTTCAGTGATCTCAGTGAGCTGAGTCAGAAACACCTGTGGACTTCTACATCCTCAGTAGTACTCCCAGGGGCGCACCGCTAATGAGGCGAAGTGAGGCGGCCACCTCAGGCGGCACTGTCCGTCACTGTCTGGGTGGTGGCATTTTTACTATTTATTTAATGTAAACCAGCCCAGGAAAGGCTGCTTTAAAAAAAACAAAAAAAAACCAGCCTGTCCTGGGCTGGTTTACGAGACCTCTGCATGTCAGCGCAGGCGGCGATACAATGACGTCATTGTGCCTCCTACGCTGAGACGCAGATGTCGCGGACAAGAAAAGAAGACAGCGGCTCCATCAAGGCATCGCAGGTAGGTGCGGATAACTTTTTTTTTTTTTGAGTTTGAGTTCAGGTCAAGTTCGGGTAACCGAACCAAACTTTTGGACAAAGTTCGGCCGAACTCGTCGAACCCAAACTTTGATGGGTTTGCTCAACACTAGTTACTAATATGTAAGACATATGGAGGTACTAATAAAGGACCTCAATAATGAAGATATTTACTTATTACCTCCATATGTCTCACATATCAGTAACCCTTATGTAAAGCACACAGGGATTAATGTGAGGGACATGATAAAGGTAAAAGGGTTTTCCGGGCAAAAAAAAATATTTTTGAAAAAGGTCTGTTAGTGCTATCAATGGGTTAATAAGTGCACCCAAATACCTTTAGTAGTGTTTTGAGTTATTTCTGGCTTTCTATGGGAGCTCTTCATATCTTCTGCATATGTATACATGGGTAGCTTCCTGCTGTCTACCATGATGCATTGCAGTTCACTCAGATCTCCCCTCTCACTTCCTCCCTCACAACCCCGTTTCCCTAGCTAGCCCATGGACTACCTACCTAGCTAACTCAGTTCCCCAACCACCTACCCACCCCATCATACTTACCTGTCTTCTCGTCCTGGAGACGACTTTCGTCGGTGCCACTGTCCCCTCTTCTGTCCGCACCTGGGAGCTGGCGCCTGCGCAATAGAACGCCGACAGAAGTGAAGAGAAGCAGCGGGCCTTCCACACATGTGCAATAGAACGCTGCTTTTCTTCACTTCTGCTGTCGTTCTATTACGCAGGCTCCGGCTCCAGATCCCTTGTGAAGGAAGCGACGCCCAGCAGAAGAAGAGGACGTGAGCATTGGTGAGTATGATGGGGACGGGGTTGGGGGGGGGGAGGGGAGAAATGGTGACCTCCCGTCTCCGGAAACAGCGAAACGGAACGTCACCAAGAAATCAGAAAAAGTGCCTTGGACAGTCACATGACCACCCCAGGCATATGGGTAAATATACATTTTTTTTTTAAAGGGAGTAAATTAGAAGTTAGGCGTGGGGAAGGAGTTTAGCTTAGTGCTAAAGTTTTAGTTCATGCCGGACAACCCCTTTAACTGCTACTAGTGCATCTCAACAAATTAGAATATCATCAGAATTACCCTCTTTGTGGATTGTGTCAATGACTGTCTTCTGGACATCTGTCAAGTCAGCAGTCTTCCTCATGATTGTGTCGCCTACTGAACCAGACTAAGGGACCTTTTTAAACGCTTAGGAAGCCCTTGCAGGTGTTTTGGGTAAATTATTCTAATTTTCTGAGATAATGACTTTTGGGTTTTCCTTGGCTGTAAGCCATAATCATCAACATTAACATAAATAAACACTTGAAAAACTTCACTCTGTTTGTAAAGACTCAATATAATATATGTATTTCACTTTTTCAATTCTCTTACTAAAAAAAAAAAATAACTTTTTGAGGATATTCTAATTTATTGAGATGCACTAGTATTAATATGAGGCACATGGAGTTGCTAAACTGTAATGCACATGACCATGTTTTTTATCCACAACTGTGGATAAAAGTACAGAGCCATACATTTCAATGGGCCCATACACACAGCCATTGTTTTTGTAGCTGTGTTTCTAGGCCAAATTGAAGAACTGCAAATTATGGAGCAGGTCCTATATCTGTCTGCCTTTGTGACCCTGTCAATTCATTTTTAATGTATAGGTCAACCACATTCGTGCCATTTGTATGCAGGAGGCCTAAGGCTGAGGCCCCACGTTGCGGAAACGCAGCGTTTTTGTTGCAGATTTTGCTGCGGTTTTTTGAACCAAATACAAACAATGCAGTAAAGCAAGTAACATTCTCCTGTTATTTGCCAATACCAGATTTGTCCATCAGACAGATACAGAATTATTCATCACTCCACAGAACATGTTTCCACTGTGCAAAGTCCAGTGGTGGTGTGCTTTACACCACTGCATACACTGCTTGACATTGTGCTTGGTGATGTTAGGTTTGCATACAGCTGCTCAGCCATGAAGCTCCTATCTCAAAGTTATTGTCCTGATTTTAATGGCAGAAGCGGTTTGGAAATCTGCAGTTACTGGGTCAGAAGAACGTTTGGTAACTTTTATACCTATGTGCCTTAGCCATCAAGTGTGCTGTGTAACTTTGTGTGGCCTGACACTTCATGGCTGAGGTGCTGTTGTTCTTAAATGCTTCCACTTTTCAATAATATCACTAAGGCTAGGTTCACACCTGCGCCTGTACTCCGTTGGAGGATTCCGTTCCCCATTCCGCTTGAAAAATGCAGAGAGAAAGTCCTGCAAGCAGCACTTTTCTCTTTGCATTTCACGGCCCTTTTCCCCAAGCAGACGTCCCGAACGGAAACCCGAACACAGGTGTGAACCTAGTGTCACAATTGATCATGGAAAATCTAGGAGGAAAGAAATTTCACAACCTGACTAGTTGCAACATTGGAAACCTATTACAGTACCACACTGAAATACATTGAGCTCTTTAGAACCAGCCATTCTTTCACATGTTTGTAAAGGCAGACTACATGGCAAGTTGCAGGATTTTATTCATCTGTGACAATAGGACTGAATTAAATGCCTTAATTCAAGGATTAAAAGGTGTGTCCCAATACTTTTTTCCATATAGTATACTATACTTATTCTGTGTATTAAAATGTTTTTCCTATCTTATAATTTCATTCTATGTAACACCATGCTTCTAATATGCACAAATCCTCTTTTTCTATAAATCATCATGTTTATCTGATGTATAACAATTCTTGTTTTATTTATAATTATGTCTATTCTATGCAATAATCTTTTTACTCTATGTATCAACATGCTGTTCCTATAACCTTCTTATTTTAAAGTATGTATTAATATACTTATCACATATAATAACCTATTTTATATAACCTATTTTATATGTTTATCTTTTGTTACATCTTGCTTATGCTACGTAATAATATTTATATCTTATGTATAAGTTCATCTTTTGAACTAGTTTTCAGTAACAACACCAATGGCAGTGAAAGCCTAAGAGTAGGCTCACACAGAGGAATTTGCCACAGATTTAGGGGCGGATTCTGCCCCTGAATCAGCAACAGATTCCGCTCAGATCGCAGTAAGACACTGAAAAAATAAGTGTCCTGCTCGATTTTGCTGTTGTTGCTGCGGCTGATTCAGCCATGGATTCTGCAACTCAAGACTCCCTGCTGATTAGGTCCATTCATCTGGACCTACTCAGCAGTGGAAAGCCATGACAGAATGACGATGCTCCCTGGGTATAACGTGGCTGGAAAAAGGTGCGTGAATGCACGGTGGAAAACGGTGTGTGAATGCACGGCACAGGTTTCAGCTGTGAAACTCTGTCCATGTGCTGCACCTTATCTTATCTATGGTGGGAGGAGTCCCTCTCCCTGCATTAGGTGATGGCCAGTAAATCTGTCCAACACATGAAACTTGGCTGTGTGAATGCACCTTAAAGCTATGGAAAAGAACTAGATTAGGACTGAAAATAAACTAATAAAAAAAGACTAATTTAAAACACATTTATTTATTTTGTATTTTTTTTAATATAGAAATATCTCATTATTACAATACCTGTACAATACACTACCTTTATTCAATATTACATACAATTATATTCATAGAAACCTCAACATAACAAAGTATACAAAATATATAAATCAAAAAGTGCATGTTTAATTAAATCTTTAGTCCTTTTTCCCACAAAACAGGCGACATGAATCATTTGCAGCATGACTCACAATTGGGCTTTTAATATAATATATGCTCTTCTATACAAATATAATATTGTCTATTAAAGAATATCTAGGATCATGTACAACAGACGTAATCATAGTGTAGTAAAAAAGAAGTAATGACAGCATGCCTTTTTTGGATATATCTAATTCTGTGTGAAATGCTCTTTGGAGACATTTAAGGAATACATTTCAGCAGATTTCAGAGAGTCATAGGTGCAGATATGTAGGTTCAGATCAACAGCCTTGAAACAGATTTACTGGTTTCTGAGTCTCACATAAAGAGTTAACAGCTGACTTTGACGCAAGAGACAAACATAGAAATTTAAATTTTTTTCAAAGAACATTTTGATCTTTGCAATTCACTAATGTCCAGAACAGAAAAAACTTTTAGAGTTTGAGTAAATTTGTTATATAATTTCCTAAGATAGTAAGCTTTATTTTTGTCCCATCTGTAAGGCTGCTTTAAGGTAACCACATATACAATACATGCACATCTTAATGTTCCTACACTGTGATGAAGCATGTTAATATCTCTAGAACCCCATATACTAATAACAACAAGCATTTTCAGTCTTGTGTCCATACATTTGGTGCAATTTTAGCCTTTTTCTGTAGCATTTCATTCCTGTGTGTCCTTGGCTTTTTAGATTCAAAATTGCATCAGAAAACCTAAACTAAACCTGATCAAAAGAAGATTTTGGGCATCCAGTGGAGGTCTAGCAAGTGTTGTGTATTTTCTCCATGGCTGCATATATTTTAACCCCTTAAAGACCAGTTTATTTTGGGCCTTAAAGGGGTTGCTCAGTTTCAGCAAATAATTGCTATTGCTTCTATCATGAAAACTTCTACAATTTTCCAATGTACTTTCTGTTCAATTCTTTATGGTTTTCTACAACTCTGCTGGCTGTGATTTATTGTTTACCATATGGGATAAATATGCCAAATTTATAGTAATGATTGTTATGTATATGTTGATACCAAATATGCATTAGTTTTTTTTTGTATTTCTGCCAAAGTTGGCATTTCTAGTACCTCTGGCTACCCTGGTAAGCCATGAGGAACCTGCAATTGCATTGTCAGGAATCAAGGGATAAGGGGGTGTTTTGGACAATAGTACAGTCACTAACTTTGTCAAACCCCCTAAGTGTCATGGTCTTTACTGACTGCATTATCTAAAAGGTTACATAATTTCAATCATACCTGTTGCAGTATGATGTATGCTAAAACCGACACTCAATGTTGATGGTGAAGCTCTAGCTCCTGACCACCACCCCATTGCGCATTACATACAGTATATGGCACAATGCAGCCAGGGGTAAACTCAGCTGTACTCTTTTTTTTGTACCCCTAGAAGGCAGTGTTTGCTTCTACAATGATTTTCAATGCATAGTATTTAAAAGCATTATTGCCTGTCAGTGTTACATTGGCAGGCAACCTACAATATAAGGCCTCAAACTCTTAATAGGCAGCAACCAAAGCCAGGTCTGGGGGTCTTTGTTAGGCCCCAGGGTGCCATGGTAGCCCATTTGTGTCTTGCATTTGAGGGTCCCCTCTCTCTGTGAAAGAGAAGAGGGTGCTATATAAGGAGTTAAACTGCAGTTTATCATCAATCCTAGCAGTTGTAGCAGCAGCAAGGCAAACAGTCTCTTTCCTGCCAATGATATTGGTGCTGCTCATATTAGTACCATACATTTATTTGCTTTTAGATTTTCATGTATAACTGTCAGTGGATGTAAATACTATATCTTTTGCTGTAAAGAGGGGTACCTGAATTTACACTAGTAGAAATTTACTCAGAGATGGTATTTTGGCAAGGGTCTAAGGGCAAATACTTAAAATTTCACACATTCAGGCTAGGTTCACACCTGCGCTCGGTCTCCGTTTGGAGTTTCCATCCCTGAATCCGCTTAAAAAATGCATAGAGAAAAGTCCTGCAGTTTTCCGCCTTTTTCGAGCGGAAACCCGGAGGACCCCATTATAGTCTATGGGGTCTGCGGTTAACCGCTTTTTTAAGAGGATTAGGTTTCCATTCATGGGGTCCCCAAGTGGAAACCCGAACGCAGGTGTGAACCTAGCGTTATCTAGATTTACTATTGTGGTTATGACTAAACAGTTGTGTAAATGTGATGCATCTTTGGTGCATTGTGGCTTATCTTGTTGCTCCTAACTTTGGCTAAATAAAAGGTGGTATGAATTTAGACTGGACAGATTCATCATCCAGCATCAGTCACTGTGATAAATTTGGTGTACTTTCAGGCTGCCTTCTAAGTTTGCACTGTCTAACTATTAGTAAATCTGGGCTAGTGTGTATTTTTTTCTACTGTACAACTATAGCTTACTATGATCTTATTCACATTTGCAGTATGTGTATGTATGTCCATTGTATAAGAGCAAGTACAAACAAGTTATTTTAATATGAAATATTAAATTCATATGCCTACTACAATGATGTGCTTAAAATGGAGCAATACCAACACAAGACAACTGTTCTATAAAAATAAAGGTGATCTTTGTTTTGTAAAATAAACTATTATACCTCAGTAATTTTACCTGTTACATTTTGTGTTCTATATAACAAAGTAGTAACTAAAGTGCTCACATAGTACTTGTACACAACTGGGATGATCTATATATAAGTTCTTTTTGATTTGCACATTATAGTATTATATAATATATTATTATGGTGCATTTCATTAAATTGTGCATGCATGGAAACACCTATACATGTGAGTTGTGTACAGTAAATAAGTGTTCATGTAAGTCATGTAATTCTTGTGCATAAGGCCAGTGGATTTCAAATTTTCTGATAGCCAGACTCACTTTTGGCCAAAATGTTTGCTTGAGACCCCCACTACCGTACCTAGCTGCCTATTATACGGCCTCTTATTCTGCTTTTCAAGACTGTATTCTGCTTCACACAGTTGTGATCACCACATACACTAGTCACTGGGCACTCTCATGCCTGTATGACAAGCTCAGGAGAGGTTCCATTATTAAGGAGCACCTCCTGGATTGGGGAATGTCAGATAACTAGCAGGAGCCAATACACGTCCCGAACATTTATTGACTTTTGTGGTCATATCTTCTCATACCTGCCTGCTGACAAGTCTTTTTTTTTTTGGGGACTCTGTAATCGCCCACTAACCCGCCCACCTGTCTGCCCACAAGTGTATTTGGCCCCTACACTATACTGTACACTGTGCTTTACCTATGAGCCCGTACTGCCTGCAAGGCGCTCCACTCCAGATATGGCTGCTGATAGAGGGTCATGTCCATAACCTAACTCATCTCTGCATATGGCAATTTTAGATGCTTAACATTAAATCTCAGATAACTGAAAATATTTTTCCAGTTTGTCTGCAACTTGCTGTCATGTGACTATTTGGGAGCTGACTGTAAACCACTGGCAGATCATTAAATTATAGTATATGTTTTACAAAACAAATGCACCTTAGTTTTTGTAAGACAGCTCTATTGTAGAGAAATACTTTTAAAGGGATTGTCTGTGAAAAATATAAAATCATCTCAAAGCCAGGCATAAAAAGTAGGTATATTCCACAACAAAACATCATTGCTGGAAGCAGCTTGGGACAAAATAGGTCAGTATGTATATATATATATATATATATCTGTATATTATTTGTCTTGGTCAACTGCTTTAGACTAAAACACTAAAACCCAACGTTGCAGAAACACAGCTTGAAAAGGAATGTAAAATATAAAGGAAGATCTTACACTTCTCCCTTCTGTTAATACACTCCTGATTTTGGATAAAAAAAAGCAGCAAAATATGCAACAAAAAACGCTGTGTTTCTGCAAAATGGGGCCTTAGCCTTAAAGAGCTCATGCTGCTCATGGGTTTACTTTAATAAACAAAAAGAGCTACAATAGGAAAATAATATGAAATATATAATAAAGATGCAATGCATAATAGAAATCATTTATCTATGTAGGGAGACAAATAAACATGATGGCAAAAATATCACTAAAAGACAGTGTTAAATTACTAGTTTCCCTTACGTCTTACAGCAGCACAATATGGGGTATTTCTGCCCCTGTGTGTTGATAGGACAGACAGAATTTTAAATTAACATAATTTATGCATGAATATGGTACCATATAAGAGGGCAAAAGAGACTTCCCCCCCTTGTGTTTTTTTTCTGTGCTGTGTGGTGGGACAGGTGGAGGGAGGTCTTTTTTGTTCTCACATATTTTGTTTTTTCCCCTAAAGTTTGTTAACTTACCTTTGGGGAGTCATCTTTACACCTCTCTTCTCTGCTTTCTTCCACTGGACACTTTTGTGGAAAAGAAGGAGGGTTTTACTTAGGTAGGTTTTTGTGCCTAGCCAAGCTTTCAACCTTCGCTCTGAAAAGGTTGATTTCAGTAGTATATGCAGCGATAGTTGCATGCAGCATGTTCAAAGACCTGTAGTGCAGGCCACTTGTGCGGCCTTGATTTGGAGCATTGCCATTTCATTTACCTTACAAGCTCCACGGCCGCCAGAAGTGATGTTGGTCACTTTGTTCTTCCGGAACCTTTGTTTGTGTTCCGGTTTTCTGGGGACTGAATTCTCAGAGGGACTTTTTCGGCTTTAGTTTTTCCTCCTTTTGCAAGGTTATATTTGCTGAGCCTCTTTTCTGGCATCGGTCTGTATATTTTTAGCTTAATTCTCTGTACAAGGAATTAAGGTTTACAAAATTTGCGGGGGGAGGGATTTTTGTGGTGCACTACTTGCTCATTCCTCCTCCCCTCCTATAGAAGCCTTCAACTCACTGCAGGAGATGGCTTGTCTTATAGTGAAGAAGGCCTCAGTACTCCACTTGGTTTAATGTTCTTGCTGCCGCAGCTCTGGGCAGTGGTTAGCGTTGCAGCACTAGAGTCCTGGGTTTAAATCCTGCAAGGAGTTGTAAAAAAAAAAAAAAAAAAAAAAAGAGCCTAGTTTGTGTGGACTGTAACACTCCGTTACCGAATACAATACAATACAATAGATGAACCGTCTATACGAGACATTGTTGTAGGGGTCAAGGTAGGTACATGCAGGAGTCCATGAAGGAGAGCCGGGACTCCATTTCTCAGATTTCAGAAAAGTCCCGATCTGAGAAACATACTCTTTCACTGGACTTCCAGGTGATTGATGAGACGCTCTCATTGGCTGAAGATTCCTTGGAGAATTCCAGCAGGGCCTTCCAAGTGGTTGTAACACTGATAAGCTCATGCTATTGGAGTGGAAACATCCTGAAAGAGCCACTATTTTATCTAGGAGGTTAAGGCCTTATTTCCTATTGTGGAATCCCAGTTGGACCGATGGGGTCCCCCACTTAAAGTCGATATGGCAGTAGCCAAATTGTACCACCATACAGTGGTCCCAGCAGATGATGGCTCCAACTTCCAGGACCCTATGGATAGGTGCATGGAGGGCACCCTCAGAAAGGCTTATGCTGCAGCCTCTGCTCAGACCTCGGTGGCAATTGCCTCTAATGAGGTATCAAACAAGTTGTGCTGTCCGTTATTTTGTGTCTGTTTGTTTATTTTCCCTGTGCATGCTCAGAAAGGAGAAACAAACCAAAAAAAAAAAAAAACTAACAGTGTTAAAGAGGACCTTTCGTGTCCTCAGGCACATGCGGTTTTACATACCGCTAGAAAGCCGACAGCGCGCTGAATTCAGCAAACTGCCGGCTTTCCCGGTATGTGCCCCGGGGCTGGAGATATCGGCGGTGTAATTTACATGGTTTACTGTTAGAAGGGCATTCATGACAGTCTAGCTGCCCTGCGAGGAACGCCCTCCCTGACACTTCTCGTTCGTTCATAGACTTGTACTGAGGGGGTGTTCCTCACAGCTCAGCGTCATCGCTGGGCTGTAAGGAACGCTCCCTCTCTCTGTACTCGTCTATAGTGTTGTACTGTCAGAGGGGGTGTTGCTTACTGCCCGGTGATGACGCTGAGCTGTGAGGAACGCCCCCTCAGTACAAGTCTATGAACGAAAGAGAAGTGTCAGTGTCAGGGAGGGCGTTCCTTGCAGCGCAGCTAGACTGTCAGGAACGCCCTTCTAACAGTAAACCATGTAACTTACACCGCCGATATCTCCAGCCCCGGGGCATATACCGGGAAAGCCGGCAGCGCGCTGAATTTAGCACGCTGTCGGCTTTCTAGCGGTATGTGACATGAAAGGTCCTCTTTAAAAAAAAATGGACACTACCTGATGATAACAGACACTAATGATGCTAATGTGTCTGTTTTTTTAACTGAACCATTAATTGGATCAGTTAAAAAACCGGACACATTAACATCAGTTAGTGTCCGTTATGATACGTGTCCGTTTTTTTTTTTTTTTAACGGACACCTTCATAACGGACTCCAACGGTAGTGTGAACCCTGCCTTAGCTACCCTCACTTTCACCAAAGTGGTGGCTCCAGTAGCAGCACACTCAGACTTCAAGGTCTATTCATAGTGCCATACTTGGATGACTGGCTAATAAAAGCTCAGTCAAAATCCATCCTGCTCCAGCATTTGCAGATAGCCGTGTCCTTTCTTCAACATCTAGGTTGGCTAATAAATTGGGAAAAGTCAGAGGTGATTCCCTCAACTCAGAGAAAGTTCCTGGGGTTTCTCCTGGACTCAGACCGCATGAAAATTTCCTTAACTCCTGCAAGGAAAGAAAGGTTAACCACAGCGATCCGGTATCTTCTCAGAACTCGCCTGGTGTCTATCAGGCCAACTATGAGAGTCCTAGGCCTAATGTCATCCTCAGCCATGGCAGTCCTTTGGGCTTTATGGCATATGCGTTCTCTTCAAATGGAAGCTCTAAAGGCCTGGAATCATACTCTTCTCGGTCTCGACAAGACGATCAGACTTTTTCCCAGTACCCGTCTTTCCCTCAGACAGTGGATACACCTGAAAGACGGGATGTTCACGGTCCAACCTCGTTGGACCCTGTTGACTACGATGCATCCCTCTTGAGATGGGGAGCCCACCTGTACCAGAAGTCTGTACAAGGAGTCTGGAGCAGGCTAGAAAAGAGGACATCGTCCAACTGGAAGGAGCTCAGAGCAGTTTACCTGGCACTACTTAATTTCTCTCCTCTCCTCAGAGGAAGAGCAGTCAAGATACGGTCCGCCAGTATGCCGACCATAATGTACCTGAACAAACAGGGAGGCACCAGATCGCTATATTCCCAGGGAGATAGGTCTGACTTTTACCTGGGCAGAGGAAAATCTGACACACTTGTCCGCGGTTCATATCAGGGGCTCCTTGAACATGGTAGCGGATCAGTTGAGTCAGGGTCTCACCGTATCAGGAGAATGGTTTCTCAATCCAGAGATCTTCCATCAGATTACCATGAAGTGGGGTTTTCCAGAAGTAGACCTTATGATGACCAGACTCAACGCCAAGGTGACGTTCTACTCACTATATCAGGAGGACTATCCCTTGGCAGTGGATACCCTGTCCATCCCTTGGAGGTCCAGGCTGGCATACATCTTTCCTCCACTTTCCATGATAGCAGCGGTATTGATGAAAGTTTGACAGAACCAAGCCTCTGTGATAGCCATTGTACCATTCTGGCCAAAAAGAGCTTTTCCCAGCTCATGTACATGAGTCGAGGGATCTATTGAAGGCTTCCCCCCACCCAGAACCTGGTTTCCCAAGGAACTCAGAAGTTCCAGGATCTGAGGAGATTCCACCTGACAGCCTGGCGCCAGGCTTTTTCTTCAAAGGAACCATATACTTCGTTCTTGCGGATAGGGTCCAGCTCAGATTTCATCCTGGCTTTAACCTTAAGATGCCTTCTCGTGCCAATATCAACCAGATGGTTTCCTTACCAGTGTTTTTTTCCAGATCCTTCCTCTGAAGAAGAGGTAAGACTTCACACACTGGATGTAGTAAGGTGTCTTCAGACCAACCTTCTACGTACATGACCTTTCAGGAAATCTGAGAATCTCCTTATTAATATATATGGTAGAGACAAAGGTCTCAGAGCTTCCAAACCTACCTTATCTAGAAGGATCAAGTAAGCGATTAAAACTTCTTTTTCTGCTCAGGGGATAACTCCACCTGAATTCTTTACAGCCCACTCAATTAGGGCTGTGTCAACCTCTTGGGCTGAGAGCCGTGCGGTACCTCTTGATCAAATTTGTGCAGCTGCTTCTTGGTCATCTCAGCTGACCTTTGTAAAACATTACCAGCTAAATGTCCGGAGTTCAGAGGCGACTGCCTTTGGACAGTCAGTCCTAGGTTCTGTATAGCGAGGAAACCCTCCCTGGGGAATTACTTGCTACATCCCCATACTGTGTTGCTGTAGGATGCAAGGGAATAGTTGATTATGATGTTAATTTTTTTTTCCCTTAGTCCTAACAACAGCACAAGCTTCCCTCCCTAACTTAGGATTCTTTACTTTATAACTTACACAAGGGGGGGGGAGTCTCCTTTGCCCTCTTATAGGGTACCATAGTCATGCATAAATTATGTTAATTAAAAATTCCGTCTGTCCTATCAACACACAGGGGCAGAAATACCCCATATTGTGTTGCTGTTAGGACTATGGGAAAACAGATTAACATCATAATCAACGATAGCATTTTACTATTAAAGTATTTGCCTTGTCTACAGTGATTTAGAATCATTGATGGACATTGCTTTTATACATTCTGCCGCCAGATGGAGCCATATTAAGATAATAAGGCAGCACCTGGCTACATGAGCAATGATTATGGGGTAGAATGGATAGTTAACAGTGACTGTCGATGAGAAATTTCTCTGCCTAAAAAAAGTGACTTTTTGCAGTTGGTCCATCAAATAAATTGGCTCAATTACTCTGGTTCAGAAATCAATTACCTCAAGCTAGGTTCACACTAGCATTGGAACTACGTTTGGGGTTTCCATCACCGAATCTGCTTGAAAACTGCGAAGAGAAAAGTCATGCAAACAGGACTTTTCTCTCCACATTTTTCGGACGGAAACCGGGCAGAAACCTGGCGGATCCCATTATAGTCTATGTGGTCCGTGGGTTTCTGCGGATAACCGCTTTTTAAGCGGATTAGGTTTACGTTCTTCGGATCCCCAAGTGGACCCAAAGAACAGAAAGCTGAATGCTAGTGTGAACATAGCGTCAGACTGTTAGCGTACTGTCCCTATACCAGTGCTGCCTAAACTGTTAGGCAGGCCTCACTGGTAAGCACTGTTCCCTCTAAGCTGTGTGCTCTGGGAATCAGAGTTCAAAGTTCCAATTCTTGCAAACAGATAAACCTGCTTTTGGGTCTGTTAGCCTCATTGGTATTTTATTCTAACTGCATCCTTCCCAGAGCTCCCAGCTTACAGAGAACAATGCTGGTAAGGTGCAGCTGCGGTGGCACTTTATGTAGAAATAATTTTGAGCTGTACAGGCCTTTGTATGGTTGAAGCCATCTCTGGTCTAGCAACAGAACTGACTCCATTTTCGATTTTATTATTTTACTGAGGTCAGAATACAAATTGTAAAATAAATTGAGATAATTTTTCCAAACTTTGGCAATAGCAGATTTTGCTATCTCTATAGATTCAGTACACATGAATAAAGCGACACAACTCATGGGCCCGTTCTCGAGATAGTTGTGGGTCCCAGGGGTTACGCATTTCTGGTATATCCTCTGGGTACAGCCAAAAATACTGAGATGGCAATACCCCTTTAAGATCCCACAGAGCGAAAGCTACTAGGTCTTACACTAGTTTCACTCTAGTGTTGCCTAACTTGTTCTGACCCGTTGTAACTGCAAAAAAAGCGGTTACACACGGGGACCAAAGGATATAGCCTTAGAAGTTGAGAATATATAAGTAGTATATGAGGTAATATATGACTACCATTTTTGCCCAGCAGAGCACTGTTAAATATTATTTGTAAACTTCTGAATCAGTGATTTATTATACATTATCCTATCCAGCCAAAGTGTAGCATCAAAATTGAAACCCTTAAAACTTTCATTCTACATTTATTTCAAATTACTACAAAATGTGATATTGAGTAAACATGTACCTGTGCTCATACCAAATTGAAAAAGAATAAAACCTACATAGCTTCAAATATTTCTATCTAGATTAGGATAGGATCAGATCTGCTCCCGACCTCTAAAACATAGACTATGATGTTTTTGTACTGAAACTGTCAGAGAGAAAAGTCTTCCGTGCAGGACTTTTCTCTCCTCCAGTTCCTGGCGTTTTCTGCGACGGAGTCTCCAATGCAGACTCCAGCACAGATGTCAACTTATACTACAGTATAATTATTACCATTATTGTTGTTGTATTATTATATAATAAATGCAATAATAATTTATGTTTGCAAATAGGACCATGTATTTCCTGCTTTCTGAGTTAATGTGTCTGCTGCTCATTCCTAGGTAAGGATTTGGAAAATATAAAGACAACATTTGAAAATATCTTCCTTGTACTGTAACTCATTCTAGTGTTCCATTTATGAAATACACATCAACATACAAACCAGTGGGTCAACGTACCTTCAGCTACTGGTATGAGGGGGACCAAGGGTACACATACACATACTCCAGTGTAAACACATTTTAAAATTGCAGGATGTCAGATAGTGGGCTTGTAAAGTACCACCAACCTCATTTGGTCATACAGACTATGTATATGCTTTTAGTTCTTCTTCAAAGTACTGAAGCAAGTTATAAATGTACTGAACATTGAGCTTTAATGCTCAAACATTGACACAAAGGAGATATTTGTCTTAAAGACATCAGAAGAAGAAACATCAACCTGTGGGTCTAGGACCTTCTCTCCTATTAGCACTAAACAGAATGAACCCAATTGTTTCATGATGTAGCACATGTTCACTGTGAATTGTGTGGTGCCACATGTTGACTAGACTAGACTCCTATTATGAAATGTAACATGGCACAGATACTGCTGGATTTTTTCAATCTGCAGATGATGAGCAGGCCTGCTACTTGTGATTCTACATGCTATGTCTCCGCCAGGCTGTTAGCTCTTCTTGGTGTAATCTGCTGCTGTAATCCTAAAGACCCTTGATGCTGGGAGTAAGTAGGCAGAATCAAAGGATCGGGCTGATCTTTGCGTAAAGTTCTTGTTGCTGCCACCTAGTGAATAAAATAAATGTAAAACTGAATTGTATACACATTTTCCTTTTATACACATTGGTAGTGAAATGACATGAATAGGTCACTGGTGAAAGATCAGAAAGGGTTTGTACAGTCTTTGTATGCATGGAAAGATTGGTACACATTATGTGAATCAGAAAGCTTAAATGTTGCGCTTTGATTTCAACCTAAGAATAACCTGTTTCCTTGACAACTCATACATTATCATCTGCTTACGTTATTTGAAACACTCTTGCTATCATATAAAGAGGTTGGACTGTTTTCTGTCTCATATCACCTAAAGCATTCAGCTTTAGAAAATAGCTTTTCTCTTATTCATTCCAAAAACCTGAACTAGATCACTGATATAACAACCAAATGTTTTATATACAATATGTAAATAGAAACCTGAAATTATTCTAGTTCATCCCAAGATAATGTAACCAGCATTAGTCATGCTATAATATGCAATAAAATGAGTGATGCTGCTTAAACTACATTGGAACATACCTGGACAAATTGCTGTTGCTGCTGAACTTGCATAGGGTGGACATTCTGCTGTTGGGTAGAATGTGGTGTGGTAAAGCCAGGATGTAAGATGGCTTGGCCCATTAGCACAATAGGGCCATTGCTGACAGAAGTCTGCACCTCCAAACTTCTAAATATATGTGGGCTTTGTGAATATCTGCTGCAAAAAAGTGGAAAAAACGTCAATTGTTTTGTTTCTACAAACAAATTCTTTCTTAGATGAATGTTCTCCATCAGTTTGCAAGTTAAAAGGAATTTTGTGGGAGTTAAATATTTGAGGACCTATCCTTAGGACAGACCATAAGTATCTGATTGGTGGGAGAGCATTATCCAGGACCCTCACTGATCAGCAATGCACCCCACTGCGTTTGGTATTCAGTGAAGAAGCCATATCACTCCATAAATGTCTCTTTAAACAACTGATCAGTGAAGGACCAGGATGTTAGACCCCAAATAATCTGATTTTGATAATCTATCCTAAAAATAGGTCATCACTACTATAATCCTGGAAAACCCCTTTAAATTCCACTGTGCTTTTACTCAACACAAGCTACAATAAACAGGTATCTTCTTCATCTGTATTAAACTCAGTCTGTTATAGACCTTCTCACGGAGCTCCCTGAAGGGCTGAAGAGGAAATGGAGGCAGGAGCTTTGCTGCTCCTGACTGTCCATGACTGTCAGTCATTTATAAATTTGAGCTTTGAATCAGAGTCGGAGATGAAATTGGGCCATAGAAAAATAGAGAATTTGGAGTCGGTGTTTTGGCCTAGTTACTCCACAGCCCTGAACTAAATGTTACACGGGGATTACCAATAATTGTTGTACTTTACCTGTACTTGTTGGAAAACCACTGCAAACATAAGTAAAGCATGGAAATTAGTGTTAATCTGCATGTCTATGCGAGGGTTTCCTCCCACACTCCATAGACATACTGATAGAGAACTTAGATTGTGAGCCTACTTGGGGCAGTGCTGACATTATCTGTAAAGCACTGCAGAATAAGTTGGTGCAAATCAAATAAATAATAAGTAATGTGGCTACCATGTCTCGGATAACATATACAGTGCCTTGCGAAAGTATTAGGCCCCCTAGAACTTTTCAACCTTTTGCCACATTTCAGGCTTCAAACATAAGGATATAAAATTTTAATTTTTTGGTGAAGATTCAACAACAAGTGGGACACAATCGTGAAGTGGAACGAAATTTATTGGATATTTTAAACTTTTATAAACAATAAAAAACTGAAAAGTGGGGCGTGCCAAATTATTCGGCCCCCTTAAGTTAATATTTTGTAGCGCCACCTTTTGCTGCAATTACAGCTGCAAGTCGCTTGGGGTATGTCTCTATCAGTTTTGCACATCGAGAGACTGAAATTCTTGCCCATTCTTCCTTGGAAAACAGCTCGAGCTCAGTGAGGTTGGATGGAGAGCGTTTGTGAACAGCAGTTTTCAGCTCTTTCCACAGATTCTCGATTGGATTCAGGTCTGGACTTTGACTTGGCCATTCTAACACCTGGATACGTTTATTTGTGAACCATTCCATTGTAGATTTTGCTTTATGTTTGGGATCATTGTCTTATTGGAAGATAAATCTCCGTCCCAGTCTCAGGTCTTTTGCAGACTCCAACAGGTTTTCTTCCAGAATGGTCCTGTATTTGGCCATCCATCTTCCCATCAATTTTAACCATCTTCCCTGTACCTGCTGAAGAAAAGCAGGCCCAAACCATGATGCTGCCACCACCATGTTTGACAGTGGGGATGGTGTGTTCAGGGTGATGAGCTGTGTTGCTTTTATGCCAAACATATCGTTTTGCATTGTGGCCAAAAAGTTTGATTTTGGTTTCATCTGACCAGAGCACCTTCTTCCACATGTTTGGTGTGTCTCCCAGGTGGCTTGTGGCAAACTTTAAACGAGACTTTTTATGGATATCTTTGAGAAATGGCTTTCTTCTTGCCACTCTTCCATAAAGGCCAGATTTGTGCAGTGTACGACTGATTGTTGTCCTATGGACAGACTCTCCCACCTCAGTTGTAGATCTTTGCAGTTCATCCAGAGTGATCATGGACCTCTTGGCTGCATCTCTGATCAGTCTTCTCCTTGTTTGAGATGAAAGTTTAGAGGGATGGCCGGGTCTTGGTAGATTTGCAGTGGTCTGATACTCCTTCCATTTCAATATGATCGCTTGCACAGTGCTCCTTGGGATGTTTAAAGTTTGAGAAATCTTTTTGTATCCAAATCCGGCTTTAAACTTCTCCACAACAGTATCACGGACCTGCCTGGTGTGTTCCTTGGTCTTCATGATGCTCTCTGCGCTTTAAACAGAACCCTGAGACTATCACAGAGCAGGTGCATTTATACGGAGACTTGATTACACACAGGTGGATTATAGGACATTTAGGACAACATTGGATCATTCAGAGATTCTCAGTGAACTTCTGGAGTGAGTTTGCTGCACTGAAAGTAAAGGGGCCGAATAATATTGCACGCCCCACTTTTCAGTTTTTTATTTTTTACAAAAGTTTAAAATAACCAATTAATTTCATTCCACATCACAATTGTGTCCCACTTGTTGTTGATTCTTCACCAAAAAATTAAAATTTTATATCCTTATGTTTGAAGCCTAAAATGTGGCAAAAGGTTGAAAAGTTCAAGGGGGACAAATACTTTCGTAAGGCACTGTACATGCCTTAAAGGGCTTTTAACATATAAAATCCTTAAAGGGATTTTTTCTGGGGTAAAATTATTGATAACTTATCCTAAAGATAGTAAATCAATATCTGATCAGTAGGCTCGCAAAAATACTTTTCACAGCAGCTGACACACAATAGAGTAGGAAGCAGACAGCTCTGTTCTCTGTGTTGTAGCCAGACTTGAATGGAGCTAAATGGCAGTGACTCAGTTCAGGCACTACACAGAGAACAGAGCTGTCTTCTTTGTATTCCGTAGACCAAGCACTTCACAAAAATATATATAAAAAAAAAAAACTACACAGAAGCCTAAAAAGTGGTAACTTTATTTATTGTACTTTGTTCATTTTCTAAATAAACACACTATGGGTAAGTTCACACAGTGGAATATTTGTGGCTGTATCCACTGCAAAAATTCCACCTTTCATTCATTTCAATGGGAGGCAGATACTTCATTTTCCACTGGCTTACAAAATCATCAGCCAAAAGAACATGCCTTCGGGCTGATTCTGTCTGAGCTATCCACTGAAATGAATAGAAGGAAGATTTCCACTGCAATTTTTGCATGGCAGGTCCCGCTGCAAAATCCGCTATATGAACTTAACCTAAAACAATAATATATAGTAAATTAGAATAATGCACCAAATATCTAAAATATAAGTTTGATTTTATACCCAGTCTTCCTCAATTTAAAGGGGTTATGCTATGAAAAAGATTTATCCTCTATCCATAGGAAAGTGGATACATTTCTGATTGGTGGGTCCAACCACTAAGAAACCCATCAATCCTGAGAATGGTCGTGATTTAATGTTGTTCAGAATGTAGCGGTGGACCTAGCATGCATGCCCTTGCTACATTTATTTCAGTGGGAGATAGCCACGCACTGTACTTCGGCTATTTTTTGTGCTCCCATTGAAATGAGTGGAGTGTGGGCATACATTATGAGTCCACTGAAACATATACAAAGGAATAAAACATCCTCGTTCTCGGCATCGGTGGAGGCCTCAGCAGTCAACTTATTGCCTATCCTATGGAGAAGGGGGAAAATAATTTTTGTGGAATTCATTGAAGAAGAATTTGTTACTTTACATTTTTTCATTCATAATACTACACATTGGGGGGGAATTTATCATTACCTCTATGCCAGTTTTCTGGCGCACGTTTGGTGGAAGGACCTTTCTTGTGCCAAATGCGTTCCTCAAGCCCAAATCCCTGCCTCGCCTTCCACATTCTCTGAATGTGGGCGTTACGGGTATTGGGGCCTAAGTTAGAATGGAAATCTACGCCTGTTCCTACCTAGCGTAACTTCTATTCTTGTTCCAGGACGTCCTACAGATTTATGAAGAAGTCTGAGCCTCTTAATAATTCACTTGGTCCCTATGCACACCAGTCTTTATACATTTGCCCCATTGTATCTACAGTGGTATCTTTTCAAAACCTACTTTAAATATACAATGGGCACAACTATTTTTAATGAATGAGCACAAAACAGGCCCTGAAGACATGGCATTTAGCCAGCTCAACTTCATCTCTAATGTGCTCCTAGTCTGTACAGAAAAAAATACCTAATTTATCTTTGATACTTTTGCATTAAATAAAATAGTTAAAAAGTTTTAAAACAAGAGTTCTTGCAATATGGTAAAAAAACAGATACCATTTTGGTATTTAAGAGAAAAAAATTGAATATATTTTCCTATAATGACCAATTTGTCACATACTTTGATTGATGTCCACTATCTGATGATCTTCTTGTGCTACATGAGCTTGGTGTCATTGGTTGTATAGGTTGACTGAGAAGTAGCCTAAATATAAAAAAAAAAGTTAGAATAAAAATTAGGAAAATGAGAAACCCCTTAAATCTAGGTAATGTTCTTCAATATAAATATCAAACATAAAGGTTCCATGGGATGCGTCACCAGGATATATTTTGCACCCACAATCAGGTACTATAGATGTTTCCCCAGGATAGATATGTTATGGAAGTGGGTGAAAGGGATTACAAAACCAACAGGTATGTCTATAATACTGCAGTATTTTATAAACATAATTTTAATTGATAAAATCATGGCTGCAGAATAAGCTGTCAGCTGCAATGCGTTCTAGGTGAAGTTCAGCAGCTTATCCAAGGTTGCTAAAATAATGTACATTACATTGGGAATGCATTCCTAACCAGAAATGAAGTATTTTACTAAATATACAAAATGCTGTATATTATAACATTAATTTTATATATGAATACTCTTACCTTAGCTGTCTATCATGACTGAAATCTGGAGCTCTGTGATGCAGGCTGTTATCCTGCTGCACACCAGCAGAGGGTACTGTATTTATACTCTGTGACAATGCAGTGGGAGAGTTCATTTGAGAGGTAGGGATTATAGTGGCTGACTGGCCACTGCTTGATATTCCTGACATGCTTCTCAACGGTTTCTGCCCCTAAAATCATAATAGTAGATTACAAATAGACAATGCATAGTGTTTGTATTTTGCAAGTGTTAAAAGACCAGCACCTCTTTGTTAGAAGACCCTTCTAGTAATAGAGTGATCAGTGTACAGTGCCTTGCACTTTTTCACATTTTATCACCTAAAATGTATTTTTATTGAGATTTTAAGTGATAGACCAACACAAAGTATCAGATAATTGTGAAGTGGAACGAAAATGATACATGGTTTTCAAAATTTTAATCAAAAATCTGAAAAGTGTGACATGCAAAAGTATTCAGCCCCCCTATATCAATACTTTGTAGAACCACCTTTCACTGCACTTACAGGTGCAGGTCTTTTGGGGTATGTCTCTACCAGCTTTGCGCATATACAGACTGAGATATTTGCCCATTCTTCTTTGCAAAATAAGTCAAGCTCAGCCAGGTTGAATGGAGAGTGTTTGTGAACAGCAATTTTCATGTTTTGCCACAGATGCTCAATGGGATTTAGGTCTGGACTTTGACTGAGTCATTCTAACACATGAATATTCTTTGATCTAAAACATTCCACTGTAGCTCTAGCTGTATGTTTAGGGTCACTGTCTTGCTGGAAGGTGAATCTCCTTCCCAGTCTCAAGTCTTTTGCAGCCTCCAACAGGTTTTCTTCCAGGCTTGCCCTGTATTTAGCTCCATCCATCTTCCCATCAACTCTGACCAGCTTCCCTGTCCCTGCTGAAGAAATGCCTCCCCACAGTATGATGCTGCCACCACCATGGGGATGATGTGTTCAGGGTGAATGAGCATTGTTACTTTTCCACCACGCATAGTGCTTTGCATTTAGGCCAAAAAGTTCAACTTTGGTCTCATCTGAGCACCTTCTTCCACATGTTTGCTGTGTCCCCTATATGGCTTGTGGCAAACTGCAAATGTCACTTCTTTTGTCTTTCTTTCAACAACGGTTTTCTTCTTGCCACTCTTCCATAAAGGTCAAATTTGTGGAGTCCATGACTTATAGTTGTCCTGTGGACAGATTATCCCACCTGAGCTGTGGATTTCTGCAGCTCCTCCAGAGTGACCATGGGACTCTTGGCTGCTTGTATGATCAGTGCTCTCCTTGCTCGATCTGTTAATTCATGTGGACGGCCATGTCTTGGTAGGTTTGCAGTTGTAGAATATTTTTTTCCATTTTTGGATGATGGATTGAACAGTGCTCCTTGGGATGCTCAAAGCTTGGGATATGTTTTTATAACCTAACCCTGCTTTAAACTTCTCCACAACTTTATCTCTGACCTATCTGGTGAGTTCCTTGGTCTTCATGATGCTGTTTGTTCACTAGTGAACTCTAACAAACCACTGAGGCCTTCACAGAACAGGTGTATTTATACTGAGACTAAATTACACACAGCTGGAATCTATTAACTAATTAAGTGACTTCTGAAGGCAATTGATTGCACTGAATTTTTTTAGGGGTATCAGAGTACAGGGAGCTGAATATTTTTGCACGTCACACTTTTCAGATTTTTATTTGATTAAAATTTTGAAAACCATGTACCATTTTCGTTCCACTTCACAATTATCTGATACTTTGTGTTGGTCTATCACTTAAAATCTCAATAAAATACTGTACATTTATGTTTGTGGTTGTAAGGTGACAAAATGTGAAAAAGTTCAAGGGGTACGAATAATTCTGCAAGCTACTGTAATTGGTGGGGTAACCTGACAACATGTGTTCAATTTCCCTTGGTGCCCACCACAACGTTAGATATTTGTTGATTATGTAGATAATCTGTTTTTCCCTTAGTCCAAACAGCAGCACAATATGGGGTATTTCTGCCCCTGTGTGCTTGTAGGACAGGGGAAATTTTTAATTTACATAATTAATTAAGCAATACTCCCCTATAAGAGGCAAAAGAGACCTCCCCCCACTGTGTTAGTTATAAAGAATAAAGAAAAAAAAAAAGCAATCCTTCTTAAAGGGGGGGAAAGCTTGTGATGATGTTCGGACAAAGGGAAAACAGGTTATCTACATAATCAACGATTCTCTTACATCCAACAGTAGCACAATATGGGGACATAGCAAGTAGATCCCCTAGGGAGGGTTCTCTCGCACTACAATACAGTATGAGTGTCCAAAGGCAGAAGCCTCTTAACTACGAACATCTAACCGACAGAGTTTAACAAAGGTTAGTTGGGATGATCAAAAGCCACTGCACAAAACTGCTCAAAAAGCAAGACCAACTCTCAGCCCAGGAGGCCGACACAGCCCTGGTTGAATGGGCTCTGATAAACTCGGGGGGAGTTACCCCGCGAGCAAAAAGAAATTTAAATTGCTTCCTTAATCCAAGTCAATAAAGCGGGTTTAGAAGCCCTGAGACCTTTGTCTCTCCATATATATTAATTAAGACGTTTTCCAATCTTCTGAATGACCATGTACACAGAAGATAAATTTTGGAGACACCATACTATATCTAGTGTATGGAGTTTTCCCCCCTACTTGGAAGATGGAGCTGGGAAAGAAAACTGGTGAAAGATCCTCAGTGCGCCAACACCGCTTTGGCCTACACCTGAGTCTTCTTTCATAAAAAAACCACACTCACCGCTAGTGAGTGTTGGGTTCACAAGATAAATACAAGACAAGCTTTCTAAATTTTATATATTTATTAACCCCTAAATGGGTCGGTATTAACATCTAACACATGCAGTTCAGAACAGATATGTAGATATATACAAGCATTAACAGTTACTAGTTACAGTGCAATAAAATAAAAGGGCATAAAAGTGAAATAATTACTTTACCACACATATCCTGGATGTGGCTCTATAATCCAACCCTCACACATGGCATGTGGGGATAACCAATGGAGGCAGCAACATCAACACAGCATTCCAGCCTGCATGCTCTCATCACAGTCTCCCAGTAATCATCTCTTCATAGTAATCTCCCAGTGGTAGTCTCAACCCAATCTCCTCCCACTGACCTCTTACCTCATCTTTTATACCCTTGATTATACCACCCAGAATGAGGTCACCGGTGACGGCAAGTCTGATTGATTAATGCACTCAAGTCCAGATCCTTTGTAAGGAGCTGAGACCAAGTGAAATGATACAACGTTATCAACCATGTCTGATCTACCAGCCCAGGCTGCACAATGCATGTTTCTTTGATCACACAGGTCTATGTAGGAATACAATAGAGCCATTCTGGGATGGATACAAAGCCCTATTGTCACAATGTTGCCACTACTGGCCATACACCTAGGATTATAGCTGCGCACATTATGAATACATGGAACTAAGAGAGAAATACGCTACCCAGAGATCAAAATACAGCTTTGAGTTATAGCTATATTTAAGCGGAATCATCACAGAGACCACCTGGTTGATATTAGCCAGAGAGGGCACCTTAGGGTTAAACCCAGGAAGAAATCTGAGCTGGACCCTAATGGAAAAAAAAATATGGCTCTTCAGAAAAAAGCCTGAAACTCTCGTATTCTTTTTGCTGAGGTGATAGCTAGCAAAAAGGTGGTTTTGAAAGCCAGAAACTTAAGATCCACCTCCTCCAATAGTTCCAATGGCGGGCTGCAGAGGCCAGAAAGAAATGTGGATAGATCCCAGTGTGGAACGGGAGCTGCAACTACTGACCTAAGTTTCACAGGACCCTTAAGAAATCTGGGAATTAAGGGGTTCTGAGAAAATCATTTGCTTAAGCAGTTGGGTAGGGCTGAAACCTGTACCTTAAGTGTGGCAGGGAAAAGGCCCTTATCCAAGTGGTTCTGAAGAAAATTTAAAATCACTCTCATAGAAGGATTCAAACTATTCACTTCCTGTCTGGAGCACCACTCCTTGAAGACATTACCTATCCTTAGGTAGCTTTTATTGGTGGATTCTGCTCTTGTGCAGGAAAGGGTCTTCAGGACGACTTCTGACAGTCCTCTAGATTTCCATAGGGACTGAGCAACCCTCAGGCTGTCAGGTTGAATCATCTTAGATCCTGGCACTTCTGAGTTCCTTGGAAAACCAAGTTCTGGATTGGGGGAAGCCTCCAATACATCCCTCGACTCATGAGCCTGAGTTGGGAACACCAAGCTCTTTTTGGCTATCACAGAGTCTTGGTCCTGTCTGACTTTCATCAATACTCTTGGTATCATGGAAAGTGGAGGGAAGATGTACGCCAACCTGAACCTCCAAGTGATGGACAGGGCATTCACTGCCAAGGGATAGTCCTCCTGATACAGTGAGCAGAACGTCTATACTGGTCGCCATAAGGTCTTTTTCTGGAAGACCCCACTTCAGGGTGATCTGGTGGAACACTCTTGATTGAGAGATCATTCTCCTGATACGGTAAGACCCCGACTCAACTGATCCGCTACTATGTTGAAGGAGCCCTTGATGTGAACTGCGGAGAGATGGGTCAGATTTTTCTCTGCCCAGGTGAAAATCATACCTGCTTCCCTGAGGAGGGATAACGATCTGGTGCCTCCCTGTTTATTACTGTCACCATGTTGAGGGACCGGATCTTGACAGCTCTTCCTCTGAGAAGAGGAGAGGAATGGAGGATTGCCAGGTAAACTGCTCTGAGTTCCCTCCAGATGGATGATGTCATCCTTTCTAGCTTGCTCCAGACTCCTTGTACGGTCATCTCGTACAGATGGGCTCCTCATCCTGAAAAGGATGCATCGGTCAACAGGGTCCAACGAGGTTGGACCGTGGACATCCGACTTTCAGGTGTATCCACCAGTTGAGAGAAAGACGGGTTCTGGGAGAAAGTCTGATCCTCTTCTCAAGACTTGGAGGGCTATGATTTCAGACCCCTAGTACTTCTGACTGGAGGGGACGCATATGCCATAAAGTCCAAGGGACTGCATCTGCTGAGGCTGACATGAGGCCTTAGACTCTCATAGTTGTTCTGATGAACATCCGACACACCTTGAGAAGATACTGAAGCGCTCGGATTATCTTTTCTCTCCTTGTCGGAGGTAAAGACATTTCTAGGCGGATAGAGTCAGTCTGAACCTCAGGAACTTCTTCTGTAACAAAGGAATCACCTCTGACTTCTCCTCGGTTATTAGCCTAGATACTGGAGAAAAGACACAGTTGTCTGCAGGTGCTGGAGCAGGATGGTTTCTAACTAGGCTTTTATTTTAGGCAGTCGTCCAATATGGCACTATAACAGACCTTGAAGTCTGAGTGCGGTTGTTACTGGAGCCACCACCTAAGTAAAGGTGTGGGGAGCCGAAGAAATCCCGAAGGGCAGAGCCACAAACTTCAAATGTCACCTGTGGCCGGCAATTGATACAGCAATTCTCAGATACCTTCTGTAAGGAGGATAACTGGAACATGTAAGTTACGCATCCTTTAGGTCGAGAGTGAAAAGAACATCGCTTTGCCGAAAAGTTGTGACCAACTTCCCGGTCTCCCTTCGGAAACGCTCTTCCCTAAGAAGAGACTTAGATATATTAGGACTAATCATATATTGGTAGCAGAAAGTCAGGAGAGTAGACCCCAAAACTTCTTCTGAGGGGGGGAACTTTTTTCAAGGTCCCCTTGCTCAGGTATTCCAGAATGGAATTTTCCAGTATATAAATAAACAACTTTATATAAATAAATATTTATATAAATAAATAAATAATAATAATAATAGTACCGTGTTTCTCCAAAAATAAGACCTACCCCGAAAATAAGCTCTAGCTACATTTTCCAGGTTTTTTGGAGTAGGCTTGAAATATAATCCCTACTCCAAAAATAAGCCCTAGCTAATTTAACTCCTTCCCGACATCTGCCGTGCGATTACAGCGGATGCCGGGTAATTAAGGATGGCGGCCGCTCTGCTACAGAGCGGCTACCATAGCTGCTGTACCGGATCTCCGTGGAGACCTGGAGTAAATGCCCGCGATTAGTGTCTATCCTGATCGTAGGCATTGTTGAGCGTCACCCCCCCCCCCCCCTTCCCACCAAAGTAGCACAACCACTGGAGTTAATGCCCACGATCAGAATGGACCTCCGCGCTTCCCTCTGGTCCCCACCTCCTATAGCTGCTATACCGGGTCTCCTTGTACAGCGGAGACCCACAGTTAATGCCCGCGATCAGAGTCCACTCGACCTTTCACGTTGCAGGTCGGCTCCCATGTGGCAAGATCGCGGGAGCCGACCTGTTCCTTTGACAGCCGGGAGCCTTATGAAGGCTCCCATGCCTGTCATAGGAATATTACTATTGAGGCTGGCTCATTAGTAATGTAGATAATCTCCCATAGACTGCAATACGGAAAGTGAATGGCCTAAAAGTAGTCCGGTAACTCAATCCAGCGCTACTGGGAGAAGGCTGCAGAAGTGTAACAGAAAAAAAGGGGTCCCAGAAAAATAGGACCCGCAAAAAGGATCCGGAGCCTGAAGTGACAACATCACTTTTCCCGGCTTTAGAAACCTTTCTCTTCCTCTTCGTTCTGATTCCACTGCAGTGTGTTTTTGTGGCAATCTGGGAACCATAACTGCAACAGAAAGGCAGTGTAGGGAACTTGTGTCTGAGACGCTGTGATTTGTTATAGCTGAGCACAAACACCTGAAGCATAAGCTTTACTGAAGAGCGCAGCCAGACCAAGAGCTGCATAGTGGTTATATACTAACCCTGCAACACAGCCTCCAAGGCTCAGAAGCAGACACATACTACATGCACAGCCTGCCCAGCCACAAACATCGCAGTCTGAGATCTGACAAGGGCAGGCACACCCAGCCCAGAATGGCCACTGACAGAGAGTGCAGCAGGGAGAAAGAGGAAGCCTCAGGAGTAAAAAGCTCCCAAGGAAAGAGATGAACAGCTGAAGAGGAGAAAACTTACTAAAATGTAGTTAACCCTCCAAATCCATTAGCTGAAAAGATGGGAGGACAAAAGAGCCTCCCTCCACCTGTCCCACCACACAGGACAGTAATAAACACAGTAGGGGGGAGGTCTCTTTTGCCTCTTATAGGGGAGTACCGCTTAATTAATTATGTAAATTAAAAATTCCACCTATCCTACCAGCACACAGGGGCAGAAATACCCATATTGTGCTGCTGTTGGACGTAAGGGAAATGGTATTTCAGGACTTCCTCCTCATTAATCACACCAGATAGCTAACAAAGAGTGCCCCTTGTTTTGGAAGACAAGCTCCATCATGAATACAGTAACTTTACTTGTACTATTCATTTATGCAAAGTCTGTGACCATTGACAGTGACCATTTAAATAACTTTTGTCAAAAAAGACAAAAAGTGTTATAGGAGTGAGGCATTTTTAGCTAACCAGAAATATAATATTTGGAGGTTTCAGCACAAAAAGGTCCTTTCATTAGGGAAGTTTACAAAATGCTTGTCTTTCCTGACAAAAAAGTATTTAACATCAGATTTTTCTGTTTTCTGGCAAACTGGGTACAAAAAGTTACTGATCATTGTTCCTTGAAGTGCCTGATAAGATTGAATAGAAGTGACATACTACCTTACAAAATATGACATTGCCATCCCTCATCACTGAAGTTGGTGGTATCAGATGCTGGTTTGCAATTTGAGAAGTTGGCATTTGCCCTGGAGCTGAAGAAGTAGACAGCATTTGTTGATTCTGAGGTATGCCAGACCTCAGGTGCATTTGTTGCTGTGGGGTATCACTCTGTTGTACATTGCCTAGGCTTACAGAAACAATCTGAGGCTGGTAAAACATCTGGAAGAAAAAAAAATCAAAGATTGTTATTAGTGTTGTTATTAATTAGAAAAAAAATGGTGACTATTTTATAACGATACATTTATTGCATTACACTTTTAGGCTATGGCCCCATGTGGCGTCCCGCAGCAAAAAAGTGCTGCAGGAAAAACTGCGGCAGCAACGCATCGCAGTTTTTCCCACAGCGCTTTTCACAGAAAGTTTGCAGAGGTTTCCTTTGCAGACTTTCTGCTTCAATTATACCTATGGGGAAACCGTCGGCGTTTCCGTAGGTATAATTGACATGCTGCGAGTTCCAAAACCGCAATGGTTCTGGAAATCGCCGCGTATCCGCTGCGTGTATTTTCCCGCAAAGTGGGGATGGGATTTGCTAGAATCTCACCCACTTTGCTGTGACTGTAAAACACTTCGTTTTTTTCCGCGGCGTTTCCGCTACGTGAGGCCCCGGCCTTACACTGCATTATTTTTGGCAGGATTTTGCATCAGTATTTGTAAGCCTAAACACAGAAGAGGTGTAGGTTTTTCTCCGTGTAGGTTTGACTGCTGATTTTGGCTTAAAATACTGATATAAAATACTGATCAAATACTGTGAAAGAGACTATAATAAGATTGTCTTAATTTCTGCAACTAATGAAAATGTTGTCATGCATTCTGAAAGGTGGATTGGTAAGACATACTTGTAAACTAGGATCCTGGACCATACTGAGCTGCTCCTGGATCTTTTGTAGTTCTTCCTGCTGCCACCGTATGTTGGCCTGGATATTCAGTCTCCTCTGTTCCAACTGGTTTTTGATGGTTTGGAACATGCCATGTGTAGAAAACTAATGATATAAAGCAAAATTTCTGTGGAGTTGGTTATTATAAGAGCAAATCTATAACATGTCCTTACATAGAGATATTGTGGACTCAAAAGGTACATGCACATGGGGCAGATGCTCACAACGGATGCACAGCAAATTACCTTTCACATTGAAAACAGGTAAAATCTGCTGTGATAATCTGCTAAATAAGTTAACATTCTGTAGATGTCAAGATCTGCATCATGCATTAATTTACACATGAAAATTTCTGCTGCGTGTAGATGACATTTGTCAAAATCTCATCTACTTTGTTAGTGCTGTAATACTCTGAGGATTTTCCGTTAGTAAATTTGCACATAAAATCTGCAGCTAATACATACTGTCTCCATGTAGCCAAAGACAGTATATGGTCATATAAAATATTCTGTATGTTGCAGAGTCGTCAGATTTTTCTACTACATCACAGACAGTTCCAAAGAAACCTAGCCCTGGATCCCTGAATTCATGATTTACATTGTCTAACCATGGTAGCGGGGAAATACAATATATGCTTCCAGGAAAATATAGAATAAGAATTATTCAGAATATAGAATAAGAATTATTTTAACAATAAGCTGATCACAAAATTCTGGGACCCAACGCTATGAGATATATTCTGTTTGGGAACATGGCAAAGAGTGTTCAACCAAGAAACTATGCACGACACAATTCCCATTCCAATCACTTACTTACCTGGGAAATAGTAGGTGGCTCATTCTGCAGTGGATTCTCTTCTACCAGCTGTTGTTGGACATCACATTGCTGAGCTGGTACTGAGACCTATAACAATTTTAAAAACATTATAAACTGCATCTTCATGAACAAAACATGGTGTTAGGTGATCTTGTATGTATGCCACCAGGCCTAGAATTTCTTAAAAGAAGTTCTAACATTACAGTGACCTTTTACCTTACTTTCTAAAATATTTCAAAATTTAGTAGCTATAATATAAAATGTAAAGGGTACCTGTAAAATGTAATGGGTATTTGTAACGGAACCGCTGCAGCAGAAAATGCTGTGTTTTACAGTACGTGCAAAGTGAATGGGATTCTTGACAATCCCACCCACACATTGCAGAAAAAAATCCATAGAGGAAAAGCTGCACTTTCAAAAACACTTGCGTTTTTGAAAATCGTATCATGTCAATTATACCTGCAGAAACGCTGGCTTTTTCCATATAGGTATAATAAGGGCAGAAAATGCAATAAAAAACGCTGTGGAAAAAAATGCTTTGCGTTTCCACCACAGATTTTGCTGCATTTTGCTACGTGGGGCCTAAAGGGATTTTCTGGATTTCAGAAGCCCCCCCCCCCGGAAAAACATTAGTACGTCCCCACTGAAACAAACAGTCTTGTAGAAATCATGCACAGAACACAGGTTACATGTGTAGAGTGGTGACTGGCTAGAGAGGGCCAGCAGAGCTTTGGCTAGCCTTAATGAATTTGTCCTACTATACACATGGCAAAAAGGGGAGGCTGCTGCTCCAGCCAGTTGCCTTGCAGGTATGTCATAGGACTGTGAGGAAGAGGGGGACATGACTCAGCTCCTGGGATACAAAGAGTCCAGGAAAAGGAGGAGATGGGGGGGGGGGGGTTAAGATATGTTTTGTGCATTTTAAGTGTTTATTTGCTTCTCTAAGGAAACATACTAAGCAATAATAATCTCAGGGACATATTCTATTGAAACCTCAGTGATAAAAAAACATTATTCTCTTAATTTATGGAACTCAGGATCTTATCTTTATTTCATTATACAGACGCATACCTGGACTGGGGTGGGCTGATTCATTCTCTGAAGTGGAACATCATACTGCATGCCAGAAACTCTTTCAAACGACTTAACATCTGAGGTCTGCTTTGAAGGTGTAGCTGTTAAAATAGGAATTTAAAAGTATTTTTTTCCAAATGTCTATTCTTAACTTGTATTTTACAATTATTTTAATTTCATATGATATGAGGTTAATGGTTTTAGGTGATATCAAGGTTGATCTCTCTACAATAGATAATGCATGTATGCTTTAGGCTGGAGATTACTGTGGTGCCCTTCACTGTGCACAATAGGAGATATTTATTATGAGGGAAATTTTTAAAGTTAGTTTTGCTGGAGCCTGTGTTGGCATAATTTGCACCAAATTTATTGAATGTTACAAAATGTTTGATAAACTTGGAGCATGTATAAATCTAACACTTCTGTTACTCCACTTTCTATACCAGATTATATCATGTTTTGTAGCTTTTTAAGGCTAAGGCTCCACATTGAGGAAATGCAGCTTTTTTGTTGCAGATTGGCAGCAAAAGGAAAGGAAAATATAAAGGAAGTTCTTATACTTCTACCTTTTGCTCAATCCACTCCTGGCTTTGGCTCAAAAAATGCAACAAGATCTATAAGAAAAAAAGCTGAGTTTCCGCAACGTGGGGCCTTAACCTAAGTGTTGCATTTGATACATCTGGTGTTCAGACAACCACACAGGCTAACCACTCCCACTGTCCCATAGTTTTAGTGGTGGTAGAATCCATTTAAGCATTTTCAATTACATTTCTAATTTAATTTAATTTCAGTTTCTTTTTTTCACTCATTTTTTACCCTGTTAACAGGAACTGCCTCAATAAATGTATGCTGTTCCATAGGTATCAACACCACAACCACCACAGGATCAGAATGCTCCTAAGGAGAGCTTTATAACCCTGGTAGCACATATTGATAATGCCACATCGTTGCTTATTACATATTAGTTACATTATCCTGTTATAATTATATATTATTTTTGCCAATTTTCTAATACAAGTTAGAGTAAATCTGTCCCACCACTCTGTTACCTCTGTAACCTTGCACAGTTTTCACATCCATTTGAAAAGTGTTCAAAGGCTTAAAAAGTCAATAAGTGCTTTGGATGTGTAGAGTAACAGCAGACACACTCTTTTGTGGATGTGACAATACAGTCATCTACTACTGCAAAACGCACAAGTTTGTAACTCAATATTTTTCTGACTACTCCACGCCTGGTTATTTAGTAAATTGCCCATAACAACTCATATCATATAGCATAATGCTGGATATGCCTGCTTATTATGGAGATCATCTCTTGTTGATGTGGTGATAGAATTGTTTAGCTATACAGACCTTTCCTTCACCCAAGACTAGAGAACACTTCTTTACTCACATGCAGGTTCTGCAGTTTGAGAAGATTTATGTGAGCTTCTTGAGGAAACAGAGGGGGGAACAACTGCGACTGAGTTGTGAGGCACTAACTTCAAGCATGTTAAAATGCTTTTCACTGCCCACACCTAGGTCTTTATCCTAAGTTTGTTGAAAAAAAACAAAACAAAAGAAGACAGAATACATTTTTCTCAATAGTGTACAGTCACTTTATAGTTCTAGATATGGTTCTTAGAACATCATATGGGTCTAGTGTTATACTGTAATGGATCCATCTGAAAAGTTACTTTATGAGAAGAGCAAACAAAATAGAATGAACATAAATGATACATAGGTTTCTTGTATACAGCATGTCATATACTGTGGGTGTAGATATAAATTTTGATAATGAAAAGAAGGAGGAGTGGGAGGTGAAAATGAAGACCTCTGAACAGAGACTGGCTACTTAAAACCTATACTGACAAAATATCCATATTCCCTGTAGAAAAATGCCTACAAAATATTTCTGTTGAAAAGTCACTAAATTAATTACAATTCGGTAGAAACAGCAAAGCAAGAAAAATACCTAACACAGTATTCTACATGCTACAGTAGCTGGCAGGCTGGCATTAGCATTTGTGTTGCTTTAGGAACATCCAAAACATCCACATATGTGTTGCTGCAATGTGACTATATTCAGATACTTTAACTATGGTCCATTCCAGTTTATATCTTAAAGGGATTGTCCAGGAAATCAGATTTTATGGCCTTTATTGACTTCAATGGGAGCTGAGATGCCATAATAGCAACCAATCACTACACAGGACACAGAGAGAGCCATCTGTTTCTGGCCCTGTGTTGTGTATAGTATGGGCACTGGAAGAGGCCCCATACAGCTGATCAGCGCAGAGTCTGACTGTCGGCCCATAACCAATCAGATATTTATGACTTGTCCTAAGGATAGGCCATAAAATCCGATATCCTGGACAACACCTTTAAGGCTATATTTACATGAAGGTCAAAAAATGCTCTAAAAATGGACATGTGATGGAAGTTACAGAAATGGTCATCACATGGTCATTTTTAGAACACACTGCTTTCAATGTTTCTTTTCCCATGTCCATAATGAACTGTCATAAATAAGAACATGTCCTATGTTTGTCTGTTTTCATGGATTCCACCAATAGACTGAAGTCTATGAGAAATCTGCGAAAACAGTTCCCAAACGGATGTCAAATTGTTGTAAAAGAAAAGACTGTTTCATCCTTTTTTTAGCGGCCTCTTTTTACAATGTTCATGTGAATGTAGCCTTACAGGTGTGTGGTTTCGTATTGATTCTTAAGTGAGCAAGCTATTAAAACGCACACATCATTACTGCAGCCAGTCACTGGCCTTAGCGATCTTGTGCTATAGACTACTGATGCCAGCGATTTTCATTATACCGGATCATTTTGTTCTCAGGGCTGATATCGGAGGGTCTAACAACAGCTTTTTCCTCTCATCATTTAAAATACATGCATGCTAAACTGTGTCAAGTTTACATGTGTATAGCTGTTGGCCAAACATATATTTGGCCAACAAGTGCCTAATGTGTCTTGCTAGTCTTACATTTGGAGAGTAAATATACTGTGTACTACAAGCATATCAGGTGCACACTTGGCTAAGACCACACTTAGCGAAATGCAACTAAACGCTGAGAGAAAAACTGCAGCAAAAACGCAATCCAAAAAAAACACTTGTTTTTTAATGCCTTACTGCTGCATTTTGCATTTCTGCCTCACCCATATACGGTATGTCTATGGGGAAAATGCAGAGATTTAACAGGTAAAATGAACATGGTGCATTTCTATAAAGTGTGGCCTCAGCTTTTGTCTTAAGAATTTATTATAGGAAAGTTTGTTTCAAGTATAAAAATGAAATTAGAACCTTGAGTGCGGATGTGACAATGGCTTCTGAAGAGGTATTATCCTTATTCATTTTTTGTCTCCTTTCTACTCGAACATCTGCGTAACTGCTTGTAAAAAAACATAATGCTATTTTTATAATTGCAATAAGTGTACATTATACCACACAGTTCCTATAGGGGCATAATACACCCAAATACATTGAACAAAATGTTTTTTTTTACAGAACATGTCACTACAAGTGTTAAATATGCTGCACTTCGCCTAGATGTCCTAGACAAAATTAACAACATAATGTACTGTAATTACTTGTCTATATAGTATGATGGCTGAATACATCCAGGAACCCAAAAAGCAAAAGGCTTCATGAAATGTTTTAATATGTCCTCAATATATCCTGATAGTGATAGCTTTGATTTTGTGACACATAGCTAAATCCTCTCCATAGACACTGGGGAAGATGTATTAATTCAATAGGAATTTATTAATACGTTTGCCAGTTTTTTGGTACAAATTGCACCAGAATTCTTTCTCACTTTCAATAATATATCTGCCCCTTTGTGTGAAAAGATAAAATTCTCTACAGCCACCACTAGAGGGAGCATAGGAGTCTATTGCATGCTGTTATATACTAAAATCAATAAACAAAACTATAGATTCTTACGCTCCATCTAGGAGCAAGTGGAGGCAGACAGAATTTCATCTTTTAACTGTATGGAGCAGATTTACTACTATTGTCCAATAGACAGTCCAAAATGTTGTGATAAATGTGCTATATCTTTGCATTGTTTAGTCTAAGTTTACGCCATCTTAGTTGGCTTTGTTTTTGATACACAATATGGCAAAATTATGGTGCACTTTTTTTTGGTAAACAGTGTTGCATCTTCAGACTCCCTATTAATAGGTTACACCCTTTTTTTCTAGGCCACACGGCCTTGATGGACAAGACATGGCATCAGATTTTTGTACATCCTGCACCATAATGCTCGCACATTTTCATTAGTAAAGCTGTCCCAATGTCCATAAAGCACAAAATATTAGAGCGATCATTGACATGGTGGTAAGATTTATAGTTTCACTTTAAGAGAACATTCTACATGGGGCTATGACAGCTGTACCTCACAACAGAATGGGTGCATACAATAAACTCAGGTTTAGAATTCCACTGATGGTAAGTAATATAGTAATGAGTCTGGAGCCAGATCCACTGTTGACCTTTGGTAAGAAACCGATAGCAGCAAGACTTTCCTTTTCCAAACTGCATTACTGTTGAAAGAAAGGAAATATATTTAACAAAAGGATATGACTAACGAAAACTATGGTAATTAAAACAATTGTGTTATTTAACAACATAGTTATACAACATAAACTAGAAATTTTGATTCCCTGAACCCCTTTAATGAATTTTTAGTTTTTTTTTTTTTTTTAGCAAATTCAAGTGTTTTTAAAGTTATTCAACATTTTATGTAGATTTGAATTGTGGAACATTGTACAATGTAGCTCAAAATCAGAGTTTTCCTTTAAAGAATTCAGATATATATGGAACCCTGAGAAATTGATATTTTTGTCCAACATTAATGGTGCTTTATGTCATTGACCAGTGGTTGAGTCACATGAGTATAGTATTCTGGTGCATATTAAAGTCAAAAAGTGCATGGCAGGGTACTTATTATTAAATATGTAGTTTTAGTTAAAAGTAGATATGCTAAACACTATAGCACTTGTGAGAAACAAACTGTCTTGCTCATGGCTTATATACAACACTTTCCTTAGATCATGGTGGAGAGGAGGGAAGACATATATATTCCTGTTTTCTATAATAACAGCACTTACAATGTTCATGACATTTGGCTAGTATGTCTAGGTCATCAACATGATAGTAATCGTATCCTGATGTACCAAGAACTTCAAACGGTAAGTATCCTATGATGGGTGGAGCCCTGAATAGAACAAAAAAAAAAAAAAAACCTTAAAAATAATTTTCTTTTTTTTTTTAATAATGTACAAGATTATTATACAATTTTGTGAAAAATTGTACCCACAGACCTACTTTTATTGCACACTCAGTCTTTGCACTGCATAATAGTATAACCCATAGATGCACTCTGTCCTGCATACAGAATACATGTGGCAAGTCACATTACACCCCCCTTCTCCCTCACGCTTGCATTTTCAGATCTCAGAAAAGATGATTTTCATATTCATTTTTTACAGCAAAAATAACTTATTACCATAAAAATACAGATGTAACAGAAAATTTAAACTATTGCACAACTTTTAGAAAACTGATATTCAGCATCTGTAGTTTTTAATACACCATGATTTTGTGACATTGTATCATGAAGTGATATGCTGATATGAAGTGTGGCTACCCAGTATTTAATTGGTTTCAATTCAAATTGTAAGTCCATAACCAAATTTGAGCTAAGACAAGGGTGGGCACATCTGTATACTTGCCTGTGATCAAGAGATAGAAATTTCCATTCAAGACTATGCCTTGATGTAAATTCTTCAAATGATTCCTCGACAGTACACATTTCCTAAAAATTAAAGAAACAAATGGTGTGATTGTTTCTTTTGTTACATAAAACAGTTGTTAGAGCACTTATTGTATTGAACTGAAAGTCCCCACACTGTTCAACACCCCAATGTACACATAATGCAAGTTTACTCAAGTCTGCTAGAAACAAAGCCAGGGTGACAAAGGCACAGAAGCGAAACTATGTTGGGGTTTGAGGTGAAGTTCACAGCAGGACAATGACTATTATTAATAGTACTCATCTGTATAATTTGTTATTTGATATACAATTTTGTGGGCAGGTTTTTGTATATTATACTTTATATATTTTTCAACAACTTTTATCCTTTATTATTATTTGGTACTAGCAGAAGGACCCGGCTTCGCACGGGTATATTTTATTTTTTGTTTGTGTAGTGACCCCATAAGAATTGGCCAGTTTTGCACTTGACATCCAGTATGGCAGTCTAGTATAGGTATAGTCTATTTATGGCTGTGTTGCTATGGAAACCTGGTAAATGAAATGTGAACTTATATTGGCTAATACACGTCATATGAATGAATATTTAAGGACCTGCAAACTGCTATTGACTCATTCAGGACATAAATAGTTTGGTTGCTATGGAAACCTGGTGTAAAGCTGTGTGTATGTCAAGACTGAATCTGCGATTTTCCATTGGTCCATAAGTGTCATGTGATCATGTGCATCTCAGTTTGGATATCAGTGAAAAACCTGCGATCGGTTGTTATGGAAAACCTGGAGTAAAGCTGTGTGTATGTGACCTTGTGTAACAGTGTCATCCACAGTGCCCTGCCCCTTTAAAGCTGACTCACAGCAGTGAAGAAAAATGGCTGGGTTGTTATTGAAACCTGGACTGCAGCTGTGTGCATGTGGCTGACAATGCTTTGTCAGATTGGAGACGGGCTTGGGTCTGCTGGGGAGTTTCAGCAGCTCGTTGTTGTCTGTGACATACCTTGTCAGATTGGAGACAGGCTTGGGACTGCTGAGAGTTTTCATTAGCTCGAGCAGCAGCCATGCGTTTTGCTGCAGGGGACATGAGTAGTTTAAAAACGTTTCAATTTATAAGAATGCTGAAATCCAGTATGGCAGTCCAGTCAGTGGCAATAAATACCAGTTTAGCAGTGGTAGCAGCTGCCACAGGGCCCGGGACATTAGGGGTCCCAGCAAGCCCCTGATGTTTTTTTTTTTAATAGGCCGTTACCTGCTGGTGTAACACCAGCAGGTAACGGGCCCTATTTACCACCGATCCCCGCTCCTGCTCACGGCCGCCTGCACTTCACCTTCTGCAGAGGCGGCTGTGAGCAGGAGCGGGGATTGGTAAGTAAGGCCTGTGGGCTGTGAACCCCACAAACACTGCTATCATTATATTCTGGGGTCTTTTCAGCAGGCTTTGGGCCTCCTTGGTGGTGTCCCAGATGTCGGTGGGCCAGTCCGACATCATTATGCGTTGCGATACATGCCTGGCTCACGTGACATCTGGTCCAACATTGAAGATGTAGCGGGAAGTGCGCATAATACTATATAAAGGGGCCACTATGATACTGTGTGCAGGGGCCACTATGGGGCAGAATACTGTGTGCAAGGGCCACTATGGGGCCTAATAGTGCATGCAGGGGCCACTATGGGGCATAATAGTGTGTGCAGGAATGCAGTTTGTGCGGGGGGGGGGGGGGTGCCGGGGGGGGGGTCCCATGTCAAATGTTCGCCTTGGGGCCCTGCCATTGCTAGTTACGCCACTGAGTCCAGTATAGGTACAGTCTATTTATGGCTGTGTTGTTATGGAAACCTGGTAAATTAAATGTGAACTTATATTGGCTGATACACGTGATATGACTGAATATTTAAGGTCCTATGAACTGCTATTGACTAATACAGGTCATACATAGCTTGGGTGCTATGGAAACCTGTGTGCCTGAGGAGAGTAAGCGCCTGCGAGCTCTTATTGGCTGATAAGGGACATGTGACCGTATGTATGGCAGTTGGAATATGAGTGAAAGACTTGCAGGCTTCTATTGGCTAATGCAGGTCATTTTTTGGGAATACCGTATCTCAGGAACGGTACGTCCTAGAGAGCTGAGACCTGGTCTAAAACCTTCCCGGACACCTGATGTACATGTGTGCCAAATTTGGTGAGGATCGGTCCAATTGTTTGGTCGCGCATAAAGAACAGACAGACAGACAGACAGACAGAAACTCATTTTTATATATATAAGAGATTATATCTTATACATAGAATAGTTTTGATCTGGATCTAGAAGCATTCCATCAAGGTATTGTTTTTGCTCATATACTTACAATTAATTAATATACCATATTTGTAATTATTATTCATTATATTGTCTTTATCATATTTATTGTCCATCAGTTGGTATATGGACTTGTTGTGACCTCCCTCCTCCCCATGCTTTAACTGTTTTTCCCCTGGACAATGTATTATATTTGTATAAATAAACCTAATAATTGTATACAATAATAATAACTTTATTTATATGGCACCAACATATTCCGTAGCACTTTACAAATCAGAGGACACATGAACAGACAATGAGACATTGCAATGTGACAAAGAAATAAACATATCAAACAATAGGAGTGAGGGCCCTGCTCGCAAGAGCTTACATTCTATGAGGAGATAGGGAGACAGAAGAGGTCAGAGGGATTGTTTGCTACAATGGTCCAGCCATCTTTTAATAGAAAAGGTTGTGTGACTGAAGCTGTATGAACCCATCACCAGCCAGTATCTGTGAATAAACAGATACTAAGTGCAAGGAGTGCAGTGTAACTTCTAGATGGAGGTGCCAGGATCTGAGGAACAGAGGAGGAAGGATAAAAGGTGTTATTGTTCTGTACCTCCGCACACTACATTGTGATCAGGGCACGTGATAAGACTGACCATACAGATGTGATTTTAGGGCAGTTTTGAAGCTGCTGTTGTTGGGGATTAATTGGGTTGTCTTGGGTAAATAATTCCAGAGCACCGATGCAGCTCGAGAAAAGTCTTGGAGACGGGAATGGGATGATCGAATAACAGGGGATGCAAGTCTAAGGTCATTGGCAGAACGGAGAGGACGGTAGACAGTGATGAGAGAGGAGATATAGTGGGGCGCAGCTCTATGGATGGATTTGTGGGTCAGTGTGATAATTTTATATTGTATTCTGTGATGGATGGATGTGATGGATACAATATTGTACACAACTTTTTTACTTGCTTACAAGGAAATGCACATGAGTTATAATCCCCAACATGGATAAAATTGTCCTTGAGTAGTTGTATAAACTTTTTAATATGGCTTTTTAGACATCATATCTCAAGCAACTCAACATCATAATACTGGATAAGTTAAAAACTTGTTATCACTTGCCTTTAAGAACTGTGGTGTTGCAAGTCGGACCGTAGCAATGAAGCACACCTGTTTAGCAAGCTGTGCTCTGTATGTTCTTGAAACAGCTCCTTCAAAGCCATTGCAGGAAGAAAGAGGCACTAAAATGACAACATTATATGATAACAAATACAAAAAAATATATATTATGCAGGTCACATGCACGGACATGATACATAAACACTGATGCATCATTAACCAACTTCCTTCCAGAGAGAAAAGACCTTCTCCAACATCCTTTTGTGCTATAAAATTGTGCAACTGATTTTTAACAGTTTTGCTCATTCTACTTTCCCCGTCAGCAACATGCTCAACTATAAATACATGCTGGGGGGTACTGGTACTCCTCCCTTGTGTAATGCATTCATTGATAGCACCTACTGATTGGACTACTTAGTCTGGAACTGCACAGTGACTATGGCCATGACAACCAAAGATCACTCTGTTGCTTTATGACTCACAACTACAGTAAGCAAATGAGGCCAAATTGCAAACTCAGGATTGCTGTAACCACTATTCTTATTGGCCAGACAAAGAAGGAGTAAACACCATAACTTGGAGTTGCCTTAACCCTGGGGTTACAATACATTGTTACCCAACACAGCATTTTGTCATAATGCGAAAGGTGTTGCAACCAAGTTCACCATATAGCCCAGCTATAATATTAGCCTCTAAGACGAAAACTACTGAATCATTTAACTTTCAAAACACAGGAAAAGTTACAACAAAGTCTGAAGATTTAGTACTATCATTATGTCTCCTAGGCCCCTCTATCATCCAACCACTACATTATCATGGTGATCCCTAACACATACATTATTTGAATTCATTTTTGTCATGGAAGAGACTTATTATAGTTTTATATAAGCCAAGACGTTGTATATTATGTGTAGAATAAGATTAAGTTGCCTAGAACAATGAGCCATGTTAAAAATAATACAGTACTTACATAAACCAAGTAAAGAGCAGACATCTAAAAACAGGACTAAGTTCTGATTTTCTGAATTCTTTATACAACAAATAGATTAGGCAGTACCCTCCGCCCCCACCCATAACTGTTGCTTCACATGTTATAAGCATGCTTTAGGCCTCAGAGGTGAAATGAGGGCAATGAATATCACTGCCTGAGAGGGATGTGAAGGAAATGCAGTATGGTTTCTGGAAGGCACACTGAGGAATTTCTGCAGAGGATGACCTATTTGGAAAGACACCAGTGGCATTACAATTGCTGGTGGATGGAATAAAGCAAGGCAAACAAAGTCCAGAGAATTATACTGGGATTACTCACTAGCTTTTGTTGATGTATTCATAGGAAAAGAATGTTTATGAGGACAAGACCATATAACTAGCTTACTGCAACACAGCTTGCTATCCGGACTTCTACTACTTTAAAAACTGAAAGGGCGATGATGGACAAAGAGCTTAAAAGCATAAAACTGTATCAACCATTGGAACACTATACAGTGATTTCCCATAAGAAATTAGTTATCACATACAACGCAGTAGTGATATACTGTTTTTGACAATTGGCAGAGAATTTAGGTAAAATGCAGGCACAGGCCCAACTTCTGCAACAATAATTCTTTATAGCGGCTATAATAATAATAATAATAATAATAATACATTTTATTTATATAGTGCCAACATATTCCGCAGCACTGTACAATTTGTAGGGTTCAAGTACTGACAAAAAAGATACATTACAAAGAAATAGTCAATTCACACACTGGGACTGAGGGCCCTGCTCGCAAGAGCTTACAATCCATGAGGTAGAGGGGGTGACACAAGAGGTAGCAGGGGTGGCAACAGACATAGCATTGCTTATACAATGGTCAGACAATTTTGTAATGGAGGTTACTATAAGAAAGCTACATTGCTGTAGCACATCTTATATAACAGCAGAACATTTACAGCTATGACAGCTATTAGGGATCATGTACACTAGCGTATTACAACTCTGAACAACCTCTCCATTGTACAGAATTGTAATACGGTACCTACTTAAGTCAATGGGGCTCTAATTTACCTCCACATGCCTCTGATTTAATGTGGAGGTATATGGGGATATTTTGCATTCTACATGAATCCGACAGAAAAAACAGATGTGCAAACTCCATTAGATCCAGTATTCTGGAGCTGTTTTCCACTTCAAGCAGCGCCAACTGCTGCTTAGAGGAGGCCGGGCTCTTCTGTCAATTGTTTTCTTTGAAATCAAGAAACAAAGTGTGGCTTTCTATGACTACCTGCTGACCAGCAAATGGATATCATAGGTGTAACTACCAAGGTAGCACCAACAACTAAGAGGGCCCATTATCACTGAGACCTAGGGTGCAATTGGTGATAATTAGGGATGATAGTTGGGGATGTGGAACACTGAATGCGCCTCCATTACTTTATTTGGACATCATAATGCCTGCATATGGCATTATTATAATTACTTTATTCACATATTATCATGTCACAGTGTACACAGTGATTTTTTTTTTGGGTGTGAGCATTATCATTGTGCTATGATATCATAATGGAGATTATCCCTGTACTGTGATATCATAGTTTGCATCATCCCTGTACTCATTGCTGTCTTTATTTTCCCTGTATAGTGACATCACTGTGTTTGTGTACTGTAAAATCACTATGTGTGTTATCCCTTTGAATAAAGGAGACCAAATAATAGTACTTTTCAAGTTGTGAACTTGTTGCTTATTGTGGTCATGGTAGAGTGGGGTCCCATTACAAGTTTTGCTATGGGCCTCCATGGTTACTTGTTACACCCCTGTGTGGTATAAAGACAGCTCAGCCTGACATACAAGAGCCTGACACTAGCCAACATCAGAAAATTCTGTCCAATGCTGCTCGTCTGGCACATAAATGGTACTGATGCTTTCTGTTTTTTTCAGGAGCTTGAGCAAGGTGTTGCCTGGAAGTTAAAGAGGCAATGGGACACAGGATTAGTAACTTTAACAGGCTCCTGGGACTGACTTTTTCTTTTTTGGTCATGTGCTCTGGATTCTGATTAATTTACAGGTCTGGTCTGGGGTATACATTTTTGAGGGGTACAATATATTCTAGATTTTGCCCTGGGGCTGATTTTTTTATGGTCTGGGGACTCAATGAATTAAGCGGTTTGGGGTCTGATTAAAAGGAGCATTCACATTTCAGACATTTAAAACATATAGTATCCATATAGAGACCATTATTCTTATTCCATAAATGTTGGATAGTTGTGGCTCCTACCTCTGGGGAATAGAGGTCACCTGTTCTCCAGATAGGTGTGGTTTGCAGAGGTTGGACCCATAGCGTCCAACATTTATGGCATCTCCTGTGGAAATACCATAAATTTCCAAGATAGAAATACACTTTAATTGGTGGGTCTGGGGAGTCTCATGAAAAGGGGTATCCAGCCTTTTAAAACTGATAGCATATCCTGATGGGACGATGTTGCAATATCTTGCACTAATAGTACAAAAAGTACAGCTTTATCAAGTATGAACAAACTTACCACCTGATGACAACCTAATGACCTTCATTAAAGAGGATGAAGTGTGTACCTGAGTGCCACTGTCCCCTTAAACATATGATGTGAAGGTACTGTATCTGTGGAGGTATCAAGACCCAGGTGCCAAGTACCTTTGATCCAATATTGATGACCCATATTTTTAAAGGCTGTTTAACCCTTTTGTTTAGATGCTAGATGGGCCGTTTTTAGTAAATGATATGACAAGGTGTATACTTTTCAGGATTTAATGAAAAGGAAGTGGACATAGTAAGATTAGTAAAAGACAACCTGAAAAAAATATAGTACTTACAATTACTACAAGAGCGAAAGTTTCCTATAAACTTTATATATTCATATGTTGGAAATTCTTTGGGATTTAGAGTTCCTCTCAAAAGATGACAGCAAAATTCCAAATCGTTGTCAGCTTGGGAAAAAAACATCAGAAAAAACAAAAATTATAGCATGAAAAAAACATAAAAACATATACCCTAGAAATGTTACCCTAGGTGATAATGTATTGTTACAATGGTCTGAACACGTAGTGGTTTTCATTATATAACCTGACAACTGATAGTTATACTTTAAGTATGAATAACTGCAGGTGGAGATTGTCTTCTGTCAACTGAGGTCATCATATAAAATACATCTGCTGCATAAATACTACAGTTTCAGTACTTTACAATTAACTTTACCACACCCATCTGTGTATCACCACTTGTTCCATGGAAATACTAAGGTCCCGTATTTCTAATAAGACCTAGGACAGGTTTTATGTCATTGGAGAACATACAGTCCTAAATTAATGTGAATAAGTGTGAATGTGTTTAAACCTATTGGCACAGAAAGTTTGATATTACCTGTGTGGGTATGTGTATCAGTGTCTGGGTGTGTGTAGACTTAGAAAAGCATTGGTGCTAAATGAATTAAAATCCAGAATGAGGCACTTGTAACTATGACTAGGGATAATAATGTATCAAGACGGCTCCACATCTCAGCACACCAAGAGCATAGCTTGTTGGGATGTGATGGAATGGGAACTGGTGTCAGGGAAGAGAGGCATGAAAAAGCAATTCTGCTTTGGTCAGAGTATTTAGATATAGTGCTAGAGCAACAAACTGAATATTTGCCCAAAGTGAAGGAAAACCTAGCAACAACTGCAGGATACACACATCTCTCTTTTAGTGTATAGTATAAAAATGATTAGAAGACACATACTGTAGTACAGATATATTAAGAAGAAACATAGTACAGAAAAATAGTATATACAGTGAAACCTCTGTGAAATTACCAAATAAGAGCACTGAAATAAAGCACACAAAAAACACTAAACAATTTTAATTTTATATATTTGGTCTGGGATATCTGGTTACATGTCAACCCAGGGAAAACAGCTGATCACTAATAGAGCATGTGGACCAGCATTGTGTTCATGAGATAAGCCCAGTGGTGGAGCTAGCGGGAAGGGAGGGGGGAGGAGGCAGGGGGGTCCACAGCCCCAGGCCCAATTACTATGAGGGGGACTACCTCAGTCCTGCCATAAACACATGCAATTATTTCAACTATATTAGTGTCTGTAGGACACGGTAGAGAAGGAGGCATTTGGTTTTCTACTCTGCTATTCTGTAAGCCGCAAGCCACTTTAGGGCAACTGGATTACAAGGCGCTGGGACCACAGACAAGATGTTTGCTTCCCAGCAAAGACAGGCGTAATGACGACATAACTGAGACACAGATGTCCTGTCAACAAGCAGAGAGGAAAAAACGGAGGCAGCGGCGTCTCCGCACAGCAAGGGATCACAGGATCACTGCTCTATTTTTTTTTAGTGCAGTACTTATTATATGTGGTATAAATGGCATGTTAGGGTGCATTATGACTATGGAGGAGATAATCTGTGTAATAAAGAATGTAATGGGTCATTAGGGGGCATTAAGACTATAAAGGGGAGATCATTTATATAAGGGGCATAAATAATTTAAGGGGCATTATTTATATAAGGGGTCATGTGGACATTATGACTATGGGGGGAGAACATTTATATAATGGCACATAAAGAATATAAGGGGTCATTAGGGGACATTATGACTATAAGGGGGAGATCATTTATATAAGGGGTCATAAAGAATATAAGGTGTATTATATATATATATAAGGTTGGGGCATTATGAGTATAAGGGATCATCAAAGGGCTATATGAATATAACTGCGATCATTTATATATAAGGAGGCATTAGGGGGCAGTATTTGTCTCGGGGCATAATATAAGGGGGCAATTGGGCAGTATTAAAATAAGGAGCACTTAGTCATTATTACAGGGGTTTTTCAGCTCATTTTTATTGATGATCAGTCCTCAGCATAGATCATCATTAAGAGATCAGAGTGGTTATGACACTTGGGACACTTGATTAGCTGTTTGAAGTGACCATGGCGCTCTTGCAGACACAGTGACCCCTTCATTGTTTACTGTGATTAATTATAGCCTAGTCCTATATTGCATGGCTACTATGAAACAAACAATACCGTGTAAACAGGGAAGGGGTCACGGCGCGTCCACGAGTTACCCCTTCAAACAGCTGATCAGCAGGATACGCAGGTGTTGGAACGCCACAGATTGTTTTATTATTTTTTTACTGGAAAAGGAGCTAAAGATGTCTGTGTAGCAAACTTTATAGAGACAAGTCACAACTGGACGAAGTTAAAATATGAAAGATTACAGTCAGAGATTTGACCTGCAAGTCACAAAATATTTCCTATGCTGTATTCACCTAAATTGTCTACAGAGCCCTGTGCAGAGCCTGTACTTATCACTGTATGGTCACCATATAGCGATGATATCAGTGTACCTGAGTTGAGGGCCCACTTGGAAGTGTTTGCCCCTCCGTGCGGAACCCCTAGCTACGCCTCTGAATAAGCCCCTTAACAGCTCAGCAATAAAAGCTTTCATAAGTAAGACATTTCTAGGCACATTGGCTACTAGATACTGAAAATTGACCAGAAACTAGTCAATCTGGACCAACGAACAATAAATTAAATAATATTTATTAACTAGGAAGTACATGTGAGCATGCATATATAAACTTCACTCAGAATAGAAAGCATATGCAGGGAGTACAATTAAACTCACCGTTCAGATAGCTAAGAGATGCAGAATCTGTTACAAGCATGTGTGAAGACAGAATTTTATAGATGTCAGAATGCTCCTGTTCTGGTAAGAAATTCAACAAATTTTGATCCAAGATGTCCGACTGTTGAAGTGAAAAGGAAATAGATGGTAAAGTACAGCATCTAATGTATATTGCAAGGATCTTAATGTTAAAAAGAAACCGCTCCTTTATGTACAATGAGCAATTCACGATAAACTTTCCTAGAACCCAAAACAGTACATTTAAAGACCCTGTAGGCAAGAAACAGGAAACTGAAATTTGCTGAAAGATAAGGAAATAACATTTTGTGCTATAACTTATTGGGGAAAATGGTTTTTACATATACTATAATAATAATCATTTCTGTAAGAATAAATTGTAACTGTCGGTACCGTGCACTTGCTATGTAAAATCAGATGCTATGTTTTTGGAAAAATATGCACAGTTGACAATTTGGACACAAGTATGCTTTTATAGGTGCTTATTAGAGACAGCCCCAGGCCTTTTTTCAGGTTCTACACAGTCTTCATGGTAACCAACAATCACCATTACTAAGGATCTCCCACCTTTGTAAATTGCTAATATCAGAGAGATTGAGGTCAGGGCCCCACGTTGCAAAAATGCAGCATTTTGGCTGCGGCATTTACGCCACAGCAAAAAAATGCTGCGTTTTACATTACCTGCAAAGTGGATGGAATTCTGGATAATCCTGGCCATCCCCTTTCTCTAGCTCAGATATATAAAAATAAACACAGTAAAACACATACATATTAGGTATCTCCATGCCCCGTTTAGTTATGCCTGAACTACAAACTTATAAAAATATTTTTCCCATATGGTGAATGCTGTAGCAGAGAAAAAAAGAATTCAAGAAAGCTGAACCACCATTTTTTCGCCATTTCGCCTCCCCAAAAAAATTAGAATTAGATCTGGGCCCCACGAAAGTCACGATTTGGCTGTGGCTGGAAACACCATGGCAAAAACCATGGCATTTTGTAAATTGCAGCATGTCAATTATACCTAAGGAAACACTTTTTTTCTGTATAGGTATAATAGGGACAGAAAGTCTGCACAGGAAAATTCTACGGACTTTCTGTGAAACGGGCTGTGAAAAAAACGCAATTAGTTTCTGCCACGGTCTTTTCCACAGTGTTTTTCTGCTGTGGCTTACTACATGGGGCCTAAAAAGCATAAAAACAGCAGATATTCCCATAAGGGTATAAATAAAAATAGCACCTGGCCCCACAAAAAATGACGCCTTAAGCAGCCCCGTATACAGAAATATAAAAAAGTTACAGGTGTCTGAATATGGCAACAATATTACAGGAATACAAAATTCTGACAATAACCGTGGTGCAGACTAAGCAGATACAGAGACTGCCTCATCTGGATCATCCCTTGTTAAAATGGAGCTGGCACTGGGATGATTGCTGAAAGTTCTGCCTCTCTAAACCCCAGCAGTGTTGCTGGAGAATACTCAGATCGGGCAGGGAAACTTTGATATTACATGGAATCCATTAAAATGAATAGCTGATCATGCAGTACACAGTCCCATTGAGTTTACCAGAGTGAGAACCCCTCTCTGCTGTAGATTTCATTTTTAACCGATATTTATAGGGGTTTTCTAGGATATGGTGACCTACTGTATCCTTAGGATTGGTCATCAATATCAGGAAGGGTCCAATACCCAGCACACCTACAGATCATCTCCAGTCTCTGTGTGATGGCCAACACCATGTAACACTGGCACTCTGCACTAACCATTATACTACTACTCACAGCAGGCCTTGTCCCCTGGTTACCTTGGTTCCTCACCATGCAGCTGGTGCTTCTTCATGTAGTCATCCTCCTGTTGCTGGCGCACCTGGGCCAGCCCATAGGGTAGGCACACCCTCCCTCTCAGCAACTTAAGGGTTAACATGTAGACCTGTTCCTCCCAGCCAATACCAGAATTCTCTGGTCTTTTTCTACTTGCTCAGTCCTCTGCTCAGGACTTGAGCAATTTACAGGTGCATCTCAATACATTAGAATATCTTTGAAACATTTATTTCTTTCAGTAATTAAATTAAAAAGTGACCTCCTATATTTTCTAGATTCTTTACACACAGAGTGTTCTATTTCAATTGTTTTATTTCTGTAAATGTTGATTATGGATTACAGGTAATGAAAACCCAAATCTAAGAAAATTAGAATATTGTAAAAAAGTTCAGTATTGTAAATTCAGTGTGTCACCTGCCAAGGTTTCCTAAGCCTTTAAATGGTCCCTCAGTCTGGTTCAGTAGGACACACAATCATGGAAGACGCTGATTATGAATTGAATTACTGAATTACTGAAATGAATGAACGTTTCAAAGATATTCTAATTTATTGAGATACACCTGTAGGTTCTTGGCTAGCCACTTCTAGTGAGGGTTTTATTACTGTGTTCCTGCTTACTGATCTTGGCTTATTTCCCAACTCTGCTGTTGATTCTGTCCCTGATCTACAGGCCTTCTGTCTATGTCCTTGTGTTACTTAAGACTCTCCATATCCGTTTCTTGACCCTGACCTTTAAACCATACTCAACCACTCTTTTGCTTGAATCTCTGGTGCTTCGCACTGGTGGCTCTCTCACCTTTGGGCCACCTGCTACCTACACCAGGATCACTCCAATAGTTAGTGACCTTGTATTTTCTCTACAACAAAAACCACATCCCCCCAAAAAGAGGGTGAAAAACAGGGAGACTACATAGAAAATGCCCTTGGGAGTGGGACAAAGTCAAACCCAGTTAGTGGGATCCATTGCAAGCCCCCATATGGCATAGCATCCCTTTTCTGACCTCCCCACGATATAACGCCCCATTTACATACACTATAATGTCCCAAAGTGGCCTTCAGACATTATAATATCCCATAGCAGCCCTTCCACACAGTATACAGTGGGGAAAAAAAAGTATTTAGTCAGCCACCAATTGTGTAAGTTCTCACACTTAAAAAGATGAGAGAGGCCTGTAATTGACATCATAGGTAGACCTCAACTATGAGAGACAAAATGAGAAAACATATCTAGAAAATCACATTGTCTGATTTTTTAAGAATTTATTTGCAAATGATGGTGGAAAATAAGTATTTGGTCAATAACAAAAGTTCATCTCTTCTATAAGTCTTCACAAGGTTGGCACACACTGTTGCTGGTATGTTGGCCCATTCCTCCATGCAGATCTCCTATAGAGCAGTGATGTTTTGGGGCTGTCGCTGGGCAACACGGACTTTCAACTCCCTCCAAAGGTTTTCTATGGGGCTGAGATCTGGAGACTGGCTAGGCCACTCCAGGACCTTGAAATAATTCTTATGAAGCCACTCCTTCGTTGCCCTGGGGGTGTGCTTGGGATCATTGTCATGCTGAAAGACCCAGCCACGTTTCATCTTCAATGCCCTTGCTGATGGAAGGAGGTTTGCACTCAAAATTTCACGATACATGGCCCCATTCATTCTTTCATGTACACGGATCAGTCGTCCTGGTCCCTTTGCAGAAAAACAGCCCAAAAGCATGCTTCACAGTAGGTATGATGTTCTTTGGATGAAACTCAGCATTCACTCTCCTCCAAACACGACGAGTTGTATTTCTAGCAAACAGTTCTACTTTGGTTTCATCTGACCATATGACATTCTCCCAATACTCTTCTGAAACATCCAAATGCTCTCTAGCAAACTTCAGATGGGCCTGGATATGTACTGGCTTAAGCAGGGTACACTTCTGCCACTGCAGGATTTGAGTCCCTGGCGGCGTAGTGTGTTACTGACGGTAGGCTTTGTTACGTTAGTCCCAGCTTTCTGCAGGTCATTCACTAGGTCCCCCCATGTGGGACTGGGATTTTTGCTCACCGTTCCTGTGATCATTTTAACCCCACGGGGTGAGATCTTGCGTGGAGCCCCTGATCGACGGAGATTGTTAGTGGTCTTGTATGTCTTCAATTTTCTAATCATTGCTTCCACAGTTGATTTCTTCACACCAAGCTGCTTGCCTATTGCAGATTCAGTCTTCCCAGCCTGGTGCAGGTCTACAATTTTGTTTCTGGTGTCCTTCCACAGCTCTTTGGTCTTCACCATAGTGGAGTTTGAAGTGTGACTGTTGGAGGTTGTGGACAGGTGTCTTTAATACTGATAACAATTTCAAACAGGTGCCATTACTATAGGTAATGAGTGGAGGACAGAGGAGCCTCTTAAAGAAGAAGTTACAGGTCTGTGAGAGCCAGAAATCTTGCTTGTTTGTAGGTGACCAAATACTTATCTTCCTCCATAATTTGCAAATAAATTCTTAAAAAAATCAGACAATGTGATTTTCTAGATATGTTTTCTCATTTTGTCTCTCATAGTTGAGGTCTACCTTTGATGTCAATTACAGGCCTCTCTCATCTTTTTAAGTGTGAGAACTTGCACAATTGGTGGCTGACTAAATACTTTTTACCCCCACTGTAATGTTCCATAGTGGCCCCTCCGCACAGTATAATGTCTTATAGTGGTCCCTTCAAACAGTATAATGTCACATAGCGACCCCTACACACAGTATAACATCATATAGTGGCCCCTCCACACAGTATAATGTCCCATAGCGGCCCCTCCACACAGTATAATGTCCCACAGTGGCCGCTACGGTGCTCGTTGCAAATATAGTTCGCTTCCCAGAGTATAATAATTGGAGGCCCAGGGGAGGTGACAAACATAAAAAACAGTGTTACTTACCTCTCTTGGGCTCTAGCGTGACGCTCTACTATTTTCGCCCTTTTCAATGACGTCAAGACGTGGGTTACGCTGGCTTCATTATGCACCGTGATGCTGCATCTGTGACGTCACTAAAGAGGCCCAAAGACAAGAGGGAGTCGCGCTGGAGCCCAGGAGAGGAAAATAACACTGCTTTTTATGTTTGATCACCTCCCCTGGGTCTCCGATCATTATATCCTTCTCTTAAGAGACCCCAGGGTATAATAATAGCATCTTCAGTTTGGTCATATTTGGTCCGAATGGAACTGCCAGGCAAACCTCACGAGACAAATCTTGGGAGGTTCGCCCACCAAATACTCTTACCGCAGGCCCGTAGTTTTACTTAGTGATCCCCACTCCAGCTCATGGCCGCCTCTGATTCCCATTCTGCCCTCCAGGGTGCCCCATAGGTCTCATATCACGTTCTTGTCAGCATCAGAGACGTGATATAGAATGCACAGGGTTCCCTAGAGGGCAGAATGGGTAGCTGAGCCAGTCGTGAGCAGGAACGGGGATTGGTAAATAAACTCCAGCAAGTAAGGCTTAATTAAAAAAGAAAGCAGCAGGGGCCCACTGGGCCCCTTAAGGTAGTGGCCTTGTAGAAGCTGCTACCGTAACTACAACGACAACTAGAATACTATAGCTCGGCTCTGATTCAGGTGAATGGGAACTGAGCTGCAGTAACCCAACTTGGACCCCTGTCATTCTGATACTGATGACCTACCATTAGGATAGCTCATTAATATCTATAATCTGGAAAACCTCTTTAACTGACAGCAATTGGTGACATATTGTTATAAGCATTTTGCCCATGCCACCTCAATAGGAGCATTATCCTACCTTGTCATAGGACAGAAAGAGGGACAAAATCTCCAACATGCTCAGTGTACCATTGCAAATATGATAAACCATGCCTCCCACCCTGTCCTGTCTCTGCTTCCGTTGACTCTGCGCAGTCCCCCAACCCCATCCAATCCTGTCCCTGTCCCCATATAGTAATAGTGTTCTCTCATGTATAACACACATTGATAAAGCCTACTAAGAGCCCCACCAACAGTATACTTCCCCCTTAGTGCTCCCACAGAGTATAAAGTCTCCTAAATGCCCCTATATTAAATAGTGCCCCTCTTAGTGGCCCTACACAGTATAATGCCCCACTTATTGCCCCCACATAGTATAACGCTCACCTTAGTATTCCCTCACAGTAAAATGCTCCTTAGTTCCCACACACAGTATAATGCTCCCTTGTGGCCCCTGAACAGTATAATCTCCCCTAAGTGCCTACACAGTATAAGGGCCCCTTTAGTGTTCCACACAGTATAATGTTCCCCAGTGGGCCCCACACAGTCTAATGTTCCCTTATAACCCACTCACAGTAAAATGCAAAACAAAATGTAATCCTCATCCTGCCCAGATTACCTGATGGCTCCCTGCTAAATCAGGACATACCACCCACCTCCCAGGACAGTGGGACAGGATCAGAAATTCTGGACTGTCCCACTGAATTACTAGACAGTTGGGAGGTATGGCATTACCTTTTAAAAATAGAAGAAATTATCTATCTGTACTGCACATTCGTAAAATGCAACATATTTCATAAAATTAATTTGATTGCAACAAGAATATATCTCCATGCCAGTAATGGCTAGCTTTTTTTGTGACATTCTTTTATTAGGGGTTTTATAAGTTACAGATAGAAGTGGTAAAAGAAAAACAATGGAATACAAAAAAATATGACAATATCAGAATCAAACTAAGGCTTGTCTCAGCAGAACATGGAGACACAGAAATTCAACTGGAATTTAGCAATTAGAAAATAAGACATTAAGCAAATCATACTGTAGGTCCCTAGGAGATTAGTGGGTTGTCTTGAGGTATGATTAGTAATCCACTAAATATTGAAATAGCAGCCATGGGTCCCAGTGATCATAGCCCAAAACTGTTTAAAAGGGGGCTTTCCCACAAGACATGCAGCATCGTTCCTTTGGCTTGGAGGCAGCACCAGCATCTATCTGAACAGGTGGGTTAAAATGAATGGAGGACTTCAGGGGCTCAATATCACCTCGATAGTATTTTATAATTAGTTTCTTGAGCCTTGCACAAAATCAAAAACTTATGAGAAAGCTGGAACTCTTTTTTTCCAACTATCGGGAGGAAAGGAGGGTCCCAGGTCTGTTTGTCATCTCAAGGCAAAAGCTGGAATGGAGTCCCGTGGAAGCTCAGTCATCAGGTGAGAAAATGTAAAGGTATAACGTTGCAGTGGGAAAGAGGATAGACATAGTTGTTCAAACTGAGTTAAGAAACTGTGTGCTTTAGGGTACTTTTCATGGAAGAGTAAAAATGTTATAGTTAGACATAATCCCATCTGTATTTAGTGGTGCGAAAAGGCTCCGGGACGAATGTCTCATATGGAAGGAGTTTGTCTTGAGAGAGGACATTGGAAAAGTGGTGGGACACCTCCTAATGACAAGCTATCAAAAATGAGGGAGATAAATCTGGGTGAAAGTCTGGATTACATGTGAGTGGAACCAAAGGGCCATCAGGGGTGAAGAGCTTTGTGTGTGCGAGGTAACTTCTACATGCCACTATTAACAACCTTAAACTTAGCTATTCAGAGAGTGAAATCCACTTTCTGGATACTACAATATACATTAAAGACCACCGGCTACTCACATCAATATACCACAAACACACAGACAGAACGGCCTACCTGAAGAACGACAGCTTCCACCCCAAGCACACAAGACAATCTATTATTTACAGCCAGGCTATACGATACAATCGTATTTGCTCCGACATAGCAGACCTGGACAAGCACCTCCTGGATCTGAGGACGAAATTTTGCTGATTGGGATACAAACAAAAAGTGCCGGACAACCAATTAAACAAAGCGGCGGCCATTAACAGAGACAGTCTGCTCACATATAAAGAGATCCAAAAAGAAGCCCAAGTGCCCCTAGTAGTCACCTACAACCCACAGCTGGAGATCCTACGAAGGATTACCAAGGAGCTCCAACCTGTACTACATAGGGACAACAGACTCAAAGACATATTTCCCGGCCCCCCTTTCCTTTCGACAACCACCAAACCTGAGGCGTATTATTGTCCAGAGTGCCCTGAAGGCCTCAACTGAAAATGGCACCTCACCTTGCCTGCAAAACAGGTGCAAGACCTGCATACACATCCACACCGCTGACAGTGTACCTGTCCCACAATCACAACAGGTGCACAGAATTAGGGGGACATTTTCCTTCAGGTCTTCCAATGTGGTGTATCTCATAATGTGTGTGCAATGTCCCACCACAGGCCTCTATGTGGGGGAAACAGGGCAGGGACTCAGTCAGCGCATGAACTCACACAGATTCACCATTAAGAACAGCAGAACAGATCTCCCAGTGGCCGCACATTTCTCCAGAGAAGACCACTCTATTGAAGATTTGCGGGTTGTGGTTTTAATGGGACATTTTAAGACGCAGAGGGAGAGAAAGGAATGGGAATATAAGTTAATGCAAAAATTTCAAACTCTACAATTTGGACTTAATATTCATGCCAGTTTCATGTCACACTATGTATGAACTGTGAGGGTCACAAATCACCACCTGATAGCAAACAGATAACAGCAAGAATTACTGATCCCTCCGTCACGCCCCACGAGTTTCCAGATTGTTTATTTCTTGACCTGTTGTAAATAACTTCTCTACTTACTGTGTATTGCATTTTGTTTTCTTTAAAGATTCTAAGATCCTTTGAAGATCCATGTCTTGTGTGTATAAAGAGTCTGCATAACACAAGGCATTATGGGAAAGGAGCTGGGAGCTCATGTGCCCTCTGTTGGATGTAACAGATCCTCAATTTGCTTTTGACTCACCGAGTCTTGAGACAGCAAAAGGGATTTTAGCCAAGCCAGTTTCACTTATCTGCATACAGCGCTGTTTCAGGATTTTTGTCCCTCATCAGTACAGAGCAAAGTGAACTGGCTAAAGAGTCTGTGAATTTTCAGTTTCTTGTATAACGCTATGTCGGAAGAAGAGAGCTAGTACTCTTGAAAGCTTACTATAAAATATACTCAGTTAGCCTCTAAAAGGTATCGCCTGATTTCTTCACTCTTCCACTACTTTCTATGGCTAACATGGTACAACATTATACTACTATTATCCGGTTAGTCACTTATAGAAGTTTAGATAATTCTGAAGGTGTCCAGTGGCACTGTGAGAGTGGACCCAAACCTTGGAGTTATCACTGTGGAACCAGTACAGTATTCCAGAGGTGGTCACTGACATATAATAGAAGAGGGCGTCAGGGAGCCGTCCCTGGGATTTGGCTCTAATCAACATGAGCCTGGCCATTCTAGGGGGCTTGGAGGACCATACAAATTTGGAGAATAATTTCCAGAGTGTCAGTAGAAACTGCTGCGGGAGAGAGATGGGAATAGTTTGAAACAAATATAACAGTCTTGGGAGAATATTCATGTTTATGTTGTTGATCCTGCCAAACCAAGAGAAGTGCTTACGTTCCCACTTATTCAGGTCATGTTGGTTGGCCTGAAGTGTAAGCTTCCGATGAGAAGGGAGAGATGTGGACCCTTAGGCACTTGATTGCATGTGGGGACCAGGAGAACGAGTATGAGGCTAGTAGTAATTGACAAACTAGATGTGGATCAAGGGAAACATTGAACGCTGTGTTCTTAGAGAGGTTATTTTATAATTACTAAAGTGGCCATAGGTCACAATTTTAGAGAGGACAGCAGGGATGGATATCACTGCGAAATATATAACAACACGTCATCTGCAAATGCTGAGCACTTCAGGTGAAGATCGCTTACTCTAATCTCCTGTATCATAGGATTTTTCCTAATGGCAACTAAGACATGTTCTATAAATAATGTATAACGTGGGGGAGAGAAGGCATCCCTAGCACATGCCGTTTCCTATTGTAAGGGGGGAGAATAAGGTACCTTTGACCCTAATTTGGGCCTGAGGTTGATTATAAAGAACATTTATGCAGGAGAACATTGCGGGGCCCAGACCAATTTGTGAGACCAGCTTCCAGAAAGCTCCAATCCACCCGATCGAAAGTCTTCTCAGCATTGAGTGACAAGAGCATGAGAGGCTTCTGATGCAAGCGAGCATGATGTAGAATGGAATAGGTTTTCAAGGTATTATCATGCATCTCTCAGTGTGGGGGGTCAACCAGATCCCCCAGGAGACCGCCCAATCTATTTGCTATTATTTTTGCATATAGTTTCATGCCAGTGTTAATGAGCGATATTGGTCTGTAGTTAGGGCATAAATGTGGGTCCTTAGGGATCACATTTATTTCTGCCCATAGAGAAGAGAGAGCAAAGTGTGATCTGTCAGAAATGGAATTAAATGTTTTAAGAAGCAGGGGTATGATATCCTCACTTAGTGCTTTATAGAATCTGGCCATATAACCATCTGGGCCCAGGCTCTTACCTGTGGGAAGTGTCCCTATAGCAGAAGGGGTCCTCAAGTTGTCCCACCTCCTAAAGTGTGGGAAGTGCAGTATCCCTTATGTATTGTATCAGGGAGATCTGCAGGGAGGGGGCCTGGGCTGGAAGTGTTTGGAGAAATGAGATTATACAGTGAGTGGTAGTAGGTTCTAAATGCTACAGCTATCGATTCAGTAGCATGTGTAGCCTCACCCCACAAGTTTTTTTGTCAGGATATAGGAAGAGTTCTGCCTCTCTCTAAGGGCATGATGTGCTAGTAGTCGCACCGCCTAGTAAAAGTGTGATTTTCTCATAGATTGTAAGCCCTTGCGGGCAGGGCCCTCTATCCCACTGTGCCAGTTGGTCACTGTTATTATCTGTTTTGTATATCTTGTGTACCATATGTAAACCCTCAAATGTAAAGCACCATGGATTTAATGGTGCTATATAAATAAACAATAATAATAATGATTTTGTAGCGCGCAGATCAGCTCCTGGAGGGTCGCGAATTGGTCGGATTAATTGTGTTGTGACTCAAGGGTAGCTAGTTTAGTCATTAAAGTATACAATCTGGCAATCGCTTCCTTTTTTAATCTAGAGTCATGCTTTATTAAAATTCCTCAGTACACATTTAAGTGTTTTCCACTGATTTGGGGGGGGGGGATGTGGTATCCTGTGAATGGTCTTGGTGAAATGCAGGATGAACTGTTTCATTTGCACTAGGCACTGTTGATCCCGTAAAAGAGATTTGTTTAGCTTCCAGGTAAATGGACAACTTGTAGTAGATCAAGCATTACTTTGTCATGTCAGAGGAAGCCACTGCCTTTGATGTTCACATTGCAGCTGAGGAGAGTGAGGGTGAGAGTTGTCACCAGATGATCCAAAGAGCTTGGGTCTGTGAGAAGGGCCTCCCAGGTAGGGAGCTTTAGGAAGGGAAACCCCAATGTCTGCTTGAACACAGGCAGGTCCTCTCTCTCCCTTCTTGACCAGTAGAGAGAAGGGGAACCCCCAGAGATAGGGGATACGGCTGTTCTGCAAGATCGCCAGTAGCAGTTTCAGAGTAGCTCTCTGTCTAAGGTTGTGTCTTGAGAGATCAAAAAAGAGGGTCAAGAACTGAAGCAGGATGACAGGGTTCACCAGCAGACATGGATCCTCTGGGATACTTTCTACTATTCTACAGCTTTTCAGTCCGCCTTTACCTTCCCCCTTCTCTGACTCCCTTGCTTTTCCTAACTGGCTGCTCCTCTTTTCCTCTCCTGGCTCTGTTTCTCATTCTGTTTTCCTCCCTGCCCCTGACCTCCCCCAGTTACTCCCCTTGTTTGGGGGTGGGCTCCCATCTGTCCATTTACCTCTTCATCCACTTCCTATTTTCTCTTCTCTTTTCTTCTTTACTATTTTATGTTGACTTCACAGTGTTTTGCCTTGTTTACGCTCCTTTTTGTTAAGATTTACTGTTGGACTCTGCTGCGTCAGAGTATTTATTTGTTCCCTTGCCCTCTTACCTTTTCTTTACTTCCCTGATGTTGTTTCCCCTGGTGTTTCTCTGTTTCCCTCCTCCCTCCCCCCCCATTTTCAATTGTGGTTTATGTTATGCCACCTTTATTGCAAAACTTCAATAAAACTTTTAATGGAAAAAAAAGAGGGTCAATGTAGCATCATCAAAATCCCTTCCCTCTGGCCTTTACCATGATTTCCTCCTTGATGTTCTAGTAGTGCACCCTGCACATTACGTTTTGGGGTTTCATTGGATCTGAGCTTATAGCTCTTACTCTGTGTGTTAGATCAAATGCAATGGGGATATCTACCTGGCATTCCAAGAGAGTGTTGAAAATACTTGTAAGCGTTGACACTAGGGCAGGGGTCTGGGTAGCTTCAGGGAGACCCCTGATACTGATGTTATTCCTCTTATTTCTATTTTCAAGGTCATTAAGATGGGATAGCATACATCTCTGTTGGGCAGAGTGGGTAGGGGAAGGCTTGCTGAAGCTCTTCAGTGGATGTAGTCGCTGACCCTTTGAAGGCCTCAAGATCATCTATTTGGGCTTGCAGGCTGGAAATGTTGTTTTTGTGCAGGTCAGACTTCCTTGGTAAAATACCTAATAGGGGGGGCGTGGCTAGCGCTGAACATGGAGGGTCGCATGTGAGCGGAGCTCCGGTTAGAGCCGCTCATCTATCCTGAATTACATCCTGACTTACCGGTGCCCGGGGTAGCCGTCCGCAGGAACGCACATTTGGGGCCCTCCTCTTGGTCCCGGGACTCCCCGTTCTGCCGGTATCCTCCTCCGCTGGGTGGTAGTCGGTGGCCGGCGGCTGGACACTTTAACCTGCGCCGCCGCAGCCGCTCTGTCCCGGGCTTGGAGCTGCCGTTGTGGGGCTGCGCTGGTGGACCGGCCTGGAGCTGTGCGGGCACTGATGAGGCCGCTGAGCCTGCTGTCGCCCGGGTGGCGGTTTCCCCTCTCTCCACGTGGTGGGCGGCCATCTTCATCCTGATCGGGTCGGCCATCTGCTGATGGGGGGGAGCGCTGAGTCTGGAGTTCCTGTTTGTCACCCCGCTGACTGCTCTTCTGGGAGGCTTTTCTTATAATCCAGTGAAGGCTGCGGTATGTACTACTGGACTGTTGAGTTACCATATGTCCTCCTATAGTTCCTCCTGGCAGCCTATGTACTTCATCACTCCGCTACTGGCCTTCTTGGAGGCTTTACTTATAATCCAGTGACTGATGCTACCGGCACTATTGGATTGTTGAGTTACCATCCGTCCCTTCTTAGTTCCTCCTGGCAATTTGTCTATTTCACTGCTTCGCTGACGGCTCTCTCGTGGTGATATCGCTCATAATCCAGAGTCTGTTGCCATCGATACTATTGGACTGTTGAGTTACCGTCTGTCCTCGGCTGGCTGATTGGCCCTGGTGGCCCGACATAGAGGCTCCTACTGTGCAACTGCTATTAGCCAGAGACCTCGTTTATAATCCTCTGGGACCGGCCCGGTCTTGCTACCATCACACCTCCTCCTCTGCCAACATATCCACCCGTACGGAGTGCAGGAAGAGCGGCCGCCGACTCTCTAAAATGAGTCGCCCGCAATCAACCTCTGTCTCTGATCGCCTGAGGGGGTTCTCCAGGGCAGCATCCTCTTCTACATCATCATTGCTTGAGGCAGCCTCTCCTGCCCTTCCAGAGGAGGACCCCGAGCCCACTTTAAAGCAAGTTACTGGGCAGCTACTGGAGGCGATCCATGCCGGCACTTCCTCGCTGACCGGGAAAATTGAGGAGGTCAAAATCGACCTGGGCCTGCTCCGCCAGGACTTTCAGACCTTGCGAGGCAGGGTGCGTGAGGTGGAGGATCGGGTCTCTCAGGTAGAAGACACTGTTAACCCACTTCCTGCCAAGCTTCAGGAGCTGGAGAGAGCTGCAAGTTTGTGGACACAGCGTGCGGATGACCTGGAGAATAGATTGCGACGAAACAACCTCCGTATCCTGGGCCTGCCGGAGCGGGCGGAGGGTGAAGATCCTCGGGTCTTTGTGGAGGGGTGGCTGAAAAATGTCTTACCGGAGGCTCACTTCTCGCCAATCTTTGCAGTGGAACGGGCCCATCGGGTTCCGGCTAAGCCGCCGCCCCAGGCGCACCTCCTCGACCCTTGTTGGCCCGTCTGATTAACAGCACGGATCGAGATACGGCGCTGCGGGCTGCACGCCAGGCCGGCGAGCTTAAGTACAACGGAGCTGCAGTAGCCATGTTTCCAGATTTCTCGGCGGCGTTCCAGAAGACCCGGGCATCCTTTGTGGCCGTTAAGAGGCCACTGAGAGAAAAGGCTATACAATACTCCATGATTTACCCAGCGCGTCTTCGGGTCGTCCATGACGGCAGGTCCCTATTCTTTACTTCGCCAAAGGATGTGGAGGACTGGCTATCTCTTCTACCTCGATCTCCGAGACAATGATCCTGACGGCGTGTGGTGAGAGGTCCGATCGGACCATACATAGGGACTTATGTATTACGGGATGTCCTTGTTTATTGTATAAGTAGCTTTATGAAAAGTGCGGTTCTGTTATTATAGTATCCTGTAGCCTTATAGTTACCTGGGCTGGCGACCCCCGGGGCGCCGGTGTATGCTACTTACTCATGTGAACCTGGCTCTGTTGAATAGTATATCCCCTAGCCTATTGATCATCTATACCTTTAAGACAGTGCCCCGTATACCAACCACTTTGGGTGCACTTCTTCCCCCGTAAATTGTAGCCACGGTTAATTTAACGCATATTGTTTGTTTATGCCAGCAAGATGTTTCACACCCTTTAGAGGTGTAATGGTTCATTTCGTTTGTATATTGTTCTTAGGTTGCTGCACACCACTCTGTGTCTCACTCAGCCACGCACTACACACTCATAGCTGGGTCACTTTTGGGGTCCTGGACTGCCATGATTACATTACATTCTTAGACGACCATGGCGTCCTTTAGTGTACTATCTTGGAATGTGAGGGGCCTGGGCAGCCCACGAAAGAGGTCGATGGTTTTTTCTCAGATTAGGAGGGCTGACCCACACCTCATATGCCTTCAGGAAACTCATTTGGTTCCAGACAATTCCAGACGACTTCAGAAGCCATGGGTTCAGTGGGCGGCTCACTCTACACATACTTCCTATTCCAGGGGGGTGTCCATTTTGGTGCATCGTAGACTCAGGTGGGAGCCAGGCCTCATTGTAAAGGACCCCAAGGGACGATACGTTTTTGTCCAAGCCTGGGTTGACTCTGTCCTGTATGTTATCCTGGGTGTGTATTTGCCACCGGCGTCTGATCTCGCTGTGCTCCAGCAGGCTGCACAGTTTGCGACCCGATTCCCTGGGGCTATTGCATTATGTCTGGGTGACTTTAACAAAGTTATGGATATTGCCTTGGATCGGTTCTCTGCGGAACCGGGTTCCCCCTCTCTGCCTCGCCCTACTACAATGGCCGGAGTGATCCGTGAATTGGGGTGGTTGGATTTGTGGCGGGTCCAGTTTCCGGAGGCCCGCACCTTTTCCTGTCACTCTGCCAACAGACATACTCTGTCCAGGATTGACCATGCTTTTGGAAATACTAAAGCATATTCTTGGTTGCAGACCATATCCTATTTACCCAGGGCAGTGTCTGATCATTCCCCGTTGTTGGTCCAATTAAACAGTAGTACGGCTGCTAAGCCACGATAGGGTTGGCGAATCCACCCATTTTGGTTGAAACTATTTGTACCACATGATCGAATACCTGATCAACTTCAGACGTTTTTGACCATTAATTCCCCAAACACTTCTCCACTCCTCTTATGGGAGACTATGAAGGCATATCTTAGGGGTTGTATTAAGTCCTCCATTTCCTTTGTAAAGCGGGAATCCTCGCTGTTGGAGACCACCTTAGCGACCCAGTGTGCCTCGCTCGAAGCCGCCTACGTGGCTAATCCAACTGATGAGGCTAGATCCCAATGGTTGCAGACGGGTAGACAATATCTGCATATACTGCATGACAAGGCACGCAGGTCTATGTTTTTTAGCAAACAGAAGTTTTACGAACTCGGTAACCAGTCAAGCAGCTTTCTAGCTCAACTGATACATCAAAACACAGCCTCACCTGCAATACTACGAGTACATTCAGAGACGGGGGAGGTACTGTCCAATAGCTTGGCCATTAGTGACAGATTTTATAGGTATTACAGTGAGTTGTACCTCTCCAAGCTTAGAGTCACTGATGGAGAGCTTGCTACCTATTTGGGTTTGATCCCCCTTCCTACATTGTCAGAAGACCAACGTGAATCTTTAGATTCCCCTTTTACGCTAGAGGAGCTACCGGGAGCCCTGGCAGATATGGCAAAGGGCAAATCACCGGGTCCGGACGGTATCCCGGTGGAGGTTTACGCCCAGTATGGGGGCCTGCTTCTCCCGGTGTTGCTTGAATGTTACAATGCTGCCTTTGTGGGCCGCAGTCTCCCGGAGTCCTTTTATGACGCCACCATTATCCTGTTACTTAAGCCTGACAAGGATCCGCTGGACTGTGGCTCATATAGGCCTATATCACTGCTTAATATAGATTATAAACTCCTTACTAAAATGTTGGCGAAAAGGCTAAATTCTGTTGTTCTCGACCTTGTCCATCCGGATCAGACAGGCTTTATGCCTGGAAAATCCACATCGGATAATCTTAGAAGGGCTCAGGTGATAACTCAGATTGGGGCATCATCCTCACATGACTGGGCGGTGGCTTCTTTAGATGCAACAAAGGCGTTCGACTCTGTCGAATGGCCTTTCCTATTGCAGGTGTTGCGGGGATACGGATTTGGAGAGGGGTTTATTACCTGGATTTCCCTTCTATACTGTTCCCCTAGAGCGGCGCTGTCAATTAATGGCACGTTGTCTTCCTACTTTCCTTTGGGTAGGGGTACAAGACAAGGATGTCCATTGTCACCACTATTGTTTGCTTTGGCGGTGGAACCCTTGGCGATACTGCTTCGGAATGACCCCATATATAAAGGCATATTGATAGGCACCCGGGAGGAGAGAACAGCACTTTATGCCGATGACTTACTCCTGTTTATGAGCGACCCCTCCCGGTCCCTGCCCAGAGCCATGGCTATAATTGACGAATTTGGTAATTATTCTGGTCTGCGAACCAATTGGACTAAGTCCTCATACATGCATATTGGCCGCGCATCAAGTGTAGCTGAGGGAAATGTGGTATGTGGATTGACTACAGTCTCAACTTGCAAATATCTGGGCATCTTTATATCTAGGGACCATAGGTGTTTTTTGGAACAGAACATTTTTCCACTCATCTCGCACTTTAGGATTAAGTTTAATCTTTGGGCTACACTGCCTTTGTCGGTGGCTGGTAGAATCAACCTTGTTAAAATGATAGTACTACCCAAATGTCTATATGCTATAAGCCATTCTGCTGTGTCCGTGCCCCTTAGATTTTTTAAACAAATGGACTCCCTCATTATCTCCTTTATATGGGGAAACTCTAGATCTAAGCTTAGGTTGTCATCTCTACAACGACCGAAGCAGCTCGGGGGCACATCACTCCCTGATCTGTTTCTTTACTACCTAGCAGGACAGCTCCGTTTTATTAGGAAGTGGCTCTCATCTGATTCCCTACCGGGGTCCGAGGCACATCTGGCTCACCACCTGGGTTTGCGTAATTTGTGGCCGGTGTTGGAACACCCGGCCATGTTCAGGGGGAGATTGTTGCCCATCCATACCCTGGCTGGACAGGTCTGGCGTCAGGCGAAAAAGGTGTCCGCTTATTCTGATATACCTGCGGAGACCCCGCTTTGGCACAACCCTGGTCTGCCGACGTTATTTCCCCTGCCTGGCGCCCGGGCCTGGTCGCAGTATGGCGTGTCCTCTCTTAGTGACCTGTATATACAAGGTGTTTTCAAAACATTTGACTCGCTGAGCTCCTCCTATGGCATCCCTAGAACACAGTTCTTTAGATATCTACAGATTAGACATGCACTCTCTTCTCAGTTCCCGGATCGATTGGACAATATATCTGAGTATCCGCTTATCGGCATACTTCGCTCACAGGGCCCTGGGGGTTTGATATCTACTTTATATGCACATCTGATACAGGCCAAGATATCCACATTGGACGCCCCGGCCCTGACGCGGTGGAGCATAAATATCCCAACTCTCACAAATGAGATGTTTCAAGACATCCTTGAATCTCCTCAACATGTGTCACCTTCAGCTAACAACAAACTGATTCAAACATATATTCTACACCAATGTTACTTGACACCTTCCCGTCTCTACAAAATGGGACGTCTGCCCAACCCAGGATGCCTTAGGTGTCTTTGTCCACAGGCAGACTTTTGGCATATGATTTGGGAATGTCCGATCATACAATGTTTTTGGAAAGGGGTCGTGGATCTCCTGGTGGAAGTTCTGGCTAAACCTATACCATTAACCCCAGAGATATGCCTTTTCGGTGTATTAGATGAAGAATTATGGCAACACCATGTTAGAATCCTTTTGAGGGAGTCTTTATTTTATGCTAGGAAAGCTATTGCACTGCGATGGATGGCTCCGAAACCCCCATCAGTATCTCAGTGGAAGAAACTTGTTAATACTGTTCTTCCTTATAACCAGATTGTGTATAAAGGGAGAGGGTGCCCTCAGAAATTCCATAAGGTGTGGGGAGCATGGTGCAATTCTCCGGTAACCCAATATACGGCTCCCTCATTGCGTTCTGCCATTCATTTACTCATGCCGTGAGGGGTGCGAGACACCGGGAGTATCCACGACCTCTCATTTTGGAGAGTATCCTTGTTGTTACCTTTGACTTATTGACTGCATGTTTTGCACATGATAACTGATGTATACTGTATTGTGCATGTCCTGATTATATCCTCTCTGTACCGAGTCTGAGTTGTGGGGTCCGGTTGGACGAGGGCCTGGCGAGGTGGGATGTAGTGTGTTGAGTGAATTTACATTTAAATTCTCGTTTTCTGGTGCGCAACATGTTATGTATATGTTTTGATTCCTTTTCTTGTGTCTGATACGCAATTTTCAATAAAACGAGTTTAAAAAAAAAAATACCTAATAGGGCTCTCAATTCTGGAAAGTTCTGTAAGGTGTGGACAGCCTCTTCAGAATCCGGGAGGTGTCAGTAGTGGCCTAGATTTGTGGTTATCAAAATCCAACATCCATATTCTATTGGGTCAGTGGGTTACTGGGGGGATCACCTCACTTTCAGAGGATGAAGCCCCTCCAACACAACTATCTGGTGAAGGAGAGTGGGACCCAGTGAGTGGAACAGCGACTTCTTGGACGGGAGAGCTAGCGCCTCAATCAGAGACTCTGGGTCTCTGGTGTTAGCCTCTGAAGCAAGGGCAGGGCTGGTGTAGGGAGGAAAATCACCGGAGTCGAGACCGTGTCTCCGGCAGCAGGCTACTGAAAGGAAGAATCCAAGCATGCGAGCGAAGAGGGGGCCTAGGCAGGTGGGTGCTTCAGGGGAGCGTCCAGGGGAGATATCCAGCTATCTGTGGGTGACCCAGCAGGAAGCACATAGTCAGTCAAGGAGGGTTTGGCATGGAGGGGCGGATAGTCCTCATCTCCGTGAGAAAGTGTGTCCAGCCATGTGGCAGTGGGCATATGTCGGATTCCAACTCACTGCCAAATGATAGTGCAGTATCTTGCAGCAGTTGAAAAAAGTTGGAGATGGGGATGTACACCTAGATAGATTTCGAGGAACCCTTAGGGGCCCTCTTGGACCTGGATTTTACCATTGGCTGCATTTATTTCCCTCTATTTGCAAGGGCCTAGGACAGAGTTCTCGTCAAATGTTTCCACTTGCCATCACATCAAGCCGCATCCCCTCAATGGCTAGCTTTTTAAATATAATACTATGCAGTATATCTGGTTTCTTTTCAGTCTGTTTTAAAAATGCATCTTTTCTTTTAATAATTATATAAGTACAGACAGATCCTATCTTCAGACCATGCACAATTCATTTATAAAAGAACCATTCATTTTAATATGAGCACAGCAATAGTTTTTATTATATTTAGTTCAAGTACTATTTTAGGTAATAAAAAAAAGATAAATCACTTACTGGTAAATGCCCAAGTAATGGCGTGACACTATCAGAGACATAGATGATACTCCCATCTGTTGTAACCACTATAATAAAGCCATCAAGTGCCTACAGAAACAAGTAAACAACAGCTTGTTAACTTTAAGAGTGAAAATCGTGTACAATAACTTATTATAGTGTCTACAGGTGTAAATGAGAACCATCTGTAACAATAACAAAGAGTGTATTCACTAAATATGGTAAATACACTCTTAAAGCAACCCTCTGGTTCACATTAATAGTTTCAATACATAGTTTAAAGGGTTTTCCCATGATCATAAACATATTTAAATTTGTAGACAATTGAAAGTTAAACATTTTGCTTATATAAATAATTAATAATTTCCTTATATTGGGATATCAGGCAGGGACACTACATGTATGAGAAGATAACTCAACCAAAGGTAATTGGAGAAAATCTTTAATGCTCTGCAAAATTTTTAATTATTTACAACTGCAAAAATGTTTAATTCTTAATTGTCTACAAACCCCTTTAAGTGCCTGCTGCCCTCCTTTCTATTTTTTTCTGATGTAGTTCCTCCAATTCTTAGTATCTTTTATGTCTTTAAAATGGTCACTGACTTCTCAGGATGCATATTGTCATTTGGTTGTCTGAGACATTGCTCTTGACTGGTCCATATTTGACCAGGTGAGAGTGTCTCAGGGTACCAAAGCACTGTGTGCATAGAGTAGTCTCAGAAACTAGATCAGCTAGATCATCAGATTAGGAAAATCATCAAGTACACTAAGGTTGAGGCCCCACATTGTGGAAACACAGCTTTTTTGTTGCAGATTTTGCTGAGAATTTTAGAGCAGAAGCCAAGAATGGCTACAAAAGTAATGGGGAATATATAGGAAGTGCTTATACTTCTACCCTTTGCTCAAACCACAACTGGCTTTAGCTAAAAAAAAACGCAGCAAAATCTGCAACAAAAAAGTTGCACTTCCGCAACGTGGGACCTCAGCCTAAAATGTTAATTCTAACCAAATGCATAAAACAAATTCTGTTTACATAGAAATCAGCCTTTTTATCAGAAAGGCTAGTACATTGTCAGCACGCAAATGTCTAGTAGTACAGTTGTGAAGTTACAGTACATTTAGTGTCAGGCTTTGGCATTCTCACAGCAAATCATCTTCTTTATTTGCCTTATTTCAAAGACAATGAACAAAACGATATCCCAGTTACTTACCAGTTTATCTTCTTCCAGTAAGTGGCCTGGCAGTAACAACTTTCATAAGCATCAGTGTGAAAGCACAAAAAACATTAGGCAGCATGTTAGGGAATTGCCAAGCAATTCCCCAGTAGCTGCTGCTGGAACCTGTGAGGAAGGGGAACGACGGAGACAGTGAGACCCGATGCTTGACCCACCCCGTGTCCCTACCTACTTGCCTCAACTACCTTAGGTGATAGAGGACAACTGGGCAATGGTCCCTTCCTATAATACAAATGAATGCACAAAACGTAGACAAGACAAACAAACAGGAAGAGGTAATCAAGAGAGCCAAGGCTCAAAACCAGTCAGTCAGAGAAGTACCAAATCAGAACCAGAAGAATAGTCAAAGGGAAAAGCCAAGGTCAGACTATAGATAATTAGAGGATACAGAATAACACTTAGCACACTCAAATAGACTAATAGCAAGCAACTAAGAGAGGGTTGGAAAACTATATAAAGGGTATCAGGAATCCGCTCCAGGCTTGATTGGCAAGGAAAGATCTCAATCAAAAGAACACCAAACGTTATCTCTTTAGAAACCAGAGGAACTCAGAGCCCTGGCTGGATTGGCACACTGCAACGAATACTTAGCTGTGCTAAAACAGCAGAAGGCCTAGGAGCAGAGGATCATAAATGGACACACCTTCTGTGCCGTAACCTGCGGCCGGAGGATGGCGCAGAAATCCGAACAGACAAAGATGTTACACAGCATTTGTGAATTTATAGACCTGCTGGCCACCTGTCTAAACCTAAGGTATTGAATGACTATAAAGATGCATTTTGTCCTTTGTAATATTGTGAAAATTCGGACTTCCTACCTCCAGCATCAGTTGGGTAAACTCTTCATTACTGAGGAATGATGGCTTCCAATCTGGATGGATATCACCGCCCTCAGTCTCAGCTGTCATTTCTGAACCGAAAAACAAAACATATATACTTCTTAGGTTGTGCAAATTATATAAACTAGAATGAAAAGATAGATAGCTAATATTTATTTTTGTAAAAATTATACGGCATTGCATAGTCGGCTCTGTTACATTGCATAGTCGGTGGTCTGTTACAGCGCTCCGTCTGATGCAAAAGATACGGAGAAGTGTAAGAGGGGAGTGAATACAATGATCCCCCTCTGTGCTCCTTGATCGTAATTAGCATAACAGAAGAAACAGATTAGAATAGCCTTTTTAAAGACTATTCCAATGTGCCATTGGTTAAAAAGGTGTTTTTCTATTGATAGACTCCCTTTAAGTAACTGGTGTGACCTTCTTAAGCAACAATGATGTTGCAAAACTTATAGGAGATGTCCGAGTTCTGTCACATTTTTGATGCAGATTGTTGTCTATGTGGGCACATATAAGATGGAGGACAGCATCCAAAATCTGTGATTGTTGTGTTGAATCTGGGATGATTGGAAGGTATGATAATGGATAGGACATAAATATCCACAAAGATCAGCTGTTCAGGGGTGAGTTTGGTCCATGTACTATACAGTGCACAGAACCTGAAGCAGAGATATAGTGTCCAGTGGTCAGGCATTGTTACTGCAGCTCTGCTTTCATTGAAGTCTGCTGCCACAAGGCACAGTACAGTGTATCTGTTTCCAGCTCTGGGGACTGTATTGTAAAGGGAGTGGACTCAACCCTGAACAATTGATCCATGCAGGCGGTGGCTGTTGGCCCCCCCATTGATCAAATACTGTATTTATGGCCTATAAATCATGGACAACCCCTTTAAGTGGCTATAATTCAAAAACAAATTATCAGCCAATACATGCATAAACTGGACAATTTGGGGGTCTTATATTTTTCAACTTGCAGATGGAAGTATCAATTGCTAATTTACTTGATTAATTTTTCAAGGAACAGTGGAGATGAGTATTCATATGTGACACTGACCCTACCAGTACTAGCTGCCAGATAGATGAAAGTGGCAGCCAACAGTGGATGGGGAATAATTTAGTAGATAGTAAATTCTCATAGTTTTTTGTAATTATATTCAAATATTTAATGAAATAATGTCGTAGAAAACTAAATAAAATCCATTTATTATGAACAAATGTAACTTTACCATTGTGTTTTTGTAGGAAGCCAATAACTTTTTGTAGCACAGTGGTTTTGTCCATCTTGCGGGCATTCCCGGGAAGCATAGAGCTGAGTTCTTTGATAAGTACATTGAACTGATCACGTCTCTTTTTCTCAGACCTATTACGTAAAGCCCTGGGAAACAAATAGATAAGTAAAAATAAATTAATGGAATTATGGGGTTATGGAAAAGGCATAATATTTTGAAACTATACATCCGTATTTTAATTTTGCCCAGTTCACTATAATAAATTGTGTGACTAGATTTATAAAGCATTTTACACATTGTGATTCTTACCTCTTTGCTCTATCTTTCTCATCTCCATCCATTAGCTTCTCTACACAGCTATTCCTGGGAACAGAGAAAGGAGTTGCTGCTTACATGTGAAAAACAGACAAATTTTATTTCTTCTTCTGTAATTTCAAGTGAGTCATGTTTTGGTTGACAGGAACATGATTCATTGGCAATACATCAAAATGTCCAGCAAAACTCAAATAAACTCAAATTACTAATATAGACATCATTTTGTTAGGATGTATTTTTTTTATTTAATACTGTACCGTAGAAAGTAGTTTTTCAAAAGGGTCAGCCATTTTAAAAGTTATAGTAACAGAACTGTACATGTATGCTACTGTATATATAATTTGTTAATAGGAGAAAAATTATACCCTTGTGGCCAAAAACAGCAGAAGCAATTTTATGAATATGCAAATCAGCTTGCAAGTACATTGAGGGTGTAACCTGATTTGCCAGATTTGTCTACAGACAGCTACAGCTGCTCGAGTTCTCCTCTGGAATAGCCACCCAACGCCATTCCTTTACCTCTGAATGACATTTTCATCCTCTGCTGGCATTACAGGCAAACCAGGCCTGCCCCCAACACACATGCAGGCTGACTTGCACATACAGTCATATGAAAAAGTTTGGGCACCCCTATTAATCTTAATCATTTTTAGTTCTAAATATTTGGGTGTTTGCAACAGCCATTTCAATTTGATATATCTAATAACTGATGGACACAGTAATATTTCAGGATTGAAATGAGGTTTATTGTACTAACAGAAAATGTGCAATATGCATTAAACCAAAATTTGACCGGTGCAAAAATTTGGGTACCCTTATCATTTTATTGATTTGAATACTCCTAACTACTTTTTACTGACTTACTGAAGCACAAAATTGGTTTTGTAACCTCACTGAGCTTTGAACTTCATAGCCAGGTGTATCCAATCATGAGAAAAGGTATTTAAGGTGGCCAATTGCAAGTTGTTCTCCTATTTGAATCTCCTCTGAAGAGTGGCATCATGGGCTCCTCAAAACAACTCTCAAATGATCTGAAAACAAAGATTGTTCAACATAGTTGTTCAGGGGAAGGATACAAAAAGTTGTCTCAGAGATTTAACCTGTCAGTTTCCACTGTGAGGAACATAGTAAGGAAATGGAAGACCACAGGGACAGTTCTTGTTAAGCCCAGAAGTGGCAGGCCAAGAAAAATATCAGAAAGGCAGAGAAGAAGAATGGTGAGAACAGTCAAGGACAATCCACAGACCACCTCCAAAGAGCTGCAGCATCATCTTGCTGCAGATGGTGTCACTGTGCATCGGTCAACAATACAGCACACTTTGCACAAGGAGAAGCTGTATGGGAGAGTGATGCGAAAGAAGCCGTTTCTGAAAGCACGCCACAAACAGAGTCGCCTGAGGTATGCAAAAGCACATTTGGACAAGCCAGCTTCATTTTGGAAGAAGGTCCTGTGGACTGATGAAACAAAGATTGAGTTGTTTGGTCATACAAAAAGGCGTTATGCATGGCGTCAAAAAAACACAGCATTCCAAGAAAAACACTTGCTACCCACTGTAAAATTTGGTGGAGGTTCCATCATGCTTTGGGGCTGTGTGGCCAATGCCGACACCGGGAATCTTGTTAAAGTTGAGGGTCGCATGGATTCAACTCAGTATCAGCAGATTCTTGAGAATAATGTAGAAGAATCAGTGACGAATTTGAAGTTACGCCGGGGATGGATATTTCAGCAAGACAATGATCCAAAACACAGCTCCAAATCTACTCAGGCATTCATGCAGAGGAACAATTACAATGTTCTGGAATGGCCATCCCAGTCCCCAGACCTGAATATCATTGAACATCTGTGGGATAATTTGAAGTGGGCTGTCCATGCTCGGCAACCATCAAACTTAACTGAACTGGAATTGTTTTGTAAAGAGGAATGGTCAAAAATACCTTCCTCCAGGATCCAGGAACTGATTAAAAGCTACAGGAAGCGACTAGAGGCTGTTATTTTTGCAAAAGGAGGATCTACTAAATATTAATGTCACTTTTCTGTTGAGGTGCCCATACTTTTGCACCGGTCAAATTTTGGTTTAATGCATATTGCACATTTTCTGTTAGTACAATAAACCTCATTTCAATCCTGAAATATTACTGTGTCCATCAGTTATTAGATATATCAAATTGAAATGGCTGTTGCAAACACCCAAATATTTAGAACTAAAAATGATTAAGATTAATAGGGGTGCCCAAACTTTTTCATATGACTGTACATAAAAAGATGATTATCTCTGCATCACTATTACAGTTTGTACCCACACATGTGGGTTTCTGCTCCTATTAAAGGTCTCTACATTGCATTGCTAATGGTTTGGAAGGCCCTTTTAGACTGGATAGACTCCCCTTAAATTGGTTGCCGTGTAAATATTTTTTTTTTTAAAACAGCTGAGAATGAGGGACAAACAAAAAAAAATGTCATACTTACCACACCGATCCCCTACTGCTCACGTTCTGATGCTGCCTGATAGTTCACCAGTCTCTACTTCCTGGTCCATAGATGATGTCCCAATTCTGCGGCAGCCAATCACTGACTGAGAAGAAACCTCTGAATGCCTTCATATGAAGTCAGAGATATTCAGAAGGCTATTGGCACACAGATTGCTATAGGTGCCAGAGTAAAAGGGTGATGTAAAATTCAGCCGCAGGCTGATGATGATACATAATAACAAACCAAACAGTACCTACCTTTTGGATCCCTCGACATTCTTGCACTGTCTTTTTTCATCCTCAAAAGTGTTTGTTGATGGGGCTGCATCAGTAAGTATGGCTTGGTTCGTTATTTTGTATAATGCCCTGCCTATGGCCAAATTTAACGCACTCCCAGAGAACCCATTTATTATTTATACAGTAGAGTTCTTGATACAGTCATATCCATGAGACCAATGATAACTTTACATGGCATTTCACTTTAAAGTGAGGCTCCATGTTTGTTCTCTTTTACTTATTTTAACCCTTTCAGGCCGAGGCCCCACGTTGCAAAAACGCAGCATTTTGGCCGCAGTGGAATTTCCTTCAAAGTGCATGGGATTCTGGTTAATCCCATCCACACATTGCAGAAAAAAAATCTGCAGTGGAAAAGTTGCGATTTCAAAAAAGCTTGCATTTTTGAAAATAGCAACACATCAATTATACCTACGGAAACTGGTGTTTTCCATACAGGTATAATAGGGGCGTTAAGTCTAAATAGGAAAACTCTGTGGACATTCTGTGAAAAATGCTGCAGAAAGAAAAGCAATACATTTCTGCCGCATGTCTTTTCCGAAGCGTTTTTTGGCTGCAGCTTGCTATGCTTGGCCTTAGCCTCAATGAGATTTCCAGGATTCAATGGTAAAAACCCTTTAAGGACCAGGCCAATTTTCGGTTCAAGAACAAAATAAATTATTTTTTCATTTTGCCATCATGTTTTATATATATATATATATATATATATATATATAGTACAGACCAAAAGTTTTGACACACCTTCTCATTCCAAGAGTTTTCTGTATTTTCATGACTATAAAAATTGTAGATTCACACTGAAGGCATCAAAACTATGAATTAACACATGTGGAATTATATACTAAAAAAAAAAGTGTGAAACAACTGAAAGTATGTCTTATATTCTAGGTTCTTCAAAGTAGCCACCTTTTGCTTTGATTACTGCTTTGCACACTCTTGGCATTCTCTTGATGAGCTTCAAGAGGTAGTCACCTGAAATGGTTTTCACTTCACAGGTGTGCCCTGTCAGGTTTAATAAGTGTGATTTCTTGCCTTATAAATGGGGTTGGGACCATCAGTTGTGTTGTTCAGAAGTCAGGTGGATACACAGCTGATAGTCCTACTGAATGGAGTGTTAGAATTTGTATTATGGCAAGAAAAAAAGCAGCTAAGTAAAGAAAAACGAGTGGCCATCATTACTTTAAGAAATGAAGGTCAGTCAGTCCGAAAAATTGGGAAAACTTTGAAAGTGTCCCCAAGTGCAGTGGCCAAAACCATCAAGCACTACAAAAAATCTGGCTCACATGAGGACCGCCCCAGGAAAGGAAGACCAAGAGTCACCTCTGCTGCGGAGGATAAGTTCATCCGAGTCACCAGCGTCAGAAATCGCAGGGTAACAGAAGCTCAGATTAGAGACCAGGTCAATGCCACACAGAGTTCTAGCAGCAGACACATCTCTACAACAACTGTTAAGAGGAGACTGTGTGCAGCAGGCCTTCATGGTAAAATAGCTGCTAGGAAACCACTGCTAAGGACAGGCAACAAGCAGAAGAGACTTGTTTGGGCTAAAGAACACAAGGAATGGACATTAGACCTGTGGAAATCTGTGCTTTGGTCTGATGAGTCCAAATTTGAGATCTTTGGTTCCAGCCACCGTGTCTTTGTGCAACGCAGAAAAGGTGAACGAATGGACTCTACATGCCTGGTTCCCACTGTGAAGCATGGAGGAGGAGGTGTGATGGTGTGGGGGTGCTTTGCTGGTGACACTGTTGGGGATTTATTCAAAATTGAAGGAATACTGAACCAGCATGGTTACCACGGCATCTTGCAGCGGCATGCTATTCCATCCGGTTTGCGTTTAGTTGGACCATCATTTATTTTTCAACAGGACAATGACCCCAAACACACCTCCAGACTGTGTAAAGGCTATCTGACCAAGAAGGAGAGTGATGGGGTGCTACGCCACATGACCTGGCCTCCACAGTCACCAGACCTGAACCCAATCGAGATGGTTTGGGGTGAACTGGACCGCAGAGTGAAGGCAAAAGGGCCAACAAGTGCTAAGCATCTCTGGGAATTCCTTCAAGACTGTTGGAAAACCATTTCAGGTGACTACCTCTTGAAGCTCATCAAGAAAATGCCAAGCGTGTGCAAAGCAGTAATCAAAGCAAAAGGTGGCTACTTTGAAGAACCTAGAATATAAGACATATTTTCAGTTGTTTAACACTTTTTTGTTAAGTATATAATTCCACATGTGTTAATTCATAGGTTTGATGCCTTCAGTGTGAATCTACAATTTTTATAGTCATGAAAATACAGAAAACTCTTGGAATGAGAAGGTGTGTCCAAACTCTTGGTCTGTACTGTATATTGTCAGGATCCGGAGTGCTGAGTAGGCTGACATGAACACAGACTCCAAGGTATTAGTCCGTATTGAGTTTTATTCACTCAAAACACTTCTTGGTACATGCAACATAACAGAAACCGAAAAAATAAATACCTGCCCGTCTGGGCTCTAACTGAACAGAAATAGGTTACCTCAACTAGAATAGGAAAAAAGTTCAAACAGTCAGATTGTCTTCCAGCAGTAGCCACTTTCTTTGTGGCTTTTCAGCCAAGCTCTGTCACAGTCTGCTCTCCTAGCAGACTTCTTATATCCCCTTAACGAGGAGATCCCAGTCAGCTGGGTTTCTTCCAGGAGTGTCCACAAGGTGTGGACTGGAGGAGATGGGAATGGCAAGCCCCACTACCAACCTACCTGCCATTCCATAAAAAATCCAGCCCAGGGCACAGCACTTAAATAATGCTCAGCAAACATAGTTGTCTGCTGAGAGCAAACTTTCTGGATTTCCCTCATCTCACCCATCTGAGCAACCTGGGTGAGATGTACATCCCTTCCAATACTTTTTCAGCCATCGGCTTACAATATTTATATATATATATATATATATATATATATATATACATATATATATATATGTTGTTGTTTTTTTTTTTCACATTACATAATTACATACCTTTGCATTCAGCATATTGAGACTGCACATAGATATAATAGCTCGCAATGTACATTTTCATCATTAAGCAGCAAAAGGTAAATGGAAAACTTTAACAATGTACAATAATAATAATAATAATAATACATTTTATTTATATAGCACAAACATATTCCGCAGCACTTTACAATTTGTAAAAACGTCTCCAGAATCCGCCCTTTCCTTACCACGGACACATTAAAGACCCTTATTTTTGCCCTGATTCACTGCATTCGATGCCTATTCAATACAGAATACAATATAAACTTCTCACCATCATCCATAATGCTACACCTCCTTATATTTTCTTCCTCATCTCTATCTATCACCCAACCCGTGCTCTCCGTTCACTCAATGACCTAAGACTAACATCCTCTATTATCAGAACCTTCCACGCCCATATCCAAGACTCTTCACGAGTTGCACCACTTCTCTGGAATGCTCTACCCCGGACAAGCAGGTTAACTCCTAATTTCTACAGCTTCAAATACAAACTAAAGACACATCTTTTCAGACAGGCCTATCACAATTCCTAATGTAAACCCTTCTGCAGTAGAATCCCTAAAACTAACCATCCTCTGTTCATGCTCCCACATTACCCCACAGGATAAGATGCCGTATTGGACTGTAACTTTATATGTCCAGGCACCATCTGCACATTAAAGGACACTGTCTGGTGACGGCTCATACAGCTTTATTTATGTGTGATGAAAGTAACCTTTACAGTTAAAATTTACATAAAATGCTACATAAAACACACGTTAAGCGCCTGCATTTTGCAGACATGTGATGTCTATGAAAATCATGGACTACATGCAGACCCATTTATTTTAATGGATGCATGCAGACATCTGTTTGTTTTTTGGTTTGAGGAAATGGAACAGAGACATACTGTATTTTTGGTCCATTTTGCAGACCACAGTATTCCATTGAAGTCTATGGGTCTGTGAAAATCATGGACAGCTCACTTATGCCATCCATATGCTGTCCATTTTTAACTGACCACAGCCATAGAAAATGTTTTAAAAAATTTATCCGGATTTCATGGATGTGAAAAACAGATCAACCACAGACAGTACAAGACCTGAAAATAAATAGGGTCGTATGCTGCCTATGTTTATCATAGCCATACCACATCTGCAAAATCTGGGCATGAGAATAAGGCCCAACACTGGGGATACACAGTATGGACAATAAATCTGCCTTTACTCTAGTATAAAAAACATGACAGAACTTTTCTTCTGATGTTTTTTTATGACCATTCCCAGGACTACAATACATAACTGCTTCTAAGCTTGAAATGAGCAGATATATAAATGAGAATATATACAAAGTTTTGCTGAAGCTTTTTTCACAAACTACAGTATACAGTGGGGAAAAAAGTATTTAGTCAGTTTGAAGGGATCACTATAAGATATTATACTGTGCGGAGGGGCCACTATGGAACATTACAGAGGGGGAAAAAGTATTTAGTCAGCCACCAATTGTGCAAGTTCTCACACTTAAAAAGATGAGAGAGGCCTGTAATTGACATCATAGGTAGACCTCAACTATGAGAGACTACATGAGAAAACATATCTAGAAAATCACATTGTCTGATTTTTTAAGAATTTATTTGCAAATTATGATGGAAAATAAGTATTTGGTCACCTACAAACAAGCAAGGTTCCTCTGTCCTCCACTCATTACCTGTAGTAATGGCACCTGTTTGAAATTGTTATCAGTATAAAAGACACCTGTCCACAACCTCAAACAGTCACACTCTAAACTGCACTATGGTGAAGACCAAAGAGCTGTGGAAAGACACCAGAAACAAAATTGTAGACCTGCACCAGGCTGGGAAGACTGAATCTGCAATAGGCAAGCAGCTTGGTGTGAAGAAATCAACTGTGGGAGCAATAATTAGAAAATGGAAGACATACAAGACCACTGATAATCTCCCTCGATCAGGGGCTCCATGCAAGATCTCACCCCGTGGGGTCAAAATGATCAAAAGAACGGTGAGCAAAAATCTAAGAACCACACGGGGGGACCTAGTGAATGACCTGCAGAAAGCTGGGACTAACGTAACAAAGGCTACCGTCAGTAACACACTACGCCACCAGGTACTCCTGCAGTGCCAGACGTGTCCCCCTGCTTAAGCCAGTACATATCCAGGCCCGTCAGAAGATTGCTAGAGAGCATTTGGATGTTCCAGAAGAGTATTGGGAGAATGTCATATGGTCAGATGAAACCAAACTGTTTGGTAGAAACACAACTCATTGTGTTTGGAGGAGAGTGAATGCTGAGTTACATCCAAAGAACACCATACCTACTGTGAAGCATGGGGGTGGCAACATCATGCTTTGGGGCTGTTTCTCTGCAAAGGGACCAGGACGACTGATCTGTGTACATGAAAGAATGAATTTGGCCATGTATCGTGAGATTTTGAGTGCAAACCTCCTTCCATCAGCAAGGGCATTGAAGATGAAACGTGGCTAGGTCTTTCAGCATGATAATGATCCCAAGCACACCGCCAGGGCAACGAAGGAGTGGCTTCGTAAGAAGCATTTCAAGGTCCTGGAGTGGCCTAGCCAGTCTCCAGATCTCAACCCCATAGAAAACCTTAGGAGGGAGTTGTAAGTCCGTGTTGCCCAGCGACAGCCCCAAAACATCACTGCACGAGATGGAGATCTGCATGGAGGAGTGGGCCAACATACCAGCAACAGTGTGTGCCAACCTTGTGAAGACTTACAGAAAACATTTGACCTCTGTCTTTGTCAACAAAGGATATATAACAAAGTATTGAGATGAACTTTTGTTATTGACCAAATACTTATTTTCCACCATAATTTGCAAATAAATTCTTTAAAAATCAGACAATGTGATTTTCTGGATTTGTTTTCTCATTTTGTCTCTCATAGTTGAGGTCTACCTATGATGTCAATTACAGGCCTCTCTCATCTTTTTAAGTGGGAGAACTTGCACAATTGGTGGCTGACGAAATACTTTTTTTTCCCCACTGTATATATCTACTGCTCTGTAATAACAGACTGCATTCTTATGGTGATAGGTTTGCTTTAAAATTGTTAAAGTGCACACTTTCAGTATTCATGTGCTACAGAGCCATGCTGCGGCAGGTTTCATCTGTTACAGCTTAGGGTGGGTTCACACTTGCTCTTGAGTCCGTCGGCTGCCAATCTGAGTGAAAATCTTGGGAAACTGGATGGGCACCGGATAGCGACAGGTTAGCGACACATTGCTTAAAAACCCATTCATTTGAATGGGTTTTTAAAGCAATGCGCGGGTGTCCTATTTCACCCTCTGCGCCACAAAGCCGTTTTTTCCTGCATGTCCGACTTTGTTTCCGACGAAAAAACTGTATTCGCAGCGCAGAGGGTGCAATCGGACACCCATGCATTGCTTTAAAAACCCATTCAAATGAATGGGTTTTTAAGCAATGCGTCGCTAACCTGTCGTTATCCGGTGCCTATCCAGTTTCCTGAGATTTTCACTCGGATTGGCAGCGGGCAAACTCAAGCGCAAGTGTGAACCCACCCTAAATGAGTGAAGCCAAGTCCTCTCAAAGTGTTAAAAACACAGACCAACATAAAATCCTTCAACAGCAATGGAATAATAATGATGTTTTCCTTGCTATTTTCTAAGTCAATTCTACTGCGGCACAAATGGTTTACTTCTAGCCATAAAACTAAATACAGGCAATGCTTAAAAGAGAATTAAAAAAAAAAAGTATGGACGTTAAGAGTTTTATATTTCCACTGTTATACCGTTATGAAAATCTTATACAGGGTTTAATAACCATCATAATTTAAAAAAAAACAAGGCAAAAGTAGAGCTTAATCATATAACCAATCTAACTGTATATATAGCACTGAGATGTAACTAATACATGGGAAACAAATTCTATATACTTCTTTACTACTATATAAGGACATTTGCTGCTTGAAAATATACACAGCCAACTGATTCACGCACCTCTGATGCCCCGGCCAAAAGAAAAAAGTCACCATGTTTCAGCGCTTTCCCTTATCTTCCCTTATGTCACCTTATAGCATGTTTTCAGTTTCTTTCATGAGAAATATTTCCCGTGTGCCCATCCTCTTTTAGCCACGCTAAACTGGATTAGCCTGCTCTCTGCAAACACTAAAAAGTAGGTCAGTTTAAGAACATTATTATACGGTGACAATGTGATTGCTGAAGTCTGCTTCCAATCATATTTTATATGAGCTGACATGTCACACTATAGATGTGATGACTGCTAAATCCCTGCATCACAATACTTTATAAAGCTAAGGCCCCACGTTGCGGAAACACAGATTTTTTTGTTGCGGTTTTATGAGCCAAAGCCAGGAGTGGATTGAGCAAAAGGTGAAAGTATAAGTAGTGGCCCGCTATGTGGTGCCTTAGCCTCAAAGGGATTTTCTACAATTCTGAATCAACATAATTGTCTACTGCATTCCAGGAGATCTTGAACTATACCCGTCATGCCTAATGGGTCTTTAAGGCTAAACAGAGGATGTAAAGCTGTACTTCAAGGGAACCTGTCACAGACCTTTTTGGACACAAAACCACCCATACTTATGAACCAGCAGTTTAGTATTTGGGTTTTTCCAATATCCTTATGCTATACTTGGCTGTATTTCAAATATATACTCAGATATTGCTATTCCAATTGTGACTCCACAATAATTTGTTGAAGCCAGAGTATTACACCCCAAGTCCACTTTGCCATATCTCAGGCACCTGCACCATGAAGCTGAATTTAAGTGAAGAACCGCACAGGTGCCAGGAACACCATATATAGGTCTAAGTGAGACTTATCAGTTTTTTAGTAGAGATTGAGACTCTTCAGTTTTTAAATAAAGTACTTCTAACTTTGTTCTGTTAATATTAAGGCGAGATATAAGTGTGAAATAAATTGGGTAATAAGATGAGAAGGTGAAGAAGGGTAACAAGAAAGTCACCGGGCAAAAAACTTTCTTAGAGCCTATTTCAACCTCTGCAATGTCAGTATTGATCCAGATCAGAACTGCTTCATGAACAAATAATGTTGGGGACAGGAGGCTCCCTGGTGGATATAAATGGGTTAGGGGAGTAAGTCAGGAGTTTTATATAAGCTAAAGAATGGGAGTATTACATTTATAGGAATTGGGTTAAATAACCAAAAGATCTTCGTCACATTATGAAATCTACCTGGTCCTTATGAATAAGATCAGGTGGGAGTGTGATAAATCAGTTAACCAAATTCAAAGTAAAAACTTTGTAGTTAGATAAAGAAATTGGACAATAGTTGGCTGGCAATTGCTGATCCTTATTGGACATTGGAATTAATGTAATCAGCACATCCAAAAACTCAGAGGGATGGCATAGCTTTAACTTGAAGGGGTAATACAATATAAAACAATATGTGAGGTAAGAATACGGACAAGCTTTTTATAGAAGGGTGCAGAGCAGAGTTAATAATTGGAAAAAGGATTTGGGCAAGAGAGTTTGAAATAGTCTGTGGCGACTGTTGGGGCAAGTCTATATTACAGCTTAGGTAAATAGGTAAATCTCATGGAACATATTATATATCCAAAGTAGGCAACACGCCTGGTTTAAGATGGATTCTATATATTTGATTTTGTTTATTTCTAAGCATTTGCACTAGTAACTTGTTGGGCTTATGTTTCTATGAGGTAGAGAGGCCGGCGTCAAGCTGTATTTTGTTATCTTTTACAGCTTTATATAAAAAAAGGAGTGTGAACAAGTCTTTCTAGTTTATATTCTAGCATGGCCTGAGTGCTTTCCTTTTCCCTTTTAATAATGGGGGCAATTAAAATAAGTTGTAAGGAGTAATAGGATTTGCCTCTAAAGGTACAATTACATTTCCTCTATATGTAAGGGATAGTTTGAAGTGAGAGTGGAAGGACCGTTTTGCAATGCTGTTTGGAAAAAAATGCCTTGTGCAAACAGGAACACTGGTGTGTTTCTGTGGGCTTTGCAACTCGAACACTGTTAGTGAAGGCCACTACTAGCATTTGATGAAGCTGCCAAACTGCTGACCCCACTGCTGTAGAACCTGGATCCATTACAAAATCACCGCACCAGATGAGACTCTCATAATGTTTCAAAGCACACAATTTTCCAAAAAAGTGAATAAGATTATGATAATTTGTTGAGTAGGTATTATACCAAACACAAATACAACACCCCTCAGGGTCTATTGTATCCTTCATGAGGACCAATGAACATGAGTTATTGAATATTATGTCTCTTCTACATTTAGACTGATATGAGACTTTGAAGCATGTAGTACTGTATATACAGTAGTGGCCGTAACTGTTGGCACGCCTGAAATATTTCCAGAAAATGAAGTATTTCTCCCAGAAAATTAATGCAATTACACATGTTTTGTAATACACTTGTTTATTTCCTTTGTGTGTATTGGAACAGCACAAAAAAAACTGAGAAAAAAACGGCAAATTGGACATAATTTCACACAAAACTCCATATACTGTATGGGCCGGACAAAATTGTTGGCACCTTTTCAAAATTGTGGGTAAATAACATTGTTTCAAGCAAGTAATGCTCATTTAAACTCACCTGTGAGAGAGTCTGCCTTTCCTCCAGCATGATCAGGTAAGATACCTGGATACATGTGAGTTTCTTTTCTGTACCTTGGAGTGTCATCACACTTGGTACACTGCCCAAGTTTTCTTGTTAAATTACATCAACTAGGCACATATGATGCACATTCAGTGTCTTCACCTATAGCCATCATGATACGTCAGCATTATTTTAAACGATTTTCCTCTTAGTTTTTTTTGTTTTGAACACAACACAACTGCATGAAATAGTGCAGTTTGATTCTGTGGAGCAGAAAAGCAGAGACCCTGAAGAATACCTGTCAAACTACAATTTTTTATCCTCTAACAGGTAAGTGGGTCCATGAGTCCATTCGATGTACGCATTGTGAATAGAGATGAGCGAATTTTTAAAAAATTTGATTCGACCGCTTCGCCGAATTCTCCAAACCAATTCAATCCGAATTAATTTGCAGCAAATTGCGTTAAAAAACAGCTATTTCCTGGCTGCAGAGAGCCTGTATAGTGGTGTAGAACACTGTGCCTTGCAGTAACACGCATAGGGAGTCTGCTGAGGTAGTGAAACAATACTGTGAGTCAGTACGCAAACCTGCAATGAGCAGCAGTATAATGGCAGTGCAGCAAGGTGTAGTACGATTGTTCCTATTACCCAGGCTGCAAACACCCCAAATGAACCCTGTTCTGCTTCAATACTCTGTAAAAATTCCTCCCTATCCTTTCCCTACACTTCTAATGCTCTTTCCCTGACCTTCGATTGAGCAAAATATCAGTTTTCAAGTCTTTTCTACCACTTTCCCTAGCGCCTGCTGAAGTCTCTCAGCTAAGTACTAAGTACACTGGAAAATGCCTGAATCCAAGATGGCGGAGGGTATTTATAGGGCTGTGACATCACAGGGCTGGCTGCTGATTGGCTGTACGCATGGCATTGTGGGTGATTCCGCGTTCCCAGAGTTCCTTGCCCCATGCCCTAACATGTGCAGCAGCCATTTTAGGAAAAAATGCGATTCATTACCACAAAGCGTGAGGAAATCCGGATTCAATGCGAATCGAATATTTCCAAAAATTCGGAACGAATTCCACTTTGTCAGCTTCGATTTGCTCATCTCTAATTGTGAACTTTCCTGGCACATACATTAAGTGGACACATTAGATGCTATGTGAAAGCAAAGTATACAGTAAAATAGGAAACATTCTGCGTGTTTTAGGTTCATGCATTATACAACCTTGAAAATTACGACAAAATATGAGATCAGCATGCTACACTATTTCAAAGAGGCTTTCCCATTGCAAAAAGTAAAGAGATATTGCTAGGATATACCATTACTTTATGACTGAGGGGCTCTGACCTCAAGGACACATACAATCCTAAGAAGTGCTGGGTCGTGTTCTAATTTTGTACTGCACAGTATTACTATTATTACCCTTCAATGTCAGGATTGATGTAGGATTACCTCCAATTGATGGCATGCCCTAACAATATATCATCACTTTATACAATGGAAAAACCCCTTTAACATGCAACATTTGTGATAAACCATAATAAATAGAGAAATAATTTTAATCCCTTCCCGCTCTGCACTATACTATTATGTCGCGCTGAGCGTTAACACTCAGCGCCATAATAGTAGGCTATATAATGCCATGGGTACATTACTTCCGGCACTCGGCTGTATCTTCCGACACTGGCAGCAGGGCCGCTTTAACCATAGGGCCAACGGTGCACTTGCATCGGGTCCTATGGTAGCGGAGGCCCTCTTTGGACAGGTGGATAGTCCTGCATTTGTCCCGGTGTCCAGGGCAGTGGGTCTGGACTGCCCCAACTCATCGATTGAAGTTGAAGTCAGCAATGAAGTAGGGAGCTATCCGCTCCCTGCTTTGCCACCTGGTTACTGTCTTCATTCCCAGTGTCCTGGGAACAGGATGCGCGATGTAGTGATGTCACTTACATTGCGCCTGTTGCTCCTTGAAGACTCCAGCAGAGAGAGGAGTGAACGAGGGAAATGTGAGTATTAAGATTTGGTTTTTTTATATATATACAGTGCGGGACATGAAACTGTGGGGGCAGTCTGAGGAGGACATGACAATGTGGGGCGGGGAGGGACATGATACTGTGGAGGCAACCTGGGGGATGGGGGGGACATGATAATGTGGGGCCAACCTAGGGGGTGGGGGGACATGATACTGTGGAGACAACCTGTGGGGGCAGGGGGTCATGATACTGTGGGGGCAACCTGGGGGGTGGGGGGACATGATACTGTGGGGGCGACCTGGGTGGGGAGACAAGTTCGCCCCCCCCCCCCCCCCGTCACACCCTGGACCCCCTTGATAAGATTCTGAGGGGTTTCCATGGCAGCCAGGAGGCCGGGCAACAGCCTCCTGACTGCCTATGCACATTTCCCATAAGAACTAATGTACAATGTTCTGCAATGCTATGTATTGCAGGACATACATTGCACTGGGGATCTGAGATCCTAGCTTGAAGTCTCCTTGTGGGACATGTAAAAAGTAAATAAAAAATAAACACATAGTTTAAAATACACACTAAGAAATAAACAAACAATAAAGAGTTTAAAAAAAACCCAACAACTTTATATTTAAAAAATATATAGTGTAAACAAAAATAAACAAACTTGTTAGGTATCCCCACATGCGTATAAGTCCCCACTATCCAAAAATAGCATTATTTATCCTGTATGGTGAACGCCATAAAAAAAATATATACCGCAATGTGCACATTAACGTATTTTGGTCACTTTGCTTTCCCCAAAAAATAACAAAAAGTGGTCAAAAAGTCATACATACCAAACATTGGTACCAATAAAAAGTATAACTTGCCCCACAAATAAAGAGCCCTGACATAGCTCTGTCTACAGTAGAGTAACAAAATTATAGGTATCAGCATATGGTGACCCCAGGAAAATCGTTCATTTTCAAAAATTGACATTTTATTTGTAAAAGCGGTAAAACATAATTAAAAAAAAACAACATAAATATGGTGTTTCCATAATCGTAATGACCTGCTGGGCAAAGCTGCCATGTCATTTTTAATGCAGAGTGAATGCCGTAAATACAAAATGCAAAAAAAATTATGATAGAATTGTGTGCTATTTCACATGGACCCCCCAAAAAAGGTAATTAAAAGCTCCAAAATGGTGGCAAATGAAAGTACAACTCATCACACTAAGAATAAGTCCTCACATAACTATGTTGACAGAAAAATATAAAAATTTATGAATTTTGGAAGACGGGGAGGAAAATATAAAAAAAAGTCGTGGAGCATTAACCTACAAACTACCCTGTGTCCTTAAAGGGTTAATATTGTAAGCTCTTTCTCTTTTGTCTTATGCTGGCTTCACTTACTGTTTATAACTTCAGGAGCATTTTCAGACCTATACCTTCATTGTAAGGCAGTTATGTGCAATATACCGCTTTGCAAGCATATAGTAGCATATGTCACCCATAAAGACATATGCCACACAGTTTACATTTTTTACAGTTTCCCTCTGTATAGGATAATGCAGCATACTATGCTTTTTCTATGCAGTAAATAAAAAGGTTATACTAATGCATACTGACCTGCCATGTTTCAAAAGGACACTTTTGGCATACAACAGGTCCATTTGGCCCAATGGATATATTCACAAGATATGCCAGAGGTTTTTCCTACACATATGCAAAATGTTACCATATTTACAGACTCTTATTCTTTTTTTTCACATCCTTTTGTTTTTGGATTTTCAGCTTATGCTTCTTGCTTCTCCTGACTATAAAGTGCTGTGGAAAATGTTGGCACCAAATAAATAAAGGTCATTATTATATCTATCACCTTGTCTGATAACATGTTCAAAAAATAAAACCCTTAATACAGAGTTGGACAAATCCCAGGACCTAGAAAGTAAATGCAGCTAGAAATTTGCTGCTGGCTCCTAAATTTTGTTGTCAACAGACACATCACAATTTAGAATACATCTGATGTCTATATGCTGTATATTCAAACTATATACTGAACATATATATTTGCTTTTTTATGTTTTGTTTTCACACTAATATTTTCCTTTTTACATCCATTAGGACCTGTTATACTTTGGAAGTTCCACATGGTATTCTAATCACAATATAGCTGTGAGGCATTACTTTTATGGGCTATTTCTTATTATTGGATGTGTGGTAACAGCAAAACCATGTGCCCAGTAATGTGAAATAGCAGACCCAGTATTTCACTTACTTACAAGTAAAAGCAATGCCCTAGAACTGTGTACAGTGGGGAAAAAAGTATTTAGTCAGCCACCAATTGTGCAAGCTCTCCCACTTAAAAAGATGAGGCCGGCCTGTAATTGACACCATAGGTAGACCTCAACTATGAGAGACAAAATGAGAAAACAAATGCAGAAAATCACATTGTCTGATTTTTAAAGAATTTATTTGCAAATTATGGTGGAAAATAAGTATTTGGTCAATAACAAAAGTTCATCTCAATACTTTGTTATAAATCCTTTGTTGACAATGACAGAGGTCAAACGTTTTCTGTAAGTCTTCACAAGGTCGGCACACACTGTTGCTGGTATGTTGGCCCATTCCTCCATGCAGATCTCCTTTAGAGCTGTGATGTTTTGGGGCTGTCGCTGGGCAACACGGACTTTCAACTCCCTCCAAAGGTTTTCTATGGGGTTGAGATCTGGAGACTGGCTAGGCCACTCCAGGACCTTGAAATGCTTCTTACGAAGCCACTCCTTTGTTGCCCTGGCGGAGTGCTTGGGATCACTATCATGCTGAAAGACCCAGCCACGTTTCATCTTCAATGCCCTTGCTGATGGAAGGAGGTTTGCACTCAAAATCTCACGATACATGGCCCCATTCATTCTTTCATATACACAGATCAGTCATCCTGGTCCCTTTGCAGAGAAACAGTCCCAAAGCATGATGTTGCCACCCCCATGCTTCACAGTAGGTATGGTGTTCTTTGGATGCAACTCAGCATTCACTCTCTAACAAACACGACGAGTTGTGTTTCTACCAAACAGTTCTACTTTGGTTTTATCTGACCATATGACATTCTCCCAATACTCTTCTGGAACATCCAAATGCTCTCTAGCTATCTTCAGACGGGCCTGGATATGTACTGGCTTAAGCAGGGGGACACGTCTGGCACTGCAGGATCTGAGTCCTTGGCGGCATAGTGTGTTACTGATGGTAGCCTTTGTTACGTTAGTCCCAGCTTTCTGCAGGTCATTCACTAGGTCCCCCCGTGTGGTTCTGGGATTTTTGCTCACCGTTCTTGTGATCATTATGACCCCACGGGGTGAGATCTTGTGTGGAGCCCCTGATCGAGGGAGAATATCAGTTGCCTTGTATGCCTTCCATTTTCTAATTATTGCTCCCACAGTTGATTTCTTCACACCGAGCTGCTTGCCTATTGCAGATTCAGTCTTCCCAGCCTGGTGCAGGTCTACAATTTTGTTTCTGGTGTCCTTCCACAGCTCTTTGGTCTTCACCATAGTGGAGTTTGGAGTGTGACTGTTTGAGGTTGTGGACAGGTGTCTTTTATACTGATAACAATTTCAAACAGGTGACATTACTACAGGTAATGAGTGGAGGACAGATGAGCCTCTTAAAGAAGAAGTTACAGGCCTGTGAGAGCCAGAAATCTTGCTTGTTTGTAGGTGACCAAATACTTATTTTCCACCACAATTTGCAAATAAATTCTTAAAAAATCAGACAATGTGATTTTCTGGATTTGTTTTCTCATTTTGTCTCTCATAGTTGAGGTCTACCTATGATGTCAGTTACAGGCCTCTCTCATTTTTTTAAGTGGGAGAACTTGCACAATTGGTGGCTGACTAAATAATTTTTTCCCCACTGTACCTCAAGTGCCCTGAAGGAATACCCTTGCTAAAGAAAACAAGAGTTGCAAGTGTGCCAAATTCTAAATTACAACACACTGGCCTAATTCATTTTTGGAATTCTATTTGCAAAAGATATGTTTTCTCATTTTGTCTCTCATAGTTGAGGTCTACCTATGATGTCAATTACAGGCCGGCCTCATCTTTTTAAATGGGAGAACTTGCACAATTGGTGGCTGACTAAACACTTTCTGTCCCCACTGTATGTCTATGCCGCAACTGAAATGCCATGTGTCAGAGCCCTCTCTGTTTCAATCAATTAGAAATGGATCAAATGAAGACAGAAGGGTGGCCTTCTGAGAATACATAGATAATCATAACTAATCATTTAAGTGTCTTCTCTTCTTGCATCCTGCAAGTATCTTTATTTTTTAATCAGATTGTTTTTAATGCAAAATCACAACTGCAGATTTCCCTTTTTGCCACATAACACAGTGCCAAAAGTTGGCAGTGGAAACACATAAAGCTCTAGAAAATCAACAATGCAGATTAGATGCATCATATAGGTCATAAACATCAGAAAAATTCTGCCAGACTGCACGAAGCCCCAAATAAAATGAAAAACTTGCTTCCTTGTGCTGTTTTGAGGTGTTCAGAAGGAGGAAATCATCAGTGATTTTTTTTTCTCTCAAATTTAAATATTGGAGGAAATACCCAAGATATCCACCCAAGCACCCATATCCATTTAAGGCTAAAGCCCCAAATAGCGTCCCGCAGCAAAAAAGCTCTGTGGGAAAAACCGCTGCGGCAATGCATCGAGGTTTTTCCTGCAGTGCATTTCACAGAAAGTTCGCAGAGGTTTCCTCTGCGGACTTTCTGTTTCAATTATACCTACAGGGAAACCGCCGGTGTTTCCGTAGGTATAATTGACATCCAGTGATATTCAAAACCTTGCCAATTTTGGAAATCACAGCATATCCGATGAGCGTATTTTACTGCACTGTGGAGATGGGATTTACTTCAAATTTAAAGGGGTTTTGCCATGAACAGAAACTTATTTAAATTTGTAGACAATTAAAGTTGAAGAATCACTCTCCTTCCCCTCTTTTGAGGTCCACACTATCAGACTCTTCCGCCCTTTCTCCCTGCGAGTAGCTTTCATCTACCGTCCCCCTGGCTCATGCTACCATTACTTACATCACTTTTCTTCATGGCATCCCAACTTCCTATCCTGTGAAATTCCTACCCTTATGGTATGGGTGATTTTAACATTCCCATTAACTCTCCTGTCTCCCCATCTGCCTCTCGCCTTCTATCACTAACTGCCTCTCTTGGTCTCTCTCAGCTTACTTCTCCCACACACAAAGATAGTAATATCCTTGATCTGGTCTTCTTATGGCTCTGTTCTGTCTCTCACTTTACTAATGCTCACCTACCAATTTCCGACCAAAACCTTCTTTCCTTTACTATCAAAGGCTCTTGTTCTTCACAAAACACACCAACAGACTGCACACAGTGGTGAACCTAGCCTCTTTGCTGCCTGAGGCGGACTATAGAAAGACGCCCCCCCCAAAAAAAAAAAAAACTGAGTTTCCATGCTACTAGTTTAACACACTGTTATCGTCGCACAATATACACAATACACAAAGTTATAAAACAGTTTTTAAGAATTCTTCTTCCTGTATTACTTCAGTATCAGATCAACAACACGGCATTAACAATGAAAGTAACTTCACACATCTTCTGCTTGGTGGATGGACGAGCCCACGTGGCCCCCATTCTCTATAATAGGAGCGCCGCAGATAGCTGAGTACTGGACTTCGGGTATCTTTGGCACTCCCATTAAAGTGAATGAGAGCCACGCAGGTTCGTCCATCCACCAAGTGACACATCTATATATATGGCTGCGGTCAGGCTGGATTCCCACCTAGTGGGGGGAAAAAACCCAATTCTCAGGCTCAGTGGGGGTCTCAGCAGACAGACCCCCATCAATCAGGTATTTATCCTCTATCATTTAGGTGAATACAGTGCAATAACATTTTGTGACTTACAGGTGACGTCTCTGACTAATCCTTCACATTTCCCTTCTCTTCCCTTTGGACCGCCATGACCACTTCTTCCAGCTGTGACTTGTCTCTGTAAAGTTTGCAACACAGACATCTTTGGCTCCTCACTTTTCCAGGCATCCAACCCACATTGTCCTCACCTACACAAAGCCCCCATCCTGCTGCTACCCCCAATTATAAAATATATGATATAACCCCCCATAATGAATAATACCCCCAAGTGCATCTTTATATTAATAACATCCGTGTGCACCCTGTATAAATAGTGCCCCTTATTAATAATGCCCCAGGTGTTAACTAATTAAAAGGTTTTCCAGGTCATTAATAAACTAATCAGTGGGGTTCAAAAACCCAGGACCCCCACTGATCAGCTGTTTGAATGGTACCTGTGTAAGCACCATGACCACTTCTCTGTTTACATAGTGTCATTCATCTCATAGCGGCCATGTAATGTAACTACAGCCTCGTCCTGTACATGTCTACAGTATGTGACAAGGCTACAATTACATCACACGGTCACTATAAACAGACAGCGTATAATATAAACAGGTGCCATAGCCCATGTTTATAGCACCCCATTTACACACACTATAATGTTCCACAGCAGCCCCTGCACACAGTATTACACAGTGTTATGGCCCGCAGCGGCCCCTGCACACTGTAATATGCCTCGCAGCGGCCCCTGCACACAGTATTATGCTCCATAGTGGCCCCTGCACAGGGTATTATGCCCCACATTGGCCACTGCACACGGTATTATGTTCCACAGCAACTCCTGCATACAGTTTTATGCCCCATATTGGCCCCTGCACACGGTATTATGCTCCATATTGGCCCCTGCACACGGTATTATGCTCCATAGTGGCCCCTGCACTGATATTATGATCTATAGTGGCCCTTGCACTGGTATTATGCTCCATAGTGGCCCCTGCACTGGTATTATCCTCCATAGTGGCCCTTGCACCCGGTATTATGCTCTATAGTGGCCCCTGCACTCGGTATTATGCTCTATAGTGGCCCCTGCACTTGTATTATGCTCCAGAGTGGCCCCTGCACAGGGTATTATGCTCTACAGTGGTCCCTGCACCCGGTATTATGCTCTATAGTGGCCCCAGCACTGGTATTATGCTCCATAGTGGCCCCTGCACTTGTATTATGCTCCATAGTGACCCCTGCACCCGGTATTATGCTCTATAGTGGCCCCTGCACTCGGTATTACGCTCTATAGTGGCCCCTGCACTTGTATTATGCTCCAGAGTGGCCCCTGCACAGGGTATTATGCTCTACAGTGGTCCCTGCAACCGGTATTATGCTCTATAGTGGCCCCAGCACTTATATTATGCTCTATAGTGGCCCCTGCTCTCGGTATTATGCTCTATAGTGGCCCCTGTACAGGGTATTATGCTCTACAGTGGTCCCTGCACAGGGTATTATGCTCCATAGTGGCCCCTGCACTGGTATTATGCTCTATAGTGGCCCTTGCACTGGTATTATGCTCCATAGTGGCCCCTGCACTGGTATTATTCTCCATAGTGGCCCTTGCACTGGTATTATGCTCCATAGTGGCCCCTGCACTTGTATTATGTTCCATAGTGACCCCTGCACCCGGTATTATGCTCTATAGTGGCCCCTGCACTCGGTATTATGCTCTATAGTGGCCCCTGCACTTGTAATATACTCCAGAGTGGCCCCTGCACAGGGTATTATGCTCTATAGTGGTCCCTGCACCCGGTATTATGCTCTATAGTGGCCCCAGCACTTGTATACTTGTATTATGCTCTATAGTGGCCCCTGCACTCGGTATTATGCTCCATAGTGGCCCCTGTACAGGGTATTATGCTCTACAGTGGTCCCTGCACAGGGTATTATGCCCCATAGTGGACCACCCATGAGCTATTATTATACTCTGGGGTCTTTTCAGACCCCAGAGTATAATGATTGGAGACCCAGGGGAGCATACAAACATAAAAACCAGAGTTACTTACCTATCCTGGACACCAGTGCACTCCTTGCCGCTTTCGGCCCTGTTTAATTGTGCACACACGTCACGTGATCAGGCCGGCGACGCGACCTGATGACGTCACCAGAGGCCTCAAGCCTGCTCAGAGTTACATCGGATCGCAGGAGGTGAGTAACATTGGTTTTTATGTTCCCTCACCAACCCTAGGCCTCCGATTATTATACTCCGGGGTCTGAATAGACCCCGGAGAATAATAATAGTAGTATTTGTGGCCCGCTCACAGCGGCATCCACTTCCCTTTCTGCGTCCCATAGCAGAAGGGGAAGCGGGGGCGGCCACGAGCAGACGCGGGGTAGGTAAATAAATAGGCCGTTACCTGCCGGGGATGCTCCAACAGGTTACGGCCTATTTATATATATAAAAAAAAAGTTATACTCACCTGCGATGCCTTGATGCAGCCGCCACCACCTCCTCTTCTTGTCCGCGACGTCTGTGTCTCAGCGTAGGCGGCGTGATGACGTCATTGTATCGCCGCCTGCGCTCAGATGCGACGTCTTGTAAACCAGCCCAGGACAGGCCCCGCTCAGCTCTGTTTTTTTTTTTTTTTTTTAAAGCGGCCTGTCCTGGGCTGGTTTACATGAAATAGTAAAAATGCCGCCCCCCGGACAGTGCCGCCTGAGGCGGCCGCCTCAATTCGCCTCATTAGCGGTGCACCCCTGACTGCACATACAGAAATTTACGGGATGTAAATACGCAGCACCTCTCAGACACCTTACAGTCTTTACTGTCTCCCATATCTTCTCTCTCCTGTCTCCTGAGACTCTCAAAAACACCCTGGATAAAGTAGCACCCTTGACCGTCTGAAAATCCCAACACAAACACCAAAAACCTTGGCTCACTCCTCAAACACGTTTTCTTCAGCGATGCTCAAGATGTCCTGAACGTCTTTGTTGAAAATCTCACACATTTGCATATTTTATTCACTTCAAGTTTATGCTCAAAGCCTATAACTCTGCCCTTCACCTCGCCAAATAAGCTTACTTCACCTTTCTCATCTCTTCTCTCTTTAATAACCCTAATTGACTCTTTGACACCTTTCACTCCCTCCTTACGCCAAAGTTGTGGGCACCTGTCACAGACCTCAGTGCTAAAGACATGGCCACGTACTTTATAGACAAAATCGACAACATCCGTCAGGAAATAACCCAATCTCCAAGCAACATCAGTCCTCTTCACTCCCTTGCTCCTCATTTTGGACTTTCATTATTTGAGCCAGTAACAGAAGAAGTCTCCCAGCTCCTTTCTTCTTCTAGCTCTACTACTTGCACAAGTGATCCTATCCCATCACACCTCCTCCGGTCTCTGTCCCCTGCTATTACAACTCACCTTACTAAAATTTTTAACCTCTCTCTTTCTTCTGGAATCTTTCCCTTCTCCTTCAAACATGCTGTCATAACCCTGCTACCAGTGGCGTAACTAGGAATGGTTGGGCCCCAAGGCGAACATTTGACATGCCCCCCCCCCGAACCCGTTACGGGTTCCCAAATAGTAAAATATGCTCAGCAGAAGCCCCAGATAGTATTATATGCTCAACAGTGGCCCCCACACAGCATTATATGCTCCACAGTGGCCCCCATACAGCATTATATGCTCTACATTTCTCCCCCCACACACACTATAATATGCTACCCACAGTGGCCCCACACAGTATACTATGCTCCACACAGTGGTCCCCACACAGTATTATATGCTTCCCACAGTGGTATCCACCCAGTATTATATGCCCCCCATAGTGGATGCCCCACCCAGTATTATATCCTCTCTACAGTGGTCCCCACCCAGTATTATATGCCCCCCACAGTGGCCCCACCTAGTATTATATGCTCTACAATGGCCCCCACCCAGTGTTATATGCTCTACAGTGGCCCCCACCCAGTATTATATTCTCTACAGGGGCCCCCACCCAGTAGTATATGCTCTACAGTGGCCCCACTCAGTATTATATGCTCTACAGTGGCCCCAACACAGTATTATATGCTCTACAGTGGCCCCCACCCAGTATTATATGCTCTACAGTGGCCCCACCCAGTATTATATGATCCCAACAGCCCCCCTCCGCTTCGGTGCTATTATTATACTATGGGGTCTCCTCAGACCCCACAGTATAATAATCGGAGGCCCAGGGAAGGTGATTAAAAATAACAAACACTCATACTCACCTTGCCTTACCTTTCCTTGGCATCCTCGCTCCATCCTGCCGTCTTCAGCGTCTTCAGGCTCTCTTCCGACGTCGCTGCCGAGGCCTGTGATTGAGCCTCAGCGGTCACATGGGGGCGCACTGACGTCATTACGCGGCCGCGCCCCATGTGACCACTGGGGCCTAATCACAGGCCTCAGTCATAACGGAAGAGCGCCGGAGAGAACGCTGTGCCCAGGAGAGGTGAGAATATGTATTTATTATTTTCAGTCACCTCCCCTGCCCTGCCATCTATTGGAAAGGGGCCTGCAATATGCCAGGACTCCTTTCCAATAACAGTATGTATAGCGGTCGGGGAACCAGGCTTTCCCGGACCGCTATCATAATGGTCCAGGGCCCCGGCCATCTCCAGCTGGCCGCGGACTCCGTAACCGGCCAGGTCCGTTCGCGGTCGCACCCCCTGCGACCGCGATCATTACTGGTTTGTGGGGTTCGCGGTAGCATCTGCCACAGGGCTCCGGGGCCCCTAATGTCCCGGGCCCTGTGGTAGCCGCTACCGCAGCTACCCCGACAGTTACGCCCCTGCCTGCTACTGAAAAAACCCTTCCTTGACCCATTCTGTGCTGCTAACTACTGACCCATCTCTAATCTCCCCTACATCTCTAAACTCCAGTAACGCGTGGTCTATTCCTGCCTAATCCGATATCTCTCTTAATTCTCTTCTGGACCCCTTACAATGGGGTTTTTCGCACTCTACACTCTACAGAAACAGCCCTTACAAAAGTCTCCAACGATCTCTTGATGGCTAAATCTAAAGGGAATTATTCACTACTTATTCTTCTTGATCTCTCAGCAGCATTTGACACTGTAGACCACAAACTCCTCCTCACTATGCTCCATTCTATTGGCCTCAGGGATACCTCTCTCTCTTGGTTTTCTTCCTATCTTTCTGACCACTCATTTAGTGTATTATTCGCTGGTGCTATTTCTTCTCCTCTGTCCCTTGCGGTTGGGGTTCATCAGGGCTCGGTCCTAGGTCCCCTCCTCTTCTCTCTGTACACAGCCCCAGTTGGATAAACCATCAGCAGATTTAGCTTTCAATACCATCTTTATGCTGATGATACTTAGCTATATACCTCATCTCGTGACATCACCCCTGCACTACTACAGATCACCAGTGACTGTCTTTCTGCTGTCTCGAACATGATGTCTTCTCTTTATCTGATATTGAATCTTTCAAAAACTGAACTTCTTATGCTCCCTCCATCCACTAACCGACCTAACCCTGATATCTCCATTTCTGTCTGTGGTCTTACTATTACACTGAGGAAGCATGCCCGCTGTCGGGGGGTTGTATTTGACTAAGATCTCACCTTTACCCCACATATTCAGACACTTGAACTCTCTTGCCACCTGCATGCAAGTTATTATAAAGTATAACCAACTTATTATAACTAAAAGAGCACTAAATGTAGATACTGCAAAAAAATCCTGCAGTGGCATAGACTTGCATTACATTAGAGACATGAAAAGTTTAGAGCAAGAGCACATTCAGAAAAAGCTGAGTTCCTCATGTGCTTAAAGAGGGAATCTGGGTTCACAAAACTGGTAAGCAGAATATTAAAATTAGATCTTCTATTTCTAAATAATGTTTTGAGGGGCATTTACTTGATTTGGCAATCACTTCCCTCACACATATGGATGGTGTCATCCATCAGACATTATAGGGTTTTTTCCCATGAACATAACTATATTTACATTTGTAGACAATTAAAAGTTAAACATTTTTAAAAATATAATTTTGCTGATTTTTAAAGATTTTATCTAATCTTCTTACACTACACCCAATCTGCTTAAAAAGTGGTTACACGGTTTTTGGTTACAGGACTTTTCTCTCTGCATTTTTCAAGCGGAATGGGGATTCCCTGAACAGAAACTTGGCGCAGGTGTGAATCAGTTTCCAATGGATATGGCCATGAATGCAGGAACTTTCTGTGTGTTGGATACGCAGCCATGATTTCCTTAATGTGGACAAGTTATCAGACAGGGACACTACATACAGTGGCTTGCAAAAGTATTCATATTCCTTAAACTTTTTCACATTTTGGTTTTTTTTTCCGAGATTTTAAGTGATAGACCAACACAAAGTAGCACATAATAGTGAAGTGGAACAAAAATGATACATGGTTTTCAAAATTTTAATCAAATAAAAATCTGAAAAGTGTGATGTGTAACCGTATTCATCCCCCTGTATTCTGATACCCCTAAATAAAATCCAGTGCAATCAATTGCCTTCAGAAGTCACTTAATTAGTTACTAGAGTCCAGCTGTGTGTAATTTAGTCTCAGTATAAATACACCTGTTCTGTGAAGGCCTCATTGGTTTGTTAGAGAACACTAGTGAACAAACATTATCATGAAGACCAAGGAACTCACCAGACAGGTCATAGATAAAGTTGTGGATAAGTTTAAGTTTTTCACCGCATGATTTGACATTATAACACTTTTTTTGTATGGAGTAAATAAAAGTTATGTTTTATAATTTTTATCAACTCTGGAACTTTTTTCATTTGGACTGCTGGATTCGATTGGATTAGTCTCTCAATTTGGTCACTAGTCTCGAGCTTTGAGCATCCCAAGGAGTACTGTTCAATCCATCATCCAAAAATGGAAAAAGTATTCTACAACTGCAAACCTACCAAGACATGGCCATCCATGTAAACTAACAGATCACGCAAGGAGAGCACTGGTCAGAGAAGCAGTCAAGAGGCCCATGGTGACTCTAGATGAGCTGCAGAAATCCACAGCTCAGGTGGGAGAATCTGTCCACAGGACAACTATAAGTCGTGCACTCCACAAATCTGGCCTTTATGGAAGAGTGGCAAGAAAAAAAAACATTGTTGAAAGAAAGCCATAAGAAGTGTCATTTGCAGTTTGCCACAAGTCATATAGGGGACACAGCAAACATGTGGAAGTAGGTGCTCCGGTCAGATGAGACCAAAGTTGAACTTTTTGGCCTAAATGCAAAGGACTATGTGTGGCAGAAAAGTAACACTGCTCATCACCCTAAACACACCATACCCACTGTGAAACATGGTAGTGGCAGCATCATGCTGCAGAAATCCACATCTCAGGTGGGAACCTCGAAGATTATCTTTCAGTCACCCTGACACGGCATAGGCCTGATGTAGAATCTTCGCAGAAATTTAAAATGATGTGGGAATTGGTCAAATGAAAGCACTATTTACTCAAATAACAACAAAATCTAAACACATCCTGCCCTTTTCACAATATGCTAACATATAGAGTTCATCAAAGTTTATACAATGAAAAAAAATGACCAAGAATATGCTAGGCAAGATCATCCACCTCACAAAAATAGCAGGACAAAATATTTATCAATTTGCTCTTTATAAATACATATAACTTGCATTACAAAACATTCTTGTGTAACCATGAACAGTGATACAATGCCTTGTAGTAGACTCCACACACAATCCAACCATGTCCATAACATAATTCACAAAGCAGTGCACCCAGAATGCGGAATAAACACTACATGTGGCTCGGGCACCACTGATCCATTTAAAAAAGGTCCCTTTTCTCATGGTCTCTGGAAGTCATGAAGATAGGAGATAAGTGCCGAGAGTGGGAAAACCCATTTAATGTTTACCTCCGCTTATAAAACAACATTTCATAAAATAATCGTTCACATAGTACAAAGGGAATCTGTTTCCTTCTCCATTTATTAGGCTGCTATCCCCCTTTTTATCTTCACATAGACACTTTGTTTACAAAGAATCCCTCTCCATATCCAGCTCAAAAACAAAAGTCTTTTGAAAAGGGAGGAGGTGGAGAAGGAGTTATTTGATTCATTGCCTCATTCTTTGCAGTGGAGGTGTCTTATCTTGAAGATACAGAAATATCAGAAATGGTCTCCCTCACTCATAGTGTAGCAACAGTAGTTATATGTGTGTATTCTCCAGCAACCTATTTCCAGCTCCCAACTCCATAGACCTCTATGTAAAAGAAGGAACCCAGCTTGACAAATGGAAAAGGAAACATATTTCTTTAACAGGATGTATTGCAAAGTTTCTTATATTGACTTGTTCTATTCATTTATGAAAAATTGTTTTATAACTGGAGGTACATTTAAGTTCTTAAGTATTGAAATATTATTTATTCGGAATCTAACCCTCAGAAACAAATAATTTTCACAACAAAAAGATAAGATTGGTCAAAAATACTGCACAGAGAAAAAACTTAAACTGCTATCTAATGAATGCAAGATAAATACTTTGCAACCCTCGATCAACTTGAGTCATTTACCTCATATGCCCTGAAGAAATACTCTTGCTAAAGAAAACAAGAGCTGCAAGTGTGCCAAATTCTAAATTACAACACACTGGCCTAATTCATTTTTGGAATTCTATTTGCAAAAGAACAAGCATAAAAATAAAGCCATTGTAACAGGCAGGGTACTGTGCGACCAAACTGTATTGATTTTGGGCTACCTCTATGGGCATTGTCCTGGCAGACTCCATGGTCTTCATCATTTATCCCCACACAGGTATCTGGACTTTGTTGCAGGAAGTCTGCAAGGTCGTTACATCCTAAGGTGGTCCCTGTGTTAGTAGCAGCTGGCCAGGCAAGTCAGGACACCATAGAATGGAGCAACACACATAGTGTGAATATAGACTAGAATCAGAGCAGACAGAATACATACACAAAGTAAAAATAGACAGGAGTTTAGGACTGGTAACTGAGATGCTAAATCAGGAACAGGCCAGAACATCCAGATAACAGAGGTCGGGTCTAAAACAGTAGACCTTTTGCCATGCTTACAGTAGCAGATATATATACATGGCAAAAGCCCAAAGGCCAAACATACATAATGGAAGGACATATATGTTCACACAGACAGGGATACAAGGCAGCACGAAAAATGTGTCCACAAAACTGCAAGAAAGACTCTGGTGTCAAACATAAAAAGCATGTATTCATACAGCAGATCATGAAATATGCAATTGAGACATTGCAATGCCAGGGTGTGGTTAGAGAAGCAGACTTACATACGCATAGGTAGACAGGGATGGATAGGAGAAAATTTAGCAGGTGAGCATACTAATCCTTAATGAAACATGCACAGAAGTAGCCAGGCAGCTATGCCTGCTAAGAAAGATAGTACACCAGCAAGGACAGATTGCCATCATTACTGTTATAACAAAAGTAGGCATTTATTATTACTTTTTGGGTATGTCTTACATTATTTGCCATCCCTGTGAAATTCATAAGAATCTTCCATCTAAACCACAGTATATGAGCACATTCTTAATAGAGACATTTTAGAAGACAGTATCAATGAGGTTCAGGAGCTCATTAAGTGGGTTTATGCTTGACCCATATGCCCATCAAGCTAGAAACACATAATATTCATGCTATACATCCACACACTACTACAACATGATGTTTCCAAGATGCAAAACAATGGTGGCCAAGAAACTTGTATCCACAAGGTACCATGGCTGTGAATTTGCACACAGTACCCTAGCACAATAGTAAGGTGGACAGCTAAGGACCTGAATACTGAACTAGGCTTCTACTGTATGTTGTTTTTGAGGCTGAGAACCTAAAAATATAAATGTGCTATACAGTACACTTATTAGTTTTGGTTTGGCACGGTGAAGTTCAAGAACAATGCCATACCTATTGTAGTTGTAGAAGGTGCTGGCACATCTGAGGCTTCTTAACTTAACTGTACATATAAATTACTGTGCCAACCTTCTTTACCACCATGTACATGGATGACGTGTATATACTAATACTATTACTGAGCCCTTTACAGGGTAAGCAGTCAGTCTGTGGCTGTCCTACAGCAAGTATAGTACTTCCAGATAGAGTAGAAGTATTCAAAATTGTGACTTTATTGCAAATAGGAGCATAGAAAAAAAGCTATAAAAGTTGTAAATCTCATACTAATTCAGTGAATACATAATGGACAGGTATATCCTTACTTATAACTCTTTGTGCCTGGTTCGCTCTAACATACATATATCAAGACGACACAACATGTACTGTCACTAGTATGAAGACTAACATGCTTGTTTTAAAGCAAGCTACCAGAGTTCTTTTTCAATGCTCATCATCTGCAAGCCCATGGCCTTTGCATCCTACAGCCCAGCGGGCACCAGTTGTGTATGGGTTTGCATCTGAAGTTTGCTAGAGAGCATTTGGATGTTCCAGAAGAGTATTGGGAGAATGTCATGTGGTCAGATGAGACCAAAGTAGAACTGTTTGGTAGAAACACAACTCGTCGTGTTTGGAGGAGAGTGAATGCTGAGTTGCATCCAAAGAACACCATACCTACTGTGAAGCATGGGGGTGGCAACATCATGCTTTGGGGCTGTTTCTCTGCAAAGGGACCAGGACGACTGATCTGTGTACATGAAAGAATGAATGAGGCCATGTATCGTGAGATTTTGAGTGCAAACCTCCTTCCATCAGCAAGGGCATTGAAGATGAAACGTGGCTGGGTCTTTCAGCATGATAATGATCCCAAGCACACCGCCAGGGCAACGAAGGAGTGGCTTTGTAAGAAGCATTGCAAGGTCCTGGAGCGGCCTATCCAGTCTCCAGATCGCAACCCCATAGAAAACCTTTGGAGGGAGTTGAAAGTCCGTGTTGCCCAGCGACAGCCCCAAAACATCACTGCTCTAGAGAAGATCTGCATGGAGGAATAGGCCAACATACCAGCAACAGTGTTTTCCAACCTTGTGAAGACTTTCAGAAAACATCTGACCTCTGTCATTGCCAACAAAGGATATATAACAAAGTATTGAGATGAACTTTTGTTATTGACCAAATACTTATTTTCCACCATAATTTGCAAATAAATTCTTTAAAAATCAGACAATGTGATTTTCTGGATTTGTTTTCTCATTTTGTCTCTCATAGTTGAGGTCTACCTATGATGTCAATTACAGGCCTCACTCATCTTTTTATGTGGGAGAACTTGCACAATTGGTGGCTGACTAAATACCTTTTTCCCCACTGTATACAGGTGCATCTCAATAAATTAGAATATCTTTGAAACGTTTATTTATTTCAGTAATTAAATTTAAAAAAAGTGACTTCCTATATTTTCTAGAGTCTTTACACACAGAGTGTTCTATTTCAAGTGTTTTATTTCTGTAAATGTTGATTATGGATTACAGGTAATGAGAACCCAAATCTAAGAAAATTAGAATATTGTAAAAAAGTTCAGTATTGTAAATTCAGTGTGTCACCTGCCAAGGTTTCCTAAGCCTTTAAACGGTCCCTCAGTCTGGTTCAGTAGGACAAACAATCATGGAAGACTGCTGATTATGAATTGTATTACTGAATTACTAAAATGAATGAACGTTTCAAAATTATTCTAATTTATTGAGATATATACCTGTATATATAGAGAGAGACAGATAAACGGTATATACAGTACAGACCAAAAGTTTGGACACACCTTCTCATTCCAAGAGTTTTCTGTATTTTCATGACTATAAAAATTGTAGATTCACACTGAAGGCATCAAAACTATGAATTAACACATGTGGAATTATATACTTAACAAAAAAGTGTGAAACAACTGGAAATATGTCTTATATTCTAGGTTCTTCAAAGTAGCCACCTCTTGCTTTGATTACTGCTTTGCACACTCTTGGCATTCTCTTGATGAGCTTCAAGAGGTAGTCACCTGAAATGGTCTTCCAACAGTCTTGAAGGAGTTCCCAGAGATGCTTAGCACTTGTTGGCCCTTTTGCCTTCACTCTGCGCTCCAGCTCACCCCAAACCATTTCGATTGGGTTCAGGTCTTGTGACTGTGGAGGCCAGGTCATCTGGCGTAGCACCCCATCACTCTCCTTCTTGGTCAAATAGCCCTTACACAGTCTGGAGGTGTGTTTGGGGTCATTGTCCTGTTGAAAAATAAATGATGGTCCAACTAAATTCAAACAGGATGGAATAGCATGCCGCTGCAAGATGCTGTGGTAACCATGCTGGTTCAGTATTCCTTCAATTTTAAATAAATCCCCAACAGTGTCACCAGCAAAGCAACCCCACACCATCACACCTCCTCCTCCATGCTTCACGGTGGGAACCAGGCATGTAGAGTCCATTCGTTCACCTTTTCTGCGTCGCACAAAGACATGGTGGTTGGAACCAAAGATGTCAAATTTGGACTCATCAGAACAAAGCACAGATTTCCACAGGTCTAATGTCCATTCCTTGTGTTCTTTAGCCCAAACAAGTCTCTTCTGCTCGTTGCCTGTCCTTAGCAGTGGTTTCCTAGCAGCTATTTTACGATGAAGGCCTGCTGCACACAGTCTCCTCTTAACAGTTGTTGTAGAGATGTGTCTGCTGCTAGAACTCTGTGTGGCATTGACCTGGTCTCTAATCTGAGCTGCTGTTAACCTGCGATTTCTGAGGCTGGTGACTCGGATGAACTTATCCTCCGCAGCAGAGGTGACTCTTGGTCTTCCTTTCCTGGGGCAGTTCTCATGTGAGCCAGTTTCTTTGTAGCGCTTGATGGTTTTGGCCACTGCACTTGGGGACACTTTCAAAGTTTTCCCAATTTTTCGGACTGACTGACCTTCATTTCTTAAAGTAATGATGGCCACTCGTTTTTCTTTACTTAGCTGCTTTTTTCTTGCCATAATACAAATTCTAACACTCCATTCAGTAGGACTATCAGCTGTGTATCCACCTGACTTCTGAACAACACAACTGATGGTCCCAACCCCATTTATAAGGCAAAAAATCCCACTTATTAAACCTGACAGGGCACACCTGTGAAGTGAAAACCATTTCAGGTGACTACCTCTTGAAGCTCATCAAGAGAATGCCAAGAGTGTGCAAAGCAGTAATCAAAGCAAAAGGTGGCTACTTTGAAGAACCTAGAATATAAGACATATATTCAGTTGTTTCACACTTTTTTGTTAAGTATATAATTCCACATGTGTTAATTCATAGTTTTGATGCCTTGAGTGTGAATCTACAATTTTTATAGTCATGAAAATACAGAAAACTTTTGGAATGGGAAGGTGTGTCCAAACTTTTGGTCTGTACTGTATATGTAAGCCGGAAGTCTCATGTACATAGCTTCTGTCTGGCAACAGGCCACGCAAAGGGCAAAATTCAATAGATGTCTAGCAAAAAAGCACATGACTTCAAGTAAGGCTGAGTACCTGCTATTGTTTTAGATTGTCAATGTATATAAAGAAGTAAGAAGTAAAGAGGCTTTAAGTGCCTTATTTTAGAGCTGACACATTTATACAGCCTACGTGCTCTTATACAGTATTTACAAAAGTATTTACAACTATTAAGCAATCTTTACAATTTTATGTGGTCTGTTTAGTGAACATGGCAAACAAAAATATCATGCTGCGACCCAAAGAAATTATATTGTGTTGTATAGTTGTATGCAACATGTGTATTGCAATTATTTGTAAAGTAAATGTGTCAGTTTTCACATTATGTAAAGGAAGAAAGGGTATTATGCAGCTATTTTCTAACACGCTATGTCTCAAAAAAGGAAACCTGTGAGATGTGCAATAAAACATGTTCTACCTATTGAGTAACTTTAGTACTGGCAATATTTTTCCAATAAAGGTCCTACTTTTAGCATAGCCTAAGTTAGACAATTTACTATGAGACCAGGAACAGTTTCCTTTGGCTTGCTACTGCAAATTTTTGTTCAATTTCCCTGATGTCCATGACACCATTCTGCTCCACCCCTATGCCCTGCCCAGTTTTCCAGCTTTTCAGGGAAACAGCCTAGTGGCCTAACCTTAGGGTCAACTGGTCTCAGCCTTCAGTGCTTCAGTTAGACACAACCTGTTGCATATAAAAATCTCTACATACTGCCCCGACTAATAGATTAACTCTGTGTAATTGTGCCTGAAGTGTGTTTGTGGACAAGCCACTCTGAGTGAGATAGTAGTGGAATTGATCTACTATACAAATAGGCAGTGGGGTATATTAGTTAGGGTCCAGATCACATGTGGTTGTTGTAACTGTAGACAAGGACATAGCAGGGCAGAGCAACCCTCATCAGGTGTCCACTCCAGGAACAGAGTGGATAAAGAGGGGGTTAACCTGAGTGAGAGGACCCCAGAAAGTGAATGGTCAGTGGAGCCTATGTGAGTTAAGCACTGAGAAGTGCCATGTTAGAGAATAGACGGCCTGAACGTGCATGTGTGTATGAAGAAGAGCTGGATCAGCTAGGCCCAGCTACAGAGTTGCCATGGAAACAGCCCAGAGAGATGGGGTATCGTTTGCATAGATAAAAGGGATTGTGTGCCTAACCGCTGAAAACTGAATCTGCCAAGTTTAGAGGGCTAGCAGCTGGGTGTGCATGATCCTGTGAGTTGTAGTTGGAGCTGGATACCAAAAAGAGGCATGAAGAAAAATAGAGTGCTGTAAAGAGAGAATAAGTTAACTATGTTCCGGCTGAAGTAACGGAGCAGACGATTTTTGTACTGTAAACTGTATATAGTTTTGCCAGCAAGAAACTGTCATTGGGTCCTTGAATTGTTTGTTTCATACATCTGCCTCAGTCTCATTTATATTTGCTGTGTGTGCAGAATGATCTCCCTCCAAGCATGACCCTTCCTTACAATTACATAATATTCATCTTTGTAGTAAACCTCTGATCTTACTACTAAGAGAAAGCATTGGAAAAAGATACAAGCTGCATGTATATTTTGGCTTGGGTTGGATTTCAGTCTTGCAGGACAACAGTGCTATCAATTGCAACACTTTACTGTTCCACCCAAAATGACTTAAATATTGATGGCGTATCATTATAATACATTATCAATGCTAATTCACTGGAGATCTGATGTCTGCCCATCAGAGGTGCTGCATTCCCTTCATGGTACATACAAATGGGGACTACAGTCATGGCCAAAAGTTTTGAGAATGACACAAATATTATATTTTCCCATGATCTGCTGCCCTCTGGTTTTTATGTGTGTTTGTCAGATGTTTTTATCACATACAGAAATATAATTACATTCATATTATGAGTAACAGAAGCTTATATTGACAGTTAGAATGAGTTAATGCAGCAAGTCAATATTTGCAGTGTTGACCCTTCTTCTTCAGGACCTCTGCAGTTCTCCCTGGCATGCTCTCAATCAACTTCTGGACCAAATCCTGACTGATAGCAGTCCATTCTTGCAGAATCAATGCTTTAATTTTGTCTGAATTTGTTGGTTTTTGTTTGTCCACCCGTCTCTTGATGATTGACCACAAGTTCTCAATGGGATTAAGATCTGGGGAGTTTCCAGGCCATGGACCCAAAATCTCTATGTTTTGTTCCCTGAGCCATTTAGTTATCACCTTTGCTTTATGGCAAGGTGCTCCATCATGCTGGAAAAGGCATTGTTGAGCGCCAAACTGCTCTTGGACGGTTGGGAGAAGTTGCTCTTGGAGGACATTCTGGTACCATTCTTTATTCATGGCTGTGTTTTTAGGCAAGACTGTGAGAGAGCCGATTCCCTTGGCTGAGAAGCAACCCCACACATGAATGGTTTCAGGATGCTTTACAGTTGGCATGAGACAAGACTGGTGGTAGCGCTCACCTCTTCTTCTCCGAATAAGCTGTTTTCCAGATGTTCCAAACAATCGAAAAGGGGATTCATCAGAGAAAATGACTTTACCCCAGTCCTCAGCAGTCCACTCCCTGTACCTTTTGCAGAATATCAGTCTGTCCCTGATGTTTTTTCTGGAGAGAAGTGGCTTCTTTGCTGCCCTCCTTGAGACCAGGCCTTGCTCCAAGAGTCTCCGCCTCACAGTGCGTGCAGATGCACTCACACCTGCCTGCTGCCATTCCTCAGCAAGCTCTGCACTGCTGGTAGCCCGATCCCGTAGCTGAAACACTTTTAAGAGACGGTCCTGCCGCTTGCTGGTCTTTCTTGGGCGCCCTGGAGCCTTTTTGGCACCAATGGAACCTCTCTCCTTGAAGTTCTTGATGATGCGATAGATTGTTGACTGAGGTGCAATCTTTCTAGCTGCAATACTCTTCCCAGTTAGGCCATTTTTGTGCAGTGCAATGATGACTGCACGTGTTTCTTTAGAGATAACCATGGTTAACAGAAGAGAAACAATGATGGCAAGCACCAGCCTCCTTTTAAAGTGTCCAGTGGTGTCATTCTTACTTAATCATGACAGATTGATCTCCAGCCCTGTCCTCATCAACACCCACACCTGTGTTAATGGAGCAATCACTGAAACGATGTTAGGTGGTCCTTTTAAGGCAGGGCTGCAATGATGTTGAAATGTGTTTTGGGGGATAAAGTTCATTTTCTAGGCAAATATTGACTTTGCAAGTAATTGCTGTTAAGCTGATCACTCTTTATAACATTCTCGAGTATATGCAAATTGCCATTAGAAAAACTGAAGCAGTAGACTTTGTAAAAATTAATATTTGTATCATTCTCAAAACTTTTGGCCATGACTGTAAGTGTGACATATATCAGGTTTGTTACTAAACTCTATGTTCAATAGGCAGTACATGTGGGACATTACAGATGCACTCCTAGAAAGTAAAACACTTGGGTAAAGTTGTTCAAGCAATGCAGCTTCCAATAGTATGTTTTAATCTATAAATATAAATAAAATTATAAACCTGCTTATGTGTATAGTAGATTGTGCTCTCAGGAGGAGTAAGAAAGCTATACTACAGCACAGCTCTATTCATAAAAAGTAGAAAAACGTGTAAAATAAATTATAATAAAATAAATGTAGAACTTTGACAGTCACACTATACTAAAGTTGCATAAGACTTATGATATAGAACCATCTATAAGAATACAATGGGGCACATTTAACAAACCTGTGAAACTGAAAAAATATCATTGTTGCCCAAAGCAGCCAATCACATTTTTATCCTGGTCTGTAAAACTAAAAGCTGCACGGTTAATACAAATGACTACACCAAAATTGCAGGTAGCTCCTCAAATGTCATTCTGTGGAAATTACATTCTCTCGTAGATATTTGTTTCTTGTGTTGGCAGGCAAGGTCAGAATATCCAGGGATAGTGCACACACCACTTCTTCTATATATAAGTGGCCAATTGTAACTGTGTTAAGCTGTTCTAAACAGGACCTATCCCCTTTTGGGCCCACACTGGATAAGTGTTCTGGATGACTACAGGGGATGCTTTTCCACAATTTCAGCATATACCCTTATTACGCCTGTCACACATTATATCTTTTTATGCCATATTCTCTTATTTTATTTATTTATAGACAAAATAAAAGTTGTTTTATTCTAGATTTCATTATAATTTTTTTCACCTCTGCCTACTTTTCCCTTATGTCGCTCCTCTTGTCCCAGAAATTTGTTTATGCTTTTTATGTTGGAGTACACTTAGGTATTTCATTCTCGAAGGAAATATACTGTACCCTCTTTTGGTACACAGTCTAATGGATTGAAAAAGCATTATTCTGGTTGTGGGTGATGCATGGAAGAAATCTTGAAGACTAGTGTAAGAGGAGCAGCCAAGGGAGGAGCAAAGTAGAAGGTCTTGAGTACCAGAGACTAAGTGTGGAGAGGTATTAGGAGGTTAGGTCACAGATGTAGGGAGAGGACAGATTGTGGTCAGCCTTATGTCTTTTGAAATTTTGAACTGGATTTGTTGGCAATGGGAAGCCAGGGAAGAAGGAGTAGAGACTGAAGCAGAAAAATAGCAAGGGGGAGATAAATTAACCAGGCAGCAGAGTTGAAAGCAGATTAGAGGGGCGCAAAAGTGTTAGATGGGAGCAACAGAGAAGGATATTGCCTTAGGTCTACGGGAGAAATGACAAGGGCATGCATGGATTTCACCTGAGAAAAACAGGGGATGGTAAAAATATGAATATGTGGTTTGAACAAGAGAATATATAAATACCTATATGAATGGCCTAATAGAATTTTTATAGGCATGCAATAGTAGGTTCCCATGGGCAGAAAAAAACAATGTATGAACAAGTTGGTTTGAGTTTGCCAGCTTCAATGTTTATGTTCATGTTTATGTTTACTGTGCATGCCTTAAAACAGCAACAATAATAATGCTATTATAACGTCTCTGCCTGTTTGGGTCTCTGCGCCACCCTCCGCTTGCACGCTGTGGCGAAGAAGGCGTGTTCAGTTTGATTCCTTGCGTAGGTTTCTTGTTTCTCAGTCTGAACATGGTCCTAGTCAGTGTAATGGATTTCCGACCACACCCGTGTTCTAGCATTTCTCTCTGGACGGTATAGAGTTAATCTCTTCCTGGCCTGTGTGATTGACAGCCTGTGTACCTATCAGGTCTGGGGGCTGGGCCCAGACTTTCTTTATACAGGATGTCACTTTCTCAGCAAGTTGCCGGTTATTGCTCTGTCTTTGCCTGCTCTCCTTGTTATATCCCTTGCTATTTTGTTACCTGTTTCTCTGACCCTTTGGCTTGCCTTTTTGACTATTCTCTTGGATTTCGATTTTGTACTGCTTTGCTCGATTGTTACCGATCCCTTGGCTAGCTGACCTCCCTTTGTTGTTTTTGTCTTGTCCTGTTCTCTGTGTCACTTACCCAGTATAGGGCTCGTCTTCAGGTTGTTCTTTTAGCGTTTAGGGTAACTGAGGCAATAGGAAGGGACAGTGGCTGGGGTGAGATTAGGGCTCACTTGTCTCTGTCCTTCCTCCCAGACCGCTGCAGTAGTGTCAGGGTTGCTACGGTTGGCAAGACCCTTACAGCTATACTACACAGTGTATATGTGGACAGGAGTTTTGACAAAAAAACAACTACAGATCACATTATTTTTTTTTTTAATCCATAAGGAGTAGGTCCCCGTTTGCACGTAATACTTCTGAAATATAGTTACATAGTTACATAGTAGATGAGGTTGGATGAAGACATCAGTCCATCAAGTCCAACCTATAACCCTACAGTCCCCTACAGTGTTGATCCAGAGGAAGGCAAAAAAAACCATGAGGCTTATGCCAATTGCCCCATTTCATGGGAAAAAAATTCCTTCCCGACTCCAATCTGGCAATCAGTTAAAACCCTGGATCAATGTGCCCTTAAAATCTAAAACCCATAACCCATAATGTTGTTCTGTTCGAGAAAGGCATCCAGGCCCTCTTTGAACTTGTTCAATGAATCCACCATCACCACTTCCTGGGGCAGAGAGTTCCATAGCCTCGTTGTTCTTACTGTAATAAAAGCGTGTGTTTCTATAGGCCGAGAGCAAAAAAATGTATTAATAATTCTGCGCATAAGCCACTTATACTGATGGATGAATAAGCGCTTTCTGATTAGAAATGTATATTGCAGTTTTGGAGCTATAAGTAAGTGGACTGATGCTGTGCATGCACAGTACTGTTCACTCACATTGTAATTGCTATGCTCATTCAACTTGCAAGCATCAGACATCTTTACTATGCATGACACATGCAACTCATACATCTTTATGACGCTTTTTCTGCGTGAGGGCTGTACATGGATTAGACCAGCTTTTAGCCATGCACACTGATTTCTCTAGTACACCCCAGTATAGGGTCTATTTCACACATGTGAGTACAGTCACGGCCAAAAGTTTTGAGAATGATACAAATATTAATTTTTACAAAGTCTACTGCTTCAGTTTTTCTAATGGCAATTTGCATATACTCCAGAATGTTATAAAGAGTGATCAGCTTAACAGCAATTACTTGCAAAGTCAATATTTTCCTAGAAAATGAACTTTATCCCCCAAAACACATTTCAACATCATTGCAGCCCTGCCTTAAAAGGACCACCTAACATCGTTTCAGTGATTGCTCCATTAACACAGGTGTGGGTGTTGATGAGGACAGGGCTGGAGATCAATCTGTCATGATTAAGTAAGAATGACACCACTGGACACTTTAAAAGGAGGCTGGTGCTTGCCATCATTGTTTCTCTTCTATTAACCATGGTTATCTCTAAAGAAACACATGCAGTCATCATTGCACTGCACAAAAATGGCCTAACTGGGAAGAGTATTGCAGCTAGAAAGATTGCACCTCAGTCAACAATCTATCGCATCATCAAGAACTTCAAGGAGAGAGGTTCCATTGGTGCCAAAAAGGCTCCAGGGCGCCCAAGAAAGACCAGCAAGCGGCAGGACCGTCTCTTAAAAGTGTTTCAGCTACGGGATCGGGCTACCAGCAGTGCAGAGCTTGCTGAGGAATGGCAGCAGGCAGGTGTGAGTGCATCTGCACGCACTGTGAGGCGGAGACTCTTGGAGCAAGGCCTGGTCTCAAGGAGGGCAGCAAAGAAGCCACTTCTCTCCAGAAAAAACATCAGGGACAGACTGATATTCTGCAAAAGGTACAGGGAGTGGACTGCTGAGGACTGGGGTAAAGTCATTTTCTCTGATGAATCCCCTTTTCGATTGTTTGGAACATCTGGAAAACAGCTTATTCGGAGAAGAAGAGGTGAGCGCTACCACCAGTCTTGTCTCATGCCAACTGTAAAGCATCCTGAAACCATTCATGTGTGGGGTTGCTTCTCAGCCAAGGGAATCGGCTCTCTCACAGTCTTGCCTAAAAACACAGCCATGAATAAAGAATGGTACCAGAATGTCCTCCAAGAGCAACTTCTCCCAACCGTCCAAGAGCAGTTTGGCGCTCAACAATGCCTTTTCCAGCATGATGGAGCACCTTGCCATAAAGCAAAGGTGATAACTAGATGGCTCAGGGAACAAAACATAGAGATTTTGGGTCCATGGCCTGGAAACTCCCCAGATCTTAATTCCATTGAGAACTTGTGGTCAATCATCAAGAGACGGGTGGACAAACAAAAACCAACAAATTCAGACAAAATTAAAGCATTGATTCTGCAAGAATGGACTGCTATCAGTCAGGATTTGGTCCAGAAGTTGATTGAGAGCATGCCAGGGAGAATTGCAGAGGTCCTGAAGAAGAAGGGTCAACACTGCAAATATTGACTTGCTGCATTAACTCATTCTAACTGTCAATATAAGCTTCTGTTACTCATAATATGAATGCAATTATATTTCTGTATGTGATACAAACATCTGACAAACACACATAAAAACCAGAGGGCAGCAGATCATGTGAAAATATAATATTTGTGTCATTCTCAAAACTTTTGGCCATGACTGTAGTCTTATTCTTCTACATACAGTATCTACCATTTAAGGCACAATCTGTTTGCTTTTTTTTTATCCCGGAGGAAGCCTCAGTGAGGAGTGATACACATGAGGAGTATTATACACTGAATTAACATTTCTTTATCATTGATCCAGTGGTAACTTTCACTTATACTTGTTTATTTTGTTTCATTCTGTATGGGATGTGCCGATACTGTGCACAGTGTATTTTTCAAATACAATTATCTCTGTCTACTTTTATCCTTGTCATCTGGACTGCAGGTGAGGAGGCCCTACTTCAATTCCATAATGACTTCAATGACTTTCACCCTACCATCAACCTTAAACATAGCTATTCAGGGAGTGAAATTCACTTTCTGGACACCACAATATACATCAAAGACCACCGGCTACTCACATCAATATACCACAAACCCACAGACAGAACGGCCTACCTGAGAAACGACAGCTTCCACCCCAAGCACACAAGACAATCTATTATCTACAGCCAGGCTATACGATACAATCGTATTTGCTCCGACAAAGCAGACCTGGACAAGCACCTCCTGGATCTGAGGTTGAAATTTCTCCGATTGGGATACAAACCAAAAGTGACGGACAACCAATTAAACAAAGCGGCAGCCATTAACAGAGACAGTCTGCTCACATATAGAGAGACCCAGAAAGATGCCCGAGTGCCCCTAGTTGTCACCTACAACCCACAGCTGGAAATCCTACGAAGGATTGCCAAGGAGCTCCAACCGGTGCTACATAGGGACAACAGACTCAAGGACATATTTCCAGTCCCCCTTCTCCTTTCCTTTCGACAACCACCAAACCTGAGGCGTATTATTGAAAATGGCACCTCACCTTGCCTACAAAAAAGGTGCATGACCTGCAAGCACATCCACACCGCTGACAGTGTACCTGTCCCACAGTCACAACAGGTGCACAGAATTAGGAGGACATTCTCCTGCAGGTCTTCCAATGTGGTGTACCTCATAATGTGTGTGCAATGTCCCACCACAGGCCTCTATGTGGGGGAAACAGGGCAGAGACTTAGTCAGCCAATGAACTAACATAGATCCAATATTAATAACAGCAGAACAGATCTCATAGTGGCCGCACATTTCTCCGGAGAAAACTACTCTATTGAAGATTTGCGGGTTGTGGTTTTAATGGGACATTTTAAGACGCAGGTGGAAAGGAAAGAATGGGAGTACAAGTTTATGCAAAAATTTCAAACTCTGCAATTTGGACTTAATATTCATGCCAGCTTCATGTCACACTATGTATGAACTGTGAGGGTCACAAATCACCTCCTGATAGCTAACAGATCCCTCTGTCACGCACCACAACTTTCCAGATTGTTTTTTTGACCTGTTGTAAATAACTTCTCTACTTAGATTGCATTTTGTTTTTTTTGTTTTTTTAAGGACTCTAAAATACTTTGAAGATCATGTGTATAGAGTATAAATAATCTGTGAATTTTCAGTTCTTGTATAACACCATGTCTGAAGAAGAGAGCTAGACTCTTGAAAGCTAACTTATCAAATATACTCAGTTATCTTCTAAAAGGTATCGACTGATTTCTTCACTCTTCCACTATTTTTTTCTTTCTTATAGACTGTCATGAACTGTCCTAGCATGTGACATGGGTGCGGCTGTCAGGGGTCACACCAACAACCCTACTGACTTTGGGCTCAGTAGAAACCCCACTCACATATGCATGGGTCTCTCCAACAAACGCAAACACACTTTAACCCTTTAATCCCTTAATGACACAAGGTAGTTGGTACGTTACTGCTCAGTGACTTTTTTCATATTTTCCCCTCAGTCTTCCAAAATTCATAACTTTTTTATTTTTCTGTCCACATAACTATGTGAGGGCTTATTCTTTGTGACGATTTGTACTTTAATTTGCCACCATTTTGGGGTACATATGTTTTGATTAAATTTTATTTACGATTTTTCAGGGTGCATGTGAAATAGCACACAATTCTATCATAATTTTTTGCAATTTGTTTTTACGGCGTTCACTCTGCATTAAAAATGACATGGCAGCTTTGTCCAGAGGGTCATTACAATTACGGAGATACAATATTTATATTGGTTTTTATGAATAAAACGTTACTTTTTGAAAATAAACGATTTTCCTGGGGTTACAGTATTCTGATGCCTATAACTTTTTTACTATACTGTTGACGGAGCTATGTAACTTGCAGGGCAAGTTGTACTTTTTATTTGTACCAATGTTTGGTATGAATGACTTTTTTTATATTCTTTTTTACAATTTAAAATTAATGCTATTTTGGATAGTGGGGGCTTATATACACGTGGACAAAATTGTTGGTACCCCTCGTTTAATGAAAGAAAAACCCACAATGGTCACAGAAATAACTTGAATCTGACAAAAGTAATAATATATAAAAATTCTATGAAAATGAACAAATGAAAGTCAGACATTGCTTTTCAACCATGCTTCAACACAATTTTTAAAAAAAAGAAAACTCATGAAACAGGCCTGGACAGAAATGATGGTACCCTTAACTTAATATTTTGTTGCACAACCTTTTGAGGCAATCACTGCAATCAAACTATTCCTGTAACTGTCAATGAGACTTCTGCACCTCTCAACAGGTATTTTGGCCCACTCCTCATAAGTAAACTGCTCCAGTTATCTCGGGTTTGAAGGGTGCCTTTTCCAGACAGCATATTTCAGCTCCTTCCAAAGATGCTCAATAGGATTTAGGTCAGGGCTCATAGAAGGCCACTTCAGAATAGTCCAATGCTTTCCTCTTAGCCATTCTTGGGTATTTTTAGCTGTGTGTTTTGGGTCATTATTCTGTTGCAAGACCCATGACCTGTGACTGAGACTAAGTTTTCTGACACTGGGCAGCACATTTCTCTCTAGAATCCCTTAATAATCTTGAGATTTCATTGTATCTGCACAGATTCAAGATACCCTGTGCCAGATGCAGCAAAGCAGCCCTAGAACATAACAGAGCCTCCTCCATGTTTCACAGTAGGGACAATGTTCTTTTCAAAATATGCTTCATTTTTTCGTCTGTGAACATAGAGTTGATGTGCCTTGCCAAAAATTTCGATTTTTGTCTCATCTGTCCATAGGACATTCTCCCACAAGCTTTGTGGCTTGTCAACATGTAGTTTGGCAAATTACTTTTGTCAGATTCAAGTTATTTCTGTGACCATTGTGGGTTTTTATTTCATTAAACAAGGGGTACCAACAATTTTGCCCATGTGTGTATGCACGTGGGGATACGTAACACGTTTGTTTATTTATTTTTGTTTACATTACATATTTTTGAAACATAAAGGTGTTTTTTTTAAACTTTTTATTGTTTGCTTATTTCTTAGTGTGTATTTTAAACTATGTGTGTGTTTTTTGTTTTTATTACATGTCCCAGAAGGAGACTTGAAGCTGGGATCTCAGATCCCCAGTGCAGTGTCCTGCAATACATAGTATTGCAGAACATTACAAATTAGTCCCTATGGAAACTGTGCATAGGCAGTCAGGTGGCCTTGGCCCGGCCTCCTGGCTGCCATGGAAACCCCTCAGAACCCGTAATCTTCTGGGGAATTTGAGGGGTGACGGGGGGCCATCTTGTCCCTGGACCCCCTGAATGCCATCATGTAATAGTACGATGCAGAGTGGGAAGGAGTTAAAAAGGTAATTGGTTCGTAGAACACAGGCAAAGTGCCATTATATTTAATGATTTAATACCCAAGGGGCTCAGTGCTATATATCTCACAAAATTGAAGATATGACACTTTGATACAATCTAAAGTAGTCAGTGTACAGCTTGTATAACATTGTAAATTTGTTTTGCCCTGAAAATCACTCAACACACCTAAGTACACCCCTAAGTGAAAATGGCCAAATTGTGCCCAATTAGCCATTTTCCATCCCCAGTGTCATGTGACTCGTTAGTGTTGTAAGATTGCCAACACCCTGAAACTGAGATGCAGCATGGTGGCCAAGACCTTACCGCGGTTTAACAAGGCAGGTTCCACTCTGAACAGGCCACATCATGGTCGACCAAAGAAGCTGAGTACCTGTCCTCAGCGTGATATCCAGAGGTTGTCTTTGCAAAATAGATGTACAAGTGCTGCCAGCATTGCTGCAGATGTTAAAGGGATGGGGGTTCAGCCTGTCAGTACTCAGACCATACGCAACACACTGGATCAACTTGGTCTTCTAAAGATGTTGCACAAGAAAGCCCACAAACAGATTGCTGAAGTCAAGCAGACTAAGGAAATAGATTACAGGAACCATGTCCTGCGGTCTGATGAAACCAAGATAAAATGGTGTCAACCAGGTGAGGAGTACAAAGACAAGTGTGTCTTGCCTACGGTCAAGCATGGTGGTGGGAGTGTCATGGTTTGGGGCTGCATGAGTGCTGCCGGCTGTGGGGAGCTACAGTTCATTGAAGGAACCATGAATGCCAACATGTACTGTGAATAAAGTGAAGTGTAGATAACACACTATTAAGTAGTGAAGTTAGGGTTCCACTCCAGTAGTATAATCATGGAAAAGACTTCACACTTCAGAATGTATACAGTATGTCTTGCAATTCCAATGTTTTATTACACACGTAACAAGGTGTAGAGAAATGTTTTGACCGTATTATATGGCCTTCATCAGACTCTACGGTATAAAATATTACAATATACTGTAAGTAGAGTACAAAATTGCACACAAATGCATAAAAACACCCATCTCTATGTTACGTATAGGTGCTTAAATCCAAAACATAACTATACATATATACAACATTATTTAATGCCACATAAGCATTAGTACTAATAGAGTAGGGATAACGGGAATAGGTTACCAATCCAAAGGGGTATAGACACTTCAGTATAAAGTGAAAATAAAGTTGATAGTAGGACAAAGAGAAACAATTGTATTATCCTGGACGTAATAGAGTATTAGACTATGTTAAGGAAAAATGAGCATAGGAGGGTGCAAATGCAAATATGCAGTCTAGTATCCAGGATAAGAGGTGCAATATATAAATAAGATCCGGTGGGCCCCGACTATTAGTCCTCATTTTGCCAATGCATTTGCCCCTGACCAATGCATTTGCATTGGCAAAATGAGGACTATAACTCCCAACCGTTCCGGATTTGGCGGGACAGTCTGTGTCCTGTCTCGCGGTCCTGGTGGACAGGAGGTATGTCCCGAATTCAACTCATCTGTGTCCAGAGAGGATGCAGATGAGTTGAATACAGCAATGAAGCAATAGCGGATAGCCTCTGCTTCATCACTGTACTCCTGTATGCACCGGCCCTAGGAGCTGTAGGTGCGATGTGATGGCATCACTCACATCGCAGACACTGGTGTCAGGTGAGTATGATTTTTTTTTTTTTTTAATGTTTCACCTTCCTCAGTATCTTCTCTGAAAATCCTGGACAACCCCTTTAAAGAGGTTGTCCAGGCTAAACATAATTTTCTAATTAGGCCAGGGGAGGTGAAAAAAACAAACAAACAAAAAAACATACTCACCTGTCCCGATGCTCTGGTGTACTCCCAGGGTGGTCCAGTCTTGCAGCTTGACTGATTTCTTGCTGTGGAATTTGTCGCCGGCTGTGACGTTCCCTCAGCGGTCACGTGCAGCAGGTACTTCCACTGGAAGACAACAACAGAGCACCTGGAGACCGGACCGCGCAGGGAAGCACCGGAGCATCGGGGACAGGTGAGTGTGTTTTTTTATTCTTTTTTTTTTTTTTACACCAACCCCGGCCGATTATAAAAATAATATTTGAGTCCATTTTTGCCTGGACAACCCCTTTAAGGGGATATGCAGGAGTATTATTATTATTATTATTAGGGGGAAAACAAGGGGCATTATTAATTGATGGGCACTCTTAATTTAAAGGTTTGAACTTTTAATGCAGACAGCAGGGGAGGGTTATAATGCATCTTCCCCTCCTTACTGGCGCTGGGTTGGCTGTCACCTTGTATGTATACAGAGGAGCTGCAGCAGTGATGTCAACAAGACCATGGGCAGCCAAACACTGTATACTGCTGTACTGCTGAACACAGGGATTGACTGTAGTGGTCCTGTTAACCTGACGTCACTGCTGCAGCCGCTCCGTATACAGCGCAGTGAAGGTGACAGGCGGTCCAGCACAGGAACAGAGGGGAGGATACAGGTAACTGCATTTTTATTTTATAACTCTCCCCTGCTGCATACATTAAAATGTCTGATCCTGGACAACCTCTAAGACAGCATGCAGGCGGCATTATTAACTGAAGTGGCACACAGAGGCATTCATTTAAAGATACATACAGGGATATTATTCATTTATAGGGGATTTTTATATTATATATTTTATAACTGGGGATAGCAGCAGGATGGGGGCTTTGTGTAGGTGAGGACAATGTGGGTCAGGAGCCTGGAAAAGTGCCAAAGATGTCTGTGCTGCAAACTTTACAGAGACAAGTCACAGCTAAAAGAAGTGGCCATGGCGGTCCAGAGGGAAGAGACAGGAAATGTGAATGATTAGTCAGAGACATCACCTGTAAGTCACTACATGTAACTGCTCTGTATTCACCTAAATGGTCTGCAGAGCCCTGTGTAGAGCCGGTATATACTACTACTACTACTACTACTACTACTGTACTATACTACTACAGTATAGTGATAATATTGGTATAGCTTGGGTCGGAGGCCCACTTGGACATGTTTGCGCCCCCTGTGCCGAACCCCTAGCTACGCCTCTGGTTGGAACCAATCCAGTTGCAGTTTGTTCCTGCAAGCGTCACTAACGTACTGATGCTGTGCGCAGAGACGGGTTTCTGTATAGGAGCCCGGACCAGCAGTGTGAAAGGTAAGTACAACTTAACCACGCAAACAAAAAACAACATTTCCCCCTATTTTTCCCCAAAATCTTTCAATTTCACTGACCACTCTGATAACTACAACCCCCAGCAGCTCCTGATGCTCTGGGTCTGTTGAGAGTTGGGTCTGAGCATAGGCCATAAAAAAGATTAACCCTGGACAACCCCTTTAATATGCCCCACACAGTTTAATGTCCCCTGCACAGGATGTCAGCCCCCATCACTGCCCCACACAATATAATGGCCCCATCACTGTTCCCCATACAGTATGGGGGACCAGTGAAGAGGCCACTGTATGAGGGGACCAGTGAAGTAGCCATAGAAAAATTTGGCCCAGACAACCCCTTAAAAAAGGTTGTCCATAAATTGGAGCAACCACTTTGGCGGTCGCCAGGGAGGTGTAAAAATAAAAAAATTAAAAGAAAAAGCATAGTCACCTGTCCCCAGCACCCCACTGTCCCCTGCCTGTGTCTATTTGGTCTCATGGTGGCGCCTCATTTCTGGAAATCCTGTACCTAATTGGTCTTAGTGGTCACATGAGGTGCAGGACTCCCAGCAAGGAGCACCAGACTTAAAGAACACTGGCAGCGGACAACGAGCGAAGGGGACAAGTGAGTATGCCTTTTTATTTATTTATTTTACACCTCCTGCACAGCACATGGGTTGCTCCAATTCCTGGAAATCTCTTTAAAGGATTTATCCATCTTTCTAATATTGATGGCCTGTCCTCTGCAGGACCTCTGCAGATCAGCTTTTCTAATACGGCTACAGGTAATGGTAACAATTCTAGGTGCCACGCTGTTCACTTGCTATACAAGGTGTAGCAGTGAGTTTAAGTAGTGCAGTGGTGCACATGGTATGGCAGGTGAGCAGCATGGCTCCCAACATGTTATTACCTTTAGCCGCCCTGTCTCTGTACCGCTGATCTGTATGGGTCCTGATGGTGGGCCCCTAGAAACAATTCCACTGGTGGGCCCTAGACATCCCAGTCCGACACTGATTGAGTACATACCAAGTAGAGAAAATTACATAGAAATATTCACACTATCAGGTAGTTGAAAGAGACTGCAAAATTTAGAAGGCTACATGAGTATAAGGACAGAGAACAGAAAGTTAAACATGCTGATCCCAGACTGAATACACTATGGTGTCTGCAATAGTGTCCTGTACACACTCACCAGATAAGAATGGTCAGTCAAGGGTTAATAGCCCAAATGGGGGGTATGCCGTACTGCCATAAGCTCTTTGTTGCAGAGTAAGGGCGCATACAGGAAAGTGGTGGTCTCAGGAGTAGATCGGCGCCTGTCTGCAAGTGCTTATTTAAACTTTAATAGGGTTATCCATTTTTGCCTGGACAACCCCTTTAATATAAAAGGAGAAAAAAAAAAACAGATTAAACCTGACAACTTAGAGTCCTTTTATTTCCATGGAGCTTGGAGGATCTCTCAGATGGACTGGGCACACCAAGCTTGTTTGCAGGCTTCCAAGATGTGACAAAGTTCCAAGGTATTCCCAATCCTTTGTAATGCAAAGCTCTTGGATTGTTCTTTGCCACGCCTCCTGCCAGGTTGCCCCCCTACTTCTGCTTTCCACATCTTGGAAAGCTGGGAAACGACTGGTTTCATCCACACCTTGAAAAGATGAATACCCTAGAGATGGCTGTCATAACTCCCCCTCTCTTATGCCTGACTGCTTCTGATGGGGGGCCAATAAGTTGTAAAGCAATAAACCTGCCTTGGCAGTATATATGTTCTGTGATGGCAGGAAGAATCAGTTCCACCTCTGACCCCCCCCCCCCATTGACATTACTTGTATACACGCTGATACTGATGACACATGCATAAACACTACCTATATTCACTAATGATACATACATGAACAATATAATTCAGTAATGATACTTACACAAGTTGGCTTCTTTCATCACATTCAACATCTGGTCTTTATACATCACATCACACATTAGATTAGAAAAAGTATGAGGAGATTTATTTATGTTGGGAAATATTTTTATATAAAAAATTTATATTATATTTAAAATATTCTTTTCTTGCGTAGAATAAAATCTCTTTCCTTTTTGGCTTGAAATATAATTGTTGCATAAAATAGAAAAATGTTTGGAAAACCGGTACGCCAAGAAGGGATTCAAAATTCGAATAAAATAAAACTTAGCTTTTAATTAATTCATAAAAGTCATGTTTGCAAAATCAAATACATGAAAAACTTGGGTTAAACATGATGTTCCAAACATGCTGGTTTTCCAAATATTTTTCTATTTTTTGCTATGCGTCTCCAGCCAAGGAGAATGATCTCCGTGCATCCGAAATCTACAAATATGTGAGTTTGGGATGTGCGTTTTTCATTTTTTTGTTCTATATAATTGTTGTATATACTTCTATTTTGATACGTACCCTCTGTTCACGCTCCCACATTATTTCACAGGATATGATGCCGTATCAGACTTTATATGTCCAGGCACCATCTGCACGTTAAAGGACACAACTGGTGACGGCTCATACAGCCTTATATATGTGTAATGACAATAACCTCTATTACAGAATTGTCTGACCATTGTATAAGCAATGCTATCTCTGATGCCGCCCCTGCTACCTCTTATGTCACCCCCTCTACCTCATAGATTGTAAGCTCTTGCGAGCAGGGCCCTCAGTTCCAGTGTGTGACTTGACTATTTCTTTGTAATGTACCTTTTTGTCTGTACTTGAACCCTACAAATTGTACAGTGCTGTGGAATATGTTGGTGCTATATAAAAAAAATGTATTATTATTATTATTATTATTGATATATTTATATATGTCGATACATTTTTGATATTGTTATTTCTATATTTCACCTTGGACACAGAATTTTCATATTTCTTAGGCAGGGTTCACACTACCGTTGGAGTCTGTTATGAAGGTGTCTGTTAAAAAAAAAAAACGGACACCTATCATAACAGACAATAACTGATGTTAATGTGTCCGGTTTTTTAACTGATACAATTAATGGTTCAGTTAAAAAAACGGACACATTAGCATCAGTTAGTGTCCGTTTTTTAACACTTTTTGTTGTTGTTTTTTTGTTTGTTTCTGCTTTCTGAGCATGTGCAGGAAAAAAATGGACATAAAATAACGGACAGTAACTGATGTCTATCAGTTACTGTACGTTATAAGTCCGTTACCAATAGACTTCAATGTTAAAAAAATAACGGACACTTGCTGTCTGTCATGAATCTGTTTTTTTCAAACGGACAAAAAGTCCTGCATGTAGGATCTTTTGTCTGCGAAAAAAAAAACGGACTTCTGACGGATTTGGTGTAAACGGACACAAACGGACACAATATAAAAACCCATTGAAATGAATGGAAATTTTAACGGACTTCTGACGGTTCAACTAGTGCCGATGCTAAAATCTTGTAATGGACAATAGCAACGGACACTACTGATGGTCGCCAACGGTAGTGTGAACGCCCACTTACCTACAAGATATTGTCATTAATTTAATAAATGTTGCCTGTATCTTTTGACTGTTTTTAAGTGTTTATATTTTTATATGTTACAATAGGTAATATAATTTATTTGATACATTCTTTACATTGGTTGTACATCTTGGTTCTAAGCGATTTATTTGCATTTTACTTGTCTGTATATTTTTGCTATACACGTGATGCACCTCATTATTTATTCAGAGTGGTGCTTGTATATTTTTCTTCTTTTATGTACTTGAACCCTTTTCCATATGTACAGTGTCGTGGAATGAATAATATTAACTAATGCACTCATTGACAAATATAACGCACCAGCGTCAGACTGGCCTTCTGGGGAACCAGTGAATCCCCCGGTTGGGCCCCGAGCCCCAACTATATTTAGTCCTGATTTTGCCAATGCAAAGGTCAGGGGTCCAATCGGGACCGTCAGGGGCCTGACCAGGCCTCTGACCATCCCGATCGGGCCCCTGACCAATGGACAGTGGCGTAAGGATCGTGGTCGCAGGGGGTGCGAAGTGGCCGGGGCCCCGAACTACCATGATAGTGGTCGGGGAAAGCCTGGTTCCCTAACCGCTACACCTATTGTTAATGGAAAGAGTATGCCAGCCCAGGGAAAGTGACAAATAATAAAAAAAAATACTCACCTGTCCTGGGCTCAGCATCATCTCCGGCACTTTACCAGCCTCACTGCAGGGGCCTGTGGTTAGGCCCCAGCGGTGACATGGGCGCGCCGGCGTAATGACGTCATTACGCCCAACGTGACCGCAGAGGTCCAATCAAAGACCCCAGCAGTGACGTCTGGGGTACGAAACGTGGGGACCAAGGAAAATGGGAGACAGCAGGACAGAGCAAGGATGCCCTGGATAGGTAAGACAAGGTGAGTATAAGTGTTTGTTATTTTTAATCACTTCTCCTGGGCCTCTACTTATTATATTCTGGGGTCTGAGTATAATAATAGCACCGGCTCTGGGGGGGGTGGGGGGGAGGGACTGTGGGCATATAATACTGTGTGGGCCACTGTGGGCATATAATACTGTGTGGGGGCCACTATTGGCATATAATACTGTGCGGGGGCCAATGTTGGCATATAATACTGTGTGGGGGCCACTGCGGAGCATATAATGCTGTGCGGGGGCCACTGTGGAGCATATAATGCTGTGTGGGGGCCACTGCAGAGCATATAATGCTGTGTGGGGGCCACTGCGGAGCATATAATGCTGTGTGGGGGCCACTACGGAGCATATAATGCTGTGTGGGAGCCACTGCAGAGCATATAATGCTGTGTGGGGGCCACTGCGGAGCATATAATGCTGTGTGGGAGCCACTGCGGAGCATATAATGCTGTGTGGGAGCCACTGCGGAGCATATAATGCTGTGTGGGGGCTACTACGGAGCATATTATACCGTCCCAGTATTGTTTACATGTCGGTGCTGCGCTGCTCACTCACCGTATTCTTGATAACTGCAGTTGTGGGTACTACAGCTGTATCCCTTTCAAGTATCTGAGATATCGCTGCAGCACCCGTAACCGTCACTATCAAGAATTCTCTCTAGGGAGGGGGTAGGGGGCCCCCGGACAAAAGTTTGCATCGGGGCCCACAAGACCTTAGATACGCCTCTGCCAATGCATTTGCATTGACAAAATGATAACTAATGGAGGCCAATAGCCTGGGGGACATTAAAGGGGTTGTGCAGGATAACATTTTTTTTTTTTTTATTAATTAAACAGGTGAAAAAAACAAAAAACAAAAAAACCTTTCTCTCCTGTCCCCAGTGTCTCCCAGCATGGTTTAGCCTGCAGCTCTGTTTTCTTCCAGAACAAGTACCCCCTGCACGTGACTACCTGTGACGTCATGTGACCCCTGAGGCCAATCAGCGGCCTAAAGGAAGGGACCTGGGACGTCACAGCCAGTGAGGACTTCTGGAAAAAGAAGACAGCGGAGCTGCAGGCCCGGACATTCTGGTACCATTCTTTATTCATGGCTGTGTTTTTAGGCAAGACTGTGAGAGAGCCGATTCCCTTGGCTGAGAAGCAACCCCACACATGAATGGTTTCAGGATGCTTTACAGTTGGCATGAGACAAGACTGGTGGTAGCGCTCACCTCTTCTTCTCCGAATAAGCTGTTTTCCAGATGTTCCAAACAATCGAAAAGGGGATTCATCAGAGAAAATGACTTTACCCCAGTCCTCAGCAGTCCACTCCCTGTACCTTTTGCAGAATATCAGTCTGTCCCTGATGTTTTTTCTGGAGAGAAGTGGCTTCTTTGCTGCCCTCCTTGAGACCAGGCCTTGCTCCAAGAGTCTCCGCCTCACAGTGCATGCAGATGCACTCACACCTGCCTGCTGCCATTCCTCAGCAAGCTCTGCACTGCTGGTAGCCCGATCCCGCAGCTGAAACACTTTTAAGAGACGGTCCTGCCGCTTGCTGGTCTTTCTTGGGCGCCCTGGAGCCTTTTTGGCACCAATGGAACCTCTCTCCTTGAAGTTCTTGATGATGCGATAGATTGTTGACTGAGGTGCAATCTTTCTAGCTGCAATACTCTTCCCAGTTAGGCCATTTTTGTGCAGTGCAATGATGACTGCACGTGTTTCTTTAGAGATAACCATGGTTAACAGAAGAGAAACAATGATGGCAAGCACCAGCCTCCTTTTAAAGTGTCCAGTGGTGTCATTCTTACTTAATCATGACAGATTGATCTCCAGCCCTGTCCTCATCAACACCCACACCTGTGTTAATGGAGCAATCACTGAAACGATGTTAGGTGGTCCTTTTAAGGCAGGGCTGCAATGATGTTGAAATGTGTTTTGGGGGATAAAGTTCATTTTCTAGGCAAATATTGACTTTGAAAGTAACTGCTGTTAAGCTGATCACTCTTTATAACATTCTCGAGTATATGCAAATTGCCATTAGAAAAACTGAAGCAGTAGACTTTGTAAAAATTAATATTTGTATCATTCTCAAAACTTTTGGCCATGACTGTATACTGGACAACCTCTTTAAAGTGTGGTGCATTAGGGGGGTATATTTAAGGGGTTTTCCAGGCATAATTTGTTATGGTTTATCCTCAGGATAGGCCATAGATACCTGATCTGTTGGGGGCCGACCCCGGACCGATCAGCTGTACAGAGCCACTTCTGGCACCTGTCCTGTACACAATATGGGGCCAGAAGCAGAAAGCTCTGTCCACTGTATATTAGCCGGGCACCTTCACTGCATCTCAGCATTTATTGAAGTCAGTGGGAGCTGAGCTGCAGTGACGGCACTGGGCAACTATACAGCGGATGGAGCTTTCTGCTTCCGGTGTTGTGTACAGAACGGGCGCCGGAAGTGACGGTGTACAGCTGATGGTGCCGTGTCAGCCCCCTACCGATCAGGTATTTATGGCCTATCCTGAGCATAGGCTATAAAAAAGATTAACCCTGGACAATCCCTTTAATATGCATCACACAGTTTAATGTCCCACCCTCCACAGAATGTTAGCCCCCATCACTTCACCCACACAATATAATGGCCCCATCACTGTTCCCCATACGATCAATGAAGAGTCCACTATATGGGGGGACCAGTGAAGTGGCCATAAAAAAATTTGGCCCAGACAACCTCTTAAAAGAGGTTGTCTATTAACTGGAGCAACCACTGTGGCGGCTGCCAGGGAGGTGTAAAAATAAAAAAATTTCAAAAAAGTATACTCACCTGTCCCCAGCACCCCGTTGTCCCCTGCCTGTGTCTGTTCGGTCTCATGGTGGCACCTCATTTCTGGAAATCCCGTACCTAATTGGTCTTAGCGGTCCCATGAGGTGCAGGACTCCCAGCAGGAAGGTGTCGGCACGAGACTGAATGGACACTGGCAGCAGACGACGGAGTGCTGGAGACAGGTGAGTATGCTTTTTTATTTATTTTTTATTTTACACCTCTCACCCGGGACTTGGGTTGCGCCAATTCCTGGACATCCTCTTCAAAGTATTTATCCATCTTTCTAATATTGATGGCCTGTGCTTAGGATAGGCCAGCAATATTACATCTGCGATGTAATGATGATCTACAGGTAATGGTAACAATTCTAGGAGCTGTTCACTTGCCATACAGGGCGTAACAGTAGGTTTAGGTAGTGCAGTGGTGCTCATGGTATGGCGGGTGAGCAGCCATACCGACATGTTATTTCCTTTAGCCGCCCTGTCTCGGTACCGCTGAACTGCAGGGGTCCTGATGGTGGGCCCCTAGAAGCAATTTCACTGGTGGGCCCTAGACATCCCAGTCCAACACTGTAACGCACCAAGATGGAGTTGCTGGAATGGAATGAAACTTTATATGTGTGAATGTAATAATGATATATGCAAGTGATTACAATACTAAAGTGAAAGGATAAGCTTACTGGGGATAACTGTACAATTGAGAGGGGGCTCTAGTACTCTTTTGGGCTGCCTCTAGCTTGGATACAAGATGAGATATGGTTGGGCATGAGGGCACACAGGTATCCTGCAACACATTTGTTGCATCTGGCTCTGTAGATCCTGCACTTTTAGATTGTCAATTTATGGTTCCATAACTGGCAGGACACGTAATGTGTGCTGTGGCACTAAGTTTCCTTCTGCCATGTGTCTGGAAATGGTCTGGGCAGAAACAGGGGTGTGTAATAAAGGTGCCACCTATGTCTGGGTGGTGGACAAAGAAACTGTGGGAGCTGCTCATGCCTGTTGGCAGAACAAATAATCTTCTCTACTGTTGGTCTGTCTAAGCCATCCAGCCTGTTCGCCTTGTGTGTGCGTGCACTAACGAAACCCCTGCTCCTAACACCTCCTAACAGCTAGATCAGAACAGCCTAGGTGGCAGGTAGTTTGTTAAAATTACCATCCTGCATCTCTCAGTCCAATGAAGTGCCCTTCCCAACTTCTGTTAACTAGTGAAAATGTCTCAAGTTTGTCGTAGAAGCATGTATAGCAGTCAACAATCTCTCACCAAGAGGTACACTACCCAAAAGTGATCTTTGAGACTCTTTTTATAGGGCAGCATGGGAAGCATTTTTTTGCCCTTGTGTGGCAAGACCCAGTTTCTAATCAGACCAGACCTGTAATCATTTAAATATCTGCCTGAGACCTAACTGCATGCCGCAATCTGACATTTCCATCTGGGTGCATTTTTTTTTCCAGAACGTTCCAAATGACTTGATTATATCACATTTCAATAAAATAGATGTTACTATAGCGACCAGAATCTAGCACACAATGATAATGTGGCACTGCTACTTTTATACAAGCTGAATGATAATAATGGTCTACAGCTAGAAATTGAAAACAAGCAGGTTATCTTGAAAACCTAACCACTAGCATTTACTTAGTGGACCATATTGTGATAAGGCAATGATAGCATCAAAGCATCCAAACTGTTTGTGTGCTCTACAGAGCACTACAGTATTCTGGCTCTAGCTGACCATCTATGAGGCCATCTATGTATACCCAGCTCAATCTTCCCCTTGTAAACTATCTTATTTGGTTATAGGTTGATAACCTCATATTTTTATGGCAGGAGGTCCTTTGTAGTCAACCTGTCTCAGGCTACATAGGTGTACAACTCATAGCAACATTCCAACTAAACCATACTTTCCAGCTCTTCTGGAATACTCAGGAGGCTCCCAAAAAGTGGGTTGAACTCCTGGAAAATAAATATTCCAATATTGTGCGCCTGGTGAAATACTCCCACATCCGCCAGGCTGCCATTTAACATGTGACATGGGCACTTTAAAAGGGGTGTGGCCTGGTCATGCCAATGGAGGCGTGGCCTCAAGCACATGTATCATTCTTCTGAAACTTTGCAAATATGAACTAAACTCATGAGTGGCAGAGAGAATTTGTAGTACTAAAACAGTTTTTTTTTCTATATTTGAAAAAGTAAATCTACCCCTGAAGACAATTCCTCTTCTAGTCCCTACTCCTAAAGGGAAGTTGTAATTTATGCTAGAAAAAAATGAAATAGTTGTCAGACAATGTTATTACTCTATTTATTTCCAGTACATGTAATTTGGAGTCTCAGTGGTTGCCATGGGCAAACAGAATTGCCACAAATATGGCTAGCACCTAAAAGTGATCAGTGAAGTGCTCTAGTTAAGTAGAAATACTACTATATATGACAGTGCATATTTTACAGGAATAATATACACTTCTGTAACCCTTCTTCTAAGACATTGCACACATTGCAGACATAAAAGAGAATAGCGGTAGCACAGCTCCAGAGCTGTCAGCTGGTTAAGTGCTATAATTGAGCAGAAAAACTAGTAAATTCTCCTTTTGCAATAGAATTGTACATAATGGTGGTTTACAAAACAACTGTAATTAGTCTTCTTTGGCAGCCCAAATTCGCCAGCCATGTCATCCTGTACGCAGATAAAATGTCATCTTAATCTTATTGTTACAGAAACTATCAACAAAACATTACTAAAATACAATAATCCGTGACGCGTCTCTGCTTCCAAAACTATTATTGTGACCAAGTCATATAATAATGCAAAGCAAACATAAAATAATTTAAGGAAATATTCTTCACGCTTCAAACAATAAACAACAAAAGACAAAACACAAAGATGAAAATGCTATAGAACAGTGGCCCTTAAGGCTTGGTACATGCACCACAAGGGATAAGTGCTGTAGGTTGGGTGGTATGCACTGAACTGAAGGAAAATATTGGATACTATGAGAACCCTTCTTCTGCTTACCCTATCAACTACCTCTAAAGTGCCTGCAAACCTCTGGCCATCAATATTGTCACATTCACTTCCACCTCTTTCTCGTCTGCTGATACAGCCATCAGGCCATCAGATCTGTGGGGGTATTTTGCAGTTTGGTTGGAGGTGCCATGGGAGACTATCAAGACTATCAAGGGCAAGGAGGAGGGAGGGGTCTTAAGCATCCATGTTATACTTACTGAAGATGTGGGGGAACATAGGCAGTGACATTAAATTTATTAAAGGTGTGGCGTTGTCATAAGAGACATAACCTTTATTAAATACTGTATGTGGGGGGCAATGAGGTAGGTCACATGAGCTGTTCCATAACCCTTATTGAAGATGCAAGAGGAGGGGGTGATTAATCTGTATTGAAGATAGGGGAGAGTGGGGTTTGGGGGCTGTTTACCTGGTGAGGGCTTGTCAGCCCCTCAGCATACAAGCCCTTCTGTAACCTGGTGTGCAAGCCCTACTTCCTCCCATTTTTATTGAAGATTATGACACAGTTCACAATCACGCTATGAACCCCCACTCTTGCATCTTCAATAATAGTTGTTGTAGTAAAGTGCATTTATTCATGGAGTTTGGATGTGTAAATGGTTTGGGGGAGGTCATCTGGTTTGTAATTTTTAGGAAGTCTGTCTTTATATTCATAGAGGACTTGTATATAAGGGGGACTGGCATAGGTCTGTATACAGGGTGATTAGTAAGGGGTAAACAAGGGTTCTGGGTTGGGGGCTGTATAATTAGGAGATCTGGTGTGTAATCTGTATCTATTTGGGGGTCTGCCGAACTGGATCATATGTACTATAATATTCAAATAGCAGTGGTTGGGACAAGTCCTATATGGGTAGGGCATAAGGAAAAAAAATTGTATGGTAAGCTGTACACACCATTTCTTTTATCTTTTTTCTATGTGGAAGCCAAAAGCAGTGTTGGATCCGTATTACAACAGGTGCTAATGAAAGCATGAAAGAGCATATTAAATGATCACTAACTTTTCAGACAACTTAGTCTCATTTCATAGATCATGTGATTCTGAACCAAAATGTAATGGACTTTATTAAAAATGTTGCTGCTTTTTGCCTGAAAAACCTCTCTAAACTTCCTGTCACTAGATGTCTCTCTTCTGGCTAATTTGCTGTTCACTCTTTAGCTACCAACTAAGTCCGCCCATAAATACATTCCATTCTGTCTTGCTTAATTCAGTGAGTGTAGGAGGGCATCCTTTTCTGTCTTCGCACAGTGAATAGAGATGGAGGGGGTGATTCTCCTCACAGCCTGCACAGACATGTCTGCAAACTGTTCCTTTGTGCAAAAGACTGAGGATGCTGCAAATCTCATAATTTACAATAAAAGAAAAGTCTTCTATGTACTTGCATCTACTTCTGACTGCTTGTGAGGTTACAGATGGGATATTATTCACAGACAGCAAGCAACTTTCCTTACTGTGCTCATAGTATGTTTTTTTTCCTTGTACTTTATCTGCTTAGTTGCATGTATTTGCCCTGTACTTACAGTCCAGTGTTGCCGAATCTCCTATAATATGGTCACTTGGGCTTTTCTCAGCTATTTGTTTGCAGTTGTATAGTTACTCCTGGCGGAATGGCAGAACAGTATCAGTAATGGATAGGGGAGGGGGGCAGAATGCTCCTTATTGTACATACAGTGGGGAAAAAAAGTATTTAGTAAGCCACCAATTGTGCAAGTTCTCCCACTTAAAAAGATGAGAGAGGCCTGTAATTGACATCATAGGTAGACCTCAAATATGAGAGACAAAATGAGAAAACATATCTAGAAAATCACATTGTCTGATTGTCTGATAATTTATTTTCAAATTATGGTGGAAAAAAAGTAATAAGAATTGGGAAATATAAAGGAAGTATTAAGACAATTCCCTTCTGTTGAATATACTCCTGACTTTGGCTCAAAATAAAGGCAACAAAATCTGCTACAAAAAAAGTTGCATTTCCACAATATGGAGCCTTAGCCAAAAGAGTTTTTCCCTGTAAAATAATCATATTTAAATTTGTAGACAATTAAGAGTTAAACACTTTGTAAATATAAATATTTAAAAAATTTGCAGTGTTTTAACCTCTTAGCTGCAGTGATGTTTCATATTATACTCAGATCCCAGACTAACATAATGGGAGACCCAGGGGAGGTGTGGTAAAAAAATAAACATTGGTACTTACCTTCCCTCTCCTCTTCCGGTCTCCCTCACAGCCTCCAGCGCTCCATCACGGTTTTCTTTCCACCTCTTCAGTGATGTTACTGTTCCCTGGGGATGCGCCAACATCATGACGCTTGTGGATGGAGCAGGAAGAGGTCTGAAGAGACCTCAGAATAGAATAATGATTTGTGGATGGCAAACCTCAAAAATATCAGGTTCAGTTGATTTTTTTGAAAATTCATAAAAAACTTGGCTCATTGCAAACAGGACCAGTGTTGGACTGGGATGTCTCGGGGCCATCTCTTCAGACCCTAGATTATAATAATTGGAGGCTCAGGGGAAGTGAGGGAAAATAACAAACAGTAATACTTACCTTGCATTACCTCTCCTGGGCATCCACGTGTTGCTCCTGGTCCCTCCGGCTTCTTCTTCAGCTCTGCGGCTGACGTCACGCACTATGGACATCACCACTGAGGCCCAATCACGTGGATCACGCTGACGTTATGACTGTTATTGGGCCTTAGCAGTGACGTCCGGAATGGGCCCTGTGGAATCTGTTAATGATGTGGCCAGGTCTAAAGGCACGTGGCCCACCGGGGGATTCATTGGGGCTCTGGTGGGCCAGTCCAAGTTTGAACAGGATCACCACTTTAACCACTTCCGTACCGCCCATAGACTATATATGTTCGGAAGGTGGTTGTCTATTTCTGCAAGGACGAACCAGTACGTCCAAGCAGAATTCAGCAGCTGCATGATTTTGTACGGGGAGCTGGCAGTAACTTCAGCCGGAGCTCCCAGAGAGAAGGCAGGGAAGGTTTATTACCTTCCCTGCCATCCCGATCGCTGTGTATACAGCGCTGAATGAGGGCTGTATACACCGCTATGGGCGCCGCCATCTTGCGGCTGCCCTCTGACCCGGCAGTCACGTGATCCGCCGGGATCAGCATCTGTAAGAGCTGCTGGGTCCAGTTCAGCTCTATTGTAATGTGAAAGTAACGTGCAGGAGGCTGCATTCCTCCTGCAACTGGGGCTAAATGTACCAGCCCCAGTTAGAGGGGAAATCAGCCTCCCCAACAAAAAAAAAAAGTCATCAGATGTCCCCAAAGGTCTGTTATGACCTTATGGGGACACAATGTAAAACAAAAAAATTAAAAAAAATGAAAAGAAAAGTAAAGTAAAAAAATCAAGTAAATAAAATAAATAAATAAATAAATAAAAATGCCAATAAAATGCCGTTATTAAAGGTTATAGTCCCACCTCCGACGACACCATGCAAAATAAAAAATTACCGTAATGGAGAGTAAAAACTATTTTAAAACGTTTTTTAGTAGCACTTTGTGTTATTAAATAAAAAAAAAAATTAAAAGTGAAAAGCAGACACGTTTTCCCTCCTATTTTGTTTAGATTTTCCCGGATAAAAAAAAAAAAAATTAAAAACACGAATCCTAGGTTTCCTCCGGGTGTCTCTGATAGGGTATTTCGCAACTGGCGTCGCCATGGGTTCTATCGAGCAAGCCATTTCCGAGACGACTCCGGGTGGCGCACGACACTAAGCACTCAGCCCACGACTGACTTGCCCCCTCTCGATGTTTGGCACAATATGTAACTTCATCATCTTATGCACTCACTCCCGGCTCCGATAGAATATAGGACGGAACCTGCATTCCTGGAATGCATTTGTGTGGGGACGGCCTTTTCCACCATTCTCTCTCAGCTATCTATAGACTTCTGATTGACCCTATTGAAGGGATTGTTCCCCCCTTTATGTTGAAGTGGGAGGCGGACCTATCCCTTTCCCTCTCCCATGAGCAGAGGAGACGTATTTTCCGCCTCTCGCACGAGGCCTCCGTCAGCTCCCGCTACCAGGAGGCTAGTTTCAAGATCCTGTCCCGTTAGTATAGGGTCCCCACAAGGTTGGATATGTTTTTCCTGACATGCTGGAGGTGTGGGCAAGAGGAAGGTGATATGCTTCATGTCTTCTGGTCCTGTTCTGCCCTGTCCCCGTTTTGGGATGGCGTTAAACGGATCATTTTTCAACTTACTGAGACATCTCATCATTTGGGCCCAGCTCTATTTCTTCTCCACCATTGCGAGTCTTTGGTGCGAACTTACAATTGCTCACTTCTCTGCTTTTTGGTTCTCGCTGCCCGTGCCTGCATTCCGCAGTACTGGAGGCGAGTAGAACCTCCTCCTCTCTCCCTCTGGATTCTAAAGGTCAATGAGATTATGCGCATGGAAAACCTCACTTCCTTCCGGCATGACATGGTTGACGTCTTTAACAAAACTTGGTACTACTGTTTGGAATTCCAACGCTCTGGAGAGTATAAGGAGCTTCTCGGCTCTGGCCCTTCCTCTTAGTCCTGGGTGAGGTACTTTGTACATGGTTTCTGCTATTGGCCTCGGTACTGTAACAGCATATATGTTAATATCTGCCCCTATGTTGGGGATTGTGGGTCCGGCTGCTGAGGACCTGACATGGATGGTTCTCTGAACCCTCTTTGGGACTCTTATCTGGTATGTCTTTCTGTTCTCCTCCCTATTCAAACCCCCTTAGCTACCCTTCCCCTCCTCTCGGTTTTTGTTTGTGTGTTTTTTGTTTTTTTTTCCTTCTTCTTCTCTTCCTTCCTCTCTTCTCTGCTTTTGTCGCCTTTTCTGCTCCCTTCTTTCTCTTCCTACTTCCTCAACTCATTCTCCCTTTTCTTCTCCTTCTTCCATACTCCTGTTGCCCTGCTGGCTGGGTCCGTCTGTGGGGTTCCCCGGGTGGTCCCGGTCCGCATTGTTTATTTTTTGTATGTTTGTGTTTTTGTGTATTGGTTTATTTTGAACCTTGTTGTATTCTTATAAAAATGCAACAAATATTTGAATTATAAAAAAAAAAATTCAGCTGTGTATCCACCTGACTTCTGAACAACACAACTGATGGTCCCAACCCCATTTATAAGGCAAAAAATCCCACTTATTAAACCTGACAGGGCACACCTGTGAAGTGAAAACCATTTCAGGTGACTACCTCTTGAAGCTCATCAAGAGAATGCCAAGAGTGTGCAAAGCAGTAATCAAAGCAAAAGGTGGCTACTTTGAAGAACCTAGAATATAAGACATATTTTCAGTTGTTTCACACTTTTTTGTTAAGTATATAATTCCACATGTGTCAATTCATAATTTTGATGCCTTCAGTGTTAATCTACAATTTTTATAGTCATGAGAATACAGAAAACTCTTGGAATGAGAAGGTGTGTCCAAACTTTTGGTCTGTACTGTATATGGAATTGTTGATTAGTAGGGTAATAAAAATTTCCCGGGACCCCTGGATCAACTGTTTGAAAGGGTAGCTGTACTTCCTGACTCGCACCTCCACTTCATGGAGTTTGACATTGATGGCCTGTTTTCAGCTCAGGTGCAAGTTAATAGGCTAAACTGTGTAGGTAGTGAAGAGGACGCAGTTCTCACCTGAACGCTGTGGCCTCTTTAAACATTTGACTGGTGGGGATCCCAGGTGTTGGACCCCCTGATCTTCACACGATGACATACCCTAAGGATGGTTCATCAGTTGTCAACCCTGGAAAAATTGACCACATGATTTTGCCAGGAAACAGCAGTTTCACCCAGAAAACAGCACCACCATCCATATGGATTTGTGGATGGAACAGCTGTTTCCCAGAAAAATTATGCATTATCAATCAATGGATGCATGTCACTGGGATTTTCAGACACATGATGTACTGCCTGGTCCTACCCTTACCATGTGCATGTGGAATAGGAAAGACTAAATTTAGAGCAGAGACTTTACTTCTCTTATGGTAGCATGGTGGCTCAGTGTCTAGCACTGGGGTCCAGGGTTTGAATCTGACCAAAGGCAACATTTGCATGGAGTTTGTATTTTTACATGGGTTTCCTCTGGGAACTCTGGATTCCTCTCACATGCCAAAAATATACTTATAAATTGGCTTCCTGTAAACCATCTAAAGCTAGGTTCACATCTGCGCTCAGGTTTCTGTTCAGGGGGTCCACTTGGGGACTCCACGAATGGAAACCTAATCCGCATAAAAAAGCGGTCACCTTAGGAAACCTGCGGACCCCATAGACTATAATGGGGTCCACGTGGTTGCCGTTCAGTTTCCGCCCGAAAAAGGGGCGAAAAATGCAGAGAGAAAAGCGCTGCTTGGAATCCCCCTATGGAGTACAAGCACAGATGTGAACCGAGCCTGACACATGTGAGTGTTGGGGCTAAGCACCTATACAGTAGCCACTAACTCCCCTACTCGACAAAACTCCCTGCTCTTTGAGTCCCTGGGTGAGAAAAGCGCATTACAAATGTTTGTCAATGTTGCAACAAGAACATAACAGTAGAAGGTGAAGAGATAACAGTCACAACCTTGGCCTGGTGCCTAAGAAAACCCACATAAGAAAACACCAGTAATATACATGGCACGTGGAAAGTCCAGAAACTTCAAGATGCAACAAGTTTATTTTTCATATGCTACCAATGATAATTGCTATAGAAAGATACTGTAGATAGATAGATAGATAGATAAAATTTACACCTACTGAATTAGCAATATCAGCACTAGGATTCTACAATAGTAGATAACTGCACAAAGAATGAAGTATACAAAACTGCAAGACAACAGAATGGAATAGCACATGTTAACATGGAAAGAATCAGGAACATATTATTTGGTTAGGGACACACTGATGTCTCACATAGGAAAAGCTCCTTTATCCCAGTGTTCCAGATAGAACCCAGCCCTCTTACCTGGAAGCACAGCGGTGCTCTTGGCACTGTGCAGTTTTGGAGCTAAACTTTGCACGTTGCTCTCGGCTCACTGTGCTGCTGTCCGCAGAGGCAAGCTGAGGAAGAGATGACCAGCAGCAGCTCCTTGCTCCTCCGGGGGTATTACACTCTCTGTTGTTAGGGTCAGGTGATAAAGTCTTAGTGGTACTGGAGCCGGAGGTCCCCTGGGTTTTACTGTTTTTGCCTCCTGTGCCGCTGTATCTCATGATGCGAGGGGACTCCACATACCAGGTGCCTTAGTGCCAGCTTGAGGCTTCCACAGCACACAGGCAGTGACAGCGATATGCACGTTCCTGGACTCCCCAAAATGATATCTGTGCTCACTGTAGCAACATGACAAGGATGACCAACCTCAGGTACCGACAGCATTTCCACAAAGTTATTGTCCTTGTGCCAGCCAAGGGCATGTTAGAGTTACTCCAATCCTGTCAGCCACTGAATGGGTGGACAGCGTTACTTTACAGCTGTCATATGGCACCATTGCCATTGAAAATATAGGTGGGTGCTGAGAGGGGTACTAGTAGTAGACAGAGTGTGTGGGTGTCTGCTCGCTGCGAAATTGGGTCAGGAATAATAATAAAAGTATACATTTAATAGCATGAGGGGAGTCTGGTGTAGGTGGTGTCAGCTAGGCTCCAGCTCTTCAGCACAAGTGCAGGAAATATTCCACTGACCTACATATTTCTCCAAACATACGTGACCTTTTTTCTGCTGTGTGGGAGTAGGAGGAGACAGGCGAGGATCCAAGGCGAGGAGGAGGCAGTGACTGGAGGAGAAGTGCAGCACCACAACAAATGGAAGCAGAGGAAAACTCTCCTCAGACGAAGCTTATGGAGCAGCAGCAACAACACAGCCTCTATCCTTGATAGCCGGCTCGCACACTACATGAGGGATGTTCCTGGCACAATGTGTGAGGAACAGTATTGGCTGATGGCCGTTCTCTGTAACTGGGTGTATTCCTCTACATACAAGGAAAGTTAAAGCAATTAACCCTAAGAATACGAAATCAATTGTACGTATGGCTGAGGTGTTTCCATTAGGCTGGGTTTACACAACGCTTTTTTACTTAAAAACTGCATGTAGTTTTTAATTGAAGTAATGTCTAGCACATGTTACTATGTTTGTCACATATGCTCACAGTCATTAAATCTCTGCATGTAGTTCTTCAGTGAGAAAAAAAAACTGCAAATCCAACATCAGGCTAAAGGTACAAGTTCAGGTTTCATTGATGCAGTGGATCTACTTTTACTTAAGCCTAGATTCACATAACAGTGAAAATCGGCTAGGTGACGCATTAATTTCACGTCTGTGAATGGGGGCTATTCACACAATCGATATTTTAATGGTTCATTGTAATTGACCATGAAAATATAGGTCATGCTCTACTTCTAAGATCCCTCCATACACTGCAATAAATGAGGAATCCGTGAAAACAGCTACTCTTTGGGTGTAAAAAGTGAAAAATTGATTTTTGTGAATCTAGGCTTAGTCATGTTGTCTTTTGTCAGGGTGTATGCAATTCAGATGGACAGTTACCTTTAATTACAGTCCCTATGGATATGGCTGGTCGGGCCCTTCATATGTCAGCTATAACACCTACTCTGCATCCCTGCATACACATTTTGCTGTGTATTACATCACAAGGTTTAATAGTACTATCAACAGTAGGTACATAGGGAATTGTCAGGACAGTGATGGCGAAGTTGTCTTATTGATGTTGTCTATATGTTATACTCAGTATAAGTACTTGTACTACTTAAATGTTATGGCTACAATGATACAAAATTGGAACCTTTATTATGGCTGTTATTATATGGATATGTCCACACTTATTTTGTACTCACTGCAGTCTGATGTAGCTCCTCTATTTCTGTTTCATTTTTATTAGGGCTCCAGCACTTATATTCATTATTGGCTCCTGCAGCTGAGCCAGTCACTCTGTATACAGATGCACCCCCCCTGCCTCCCACGTGTGCAGGCAGGAGAATGAGCCTGCTTTGTCTTAAAGAGCACAGTGACATCAGTGGGGGAAGATGCTTGATGGTGCTTGTGCTCTGTTTGTAGCCCGTTCTGGACATTTCGCAGCAAGAGTTAAATTGTCGTAACTGTCCCTGCAGATGTCAGGGACTAAGTCCTGCAGCATGTTTCGCTGTGTGTCACAGCTTCTTCTGGGGGACAGGGGCGCAGCTGACTCAACGTTCTTTATTGGCCAGACGTGGATGAAAAACTCCTCAGCCTATCCACTCTTTGAATGGCAAGAGCATTGTTCCTATATGTTATAGGTTATTTATGGGGGTATGTAAAGCAGGAAATGGGATATCAGATAGTTCTATCTTAAAGGGTTATTCCACTCCATAGAACAGTGATTATTCTGCTGATTGGTGGGGGTCCAACTGTACTACTTTGACTATCTTCAGAGGTTCCCACTGAAGTGAACTAAGTAGAAACACACATTTTTGACCTGCCATTCCATTCACTGTGGTTTGCAAAACACCCTAATTCTCATAATCTACTTTTTATCCACTAACCAAACACAGAATGTATTTTCAATTTAAAGTCCTATATTATCTTTTTGCTGCTCATTTGTCGCAATTCATTATATACCCAATATATAGCCTATCAAACAGTGTATTATTATTCACATGAAATGTTGTCCTGTCCCTGGCTACCCTATTGTTTCAGGTAATGACAGCCTTTCTCAAGGCATCAATACATATATTAATTTAATTTTAGCACATTTTGTTTCTTCCCTTACATCTTTTCTTAAGAATACCAAACACACCATCACCAAAATCTATGAGATCCACGTGACACTGACTACAGTTATTGCAATTATCATCATTGAGTTGCTATATACAAACATGATATATTGTCTTCCACTATTTTTCCACAATTTTGATTGAAAACACTTTGGGTCTTAAATATACCTCTCACATTCACAAAACCTGAATTTATTTTTTTGATCACAAAATCACCAAGTAGTCTGGTGGTGGTGTCCATACAGACATCTTCTGTAAATTGATAGCCTTTTACACTGGGAGATCTATTATTATTATTCATTTTTAGAGCACCATTAATTCCATGGTGCTGTACATTATTATATTTATTCCATGGTGCTGTACATTATTATATTAATTCCATGGTGCTGTACATTTCAGGGTTTACATACGATACACAAAATATATAAAACAAGTACAACACTAACAGTGACCAACTAGTATAGTGGGATAAAGGGCCCTTCCCACAAAGGCTTACAATCTACGAGGGAAGGGGGATAGAGACAGTAGGTGAGGGTAGAAACTGTTCAGATGGTGGTGTAGTGGCAGTAGTGCTATTGGAGGTTGTAGGCCTCTCTAAATAGGTGAGTCTTCAAGGTCTTCATGAAGCTTGTGATTTTTGGAGACTGTCTTATGGTTTGTGGTTGCAAGTTCCACGAGATGTCTTGGAAGCAGTCGTGTGAAGAGCAGATAAGAGTAGAGCGGAGTAGGGGTCTTGAGAGGTTCAGAAGTTACCTGTAGGTAGGTAGCAGGAGAGTAGGTCAGAGATGTTTGGAAGGGGCAGGTTGTGGATGGCTTTGTATGTCACTGTTAACATTTGAAACTCTTTGCTGGGTAATGTGTAGTCAGTGAAGGGATTGGCAGAAGGGAGGGTGATTGGATCGGGTCAAGCGCAGAGTTGGTGAGGTGGGATTGTGAATTTAGGGTGGAGAACTTTTCATTGGTGACGGTGAAGAAGCAGGTTATGGAGGAAGAGCACCTACTGCAGCTACTGTGTAGGATGTTCTGTTCCAAATGTCACCTTATTTGTATTCACTGGGGCAGATTTATGAGGTTTTCAAGAAGTAGCCGTTCTTTCCCTTATCAATCTTATGCTGTGAGTCTTGTTATGGCCCATTTTAAGTTGGGGCACCAGCCATCCTTTTAATGGTCTAGCCATACTGTTCCAACTTATAATTTTATCTAGTACATGGTTATCCCCTGTGGGGGTTGCATAATAAACTATGAGGGGGAGTCACGAGCCACTGACAGATTTGCTGTCATGATATAGCTTCCATGTGCGTCTATATCAGGACAGCAGCAAATCACAAAAACAATGGGGAAAGATCAATGTATGTACTGCCTATCTTCCTATTGGTAAAAGCCAATAAACCTTGGCTCTTGCTGTTCTTTTGAAGACCTGCTCGTTCTGTTCTTTCACCTGCACAGCAAAGCCACTATTACTGTGGTGACTGCAATGAAGTGTTGATTGTACTACAGCACCCACAATAAATGACTGTGTAGTGACTGAACCAAGCATACTAAAGCAGAATAGACAGGAGAATACAGAAGAGTAGAGACCAAATACCGCAGCAAAGTGAAATAAAGGCAGAATGCAGGAGAATAGCGACCAAATACAGCTAAAAAGTGGAACTGAATCAGAATACAAGAGAACAGTGATCGAATACAGCTGAAAAGTGAAATAGAAGCAGAGTACTGGATGTAAGCAGTCAGGGTTGGTTCACACTTGCGCCTGGAGTCTGTCCACCATGAATCCGACCTAAATATAAAAAAAAAGGATAGGGAAAGGTTTGCAAGTGGTTTGTTTAAAAACCCATTCACTTCAATGGGTTTTTAAAGCAACCCGCAGGTGTCCGAATGCAGCCTCTGTGCTGCGAAGCCGCTTTTTTTGGTTGGAAACAAAGTCGGACATGCAGGACTTTGTGAACCAACCCTCAGTTGTTAAAGTAGTTGATGGCAGATATGTTCCACTGAGAGTTCTTGTTTCAGTGATGTAAGTTACTGGAGTTTGGGTCTGGGATTTAAGAGTACTGAAGGTCCTGTGTAGGAAGTTCACTTCCATACCCCATTCCTGGTGTTACATATCTGAACATGGTGCCCCAGGCATGTGCAGCCATTAATGAAACTAAAGCTGCCAGAGAACAATGTGTGTGCTGGTCTGGAGGAGAAAAACCACATCAGGGTGCTAATCCTGATCCTTCAGTGCTACAGAACCAAGTATAAGGCAAGTCGGGACAAAGCCCACAGTGTCTGGTGAGATGCGTCAAACTTTGAGTTGTCTGTACCTGTGAATTAAGGACATTTTATTTTACTTTTGATTAATCTGCTGAAGCAAGCCATTTTAAGTTGCTATTTCTGACTGTGCACAACAAACCTGGACTGTTGAACCTTTACATCTGGCAAAGTGTGTCAGAGTTTTTTGGCGACAAGACTAATTAAAGGGTCCTGAGGATGCGGGCAAACCTTTATTAGGGGCAACAGCGTGTGTGTTTTGAAGTTGCCAAACTTTCAAGCGGTGATTGTCCTGGGTAAAGGCAGCACTGAAGAAAGACACTTTAGCTATGGAGGAGCTTGTTCAACAGATGGTGCAGGCCAATATGCAACAGCAGGAGACTAACTGCTTTCTAATGGAACAAGTGGCAGTGCTTAGAGAAGTGGTGACTGTGCAACAAGTGATATTATGTTATGCATGTAACTGCTCCAAACTCTGAGAGTGATGTCTGGAAAAAAATACAGACTGCACTACAGAAAATGACTAATGAGGATGCTGCTGAGGCTTATTTAGTTATCTGTGAGTGAATTGCAGACACAGAAAAGTTGCCATTGGAACAGTGGGCTGAAGTGTTGGTTCCATACTTGACGGGTGAGCCACAAAAGGCATATTATGATCTCACGTTGCAGGATTCAAAGGACTACAGAAAATTAAAGGCTGAAATACTTGCTCGCTTAGATGTCAGTTTAGCAGTCCAGGCCCAGCGAGTACATCAGTGGACTTTCTGCAAAGAAAACCCCCCACGGTCACAAGTGTATGATCTGTTCCACTTGGTACATGCAAGTGCATCTCAATAAATTAGAATATCATCAAAAAGTTTTTTGGGTTTTTTTTTTAGTAATTCAATTGAAAAAGTGAACACATACAGTATATTATATTAATTACAAACAGAGTGAACTTTTTCAAGTGTTTATTTATGTTAATGTTGATGATTATGGCTTACAGCCAAGGAAAACCCAAAAGTCATTATCTCAGAAAATTAGAATATTATATAAGACCAACAGTAAAAAAAATTATTTAACACAGAAATGTTGGCGAAATGAAAAGTATGTACAGTAAATGCACTCAATACTTGGTCAGGGCTCCTTTTGCATGAATGACTGCATCAATGCGGCGTGTTATGGAGGCGATCAGCCTGTGGCACTACAGAGGTGTTATGGAAGCTCAGGTTGCTTTGATAGCAGCCTTCAGCTCGTCTGCATAGTTGGGTCTGGGGTCTCTCATCTTCCTCTTGACAATACCCCATAGATTCTCTATGGGGTTAAGGTCAGGCGAGTTTGCTGGCCAATCAAGCACAGTGATACTGTTTTTATTAAACCAGGTATTGGTACTTTTGGCAGTGTGGACAGGTGCCAAGTCCTGTTGGAAAATGAAAATTACATCTCCAAAAAGCTTGTCGGCAGAGGCAAGCATGAAGTGCTCTTGAATTTCCTGGTAGACGGCTGCGTTGACTTTGGTCTTGATAAAACACAGTGGACCTACACCAGCAGATGACATGGCTCCCCAAACCATCACTGATTGTGGAAACTTCACACTAGATCTCAAGCAGTTTGGATTGTGTGCCTCCCCACTCTTCCTCCAGACTCTGGGACCTTGATTTCCAAATGAAATCCAAAATTTTCTTTCATCTGAAAACAACACCTTTGGCCACTGAGCAACAGTCCAGTTCTTTCTGTCCTTGGCCCAGGTAAGACGCTTCTGGCGTTGTCTATTGGTCATGAGTGGCTTGACGCATGGAATGCGACACTTGTAGCCCATGTCCTGGATACGTCTGTGTGTGGGTGGCTCTTGAAGCACTGACTCCAGCAGCAGTCCACTCCTTGTGAATCTCCCCCAAACTTTTGAATAGACCTTTCTTAACAATCCTATCAAGGCTGCGGTTATCCCGGTTGTTTGTGCACCTTTTTCTACCACACTTTTTCCTTCCAGTCAACTTTTCATTAATATGCTTTGATACAGCACTCTGTGAACAGCCAGCTTCTTTAGCAATGACCTTTTGTGGCTTACCCTCCTTGTGGAGTGTGTCAATGACTGCCTTCTGGACATCTGTCAAGTCAGCAGTCTTCCCCCATGATTGTGTCGCCTACTGAACCAGACTAAGGGAACTTTTTAAACGTTTAGGAAGCCTTTGCAGCTGTTTTGGGTTAATTATTCTAATTTTCTGAGATAATGACTTTTGGGTTTTCCATCAACATTAACATAAATAAACACTTGAAAAAGTTCACTCTGTTTGTAATGACTCAATATAATATATGTGTTTCACTTTTTCAATTGAATTACTAAAAAAAAAAATAACTTTTTGATGATATTCTAATTTATTGAGATGCACTTGTAAATGGTTGCAACCAGAGTCCATTATGCCAGAGCGGATCATAGAATGAATTGTGATGAATCGCAATATCTGTGCTCTCCCACAAAATTCAGACAGTCTGGTAAGCCTTGTGGAGAGGTATTCCACAATCGAGAACTGGGACCAAAAAAGGAAAAGTTTTCTCTGGGGGACCCCAAAGTTCATGCTGAATCCAATAAAAGATGGTTTAAACAAGGGGGAGAGCGAAGACAAGTGCCAGTAGACAAGAAAATGGAGGAACTGGAAACCAATTACAAAACTCAGCCCTGCCAAATAGTCTGCTGAAGGTGTTATACCCCTGGGCACATAGCAGCATATTCTCATATGATGGCAGAGCCCATGGAGTGAAATGTGGTTCGCCGATGCTCCTTGTTTGCACACTTGGCTTGCAGTGTTGTGCCATTTCATGCTGGCAGATCACAGATATTTCGAGTATCAGTCAATGGCAACGTTGCGACTGCACTTCTGGTCTCAGGACGTCTGCTAGCTCTTGTTAGAGATGAACATTCCCATGTGTTATGGACTAGTCCTTAACACATGAGCATGCGCCCATGTGTTAAGGACTAACCCATTGTTCAGGTGAACATAGAGACTACGTGTGGTAATGTCTCCCACAAAGTGGGCATTGTAAAAAACCTGTTGTATGCAGTTAAAATATGATGGGACTTTCCTCTGTTCTTAGAGCTTTGGGGTAGAGTGACATCTTCCCATGATAATAAGCCTACCACTTTTGATAGTGTGTCTCTTGGGGTAAACCTATGGAAAATGATTTGCACACTAAATGGTATCGTGTGCCTGATAATTTTCCTCTAGAAGTTCTGGTAGGAGATGAGGTTGAGTCTACAGATTCTGAACCAACCTTGTCAGACTTTGAGGTGTCTAGGGTTAATTTTGGGACTGCTCAGTTGTAAGATCCCACTTTAAAAACTGCATTAGAAAATGTGACTGTTCTAAATGGTGTTCCCCAGGAACCAGGGGCCAACAAGTGGTATCCTTTCTTTGAAGTACATAACAATGTGTTATATCGGGTTACCAAAGCTAATAATGAACTTGTGGAACAGTTAGTGGTTCCAGGGTCCTACAGGAAAATGGTGTTAGATATGGCTCATTCTCATGTGTTAGGGGGACACCTAGCGACAGATAAGACCAGGGAACATATCTTGCAAAGGTTCTATTGGCCATGATGCTATAAAGAAATTGAAAATTACTGTAAATATTGTTCTATCTGCCAGTTAAATGCTCCTGTGTCTCATTTCAGGAGCCCTTTGGTGCCCCTCCTCGTTATTGAGGTGCCATTTGAGCAGATTGCCATGGATATAGTGGGACCATTAGTAAAGTCCGCCAGAGAACATCAGTATATCTTGATAGTTCTAGATTATGCTACCAGGTATCTAGAGGAAATTCCTTTGAGAAACCCCTCAGCTAAGTCCATTGCTAAAGAATTATTTCATATATGCACTAGAGTGGAACTTCCCAAGGTACACCATTTATGTCTAAGGTGATGAAAGAATTATGTAAAATACTGAAGATTAGGCAGCTGAGAACGTCTCTATAACATCCACAAACTGAGGGGCTTGTGGAGAAGTTTAATAAGACTTTGAAAGCAATGTTGAGCAAAAGGTTGTTAAAAGAGATGGTAAAGATTGCCTGTTACCATATTTGTTGTATTCAATCAGGGGAGTACCACAGGCCTCTACTGGGTTTTCTCCATTTGAGATGCTATATTATAGACACCGTGGTCTGTTTCATATGGCTAAAGAGACATAGGAATAAGAAGCCACCTTATATAAAAGTGTAATTGATCATATTGCAAACATGTAGGAAAGAATATCCAAGGCAATGCCAAAAGTGAAAGATTATTTACAGAGGGTGCAGGAAGCTCAAAGAAATGTATACAACCGTTCTGCTACAATTAGGGAATTCAAGCCAGGTGACTGGGTATACTTAATACTTAACTCCTTCCTGACATCCGACGTCCTATTATGGTATAAGGTTCCACTGTAGGTGTCAAGCCCACAGTCTGTCCACCATGAATCCAACCTAAATATCAGAAAAAAGGATAGGGAAAGGTTTGCAAGTGGTTTCATTTAAAAACCCATTCACGTCAATGGGTTTTTAAAGCAACCCGCAGATGTCCGATTGCAGCCTCTATACTGCGAAGCAGCTTTTTTGGTCGGAAAACAAAGTCGTACATGCAGGACTTTGTGAACCAACCCTCAATTGGTAAAGTGGTTGATGGCAGGTATGTGCCACTGAGATTTCTTGTTTCAGTGATGTAAGTAACTGGAGTTGGGTCTGTGATTTAAGAGTATTGAAGGTCCTGTGTAGGAAATTAACTCCCATACTCCATTCCTGGTGTTACATACCTGAACTTGGTGCCCAGGTGTGTGCAGTGATTAATGAAATTAAAGCTGCCACAGGACAGTGTGATGAGGGTCAGGATGAGGAAAACCACATCAGGTTGCTAAGTCTGAACCTACAGTGCCACAGAGCCAAGTGGAAGTTGGGACCGAACTCACAGTGTTTGGTGATAAGCAAAGAACTTTGAGTTGTCTGTTACAGATGAAAAGTAAAATAGAAGCAGAGTACAGGAGAACAGCGACCAAATACAGCTGAAAAGCAGCATAGAGACAGACTAAAAGGAAAATAGAGGCCAAATACTGCTAAAATATAGGCAGGTGAAATAGAGGCATGATACAGAACAGCGAGCAAATACAGCTGAAAAGTGAAATAGAGGCAGTATACAGGAGAACACCAAACAAATACAGCTGTAAAGTGAAATAGAAGCAAAATACAGGAGAACAGCGCCCGAGTACAGCTGAAAAGCAGCACAGAGACAGAATAAAGGAGAACAGAGGCCAAATACAGCTAAAACGTATAACAGAGGCAGAATGCAGGAGAACAGCCACTAAGTGCCTTAGTGACTTTTTTTTTAAATGGGTCTAAGTACGGATCCCCAACGAAAGCATTGTCTGAAAGTTGGACCCACTTTTATAAAGTTTGGAAACCACTGATCTAGTGTATCCATCTAATTTGCTGGATGGTTGCTGTGCATAGTATTCTCTCCAAATATGAACTCTTTCATTTGTTACTTCTGTTGCTTTTTGGCAGTGTTCACATCATGATATGTGAATACTATTCCCATGATTGTTGTTACTCACTAGATTTTTTAGTTTATATGTGTTGATATCCATTGAGGCACACATGATATTGACCCCAATCAATATGAGGATATACAGAACAGTTAATAAAACACTTATGCCACCGTAGAACAAGTGGAAGTATAAATCAGTATGTGAATAATCACAGAAAACAAAAGACACGGGAGACAACACAGAACCAGGGGAAGAGGGGGAGGATAAGCGTTAGAGACCTCTCAGTATACAGTAAGTATCCCAGTGCGACCAGATGTCCTGGAATGCTTCCACTGTGTTGTTTAGAGTGGCAGTCAACAATTCCAGGCTGCGGACATCTTTCACGCAAGCCACAAGCACAGCACCTGTAGGGGGGAGCACATTGTTCCAATGAAAGGCAATGAGTGCTTTAGCGGCAGTGCATAGGTACAAAAACAGTTTTTTTTGTCCAGGTGTCTAGGGGGCAAATTAAGAAAATAAATAAGAGGGTCTAGGGGGACACCCTGGATGAAAAGGGCATTTTGAGGGTCTTGACAGAAAGGGCAAATCAAGGGACATTCCCAAAAAAAGTGAAACAGTGCATCTGGTATGGTTAGACACCTCCAGCAAGTAGAGGGAATTCTAGGATTGAGGGTATGGAGCAGGGCCTGGGTGTGGTACCAATGCATGAGGAGTTTATACTGGGTCTCACAAAATGTTATACATTAGCCACCCGGGACCAAATAATCTGCCACTGACCAGATGAGATCTGCCTGTACAGGGCCTCAGACCACTTAGCCGTATAACTGTGAGGAAGGGGACACTGTCCATCCCAAGACGAGAGGAGCCTATAAATAGATTAAATCAGTCCTTTTGTGCAGGTGCCAGCACAACACAGCCTCTCGAAAGTGGTAGGGACAGAAACCTGTTCCGGTCCAAACAAGGTGGTCATAAAGTGGGCTATTAGTTTGTAGTGAAACCATTCTGAAGCGGGTAAGTGCAGGGTAGAGGTAATCAAAGGGTCTTAGCTCCAAAGTCAATGAGTCAACCAAGTCAGCAAAATGGACTAGGCCCGACCTATTCCAAGGAGGAACCATAGCATCTGACAGTCCCCCTGGGAGGAGAAGATTATAAAGAAAGGAGACCGTGGAGGAATGCTGGGAAGCTAATGGAAAGAATATAGAGCACTCAGTCCAGACAGCTCTTGTGAAGCAAATAGGTCCTAGAACGGGAAAAGGAGGCGAGGGAGAGAGGCGGGACCACAGAAAGGCATTAGGGTGAATTTGTGCTAACCAGAGCTTCTCAGTCTCAACCCATTTCATATAGGCCTGGGGTGTCACCCAAAATAGAATGCAACATAAATGGGCCGCCCAGTAATAGTGGAGGATATGTGGTACTGCCAGTCTCCCCACAGCCTTACCAGCTAGCATGACAGAGCACGGAATGCGATGGTGTTTCGCATTCCATATAAACTGGAAAATGGCCTTTTGAAGGGAGTGTAGCTCAAAACGAGGGACAGCTACAGGGACCGTCTCGAAGAAATAGAGAAGCTTCGGGAGGAGGGTCATCATGTCTGCCGTGATGCGACTAATAAGAAGCGTTGTAGTGTCTGCTATAACCAGAAACCACAACAAAGACATAGACCCTGAGAGAAATCACTGCACCAACAATGTTTCTTATATTCAGGGATTTATTATAACATAAACAACTACTAACCCAGTGGATAGTACTTAGACACTTTGTATGATACTGTAGTGTCTAATGTTTAAACTGGATTAGTAAAAAGGTATATAGTATAGAGGTAACTAAGACATATGCAAACATTAGTATATGAAGTTTAAACTTCATTATTACTATAGTAATTATCTGTGAATATGTGAGGTTTCTAGCACACTGTTTGATCAAATTGGGAGAGCCCATTTTCCCCGACAAGGCAACCTTATTCAGTTGGAAACCTACACTATAAAGAAATACCTCTCCTGAACCTGGGTTAGGTCTATAAACTATAATAAGGGCTAGTAGGGTACAGGTATAGGCTATAGGTCTATAGTTTATCTATATATCTTTTACCTCACAGTTTGAGAAGCACTGACATACTGTACCGTATATACTGAAGATATGCTGTTTACTTTGCCAAGTGGTCACAAAACATTACATTTGAAGATTATTTGTTTTATTTCCTACTTGTCTAATACTTGAAAAGAATATTAAAAGACAACTATGTGATTGATATATTTTGCTAGTTCCAGGATTTTCATTGCCTTAGTAATGAACATACACGATATAAATAGATGATTGGCACCGGTTTCAATTCATCCAGCCTCATTTACTACATGTCCTGAGTACACCGATAGTGGTAACCTTACACTAATGTAGCAAGAAATTAGCACATTCAGTTACAAACAAATCAGTAATGTTATGTAGATGCCAGTGTCATGTACATAAAGTCCTTTGGAATTTGCAAATTATATTGACATACTAAAAAATGTGACTGCGTAAGACTTACAAGCTATGGAATGGTAATGCCTTAATATAGTCTGATGGTAGTTTTACATATTCCATTGCTGCATATATTCACTCACAGTTTTTCAGTGCTGACATATTATTTAAGGAAGTGGAAAGCTCTGGGCACATTCTAATCAGAATAAATCCAGGACAATTCTGTGCAGCCCGAGTTGTTAAGAATCGCTCCTAGTGATTGCTGTGACTCTCCTCATGGTTTTCCAGACCACAATGACTAAAATTAAATTTCACTGCCTTACGGGTTGTCAAGCTTTGAGAAAAGGGTCATATTTTCATTTCTTTCAATTAACCTTTTAGTCATTTTCATTGTACTGGAGTATATAGGCTGGGAGCATGTATTCAGAACGTGAGAATAACTATTTGGCGGGCGCATTTCTAAGTTAATGAGAGTGTCTATTGTGCATTTAGTTGCTTCAGTTGCTAATCTAGAAATATTAAAGAAATGTTACTGACACGCACATTTGCAGTTCCTAATAATTACATTTCTGTAATACTAGTTTATTTGAAAAGATTTACTCTGTATATTGCTGTAAAAAAGGTAATTTATTATTGTGAAAATAAAATTGGATTTGCAATATTTTGTTTCTAAAATATATAATTTACAATGTTGTATATAATTTACTAATAAATAAGGGGGTGTTTATAGAAATTTAAAGGGAATTTGTCAGCTTTTAATAGGAGTAGAAACATATCTTTGTGGCCACAAACCAATGAAGCAATTCAGAGATAATGATATTTGAATACATATGCAAATGTGGCTAGTGCACAGGGGTGGGGTCTTATTTGGAAAATTAGCCTACAGACAGAGGCTGAAAAATTAATTCATAGCACTGTGTCAGTTCTTCCATTTAGGATGTAGGGGAGAGCAATGTGAAAGTAACGGTAGATTCTACACGTAGTACACACTTAGAAGCAGGCGTGGTGACTCAGGGGAGTATTATAACTGAGTAGCTAATCGTTATGGGGACTCACCTATTACTATATATCACTGAAGAGCGACTATCTTACGTAAGGTAGAAATTAGATCTTTAGCAGCACTGGAGAGATATAAAGCGGAACTAGTAGCCAAGGACATACATACTGTATGTCTATGCTACCAACAGCTCTTTATTGGACTCTATACGTCCTAGACAGTTGATTTCAGTGTCATTAAATCTGGGATTCCTAGGAGCATAGTTCCAGTCATTATTCAACTTGATATATAGTCTTTTGAAAACAAAACCAGGAAAGATAGTTGCATATACAGCTCCACTACCAAATGTGTCTTCAACTGGCTATGTTTCTCACCTTTAATATGACAACCATTCTATAGCCTAAGATACAGGTATTTGAGATATTGTCAGGGGGAGCTCCAGTGGTAGAGGGAGAAAGACTCATCTACTCACTACTGGGTGCATAATTAGACCATCTACTGACACCATGACCATAAAAAAAACACCAAACACTTATACCACAAGCATCAATAAAGTTCACACTTTACATTGTCCCTATCCTGTCTATACCCAATAATTACTGTAAAATATGCTGATTTCTTCTTTAGTGATATCCATTACAAGCTACCATAATAGCAATACTGATTATCTTTAGAAAGGAATGTCTGATACATTTCTGATAGATTAAAAAATTTCCATCCATCAGAAAAGACATTTTGACCAACTGAATGTTACGAGAAATGATTGTTTTCACAAACAATCAGTAATAAAATCAGTATTTTGCCACTGTCAGACAGACGTAACATAGGTGCTTTTTTGTTCTACTTTTTCATATTACGGAGGCAACACCTTCACCTCCTACAGTTAATCAACATGAGAGTTATGGTGCTCTCACTCCATTTCTGATGATCCACAGGAGGTTCAGTTATGTCCATAATTCAGTCATAGAGATGAACATACCTTTCAAGATTTTATTTAGGTTCACCTGTTCAGGGTTCGGTCCAAACCTGTTACAAACTGGTGCAAATTGCTTTAAAACACCACTATGAGGGGACTTAGGATTCTTCCTGACCCTTTTTTAGCTCTCTAATATGAAACTTAGTCTTGTATGCTTTTTACAATTGATTTTTATGAATGAATAATTCTTAGGCAGCAAAAACTTAATTACAATGCAGAGGATCACCGACCATACTAATGTCAGTGTAGTTAGTATATAAATTCACTATCCCTGGGGGTGATTTTAACTTGTATGTAACTAATGTTTATCAATGAAAAAACAGGTAAATTTTTAAAGGGGTTTTCCCACGTTCTGAATGGAGCGGTGGTTGGGCTGATCTGCAACTTACCCCTATGGATGGATAGGGGATACCTTGTTTCCATGGGAAAATCCTTTAGGATAAGGCCCCACATAGCAGGCCACAGCCAAAAAGTGATGCAGGAAAAACTGTGGTGGAGACGCATTGTGGTCATTCCCACAGTGTTTTTCACAGAAAGTCCGCAGAGTTTTCCTCTGCAGACTTTCTGCTTCAATTATACCTATATGGAAACCGCCAGCTTTTCCATAGGTATAATTGATATGCTGCGATTTACAAAAATGCAACAGTTTTTAAATCGCAGCATATCTGCTGCAGATATTTTTCCGCAATGTGTAGATGGGATCAGCCAGAATCCCATCCACTTTGCAGGTACTGTAACACGCCACGGTTTTTGCCGCAGCGTTTACACTACGTGGGGCCCCGGCCTCAATTAAAGAGACTTTTAGGAGAAAAAAAAAAAGAGGTATTGTAGCATTGGACACTGAGAATTTGTGATTCATTGTTTGATGCAGGCAGTCTGTGCCTGTGATGTACTGCAAGCTGCTCTAATAATATTGTGATAAGTCAGAAACCTTCTTGTCATGTCCCAGGACTTGGTTTAATTCACTGACATGTATCTGTGATACTGTTTGTCTTTGTAGTTTGTCCCTTTTCTCTCTCTGTATCCTTAGCTGTGATGCTGTAGCCTCCCTCTCTCTCTCTCTCTCTCTCTCAGTTTAGTTTCACTTCTTTGTAAGCAACATGTCTGCTCAGCTCCTGGTATTTCATCATTTTTCACCTACTGCTGTATGAGGTTCTACAAGATTTACCTGGATTAAAGCATCTGGAATCTTATCTATGCCTCCTCAGTTGAGTTGAACACTATCTGATAGATATCTTGGTGTAAATTGCTGGTTAGCATAGAGACTACAGGACACTCTCACAACCTCACACTTGCAGCCAAGCTATTGAGTCAGAACAGTGAAAAATGATGCATAAAGACTGCCAGATACGGCTGTAAGACAGTTCACCAACTTCTGACATACAGTCAGTCACAGCAAGTTACCTGAAGCCAGAAGGAATCAGCATTGTGTAAGTTGCATCTGCAGCTCAGACCCCCTCAGCATAGAAGATTCTATCAAGCAGCCATCTTACTCCAGCAAGGTTATATTTATCCTGTTTGTGTTGCATCATGGCTGAAGGGCACCCTGAAGCACAAGGTAGCATGGACCTCAGTCTGCAGCCCAGTGAGAAGGCTAGACGCTCAATTAAACAGGTTAGAGACAATCTAGAAGGTTTAAAGCATGAACTTTCCTGTGAACTCTCAAAATGGTGGCAGAAAATACAGACTAAGATATCTGCCATGTGCTTGCCTGCATACCATGTATCACCACTAGAGGGAGCTCTGCGACAGCTTTGTGCTATGCACGGACATTATAAAATGAAAGCTGAGGAGCATGAAAGCATATTGAGGAAACTTCATACAGACGATTCTTTAGCTGAATTGCAAAGCTTCCAGCATCTCAATTCAGAACGAGACAGCTTAATACATGAAACTAAGTTAAGGACAGAGGCAAGAATTGTGCAACTGCAGGAAATGGCATCTCACGTTTCTGAGTCTACCAAGCGTTCAAAGCGTACATCTAAGTCACGTTCCTCAAAATCTTCCACACTCAGTGAGCAACTTATAAAAGCACGTGCAGAGGCGGAAGCTACTAAGATACAGGCAGCCTTTGCACAACAGAAAGCAGAGATGGAAGCTAATGCAGCAGCAATGGAAGCTAAGGCAGCTCAACAGAAAGCAGAAATGGAAGCTAATGCAGCTCAAAAAAGGGCAGAACTAGAAGCTCTAGAGAAACAGTATGAGCACGCCGCAGCCATGGCAAGATTAAGCATTTTAGAACAGGCCATCAGTGGAAGTGAAAGTGACAGCACCAGTTTGTGTGATGTGGAAGCAGAGGATCCCCTCAAGCGCACAAGAGACTATGTACTAAGCCAAAGCAGTGAATCCCTATTTGCCACAAATGTTCCTGTCAGGGACCACATTTCTCCAGAGCAACAGGGCACAGTATCTTCTGCAGCACACCGCATGCAAGGTCAGTACAATGCCCAGCCTGTCCAGTATCCAGTTTCTTCTTCCTTCATGGATTCCCAAAGCCTTGCACCTCAGCAAATGCAATATACTGATACTCAGGTAAACACCAATGTGCCACCATACCACCAGACTGCAAACAACAGTCCAGTCTCACATCCATATGTGCCTAAACCTATGGACTTTAAGCTAGCTCCTAGGCTGAATGCCTACGCAGCCCCTACGCTACCTACCTCTGTTAACCAGAACCCCACTAACAACGTAATCACCGCTATTCAGCCAGCAACTCAATATTTAAAGTCAGAGAGAACAGACATGTCAGAGTTTGCAAGGTACATGGTTCGCCGTGAGCTTACTAAGACTGGACTCACAAGGTTCGATGACCAACCTGAGAACTACAGAGGCTGGAAATGTGCCTTCAAAACTGCAATTAGTGACCTTGGCATTACTGCAGCTGAAGAACTAGACTTGCTTATCCGGTGGCTTGGCCCACAGTCCACAGAACGTGCTAAAAGACTCAGATCCGTCCACATTTACAACCCCATAGCAGGCCTTACCGCTGCTTGGGAAAGACTGGAGAAAACCTATGGCAGTCCTGAAGTAATAGAGAATGCTCTGTTCAAACGATTGCAAGGGTTTCCAAAGATATCTGGTAAGGATAATCAGAAATTTCAAGAACTTAGTGACCTACTCATGGAGCTCCTACTGGCTAAGGCGGACACTCTCCTACCGGGCCTCAGTTACCTGGACACTGCTCGTGGGGTAAACCCGATAGTCACCAAGTTGCCATATAATATTCAAGAAAGGTGGACCACAGTTGGGTCAAGATACAAAAATGAGAATCAAGTCTCCTTTCCTCCATTTTCCTACTTCTGTGAGTTTATCAAGAACATTGCAGAATCCAAGAATGACCCAAGCTTTTCCTATGGGGATCCCAGTGTTCCTGGTTCACCTCCTATTAAGTATGACAGCTCATATTCTAACTACAGAAACCGCAGAGGCCCAGTTTCGGTGAAAAAGACTGATATTCTTCCTATACCTACATCAGCACCAGAAGAAAGCAGTTGCAACAGCAACCAAGACGAAAAGGTAGAAAATCCTAACCGTCTGTGTCCTATTCACAAGAAGCCTCATCCCCTCAAGAAGTGTATTGGCTTCAGGAGGAAACCAATCCAGGAACGTAGAGAGCTTCTTAAGAAACTAGGGATATGTTTCAAATGTTGTGCCTCTACTGAACATGTTGCTAGAGACTGTAAAATTGCTATTAAGTGTATAGAGTGTGGCAGTGAGAACCATGTACAAGCTCTTCATCCATCCCAGCCTAGTGCCACACCACCTAGAGGTTCCCCTTCCCCAACTAAGCATGGCGGGGAGAACACAGATCAAGCAGCAAATACTACCACAGTATCTTCCTCATGTACAGAAGTCTGCGGAGAAGACCTTTGTGACAAGTCCTGTGCAAGGATATGCCTAGTCAATATATACCCCAAGGGCCAACCAGAAAGGGCTCTGAGGGTGTACGCCATTTTGGACGACCAGAGCAACCACTCACTTGCAAGGTCAGAACTCTTTGATCTGTTTAACTTAAAGGGTGATACTTATCCATATACCTTGGGTACTTGTAGTGGCATATCAGAGGTTTCTGGAAGAAGGGCCAGCGGTCTCGTAATAGCTTCTCTCAAGGGCAATTTGGAGATACCTTTGCCCACACTTGTTGAGTGCAACCAGATACCATCAAACAGAGAAGAGATACCCACACCAGAGGTGGCTTTCCAGCACCCTCATCTAAGGGCTATAGCCAGTGAAATACCATCCCTTGACAAAAATGCAGACATTCTACTTCTGCTAGGTAGAGACATTCTCAGACTGCACAAAATACGCCAGCAAATTAATGGACCACATGATGCACCATTTGCCCAGCGCCTCGATCTAGGATGGGTAATCATTGGCAACGTCTGCATAGGTAGGATGAAAAGGCCCACCAATATTTCTTCATTTAAGATGCATATGTTACCAAACGGTCGCAGCACTTGTTTTCAGCCATGTCCACATCACTACCAAGTGAAAGAGAAGATAAGCAACAGTAAGTGGTTGCATAATCACCGAGACAATGTGAATACTTTCCTGCCTGGGGACGACACCCTTGGATTAACAGTGTTCAATACAACAAGTGATGACAACAAGCTGGCACCGGCTATAGCTGATAAAGAATTTCTCAAACTTATGGACAAGGAATTCATTCAAGATGATTCCAACAGCTGGGTAGCACCCTTACCTTTCCGCTCCCCGAGATCAAAACTACCAAACAATCTGAAGCAAGCAGTTTCTAGATTTTCCTCTTTAAAACGTACCCTCAAGAGGAAACCAGAGATGGAGAAACACTTTGTAGGTTTCATGCAGAAGGTATTTGAGAGAGATCATGCAGAGCCTGCACCTCCACTAAAGGAAGGAGAAGAATGCTGGTACCTTCCATCATTTGGCGTGTATCACCCTCGCAAACCTGACCAAATCAGGGTCGTGTTCGATTCTAGTGCTCAGTATGAAGGCGTCTCTCTCAACAACCTGCTCCTCACTGGTCCTAACCTAAACAACAGCCTCATAGGAGTCTTAATCCATTTCAGACAGGAACCAGTTGCAGTGATGGCCGACATCCAACAGATGTTTCATTGCTTCATTGTTAAGGATGATGACAGAAACTATCTCAGGTTCCTATGGCATAAGGACAATGATGTCAACAATGAAGTCATAGATTACCGGATGAAGGTACATGTCTTTGGCAATAGCCCATCTCCTGCAGTAGCGATCTATGGACTGAGAAGGACCGCCCATGAAGGTGAGAAAGAGTATGGCTCTGATGCTCGTCAGTTTGTTGAGAGGAACTTCTATGTTGATGATGGTCTTAAATCCTTACCTGCATGTGAAGAAGTGATTGATCTCCTCTCTAGAACACAGGAAATGCTGTCTGTAGCTAACCTCAGACTTCACAAGATCATCTCCAACAATATGGAGGTAATGAAGGCATTTCCCTCTGATGATCATGCAATCAACTTGAAGGATCTTGATCTCAGTTCTGCTGCTCCTCCTATGCAATGCAGCCTAGGATTGCTATGGAACACTGAACAAGACACATTCACATTCCAAGTGTCTTCTTGTGACAAACCTTTCACCAAACGAGGAGTTTTATCTGTTGTGAACAGCATTTATGATCCTCTTGGTTTCATTGCTCCCATCACCATTCAAGGCAAGCTACTACTAAGACAGCTTACCACTGAGAACATGGACTGGGACACTCCACTGCCTGCTGAGAAACAACAAAGGTGGGAAAAATGGAAACAAGTTCAACACCTGTCCAATGTGTTCTGGCACCGCTGGAAAACAGAGTACCTCCACATGCTACAGAGCCGTCACAAATGGCAGACCGCAAAACCTAATCTCCAGGTGGGTGACCTCGTCCTTCTAAGGGATAAAGAAGTCCATCGGAATGAATGGCCTATGGGTCTCATCACTAAAGTTGTCCCTAGTGATGATGGGAAGACTCGGAAAGTGGAGGTCAAGGTAACCAAGGGAGGCTCAGTGCGAGTTTTCTTCCGCCCAATTAATGAACTGGTGCTTCTTCTTCCAAGAGGAGACGTCACATAAAAGAAGATAAGGACACCATTCACAGCTCATGGCGGGGAGCTTCCTTCCATGAACTAAAACCGTGTTCTTGTGGATTACAGTGTGGGTCGGTGGAGGTGTTGGCAAATTGCGGCTTCCCGACCTGAAGATTGGTTTATTTGGACTAACTGTTGATTATTGTTTGTTGTGCATGTTTCTTTTTTGTTTTTCAGGTTTGAAGAGGACCTTATGGACATCTCAGGACATTTAATGTTTGTTTTCATTGAAATCTAAAGATTTCAGGCGGGGAGTGTCATGTCCCAGGACTTGGTTTAATTCACTGACATGTATCTGTGATACTGTTTGTCTTTGTAGTTTGTCCCTTTTCTCTCTCTGTATCCTTAGCTGTGATGCTGTAGCTCCCTCTCTCTCTCTCTCTCAGTTTAGTTTCACTTCTTTGTAAGCAACATGTCTGCTCAGCTCCTGGTATTTCATCATTTTTCACCTACTGCTGTATGAGGTTCTACAAGATTTACCTGGATTAAAGCATCTGGAATCTTATCTACGCCTCCTCAGTTGAGTTGAACACTATCTGATAGATATCTTGGTGTAAATTGCTGGTTAGCATAGAGACTACAGGACACTCTCACAACCTCACACTTGCAGCCAAGCTATTGAGTCAGAACACTTCTCACTAAATTAATTAAATCTAAATTTTCTCCAGTCCTAAATACACTAATCCCTTTAACTAATAGTCTATAATATACATCTGACATCTCAACGAAATGACTGTAGTTTAACCTTAGATGCCAAAGTCAATATAAATTGTGGCACCTATGGAGTTTAACAGGGGGACATGATTGTGATGTGCCAATATTAGGAATCTGCCTATTAGGTCATGGCAGAAGCAAAGCTTTATGTAGTCAATATGACAAACATAATTTCTAAGTGAATTTAAGTTTAATGAAGTTTTATAAAAGTTTTTCACTTAAAAACATACATAAAAAATAAGATTCTTGAAATTAATATGTGGTATTAAAAAAACAAACATGCAAAAAAAGGCGGATTTTTTTTTCTATACCACCTCCACCCCAAAAAATGAAAAATACCAATAATCATCACTCTCAATTTAAAACTGTACAGTTTAATTTATTACATGCATTTATTCATGTGGAATAAAGAGATAGGGGAAGATTCACCAAGCTCCTATGCCACGTATGTGGTATAAGATAGTTGCAAACCTCAGGTTTGCACCTTTTTAAATGGCACTTGGTGCTGTTTTTACTCTGCTCTTGATACTTTCCTAAAAAATGCGTGGTGAGAGCATGCTATGTGGGGGGCCCTCAGCCATGCCAGATTGATTATCATTTACATCAGTTTTCTGGCATAAAAATCTACACCAGCTATGACCTGGCATAGATTTCAGTTAGATTGGTACACGGTTCAGCAGACGATGTACCTGAATTATGACGAGGCTTGAGGGTATATAGCAAAGATATAGTCAATAACAACCATACACTAGGCAAATAGCCAAGAATAAAGCAAAGCAAAAGTAAATGCAATGATATTTATTAATAACACTAAGAGGTAGGTAGCAAACGTACTAGATACATAAAAACTATTAGTAACCATGAATAATTTAGGTGACAGCCAAGTCAGCAATAGCCACAATGGTAGTTACTGACAGGACAAAATAAATAACAACCAGACCCAAGTGTTGCCTATGGCAATCACTTATTGAAAAAGACATAAAATATTCTCTAGACAGTATACAGATGGGTATAGAAAAAAATGGACTGGGGATGGAAGGACCGAGCCTATCTCAGATGTCCCTGTCTACTATATCATGAAAGCAGGGTGGTCAAGGGGTGGTATTTTGTATGGTTGGTACATTTCCCTTTTTGGCTTAAGATTTTCTATTTTGAATATATAACTTTTAAAATTCAACATTTGAAGCTATATTTTTTTCCAACAAACATATGGTTAAGCACAGCATTTTTAAGTAAACACTACAATAACTACATGGCTCATGATAGCAATTCCATAAATAAGGCAATTTAGCAAAAGATGGCTGGACCATGGTAGTAAACAAGCCCTCTGACCTCTTGTGCCCCCTATCTCCTCATAGAATGTAAGCTCTTGCGAGCAGGGCCCTCACTCCTATTGTTTGATATGTTTATTTCTTTGTCACATTGTAATGTCTCATATTGTCTGTTCATGTGTCCTCTGATTTGTAAAGTGCTACGGAATATGTTGGCGCTATATAAATAAAGTTATTATTATTATTATTATTTATTAAACTATCCTGACTCTGCTCTCTCTTCTTAATATTCTCCTACAATGCCTCTTACAGTCTGTTTTTTGCTTTCACTGCCTGACCTAGTGACCTAGTTTTAATCGCTGAGTTGAAAAACTGATATGTTATTTATTTTACATTCAGATCCAAATTTACTTACTGTAAATTAGTAATAAATTACTAGCCAGAAGTCATCTATGAGTGTGATATATTTATAATTTATATATATTACTGTAAAATGCACATACCGTAGCTGTCCCTAACAGTGAAACCTTTAATACAAATACAACCCCAATTACAAAAAGATGGGACGTCGTGTAAATTGTAAAAATTAACTAATTTAAAAATTAATGCCAACAGCATATCTCAAAAAGCTCAGACAGCTGGATGGTCAATTTTCACGTGACAGTGTAGAAATATAGCATGTTAGAGAGTATCTCAGAAGCAAAAATGGCCAAAGGTTCACCAATCTGTGATAAACTGTATTTAAAGATTGTAGAACAATTTCAGAAAAATGTTCCTAAATGTAAAATTGCAAAAACTTTAACCCCTTCATGCCATTTTTTTTTTTATTACAAAAATATAATGTATTAGAATGTATACATATACAAAGAGTAATCACAAATATCACAAGGGGACTTGAAATATATATCCACACATCAAGATAGCAAAAACGTGGTAGTAACTGTATCTCATAGTGCTATGATGGGATAAATGTATATGGGCTGAGTATGTATTATATATTATAGAGCAATTGGCTTAGTAAAAAGCCTATATTTGAAAGTATAGAAGGGTCGATCTGTTCCAAGAACAGAAAGAGAAAGTCAGTACCAATATCAAAGTCAGGAAAATGCAAAGCATATAGGCTCACTAATGAAAAACAGCCACACATACAGTACATACCAAAAGTTTGGACACACCTTCTCATTCCAAGAGTTTTCTGTATTTTCATGACTATAAAAATTGTAGATTCACACTGAAGGCATCAAAACTATGAATTAACACATGTGGAATTATATACTTAACAAAAAAGTGTGAAAAAACGTCTTATATTATATTTGGGCCCCACTGTGAAGCATATATTACTGTGTGGGGGCCCACTATGAAGCATATACTACTGTTTGGGGGGAGGGCTTATTGCGAAGCATATAATGTGGGTGGGGGCCCAAAGTGAAGCATATAATGTGGGTGGGGGCCCAAAGTGGAGCATATAATACTGTGCGTAGGCCTCTGTGGAGCATATAATACTGAGTGGGGGCCACTCTGGAGCATATAATATTGTCTGGAGGCCACTTCGGAGCACATTGTACTGTCTGGGTCCCTTCACTATTTATATCACACGGTATCTGTTTTATAGCAGACATGTGATATTATTACAGGCTGTAATAACATTGCACGGTCACTATAAAATAGATTCTGGTTAATTTAAGGTTAAATTGCCGTGTTTGCACTTTGCGATGATTTAGTGGGTTTTGGGTTGCAGTTTGGGCACTCGGTCTCTAAAAGGTTCGCCATCACTGGCCTATAGCATGTCATGCAGCACTCTGCATCCGAATAGGGAATGAATCATGTGACTTATTAACTAAATGAACTGAATTAGCTGGTGAACTAGAAACATGCATGTGGCTGAGTATAGCAATGGCACCTATGGCAGTTTAATGGTACAGACTTAAGATGAGTGTGTATGAGACAGCTGAAAACCAGTTTACATATTTAACACAGAGCAGACTGGACCTCTGGACTAAGTCTAGATTCACAGTACAGATTTTCAGCCGTGAAAATTGGTCTGTGTGTGCGCTGGATTTACTGGCTTGAACATCGTGCTGGGAGAGAAATTCCTAGCATTATAGTTATCTATGATGCTAGGAGTCCCTGCCTCCTGGCACCAAACTGCCCCGTACTGTAATCACTATGTTGCTGGGAGGCAGAGATTCCTGGCATCATACTTAACTATTATGCTAGGAGTACTTCTCCCAGTATATTGCTCAAGCTGGTAAATCTGGTGCACACACGGATCAAGTTTCACAGGTAAAACTCGGTCATGTGAATCTAGGGTAACAAGATGGTGATTTTATCACAAAAACATGTGAGTTTCCTGAAGCTAAACACACAGGCTCTCACTCACACATAAGCTTTTCTACTTTGCTTTTGCAGCATAAGGAATTAGAAAGCAAGTCTGCAGGAGGGGCTGCTGCGATGTATTGCTCCTTTTTCCCATCCAATCCTTCCACTTGCTTTAGTTCCTGATAAACTAATCTTTGCCAGAAACAATTAGTTCACTGTGAAGATTAGTTTTTTTTTTTAACTAATAGTTCATAAACTACCCATAACTACTTGGCACATCCATACCTCCCAACTTTCAAAGTATAGAAAGAGGGACAGAATGTGCGGTGTACCATGTGCGTCTGGAAAATGTACCTCCACCCACTTCTACATTGACGCCACCCATCCTCCAGACGCAAATGAATTGGAACAGGGACATACCTCCAGCCGACCGGGACAGCGAGATAGGACCCGGAATCCTGGACTGTCCCACTGAATCTGGGACGGTTGGGAGGTATGCACATCTAATTTGGGCTAAAATGTTTCCGAGTTGCTAGACAATCTGCAGACACCGATCTAGTTAAAACTCATCCTGTCTTGTAAACCGCAAGCCACTTCAGGCCTGCGGTTTACAAGACACAGACAAAAGGCCGGCGCAATGACGTCATAGCATCACGCCGCCTGTGTGTGGACCCTGCACATCATAGAGCAGAGGAGAAGAGGAGGCAGCGGCGGCTCCATTCACCAAAAGATCACAGGTAGGTGAGTATAACTTTCTTTTAGCGCAGTTGCGGGTGTTTTAATAGTATAAGGCACAGGTGTCAAACACAAGGCCCGCTGCCTTCTGTTATCCGGCCCGGCCTCACGCAATACAAGAGCAATAAAGATGGCGGCCGCCTCACTTCGCCTCATTAGCAGTGCGCCCCTGGGCGGCTGCCATCTTTATTGCCTCAGGCGGCACTGTCCCTCACTGTATGGGGGGCGGCATTTTTCTATTCAATGTAAACCAGCCCAGGACAGGCCACTTTAAAAAAAAAAACAGAGCTGAGCGGGGCCTGTTCTGGGCTGGTTTAAGAGACGTCGCATCTCAGCGCAGGCGGCGATACAATGACGTCATTGCGCCGCCTACGCTGAGACACAGACGTCGCGGACAAGAAGAGGAGGCGGCATCAAGGCATCGCAGTTGAATATAACTTTTTTTTATATATAAATAGGCCGTGACCTGCTGGAGTATCCCCAGCAGGTCACGGCCTATTTATTTACCTACCCCGCGTCTGCTCGTGGCCGCCCCCGCTTCTCCTTCTGCTATGGGACGCAGAAAGGGAAGTGGATGCCGCTGTGAGCGGCCGCAGGCATCGGTAAGTGAGGCCACGGGCCTCAAACACTACTATTATTATACTCCGGGGTCTTTTCAGACCCCGGAGTATAATAATCGGGGGCCCAGGGGAGGTGAGGGAACATAAAAACATATCCTACTTACCTCTCCTGCGATCGGTGTTACTCCGAGCAGGCTTGAGGCCTCTGGTGACGTCATCAGGTCATGTCGCCGGCCTGATCACGTGACGTGTGTGCGCAATTAAACAGGGCCGAAAGCTGCAAGGAGTGCACCGGTGTCCAGAATAGGTAAGTAACACTGATTTTTATGTTTGTCACCTCCCCTGGGTCTCCGTTCATTATACTCTGGGGTCTGAATAGACCCCAGATTATAATAATAGTTCACGGTTTGGCCACTATGGGGCATAATACCCTGTGCAGGGACCACTGTGGAGCATAATAGCAGTACAGGGGCCACTATGGAGCATGATACAAGTGCAGGGGCCACTATGGAGCATAATACCAGTGCATGGGCCATTATGGAGCATAATACCGTGTGCAGGGGCCAATATGGAGCATCATACTGTGTTCCGGAGGCTAATATGTAGCATAATACCGTGTGCAGGGGCCACTAGGGAGCATAATACGGGGCATAATACCGTGTTCAGGGGCAGCTGCGAGTCATAATACAGTGTGCAGGGACTGCTGTGGAACATTATAGTGTGTGTAAATGGGGTGCTATAAATAGGGGCTATGGTGCCTGTTTATATTATACGCTGTCTAATAGCTCGCTTAACTGTTAAGGAGAAGTTACTTTTATACACGTGTAAAATAATCTTGGCCCTTCAAGGTACCCCGTGAGGCTGAAGTGGCCCCCGGTGAAAATGAGTTTGACACCCCTGGTGTAAGGAGTTGTTAGGAGGGGGAAATATAAGGGAGGATTCATTAGGGGGCTTTATGATGATAGGGGGTTAATTTACAGTGGGGAAAAAAAGTATTTAGTCAGCCACCAATTGTGCAGGTCCTCCCACTTAAAAAGATGAGAGAGGCCTGTAACTGACATCATAGGTAGACCTCAACTATGAGAGACAAAATGAGAAAACAAATCCAGAAAATCACATTGTCTGATTTTTAAAGAATTTATTTGCAAATTATGGTGGAAAATAAGTATTTGGTCAATAACAAAAGTTCATCACTGACTAGGCCACTCCAGAACCTTGAAATGCTTCTTACGAAGCCACTCCTTTGTTGCCCTGGTGGTGTAGTTGGGATCATTGTCATGGTGAAAGACCCAGCCACGTTTCATCTTCAATGCCCTTGCTGACGGAAGGAGGTTTGCACTCAAAATCTCATGATACATGGCCCCATTCATTCTTTCATGTACACGAATCAGTCGTCTTGGTCCCTTTGCAGAGAAACAGCCCCAAAGCATGATGTTGCTTCACAGTAGGTATGGTGTTCTTTGGATGCAACTCAGCATTCACTCTCCACCAAACACGACGAGTTGTGTTTCTACCAAACAGTTGTACTTTGGTTTCATCTGACCATATGACATTCTCCCAATACTCTTCTAGAACATCCAAATGCTCTGTAGCAAACTTCAGACGGGCCCGGATATGTACTGGCTTAAGCAGGGGGAAACGTCTGGCACTGCAGGATCTGAGTCCCTGACGGCGTAGTGTGTTACTGACGGTAGCCTTTGTTATGTTAGTCCCAGCTTTCTGCAGGTCATTCACTAGGTCCCCTCGTGTGGTTCTGGGATTTCTGCTCACCGTTCTTGTGATCATTTTGACCCCACAGGGTGAGAGCTCCACAGGTGGAGCCCCTGATCGAGGGAGATTATCAGTGGTCTTTTATGTCTTCCATTTTCTAATTATTGCTCCCATAGTTGATTTCTTCACACCAAGCTGCTTGCCTATTGCAGATTCAGTCTTCCCAGCCTGGTGCAGGTCTACAATTTTGTTTCTGTGGAGTTTGGAGTGTGACTGTTTGAGGTTGTGGACAGGTGTCTTTTATACTGATAACAATTTCAAACAGGTGCCATTACTACAAGTAATGAGTGGAGGACAGAGGAGCCTCTTAAAGAAGAAGTTACAGGTCTGTGAGAGCCAGAAATCTTGCTTGTTTGTAGGTGACCAAATACTTTTTTTCCACCATAATTTGCAAATAAATTCTTAAAAAATCAGACAATGTGATTTTCTGGATTTGTTTTCTCATTTTGTCTCTCATAGTTGAGGTCTACCTATGATGTCAATTACTGGCCTCTCTCACCTTTTTAAGTGGGAGAACTTGCACAATTGGTGGCTGACTAAATACTTTTTTTCCCCACTGTATAAAAGGACTATTAGGAGGCATTACAAGGGGGAAGGTCATTGATATAAGGGGTCATTAGGGGCACAGTATTTATGTCAGGGGGAATCAGGGGCATAACATAAGGGGGGCAATTCATTTAATTATGGTGGCACTCTAGCTTTATTAAAACTAAGGCCCCATGTAGCGGGCAGCAGCAAAAAAGCGCTGCAGGAAAAAGCGCAGGTATAATTGACATGCTGCGATTTTCAAAACCGCAACGGTTTTGGAAATTGCAGCATGTCCACTGTGTGTATTTTTCCGCAATATGTGGATGGAATTTGCTAGAATCCCATTCACTTTGCAGGAACTGTAAAACGCTGCATTTTTTTCCGCGGTGTTTAAACCGTGGCCACACCACGGCATTTCTGCCACATGAGGCCAGGCCCTTAAGGAGTTTTCCACCTCATTTTTATTGATGATCTATCCTCAGTATAAATCATCAATAAGAGATCAGTGAATCCCCACTGATCAGCTGTATGAAGGGGCCATGGTGCGGCGCAGTCTGTTTATAGTGTCTGTGTGATGTAATTACAGCTTTGTCACATAGACATATTCACATATTCAAACCCTCAACACCTCCTGCCGCCTCAACAACATCCATCGAATCCGCTCCTTCCTCACCCCTGAAACTACAAAGATGCTAGTCCACGTCCTCATAATCTCCCGTCTAGACTACTGTAACACCCTTCTCCATGGCCTCCCAGCTAACACCTTCACCCCTACAGTCCACCTTAAACTGTGCTGCTCGTCTAATACACCTCTCCCCCCCGTTCTTCATCGGCCGCTCCCCTCTGCCAATCCCTAAACTGGCTACCCATTGCCCAGTGAACAGAGTTCAAATAACTAATGCTGACATACAAAGCCATCCACAAGCTGTCCCCTCCATATATCTCCGGCCTAATCTCCCGCTACCTGCCCGCATGTAACCTCCGATCCTCCAAAGACCTCCTACTCCTCTCTGCTCTTATCCGATCTTCACACAATCATCTCCAAGACTTCTCCCGTGCATCCCCCATACTCTGGAACTCATTACCAAGACACATAAGACTGACCCCCACAATCACAAGCTTCAAGAAGGCCCTCTATCCCACTGTGCCAGTTGGTCACTGTTAGTATTATCTGCTTTGTACATCTTGTGTACTGTATGTAAATCCTCAAATGTAAAGCACCATGGAATTAATGGTGCTATATAAATAAACAATAATAATAATAATAATAGACGTGTATAGGACAAGGCTGTAGTTACATTACATGGCCACTATGAGATGTATGATACTACATAAACAGAGAAGCAGTGACGGCACTTACACAGGTACCACGGTTCATTCAAACAGCTGATCCTAGTGGTCCTGAGTATTGGAACCCCCACTCATTTTTTTTTTTTACTTTTTAATAAGGAAATGCCTGGGGTATTAATAATAAAGGGCACTATTTAAAGGGGGTACACAGGGAAGTTATTAATATAGCAGGATGGGGGCTTTGTGTATGTGTGGGCAATGTGGGTTTGATGCCTGGAAAAGTGAGGAGCCAAAGATGTCTGTGTTGCAAACTTTACAGAGACAAGTAACAGCTGGAAGAAGTGGTCATGGCGGTACAAAGGGAAGAGAAAGGAAATGTGAACGATTAGTCAGAGACGTCACCTGTAAGTCACAAAATGTTGCTGCCCTGTGTTCACCTAAATGATAGAGGATAAATACCTGATTGATGGGGGTCTGTCTGCTGAGACCCCCACTGAGCCTGAGAATTGGGTTTTTCCCCCAACTGGGTGGGAATTCAGCCTGACCGCAGCCCGGCTGAATATAGGCATGTAGCTTGGTGGATGGACGAACCCGCGTGGCTCTCATTCACTTCAATGGGAGTGCCAAAGATACCCAAAGTACAGTACTCAGCTATCTGCAGCGCTCCTATTATAGAGAATGGGGGCCACGTGGGCTCGTCCATCTACCAAGCAGTTATTTTCATTGTTAATGCTGTGATGTTGATCTCTGACACTGAAGTAATACAGGAAGAAGAATTATTTTATAAACTGTTTTATAACTTTGTGTATATTGTAGCATGTGAAGCTAGTAGCATGTAAACTCAATTTTTTTATTTTTTAAAATTTTTTTTTTTGGGGGGGGGGCGTCTTTCCATAGTCTGCCTCAGGCAGCAAAGAGGCTAGGTTCACCACTGCTCGAAGGAGTGTAAAAGGAAGATGGCTGCGATACATGTCATACAACTAAGGGCCGGAGGAAGCGCAGCAGCGCAAAACGGTCGTTGCCCGATAAGTTTGTGTCTATGGCATACTGCTATACGATGTTTGTTCTGTGATGAGCTACCAATAAAACAAGGAAAAGTTTTAAAGAATCTTGAGTGCCGCTTTGCTTTTCTCTACATTACATACGTCAAGATCAGATACTCTTGGCCTATTTTTAGGATAGGTCATCAATATCATATATGTGTGTGCCTGATGTCAACTGATATCTGTATATGCCAGTATCACCTGGTAGTCTCAACCACTGTGGGAGTACCTTTCATTCACCTAACATTACACTTCTATTCAGTAATCTTGTGATGGTACATGTAACAGCCCCAGTTTAAAGTTTGCTACCAAGGCATTAGAGTCCCCCGAAGAGTTCTGACATGTCTCGAACAAAATGTATCAGGATGAGTAGGGATACCATGATTTACTGGGTGCTTATTGGGAACTGTCTTTTTTGGGTGGGAGTCATTCTGGGAAGAAAGGGACAGGGACAGGCCTTTAATGATATCACAATACTACTCTCCCAAAACCCTGAACTTGTTGCATGTGCAGTAGACTGAGGTGACCCTTTTTTCAAGACTTTGCTAAGACTGTTCCATTTTTCTTTAGCAGCTCAGTTTATATACTAGTGACCTGCCAACCTTGTTCACTAAATGAGGTACAATTGTTATTGGAAGGCATTTTGGACAGGACCGGGGCCCTTTGAATGATGTGTTGTATATTTAATAATAATAATAATAATAATAATAATAATAATAATAATAGTCCTTTAATAGTCCCACAATGGGGAAATTCAGTGTGTTACAGCAGCAAAGATAAGCAGATACAAATACAAATACAACATGTACAGGAATGTCCCAAGGTGAGAGGCATTACATTAATAGCAGACAGACAGATAGGACGTAGCAGAGGAGGGGGGGGGATTTAACAGGCAGAGAGATATTTCAGTTCTCTGTGTGTAATGATCTCCGCTTAGGTCGGTGTTGGTTGTACAGCCTAACCGCGGTGGGGAGGAAAGACTTCCAATAGCGCTCCTTCTCACACCTAGGGTGGAGCAGTCGGTCACTGACAGTACTGCTCAGCGCGATCACAGTCTCATGCATGGGATGGGACTTCTTCTTCTGCATGGAGCTCACCACGGACAGTATCCTTCTGTCACCCACCACCTGCACTGGGTCCAGTGGGCTCCCCAGGACAGAGCTGGCCTTTCTAATCAGCTTGTCAAGTTTATTTCTGTCCCTGGTTGATATACTGCTCCCCCAGCAGGCCACTCCAAAGAAGATGGCTGATGCCACTACCGAGTTGAAGAAAGTTCTAAGAAGTGCCCCCCGGATTCCAAAGGCTCTCAGTTTCCTAAGCAGGTAGAGCCTGCTGTGGCCCTTCCTGTACAGGGCCTCCATATGATCTGCCCAGTCCAGCTTATTATTAAGGAGCAAACCCAGGTACTTATAGGTGTTCACAATCTCGATGCCCGTCCCCAGGATGTCCACTGGTTTAGGAGGGCTTCTGCCTTTGCGGAAGTCCACCACCATCTCCTTGGTCTTCCCCGCGTTAATCTTCAGGTGGTTCCGGTGGCACCAGTCCACAAAATCCTGGTTCAGTTCTCTGTACTCCCTGTCATCATCATCTGTGATGAGACCCACTATTGCAGAGTCGTCAGAATACTTCTGTAGGTAGCAGCTGGATGAGTTGCACCTAAAATCTGCAGTGTACAGTGTGAAGAGGAAAGGGGCGAGAACCGTACCCTGAGGTGCCCCCGTATTACAGATCACGGTACCTGACACACAGTCTCGGGCTCTCACGTATTGAGGTCGATTTGTGAGGTAGTCTAGGATCCAGTTGGAGAGGTGGTGGTCCACTCCAGCAAGGCCCAGCTTGTCACTCAATAACCTGGGCTGTATGGTGTTAAAAGCACTGGAGAAGTCAAAGAACATTATTCTCACTGTGTTCCCTGGTTTCTCCAGGTGAGACAGAGCCCTGTGCAGAAGATGGATGATGGCATCATCTACCCCAATGCCCGGCCGATAAGCAAACTGGAGGGGGTCCATAGCGGGGCTCACTAGAGGGCGGAGATGTGTGAGAACCAATCTCTCCAAGATCTTCATCAGGTGGGATGTCAGTGCTACAGGTCTGTAGTCGTTGAGGTCCATAGGGTGGGGTTTCTTTGGAACTGGTACCACACAAGAAGATTTCCATAATTCAGGGACTATTTCCTGCCTCAGGCTCATATTATACATATATGTAATTATACCACACAACTGGTCCCCGCAAGTCTTAATTAGCCTTGCACTGATATCATCTGGCCCTGCGGCTTTCCTCGCCTTGATCTTTATGGGTAAGTTCAGGTCTTTTTGAGAGTATGAATTGGGTACTGCTTATTTGTAAACTCTATTGGGGTATTGGGATATATTTGACCTGATTTTGAAGCATGTGCTTTCTTTGTATCTAAACTTTCAGTTAGTATGGTACAGTAACGATAACTTTACAAAATTCACTAATTACAATGTCTTGTAAATCACCGATTGTAAGGAACAAGTGTTTATAGTTATTTCCATATATTCCCCATAATATTTGTAACTGTGTTATGATGCCATATACATTTGCCATATACACTGTTGTATTAGGCTAAGGACCTACGTAGCGTAGTGTTTTGCGTTGCGTTTTTGCTGAGTGTTTCTCAGCGGATTATCTTCCCTTATTAAACATAAGGGCTCTTCAGCTAGAGTAATTGACATTCTGCAATTTTTGTTTTTGAAAATGCACCTTTTCCACAGTTGACTTTTTTCTGCAATGTGTGGGTGATATTAGCCAGAATCTCAATCACTTTGCAGGTACTGTAAAATGTAACGTTTTTTTTGCTGTAGCGTTTCCACAGCAGCAAAAATGCTGCATTTTCGCAATGTGGGGCTTTAGCCTTTAGCACCTCTAGTACCAAAAATTGGCATATATTTGTGAATTGTAACATGACACAGGTCATGTATATCATGTAATCAGAATCTCTCATATGTTGACCGCATGACTCGCAAGTTGAAAACAAGAATAAAATTAAAACTTAAACAATATATTGAACCCAGAAAGAAAAAAAAACCTGTCTGGTGTAGCCCAGCACTTTTTACAAAAGCACATTGGTAGTACAGTATCTGGAGACTGTTTAACCGGTTGACGACCACTGGCCGTAAATTTACGGCCTGCGGACCTGGTCTCTGAAGTCCGGCCAATAGTAAATTTACGGCCGGCACTTCAGAGACCTGTGACCGGGATCGGGAGCAGGTGTTAGCTGTAACTGACAGCTAACACCCTGCTCCATAACCCCCGGTCGGAATTTAGTTCCGATCGGAGGTTTTAACCCCTTGGATGCCGCGGTCAAACATGACCGCGGCATCCAAGGTGTTCCGCCATGTTGCCGCACCCACCGACAACCCCCGCGGCGAGATCGGGGGTTGCCAATGTCTATTTTCTGTAGCCCGGGGTCTGGCCAGTGACCCCAGGCTACCTGAAGCCCTCACTACCTGGCTGATCCTGCCGGGATGTGGAGAAGTCAGCCGATGCGTCTACATCGGCTGACATTCTTGTATAGACTGCAATACAAGAGTATGCTCGTGTATTGCAGTCTATAATACTGAACCAGGATCAGAGCATCGCTGGCTCAGGTGTCCTTATAGGACAAGTTAAAAATGTAAAAAAAAGTTAAAAAAAAAAATAAAGTGTGTAAAAAAAAAAATTAATAAAGTTATAAAGCCCCCCAAAATCCCTTTTCCTATATAAAATGAATTATATTAAAAAAATAAATAAATTAATAAAAACAACACATATTTGGTATCGCCGCGTCCGTAACAACCTGTACAATAAAGCTGAAACAATATTTAACATACACGGTGAACATAGAAAAAAAAAAAACGGAAAAAAAAACACTGGAAGTAATGATTTTTGACTATCTCGCTTACAAAAAAATACTATAAAAAGTGATAAAAAACTCATAAAAAGCACATGTCCTCCCGCAAAAAATAAGCCCTAAACCAAGTCTGTCAACCAAAAAATAAAAATGTTACGCCTCTCAGGAGATGGTGATGCAAAAACAATTGATTTATGTCCACAAATGGGTTTTTGTTCTGCAGAATTAGTAACGCATAAAAAAACAAGGTAAATGAGGTATTGCCATAATCATACCGACCTGCAGAATAAAGGTAACATGTGACTTATGCTGTACGCCACACGGCAAAAAAAATTAAAAGGTAAAAACCAATTCCAGAATTGATATTTTTTTTAATCCACCCAGAAAGAGTTAATATAATTTATTCAATAAGCTATAGACACCCCAAAAAATGGTGTCATTAAAAAATGCATATCATACCAAAAAAATTCAGCCCTCATATGGCTACATCATCCGAAAAATAAAGAATATAGCTTGTACAATGTGAAGACAAAAACCCTAAAAATCACCAAATCATTAGAACACAACTGGCTGCGGCAGGGATGGAATGTATAAGCTGTGTGAGAGTATATCAGGGTACAAACCAGATTTAGAGTTTACGAGGGATAATAAACCAGAAGTGACCCCCAGAGTGACCCCCCTCCCAATCATAGGAGCTACTGGGGATATAGTAGGGAATTTTGTGTTCCCCATGTACTCCGCACAGCTTACATATTCACTGTTCACCGTCCGCTGTGCATTCACATCTGGGATGCTAATGCTTATTACACCCCCTGATAAATTCTTTGAGGGGTGCAGTTTTCAAAATGGGGTCACTCCCTAGGAGATTCCACTTTTCTGGTACATTAGAGGCTCTGCAAACATGACATGGCGTCCAGATACCAAACATCTGAATCTGCACTCCAAAAGCCACATAGCGCTCCTTCCCTTTTGTGCCCTGCTATGTACCCAAACTGCAGATTATACCCACATGTATGACACTGGTGTACCCAGAATAACGTACATAATGTCATATGTGGGTATAAACTGCTGTTTGGGCACAGCGGGGCACAGAAGGGAAGGAGCGCTATTAGGTTTTTGGAGCACAGATTTAGACAGTTTAGCTTTTGGACGCCATGACACTTTTGCAGAGCTCCTGAAATGCCAGTAAAGTGGAATCCCCTGACATGTGACCCTATTTTGGAAACTGCACCCCTGAAGGAATTTATCCAGAGGTACAGTGAGCATTTTTTACCTCCAAGTGTTGCTATAATTTATTTTCCAGAAATGAATACGCAGATGATTGTGAAAGGTGAAAATGACAATTTTTCCAGGAATATTTTATTTCAATGCATAATACGTTGTGCCCAGCTTGTATCAGATGTAAACGCTCCAAAAGCTGTTGTGCCCAGGATACCCACTTAACAGTTTTTGGAGTGTGTGTCTCTGCAGACATAAGCTGGGCACAAAATATTGGGTACTGAAATGGCGTATCTCTGGAAAAATTGCAATTTTCCCTTTTCATTATTAGCTGCGCATTCATTTATTGAAATTAAATGAATGCAACACTTAAGGGTTAAGAATACTCGCTACCCCACTTGATAAATCCCTTCAGGGGTGTAGTTCCCAAAATGGGGTCACAAGTCTGCGGATTCCATTTTACTGGCAATCCAGGGGCTCTGCAAAAGTGGCATGGTGTCCAAAAACCAAACTGTGCTTCAAAAACCAAAATAGCGCTCCTTCCCTTCTGTGCCCGGCTGTTCCCAAGCAGCAGTTTATACCAAGTACGTTATCCTGGGTACACCAGTGTCATACATGTGGGCGTAAACTGCAGTTTGGGTAGACAGCAGGGGGCAGAGGTGAAGGAACGCTATGTGGCTTTTGGAGCATAGATTTAGATTGTTGGATTTTGGACACCATGTCAAATTGGCAAAGACCCTAAAATTGCCCCTACAAAATGGGGTCACTTCTTGGGGAATTCCAATTTACTGGCACCTCTGCAAAAACAACATGGCGTCCAGAAAGTCCCTCTAGATCTGTACTCCAAAAGCTAAAAAGCGCAGTGCTCCTTCCTGTCTGAGCCCTGCTGTTTGCCCAAGTAGCAGGTTACACCAACATATATAATTTTTTTTCCCCCGGGATAGACCACATAATAGTTTTAGGAGTGCATGGGCACTAAAATGGCATATTAATTTAAAATTGTCAATTTTCACTTTGTATATTAATTTTTGGGAAGCATTTTTAGGCTCAAAATGATAATACCCCTTGATACATTCCTTGAGGGGTATAGTTTCTAAAATGGTGTCACTTTTGAGGGGTTTACATTGTATTGGTACATTAGGGGCTCTGCAAATGCGACATGGCACCTGAAAACTATTCCAGCAAAATCTGCCCTCCAAAAGCCAAATAGCGCTCTTTCCATTCTGAGCCCCACCATGTACCCATACAGCAGTTTACGACCACATATGGGGCATTTCTGTGTTCAGGAGAAATTGTGTAACAAACTATGGGAGTTTTTCTTCTTTATCCCTTTGTAAAAATTAAAAATATGTCGCTAAATGGACAGTTTATTGGAAAAAAAAAGTAATTTTTAATTTTTACATTCCAATGTTAATAGAATCTGTGAAACAACTGTAGGGTCAAAATGCTCACCATACCCCTTGAGAAATTCCTTGAGGGGTGTAGTTTCCAAAATGGGGTCACTTTTAGGGGGTTTCCATTGTATTGGTACTTTAGGGGCTCTGCAAATGCGACATGGCACCTGAAAACTATTCAAGCAAAATCTGCCCTCCAAAAGCTAAATAGCGCTCTTTCTATTCTGAGCCCCACCATGTACCCATACAGCAGATTACAACCACATGGGGAGTATTCCTGTATTCAGGAGAAATTGTGTAACAAACTTTGGAGAGCTTTTTCTCCTTTATCCTCTTGTGAAAATGAAAAATTTGGGGCTAAATTGATGTTTATTGGAAAGAAAGTAATTTTTCATTTTCATGTCCCAATGTTAATAAAATCTGTGAAACGGCTGTGGGGTCTAAATGCTCACTATACCCCTTGATATGTTCTGTGAGGGGTGTAGTTTCCAAAATGGGGTAACTTTTGGGGGTTTCCATTATATTGGTACTCTAGGGGCTCTGCAAATGGGACATGGCACCTGAAAACTATTCCAGCAAAATCTGCCCTTCAAAAGCGAAATAGCGCTCTTTCCATTTCGAGCCCCGCCATGTACCCATGCAGCAAATTACGATTGCATATGGGGTATTGCTGTGTTCAGGAGCAATTGTGTAACAAACTGTGGGCGGCTTTTTCTCCTTTAACCCCTTGTGAAAATGAAAACTTTGGGGATAAAGTGATGTTTTAGTAATTTTTCATTTACACATCCCAATGTTAATAAAATCTGTGAAACGGCTGTGGGGTCAAAATGCTCAGTATACCCCTTGATAAATTCTGTCAGGGGTGTAGTTTCCAAAATGGGGTCACTTTTAGGGGGTTTCCATTGTTTTGGTACTCTAGGGGCTCTGCAAATGAGACATGGCACCTGACAACTATTCCAGCAAAATCTGGTTTTCAAATGCCAAGTGTCGCTCTTTCTTTTCCTTGCACTGCCGTGTGCCCAAAAATCATTTTACACCCACATGTGAGGTATTTCTGTGCTCGGGAGAAATTGCACAACAAACTGTGAGATGCATTTTCTCCTTTAACCCTTTGTGAATGTGTTAATTTTAGGGATAAATTAATGTATTATTGGATAAAAATGAAATGTCTAAATTTCACCTCCATATTGTCTTAATTCTTGTGAGATGCTTAAAGGGTTAACAAACTTCCCAAATGCTGTTTTGAATTATTTGAGGGGTGCAGTTTTGAAAATGGGGTGATTTATGGTGGTTTCTAATATATAGGCCTTTATAATCCCCTTCAGAACTGAAGTGGTCCCTAAGAAATGAGTTTGGGAAATTTTCTTATAAATCTGGAAAATCGCTGTTACACTTGTAAACCTTCTAACATCCAAAATAAATTAAAGGATGATTAAAAGATGATGCCGATATAAAGCAGAGATATGGTAGATAATATTTATTCATGTATTTGGGTGGTATGACTATCTGTCTGAAAAGCAGAGAATTTTACATTTTGAAAATTGCAATTTTTTTCCAAATTTCCCTCAAATTTCCTAATTTTTTATAAATAAATACAAAAATATTGATCAATGTTTACCAATAACATGAAGTACAATGTGTCATGAAAAAACAATCTCAAAATCACTTGTGTAAGTTATAGCATCTCAAAGTTATTGCCATATAAAGTGACACATGTCAGTTTTGAAAAATGAGGCCTGGTCCATAAGGCACTTTTAGGCCCAGTGCTTAACCGGTTAAGGAAGCAAGGAAAACACACTGTTACAGTGCCTTACAAAAGTATTCGTACCCCTTGAACTTCTTCACATTTTGTCACCTTGCAACCACAAACTTAAATGTATTTTATAGAGATTTTAAGTGATAGACCAACACAAAGTAGCAGATAATTGTGAAGTGGAGCGAAAATGATACATGGTTTTCAAAATTTTAATCAAACAAAAATCTGAAAAGTGTGACGTGCAAAAGTATTCATCCCCCTGTATTCTGATACCCCTAAATAAAATCCAGTGCAATCACTTGCCTTCAGAAGTCACTTAATGAGTTAATAGAGTCCAGCTGTGTGTAAATGTAGTCTCAGTATAACTACACCTGTTCTGTGAAGGCCTCAGTGGTTTGTTAGAGAAGACTAGTGAACAAACAGCATTATGAAGACCAAGGAACTCACCAGACAGGTCAGAGATAAAGTTGTGGAGAAGTTTAAAGCAGGGTTAGGTTTAAAAAACATATCCCAGAACTTTGAGCATCCCAAGGAGCACTGTGCAATCCATCATCCAAAAAATGGAAAAAGTATTCTACAACTGCAAACCTACCAAAACATGGCCATCCACCTAAACTGACACATCGAGCAAGGAGAGCACTGGTCAGAGAAGCAGCCAAGAGGCCCATGGTCACTCTGTAGGAACTGCAGAAATCCACAGCTCAGGTGGGAGAATCTGTCCACAGGACAACTATAAATCGTGCACTCCACAAATCTGTCCTTTATGGAAGAGTGGCATGAGGAAAACCATTGTTGAAAGAAAGACATAAGAAGTGCCATTTGCAGTTTGCCACAAGCCATATAGGGGACATAGCAAATATGTTGAAGAAGGTGCGCTGGTCAGATGAGACCAAAGTTGAACTTTTTGGCGTAAATGCAAAGCGCTGTGCGTGGCGGAAAAGTAACACTGCTCATCACCCTTAACACACCATCCACACTGTGAAACATGGTGGCAGCATCATACTGTGGGGATGCTTTTCTTCAGCAGGGACATGGAAGCTGGTCAGAGTTGAAGGGAAGATGGATGGAGCTAAATACAGGGCAATCCTGGAAGAAAACCTGTCGGAAGCTGCAAAAGACTTGAGACTGGGAAGAAGATTCACCTTCCAGCAAGACAATGACCCTAAACATACAGCCAGAGCTACAGTGGAATGGTTTAGATCAAAGAATATTCATGTGTTAGAATGGCCCAGTCAAAGTCCAGACCTAAATCCCATTGAGCATCTGTGGCAAGACATGGAAATTGCTGTTCACAGACGCTCTCCATCCATTCTGTCTGAGCTTGAGCTATTTTGCAAAGAAGAATGGGCAAAAATCTCAGTCTGTAGATGCGCAAAGCTGGTAGAGACATACCCCAAAAGACTTGCAGCTGTAATTGCAGCAAAAGGTGGCTCTACAAAGTATTTATATAGGGGGCTGAATACTTTTGCACGTCACACTTTTCATATTTTTATTTGATTAAAATTTTGAAAACCATGTATAATTTTCCTTCCACTTCACAATTATCTGCTACTTTGTGTTGGTCTATCACTTAAAATCTCAATAAAATACATTTTATGTTTGTGGTTGTAAGGTGACAAAAAGTGAAAAAGTTCAAGTGGTATGAATACCTTTGCAAGACACTGTATTTCCCAGGAACCAATTCATGCCTATACAAGCCTTGTAGCATGGTGCATTGTCCTGCTGAAAATGTCCTTCTGCCATAGGGTAGATAGCTGACATGAAGGGATGAACCCCACTGTCAAATGTCCAGCCACGGATATCAGGGGCAGTGTGAAAGATCCTCAGTGCGCCAACACCGCTGTGGCCACCCCTGAGTCTTCTTTCATATAAAAACCACACTCACCGCCAGTGAATGTCAGGTTCACCAGATAAATACAAGACAAGCTTTCTAAATTTTATATATTTATTAACCCCTAAATGGGTTGGTATTAACATCTAACATATACAATTCAGAACAGATATGCAGATGTATACAAGCATTAACAGTTACTAGTTACAAGATACAGTGCAAGTAAAATAAAAGGGATAAAGGTGAAATGATTACTTTACCACACATGTCCTTGATGTGGTTCTGTAGTCCAACACTCACACATGCTCTGGTAAGTGTGAGATCACCAGTGGAGGCTTCTTGGCATGTGGCATTAACTCCTAGCATGTGGCATCACAGTCTCTCAGCATTAGTCCAATAGTCTCATCACAAAAATCTCCTCATGGTGTTCGCTTGTAATCCCAACACCAATCTCTTGTAGTCTGTCTCAACACCATAGCATAATCTCTCAGGGATAGTCTCTGCACAGTCTCCATAGCATAATCTCCATAGCATCACCTCCTTAGCATCCTCTCCTCCCACTGACTCTTACCTCATGTTTTATACTCTTTATGCCACCTCCCAGAATAAGTCACCAGCGGCAGCACGTCTGATGAGTTAATGCAATCAAGTCCAGACCCTTTGTATGTAGATGAGACCAAATGGAATGATACAATATTATCAGGCATATCTGATCTAACAGCCCAGGCTGGAACAATGCCCTATTGTTTGATCACTCAGGGCTGTGTAGGAGTACAATGGAGCCCTATTGTTCCAGTGTTGCCACTACTGCCAATATACACCTATGCTTATAGCTGCGCACAGTATGAATAAATGGAACTAGAGAGAAATACGCTAGCCAGAGACCAAAATATAGCTTTGAGTTTTAGCCATATTTCAGCAGAATCATCACACCTCCCCCTTTAGATGGGGCTTGTAGGAAGTAGGGGCCTGTGCCCCTCTTCTGAGAGCACCTCCACCTCCAGCTTCTCAGGCTTTGGCCCCAAGGCTCTCTCACCTCCCCCCGGGGTCCCAGCAGACTCGGGCCTTGTCAGACTCCGAGGGTGGTTGAGCGCCATGCGCCTTCAATATGTCCAGACTAGGGTCAGCTTGGACAGCATCTCTCAACTCTTGGCTGGAGTGAGACAAAAGAGATGTGCATGTTACATAGCTGCCGGACCCTTCTAGCTCTCTAGTCTGACTAGGGACACTTCTAAGGCTAAGGCCCTGATCCACGTACATTTGGCTACCTCCTGCCTGTTCTGGGTCTGCTTTCTGAGTGCGGGCATCCCGTAGCTTTACACTCATGAGCTCAGACCCTTGGGATACCATTCCAGAGATCCCATCCCGGCAATCTCTGCTCTCCTGGCTACCCTTGGCCTGCTTTCTCAGGGTCTTCCCCACACTAGCCGCTAGTTGGGAGAGTTCTAGGGGATTCTGCACCTCCCCCTTTGCTTCCAAGCCTACATCCTGTCCCTCCTGTACTTGGGTGGGTGATGGTGATACCTTGGGCAAATGACTGAGATCATGCTTCCCCAAAACATCCCCCCACAATACATTGACAGGTAATACATTGAACATACCCTCTTCTTGGATCACATCTCCAGTACCCCATGCCCTCTGCACTTGGGCCATGGGCGCTCCTGAAATAGAACTGGACAGAAGAGACGTGTATGTCTCATACCGGCCGGACTCCTCCGGCTTCAAGGGAGTGAGGCTAGTCATGGCGGTCTCAGCACCGACTCCAGGTGGTGTAGGCAACGGTTCAAGGGTTGGATCACCCTCCACCCTTGTAGCACTCTGGCTGCGGGCTAACACCGCACTACCAGCAGTCCGTCCCTCACCTGGATCAGCCATAAGATCCCCATAGCCTACCTGACCACCTGGTACATGGTCAGCAGTTGGGTGCTTATCGGATGCACTGGGCAAAATTTCTGGAAGTCGCTTCCAGTGATTCAGAAGAGCTACCCTGTACACTTTCACAACAAGCATTGGCAATTACATTGACAGTACATTCATCAGCAATTGTTAATTCACACTGGGCCTCAATGAGATTTGTGGTAGACAGATTAACAAGCTGGGAGGGCGACGCCCCCCGCAGATGTGGGTGTGTCTACAGACTTAGTCTCATTGGCTCCTAGCACCGGAGGAAACAAAGCATCAATAACATTTGTGCTGAGCTGGGTTGCAGGAAGTTCAGTTGCATCTTCCCTGCTCTCAGCTGAAGGCAACTCATTAGCATGTACACTTACTGCCATGGGAAGCATCTCAGAGAGGGGGTTATGGGCCCTCTCTGCCGATATGACAGACACATTATCAACATTAGTCATTGACAGTTTATCACAGTAAATTGGGGTGCTCCCCACCCCATATTGGGACATCATAGGTCCTTAATCAGTTCCCAACAGTACATTAGCAGGCAAATCAGTCAATAGTCCCACAGTCCGCATTCCTTTTCCTGCATCCTCATCCAGATACACAGATGGGCCACCTGCTGTGGCTTGGGAAGCAGGGAAGTTCTCAGGGCGGTTGGGGCACTCCTCCTTAAAATGTCCTGTCTGGTGACAGCCATGGCCCCGCCGCACCTCCCCTTGGGGTTTGGGGAAGGTCACTAGGGTGCCCAGAGTTCTTGGGACAGGGGAAGGCCCACCCGGGGCATAGTTTGTCTTACCCGACCTGACGACAGACGGCTGTGGTGAACTCCGGCCTGGCTTCTCTTTCCAACTTGAGGGTCTCTGCAGGGTTGTTTGCGCAGGGGCGGTTTGTGCCCGCTGGAAGATTTCCCGCCTCTTCAGCTCAAGCTGATACTCCCTCTCGGCCTGTCGCTCTGCTGCCTGCCGTTCTTGTTCCTGTTCTACAGCTTCCAGAAAACGGCGCAACACCTGCAGGTATGTGTTAGGGTCACTGGTGCCTACTTGCTGTAGGGCCATTTGCCAGTATGAAACCGTTCCCCCCACAAGGCTGGGGTTAATGGTCTCTCCTGGTGAAGTAATCCTTGGGACCGGGTTGCTTGCTGCACTTCCTGGCCTAGCCCCAAAATCAGGACTCTGCTCGATTCTTTGCATGGCTGTGGCTGCCTCCATTTCAGCCATACGCTCAGGATCTCAAAAAGCCTGGTTCAACAATTCTTGAGCTCTGCTTCTGAGCCCACTAGCCATCCACTGGTATTTGCCAAATAAAAGATAGGATAGAATACAAAGAGTAAGGGAGGGAACAGCACTGTATCAAACTTTCACTGTATCTTAATGCTTGCTTTAATACCGAGCTTGTCTCATAGGATTACCACAATCCCCAGCATGTGAGTGATAAAGGTCACCAACACACGCCGTTTATCCTAAGATCCCAGCATGCTGCCACCAATGTGAAAGATCCTCAGTGCGCCAACACCGATGTGGCCCCACCTGAGTCCTCTTTCATATAAAAACCACACTCACCGCCAGTGAATGTCGGGTTCACCAGATAAATACAAGACAAGCTTTCTAAATTTTATATATTTATTAACCCCAAAATGGGTCGGTATTAACATCTAACATATACAATTCAGAACAGATATGCAGATGTATACAAGCATTAACAGTTACTAGTTACAAGATACAGTACAAGTAAAATAAAAGGGATAAAGGTGAAATGATTACTTTACCACACATGTCCTTGATGTGGTTCTGTAGTCCAACACTCACACATGCTCTGGTAAGTGTGAGATCACCAGTGGAGGCTTCTTGGCATGTGGCATTAACTCCTAGCATGTGGCATCACAGTCTCTCAGCATTAGTCCAATAGTCTCATCACAAAAATCTCCTCATGGTGTTCGCTTGTAATCCCAACACCAATCTCTTGTAGTCTGTCTCAACTCCATAGCATAATCTCTCAGAGATAGTCTCTGCACAGTCTCCATAGCATAATCTCCATAGCATCACCTCCTTAGCATCCTCTCCTCCCACTGACTCTTACCTCATCTTTTATACCCTTTATGCCACCTCCCAGAATGAGGTCACAGGCGGCAGCACGTCTGATGAGTTAATGCAATCAAGTCCAGACCCTTTGTATGTAGATGAGACCAAATGGAATGATACAATATTATCAGGCATATCTGATCTAATATTCCAGGCTGGAACAATGCCCTATTGTTTGATCACTCAGGGCTGTGTAGGAGTACAATGGAGCCCTATTGTTCCAGTGTTGCCACTACTGCCAATATACACCTATGCTTATAGCTGCGCACAGTATGAATAAATGGAAATAGAGAGAAATACGCTACCCAGAGACCAAAATATAGCTTTGAGTTTTAGCCATATTTCAGCAGAATCATCACAGGTAGTTTTTTAAATATTGGCCTCAGTTAGCTTAGCACCGATGACCATGTATAAGCTATATAGCTTGATTTTCCCATTCTAATGTGGATTCACAATGAAATTTATTCTCAAAAAACTTTCTTTTTTTCTCTGCACTCCAGGGTCACATGTTTCATTTCTATTAGCTGTTGATCTCTGATTACTTTCCTATCTGCAACCCACTATAAAGTGTACTGTTTATGTGGTCACTGTATGAACTACTTATCAGGTATCTCTCTGTATAAGCTATATTTCTGAGTGCTATTATATAGCTATCTAGGTATCGTATGACATGATTTATCTCTAGTGTCTGTCCATGTGTATGTGCCTGTATATGATTGCTAATATTTTTGGGGTAGGTACATAGTGTTTCAGTTCAGTTCAATGGTGACATATTCACAGCACCTCAACAAAAGGCTTTTAATCACTACAACATTTCCAGTCAGTTCAGTCTGTACTTAATACTCAGTAATTTCATGCAGAAACAGCAAGATGTGTTAACTCTAGAGAACATTGTGTGATGTACTCTGTGGCCTGCTGTTGTTTGCCTTGTCCTTTCTCCCCTAGGAGTCTGGAAAAAACACATTTTTTTGATCATTTCTAATCAAGGCATATTCTATCTGCTGTTTCTTCATAAGTTACAAGACAAGCTTGCTAATAACTGAACTAAACAACACTACAAGCAGGTATGATCATAAAACCAATCTGAAACTGCAAAAGGTGTAACCCCTTCCCGCTCTGCACCGTACTATTACATTGAGCTGAGCGTATTGGTAACGCTCAGTGCTGTAATAGTACAGTGTTGTAATGCAGCATTACTTCCAGGTCTTGGCGGTAATACACAGCTGAGATCTGAGTATTTGCTGGCTTAAACCTTCAGATGCCTTGATCAATAGCAATCACAGCATCTGGGTGGTTCGGGAGCAAGTTCGCCATCCCCTGCCACCCCTCAAACCCCCCATGATGAGATTGCGGGGTCTGAGGGGTTGCCATGGCAACCAGGAGGCCAAGCAATGGCCTCCTGACTGCCTTTCAATTTTACACATAGGGAACCTATTTCAATTTTACACATAGGGAACCTATGTGCAGTGTACTGCAATACAATGTAGCAGACTCCAACAGATCCCAGATTCAAGTCCCCTTGTGGTACAGGAAAAAAGTGAAAACACAAAAAGTTTACAAAGTTAAAAATAAAGTTAAAAAATAAATAATAAAAACAACCTTTTAACTTAAAACATACATAATGTAAACAAAATAAAGTAAACAAATATGTTAGGTATCCCCATGTGTTACTTATCCCATACAGTGAACGTTGTAAAAAAATATATATACCACAATGTGCAAATTAGTGTATTTTGGGCACCTTGCTTCCCCACAAAAATAGCAATAAAAACAAATTACAACGTTAACTACATACTTATATATATATATATATATATATATATATATATATATATATATTATATCCGTCAACTAAACAGTAAAAAAGCTCCAGGCATCAGAATACAGATACCCCAGGAAAATCACTCATTTTTGAAAAATGACATTTTATCAGTAAATGCATTAAAACATTAAAAAAAATATATATAAATATATATATCATGGGGGCATCACCAGAGTGAGGATGCAATTCACCTTAGCACCTGTCACGGATACCCTCTGAATCTGTGTTTAGCAGCAGCGGGCAACTTAATACTTACCCCAGGATGGGGAGGACAAAACATAGATCCTCCTGGTCCTCTTCCACGCTGCCAACTCTGACTGCAAGCCAGGTGCTGCAGCAATTCTTTGGCAGCACCGAAGCCACAAGGCATCACAAGGGTGAATCCAAGATGGCACTGAACTCCCCCCGTGCGCCCTCACCCTGCTTTACACTGGCCTTAACACCTTGGGACCAGTTACGGTCCCCAGAGCTCGACATGGCGCATATATTAGAGATGGGATCACCAGCAGTATCCTCTCTTGCCCGGGCTATCTGGACAGGGTGCACCAAATCACCGACCCCTGAACCCTACAGCCTCTGAATGGCAGCTCGAGGTTCCTATTCAACCTTCCCAAGTTGTGTGGCCTACCAGGAAGACCCGCTCTTCTGCTGCTAGCCATTTTCCTTCTCAGGGAACTAAGGTCGATCCTCCCGACACCTCTAACATCCCACAGGAAGCTCCTCCCAGCACATCTCCTGCTACAGTATATGTGGAACCTGGATCAGATTAGCCCTCAGCCGACTCCCTCACTGAAGCCTATGTTGTTCGTCTGGAGCAGTCCTACAAGACGGAACTGTTGAACTAATGTTCAACACCTGCGGGACCTGGTGGACACTGTTAAGTCCTCCTTATGCGACCTTCTCTGACAGATTGACGTAACAAGAGACTACCTCACTATGGTACCTGGCCGACCTCATAGATGACTTGGAGAACAGAAACAGGCACAATAAAATTCATATCAGAGGCATTCCTGAATCTGTTGAACCTCAGCAGCTGGATCTCACTTTGCGAACTGTCTTTACCATTCCCCTGGGGGCCCCTCCGGACTCTCCTCTTGAACTAGACAGAGTGCACCGCTCCCTTGCCTCTCGCACACCTGACCCAAATAACCTTAGAGATATTATATGCTGGGTCCATTGTTATCAACTGAAGGAAGCAATTATGCGAAAAGCCCGAGAATCGAGTCAGGTGCTCTTTCAGACACTCCGTTATTTCTTCTGCTCGATCTCTCTCTCCTCACACTGGCTAAGTGGCAGGCCCTGAAGCCCATACTGGACATTCTAATTCAGCATCATATTCCATACATCTGGGGCTTCCCCTTCTGCCTGCAGTTCTGACACGAGGGCCATCTCCTTACCATGACTCACTCGGGAGATGTTCCTTCCAGGAGTTAAAACCTGCGATCGGCGCTCAGCTCCGACCGTGGGTGTTAGAGGACAGTGTCAGCCGTTACATATGGCTGACACACGCAAAGCAGGGTGCGCACAGTTTCTGTGTGCACACCATGCTTCCGCCGTGGTTTGTGGGAAGTTCTTCCCGGCAGCGCCTTACTATTAGGGCAGATGTCGAATAGGGGTTAACACGATTTGCTGCAAATTAATTCAGATCAAACTGAATTGTTTTGGAAACTTTGGAGAATTGCTCGAATCGAATTTTTGCAAAATTCACTCATCTCTAGTTCCTTCATTCACGGCTGTGGACATTGTTAACTGGCCAGCCTTACACAGAATGCCTGCAGCTGTCTTGCCTCCTAGGTCCCAACGTAGACCATGTTTACGTTGGTGTATTAGCCAATTTACCCACTTTTTCTTGGAGACGATTTACCTCCCCACTAAGTGGTTTCTGTTTTTTTGTTTGGTTCTTTGCTATCCCATCTCCTCCATTTATTTTTTATTTTTCATTTCTGCTTACGTTTTTTGGTTTCCCCTCATCTTTGTCTCTCCCTTTTGTGCGTACCCCTTGTTTGGTCCTGCTCCTCACCATTCTCTTCCCTTTCAGACATGGCTACTGTGAATGCATGCTCAGAGACATGATAATTAAACATGGTTCGAGACTGAAAAAAGACATGTTGGCTTCTAGAGACGGCCCATAAACAGACCCTAGACCGCGCCATCTTCACTGAGTTCCAGGGAGGAACGACTTCAATCATACTTAGACGAGATGTATATGCATACCAAATCACACCCAATCTCGCTATGACTTTTCAATTGGTGTTACCGAGGTTCCGATAAACAGTGGGTGGCCATTGAAGAGGATTTGCTCTCTGTCCCCCTCTCCTCTCTGGGCACTTTTGGTATGGGATTCGACATGTCACGGCGCTAATATCGCTAGGGTTCCTAGTCCCCTAAGTCCATTGGTACTGTTGTCCAGATCTCCACAGAATATATACCGGCATGTCTGATCGTTGTTTGCGCTGTTGTATGGAGAGGGTGTCTCTTTTTCATATATGGTGGGACTTTACAAGGATACGACCATTTTGGACTCCAGCATTTGACCTTTAAAATAAGATTAGTGAAGCTGTGACGACGTTAGACTTAGGCAGGTTGCTGAGGACCCATTTCTTCCTCCGTTGGCCCAGTTGCGTGCTTCTCATCCGGACCTTCATTTGTCCTGGCTGGAGTACGGCCAACTTACAGCCTTCTTGCTGAAATTCTCTTTGTCCCCCCTTCTTTCCTCAACCATGACTGACCTGGAGTCAGCTCTATCCTGCGCTGACTCTTTCCCGCGTGCTCTATCCTGCACTGATTCTTTCCCGCGTGCTCTCTCGACTCTTTACAGCATCCTTCTCCGGGATACTACTCCGGGGTCCCCCCCCCCATATACAGTTCCCTGAGAGTCAGATCTCCATGCGGGTCTTTCCCCTGCCGACTGGGATAAGTCTTTCCTGTTCGCACATAAGCTTCCGTTGCCTTGCAGTGCGCAAGATACGAATTTCAAGATTCTGTCTTGGTGGTAAAGGTGTCCTGATTTCCTCCATAGAATCTATCCTGTTGTGACTGACCGGTATTGGCGCTGTGGCACGAGAAAGGTCCCTTGTATCACATCTGTTGGGAGTGTGACGTTCTTAGGCCCTTCTGGGATGCTGTGTTCGACCTGTACGCTAAGGTGTGTGGTCGCACCGTCACAGCAACTCCCCAACTGGCACTTCTTTCAGTTATCCCTGGCAGGATTGCTGCGGTAAAGAAGGATCTGTGACACTTTCTCACGGCTGCCAGAACAGTCATTCCCAGGCACTGGCGGAGCACTGCTGCCCCCTCCCTGGTTGAATTCCTACAGGAGCTTCCCCTAATAAGGAGAATGGAGGCCCTGGTGGCAGAGGATTCCTCCGATACCTCCAAATTTATGCTCTCTGGCGGCCTTGGGTGGTGTTTCAGGAGTCAACTGAGTTCTCCTCTTTCTTCTCCTGATCTGGAACTACTCTACTTTACTGTTCTCCTTCCCCTTCCCTCTTAAGAGGTTACTGGTCGTTCTACCCTACCCCAATGTCTCCCCTCCTCACTTCCCCACCTATGTGTTGTTCCTGCTGTGTGTCTCCTCTGTTTGTCTGTCTGTCCCTTTTTTCTCCGCAGACTATGTTATTCAGCTTTCATATACCTGGGCCTTTGCCCCTTAGTTTATAAAGTGTGTCCTCATACTGTGGGCGGGGTTCTCCCCTAGCCTCTTATGCTTAGGCAAGGCCTGCGCGCCTTTGCACCTTTTGCTCGCTTATAATATTGTTATTATTGTTTTGTTTTCCTTATTTTCTCCTCTTTTGTATTATATTTAAAAATTTTAATAAACATTGATTAAACATAAAATAAGATTAGTGGTCATGCCCTCGCGCCTTCTCCTCAACTGTCCCTCCTCTCCATCATTCTTGGAAAAATCTCTAAGGTGAAGGGCAACCTCCTGCGCCACGGTCAGGCTCTGATCTTTCTCCCTTACTTGCTGAATTCCCCCCTCCCTCTTTTTCCCACTGTTGTGCTTCTGTGTCCTTGTCTGTTTGGGGTCAGGCATGTCTGTTTTAGTTCAGTGTACCTGCTCTTTTCAGCTAGCTCTCTGTGACAATACTATGTACAAGTGCATCTCAATAAATTAGAATATCATCAGAAAGTAATTTTTTTTTTTTTTAGTAATTCAATTGAAAAAGGGAAACACATATATTATATTGAGTCACTTGAAGCACTGACTACAACAGCAGTCCACTCCTTGTGAATCTCCCCCAAATTTTTGAATGGCCTTTTCTTAACAATCCTATCAAGGCTGTGGTTATCTTGGTTGCTTCCCCATGATTGTATCGCCTACTGAACCAGACTAAGGGACCTTTTTAAACACTTAGGAAGCCTTTGCAGGTGTTTTGGGTTAATTATTCTAATTTTCTGAGATAATGACTTTTGGGTTTTCCTTGGCTGTAAGCCATAATCTTCAACATTAAAATAAATAAACACTTGAAAAAGTTCACTCTGTTTGTAATGACTCAATATAATATATGTGTTTCACTTTTGCAATGGAATTACTAAAAAAAAATAACCTTTTGATGATATTTTAATTTTTTGAGATGCACTTGTATTATCATGACCATTGATTTGGGACTCTACTTGCTGTTACATCTTGTTGGACCGTGACTTGTTCCACTTTGTGAGATTTTGCACTATTTCCCTGTAACATTTTTTGAAAATCTCTAATAAAAATCGATTATTATACATAAATATGGTATCGCTGTAATCATAATGAGCCACTGGACAAAGTTACAATGTCATTTTTAATGCAAAAAATAATGCTAAAATTGTGGGGGGCCCATAAGCACTGGCATCAGTATTGAGATTGCAGCTTCCATCTGGCCCATAAACCAAGGAAACCCACAGATTACCCTAACCACACTAAGGTTGATTAAACTCCTTAGCACCCATAACCATCACTATCAAGAATTTGCTGTAGGGATGAGGTAGGGAGCCCCAGACAAGACAGAGCACTGGGGCCCACAAGACTTTAATTACGCCACTGCCAAGCGTCATTGATGCCCCAATGCTCAGGCCAAATTTATAACTTTTGTATGCATTGCTTAACACAGCAATATCCTTTTAATGCCCAAAATTAAGTTTATGCCCACATGTATGACACTGTTGTACCCTGGATAACATACTTAATGTCATATGTGAGTATAAACTGCTATTTGGGAACACAGCTGGGCACAGAAGGGGATGAGCGTCATATGGTTTTGGAGCACATATTTAGACAGTTTGGTTTTTAGACGTCATGCCACTTTTGCAGAGCCCTGAAATGCCAACTAAGTAAAATCCGCTGATATATGTCCCCAATTTGGAAACTACAACCCTGAAGGAATTTATCCAGGAGAACAGCGAACATTTTTAACCCCCAAGTGTTGCTGTAATTTATTTCTCAGAAATGAAAACGCAGGTGATGGTGAAAGGAGAAAATGGCAGTTTTTCCAGGAATACATCATTTCAGTACATAACATGTTGTGCCCAGCTTAAGTTAGAGACAGGGGCGCACCTCTAATGAGGCGAAGTGAGGCAGCCGCCTCAGGCGGCACTATCCGTCACTGTCTGGGGGGCAGCATTGTTACTATTTATTTTACCGTAAACCAGCCCAGGACAGGCTGCTTCTGTCCTGGGCTGGTTTACAAGATGTCCGTATCTCAGCGCAGGCGGCGATACAATGACGTCATCTCGCCTCCTACGCTAAGATACAGACGTTGCGAACAAGAAGAGGAAGCGGCGGCTCCATCATGGGATCGCAAGTAGGTGAGGATAAGTTTTTTTTTTTTTTCTATAAATAGGCCTTTACCTGCTGGAGTATCCCCAGCAGGTAACTGCCTAATTACTTACGTATCCCCGTGCCTGCTGTGACCACCTCCGCTTCCCCTTCTGTGTCCCATAGCAGAAGGGGAAGCGGAGGCGGCTGTGAGCACGAGCGGGTAAGTGAGGCCGCGGGCCTCAAATACTACTATTATTATACTCCGGGGTCTTTTCAGACCCCGGAGTATAATAATCGGAGATCCAGGGGAGGTGAGGGAACATAAAAAACATTGTTACTCACCTCTCCTGCGATCCGATGTTACTCCTGGTGATAAGGTCAGAAGTCGGATTGATGACCAACTGACTAATAATCCTGGGTAACTGTCGTCATCTTAATTAGTAAGGCTAAGTGCTAGCAATAGAGAAAAGACACCAGACACACAATGTTGGTGTTAATTCCCCTTCTTAGCCAAAGAGGAAGTGCACTGATGTGCTTTATTAAAGCAGCATAGAGTTAAATAGTATTAGATACGGGAAGAGAAGCAATAACAACTGATTGGTGCAGTATATCTTGAATGCATAGATAACAGATATAAGCAGTTCCGTATATGGTCAGCCATCTCCTGTCTTGCGCTTTGATCCAGAGGGCTGTCGTCTGGCAGCAAACCAAGCACATATTTTCTTGCACACAAAGGATCTTGCTTAGAATGCAGGCGCCATCTTGTTATGTATTATTGTACTCAGTTTAAAGCATAAGCAACTATATCTAGCATTCAGCTTTAAGGATAACAATGTTTTTGCACACAATACAACCTAAGCAGATATGAAAATATAAAACAGATATACAAGGTATAAAAGGTATAAAAAGTATGCTATAATCCTTCACAGTCCCCCCTAAAAACATTGTTATACTTTCCCTAAGTCCCTAGGGGGCCTATAGGCTTATTCTGAACCAGGGTGTAAAAAGGGTAGAGGATTTCTTCACTCACCAATTTGAGATGAGTGACCCCTTGTAGATCGCCCCCCTTTGTACTTGGACTTATCAACAAACCTCTGTTGGTTGTAATAGATATAGTTGATCAAGTCTACATTTTTGTTCACATTTATTGTGGGTATCTTTATAGGAAAATAATGGCTTTATGGCAGCTTACATATCACAAAATACATCATATAAAGCATACAATACAATTGGTTAAAAATAGAATGGACATTCTGCATGACTAGCATGTAGACATTGTGCACTTCCGGTATCCGCCATCTTAGCATCTGACCATATTAGCTCATCCTGCTAAGTAGGCCTTGGAAATCTCATAAAACATTTAATCTAATTCTTATCTCCATACAGGACATCCACAGTTCTCTGTCAGAGAGTCCAGACATTACAAGATTAATAGGTATAAACTAAATTTACTGTATATTAAAACATGGGAAAATACACTAGCCACCAGGTGCGGCCTTCATAGCAGCATCTCATACAAGGACGCTGTGGCCACACACACACCCAGGAACATGGCTAAACGCCCAGAAAATACTATCTTACACCTTGAAGATTGTCTCAAGGCTGCTCATTCAGCAAAATCTTTAATCACTTCAAACATGGCTGTTAGGGGAGACAAGATGGAGGACAGACAAAATGGAGTTAAGTGATACAAGATGGCGTCTTAACTCCAACACTTCCTTCATTTTTAGATGTTGTCAGTGTGAAATGACCAGCTCAAGTACTTCAGGGGTCTAATACCTTCTGCTGGACTTATTACCTTAAAATCTTCACCAGATTCCTTAATCTGGGTTTCACACATGACAACTTATCTAAATATCTCCGTCAGTAGGGGTTCTCCTCCTGGAAGCTTTGCTTTGCTTTGTATTGTAAGAATCTAAACAAGCAATAGAAGCAGTCTTTAGGTTTCTTCTCAGGCTCCATGGTGGTGTTTAATCAGTTTATTGTCCCATTAGTCCTTAAGAATGTCATCCAATAGGAACACACCACCATGACAACAAGGTTTTTTTTTAGGTTTTCTTTGTAGTTTCACAGCTGTACTGGTTGTCAACAGGACCTGTAAGTGACTCTTGAATCGAGGCCCTTCTCACGTGTCTATTTATCAACATCAATTTCTGGGTTGTAGCTTATAGATTCCTTCCACTGACTCAGGATCTGGAAGGAAGGAGAAAACTTGAGAGCATACATTAGTCAAATGGTTTTGGCAATTCATCATATGATCAGTCAGCACACCATACTACATCTGAAACAATTGTGAAAAAGACAATCCAAATACTCTAGGGGCTGAGGTCAATTCTTCTGTCAGGAGTGTACCTTACAGAAAAGACAAATAAAAGTAACAAGTGATAAATATTCTCCATTACTCTGGAGACAGTATGGGGTAAGAAACACTTGCTGTATCCCCAGAGCCTCCATGATTATTTCTCTCATTACCTGTCCTGTATAGTGAGTTCATTATCACTTTTGATGGTCTCGGGGATCCCATACCTGCACACTACTTCTTTTCAGTAGTTTATCTGCAGTTCCTTTTGTGGTGGCTTTCTGCACCAGAAATGCCTCAGGTCACCCTGAAAAGAGATCAATACACACAAGCACATACTCATACCTTCCCACCTTTTGGTAATTGTATATAGTTAACCTGCAATCTACAAAACAGGTAGAAGGGCTTCAGGGTGTGTTTCTGAGAAACCTTTCACTTTTTGGCCTTCATTGTGTTTGACACATGTTATGCAATCTTACACGTATCTGACTGCAGTGATGCTAAAACCTGCAGCTACCCATCATCTGTTTACCAGGTCACACATGGCTACTTTCGAGTGATGCACTTGAGCTGCTTGCGCCATCATTAGGAACAATGCTCTCTTAAAACATACTCTCTTACCACTGGCCATCAGGACTTGTTCATACTCCTTGCAGTTTCCAAATCTTCTTTTTCTTCTGGGCCCTTTGGTCCTGCAGTGTTTTTAGAACCTGAAAAGAGAGCTGAGAGTTTTGGTCCAGTATGGTGACCACCTGTATTGAGGCATGTTCCCTAGGCTTATCTGCAGCTAGTTTGGTGGCAGCATCTGCCTACACCTTACCTCTACTTTCCTTTGTATCAGCCTTGGTGTGTGCCTTGACTTTGACTATCGCTGCAGGGTCTCCATCACCTCCTGAATAGCCTGGAAATCCTTTTAGGCTTAACATTAAACGAACAGACTGGACGATAGTCCTGTGCTATACCAAAAGCACAGCGGGCTTACCCTCAACCATTCTACACTGTTTCAGTGAGTGCTTATAGGGGGGTTCTGCTTATTTTACCTCGTTTCCAGTAACCATAGCACATCCAGTGTAAAATCTGTCACCTTCCCAAATCAAGAGCCATCTATAACAAAACTCAAAATCAGGGTTAGCAATAGGTTCATCATTTACATGATCAAACCCAACAGTTTCTTGTGGCATAAAAACATATTGTCAGCAGAAAATACTTGTGCCTTTCTCCCTCCCTGAACCTATTGGTAACAGGTGAAAAGGGATTTTTAGTGACGTGCAGCATGCAAAAGTGACATGAGGAGGCATAAGTAAGGCACACTGTAGTCTGAATTCTCCAGCCACTGAAATATACTTAAAGGGGTATTCCCATGAACATAACCATTTTTAAATTTGTAGATAATTAAAAGTTAAACATTTTTGCAAAAATAAGTGATTAAAAATTTTGCAGAGTTTAAGATTTTCTCTAAACATCTTGTGGTCATGAGTTGTTGTCTTTTTAGGTTGCCAGTGGATACGGCCATGAATGCAAGAACTTTCTAAGGTCAGAAAATCAGCCATGATTTGCGTTATTGTAGCCGGGATATCTTCTGATACATGTAATGTCCCTGCCTGATAAACTAGCTACAATAAGAAAATCATGGCTGGGTTCCTGACAAGTTCCAGACTGTGATGATTCCACTTAAATATGGCTATAACTCAACGATGTATTTTGATCTCTGGGTATCGTATCTCCCTCTTAGTTCCATTTACTCATAATGTGCGCAGCCCTAATCCTGTGTGTGTGTTGTCAGTATTGGCAACAATGTAACAATAGGGCTTTGTATCCATCCCAGAATGGCTCCATTGAATTCCTACATAGCCCTGAGTGATCAAATACACATACATTGTTCAGCCTGGGCTGTTGATCAGACATGGTTGATAACATATAGAAGGCATTGTGTCATTCCACTTAATCCCATCTTCTTACAAAGAATCTTGACTTGAGTGAGTTAATCACTCAAACTTGCCGTCGCCGGTGACCTCATTCTGGGTGGTGTAATCAAGGGTATAAAAGATGAGGTAAGAGGTCAGTGAGGAAGAATCCTAAGATCAGACTACAGGAGAATACTATGATGAGACTACTACTGAGGGACTGTGATGAGCATGCAGGCTGGAATGCTGTGTTGATGTTGCTGCCTCCATTGGTTATCCCCACATGCCATGTGTGAGGGTTGGATTATAGCGCCATATCCAGGATATGTGTGGTAAAGTAATTATTTCACTTTTATTCCCTTTTATTTTATTGTACTGTATATTGTAACTAGTAACTGTTAATGCTTGCATATATCTGCATATCTGTTCTGAACTGCATGTGTTAGATGTTAATACCGACCCATTTAGGGGTTAATAAATATACAAAATTTAGAAAGCTTGTCTTGTATTTATCTTGTGAACCCAGCACTCACTGGCGGTGAGTGTGTTTTTTTAGTAAAGAAGTCTCAGGTGTGGGCCAACGCGGTGTTGGCGCACTGAGGATCTTTCACACAGACCATAGAAAGTTTCTGCATACGTGGTCGTATCCATTGGCAACCGATCAAGACAACAGACTGTCACCACTAGCATAGTTAGAGAAAATCTTTAAAACTCTGCAGAATTTTTAGCTACTTATATTTGCAAAAACCTTTAACTTTGCATTATCTACAAATATAAGTATGATTATGTTCATGGAAATACCCCTTTAAGCTGGACCTGGGACACTCATAAGAATGATTTCATATTATAATTCAATATTATCAAAACTCAAAATCTGCATTAACAATGGTTCTTGGTCTTCCACATTTTCTTAAACCTTGTTATAAACAATCTTCATGTATTAAATTACTTTGCGTTCTGACTCTCAAGGACAAAGTCAAGTTCTCTTATCATGCAAGCAGCAGCCCCTGCATAGCTGTGCGCTCTGCGACCCCCCACTTCTCACACGGTGTGTTTTCTTGTAGAACCATAAGCTCAGCATAACCAGACTTTCTGAACATTTTCTGGCATTCCTTCACTGCATCAGCACCCTCTTTTGCTCTTACAATCTCTGTAGCTGGAATTACTCTATTCTTGGGATCAACTCCACACACCGCCCAGGCAAATTGTCCATGATTTGCCTAACTTCTGCCTCAAAACCTCACATTAGGCACACCAAGTGTTAATTGAGTGCAGCTTCTTGTTTACAACAAGGAAAGATATATCCTGGGCGCACACAGTAGCCCTGGGTTGCTACATTCTCCTCCACCACAATTTGGAGAAGACAGCGGTGGGGCAACCTATCCTTCCAACTTTCCACATGATCCAGCACATTAACAAACCAAATGGGATGCATACCAAAAACACAGCACAAAATCTCTTATTGGTGTGGTTATACATTGCTGAAACAAAGAGATGGTGTGATTAGTAAAATTAACATAACATGATTGTTTATAAAGTTATAACATAAGTTTAAACACATAACTATTGGATAAAACACGAAGAAGAAGTTTCATCCCATTATAGATAACAGTTTTCAGTAAAGGAGGGGGATGAGCTTTGGGCAGCGCCCAAGAATGGAATGTAAGATGGAGACAGACACAAGCAGCATCACTCACATTTTCCAAATTTTGTAAATGATATAACCCATACACAGGGTACATTAGTTGCTGCTAGTCAGATCCTGAGGACTTCTCCAGAAGCTACACCTCATTCCCCATGAATTTGTTTATATCATTTACATCCCTATCGGTCTAACACCCTTAGAATCATGTCTTCACCGTCACGTTTGGCAGTGTAACCAACCAACCTACACCTGTAGTCCCACTGTCCCAGGTTTGTGTCTCTTTCTAGCAAATTTCTTTGCAAAATACATGAACACATAGATACATAAACACAGCAATAATATTCAGGATATTCCCTATAATATTCCCTTTTAAAACCAAGATTCTCAAACACCGGCATGGTTTGTTTTCGGCGACCGAGGTTGAGAGGATCCTTCTCCCCCTCTGTGGCCATCTATCCCCACGCAGTGGAGATCCAGAATCTTTTACTGTCACCTTTTTGCTCTTTTCGTGGATACCTTATTTCAGGTGGCAATAACAGGCAAAACAGTAAATTCACATAACATAATACAAGACATACAGTGGGGGAAAAAAGTATTTAGTCAGCCACCAATTGTTCAAGTTCTCCCACTTAAAAAGATGAGAGAGGCCTGTAATTGACATCATAGGTAGACCTCAACTATGAGAGACAAAATTAGAAAACATATCTAGAAAATCACATTGTCTGATTTTTTAAGAATTTATTTGCAAATTATGGTGGAAAATAAGTATTCGGTCACCTACAAATAAGCAAGATTTCTGGCTCTCACAGAACTGTAACGTCTTCTTTAAAAGAGGCTCCTCTGTCCTACACTCATTACTTGTAGTAATGGCACCTGTTTGAAATTGTTATCAGTATAAAAGACACCTGTCCACAACCTCAAACAATCACACTCCAAACTCCACTATGATGAAGACCAAAGAGCTGTGGAAGGACACCAGAAGCAAAATTGTAGACCTGCACAAGGCTGGGAAGACTGAATCTACAATAGGCAAGCAGCTTGGTGTGAAGAAATCAACTGTGGGAGCAATAATTAGAAAATGGAAGACATACAAGACCACTGATAATCTCCCTCAATCAGGGGCTCCACGCAAGATCTCACCCCGTGGGAACAAAATGATCACAAGAACGGTGAGCAAAAATCCCAGAACCACACGGGAGGACCTAGTGAATGACCTGCAGAAAGCTGGGACTAACGTAACAAAGGCTGCCGTCAGTAACACACTATGCCGCTAGGGACTCAGATCCTGTAGTGCCAAACGTGTCCCCCTGCTTAAGCCAGTACATATCCGGGCCCGTCTGAAGTTTGCTAGAGAGCATTTGGATGTTCCAGAAGAGTATTGGGAGAATGTCATATGGTCAGATGAAACCAAAGTAGAACTGTTTGGTAGAAACACAACTCGTCGTGTTTGGAGGAGAGTGAATGCTGAGTTGCATGCAAAGAACACCATACCTACTGTGAAGCATGGGGGTGGCAACATCATGCTTTGGGGCTGTTTCTCTGCAAAGGGACCAGGACGACTGATCCGTGTACATGAAAGAATGAACGGGGCCATGTATCGTGAGATTTTGAGTGCAAGCCTCCTTCTGTCAGCAAGGGCATTGAAGATGAAACGTGGCTGGGTCTTTTAGCATGACAATGATCCCAAGCACACCACCAGGGCAACAAAGGAGTGGCTTCATAAGAAGCATTTCAAGGTCCTGGAGTGGCTTAGCTAGTCTCCAGATCTCAACCCCATACAAAAGCTTTGGAGGGAGTTGAAAGTCCGTGTTGCCCAGCAACAGCCTCAAAACATCACTGCTCTAGAGGAGATCTGCATGGAGGAATGGGCCAACATACCAGCAACAGTGTGTGCCAACCTTTTGAAGACTTACAGAAAACGTTTGACCTCTGTCATTGCCAACAAAGGATATATAACAAAGTATTGAGATGAACTTTTGTTATTGACCAAATACTTATTTTCCACCATAATTTGCAAATAAATTCTTGAAAAATCATACAATATGATTTTCTAGATTTGTTTTCTCATTTTGTCTCTCATAGTTGAGGTCTACCTATGATGTCAATTACAGGTCTCTCTCATCTTTTTAAGTGTGAGAACTTTTGGTGGCTGACTAAATACTTTTTTTCCCCACTGTAAAGGTTGAATACTGGCATTGATACAAACAGAATGAATATTACAATTACAAATTGAAATATATAATATACAATCCCCTAAACATCATACCAGTGGTATACAGTGAGGTCTTCTATAACTGAACTTTTTGTAGAGCAGCTTTATAATGAATTATCCCTTTGCACTATATCAGATTCTTCAAATTTTTATTCAGGTAAATAATATTTCACACAGATCTGGGAGGATTGTATATATATATATAACGTCTTTCTATGTAAAATGGATAGGGTTCTCATGTCCCTCAAAGACAGGCTCCTTTGACTTAAACATGGACCGTAAGCTTTCCATCGCGTTACGGGTTTTATACAGTAGAGACTGGGCACTCACGGCGTAGGAGATCCGAGACCCTGTGGCTTCTTCGAGTCACGATACCTGCACCTTCTCCTGAGTTACAGCGTATGTGACTTCGCCCGAGTCACAGGACCTGTGTCCTTTCCCGCGTTTCCCTCCGAGGCCAGGGACTCCACTACTCTGCAACCTCCTCAATTTACTCTGGAGGTCTGGTCAGTGGTCCGATACTCTGCAACCAATTTCTGCCAAACAAAGGGGTCTAGGTACGGGTCCCCTGTTCTGCAACCCCACAGACCAATACTAGGGATCTGGACAGGGACTAATCGCTGGTCTCTACACCATCACTACGGGGGTCACCCAACAACAATAACAACAACAAAAACTCCAAATATCACAACCTGGCCAGGGTGCATGTCCCTGGATCTCCCCTATCGATTGTGCCCAATCAGACAACCAACAGACAGTTAGCCAATCGCGACTTACAAACAAATCGGGTTCTTTGGACTACACAGCGGGGGTGTCCCAGTCGCTCAGGCAGGCCACAGGGGTCGACAGAGCTACCGTCCCCAGACTCACGCAGGACCGTCCAATACACAGATAAACTACAGATTTATAAAATCAGCAGACTTACCGTGTTTCAGTGGAGGTGATCAGGCTCCTAAATTGGACGATCCAGGGTCATCCGCGTTGGCTCGGCATCGGCCAGGGTGGTCTCTCGCCCCCTCGAATGCAGCCCCACGTTGGTGCGCCAGCTGATAAGGTCAGAAGTCAGGTTGATGACCAACTGACTAATAATCCTGGGTAACTGTCGTCGTCCTAATTAGTAAGGCTAAGTGCTAGCAATAGAGAAAAGACACCAGACACACAATGTTGGTGTTAATTCCCCTTCTTAGCCATAGAAGAAGTGCATTGATGTGCTTTATTAAAGCAGCATAGAGTTAAATAGTATTAGATACGGGAAGAGAAGCAATAACGACTGATTGGTACAGTATATCTTGAATGCATAGATAATAGATATAAGCAGTTCCGTATATGGTCAGCCATCTCCTGTCTTGCGCTGTGATCCAGGGGGCTGTCTTCTGGTAGCAAACCAGCACATATTTTCTTGCACACAAAGGATCTTGCTTAGAATGCAGGCGCCATCTTGTTATGTATTATTGTACTCAGTTTAAAGCATAAGCAATTATATCTAGCATTCTGCTTTAAGGATAACAATGTTTTTGCACACGATACAACCTAAGCAGATATGAAAATATAAAACAGATATACAAAGTATAAAAGGTATAAAAAGTATGCTATAATCCTTCACACTAGCAGGCTTCAGCCTTCTGGTGACGCCATCAGGTCGCGACGCCGTCCTGATCACGTGACGTCTGTGCGCAATTAAACAGGGCCGAAAGCTGCAGTGAGTGCACGGTGGCCAGGATAGGTGAGTAGCACTGGTTTTTATGTTTGTCACCTCCCCTACCGTGTGCAGGGGCTACTGTAGAGCATAATACCAGTGTAGGGGCCACTATGGAGCATAACACCAGTGCAGGGGCCACTATAGAGCATAATACCATGTGCAGGCGTCACTATGGAGCATAATACCAGTGCAGGGGCCACTATGGGGCATAATACCGTGTGCAGGGGCCACGATGGAGCATAATACCAGTGCAGGGGCCACTATGGAGAATAATACCAGTGCAGGGGCCACTATGGAGCATAATACCAGTGCAGGGGCCACTATGGAGAATAATACCAGTGCAGGGGCCACTATGGAGCATAATACCAGTGCAGGGGCCACTATGGAGCATGATACCGTGTGCAGGGGCCACTATGGAGCATGATACAGTGTGAAGGGGCTGCTGCGGGCCATGATACAGTATGCAGGGGCCGCTGCGGGCCATGATAGTGTGCAGGAGCCGCTGCGTGCCATGATACCGTGTGCAGGGGCCGCTGCGGGTCATAATACTGTGCAATACTGTGTGCAGGGGCTGCTGTGGAACATTATAGTGTGTGTAAATGGGGCGTTATAAACAGGGGCTATGGCGCCTGTTTTTATCACACCCTGTCTGTTTATAGTGACCGTGTGATGTAATTACAGCCTTGTCACATAGACATGTACAGGACGAGGCTGTAGTTACATTACATGGCTGCTATGAGATGAATGACACTATGTAAACAGAGAAGCGGTCACGGTGCTTACACAGGTACCATTCAAACAGCTGATCAGTAGGGGTCCTGGGTTTTTGAGCCCCACTGATTAGTTTATTGATGACCTGGAAAACCTTTTAATTAGTTAACACCAGGGGCACTATTTATACAGGGTACACATGGACATTATTAATATAAAGATGCACTTGGGAGTATTATTCATTATGGCGGGGGTTATATCATATATTTTATAATTGGGGTAGCAGCAGGATGGGTGTGCAGGTGAGGACAATATGGGCCAGGTGCCTGGAAAAGTGAGGAGCCAAAGATGTCTGTGTTGTAAACTTTACAGAGATAAGTCACAGCTGGAAGAAGTGGCCATGGCGGTCCAAAGGGAAGAGAAGGGAAAGTCAGAGACGTCACCTGTAAGTCACAAAATGTTACTGCACTGTATTCACCTAAATGATAGAGGATAAATACCTGATTGATGGGGGTCTGTCTGCTAAGACCCCCACTGAGCCTGAGAATTGTTTTTTTTTCCCCCCACTGGGTGGGAATTCAGCCTGACCGCAGCCATATATATAGGTGTGTCACTTGGTGGATGGACAAACCCACATGGCTCTCATTCACTTCAATGGGAGTGCCAAAGATAGCCGAAGTACAGTACTCAGCTATCTGCGGCGTTCCTATTATAGAGAATGGGGGCCATGCGGGCTTGCCCATCCACCAAGCAGAAGATGTGTGAAGTTACTTTCATTGTTAATGCCGTGTTGTTGATCTGATACTGAAGTAATACAGGAAGAAGAATTCTTAAAAACTGTTTTATAACTTTGTGTATTGTGTATATTGTACGACGATAGCAGCGTGTGAAGCTAGTAGCATGGAAACTCAATTTTTTTTTTTTTTGGGGGGGGGGCGTCTATCAGTGTCGGACTGGGATGTCTAGGGCCCACCAGTGGAATTGTTTCTAGGGGCCCACCATCAGAACCCCTGCAGATCATCGGTACCGAGAAAGGGTGGCTAAAGGTAATAACATGCTGGGAGCCATGCTGCTCACCCACTATACCATGTGCATTACTGCATTACCTAAACCTACTGCTGCACCCTGTATGGCAAGTGAACAGTGTGGCTCCTAGAATTGTTACCTTTACCTGTAGCCGCACTGTCCTGGAAAAGCTGATCTGCAGAGGTCCTGGCTGTTGTATCATCGTAGATGTAATATTGATGGCCTATCCTAAGGACAGGCCATATTAGGAAGATGGATAAATCCTTTAAAGAGGTTGTCGAAGGAATTGGAACTATTTTTATTAGAAAAGTAAAAATTCACAAACAGTGTCACATACGAAAAATACAATATAAAACCCATAAACAGAAACAATACATAAATCCAAACATAGCATAAACAACATCAATAAATAAGATACAAGAAACCGGGACAAAATTAAAGACCAAAAAGAAAAATCCAGCCGCAAATCAGCCCCCATCCATTCTGCCTTTCACTCCGCCTTTCACTCTCCAGTCTTTCTTCAGTCATCCGCCAGTCAAAACTCTACCTATCTTGGAAACAAAAGAAAATCCAAATAAGTAATATACAATGGAAAACATATAACACTAACAGAAAACTAACAAAAACCCCAACTGAAACTTATTAGAAATTTTTTTTTTTTTTTTTTTATAATTATTATAATTTTTTTTTTTTTTTTTTCTCTTTTTTTCCCTTCACCACACCCGGCCAGCACCACGCCCCATGTCCTCCCATGTCCGCATAGTCCTGGTGCTGGCACCACCCACCACCGAGCCCCTGAAAACCGACCTGGCTCTCTGCCTCATGTCCTCCCATGTCCGCATAGTCCAGAGCCAGGCCGGACACACGAAACCTATATATCAAACCCTCCACCCCCAAAAGAAACCCCCCTCCCAAACAACCTACCCCCCTAAGAAAAAAACCCTTTTAACTACATACAATGGGAAATAGAAAAAAATGGAAATGAACAACAAAAAAAATATGTTTAGTGGCAAAAGCAAATAACAAAATACCAGATAAGAAAACCAGACAAAATACAATAACAAAACCCACAATCTTATATAAACCGTTGACCCCCCCTTCCCTCCCATAAACCTCCCACAGGCCTAGGGTCGGTTATCCTCAAGCCTCTTACCCTTTCATCCTATTTCCAAAACAAAATGCCTATGTGGTGACACACCAGCCCTCCACCAGGAAGAGAGCACAAGAGGCCCGTCCCTACCTACTTGCCCTACCACTATGTCCCTATCTATCAATCTATCCCTACCCTATCCCTACCTGTCCCTCCCTACCCAAAAAAAACAAACAAACCCCACCTCTTGTGCAAAACCTTGCCCTCCCTTTCCCTATCTGGACCTAACCTAACTACCTTTTAATCCCTTATTCTATCCCTCAGGGAACAGAAAAGGTGAAACCCCTCCAGAGGGTACCAGCCCTTTTTGCGCCCAACCCCTCATACTCCCGAGAGCGCACCCTCACCAGGTCCACCATGATGTTTTTAACCACCTCCACCTCCGGGAGGATTTTGCCTCGCGTCGACACTAGACACCGGGATGACCACAAGTGGAACCTAACCACTGCGCTAACTATAAAAAGTGTCTGGCAGTCCCTGCCCTCCGGGTGTTTGAATGCCCCATAGGCCCACTCGGCGTAGGAAAGGCCAGCCAGCCGCAGCCAACCGGTGGAGGTCCCCACCAATTTGCAAACCCTTATATTGAAGGGGCACTGAAGCAGGAAGTGCTCCATGCTTTCCAGCATGTCGCCACACTCCTCCCGAGGGCAGCCTCGCTCGTCGGAGTTCCGGTACTTCAAGTTCCCCCTCACATATAACTTACCTAGGAGGCAGCGCCAGGTCAGATCCCAAAACTTCCGAGGAAACCTTTTGGAGTTAAGAAAATGCAACCCTCCCTCTAAGGTTTCTCCTGGGCAATCTTTGAGCGCCAGAGGCTTCTGGAAGCGGGTCAACAGGACTTTGTCATCAAGAAAACGTCTTGACTGAGTCCTGATCTCCCACGCCCCCAGACCCCACCGACGAATCACTTTCAAGACCAGGGAAGCATAGGCCGGGAGATATCCATGGGGTGCACGAAGATCTTTCACTTGCCCTCCTGCCTCCCATTTCTGGAAGAAGGGCCGAAACCACCCCTGGCAGGAGGCTACCCACGAAGGAGCCCCCTCGGCGGAGAGGTTTGGTAAATTGATCTTAAGAAAGGTGTTCATTAAGAACACCACGGGGTTAACCATATTTAACCCCCCTAGCCTCCTTGTGCGGTATGTAACCTCCCTCTTGATTAGGTTGAGCCTGTTCCCCCATAACAGTTGGAAGAACAGGCAACAGATCCTACTCCAACAAGACTCTGGCAAGGCACAGACGCTACCTAGATAGATCACCAACGGGAGCAGGAAGGCTTTGGCAAGGTGAACCCTTTCTCTCAGGGTCAAGGACCAACCCTTCCAGCAATCAACTCTCTGGGCGACATCCTTAAGCCTACCTTCCCAATTTTGGAGTGGGTAATCACCCTGGCCAAAATGGATGCCTAAGATCTTTACAGACCCCTGGGGTTCTGGGAGGGTGTCCGGGAGAGAAAAACCAGGCTCTCCCCCTCCCAGCCAGAGGCTTCCACACTTGTTCTTGTTCACAGCTGATCCGGAAGCCTCCGAGTAACTGTCCACTTCAGACATCACCCATTCAATCTCCTCCCGCGACGAGACAAGAGCGGTGACATCATCCGCGTAGGCTACTGTCCTCAAAGGGGAGCCGGTGCCCTCCAGGTCCATCCTGACTCCCGCCACCGGCCCACCATTAATCCGTCTAATCAGGGGATCAATGGCGAACACATACAGTAGCGGGCTCAAGGGACATCCCTGTCGGACGCCCGACCAAACCTCAAAAGGACGACCAACCCAACCATTCACAAGTGGGAAAGACTCAGCCCCAGCGTATAAGGTCTGCAGCCACTGAATGAACCCCCCAGGTAGACCATACCTCGAGAGAGTTGACCACAAATACTCATGATTCACCCTGTCAAAAGCCTTAGCCTGATCTAGGGAGAGCAAGTACCCCTTCGACCGACCTGCCCTACTCTGCTCCACAGCCTCCCTGACACTCAGGACCGCACTTAAGGTGCTACGACCGGGAACAGAGCAGTGCTGAGCCGGCGAGAGGAGCCGGGGCGCAAACTGTACCAGCCGGTTGAAAAGTACCTTCGCCAGAATCTTTCGGTCCGTATTGAGAAGTGCTATGGGCCGCCAGTTCTCAATACGGCTCGGATCCTTACCCTTTGACAGAACTATAAGGGCGGACCTCCTCATTGACTTTGGCAGAGTGCCCGAGGATAGACACTCATTAAGCACGTCAGTCAAGAGGGGAGCCAACGCTCCTTTAAAGGTCCGATAGAACTCAGATGTTAAGCCATCTGGGCCAGGTGACTTCTTGAGGGCAAGACCCTCAATAGCCCTGACGACTTCCTCTTCCCTTATAGGTTCTATCAAAACACCAAGAGAAGGGTCTTCTGCTGACTCAGGAATGGCTTCAGCCAAGAAACCTGAAATCCGATCCCGATTCAGTTCCTTCTTTGCCAAAAGGTTCGAGTAGAAAGACCTGACGACCTCCAAGATCCCTGACCTGGATCTTGTCAGGGATCCTGTACTGTCAATCAGGCCTGTTACTGTCTTACAAGTCACTGACATCTTACAGTTCCTGTAGGGGTCGGGCGAGCGGTATTTCCCGAAATCCCTCTCAAGAACCAAGGATGCGTGCCTATCATACTGACACCCTTTAAGCAAAGCCTTCACACCGGAGATATCCTCCTGGCTACCTCCGGTCGAGACCAGATGTTCAAGTCTCTTCCTCAGTGCACTGTACATGCGGTACATGTCCAGTGACCTGAGGCTTGAGAGCCGGCGGAAAAATCCCGCCACCCTTTTTTTGAATATCTCCCACCACTCTGACCTAGTGCCCTCAAGACCCAGTAATAGTACCTGATCCTGAAGAAACTCCTCAAAGGCTTGTCTTACAGCTGCCTCCTCAAGGAGTGACGAATTCAGCCTCCACAAACCTCTTCCTCTCCGGAGGGTTTCTGAAATATTCAAAGAAAATAAAATTAGGCAGTGATCGGAGAACTCCACCTCCACCACGGACACAGGGGTGGTGACGGAATTCTCCTTCAAAAAAAACCTATCTATCCTGGACCTAACACTTCCTCTCTGAAATGTGAACCCACGGTGACCTGGGGAATGCCTGATGTGGATATCCTCCAGGCGAGCTTCACTCACTATGCTATTTAACGCGACGCCATCATAGGGCAGTCTATCTCTGGTACCTCCTCGGTCTTGGGGTCTAGTTATGGTATTAAAATCCCCACCAAAGATGACTTGTTTGCCCGTAAAAAGAAAAGGCTTGATCTTCATAAAGAGGCTTTTACGGTCCCACTTTGACTGGGGACCGTAGATGTTAATGAGGCGCAGGCTTTGCCCCTTCATGAGGACGTCTAAAACTAGGCACCTTCCCATTTCGAGTTCGATCAGCCGCTGGCATTTCACCTCTGCGGTAAAAAGCACCGCCACTCCACTATACGGCTCAGCCGCAAGAGACCAGTAGGAGGGCCCCCTGCGCCACTCCCTCCTTGCTCTGTTTATCTCTGATAGAGTACAGAGCCTGGTCTCCTGCAAAAACAAAATGTCAGCTTCAACTCGGCCAAGAAAATCAAAGGCTGCAAACCTAGCCGTATCAGACTTAATGCTGGCCACATTAATGGTGGCCAGCGTCAGTGGAGAGGGGACTGCCATTAAGACCGATTGAGCTCAATGACCTTCAGTTTCCCACCCCCTTTCCTCCTACCACCACCACCCCTAGATGAGTCTGAAGAGGACCCGCGACTTTTCCTCGTCTTACGGGTCCTCTTCTTACATTGGGATTGGTCCATCACCTCACCTCGTGCGGTTTGGCCAGGCAAGGGATGGACTTCCCCCGTAGTTTCTCCCTGGGGAGTATTGGTATCATTTTTTTCAACGGTTTCCAAAACAGCTTGAGGTGCATCGTCTCCATCTCTGGGTACCAGGCCAGCCTCCTCCACTGAAGGCAGGGGGCCCTTCCCTGAGGGAGACTCAGCAGCCCCCGACGGTCCCACCTCCCCCTCTGAAGCCTCCCCTGAGGCTGATGCGTCCTCGCAGAGGGTTTGGTACCGGTTAGGGCTGATCACTGAAAGGTCCTCGAGTCTCCGTTCCTTTGCCGGGGGGGGGGGCAGATGTTTTTACCCTCGCTTTACTCGGTGACTTTCTCCTCCTGACCGTCTGTTCCTCCCCAGCACTAACGTACTGGGAAGATGAAGACAGGTCAGCCTCTTCCTCCCTCTGCAGTCTTCTCATCTCCTCAATCAGGGCCGTGCCCGTCGCTACTTCAGCATTAGAATCCAACCCAGCGGGATCAGGGGCAGAGGGGAGACACATAATACCCTCCCTCTGATCCCTTCTCCTATCTCTCCTTCTCGCCCTAGATGGTGGCTGGGTTTTCTCCCTCCGCGTCGGCAACCTGGTCTCTCCACCTCCGACCCCCTCCTCGGTGACAGGGACAGTCTCCTCACCTGCCCCTGCCCGTCGGAGGGTGACATTAGCGAACGACCTCGGGCACGCCCCGATTGGGTGACCAAGGTCACCACACAGGTGGCACCGAATCCTATCACAGGTTGCAGCTAGATGACCTAATCCCCCACACATGGCACACTTCTGCACCCTGCAGGAGGCACTCAAGTGCGAGGGATCACCACACCTGTGACAGAGCTTCGGCTGCCCCTGGTAGAAGACAAGAATCCTGTCTTTCCCGAGGAAGGTTGAGGACGGGATATGCATCACCGAGTTATCCTCATGCTTCAATTTGACCATAAATGTCCAGGCCCCCGACCAAATGCCAAACTCATCAAGGTTCTTCCGGGGGAAGTCTTTCACTTCCCCATACCTGTTGAGCCAGGTCATAATGTCCATGTAAGAAAGTGACTCGTTACGAGTCAAAACGGTCACTTTCTTAATTGCATCCTGGCGCGACACCGCCCACACATTGAAGTCGCGCCAGCCGGGCTCGTTCTTTGCCAACTCATAATTACCCCAGAAGGTTTCTAAGCCCCCCGGGGTAACAAAGCTGACATCAAACTCTGAGGAGCCGACCGGGTGAATGAGGGCAAAGATGTCACTTGCCCTAAAGCCCATCCCGAGCAGAAGTTCGACGACCCTCCTCCTCTGAGGACAAGGGCCTTCTCCCCCCCACCCGAGACGGACTACATTCCTCCGGACCGGCCGCTGCCCGGGTGTCGGGAGAGTCCACCTGGTCTCACCCCCCTCATCTCGGAACTTCCCTAGGCCAAAACGTTCAATCCAAAACCTAAGGTCCCTCGATTGACCATCCACTATCATCGTTCTCTGCCCTGCTCGTAAGGCCGCCAGGAGCTGCTGTTGTAATTCACCGTCCCTGGCCCCCAGTGATGGACACGAGGCACCCCTTGGGACCCCCGAGGCGACACTGGCATAGGAACGTACCAAGCTTGAGGCCGCAGTCCCAGCCCCCGCAACTCCAGTGCCACCTTCGGGCGCCCCCTGAAGCCCGCTCGGCCCGGCCACCACCGCGGCCACCGGGACACCAGAGACAGGAGCGGTCGTTCCCAGCGTCGCAGGCGTGGACCGGGCAAACACATTTGGCAAAGCTACTTCTGCAGCAGCCATGCCTACATTTTCCAAAGTCCTAGGAACCTCCACTACCGCATCTTTAACAAAAGGGACAGCAGTAGCAGCAGCAGCAGCAGCAACACAAGGGGTGACAGCCTCCATAGCCCCCCCTCCCCTTTCCCTCACAAGGAACATCTAAGTCACTCTCTGGAACCACAGTTTTTTCCCCCTCCTCCGCCCTCCTCTCCTGATGCCTGCTTTTCCTACTCCCCAGTCTGCTCTTACTCACCGCTTTCTTACCCACGCTCACCATTACCTCATTCACACCGGGGCTTGCGGCCTTGGGCGGCTCCACGAGCGGGATTGGCCTATTCCGGGCCTCCGCTTCACTCTCCTCCCGCTTAGCTGGGGCGACTTGTGCCTCTGCCTCGACCTCCGCATCGTCAGCTGTCGCAGCGCTCAATGCTTTAGGAGCGGACTTGCTCCTAGCGCTGACGGCAGCCTCCACATCACTGGTCTCATTGGCTTCCTCGGCACCTGAAACCGGAAGGGAGGGACAAGCCGCACGCCCCTTCCCCTTACGATGGACCTGGGGAGGGGCCGGCGCTACTTTGACCCTGCCCACAGGGGCAGGCTTCACCGCTTCTCTACCTCCCTTCGTGGGAGGTGCTTTTCCGACCTTGTCCGCTGCAGTTTCGGGCGCCATTTTCAATACTGCACCCAGCTCCCCAGCCACACCGCTACTTAGAGAAAGCGGGGTCTGGGGAGTCTGCGCCCCCTTATCTCACCCGCGGGCAACACCCCAGATTCAGCCTGTGCTAGAGTCAATGGGGGTTGCCCTGCGGGAACAGTTATACCTGCTGCGACACTCACATATTTCAGGGTGCCGACTTCTTGCGGCTTAGCCTTCTTCTTTTTCCTTTTTTTTGATTCCTCCTCATTTCCAAGGTCGTCTACGGAAAAAGCCATCTTCTCCATTCTTGCCGGGGATTCTAGCATGCATATTTCGTGGATTAGCCTCCCCGCAGCAGAACCCATATCGTCTTCTGATGTTGCCGGTAATGGTGGTAAATTCTCCGGTAGCTTGGGTAAACTTGCCAATTTCTCTGGGGGCGTATAGGTCGGAATACCTGAACTCACCCTCGTAGGCTTCCGGCTACTGCCGTACTCTGCCAGCAGGCTCCCCTCTGAGTCAGTATCTGTCTCATATTCCGGATCCGAGCTTTCGGAGGACGCGAGGTCTTCCCGCAGCAGCCGCCCCTGCTGCTTGCGGTAAAAACGGTCATCATTCAGGAGTTTCTCCCTGAAAGGCCCCGCGCCCTCCAGGATCTCTCGGCATCTTTGGTCAAGCCCTTTAATTTGTTCCTTCAGCTTTTTGACCTGCTTACTCAGTGCCGGTCTCTCATGCCTTGAGGCCCTGTCACTACGGGCACGGACACTCTGAAGCTCCGCACCCATAGCGAACAGGGACCTCCTGGCTTTATCATATTCCTCAAGGGTAGTGTTAATACGCTTACTGTATGCAAGCACATCCTCGCCAGCCTTCCGAATCCCCCAACCTGATGATGGCAAGGAAGGAGGGGGGGCTTCGCTGGCCTTTTTACTTGTACAGGGCTCAGCCTCCGCCGGGGTTTTCTGACCTAGACGTCCCTTGCTGCGGGTTGCCATACCTTTTTCCACTGGAGCCTGCTGCCTCTCCAATCTTCTCCTGCTGCTGCTGCTACTGCCGTCCATTGAGAGCCTCCTGCCCCCCGCCAAGCTGGCTCGGGGGGCAGGAGCACCTTGCTCCATGGTGAAAAAACCCCAACCTTGGAAAAGGAAAGGGGTTGGAGCCTCCAACTATGGCTGGAAAAACTGCTGCTGTTGCACAAACACCACACACCAAGCCTCTCTTCTGAGCTGACAAACAGACTATAGCCTCTGGTCTCAGGAGCTCAGACAGGCGTGTCTGATTCCCACAGCTGCCCCGAAGGAATTGGAACTATTTTTATTAGAAAAGTAAAAATTCACAAACAGTGTCACATACGAAAATACAATATAAAACCCATAAACAGAAACAATACATAAATCCAAAACATAGCATAAACAACATCAATAAATAAGATACAAGAAACCGGGACAAAATTAAAGACCAAAAAGAAAATCCAGCCGCAAACCAGCCCCCATCCATTCTGCCTTTCACTCCGCCTTTCACTCTCCAGTCTTTCTTCAGTCATCCGCCAGTCAAAACTCTACCTATCTTGGAAACAAAAGAAAATCCAAATAAGTAATATACAATGGAAAACATATAACACTAACAGAAAACTAACAAAAACCCCAACTGAAACTTATTAGAAATTTTTTTTTTTTTTTTTTTTTTTATTATAATTATAATTTTTTTTTTTTTTTTTTTTTCCCCCTTCACCACACCCGGCCAGCACCACGCCCCATGTCCTCCCATGTCCGCATAGTCCTGGTGCTGGCACCACCCGCCACCAAGCCCCTGAAAACCGACCTGGCTCTCCGCCTCATGTCCTCCCATGTCCGCATAGTCCAGAGCCAGGCCGGACACACGAAACCTATATATCAAACCCTCCACCCCCAAAAGAAACCCCCCTCCCAAACAACCTACCCCCCTGAGAAAAAAAAAACCCTTTTAACTACATACAATGGGAAATAGAAAAATGGAAACGAACAAAAAAAATATGTTAAGTGGCAAAAGCAAATAACAAAATACCAGACAAGAAAACCAGACAAAATACAATAACAAAACCCACAATCTTATATAAACCGTTGACACCCCCTTCCCTCCCATAAACCTCCCACAGGCCTAGGGTCGGTTATCCTCAAGCCTCTTACCCTTTCATCCTATTTCCAAAACAAAATGCCTATGTGGTGACACACCAGCCCTCCACCAGGAAGAGAGCACAAGAGGCCCGTCCCTACCTACTTGCCCTACCACTATGTCCCTATCTATCAATCTATCCCTACCCTATCCCTACCTGTCCCTCCCTACCAAAAAAACAAACCCCACCTCTTGTGCAAAACCTTGCCCTCCCTTTCCCTATCTGGCCCTAACCTAACTACCTTTTAATCCCTTATTCTATCCCTCAGGGAACAGAAAAGGTGAAACCCCTCCAGAGGGTACCAGCCCTTTTTGCGCCCAACCCCTCATACTCCCGAGAGCGCACCCTCACCAGGTCCACCATGATGTTTTTAACCACCTCCACCTCCGGGAGGATTTTGCCTCGCGTCGATACTAGACACCGGGATGACCACAAGTGGAACCTAACCACTGCGCTAACTATAAAAAGTGTCTGGCAGTCCCTGCCCTCCAGGTGTTTGAATGCCCCATAGGCCCACTCGGCATAGGAAAGGCCAGCCAGCCGCAGCCAACCGGTGGAGGTCCCCACCAATTTGCAAACCCTTATATTGAAGGGGCACTGAAGCAGGAAGTGCTCCATGCTTTCCAGCATGTCGCCACACTCCTCCCGAGGGCAGCCTCGCTCGTCGGAGTTCCGGTACTTCAAGTTCCCCCTCACATATAACTTACCTAGGAGGCAGCGCCAGGTCAGATCCCAAAACTTCCGAGGAAACCTTTTGGAGTTAAGAAAATGCAACCCTCCCTCTAAGGTTTCTCCTGGGCAATCTTTGAGCGCCAGAGGCTTCTGGAAGCGGGTCAACAGGACTTTGTCATCAAGAAAACGTCTTGACTGAGTCCTGATCTCCCACGCCCCCAGACCCCACCGACGAATCACTTTCAAGACCAGGGAAGCATAGGCCGGGAGATATCCATGGGGTGCACGAAGATCTTTCACTTGCCCTCCTGCCTCCCATTTCTGGAAGAAGGGCCGAAACCACCCCTGGCAGGAGGCTACCCACGAAGGAGCCCCCTCGGCGGAGAGGTTTGGTAAATTGATCTTAAGAAAGGTGTTCATTAAGAACACCACGGGGTTAACCATATTTAACCCCCCTAGCCTCCTTGTGCGGTATGTAACCTCCCTCTTGATTAGGTTGAGCCTGTTCCCCCATAACAGTTGGAAGAACAGGCAACAGATCCTACTCCAACAAGACTCTGGCAAGGCACAGACGCTACCTAGATAGATCACCAACGGGAGCAGGAAGGCTTTGGCAAGGTGAACCCTTTCTCTCAGGGTCAAGGACCAACCCTTCCAGCAATCAACTCTCTGGGCGACATCCTTAAGCCTACCTTCCCAATTTTGGAGTGGGTAATCACCCTGGCCAAAATGGATGCCTAAGATCTTTACAGACCCCTGGGGTTCTGGGAGGGTGTCCGGGAGAGAAAAACCAGGCTCTCCCCCTCCCAGCCAGAGGCTTCCACACTTGTTCTTGTTCACAGCTGATCCGGAAGCCTCCGAGTAACTGTCCACTTCAGACATCACCCATTCAATCTCCTCCCGCGACGAGACAAGAGCGGTGACATCATCCGCGTAGGCTACTGTCCTCAAAGGGGAGCCGGTGCCCTCCAGGTCCATCCTGACTCCCGCCACCGGCCCACCATTAATCCGTCTAATCAGGGGATCAATGGCGAACACATACAGTAGCGGGCTCAAGGGACATCCCTGTCGGACGCCCGACCCCACCTCAAAAGGACGACCAACCCAACCATTCACAAGTGGGAAAGACTCAGCCCCAGCGTATAAGGTCTGCAGCCACTGAATGAACCCCCCAGGTAGGCCATACCTCGAGAGAGTTGACCACAAATACTCATGATTCACCCTGTCAAAAGCCTTAGCCTGATCTAGGGACAGCAAGTACCCCTTCCACCGACCTGCCCTACTCTGCTCCACAGCCTCCCTGACACTCAGGACCGCACTTAAGGTGCTACGACCGGGAACAGAGCAGTGCTGAGCCGGCGAGAGGAGCCGGGGCGCAAACTGTACCAGCCGGTTGAAAAGTACCTTCGCCAGAATCTTTCGGTCCGTATTGAGAAGTGCTATGGGCCGCCAGTTCTCAATACGGCTCGGATCCTTACCCTTTGACAGAACTATAAGGGCGGACCTCCTCATTGACTTTGGCAGAGTGCCCGAGGATAGACACTCATTAAGCACGTCAGTCAAGAGGGGAGCCAACGCTCCTTTAAAGGTCCGATAGAACTCAGATGTTAAGCCATCTGGGCCAGGTGACTTCTTGAGGGCAAGACCCTCAATAGCCCTGACGACTTCCTCTTCCCTTATAGGTTCTATCAAAACACCAAAAGAAGGGTCTTCTGCTGACTCAGGAATGGCTTCAGCCAAGAAACCTGAAATCCGATCCCGATTCAGTTCCTTCTTTGCCAAAAGGTTCGAGTAGAAAGACCTGACGACCTCCAAGATCCCTGACCTGGATCTTGTCAAGGATCCTGTACTGTCAATCAGGCCTGTTACTGTCTTACAAGTCACTGACATCTTACAGTTCCTGTAGGGGTCGGGCGAGCGGTATTTCCCGAAATCCCTCTCAAGAACCAAGGATGCGTGCCTATCATACTGACACCCTTTAAGCAAAGCCTTCACACCGGAGATATCCTCCTGGCTACCTCCGGTCGAGACCAGATGTTCAAGTCTCTTCCTCAGTGCACTGTACATGCGGTACATGTCCAGTGACCTGAGGCTTGAGAGCCGGCGGAAAAATCCCGCCACCCTTTTTTTGAATATCTCCCACCACTCTGACCTAGTGCCCTCAAGACCCAGTAATAGTACCTGATCCTGAAGAAACTCCTCAAAGGCTTGTCTTACAGCTGCCTCCTCAAGGAGTGACGAATTCAGCCTCCACAAACCTCTTCCTCTCCGGAGGGTTTCTGAAATATTCAAAGAAAATAAAATTAGGCAGTGATCGGAGAACTCCACCTCCACCACGGACACAGGGGTGGTGACGGAATTCTCCTTCAAAAAAAACCTATCTATCCTGGACCTAACACTTCCTCTCTGAAATGTGAACCCACGGTGACCTGGGGAATGCCTGATGTGGATATCCTCCAGGCGAGCTTCACTCACTATGCTATTTAACGCGACGCCATCATAGGGCAGTCTATCTCTGGTACCTCCTCGGTCTTGGGGTCTAGTTATGGTATTAAAATCCCCACCAAAGATGACTTGTTTGCCCGTAAAAAGAAAAGGCTTGATCTTCATAAAGAGGCTTTTACGGTCCCACTTTGACTGGGGACCGTAGATGTTAATGAGGCGCAGGCTTTGCCCCTTCATGAGGACGTCTAAAACTAGGCACCTTCCCATTTCGAGTTCGATCAGCCGCTGGCATTTCACCTCTGCGGTAAAAAGCACCGCCACTCCACTATACGGCTCAGCCGCAAGAGACCAGTAGGAGGGCCCCCTGCGCCACTCCCTCCTTGCTCTGTTTATCTCTGATAGAGTACAGAGCCTGGTCTCCTGCAAAAACAAAATGTCAGCTTCAACTCGGCCAAGAAAATCAAAGGCTGCAAACCTAGCCGTATCAGACTTAATGCTGGCCACATTAATGGTGGCCAGCGTCAGTGGAGAGGGGACTGCCATTAAGACCGATTGAGCTCAATGACCTTCAGTTTCCCACCCCCTTTCCTCCTACCACCACCACCCCTAGATGAGTCTGAAGAGGACCCGCGACTTTTCCTCGTCTTACGGGTCCTCTTCTTACATTGGGATTGGTCCATCACCTCACCTCGTGCGGTTTGGCCAGGCAAGGGATGGACTTCCCCCGTAGTTTCTCCCTGGGGAGTATTGGTATCATTTTTTTCAACGGTTTCCAAAACAGCTTGAGGTGCATCGTCTCCATCTCTGGGTACCAGGCCAGCCTCCTCCACTGAAGGCAGGGGGCCCTTCCCTGAGGGAGACTCAGCAGCCCCCGACGGTCCCACCTCCCCCTCTGAAGCCTCCCCTGAGGCTGATGCGTCCTCGCAGAGGGTTTGGTACCGGTTAGGGCTGATCACTGAAAGGTCCTCGAGTCTCCGTTCCTTTGCCGGGGGGGGGGGGCAGATGTTTTTACCCTCGCTTTACTCGGTGACTTTCTCCTCCTGACCGTCTGTTCCTCCCCAGCACTAACGTACTGGGAAGATGAAGACAGGTCAGCCTCTTCCTCCCTCTGCAGTCTTCTCATCTCCTCAATCAGGGCCGTGCCCGTCGCTACTTCAGCATTAGAATCCAACCCAGCGGGATCAGGGGCAGAGGGGAGACACATAATACCCTCCCTCTGATCCCTTCTCCTATCTCTCCTTCTCGCCCTAGATGGTGGCTGGGTTTTCTCCCTCCGCGTCGGCAACCTGGTCTCTCCACCTCCGACCCCCTCCTCGGTGACAGGGACAGTCTCCTCACCTGCCCCTGCCCGTCGGAGGGTGACATTAGCGAACGACCTCGGGCACGCCCCGATTGGGTGACCAAGGTCACCACACAGGTGGCACCGAATCCTATCACAGGTTGCAGCTAGATGACCTAATCCCCCACACATGGCACACTTCTGCACCCTGCAGGAGGCACTCAAGTGCGAGGGATCACCACACCTGTGACAGAGCTTCGGCTGCCCCTGGTAGAAGACAAGAATCCTGTCTTTCCCGAGGAAGGTTGAGGACGGGATATGCATCACCGAGTTATCCTCATGCTTCAATTTGACCATAAATGTCCAGGCCCCCGACCAAATGCCAAACTCATCAAGGTTCTTCCGGGGGAAGTCTTTCACTTCCCCATACCTGTTGAGCCAGGTCATAATGTCCATGTAAGAAAGTGACTCGTTACGAGTCAAAACGGTCACTTTCTTAATTGCATCCTGGCGCGACACCGCCCACACATTGAAGTCGCGCCAGCCGGGCTCGTTCTTTGCCAACTCATAATTACCCCAGAAGGTTTCTAAGCCCCCCGGGGTAACAAAGCTGACATCAAACTCTGAGGAGCCGACCGGGTGAATGAGGGCAAAGATGTCACTTGCCCTAAAGCCCATCCCGAGCAGAAGTTCGACGACCCTCCTCCTCTGAGGACAAGGGCCTTCTCCCCCCCACCCGAGACGGACTACATTCCTCCGGACCGGCCGCTGCCCGGGTGTCGGGAGAGTCCACCTGGTCTCACCCCCCTCATCTCGGAACTTCCCTAGGCCAAAACGTTCAATCCAAAACCTAAGGTCCCTCGATTGACCATCCACTATCATCGTTCTCTGCCCTGCTCGTAAGGCCGCCAGGAGCTGCTGTTGTAATTCACCGTCCCTGGCCCCCAGTGATGGACACGAGGCACCCCTTGGGACCCCCGAGGCGACACTGGCATAGGAACGTACCAAGCTTGAGGCCGCAGTCCCAGCCCCCGCAACTCCAGTGCCACCTTCGGGCGCCCCCTGAAGCCCGCTCGGCCCGGCCACCACCGCGGCCACCGGGACACCAGAGACAGGAGCGGTCGTTCCCAGCGTCGCAGGCGTGGACCGGGCAAACACATTTGGCAAAGCTACTTCTGCAGCAGCCATGCCTACATTTTCCAAAGTCCTAGGAACCTCCACTACCGCATCTTTAACAAAAGGGACAGCAGTAGCAGCAGCAGCAGCAGCAACACAAGGGGTGACAGCCTCCATAGCCCCCCTCCCCTTTCCCTCACAAGGAACATCTAAGTCACTCTCTGGAACCACAGTTTTTTCCCCCTCCTCCGCCCTCCTCTCCTGATGCCTGCTTTTCCTACTCCCCAGTCTGCTCTTACTCACCGCTTTCTTACCCACGCTCACCATTACCTCATTCACACCGGGGCTTGCGGCCTTGGGCGGCTCCACGAGCGGGATTGGCCTATTCCGGGCCTCCGCTTCACTCTCCTCCCGCTTAGCTGGGGCGACTTGTGCCTCTGCCTCGACCTCCGCATCGTCAGCTGTCGCAGCGCTCAATGCTTTAGGAGCGGACTTGCTCCTAGCGCTGACGGCAGCCTCCACATCACTGGTCTCATTGGCTTCCTCGGCACCTGAAACCGGAAGGGAGGGACAAGCCGCACGCCCCTTCCCCTTACGATGGACCTGGGGAGGGGCCGGCGCTACTTTGACCCTGCCCACAGGGGCAGGCTTCACCGCTTCTCTACCTCCCTTCGTGGGAGGTGCTTTTCCGACCTTGTCCGCTGCAGTTTCGGGCGCCATTTTCAATACTGCACCCAGCTCCCCAGCCACACCGCTACTTAGAGAAAGCGGGGTCTGGGGAGTCTGCGCCCCCTTATCTCACCCGCGGGCAACACCCCAGATTCAGCCTGTGCTAGAGTCAATGGGGGTTGCCCTGCGGGAACAGTTATACCTGCTGCGACACTCACATATTTCAGGGTGCCGACTTCTTGCGGCTTAGCCTTCTTCTTTTTCCTTTTTTTTGATTCCTCCTCATTTCCAAGGTCGTCTACGGAAAAAGCCATCTTCTCCATTCTTGCCGGGGATTCTAGCATGCATATTTCGTGGATTAGCCTCCCCGCAGCAGAACCCATATCGTCTTCTGATGTTGCCGGTAATGGTGGTAAATTCTCCGGTAGCTTGGGTAAACTTGCCAATTTCTCTGGGGGCGTATAGGTCGGAATACCTGAACTCACCCTCGTAGGCTTCCGGCTACTGCCGTACTCTGCCAGCAGGCTCCCCTCTGAGTCAGTATCTGTCTCATATTCCGGATCCGAGCTTTCGGAGGACGCGAGGTCTTCCCGCAGCAGCCGCCCCTGCTGCTTGCGGTAAAAACGGTCATCATTCAGGAGTTTCTCCCTGAAAGGCCCCGCGCCCTCCAGGATCTCTCGGCATCTTTGGTCAAGCCCTTTAATTTGTTCCTTCAGCTTTTTGACCTGCTTACTCAGTGCCGGTCTCTCATGCCTTGAGGCCCTGTCACTACGGGCACGGACACTCTGAAGCTCCGCACCCATAGCGAACAGGGACCTCCTGGCTTTATCATATTCCTCAAGGGTAGTGTTAATACGCTTACTGTATGCAAGCACATCCTCGCCAGCCTTCCGAATCCCCCAACCTGATGATGGCAAGGAAGGAGGGGGGGCTTCGCTGGCCTTTTTACTTGTACAGGGCTCAGCCTCCGCCGGGGTTTTCTGACCTAGACGTCCCTTGCTGCGGGTTGCCATACCTTTTTCCACTGGAGCCTGCTGCCTCTCCAATCTTCTCCTGCTGCTGCTGCTACTGCCGTCCATTGAGAGCCTCCTGCCCCCCGCCAAGCTGGCTCGGGGGGCAGGAGCACCTTGCTCCATGGTGAAAAAACCCCAACCTTGGAAAAGGAAAGGGGTTGGAGCCTCCAACTATGGCTGGAAAAACTGCTGCTGTTGCACAAACACCACACACCAAGCCTCTCTTCTGAGCTGACAAACAGACTATAGCCTCTGGTCTCAGGAGCTCAGACAGGCGTGTCTGATTCCCACAGCTGCCCCGAAGGAATTGGAACTATTTTTATTAGAAAAGTAAAAATTCACAAACAGTGTCACATACGAAAATACAATATAAAACCCATAAACAGAAACAATACATAAATCCAAAACATAGCATAAACAACATCAATAAATAAGATACAAGAAACCGGGACAAAATTAAAGACCAAAAAGAAAATCCAGCCGCAAACCAGCCCCCATCCATTCTGCCTTTCACTCCGCCTTTCACTCTCCAGTCTTTCTTCAGTCATCCGCCAGTCAAAACTCTACCTATCTTGGAAACAAAAGAAAATCCAAATAAGTAATATACAATGGAAAACATATAACACTAACAGAAAACTAACAAAAACCCCAACTGAAACTTATTAGAAATTTTTTTTTTTTTTTTTTTTTTTTATTATAATTTTTTTTTTTTTTTTTTTTTTTTTTCCCCCTTCACCACACCCGGCCAGCACCACGCCCCATGTCCTCCCATGTCCGCATAGTCCTGGTGCTGGCACCACCCGCCACCAAGCCCCTGAAAACCGACCTGGCTCTCCGCCTCATGTCCTCCCATGTCCGCATAGTCCAGAGCCAGGCCGGACACACGAAACCTATATATCAAACCCTCCACCCCCAAAAGAAACCCCCCCTCCCAAACAACCTACCCCCCTGAGAAAAAAAAAACCCTTTTAACTACATACAATGGGAAATAGAAAAATGGAAACGAACAAAAAAAATATGTTAAGTGGCAAAAGCAAATAACAAAATACCAGACAAGAAAACCAGACAAAATACAATAACAAAACCCACAATCTTATATAAACCGTTGACACCCCCTTCCCTCCCATAAACCTCCCACAGGCCTAGGGTCGGTTATCCTCAAGCCTCTTACCCTTTCATCCTATTTCCAAAACAAAATGCCTATGTGGTGACACACCAGCCCTCCACCAGGAAGAGAGCACAAGAGGCCCGTCCCTACCTACTTGCCCTACCACTATGTCCCTATCTATCAATCTATCCCTACCCTATCCCTACCTGTCCCTCCCTACCAAAAAAACAAACCCCACCTCTTGTGCAAAACCTTGCCCTCCCTTTCCCTATCTGGCCCTAACCTAACTACCTTTTAATCCCTTATTCTATCCCTCAGGGAACAGAAAAGGTGAAACCCCTCCAGAGGGTACCAGCCCTTTTTGCGCCCAACCCCTCATACTCCCGAGAGCGCACCCTCACCAGGTCCACCATGATGTTTTTAACCACCTCCACCTCCGGGAGGATTTTGCCTCGCGTCGATACTAGACACCGGGATGACCACAAGTGGAACCTAACCACTGCGCTAACTATAAAAAGTGTCTGGCAGTCCCTGCCCTCCAGGTGTTTGAATGCCCCATAGGCCCACTCGGCATAGGAAAGGCCAGCCAGCCGCAGCCAACCGGTGGAGGTCCCCACCAATTTGCAAACCCTTATATTGAAGGGGCACTGAAGCAGGAAGTGCTCCATGCTTTCCAGCATGTCGCCACACTCCTCCCGAGGGCAGCCTCGCTCGTCGGAGTTCCGGTACTTCAAGTTCCCCCTCACATATAACTTACCTAGGAGGCAGCGCCAGGTCAGATCCCAAAACTTCCGAGGAAACCTTTTGGAGTTAAGAAAATGCAACCCTCCCTCTAAGGTTTCTCCTGGGCAATCTTTGAGCGCCAGAGGCTTCTGGAAGCGGGTCAACAGGACTTTGTCATCAAGAAAACGTCTTGACTGAGTCCTGATCTCCCACGCCCCCAGACCCCACCGACGAATCACTTTCAAGACCAGGGAAGCATAGGCCGGGAGATATCCATGGGGTGCACGAAGATCTTTCACTTGCCCTCCTGCCTCCCATTTCTGGAAGAAGGGCCGAAACCACCCCTGGCAGGAGGCTACCCACGAAGGAGCCCCCTCGGCGGAGAGGTTTGGTAAATTGATCTTAAGAAAGGTGTTCATTAAGAACACCACGGGGTTAACCATATTTAACCCCCCTAGCCTCCTTGTGCGGTATGTAACCTCCCTCTTGATTAGGTTGAGCCTGTTCCCCCATAACAGTTGGAAGAACAGGCAACAGATCCTACTCCAACAAGACTCTGGCAAGGCACAGACGCTACCTAGATAGATCACCAACGGGAGCAGGAAGGCTTTGGCAAGGTGAACCCTTTCTCTCAGGGTCAAGGACCAACCCTTCCAGCAATCAACTCTCTGGGCGACATCCTTAAGCCTACCTTCCCAATTTTGGAGTGGGTAATCACCCTGGCCAAAATGGATGCCTAAGATCTTTACAGACCCCTGGGGTTCTGGGAGGGTGTCCGGGAGAGAAAAACCAGGCTCTCCCCCTCCCAGCCAGAGGCTTCCACACTTGTTCTTGTTCACAGCTGATCCGGAAGCCTCCGAGTAACTGTCCACTTCAGACATCACCCATTCAATCTCCTCCCGCGACGAGACAAGAGCGGTGACATCATCCGCGTAGGCTACTGTCCTCAAAGGGGAGCCGGTGCCCTCCAGGTCCATCCTGACTCCCGCCACCGGCCCACCATTAATCCGTCTAATCAGGGGATCAATGGCGAACACATACAGTAGCGGGCTCAAGGGACATCCCTGTCGGACGCCCGACCCCACCTCAAAAGGACGACCAACCCAACCATTCACAAGTGGGAAAGACTCAGCCCCAGCGTATAAGGTCTGCAGCCACTGAATGAACCCCCCAGGTAGGCCATACCTCGAGAGAGTTGACCACAAATACTCATGATTCACCCTGTCAAAAGCCTTAGCCTGATCTAGGGACAGCAAGTACCCCTTCCACCGACCTGCCCTACTCTGCTCCACAGCCTCCCTGACACTCAGGACCGCACTTAAGGTGCTACGACCGGGAACAGAGCAGTGCTGAGCCGGCGAGAGGAGCCGGGGCGCAAACTGTACCAGCCGGTTGAAAAGTACCTTCGCCAGAATCTTTCGGTCCGTATTGAGAAGTGCTATGGGCCGCCAGTTCTCAATACGGCTCGGATCCTTACCCTTTGACAGAACTATAAGGGCGGACCTCCTCATTGACTTTGGCAGAGTGCCCGAGGATAGACACTCATTAAGCACGTCAGTCAAGAGGGGAGCCAACGCTCCTTTAAAGGTCCGATAGAACTCAGATGTTAAGCCATCTGGGCCAGGTGACTTCTTGAGGGCAAGACCCTCAATAGCCCTGACGACTTCCTCTTCCCTTATAGGTTCTATCAAAACACCAAAAGAAGGGTCTTCTGCTGACTCAGGAATGGCTTCAGCCAAGAAACCTGAAATCCGATCCCGATTCAGTTCCTTCTTTGCCAAAAGGTTCGAGTAGAAAGACCTGACGACCTCCAAGATCCCTGACCTGGATCTTGTCAAGGATCCTGTACTGTCAATCAGGCCTGTTACTGTCTTACAAGTCACTGACATCTTACAGTTCCTGTAGGGGTCGGGCGAGCGGTATTTCCCGAAATCCCTCTCAAGAACCAAGGATGCGTGCCTATCATACTGACACCCTTTAAGCAAAGCCTTCACACCGGAGATATCCTCCTGGCTACCTCCGGTCGAGACCAGATGTTCAAGTCTCTTCCTCAGTGCACTGTACATGCGGTACATGTCCAGTGACCTGAGGCTTGAGAGCCGGCGGAAAAATCCCGCCACCCTTTTTTTGAATATCTCCCACCACTCTGACCTAGTACCTTCAAGACCCAGTAATAGTACCTGATCCTGAAGAAACTCCTCAAAGGCTTGTCTTACAGCTGCCTCCTCAAGGAGTGACGAATTCAGCCTCCACAAACCTCTTCCTCTCCGGAGGGTTTCTGAAATATTCAAAGAAAATAAAATTAGGCAGTGATCGGAGAACTCCACCTCCACCACGGACACAGGGGTGGTGACGGAATTCTCCTTCAAAAAAAACCTATCTATCCTGGACCTAACACTTCCTCTCTGAAATGTGAACCCACGGTGACCTGGGGAATGCCTGATGTGGATATCCTCCAGGCGAGCTTCACTCACTATGCTATTTAACGCGACGCCATCATAGGGCAGTCTATCTCTGGTACCTCCTCGGTCTTGGGGTCTAGTTATGGTATTAAAATCCCCACCAAAGATGACTTGTTTGCCCGTAAAAAGAAAAGGCTTGATCTTCATAAAGAGGCTTTTACGGTCCCACTTTGACTGGGGACCGTAGATGTTAATGAGGCGCAGGCTTTGCCCCTTCATGAGGACGTCTAAAACTAGGCACCTTCCCATTTCGAGTTCGATCAGCCGCTGGCATTTCACCTCTGCGGTAAAAAGCACCGCCACTCCACTATACGGCTCAGCCGCAAGAGACCAGTAGGAGGGCCCCCTGCGCCACTCCCTCCTTGCTCTGTTTATCTCTGATAGAGTACAGAGCCTGGTCTCCTGCAAAAACAAAATGTCAGCTTCAACTCGGCCAAGAAAATCAAAGGCTGCAAACCTAGCCGTATCAGACTTAATGCTGGCCACATTAATGGTGGCCAGCGTCAGTGGAGAGGGGACTGCCATTAAGACCGATTGAGCTCAATGACCTTCAGTTTCCCACCCCCTTTCCTCCTACCACCACCACCCCTAGATGAGTCTGAAGAGGACCCGCGACTTTTCCTCGTCTTACGGGTCCTCTTCTTACATTGGGATTGGTCCATCACCTCACCTCGTGCGGTTTGGCCAGGCAAGGGATGGACTTCCCCCGTAGTTTCTCCCTGGGGAGTATTGGTATCATTTTTTTCAACGGTTTCCAAAACAGCTTGAGGTGCATCGTCTCCATCTCTGGGTACCAGGCCAGCCTCCTCCACTGAAGGCAGGGGGCCCTTCCCTGAGGGAGACTCAGCAGCCCCCGACGGTCCCACCTCCCCCTCTGAAGCCTCCCCTGAGGCTGATGCGTCCTCGCAGAGGGTTTGGTACCGGTTAGGGCTGATCACTGAAAGGTCCTCGAGTCTCCGTTCCTTTGCCGGGGGGGGGGGGCAGATGTTTTTACCCTCGCTTTACTCGGTGACTTTCTCCTCCTGACCGTCTGTTCCTCCCCAGCACTAACGTACTGGGAAGATGAAGACAGGTCAGCCTCTTCCTCCCTCTGCAGTCTTCTCATCTCCTCAATCAGGGCCGTGCCCGTCGCTACTTCAGCATTAGAATCCAACCCAGCGGGATCAGGGGCAGAGGGGAGACACATAATACCCTCCCTCTGCTCCCTTCTCCTATCTCTCCTTCTCGCCCTAGATGGTGGCTGGGTTTTCTCCCTCCGCGTCGGCAACCTGGTCTCTCCACCTCCGACCCCCTCCTCGGTGACAGGGACAGTCTCCTCACCTGCCCCTGCCCGTCGGAGGGTGACATTAGCGAACGACCTCGGGCACGCCCCGATTGGGTGACCAAGGTCACCACACAGGTGGCACCGAATCCTATCACAGGTTGCAGCTAGATGACCTAATCCCCCACACATGGCACACTTCTGCACCCTGCAGGAGGCACTCAAGTGCGAGGGATCACCACACCTGTGACAGAGCTTCGGCTGCCCCTGGTAGAAGACAAGAATCCTGTCTTTCCCGAGGAAGGTTGAGGACGGGATATGCATCACCGAGTTATCCTCATGCTTCAATTTGACCATAAATGTCCAGGCCCCCGACCAAATGCCAAACTCATCAAGGTTCTTCCGGGGGAAGTCTTTCACTTCCCCATACCTGTTGAGCCAGGTCATAATGTCCATGTAAGAAAGTGACTCGTTACGAGTCAAAACGGTCACTTTCTTAATTGCATCCTGGCGCGACACCGCCCACACATTGAAGTCGCGCCAGCCGGGCTCGTTCTTTGCCAACTCATAATTACCCCAGAAGGTTTCTAAGCCCCCCGGGGTAACAAAGCTGACATCAAACTCTGAGGAGCCGACCGGGTGAATGAGGGCAAAGATGTCACTTGCCCTAAAGCCCATCCCGAGCAGAAGTTCGACGACCCTCCTCCTCTGAGGACAAGGGCCTTCTCCCCCCCCACCCGAGACGGACTACATTCCTCCGGACCGGCCGCTGCCCGGGTGTCGGGAGAGTCCACCTGGTCTCACCCCCCTCATCTCGGAACTTCCCTAGGCCAAAACGTTCAATCCAAAACCTAAGGTCCCTCGATTGACCATCCACTATCATCGTTCTCTGCCCTGCTCGTAAGGCCGCCAGGAGCTGCTGTTGTAATTCACCGTCCCTGGCCCCCAGTGATGGACACGAGGCACCCCTTGGGACCCCCGAGGCGACACTGGCATAGGAACGTACCAAGCTTGAGGCCGCAGTCCCAGCCCCCGCAACTCCAGTGCCACCTTCGGGCGCCCCCTGAAGCCCGCTCGGCCCGGCCACCACCGCGGCCACCGGGACACCAGAGACAGGAGCGGTCGTTCCCAGCGTCGCAGGCGTGGACCGGGCAAACACATTTGGCAAAGCTACTTCTGCAGCAGCCATGCCTACATTTTCCAAAGTCCTAGGAACCTCCACTACCGCATCTTTAACAAAAGGGACAGCAGTAGCAGCAGCAGCAGCAGCAACACAAGGGGTGACAGCCTCCATAGCCCCCCTCCCCTTTCCCTCACAAGGAACATCTAAGTCACTCTCTGGAACCACAGTTTTTTCCCCCTCCTCCGCCCTCCTCTCCTGACGCCTGCTTTTCCTACTCCCCAGTCTGCTCTTACTCACCGCTTTCTTACCCACGCTCACCATTACCTCATTCACACCGGGGCTTGCGGCCTTGGGCGGCTCCACGAGCGGGATTGGCCTATTCCGGGCCTCCGCTTCACTCTCCTCCCGCTTAGCTGGGGCGACTTGTGCCTCTGCCTCGACCTCCGCATCGTCAGCTGTCGCAGCGCTCAATGCTTTAGGAGCGGACTTGCTCCTAGCGCTGACGGCAGCCTCCACATCACTGGTCTCATTGGCTTCCTCGGCACCTGAAACCGGAAGGGAGGGACAAGCCGCACGCCCCTTCCCCTTACGATGGACCTGGGGAGGGGCCGGCGCTACTTTGACCCTGCCCACAGGGGCAGGCTTCACCGCTTCTCTACCTCCCTTCGTGGGAGGTGCTTTTCCGACCTTGTCCGCTGCAGTTTCGGGCGCCATTTTCAATACTGCACCCAGCTCCCCAGCCACACCGCTACTTAGAGAAAGCGGGGTCTGGGGAGTCTGCGCCCCCCTTATCTCACCCGCGGGCAACACCCCAGATTCAGCCTGTGCTAGAGTCAATGGGGGGTTGCCCTGCGGGAACAGTTATACCTGCTGCGACACTCACATATTTCAGGGTGCCGACTTCTTGCGGCTTAGCCTTCTTCTTTTTCCTTTTTTTTGATTCCTCCTCATTTCCAAGGTCGTCTACGGAAAAAGCCATCTTCTCCATTCTTGCCGGGGATTCTAGCATGCATATTTCGTGGATTAGCCTCCCCGCAGCAGAACCCATATCGTCTTCTGATGTTGCCGGTAATGGTGGTAAATTCTCCGGTAGCTTGGGTAAACTTGCCAATTTCTCTGGGGGCGTATAGGTCGGAATACCTGAACTCACCCTCGTAGGCTTCCGGCTACTGCCGTACTCTGCCAGCAGGCTCCCCTCTGAGTCAGTATCTGTCTCATATTCCGGATCCGAGCTTTCGGAGGACGCGAGGTCTTCCCGCAGCAGCCGCCCCTGCTGCTTGCGGTAAAAACGGTCATCATTCAGGAGTTTCTCCCTGAAAGGCCCCGCGCCCTCCAGGATCTCTCGGCATCTTTGGTCAAGCCCTTTAATTTGTTCCTTCAGCTTTTTGACCTGCTTACTCAGTGCCGGTCTCTCATGCCTTGAGGCCCTGTCACTACGGGCACGGACACTCTGAAGCTCCGCACCCATAGCGAACAGGGACCTCCTGGCTTTATCATATTCCTCAAGGGTAGTGTTAATACGCTTACTGTATGCAAGCACATCCTCGCCAGCCTTCCGAATCCCCCAACCTGATGATGGCAAGGAAGGAGGGGGGGCTTCGCTGGCCTTTTTACTTGTACAGGGCTCAGCCTCCGCCGGGGTTTTCTGACCTAGACGTCCCTTGCTGCGGGTTGCCATACCTTTTTCCACTGGAGCCTGCTGCCTCTCCAATCTTCTCCTGCTGCTGCTGCTACTGCCGTCCATTGAGAGCCTCCTGCCCCCCGCCAAGCTGGCTCGGGGGGCAGGAGCACCTTGCTCCATGGTGAAAAAACCCCAACCTTGGAAAAGGAAAGGGGTTGGAGCCTCCAACTATGGCTGGAAAAACTGCTGCTGTTGCACAAACACCACACACCAAGCCTCTCTTCTGAGCTGACAAACAGACTATAGCCTCTGGTCTCAGGAGCTCAGACAGGCGTGTCTGATTCCCACAGCTGCCCCGAAGGAATTGGAACTATTTTTATTAGAAAAGTAAAAATTCACAAACAGTGTCACATACGAAAATACAATATAAAACCCATAAACAGAAACAATACATAAATCCAAAACATAGCATAAACAACATCAATAAATAAGATACAAGAAACCGGGACAAAATTAAAGACCAAAAAGAAAATCCAGCCGCAAATCAGCCCCCATCCATTCTGCCTTTCACTCCGCCTTTCACTCTCCAGTCTTTCTTCAGTCATCCGCCAGTCAAAACTCTACCTATCTTGGAAACAAAAGAAAATCCAAATAAGTAATATACAATGGAAAACATATAACACTAACAGAAAACTAACAAAAAAAACCCCAACTGAAACTTATTAGAAATTTATTATAAATTTTTTTTTTTTTTTTTTTTTTCCCCCTTCACCACACCCGGCCAGCACCACGCCCCATGTCCTCCCATGTCCGCATAGTCCTGGTGCTGGCACCACCCGCCACCGAGCCCCTGAAAACCGACCTGGCTCTCCGCCTCATGTCCTCCCATGTCCGCATAGTCCAGAGCCAGGCCGGACACACGAAACCTATATATCAAACCCTCCACCCCCAAAAGAAACCCCCCTCCCAAACAACCTACCCCCCTAAGAAAAAAAAACCCTTTTAACTACATACAATGGGAAATAGAAAAAAAATGGAAATGAACAAAAAAAATATGTTTAGTGGCAAAAGCAAATAACAAAATACCAGACAAGAAAACCAGACAAAATACAATAACAAAACCCACAATCTTATATAAACCGTTGACACCCCCTTCCCTCCCATAAACCTCCCACAGGCCTAGGGTCGGTTATCCTCAAGCCTCTTACCCTTTCATCCTATTTCCAAAACAAAATGCCTATGTGGTGACACACCAGCCCTCCACCAGGAAGAGAGCACAAGAGGCCCGTCCCTACCTACTTGCCCTACCACTATGTCCCTATCTATCAATCTATCCCTACCCTATCCCTACCTGTCCCTCCCTACCCAAAAAAAACAAACAAACCCCACCTCTTGTGCAAAACCTTGCCCTCCCTTTCCCTATCTGGCCCTAACCTAACTACCTTTTAATCCCTTATTCTATCCCTCAGGGAACAGAAAAGGTGAAACCCCTCCAGAGGGTACCAGCCCTTTTTGCGCCCAACCCCTCATACTCCCGAGAGCGCACCCTCACCAGGTCCACCATGATGTTTTTAACCACCTCCACCTCCGGGAGGATTTTGCCTCGCGTCGACACTAGACACCGGGATGACCACAAGTGGAACCTAACCACTGCGCTAACTATAAAAAGTGTCTGGCAGTCCCTGCCCTCCGGGTGTTTGAATGCCCCATAGGCCCACTCGGCGTAGGAAAGGCCAGCCAGCCGCAGCCAACCGGTGGAGGTCCCCACCAATTTGCAAACCCTTATATTGAAGGGGCACTGAAGCAGGAAGTGCTCCATGCTTTCCAGCATGTCGCCACACTCCTCCCGAGGGCAGCCTCGCTCGTCGGAGTTCCGGTACTTCAAGTTCCCCCTCACATATAACTTACCTAGGAGGCAGCGCCAGGTCAGATCCCAAAACTTCCGAGGAAACCTTTTGGAGTTAAGAAAATGCAACCCTCCCTCTAAGGTTTCTCCTGGGCAATCTTTGAGCGCCAGAGGCTTCTGGAAGCGGGTCAACAGGACTTTGTCATCAAGAAAACGTCTTGACTGAGTCCTGATCTCCCACGCCCCCAGACCCCACCGACGAATCACTTTCAAGACCAGGGAAGCATAGGCCGGGAGATATCCATGGGGTGCACGAAGATCTTTCACTTGCCCTCCTGCCTCCCATTTCTGGAAGAAGGGCCGAAACCACCCCTGGCAGGAGGCTACCCACGAAGGAGCCCCCTCGGCGGAGAGGTTTGGTAAATTGATCTTAAGAAAGGTGTTCATTAAGAACACCACGGGGTTAACCATATTTAACCCCCCTAGCCTCCTTGTGCGGTATGTAACCTCCCTCTTGATTAGGTTGAGCCTGTTCCCCCATAACAGTTGGAAGAACAGGCAACAGATCCTACTCCAACAAGACTCTGGCAAGGCACAGACGCTACCTAGATAGATCACCAACGGGAGCAGGAAGGCTTTGGCAAGGTGAACCCTTTCTCTCAGGGTCAAGGACCAACCCTTCCAGCAATCAACTCTCTGGGCGACATCCTTAAGCCTACCTTCCCAATTTTGGAGTGGGTAATCACCCTGGCCAAAATGGATGCCTAAGATCTTTACAGACCCCTGGGGTTCTGGGAGGGTGTCCGGGAGAGAAAAACCAGGCTCTCCCCCTCCCAGCCAGAGGCTTCCACACTTGTTCTTGTTCACAGCTGATCCGGAAGCCTCCGAGTAACTGTCCACTTCAGACATCACCCATTCAATCTCCTCCCGCGACGAGACAAGAGCGGTGACATCATCCGCGTAGGCTACTGTCCTCAAAGGGGAGCCGGTGCCCTCCAGGTCCATCCTGACTCCCGCCACCGGCCCACCATTAATCCGTCTAATCAGGGGATCAATGGCGAACACATACAGTAGCGGGCTCAAGGGACATCCCTGTCGGACGCCCGACCCCACCTCAAAAGGACGACCAACCCAACCATTCACAAGTGGGAAAGACTCAGCCCCAGCGTATAAGGTCTGCAGCCACTGAATGAACCCCCCAGGTAGGCCATACCTCGAGAGAGTTGACCACAAATACTCATGATTCACCCTGTCAAAAGCCTTAGCCTGATCTAGGGACAGCAAGTACCCCTTCCACCGACCTGCCCTACTCTGCTCCACAGCCTCCCTGACACTCAGGACCGCACTTAAGGTGCTACGACCGGGAACAGAGCAGTGCTGAGCCGGCGAGAGGAGCCGGGGCGCAAACTGTACCAGCCGGTTGAAAAGTACCTTCGCCAGAATCTTTCGGTCCGTATTGAGAAGTGCTATGGGCCGCCAGTTCTCAATACGGCTCGGATCCTTACCCTTTGACAGAACTATAAGGGCGGACCTCCTCATTGACTTTGGCAGAGTGCCCGAGGATAGACACTCATTAAGCACGTCAGTCAAGAGGGGAGCCAACGCTCCTTTAAAGGTCCGATAGAACTCAGATGTTAAGCCATCTGGGCCAGGTGACTTCTTGAGGGCAAGACCCTCAATAGCCCTGACGACTTCCTCTTCCCTTATAGGTTCTATCAAAACACCAAGAGAAGGGTCTTCTGCTGACTCAGGAATGGCTTCAGCCAAGAAACCTGAAATCCGATCCCGATTCAGTTCCTTCTTTGCCAAAAGGTTCGAGTAGAAAGACCTGACGACCTCCAAGATCCCTGACCTGGATCTTGTCAGGGATCCTGTACTGTCAATCAGGCCTGTTACTGTCTTACAAGTCACTGACATCTTACAGTTCCTGTAGGGGTCGGGCGAGCGGTATTTCCCGAAATCCCTCTCAAGAACCAAGGATGCGTGCCTATCATACTGACACCCTTTAAGCAAAGCCTTCACACCGGAGATATCCTCCTGGCTACCTCCGGTCGAGACCAGATGTTCAAGTCTCTTCCTCAGTGCACTGTACATGCGGTACATGTCCAGTGACCTGAGGCTTGAGAGCCGGCGGAAAAATCCCGCCACCCTTTTTTTGAATATCTCCCACCACTCTGACCTAGTGCCCTCAAGACCCAGTAATAGTACCTGATCCTGAAGAAACTCCTCAAAGGCTTGTCTTACAGCTGCCTCCTCAAGGAGTGACGAATTCAGCCTCCACAAACCTCTTCCTCTCCGGAGGGTTTCTGAAATATTCAAAGAAAATAAAATTAGGCAGTGATCGGAGAACTCCACCTCCACCACGGACACAGGGGTGGTGACGGAATTCTCCTTCAAAAAAAACCTATCTATCCTGGACCTAACACTTCCTCTCTGAAAGGTGAACCCACGGTGACCTGGGGAATGCCTGATGTGGATATCCTCCAGGCGAGCTTCACTCACTATGCTATTTAACGCGACGCCATCATAGGGCAGTCTATCTCTGGTACCTCCTCGGTCTTGGGGTCTAGTTATGGTATTAAAATCCCCACCAAAGATGACTTGTTTGCCCGTAAAAAGAAAAGGCTTGATCTTCATAAAGAGGCTTTTACGGTCCCACTTTGACTGGGGACCGTAGATGTTAATGAGGCGCAGGCTTTGCCCCTTCATGAGGACGTCTAAGACTAGGCACCTTCCCATTTCGAGTTCGATCAGCCGCTGGCATTTCACCTCTGCGGTAAAAAGCACCGCCACTCCACTATACGGCTCAGCCGCAAGAGACCAGTAGGAGGGCCCCCTGCGCCACTCCCTCCTTGCTCTGTTTATCTCTGATAGAGTACAGAGCCTGGTCTCCTGCAAAAACAAAATGTCAGCTTCAACTCGGCCAAGAAAATCAAAGGCTGCAAACCTAGCCGTATCAGACTTAATGCTGGCCACATTAATGGTGGCCAGCGTCAGTGGAGAGGGGACTGCCATTAAGACCGATTGAGCTCAATGACCTTCAGTTTCCCACCCCCTTTCCTCCTACCACCACCACCCCTAGATGAGTCTGAAGAGGACCCGCGACTTTTCCTCGTCTTACGGGTCCTCTTCTTACATTGGGATTGGTCCATCACCTCACCTCGTGCGGTTTGGCCAGGCAAGGGATGGACTTCCCCCGTAGTTTCTCCCTGGGGAGTATTGGTATCATTTTTTTCAACGGTTTCCAAAACAGCTTGAGGTGCATCGTCTCCATCTCTGGGTACCAGGCCAGCCTCCTCCACTGAAGGCAGGGGGCCCTTCCCTGAGGGAGACTCAGCAGCCCCCGACGGTCCCACCTCCCCCTCTGAAGCCTCCCCTGAGGCTGATGCGTCCTCGCAGAGGGTTTGGTACCGGTTAGGGCTGATCACTGAAAGGTCCTCGAGTCTCCGTTCCTTTGCCGGGGGGGGGGGGCAGATGTTTTTACCCTCGCTTTACTCGGTGACTTTCTCCTCCTGACCGTCTGTTCCTCCCCAGCACTAACGTACTGGGAAGATGAAGACAGGTCAGCCTCTTCCTCCCTCTGCAGTCTTCTCATCTCCTCAATCAGGGCCGTGCCCGTCGCTACTTCAGCATTAGAATCCAACCCAGCGGGATCAGGGGCAGAGGGGAGACACATAATACCCTCCCTCTGCTCCCTTCTCCTATCTCTCCTTCTCGCCCTAGATGGTGGCTGGGTTTTCTCCCTCCGCGTCGGCAACCTGGTCTCTCCACCTCCGACCCCCTCCTCGGTGACAGGGACAGTCTCCTCACCTGCCCCTGCCCGTCGGAGGGTGACATTAGCGAACGACCTCGGGCACGCCCCGATTGGGTGACCAAGGTCACCACACAGGTGGCACCGAATCCTATCACAGGTTGCAGCTAGATGACCTAATCCCCCACACATGGCACACTTCTGCACCCTGCAGGAGGCACTCAAGTGCGAGGGATCACCACACCTGTGACAGAGCTTCGGCTGCCCCTGGTAGAAGACAAGAATCCTGTCTTTCCCGAGGAAGGTTGAGGACGGGATATGCATCACCGAGTTATCCTCATGCTTCAATTTGACCATAAATGTCCAGGCCCCCGACCAAATGCCAAACTCATCAAGGTTCTTCCGGGGGAAGTCTTTCACTTCCCCATACCTGTTGAGCCAGGTCATAATGTCCATGTAAGAAAGTGACTCGTTACGAGTCAAAACGGTCACTTTCTTAATTGCATCCTGGCGCGACACCGCCCACACATTGAAGTCGCGCCAGCCGGGCTCGTTCTTTGCCAACTCATAATTACCCCAGAAGGTTTCTAAGCCCCCCGGGGTAACAAAGCTGACATCAAACTCTGAGGAGCCGACCGGGTGAATGAGGGCAAAGATGTCACTTGCCCTAAAGCCCATCCCGAGCAGAAGTTCGACGACCCTCCTCCTCTGAGGACAAGGGCCTTCTCCCCCCCACCCGAGACGGACTACATTCCTCCGGACCGGCCGCTGCCCGGGTGTCGGGAGAGTCCACCTGGTCTCACCCCCCTCATCTCGGAACTTCCCTAGGCCAAAACGTTCAATCCAAAACCTAAGGTCCCTCGATTGACCATCCACTATCATCGTTCTCTGCCCTGCTCGTAAGGCCGCCAGGAGCTGCTGTTGTAATTCACCGTCCCTGGCCCCCAGTGATGGACACGAGGCACCCCTTGGGACCCCCGAGGCGACACTGGCATAGGAACGTACCAAGCTTGAGGCCGCAGTCCCAGCCCCCGCAACTCCAGTGCCACCTTCGGGCGCCCCCTGAAGCCCGCTCGGCCCGGCCACCACCGCGGCCACCGGGACACCAGAGACAGGAGCGGTCGTTCCCAGCGTCGCAGGCGTGGACCGGGCAAACACATTTGGCAAAGCTACTTCTGCAGCAGCCATGCCTACATTTTCCAAAGTCCTAGGAACCTCCACTACCGCATCTTTAACAAAAGGGACAGCAGTAGCAGCAGCAGCAGCAGCAACACAAGGGGTGACAGCCTCCATAGCCCCCCTCCCCTTTCCCTCACAAGGAACATCTAAGTCACTCTCTGGAACCACAGTTTTTTCCCCCCTCCTCCGCCCTCCTCTCCTGACGCCTGCTTTTCCTACTCCCCAGTCTGCTCTTACTCACCGCTTTCTTACCCACGCTCACCATTACCTCATTCACACCGGGGCTTGCGGCCTTGGGCGGCTCCACGAGCGGGATTGGCCTATTCCGGGCCTCCGCTTCACTCTCCTCCCGCTTAGCTGGGGCGACTTGTGCCTCTGCCTCGACCTCCGCATCGTCAGCTGTCGCAGCGCTCAATGCTTTAGGAGCGGACTTGCTCCTAGCGCTGACGGCAGCCTCCGCATCACTGGTCTCATTGGCTTCCTCGGCACCTGAAACCGGAAGGGAGGGACAAGCCGCACGCCCCTTCCCCTTACGATGGACCTGGGGAGGGGCCGGCGCTACTTTGACCCTGCCCACAGGGGCAGGCTTCACCGCTTCTCTACCTCCCTTCGTGGGAGGTGCTTTTCCGACCTTGTCCGCTGCAGTTTCGGGCGCCATTTTCAATACTGCACCCAGCTCCCCAGCCACACCGCTACTTAGAGAAAGCGGGGTCTGGGGAGTCTGCGCCCCCTTATCTCACCCGCGGGCAACACCCCAGATTCAGCCTGTGCTAGAGTCAATGGGGGTTGCCCTGCGGGAACAGTTATACCTGCTGCGACACTCACATATTTCAGGGTGCCGACTTCTTGCGGCTTAGCCTTCTTCTTTTTCCTTTTTTTTGATTCCTCCTCGTTTGCAAGGTCGTCTACGGAAAAAGCCATCTTCTCCATTCTTGCCGGGGATTCTAGCATGCATATTTCGTGGATTAGCCTCCCCGCAGCAGAACCCATATCGTCTTCTGATGTTGCCGGTAATGGTGGTAAATTCTCCGGTAGCTGGGGTAAACTTGCCAATTTCTCTGGGGGCGTATAGGTCGGAATACCTGAACTCACCCTCGTAGGCTTCCGGCTACTGCCGTACTCTGCCAGCAGGCTCCCCTCTGAGTCAGTATCTGTCTCATATTCCGGATCCGAGCTTTCGGAGGACGCGAGGTCTTCCCGCAGCAGCCGCCCCTGCTGCTTGCGGTAAAAACGGTCATCATTCAGGAGTTTCTCCCTGAAAGGCCCCGCGCCCTCCAGGATCTCTCGGCATCTTTGGTCAAGCCCTTTAATTTGTTCCTTCAGCTTTTTGACCTGCTTACTCAGTGCCGGTCTCTCATGCCTTGAGGCCCTGTCACTACGGGCACGGACACTCTGAAGCTCCGCACCCATAGCGAACAGGGACCTCCTGGCTTTATCATATTCCTCAAGGGTAGTGTTAATACGCTTACTGTATGCAAGCACATCCTCGCCAGCCTTCCGAATCCCCCAACCTGATGATGGCAAGGAAGGAGGGGGGGCTTCGCTGGCCTTTTTACTTGTACAGGGCTCAGCCTCCGCCGGGGTTTTCTGACCTAGACGTCCCTTGCTGCGGGTTGCCATACCTTTTTCCACTGGAGCCTGCTGCCTCTCCAATCTTCTCCTGCTGCTGCTGCTACTGCCGTCCATTGAGAGCCTCCTGCCCCCCGCCAAGCTGGCTCGGGGGGCAGGAGCACCTTGCTCCATGGTGAAAAAACCCCAACCTTGGAAAAGGAAAGGGGTTGGAGCCTCCAACTATGGCTGGAAAAACTGCTGCTGTTGCACAAACACCACACACCAAGCCTCTCTTCTGAGCTGACAAACAGACTATAGCCTCTGGTCTCAGGAGCTCAGACAGGCGTGTCTGATTCCCACAGCTGCCCCGAAGGAATTGGAACTATTTTTATTAGAAAAGTAAAAATTCACAAACAGTGTCACATACGAAAATACAATATAAAACCCATAAACAGAAACAATACATAAATCCAAAACATAGCATAAACAACATCAATAAATAAGATACAAGAAACCGGGACAAAATTAAAGACCAAAAAGAAAATCCAGCCGCAAATCAGCCCCCATCCATTCTGCCTTTCACTCCGCCTTTCACTCTCCAGTCTTTCTTCAGTCATCCGCCAGTCAAAACTCTACCTATCTTGGAAACAAAAGAAAATCCAAATAAGTAATATACAATGGAAAACATATAACACTAACAGAAAACTAACAAAAAAAACCCCAACTGAAACTTATTAGAAATTTTTTTTTTTTTTTTTTTTTTTCCCCTTCACCACACCCGGCCAGCACCACGCCCCATGTCCTCCCATGTCCGCATAGTCCTGGTGCTGGCACCACCCGCCACCGAGCCCCTGAAAACCGACCTGGCTCTCCGCCTCATGTCCTCCCATGTCCGCATAGTCCAGAGCCAGGCCGGACACACGAAACCTATATATCAAACCCTCCACCCCCAAAAGAAACCCCCCTCCCAAACAACCTACCCCCCTAAGAAAAAAAAACCCTTTTAACTACATACAATGGGAAATAGAAAAAAAATGGAAATGAACAAAAAAAATATGTTTAGTGGCAAAAGCAAATAACAAAATACCAGACAAGAAAACCAGACAAAATACAATAACAAAACCCACAATCTTATATAAACCGTTGACACCCCCTTCCCTCCCATAAACCTCCCACAGGCCTAGGGTCGGTTATCCTCAAGCCTCTTACCCTTTCATCCTATTTCCAAAACAAAATGCCTATGTGGTGACACACCAGCCCTCCACCAGGAAGAGAGCACAAGAGGCCCGTCCCTACCTACTTGCCCTACCACTATGTCCCTATCTATCAATCTATCCCTACCCTATCCCTACCTGTCCCTCCCTACCCAAAAAAAACAAACAAACCCCACCTCTTGTGCAAAACCTTGCCCTCCCTTTCCCTATCTGGCCCTAACCTAACTACCTTTTAATCCCTTATTCTATCCCTCAGGGAACAGAAAAGGTGAAACCCCTCCAGAGGGTACCAGCCCTTTTTGCGCCCAACCCCTCATACTCCCGAGAGCGCACCCTCACCAGGTCCACCATGATGTTTTTAACCACCTCCACCTCCGGGAGGATTTTGCCTCGCGTCGACACTAGACACCGGGATGACCACAAGTGGAACCTAACCACTGCGCTAACTATAAAAAGTGTCTGGCAGTCCCTGCCCTCCGGGTGTTTGAATGCCCCATAGGCCCACTCGGCGTAGGAAAGGCCAGCCAGCCGCAGCCAACCGGTGGAGGTCCCCACCAATTTGCAAACCCTTATATTGAAGGGGCACTGAAGCAGGAAGTGCTCCATGCTTTCCAGCATGTCGCCACACTCCTCCCGAGGGCAGCCTCGCTCGTCGGAGTTCCGGTACTTCAAGTTCCCCCTCACATATAACTTACCTAGGAGGCAGCGCCAGGTCAGATCCCAAAACTTCCGAGGAAACCTTTTGGAGTTAAGAAAATGCAACCCTCCCTCTAAGGTTTCTCCTGGGCAATCTTTGAGCGCCAGAGGCTTCTGGAAGCGGGTCAACAGGACTTTGTCATCAAGAAAACGTCTTGACTGAGTCCTGATCTCCCACGCCCCCAGACCCCACCGACGAATCACTTTCAAGACCAGGGAAGCATAGGCCGGGAGATATCCATGGGGTGCACGAAGATCTTTCACTTGCCCTCCTGCCTCCCATTTCTGGAAGAAGGGCCGAAACCACCCCTGGCAGGAGGCTACCCACGAAGGAGCCCCCTCGGCGGAGAGGTTTGGTAAATTGATCTTAAGAAAGGTGTTCATTAAGAACACCACGGGGTTAACCATATTTAACCCCCCTAGCCTCCTTGTGCGGTATGTAACCTCCCTCTTGATTAGGTTGAGCCTGTTCCCCCATAACAGTTGGAAGAACAGGCAACAGATCCTACTCCAACAAGACTCTGGCAAGGCACAGACGCTACCTAGATAGATCACCAACGGGAGCAGGAAGGCTTTGGCAAGGTGAACCCTTTCTCTCAGGGTCAAGGACCAACCCTTCCAGCAATCAACTCTCTGGGCGACATCCTTAAGCCTACCTTCCCAATTTTGGAGTGGGTAATCACCCTGGCCAAAATGGATGCCTAAGATCTTTACAGACCCCTGGGGTTCTGGGAGGGTGTCCGGGAGAGAAAAACCAGGCTCTCCCCCTCCCAGCCAGAGGCTTCCACACTTGTTCTTGTTCACAGCTGATCCGGAAGCCTCCGAGTAACTGTCCACTTCAGACATCACCCATTCAATCTCCTCCCGCGACGAGACAAGAGCGGTGACATCATCCGCGTAGGCTACTGTCCTCAAAGGGGAGCCGGTGCCCTCCAGGTCCATCCTGACTCCCGCCACCGGCCCACCATTAATCCGTCTAATCAGGGGATCAATGGCGAACACATACAGTAGCGGGCTCAAGGGACATCCCTGTCGGACGCCCGACCCCACCTCAAAAGGACGACCAACCCAACCATTCACAAGTGGGAAAGACTCAGCCCCAGCGTATAAGGTCTGCAGCCACTGAATGAACCCCCCAGGTAGGCCATACCTCGAGAGAGTTGACCACAAATACTCATGATTCACCCTGTCAAAAGCCTTAGCCTGATCTAGGGACAGCAAGTACCCCTTCCACCGACCTGCCCTACTCTGCTCCACAGCCTCCCTGACACTCAGGACCGCACTTAAGGTGCTACGACCGGGAACAGAGCAGTGCTGAGCCGGCGAGAGGAGCCGGGGCGCAAACTGTACCAGCCGGTTGAAAAGTACCTTCGCCAGAATCTTTCGGTCCGTATTGAGAAGTGCTATGGGCCGCCAGTTCTCAATACGGCTCGGATCCTTACCCTTTGACAGAACTATAAGGGCGGACCTCCTCATTGACTTTGGCAGAGTGCCCGAGGATAGACACTCATTAAGCACGTCAGTCAAGAGGGGAGCCAACGCTCCTTTAAAGGTCCGATAGAACTCAGATGTTAAGCCATCTGGGCCAGGTGACTTCTTGAGGGCAAGACCCTCAATAGCCCTGACGACTTCCTCTTCCCTTATAGGTTCTATCAAAACACCAAGAGAAGGGTCTTCTGCTGACTCAGGAATGGCTTCAGCCAAGAAACCTGAAATCCGATCCCGATTCAGTTCCTTCTTTGCCAAAAGGTTCGAGTAGAAAGACCTGACGACCTCCAAGATCCCTGACCTGGATCTTGTCAGGGATCCTGTACTGTCAATCAGGCCTGTTACTGTCTTACAAGTCACTGACATCTTACAGTTCCTGTAGGGGTCGGGCGAGCGGTATTTCCCGAAATCCCTCTCAAGAACCAAGGATGCGTGCCTATCATACTGACACCCTTTAAGCAAAGCCTTCACACCGGAGATATCCTCCTGGCTACCTCCGGTCGAGACCAGATGTTCAAGTCTCTTCCTCAGTGCACTGTACATGCGGTACATGTCCAGTGACCTGAGGCTTGAGAGCCGGCGGAAAAATCCCGCCACCCTTTTTTTGAATATCTCCCACCACTCTGACCTAGTGCCCTCAAGACCCAGTAATAGTACCTGATCCTGAAGAAACTCCTCAAAGGCTTGTCTTACAGCTGCCTCCTCAAGGAGTGACGAATTCAGCCTCCACAAACCTCTTCCTCTCCGGAGGGTTTCTGAAATATTCAAAGAAAATAAAATTAGGCAGTGATCGGAGAACTCCACCTCCACCACGGACACAGGGGTGGTGACGGAATTCTCCTTCAAAAAAAACCTATCTATCCTGGACCTAACACTTCCTCTCTGAAAGGTGAACCCACGGTGACCTGGGGAATGCCTGATGTGGATATCCTCCAGGCGAGCTTCACTCACTATGCTATTTAACGCGACGCCATCATAGGGCAGTCTATCTCTGGTACCTCCTCGGTCTTGGGGTCTAGTTATGGTATTAAAATCCCCACCAAAGATGACTTGTTTGCCCGTAAAAAGAAAAGGCTTGATCTTCATAAAGAGGCTTTTACGGTCCCACTTTGACTGGGGACCGTAGATGTTAATGAGGCGCAGGCTTTGCCCCTTCATGAGGACGTCTAAGACTAGGCACCTTCCCATTTCGAGTTCGATCAGCCGCTGGCATTTCACCTCTGCGGTAAAAAGCACCGCCACTCCACTATACGGCTCAGCCGCAAGAGACCAGTAGGAGGGCCCCCTGCGCCACTCCCTCCTTGCTCTGTTTATCTCTGATAGAGTACAGAGCCTGGTCTCCTGCAAAAACAAAATGTCAGCTTCAACTCGGCCAAGAAAATCAAAGGCTGCAAACCTAGCCGTATCAGACTTAATGCTGGCCACATTAATGGTGGCCAGCGTCAGTGGAGAGGGGACTGCCATTAAGACCGATTGAGCTCAATGACCTTCAGTTTCCCACCCCCTTTCCTCCTACCACCTCCACCCCTTGATGAGTCAGAAGAGGACCCGCGACTTTTCCTCGTCTTACGGGTCCTCTTCTTACATTGGGATTGGTCCATCACCTCACCTCGTGCGGTTTGGCCAGGCAAGGGATGGACTTCCCCCGTAGTTTCTCCCTGGGGAGTATTGGTAACATTTTTTACTACGGTTTCCAAAACAGCTTGAGGTGCATCGTCTCCATCTCTGGGTACCAGGCCAGCCTCCTCCACTGAAGGCAGGGGGCCCTTCCCTGAGGGAGACTCAGCAGCCCCCGACGGTCCCACCTCCCCCTCTGAAGCCTCCCCTGAGGCTGATGCGTCCTCGCAGAGGGTTTGGTACCGGTTAGGGCTGATCACTGAAAGGTCCTCGAGTCTCCGTTCCTTTGCCGGGGGGGGGGGGCAGATGTTTTTACCCTCGCTTTACTCGGTGACTTTCTCCTCCTGACCGTCTGTTCCTCCCCAGCACTAACGTACTGGGAAGATGAAGACAGGTCAGCCTCTTCCTCCCTCTGCAGTCTTCTCATCTCCTCAATCAGGGCCGTGCCCGTCGCTACTTCAGCATTAGAATCCAACCCAGCGGGATCAGGGGCAGAGGGGAGACACATAATACCTTCCCTCTGCTCCCTTCTCCTATCTCTCCTTCTCGCCCTTGATGGTGGCTGGGTTTTCTCCCTCCGCGTCGGCAACCTGGTCTCTCCACCTCCGACCCCCTCCTCGGTGACAGGGACAGTCTCCTCACCTGCCCCTGCCTGTCGGAGGGTGACATTAGCGAACGACCTCGGACACGCCCCGATTGGGTGACCAAGGTCACCACACAGGTGGCACCGAATCCTATCACAGGTTGCAGCTAGATGACCTAATCCCCCACACATGGCACACTTCTGCACCCTGCAGGAGGCACTCAAGTGCGAGGGATCACCACACCTGTGACAGAGCTTCGGCTGCCCCTGGTAGAAGACAAGAATCCTGTCTTTCCCGAGGAAGGTTGAGGACGGGATATGCATCACCGAGTTATCCTCATGCTTCAATTTGACCATAAATGTCCAGGCCCCCGACCAAATGCCAAACTCATCAAGGTTCTTCCGGGGGAAGTCTTTCACTTCCCCATACCTGTTGAGCCAGGTCATAATGTCCATGTAAGAAAGTGACTCGTTACGAGTCAAAACGGTCACTTTCTTAATTGCATCCTGGCGCGACACCGCCCACACATTGAAGTCGCGCCAGCCGGGCTCGTTCTTTGCCAACTCATAATTACCCCAGAAGGTTTCTAAGCCCCCCGGGGTAACAAAGCTGACATCAAACTCTGAGGAGCCGACCGGGTGAATGAGGGCAAAGATGTCACTTGCCCTAAAGCCCATCCCGAGCAGAAGTTCGACGACCCTCCTCCTCTGAGGACAAGGGCCTTCTCCCCCCCACCCGAGACGGACTACATTCCTCCGGACCGGCCGCTGCCCGGGTGTCGGGAGAGTCCACCTGGTCTCACCCCCCCTCATCTCGGAACTTCCCTAGGCCAAAACGTTCAATCCAAAACCTAAGGTCCCTCGATTGACCATCCACTATCATCGTTCTCTGCCCTGCTCGTAAGGCCGCCAGGAGCTGCTGTTGTAATTCACCGTCCCTGGCCCCCAGTGATGGACACGAGGCACCCCTTGGGACCCCCGAGGCGACACTGGCATAGGAACGTACCAAGCTTGAGGCCGCAGTCCCAGCCCCCGCAACTCCAGTGCCACCTTCGGGCGCCCCCTGAAGCCCGCTCGGCCCGGCCACCACCGCGGCCACCGGGACACCAGAGACAGGAGCGGTCGTTCCCAGCGTCGCAGGCGTGGACCGGGCAAACACATTTGGCAAAGCTACTTCTGCAGCAGCCATGCCTACATTTTCCAAAGTCCTAGGAACCTCCACTACCGCATCTTTAACAAAAGGGACAGCAGTAGCAGCAGCAGCAGCAGCAACACAAGGGGTGACAGCCTCCATAGCCCCCCTCCCCTTTCCCTCACAAGGAACATCTAAGTCACTCTCTGGAACCACAGTTTTTTCCCCCTCCTCCGCCCTCCTCTCCTGACGCCTGCTTTTCCTACTCCCCAGTCTGCTCTTACTCACCGCTTTCTTACCCACGCTCACCATTACCTCATTCACACCGGGGCTTGCGGCCTTGGGCGGCTCCACGAGCGGGATTGGCCTATTCCGGGCCTCCGCTTCACTCTCCTCCCGCTTAGCTGGGGCGACTTGTGCCTCTGCCTCGACCTCCGCATCGTCAGCTGTCGCAGCGCTCAATGCTTTAGGAGCGGACTTGCTCCTAGCGCTGACGGCAGCCTCCGCATCACTGGTCTCATTGGCTTCCTCGGCACCTGAAACCGGAAGGGAGGGACAAGCCGCACGCCCCTTCCCCTTACGATGGACCTGGGGAGGGGCCGGCGCTACTTTGACCCTGCCCACAGGGGCAGGCTTCACCGCTTCTCTACCTCCCTTCGTGGGAGGTGCTTTTCCGACCTTGTCCGCTGCAGTTTCGGGCGCCATTTTCAATACTGCACCCAGCTCCCCAGCCACACCGCTACTTAGAGAAAGCGGGGTCTGGGGAGTCTGCGCCCCCTTATCTCACCCGCGGGCAACACCCCAGATTCAGCCTGTGCTAGAGTCAATGGGGGTTGCCCTGCGGGAACAGTTATACCTGCTGCGACACTCACATATTTCAGGGTGCCGACTTCTTGCGGCTTAGCCTTCTTCTTTTTCCTTTTTTTTGATTCCTCCTCGTTTGCAAGGTCGTCTACGGAAAAAGCCATCTTCTCCATTCTTGCCGGGGATTCTAGCATGCATATTTCGTGGATTAGCCTCCCCGCAGCAGAACCCATATCGTCTTCTGATGTTGCCGGTAATGGTGGTAAATTCTCCGGTAGCTGGGGTAAACTTGCCAATTTCTCTGGGGGCGTATAGGTCGGAATACCTGAACTCACCCTCGTAGGCTTCCGGCTACTGCCGTACTCTGCCAGCAGGCTCCCCTCTGAGTCAGTATCTGTCTCATATTCTGGATCCGAGCTTTCGGAGGACGCGAGGTCTTCCCGCAGCAGCCGCCCCTGCTGCTTGCGGTAAAAACGGTCATCATTCAGGAGTTTCTCCCTGAAAGGCCCCGCGCCCTCCAGGATCTCTCGGCATCTTTGGTCAAGCCCTTTAATTTGTTCCTTCAGCTTTTTGACCTGCTTACTCAGTGCCGGTCTCTCATGCCTTGAGGCCCTGTCACTACGGGCACGGACACTCTGAAGCTCCGCACCCATAGCGAACAGGGACCTCCTGGCTTTATCATATTCCTCAAGGGTAGTGTTAATACGCTTACTGTATGCAAGCACATCCTCGCCAGCCTTCCGAATCCCCCAACCTGATGATGGCAAGGAAGGAGGGGGGGCTTCGCTGGCCTTTTTACTTGTACAGGGCTCAGCCTCCGCCGGGGTTTTCTGACCTAGACGTCCCTTGCTGCGGGTTGCCATACCTTTTTCCACTGGAGCCTGCTGCCTCTCCAATCTTCTCCTGCTGCTGCTGCTACTGCCGTCCATTGAGAGCCTCCTGCCCCCCGCCAAGCTGGCTCGGGGGGCAGGAGCACCTTGCTCCATGGTGAAAAAACCCCAACCTTGGAAAAGGAAAGGGGTTGGAGCCTCCAACTATGGCTGGAAAAACTGCTGCTGTTGCACAAACACCACACACCAAGCCTCTCTTCTGAGCTGACAAACAGACTATAGCCTCTGGTCTCAGGAGCTCAGACAGGCGTGTCTGATTCCCACAGCTGCCCCGAAGGAATTGGAACTATTTTTATTAGAAAAGTAAAAATTCACAAACAGTGTCACATACGAAAATACAATATAAAACCCATAAACAGAAACAATACATAAATCCAAAACATAGCATAAACAACATCAATAAATAAGATACAAGAAACCGGGACAAAATTAAAGACCAAAAAGAAAATCCAGCCGCAAATCAGCCCCCATCCATTCTGCCTTTCACTCCGCCTTTCACTCTCCAGTCTTTCTTCAGTCATCCGCCAGTCAAAACTCTACCTATCTTGGAAACAAAAGAAAATCCAAATAAGTAATATACAATGGAAAACATATAACACTAACAGAAAACTAACAAAAAAAACCCCAACTGAAACTTATTAGAAATTTTTTTTTTTTTTTTTTTTTTTTTTTTTTTTTTTTTTTTTTCCCCTTCACCACACCCGGCCAGCACCACGCCCCATGTCCTCCCATGTCCGCATAGTCCTGGTGCTGGCACCACCCGCCACCGAGCCCCTGAAAACCGACCTGGCTCTCCGCCTCATGTCCTCCCATGTCCGCATAGTCCAGAGCCAGGCCGGACACACGAAACCTATATATCAAACCCTCCACCCCCAAAAGAAACCCCCCTCCCAAACAACCTACCCCCCTAAGAAAAAAAAACCCTTTTAACTACATACAATGGGAAATAGAAAAAAATGGAAATGAACAAAAAAAATATGTTTAGTGGCAAAAGCAAATAACAAAATACCAGACAAGAAAACCAGACAAAATACAATAACAAAACCCACAATCTTATATAAACCGTTGACACCCCCTTCCCTCCCATAAACCTCCCACAGGCCTAGGGTCGGTTATCCTCAAGCCTCTTACCCTTTCATCCTATTTCCAAAACAAAATGCCTATGTGGTGACACACCAGCCCTCCACCAGGAAGAGAGCACAAGAGGCCCGTCCCTACCTACTTGCCCTACCACTATGTCCCTATCTATCAATCTATCCCTACCCTATCCCTACCTGTCCCTCCCTACCCAAAAAAAACAAACAAACCCCACCTCTTGTGCAAAACCTTGCCCTCCCTTTCCCTATCTGGCCCTAACCTAACTACCTTTTAATCCCTTATTCTATCCCTCAGGGAACAGAAAAGGTGAAACCCCTCCAGAGGGTACCAGCCCTTTTTGCGCCCAACCCCTCATACTCCCGAGAGCGCACCCTCACCAGGTCCACCATGATGTTTTTAACCACCTCCACCTCCGGGAGGATTTTGCCTCGCGTCGACACTAGACACCGGGATGACCACAAGTGGAACCTAACCACTGCGCTAACTATAAAAAGTGTCTGGCAGTCCCTGCCCTCCGGGTGTTTGAATGCCCCATAGGCCCACTCGGCGTAGGAAAGGCCAGCCAGCCGCAGCCAACCGGTGGAGGTCCCCACCAATTTGCAAACCCTTATATTGAAGGGGCACTGAAGCAGGAAGTGCTCCATGCTTTCCAGCATGTCGCCACACTCCTCCCGAGGGCAGCCTCGCTCGTCGGAGTTCCGGTACTTCAAGTTCCCCCTCACATATAACTTACCTAGGAGGCAGCGCCAGGTCAGATCCCAAAACTTCCGAGGAAACCTTTTGGAGTTAAGAAAATGCAACCCTCCCTCTAAGGTTTCTCCTGGGCAATCTTTGAGCGCCAGAGGCTTCTGGAAGCGGGTCAACAGGACTTTGTCATCAAGAAAACGTCTTGACTGAGTCCTGATCTCCCACGCCCCCAGACCCCACCGACGAATCACTTTCAAGACCAGGGAAGCATAGGCCGGGAGATATCCATGGGGTGCACGAAGATCTTTCACTTGCCCTCCTGCCTCCCATTTCTGGAAGAAGGGCCGAAACCACCCCTGGCAGGAGGCTACCCACGAAGGAGCCCCCTCGGCGGAGAGGTTTGGTAAATTGATCTTAAGAAAGGTGTTCATTAAGAACACCACGGGGTTAACCATATTTAACCCCCCTAGCCTCCTTGTGCGGTATGTAACCTCCCTCTTGATTAGGTTGAGCCTGTTCCCCCATAACAGTTGGAAGAACAGGCAACAGATCCTACTCCAACAAGACTCTGGCAAGGCACAGACGCTACCTAGATAGATCACCAACGGGAGCAGGAAGGCTTTGGCAAGGTGAACCCTTTCTCTCAGGGTCAAGGACCAACCCTTCCAGCAATCAACTCTCTGGGCGACATCCTTAAGCCTACCTTCCCAATTTTGGAGTGGGTAATCACCCTGGCCAAAATGGATGCCTAAGATCTTTACAGACCCCTGGGGTTCTGGGAGGGTGTCCGGGAGAGAAAAACCAGGCTCTCCCCCTCCCAGCCAGAGGCTTCCACACTTGTTCTTGTTCACAGCTGATCCGGAAGCCTCCGAGTAACTGTCCACTTCAGACATCACCCATTCAATCTCCTCCCGCGACGAGACAAGAGCGGTGACATCATCCGCGTAGGCTACTGTCCTCAAAGGGGAGCCGGTGCCCTCCAGGTCCATCCTGACTCCCGCCACCGGCCCACCATTAATCCGTCTAATCAGGGGATCAATGGCGAACACATACAGTAGCGGGCTCAAGGGACATCCCTGTCGGACGCCCGACCCCACCTCAAAAGGACGACCAACCCAACCATTCACAAGTGGGAAAGACTCAGCCCCAGCGTATAAGGTCTGCAGCCACTGAATGAACCCCCCAGGTAGGCCATACCTCGAGAGAGTTGACCACAAATACTCATGATTCACCCTGTCAAAAGCCTTAGCCTGATCTAGGGACAGCAAGTACCCCTTCCACCGACCTGCCCTACTCTGCTCCACAGCCTCCCTGACACTCAGGACCGCACTTAAGGTGCTACGACCGGGAACAGAGCAGTGCTGAGCCGGCGAGAGGAGCCGGGGCGCAAACTGTACCAGCCGGTTGAAAAGTACCTTCGCCAGAATCTTTCGGTCCGTATTGAGAAGTGCTATGGGCCGCCAGTTCTCAATACGGCTCGGATCCTTACCCTTTGACAGAACTATAAGGGCGGACCTCCTCATTGACTTTGGCAGAGTGCCCGAGGATAGACACTCATTAAGCACGTCAGTCAAGAGGGGAGCCAACGCTCCTTTAAAGGTCCGATAGAACTCAGATGTTAAGCCATCTGGGCCAGGTGACTTCTTGAGGGCAAGACCCTCAATAGCCCTGACGACTTCCTCTTCCCTTATAGGTTCTATCAAAACACCAAGAGAAGGGTCTTCTGCTGACTCAGGAATGGCTTCAGCCAAGAAACCTGAAATCCGATCCCGATTCAGTTCCTTCTTTGCCAAAAGGTTCGAGTAGAAAGACCTGACGACCTCCAAGATCCCTGACCTGGATCTTGTCAGGGATCCTGTACTGTCAATCAGGCCTGTTACTGTCTTACAAGTCACTGACATCTTACAGTTCCTGTAGGGGTCGGGCGAGCGGTATTTCCCGAAATCCCTCTCAAGAACCAAGGATGCGTGCCTATCATACTGACACCCTTTAAGCAAAGCCTTCACACCGGAGATATCCTCCTGGCTACCTCCGGTCGAGACCAGATGTTCAAGTCTCTTCCTCAGTGCACTGTACATGCGGTACATGTCCAGTGACCTGAGGCTTGAGAGCCGGCGGAAAAATCCCGCCACCCTTTTTTTGAATATCTCCCACCACTCTGACCTAGTGCCCTCAAGACCCAGTAATAGTACCTGATCCTGAAGAAACTCCTCAAAGGCTTGTCTTACAGCTGCCTCCTCAAGGAGTGACGAATTCAGCCTCCACAAACCTCTTCCTCTCCGGAGGGTTTCTGAAATATTCAAAGAAAATAAAATTAGGCAGTGATCGGAGAACTCCACCTCCACCACGGACACAGGGGTGGTGACGGAATTCTCCTTCAAAAAAAACCTATCTATCCTGGACCTAACACTTCCTCTCTGAAAGGTGAACCCACGGTGACCTGGGGAATGCCTGATGTGGATATCCTCCAGGCGAGCTTCACTCACTATGCTATTTAACGCGACGCCATCATAGGGCAGTCTATCTCTGGTACCTCCTCGGTCTTGGGGTCTAGTTATGGTATTAAAATCCCCACCAAAGATGACTTGTTTGCCCGTAAAAAGAAAAGGCTTGATCTTCATAAAGAGGCTTTTACGGTCCCACTTTGACTGGGGACCGTAGATGTTAATGAGGCGCAGGCTTTGCCCCTTCATGAGGACGTCTAAGACTAGGCACCTTCCCATTTCGAGTTCGATCAGCCGCTGGCATTTCACCTCTGCGGTAAAAAGCACCGCCACTCCACTATACGGCTCAGCCGCAAGAGACCAGTAGGAGGGCCCCCTGCGCCACTCCCTCCTTGCTCTGTTTATCTCTGATAGAGTACAGAGCCTGGTCTCCTGCAAAAACAAAATGTCAGCTTCAACTCGGCCAAGAAAATCAAAGGCTGCAAACCTAGCCGTATCAGACTTAATGCTGGCCACATTAATGGTGGCCAGCGTCAGTGGAGAGGGGACTGCCATTAAGACCGATTGAGCTCAATGACCTTCAGTTTCCCACCCCCTTTCCTCCTACCACCACCACCCCTAGATGAGTCTGAAGAGGACCCGCGACTTTTCCTCGTCTTACGGGTCCTCTTCTTACATTGGGATTGGTCCATCACCTCACCTCGTGCGGTTTGGCCAGGCAAGGGATGGACTTCCCCCGTAGTTTCTCCCTGGGGAGTATTGGTATCATTTTTTTCAACGGTTTCCAAAACAGCTTGAGGTGCATCGTCTCCATCTCTGGGTACCAGGCCAGCCTCCTCCACTGAAGGCAGGGGGCCCTTCCCTGAGGGAGACTCAGCAGCCCCCGACGGTCCCACCTCCCCCTCTGAAGCCTCCCCTGAGGCTGATGCGTCCTCGCAGAGGGTTTGGTACCGGTTAGGGCTGATCACTGAAAGGTCCTCGAGTCTCCGTTCCTTTGCCGGGGGGGGGGGGGCAGATGTTTTTACCCTCGCTTTACTCGGTGACTTTCTCCTCCTGACCGTCTGTTCCTCCCCAGCACTAACGTACTGGGAAGATGAAGACAGGTCAGCCTCTTCCTCCCTCTGCAGTCTTCTCATCTCCTCAATCAGGGCCGTGCCCGTCGCTACTTCAGCATTAGAATCCAACCCAGCGGGATCAGGGGCAGAGGGGAGACACATAATACCCTCCCTCTGCTCCCTTCTCCTATCTCTCCTTCTCGCCCTAGATGGTGGCTGGGTTTTCTCCCTCCGCGTCGGCAACCTGGTCTCTCCACCTCCGACCCCCTCCTCGGTGACAGGGACAGTCTCCTCACCTGCCCCTGCCCGTCGGAGGGTGACATTAGCGAACGACCTCGGGCACGCCCCGATTGGGTGACCAAGGTCACCACACAGGTGGCACCGAATCCTATCACAGGTTGCAGCTAGATGACCTAATCCCCCACACATGGCACACTTCTGCACCCTGCAGGAGGCACTCAAGTGCGAGGGATCACCACACCTGTGACAGAGCTTCGGCTGCCCCTGGTAGAAGACAAGAATCCTGTCTTTCCCGAGGAAGGTTGAGGACGGGATATGCATCACCGAGTTATCCTCATGCTTCAATTTGACCATAAATGTCCAGGCCCCCGACCAAATGCCAAACTCATCAAGGTTCTTCCGGGGGAAGTCTTTCACTTCCCCATACCTGTTGAGCCAGGTCATAATGTCCATGTAAGAAAGTGACTCGTTACGAGTCAAAACGGTCACTTTCTTAATTGCATCCTGGCGCGACACCGCCCACACATTGAAGTCGCGCCAGCCGGGCTCGTTCTTTGCCAACTCATAATTACCCCAGAAGGTTTCTAAGCCCCCCGGGGTAACAAAGCTGACATCAAACTCTGAGGAGCCGACCGGGTGAATGAGGGCAAAGATGTCACTTGCCCTAAAGCCCATCCCGAGCAGAAGTTCGACGACCCTCCTCCTCTGAGGACAAGGGCCTTCTCCCCCCCACCCGAGACGGACTACATTCCTCCGGACCGGCCGCTGCCCGGGTGTCGGGAGAGTCCACCTGGTCTCACCCCCCTCATCTCGGAACTTCCCTAGGCCAAAACGTTCAATCCAAAACCTAAGGTCCCTCGATTGACCATCCACTATCATCGTTCTCTGCCCTGCTCGTAAGGCCGCCAGGAGCTGCTGTTGTAATTCACCGTCCCTGGCCCCCAGTGATGGACACGAGGCACCCCTTGGGACCCCCGAGGCGACACTGGCATAGGAACGTACCAAGCTTGAGGCCGCAGTCCCAGCCCCCGCAACTCCAGTGCCACCTTCGGGCGCCCCCTGAAGCCCGCTCGGCCCGGCCACCACCGCGGCCACCGGGACACCAGAGACAGGAGCGGTCGTTCCCAGCGTCGCAGGCGTGGACCGGGCAAACACATTTGGCAAAGCTACTTCTGCAGCAGCCATGCCTACATTTTCCAAAGTCCTAGGAACCTCCACTACCGCATCTTTAACAAAAGGGACAGCAGTAGCAGCAGCAGCAGCAGCAACACAAGGGGTGACAGCCTCCATAGCCCCCCTCCCCTTTCCCTCACAAGGAACATCTAAGTCACTCTCTGGAACCACAGTTTTTTCCCCCCTCCTCCGCCCTCCTCTCCTGACGCCTGCTTTTCCTACTCCCCAGTCTGCTCTTACTCACCGCTTTCTTACCCACGCTCACCATTACCTCATTCACACCGGGGCTTGCGGCCTTGGGCGGCTCCACGAGCGGGATTGGCCTATTCCGGGCCTCCGCTTCACTCTCCTCCCGCTTAGCTGGGGCGACTTGTGCCTCTGCCTCGACCTCCGCATCGTCAGCTGTCGCAGCGCTCAATGCTTTAGGAGCGGACTTGCTCCTAGCGCTGACGGCAGCCTCCGCATCACTGGTCTCATTGGCTTCCTCGGCACCTGAAACCGGAAGGGAGGGACAAGCCGCACGCCCCTTCCCCTTACGATGGACCTGGGGAGGGGCCGGCGCTACTTTGACCCTGCCCACAGGGGCAGGCTTCACCGCTTCTCTACCTCCCTTCGTGGGAGGTGCTTTTCCGACCTTGTCCGCTGCAGTTTCGGGCGCCATTTTCAATACTGCACCCAGCTCCCCAGCCACACCGCTACTTAGAGAAAGCGGGGTCTGGGGAGTCTGCGCCCCCCTTATCTCACCCGCGGGCAACACCCCAGATTCAGCCTGTGCTAGAGTCAATGGGGGTTGCCCTGCGGGAACAGTTATACCTGCTGCGACACTCACATATTTCAGGGTGCCGACTTCTTGCGGCTTAGCCTTCTTCTTTTTCCTTTTTTTTGATTCCTCCTCGTTTGCAAGGTCGTCTACGGAAAAAGCCATCTTCTCCATTCTTGCCGGGGATTCTAGCATGCATATTTCGTGGATTAGCCTCCCCGCAGCAGAACCCATATCGTCTTCTGATGTTGCCGGTAATGGTGGTAAATTCTCCGGTAGCTGGGGTAAACTTGCCAATTTCTCTGGGGGCGTATAGGTCGGAATACCTGAACTCACCCTCGTAGGCTTCCGGCTACTGCCGTACTCTGCCAGCAGGCTCCCCTCTGAGTCAGTATCTGTCTCATATTCCGGATCCGAGCTTTCGGAGGACGCGAGGTCTTCCCGCAGCAGCCGCCCCTGCTGCTTGCGGTAAAAACGGTCATCATTCAGGAGTTTCTCCCTGAAAGGCCCCGCGCCCTCCAGGATCTCCCGGCATCTTTGGTCAAGCCCTTTAATTTGTTCCTTCAGCTTTTTGACCTGCTTACTCAGTGCCGGTCTCTCATGCCTTGAGGCCCTGTCACTACGGGCACGGACACTCTGAAGCTCCGCACCCATAGCGAACAGGGACCTCCTGGCTTTATCATATTCCTCAAGGGTAGTGTTAATACGCTTACTGTATGCAAGCACATCCTCGCCAGCCTTCCGAATCCCCCAACCTGATGATGGCAAGGAAGGAGGGGGGGCTTCGCTGGCCTTTTTACTTGTACAGGGCTCAGCCTCCGCCGGGGTTTTCTGACCTAGACGTCCCTTGCTGCGGGTTGCCATACCTTTTTCCACTGGAGCCTGCTGCCTCTCCAATCTTCTCCTGCTGCTGCTGCTACTGCCGTCCATTGAGAGCCTCCTGCCCCCCGCCAAGCTGGCTCGGGGGGCAGGAGCACCTTGCTCCATGGTGAAAAAACCCCAACCTTGGAAAAGGAAAGGGGTTGGAGCCTCCAACTATGGCTGGAAAAACTGCTGCTGTTGCACAAACACCACACACCAAGCCTCTCTTCTGAGCTGACAAACAGACTATAGCCTCTGGTCTCAGGAGCTCAGACAGGCGTGTCTGATTCCCACAGCTGCCCCGAAGGAATTGGAACTATTTTTATTAGAAAAGTAAAAATTCACAAACAGTGTCACATACGAAAATACAATATAAAACCCATAAACAGAAACAATACATAAATCCAAAACATAGCATAAACAACATCAATAAATAAGATACAAGAAACCGGGACAAAATTAAAGACCAAAAAGAAAATCCAGCCGCAAATCAGCCCCCATCCATTCTGCCTTTCACTCCGCCTTTCACTCTCCAGTCTTTCTTCAGTCATCCGCCAGTCAAAACTCTACCTATCTTGGAAACAAAAGAAAATCCAAATAAGTAATATACAATGGAAAACATATAACACTAACAGAAAACTAACAAAAAAAACCCCAACTGAAACTTATTAGAAAATTTTTTTTTTTTTTTTTTTTTTTTTTTTTTTCCCTTCACCACACCCGGCCAGCACCACGCCCCATGTCCTCCCATGTCCGCATAGTCCTGGTGCTGGCACCACCCGCCACCGAGCCCCTGAAAACCGACCTGGCTCTCCGCCTCATGTCCTCCCATGTCCGCATAGTCCAGAGCCAGGCCGGACACACGAAACCTATATATCAAACCCTCCACCCCCAAAAGAAACCCCCCTCCCAAACAACCTACCCCCCTAAGAAAAAAAAACCCTTTTAACTACATACAATGGGAAATAGAAAAAAAATGGAAATGAACAAAAAAAAAATATGTTTAGTGGCAAAAGCAAATAACAAAATACCAGACAAGAAAACCAGACAAAATACAATAACAAAACCCACAATCTTATATAAACCGTTGACACCCCCTTCCCTCCCTATAAACCTCCCACAGGCCTAGGGTCGGTTATCCTCAAGCCTCTTACCCTTTCATCCTATTTCCAAAACAAAATGCCTATGTGGTGACACACCAGCCCTCCACCAGGAAGAGAGCACAAGAGGCCCGTCCCTACCTACTTGCCCTACCACTATGTCCCTATCTATCAATCTATCCCTACCCTATCCCTACCTGTCCCTCCCTACCCAAAAAAAACAAACAAACCCCACCTCTTGTGCAAAACCTTGCCCTCCCTTTCCCTATCTGGCCCTAACCTAACTACCTTTTAATCCCTTATTCTATCCCTCAGGGAACAGAAAAGGTGAAACCCCTCCAGAGGGTACCAGCCCTTTTTGCGCCCAACCCCTCATACTCCCGAGAGCGCACCCTCACCAGGTCCACCATGATGTTTTTAACCACCTCCACCTCCGGGAGGATTTTGCCTCGCGTCGACACTAGACACCGGGATGACCACAAGTGGAACCTAACCACTGCGCTAACTATAAAAAGTGTCTGGCAGTCCCTGCCCTCCGGGTGTTTGAATGCCCCATAGGCCCACTCGGCGTAGGAAAGGCCAGCCAGCCGCAGCCAACCGGTGGAGGTCCCCACCAATTTGCAAACCCTTATATTGAAGGGGCACTGAAGCAGGAAGTGCTCCATGCTTTCCAGCATGTCGCCACACTCCTCCCGAGGGCAGCCTCGCTCGTCGGAGTTCCGGTACTTCAAGTTCCCCCTCACATATAACTTACCTAGGAGGCAGCGCCAGGTCAGATCCCAAAACTTCCGAGGAAACCTTTTGGAGTTAAGAAAATGCAACCCTTCCTCTAAGGTTTCTCCTGGGCAATCTTTGAGCGCCAGAGGCTTCTGGAAGCGGGTCAACAGGACTTTGTCATCAAGAAAACGTCTTGACTGAGTCCTGATCTCCCACGCCCCCAGACCCCACCGACGAATCACTTTCAAGACCAGGGAAGCATAGGCCGGGAGATATCCATGGGGTGCACGAAGATCTTTCACTTGCCCTCCTGCCTCCCATTTCTGGAAGAAGGGCCGAAACCACCCCTGGCAGGAGGCTACCCACGAAGGAGCCCCCTCGGCGGAGAGGTTTGGTAAATTGATCTTAAGAAAGGTGTTCATTAAGAACACCACGGGGTTAACCATATTTAACCCCCCTAGCCTCCTTGTGCGGTATGTAACCTCCCTCTTGATTAGGTTGAGCCTGTTCCCCCATAACAGTTGGAAGAACAGGCAACAGATCCTACTCCAACAAGACTCTGGCAAGGCACAGACGCTACCTAGATAGATCACCAACGGGAGCAGGAAGGCTTTGGCAAGGTGAACCCTTTCTCTCAGGGTCAAGGACCAACCCTTCCAGCAATCAACTCTCTGGGCGACATCCTTAAGCCTACCTTCCCAATTTTGGAGTGGGTAATCACCCTGGCCAAAATGGATGCCTAAGATCTTTACAGACCCCTGGGGTTCTGGGAGGGTGTCCGGGAGAGAAAAACCAGGCTCTCCCCCTCCCAGCCAGAGGCTTCCACACTTGTTCTTGTTCACAGCTGATCCGGAAGCCTCCGAGTAACTGTCCACTTCAGACATCACCCATTCAATCTCCTCCCGCGACGAGACAAGAGCGGTGACATCATCCGCGTAGGCTACTGTCCTCAAAGGGGAGCCGGTGCCCTCCAGGTCCATCCTGACTCCCGCCACCGGCCCACCATTAATCCGTCTAATCAGGGGATCAATGGCGAACACATACAGTAGCGGGCTCAAGGGACATCCCTGTCGGACGCCCGACCCCACCTCAAAAGGACGACCAACCCAACCATTCACAAGTGGGAAAGACTCAGCCCCAGCGTATAAGGTCTGCAGCCACTGAATGAACCCCCCAGGTAGGCCATACCTCGAGAGAGTTGACCACAAATACTCATGATTCACCCTGTCAAAAGCCTTAGCCTGATCTAGGGACAGCAAGTACCCCTTCCACCGACCTGCCCTACTCTGCTCCACAGCCTCCCTGACACTCAGGACCGCACTTAAGGTGCTACGACCGGGAACAGAGCAGTGCTGAGCCGGCGAGAGGAGCCGGGGCGCAAACTGTACCAGCCGGTTGAAAAGTACCTTCGCCAGAATCTTTCGGTCCGTATTGAGAAGTGCTATGGGCCGCCAGTTCTCAATACGGCTCGGATCCTTACCCTTTGACAGAACTATAAGGGCGGACCTCCTCATTGACTTTGGCAGAGTGCCCGAGGATAGACACTCATTAAGCACGTCAGTCAAGAGGGGAGCCAACGCTCCTTTAAAGGTCCGATAGAACTCAGATGTTAAGCCATCTGGGCCAGGTGACTTCTTGAGGGCAAGACCCTCAATAGCCCTGACGACTTCCTCTTCCCTTATAGGTTCTATCAAAACACCAAGAGAAGGGTCTTCTGCTGACTCAGGAATGGCTTCAGCCAAGAAACCTGAAATCCGATCCCGATTCAGTTCCTTCTTTGCCAAAAGGTTCGAGTAGAAAGACCTGACGACCTCCAAGATCCCTGACCTGGATCTTGTCAGGGATCCTGTACTGTCAATCAGGCCTGTTACTGTCTTACAAGTCACTGACATCTTACAGTTCCTGTAGGGGTCGGGCGAGCGGTATTTCCCGAAATCCCTCTCAAGAACCAAGGATGCGTGCCTATCATACTGACACCCTTTAAGCAAAGCCTTCACACCGGAGATATCCTCCTGGCTACCTCCGGTCGAGACCAGATGTTCAAGTCTCTTCCTCAGTGCACTGTACATGCGGTACATGTCCAGTGACCTGAGGCTTGAGAGCCGGCGGAAAAATCCCGCCACCCTTTTTTTGAATATCTCCCACCACTCTGACCTAGTGCCCTCAAGACCCAGTAATAGTACCTGATCCTGAAGAAACTCCTCAAAGGCTTGTCTTACAGCTGCCTCCTCAAGGAGTGACGAATTCAGCCTCCACAAACCTCTTCCTCTCCGGAGGGTTTCTGAAATATTCAAAGAAAATAAAATTAGGCAGTGATCGGAGAACTCCACCTCCACCACGGACACAGGGGTGGTGACGGAATTCTCCTTCAAAAAAAAACCTATCTATCCTGGACCTAACACTTCCTCTCTGAAAGGTGAACCCACGGTGACCTGGGGAATGCCTGATGTGGATATCCTCCAGGCGAGCTTCACTCACTATGCTATTTAACGCGACGCCATCATAGGGCAGTCTATCTCTGGTACCTCCTCGGTCTTGGGGTCTAGTTATGGTATTAAAATCCCCACCAAAGATGACTTGTTTGCCCGTAAAAAGAAAAGGCTTGATCTTCATAAAGAGGCTTTTACGGTCCCACTTTGACTGGGGACCGTAGATGTTAATGAGGCGCAGGCTTTGCCCCTTCATGAGGACGTCTAAGACTAGGCACCTTCCCATTTCGAGTTCGATCAGCCGCTGGCATTTCACCTCTGCGGTAAAAAGCACCGCCACTCCACTATACGGCTCAGCCGCAAGAGACCAGTAGGAGGGCCCCCTGCGCCACTCCCTCCTTGCTCTGTTTATCTCTGATAGAGTACAGAGCCTGGTCTCCTGCAAAAACAAAATGTCAGCTTCAACTCGGCCAAGAAAATCAAAGGCTGCAAACCTAGCCGTATCAGACTTAATGCTGGCCACATTAATGGTGGCCAGCGTCAGTGGAGAGGGGACTGCCATTAAGACCGATTGAGCTCAATGACCTTCAGTTTCCCACCCCCTTTCCTCCTACCACCTCCACCCCTTGATGAGTCAGAAGAGGACCCGCGACTTTTCCTCGTCTTACGGGTCCTCTTCTTACATTGGGATTGGTCCATCACCTCACCTCGTGCGGTTTGGCCAGGCAAGGGATGGACTTCCCCCGTAGTTTCTCCCTGGGGAGTATTGGTAACATTTTTTACTACGGTTTCCAAAACAGCTTGAGGTGCATCGTCTCCATCTCTGGGTACCAGGCCAGCCTCCTCCACTGAAGGCAGGGGGCCCTTCCCTGAGGGAGACTCAGCAGCCCCCGACGGTCCCACCTCCCCCTCTGAAGCCTCCCCTGAGGCTGATGCGTCCTCGCAGAGGGTTTGGTACCGGTTAGGGCTGATCACTGAAAGGTCCTCGAGTCTCCGTTCCTTTGCCGGGGGGGGGGGCAGATGTTTTTACCCTCGCTTTACTCGGTGACTTTCTCCTCCTGACCGTCTGTTCCTCCCCAGCACTAACGTACTGGGAAGATGAAGACAGGTCAGCCTCTTCCTCCCTCTGCAGTCTTCTCATCTCCTCAATCAGGGCCGTGCCCGTCGCTACTTCAGCATTAGAATCCAACCCAGCGGGATCAGGGGCAGAGGGGAGACACATAATACCTTCCCTCTGCTCCCTTCTCCTATCTCTCCTTCTCGCCCTTGATGGTGGCTGGGTTTTCTCCCTCCGCGTCGGCAACCTGGTCTCTCCACCTCCGACCCCCTCCTCGGTGACAGGGACAGTCTCCTCACCTGCCCCTGCCTGTCGGAGGGTGACATTAGCGAACGACCTCGGACACGCCCCGATTGGGTGACCAAGGTCACCACACAGGTGGCACCGAATCCTATCACAGGTTGCAGCTAGATGACCTAATCCCCCACACATGGCACACTTCTGCACCCTGCAGGAGGCACTCAAGTGCGAGGGATCACCACACCTGTGACAGAGCTTCGGCTGCCCCTGGTAGAAGACAAGAATCCTGTCTTTCCCGAGGAAGGTTGAGGACGGGATATGCATCACCGAGTTATCCTCATGCTTCAATTTGACCATAAATGTCCAGGCCCCCGACCAAATGCCAAACTCATCAAGGTTCTTCCGGGGGAAGTCTTTCACTTCCCCATACCTGTTGAGCCAGGTCATAATGTCCATGTAAGAAAGTGACTCGTTACGAGTCAAAACGGTCACTTTCTTAATTGCATCCTGGCGCGACACCGCCCACACATTGAAGTCGCGCCAGCCGGGCTCGTTCTTTGCCAACTCATAATTACCCCAGAAGGTTTCTAAGCCCCCCGGGGTAACAAAGCTGACATCAAACTCTGAGGAGCCGACCGGGTGAATGAGGGCAAAGATGTCACTTGCCCTAAAGCCCATCCCGAGCAGAAGTTCGACGACCCTCCTCCTCTGAGGACAAGGGCCTTCTCCCCCCCACCCGAGACGGACTACATTCCTCCGGACCGGCCGCTGCCCGGGTGTCGGGAGAGTCCACCTGGTCTCACCCCCCTCATCTCGGAACTTCCCTAGGCCAAAACGTTCAATCCAAAACCTAAGGTCCCTCGATTGACCATCCACTATCATCGTTCTCTGCCCTGCTCGTAAGGCCGCCAGGAGCTGCTGTTGTAATTCACCGTCCCTGGCCCCCAGTGATGGACACGAGGCACCCCTTGGGACCCCCGAGGCGACACTGGCATAGGAACGTACCAAGCTTGAGGCCGCAGTCCCAGCCCCCGCAACTCCAGTGCCACCTTCGGGCGCCCCCTGAAGCCCGCTCGGCCCGGCCACCACCGCGGCCACCGGGACACCAGAGACAGGAGCGGTCGTTCCCAGCGTCGCAGGCGTGGACCGGGCAAACACATTTGGCAAAGCTACTTCTGCAGCAGCCATGCCTACATTTTCCAAAGTCCTAGGAACCTCCACTACCGCATCTTTAACAAAAGGGACAGCAGTAGCAGCAGCAGCAGCAGCAACACAAGGGGTGACAGCCTCCATAGCCCCCCTCCCCTTTCCCTCACAAGGAACATCTAAGTCACTCTCTGGAACCACAGTTTTTTCCCCCCTCCTCCGCCCTCCTCTCCTGACGCCTGCTTTTCCTACTCCCCAGTCTGCTCTTACTCACCGCTTTCTTACCCACGCTCACCATTACCTCATTCACACCGGGGCTTGCGGCCTTGGGCGGCTCCACGAGCGGGATTGGCCTATTCCGGGCCTCCGCTTCACTCTCCTCCCGCTTAGCTGGGGCGACTTGTGCCTCTGCCTCGACCTCCGCATCGTCAGCTGTCGCAGCGCTCAATGCTTTAGGAGCGGACTTGCTCCTAGCGCTGACGGCAGCCTCCGCATCACTGGTCTCATTGGCTTCCTCGGCACCTGAAACCGGAAGGGAGGGACAAGCCGCACGCCCCTTCCCCTTACGATGGACCTGGGGAGGGGCCGGCGCTACTTTGACCCTGCCCACAGGGGCAGGCTTCACCGCTTCTCTACCTCCCTTCGTGGGAGGTGCTTTTCCGACCTTGTCCGCTGCAGTTTCGGGCGCCATTTTCAATACTGCACCCAGCTCCCCAGCCACACCGCTACTTAGAGAAAGCGGGGTCTGGGGAGTCTGCGCCCCCTTATCTCACCCGCGGGCAACACCCCAGATTCAGCCTGTGCTAGAGTCAATGGGGGTTGCCCTGCGGGAACAGTTATACCTGCTGCGACACTCACATATTTCAGGGTGCCGACTTCTTGCGGCTTAGCCTTCTTCTTTTTCCTTTTTTTTGATTCCTCCTCGTTTGCAAGGTCGTCTACGGAAAAAGCCATCTTCTCCATTCTTGCCGGGGATTCTAGCATGCATATTTCGTGGATTAGCCTCCCCGCAGCAGAACCCATATCGTCTTCTGATGTTGCCGGTAATGGTGGTAAATTCTCCGGTAGCTGGGGTAAACTTGCCAATTTCTCTGGGGGCGTATAGGTCGGAATACCTGAACTCACCCTCGTAGGCTTCCGGCTACTGCCGTACTCTGCCAGCAGGCTCCCCTCTGAGTCAGTATCTGTCTCATATTCCGGATCCGAGCTTTCGGAGGACGCGAGGTCTTCCCGCAGCAGCCGCCCCTGCTGCTTGCGGTAAAAACGGTCATCATTCAGGAGTTTCTCCCTGAAAGGCCCCGCGCCCTCCAGGATCTCCCGGCATCTTTGGTCAAGCCCTTTAATTTGTTCCTTCAGCTTTTTGACCTGCTTACTCAGTGCCGGTCTCTCATGCCTTGAGGCCCTGTCACTACGGGCACGGACACTCTGAAGCTCCGCACCCATAGCGAACAGGGACCTCCTGGCTTTATCATATTCCTCAAGGGTAGTGTTAATACGCTTACTGTATGCAAGCACATCCTCGCCAGCCTTCCGAATCCCCCAACCTGATGATGGCAAGGAAGGAGGGGGGGCTTCGCTGGCCTTTTTACTTGTACAGGGCTCAGCCTCCGCCGGGGTTTTCTGACCTAGACGTCCCTTGCTGCGGGTTGCCATACCTTTTTCCACTGGAGCCTGCTGCCTCTCCAATCTTCTCCTGCTGCTGCTGCTACTGCCGTCCATTGAGAGCCTCCTGCCCCCCCGCCAAGCTGGCTCGGGGGGCAGGAGCACCTTGCTCCATGGTGAAAAAACCCCAACCTTGGAAAAGGAAAGGGGTTGGAGCCTCCAACTATGGCTGGAAAAACTGCTGCTGTTGCACAAACACCACACACCAAGCCTCTCTTCTGAGCTGACAAACAGACTATAGCCTCTGGTCTCAGGAGCTCAGACAGGCGTGTCTGATTCCCACAGCTGCCCCGAAGGAATTGGAGCAACCCATGTAGCTGGCGGGAGGTGTAAAGTAAAAAATAAGTAAATTAAAAAGCATACTCACCTGTCCCTGGCGCTCCGTTGTCTGCTGCCAGTGTCCATTCAGTCTCATGCCGGCGACTCCTTGCTGGGAGTCCTGCACCTCATGTGATCGCTAAGACCAATTAGGTACAGGATTTCCAGAAATGAGGCGCCACCATGAGACCGAACAGACACAGGCAGGGGACAACAGGGTGCTGGGGACAGGTGAGTATGCTTTTTTAAAAATTTTCTTATTTTTATACCTCCCTGGCGGCCGACACAGTGGTCGCTCCAGTTTATGGACCACCTCTTTTAAGGGGTTGTCTGGGCCAAATTTTTCTATGGTCACTTCACTGGTCCCCCCACATAGTGGCCTCTTCACTGGTCCCCCATACTGTATGGGGAACAGTGATGGGGTCATTATATTGTGTGGGAGCAGTGATGGGGGCTAACATCCTGTGGGGGGGGGACATTAAACTGTGTGATGCATATTAAAGGGGTTGTCCAGGGTTAATCTTTTTTATGGCCTATGCTCTGGATAGGCCATAAATACCTGATCGGTAGGGGCTGACACACGGCCCCATCAGCTGTTCGGAGCCACTTCCGGCACCTGTTCTGTACACAACACAGGGCCGGAAGCAGAAAGCTCCAACCGCTGTATAGCAGCCCGGCGCCTTCACTGCAGCTCAGCTCCTACTGACTTCAATAAGTGCTAAAATACAGTGAAGGTGCCCAGCCCCTATACATAATACAAGTGCAGGGGCCACTATGGAGCATAATACCAGTGCAAGGGCCACTATGGAGGATAATAACAGTGCAGGGGCCACTATGGAGCATAATACCCCTGTGCAGGGGCCATTCTGGAGCATAATACCAGTGCAGGGGCCACTATGGAGCATAATACAAGTGCAGGGGCCACTATGGAGCAAAATACCAGTGGGGGGGCCAATAGGGGGCATAAAATGGTGTGGGGGGGTTGCTGCGGAACATAATACCGTGTGCAGTGGCCAATGCGGGGCATAATACCGTGAGCAGGGGCCACTGAGAGGCATAATACAGTGTGCAGGGGCCGCTGCGGGCCATAACACTGTGTAATACTGTGTGCAGGGGCTGCTGTGGAACTTTATAGTGTGTGTAAATGGGGCGCTATAAACATGGGCTATGGCACCTGTTTATATTATACACTGTCTGTTTATAGTGACCGTGTGATGTAATTGTAGCCTTGTCACATACTGTAGACATGTACAGGACAAGGCTGCAGTTACATTACATGGCCGCTATGAGATGAAATACACTATGTAAACAGAGAAGCGGTCATGGCGCTTACACAGGTACCATTCAAACAGCTGATCAGTGGGGGTCCTGGGTTTTTGAACCCCACTGATTAGTTTATTAATGACCTGGAAAACCTTTTAATTAGTTAACACCTGGGGTATTATTAATAAGGGGCACTATTTATACAGGGTACACACGGACATTATTAATATAAAGATGCACTTGGGAGTATTATTCATTATGGGGGGTTATATCATATATTTTATAATTGGGGGTAGCAGCAGGATGGGGGCTTTGTGTAGGTGAGGACAATGTGGGTTGGATGCCTGGAAAAGTGAGGAGCCAAAGATGTCTGTGTTGCAACCTTTACAGAGACAAGTCACAGCTGGAAGAAGTGGTCATGGCGGTCCAGAGGTAAGAGACGGGAAATGTGACCGATTAGTCAGAGACGTCACCTGTAAGTCACAAAATGTTACTGCCCTGTATTCACCTAAATGATAGAGGATAAATACCTAAGTGATGGGGGTCTGTCTGCTGAGACCCCACTGAGCCTGAGAATTGGGTTTTTTCCCCCCACTAGGTGGGAATTCAGCCTGACCGCAGCCATATATATAGGTGTGTCACTTGGTGGATGGACGAACCCGCGTGGCTCTCATTCACTTCAATGGGAGTGCCAAAGATACCCGAAGTCCAGTACTCAGCTATCTGCGGCGCTCCTATTATAGAGAATGGGGGCCACGTGGGCTCGTCCATCCACCAAGCAGAAGATATGTGAAGTTACTTTCATTGTTAATGCCATGTTGTTGATCTGATACTGAAGTAATACAGTAAGAAGAATTCTTATAAATTGTTTTATAACTTTGTGTATTGTGTATATTGTGCGACGATAACAGTGTGTTAAACTAGTAGCATGGAAACTCAGGTTTTTCGGGTTTTTTTTTGGGGGGGGGCGTCTTTCTATAGTCCGCCTCAGGCAGCAAAGAGGCTAGGTTCACCACTGCCTATCCTGAAGATAAACCATAACAAATTATGCCTGGACAACCCCTTTAATATACACCCCTAATGCACCACACTTTAAAGAGATTGTCCAGTATAATTTTTTTCTTTTTTATAATTAGTCTGGGGGAGGTAAATCCCCCCTACCCCCCCCAAAAAAAAAAAAACATGCTAAACATACTCACCTGTCTCCGGTGCTCTGGTGTCCTCCCAGCACGGTCCGGTCCTGCAGCTCCGCTGTCTTCTTTTGCCGGAATTCCTCACTGGCTGTGACGTCCCAGGTCCCTTCCCTTAGGCCACTGATTGGCCTCAGGGGTCACGTGACGTCACAGGTATTCACGTGCAGAGGGAACGTCAGCTGGAAGAAAACAACAGAACTGCAGGACTGAACTGCTCTGGGAGACACTGGGGACAGGAAAGAAAGTTTGTGGGGGGTTTTTTTGTTTTGTTTTTTTCACCTGCCCCTGCGTAATTAAAAAAAAAATGAAGGAGCCACTGTATGGAGTATAAGCTCCACAGTGGCCCCCACCCTGTATTATAACTCCACAGTGGCCCCCACCCAGTATTATAAGCTCCATAGTGGCCCCCACCCAGTATTATAAGCTCCACAGTGGCCCCCACCCAGTATTATAAGCTCCATAGTGGCCCCCACCCAGTATTATAAGTTCCACGGTGGCCCCCACCCAGTATGATAAGTTCCACGGTGGCCCCCACCCAGTATTATAAGCTCCACAGTGGCCCCCACACAGTATTATAAGCTCCATAGTGGCCCCCACCCAGTATTATAAGCTCCACAGTGGCCCCCACCCAGTATTATAAGCTCCATAGTGGCCCCCACCCAGTATTATAAGTTCCACGGTGGCCCCCGCCCAGGATTATAAGTTCCACGGTGGCCCCCACCCAGTATTATAAGCTCTAGAGTGGCCCCCACCCAGTATTATAAGCTCTACAGTGGCCCCCACCCAGTATTATAAGCTCCACAGTGGCCCCCACCCAGTATTATAAGCTCCACAGTGGCCCCCACCCAGTATTATAAGCTCCATAGTGGCCCCCACCCAGTATTATAAGCTCCACAGTGGCCCCCACCCAGTATTATAAGCTCCATAGTGGCCCCACCCAGTATTATAAGTTCCACGGTGGCCCCCACCCAGTATTATAAGTTCCACGGTGGCCCCCACCCAGTATTATAAGCTCCACAGTGGCCCCCACCCAGTATTATAATCTCCATAGTGGCCCCCACCCAGTATTATAAGCTCCATAGTGGCCCCCACCCAGTATTATAAGCTCCACAGTGGCCCCCACCCAGTATTATAAGCTCCACAGTGGCCCCCACCCAGTATTATAAGCTCCACAGTGGCCCCCACCCAGTATTATAAGCTCCATAGTGGCCCCACCCAGTATTATAAGTTCCACGGTGGCCCCCACCCAGTATTATAAGTTCCACGGTGGCCCCCACTCAGTATTATAAGCTCCATAGTGGCCCCCACCCAGTATTATAAGCTCCATAGTGGCTCCCACCCAGTATTATAAGCTCCACAGTGGCCCCCACCCAGTATTATAAGCTCCACAGTGGCCCCCACCCAGTATTATAAGCTCCACAGTGGCCCCCTCCTAGTATTATAAGCTCCACAGTGGCCCCCACCCAGTATTATAAGCTCCACAGTGGCCCCCTCCTAGTATTATAAGCTCCACAGTGGCTCCCACCCAGTAGTATATACTATACAGTGGCCCCCACACAGTATTATATGCGCCCAATAGCCCCCTCCCTCCGCTTCAGTGCTATTATTATACTCTGGGGCCTCCTCAGACCCCAGAGTATAATAATCGGAGGCCCAGGGGAAGTGATTAAAAATAAGAAACTCTCATACCCACCTTGTCTTACCTTTCCTTGGCATCCTCGTTCCATCCTGTCGTCTTCAGCGTCTTCAGGCCCTTTTCCGACGACGCTGCTGAGGCCTGTGATTGGGCCTCAGCGGTCACGTGGGGGCGCACTGATGTCATTACGCAGTCGTGCCCCATGTGACCGCCGGGGCCTAATCACAGGCCTCAGTCACATGACAGAAGAGCGCCGGAGAAGACGCTGTGCTCAGGAGAGGTGAGAATATGTATTTATTATTTTCAGTCACCTCCCCTGGGCTGCCATATATTGGAAAGGGGCCTGCAATATGCCAAGGTCCCTTTCCAATAACAGTATGTATAGCGGTCGGGGAACCAGGCTTTCCCCGACCGCTATCATAGTGGTCCGGGGCCCCGGCCATCTCCAGCTGGCTGCAGGCCCCGTACCCTGCCGGGTCCGGTCGCGGTTGCGCCCCCTGCGACCGCGATCGTTATGCCACTGGTCAGGGGCCCGATCGGGATGGTCAGGATCCCGATCGGGCCCCCATGACATGAGGACTAATAGTTGGGGCTCGGGGCCCACCGGTGGATTCACCGGTTCCCCGATGGGCCAATCTGACCCTGGCGTCTATACTCCAAGAGCTAAAAAGCGCAGTGCTCCTTCCTTTCTGAGCCCTGTTGTGAGCCCAAAAAGCAGTTTTATGTACTCAGGATAGCCCACTTAATAGTTTTAGGAGTGCTTGTCTCTGATGACACAAAGTGAGTGCAACGTATTGGGCACTGAAATTGCATATTTCTTTAAAAATTTCAATTTTCACTTAGTACATTAATTTTTGGGAAGCACTCTTAGGCACAAAATGATAATACCCTTTGATAAATTCCTTGAGGGGTATAGTTTCTTAAATGGTGTCACTTTTGAGGGGTTTCCACTGTATTGGTAGTTTAGGGGCTCTGTAAATGTGACATGTCACCTGAAAACTATTCCAGCAAACTCTGCCCTTCAAAAGCCAAATAGCGCTCTTTCCATTCTGAGCCCATGTACCCATACAGCAGATTACGACCACATATGAGGCATTTCCGTGTTCAGGAGAAATTGTGTAACAAACTTTGGGGAGCTTTTTTCTTCTTTTATTCTCTTGTGAAAATGAAAAATATGGGGCTAAATTGACGGTTTATTGGAAGAAAAGTAATTTTTCATTTTCATATCCCAATGTTAATAAAATCTGTGAAACAGCTGTAGAGTCAAAATGCTCACTATACCCCTTGATATTTTTTGTGAGGAGTGTAGTTTCCAAAGCGGGGTCACCATTGTATTGGTACTTTAGGGGCTCTGCATATGCGACATGGCACCTGAAAACTCTTCCAGCAAAATCTGCCCTACAAAAGCAAAATAGCGCTCTTTCCATTCCAAGCCCTACCATGTACCCATACAGCAGATTACGACCACATATGGGGTATTGCCGTGTTCAGGAGCAATTGTTTAACAACCTGTGGGATGCTTTTTTTTCCTTTAAAGCCTTGTGAAAATGAAAACTTTGGGGATAAAGTGACATTTAAGTAATTTTTCATTTACACATCCCAATGTTAATAAAATCTGAAATGGCTGTGGGATCAAAATTCTCACTATACCCCTTGATGAATTCTGTGTGAGGTGTAATTTCCAAAATTGAGTCATTTTTGGGGGTTTGCATTGTATTGGTACTCTAGGGTCCCTACAAATCAGACATGGCACCTGAAAACTGTTCCAGCAAAATCTGCTTTTCAAAGGCCCAGTGTTGCTCCTTCCCTTCTGTGCACTGCCGTGTGCCCAAACATCAGTTTACACCCACATCTGGGATATTTCTGTGCTTGGGAGAAATTTCCTAACAAATTGTGAGATGCATTTTCTCCTTTAACCCCTTGTGAATGTGTTAATTTTAGAGATAAATGAATGTATAATTGAAAAAAAAAGAAATGTCTAAATTTTACCTCCATATCGTTTTAATTTCTATGAAATGTTTAAAGGGTTAACAAACTTCCCAAATGCTGTTTTGAATTATTTAAGGGGTCCATTTTAAAAAATGGGGGTTATGGGGGTTTCTAATATATAGGCCTTTATATTTCCCTTCAGAACTGAAGTGGTCCCTAAAAAATTAGTTTGGGAAATTTTCTTGTAAATCTGGAAAAATGGTGTTACACTTTTAAACCTTCTAATGTCCAAAATAAATTAAAGGACGATTAATAGATGATGCCAATATAAAGCAGAGATATGGTAGATAATATTTATTCATGTATTTGGGTGGTATGACTGAAAAGCAGAGCATTTCACATTTTGAAAATTGCTATTTTTTCCAAATTTCCATCAAATTTCCTATTTTTTTATAAATAAATACAAAAATATTGATCAATGTTTTCCATTAACATGAAGTTCAATGTGTCAAGAAAAAACAATCTCAAAATCACTTGTCTAAGTTTAAGCATCTCAAAGTTATTGCCATATAAAGTGACACGTGTTAGTTTTAAAAAATGAGGCCTGGTCCTTTTAGTTTGCGTCCCCAAAGGGTTAAAATTAAAATGGAAGGTACTTTGCATCAAAACAACGAACATTAAAACAGTTAAACAAGCCTTAAAGCATGCATGAATAGTGCAGGTGAATATAGGAAACTTTGTAACATATCTTATTAAAGTCATATGTTTCCTTCTTTACTTATCAGGTTGTTTTCTTCCTCCTTGACACAGACTCATAGACATAAATCAGTTTGATAAATCTAAGTAAGTCAGCTGGAGAACAAAGCATTTCCTTTAACCCCTTTCTGCAACATTTTTCAATTTGAATTTTTGACTACCCACCTTCCAGACCCCATAACTTTATTATTTTTCGTTCACAGAGCCATATGATGGCTTAATGTTTGCGGGACAAACTGTTATTCATAATGGTACCGTTTAATATTGTATATGATGTACTGGGAAGCTGGAAAAAAATCAGAATGGGTGGAATTTGAGAAAAACTGCTTTTGTGCGACTTTCTTAAGGGCATTCTTTTTACGGAATTTACTGTGCAGCCAAAATGACATGTCACCTGTATTGTTTGGGTCAGTACTATTTATATAGTTTTTAACCCCTTAAAAAAAAAACTTTGTCAAAAAAAAAATTCTTGCAGTCTCCATACTCTAAAACTCATAACTTTTTTATATTTCCATTTGTGGGGATGCATAAGGCGTCTTTTATTTGTGGGCCCAAAATTTAACTTTGGAGTGATATCCTGAGCAGCAGTGCCCGCAATTAGAGCTCATTCTGATCGCGGGCATTAGCTCCATGTCTCCGCTGTGCCATACAGTGGAAACACAGTAGTTACGGTCGCTCTGCAGACATCTTTAAAGTATGGCGGATGTCAGAATGGGGTTAGTATGATGTATTACAAAGTTTATTATATTCACATGTATTACATATCCATGAAAAGTTGTTTTATGATTGAAGGTATTCCTTATGCAATTCACAAGTTACTATTTTATGAGCAAAGCAGTATACAAAATAGCAACAAAATAGTAAACGACACAAATATGATTAAAAATTGTACAATTATGGTTACATTATAGATGATCTTATAAATCTCATCATACGCTTAAGGCTACATTAATATCTGCTCCGCAGAGTCCACCAAAAATCAACAAAGGAAAAAGTCCTGCGCGGTGTACTGCCGTTTTCCATTTAAAAATTATGGACACCTGGCGGACCCCATTATAATCAATGGGGTATGCCAGGCTCCATGTGTAATGACTATTTAGGGGTCTGCCTCTCCATTGTTTGTTTCCCGCGACAGACCCGAACAATGGAGAGCCAGCGCTAGTGTGAACCTTGCGTAAGAATCAGAAGAAGCCCCATAACTAGCATAACTAGCTAAACTTCTGCATAAGCAGAAGTGAAGTCATCCTCTGGACACAAAACTTAAGTCTATTCACACGAGAGGCTCAATTAGATGGTGTCTGTAGGGCTTATTTTATACAAAATGTCAGAAATGCCTAGAATTCGATTGTTTCCTTTGGTTTACTTAATAGCACATATGTGAGTTGAGGTTTCCCTATTTTTTGCTTTAATAGATACATTTTTTACGGGAGGGTAAAGAATTTGCAGTTTTTGGGGTTTCAATTATAAGACATTCAGTATAAATGACATGTTAACTTTATTCTGCTGGTCCATACAATTATGATGATACCAAATTTAAACTTTTCATAATACTGTGTGCAGGGGCCGCTATGGGGCATAATACTGTGTGCAGGGGCCACTATGGTGCATAATAGTGTGTGCAGGGGCCACTATGGGGCATAATACTGTATACAGGGGCCGCTATGGGGCATAATACTGTGTGCAGGGGACACTATGGGGCATAATACTGTGTGTAGGGGCCACTATGGGACATAATGCTGTGTGCAGGGGCCGCTATGGGGCATAATACTGTGTGCAGAGGTTGCTATGGGGCATAATACTGTGTGTAGGGGCCACTATGGGGCATAATACTGTGTGCAGGAGCCACTATGGGACATAATATTGTGTGCAGGGGCCACTATGGGGCATAATACTGTGTGCAGGGGCCACTATGGGGCATAATACTGTGTGCAGGGGCCACTATGGTGCATAATAGTGTGGGCAGGAATGCAGTTTGTGCGGGGGGGGGTTAGGGGTGGCGATTCGAGGGGGGGCCCATATGAAATGTTCGCCTTGGGGCCCAGCCACTCCTAGTTACGCCACTGATTGTAATACTATACAAAATCAAAAGCAGACCCCAGAGTATAATGATCGGAGACCCAGGGTAGGATACAAATATAAAAAACATTGCTACTTACCTCTCCCTGGCTCCGATGCACTCCGGTGCGCTACTTCAGCCATCTTCAATTTTGGACCGGATCTTGTGTGAGTCTGGTTGGTGTTGCAATGCATAATGATGTCGGCTGACGTCTGGGACATCACCAAAAGGCCCAAAGCCTGCGGAGCGTAGGAGAGGTGAGTTACAGTGTTTTTTATGTTCCCTCACCTCTCCTGGGCCCCCAATCTTTATACTCCGGGGTCTGAAAAGACCCTGGAGTATAATGATAGCAGTGTTCGTGGGGACTGCGGTAGCGGCTACCACAGGGCTCCAGGCCTCATAATGTTCGGGGCCCTGTGGCAGCAGCTACTGCTGCTACCCCGGTTTTTACACCCCTGATAGTTAGGCTAGATTCAGTATTGAGTAAATGTTTTAGGCAAAGTAAGAATGTGTTAATAGTTTATTTATGTCAATTAACAAAATTAGGTGAATAAACAAAAGAGAAATCTAAATCACATCAATAGTTGGTGTGACCATCCTTTGATGTTAAGGCCCCCATAGAGCCCTGAGTTCAAAATCATTTTGTCTTTCTGGGGTTACATGAAGAGACTAAAGGATTTGAGCAGACCTACAGTACATCCACACAAAATCTATGGTTACTTCTCTGAGATGTTTGGAACAACCTTCTTGCCGAGTTCCTTCACAAACAGTATGGAAGAGTAGCTAGAATAATTGATGCTGCTTTGAAGACAAAGGGTGGTCACACCAAACATTGATGTGATTTAGATTTCCCTTTTGTTCATTCATTTAGAATTTTGTTAAATGACAAAAATAAACTATTAACACTTCTATTTTCGAAAGCATTCTTACGTTGCAGCACTTTTCTACATTTAAAACTTTTGTGCTGTACTTTTTTTAATAGGAAAATCAATATCAATTTCTCTACAAAACTTCAAAAAAGAAAGCCTTTTGTGCATATTGCCATATGTTAATGACAGATTCAAAGGATAGTAAGTTTCAAGAATGCATATGCCATTAATGTAAGGGATTTTAATAAAAGAATAGATAATAAGCAAGAACGTACAGTAAGTAGTTACTGAATTCTAGGTCAAATATCACTCATTTGTTGTGGGCATTGATGCCCTAAGCTATAAAAGCAATAGAAACATACTAGTAAACCTGTAGATGTCTGATATTAAATATACTGTCCATTATGGCATCGACTGAGTTTCTAAACCCCTCCAGCTCCTTTTCTAATATAAAGAAAGAGTTGACCCTTCCAGAAGTTAAAAGCAGTGTTTATGTTGTGCGCATGTCTTGCGGTTACTGGCTTGGAATGTAACCTCATGCCCTCCTATCACATGGTACCAAGATCTTCTACAAAGGTAAAACACTAGAATTGAAGTGGAAGAAGCATCAAAATTAACACAATTAATCCTTTTTAACACCCTGTAGCGAGGATTTCAAAAGACCTTGATACTGAATATTAGGGTCCTGTGTCAAAAGTTCATAAACATCATCATCACCAATCTAGCATAAAGCTTCCTATTTATAGTAACGTTTTGTAATCTTTACAATGTTGCATTTATTATCTGCTGTTTTCAAAATATTGTTCCTGAGTTAACTGAACCAAAATAATGGCTCCTGTTCATTTTTGGTAAAGTTGGGTTGAGCACTGGGATAAAGACGGTCTACCTTCACCACCTGTTTGAAAAAAAATCAAGGGGTCAGCAGACAAGGGGACTTCTCAGTGCATGGCATACCACCTGTACATAGCTCCCTCGTGCTTTTGATAATTGTTTGTTTTTTCAATGCACTTCACTCGGGGATATTGTAAGGGTTAAAACATAATTTGTATTATATTCTATAAAGCAGTATAGAGAAGACACAGGGTGAAATGTTCTCCATGCAGACTAAATAGTTTAGAGATAGAATATAGTCTCAGGGTCTGGGAAGAATATCAACAGTTCTACTGTTCTCAGAGATGTACCATTCTCAGGAAAGATAAGGAGAACATTTAGACTAGGTGAAAAGGAAACATCTGGGGTGATGGGAAAGTGAACAACTTTGTCTGGTAACGGAACTGGAAAACCCATATATGTACATTGATCACATGACTGTTATGTAACTGAGCTTACCTTTAAAACTGTATTGAACTACGCAATAAAGAAGAAACGGTTCATACACGATACCTGTGTACGTCTTGTTTCCCGAGCGCTCGAAACTGGTTATTTATTTAATTAGGATTACGGTGACATCCATCCCGGGGGAACTTAACCCCCAACAGAAATTGGCGAACCATCGTGGGGCTCGAGATCGTCTGATGTGCAGCCGATAGAGTGCCGACCCACTCACCGATCGACTTGAGGACGGGACCAGAGGACCTCAGATAGATAAAAACAGTACTGTGAGGTAAGACCTTATCTTGCCAATTAGTATATCTGAGCTCCCCTGTGTGTCTATACTCTGTATCGATGAGTGAGGTAAGCTGCTGCATGTTTATATGACATCTCGATGCCAATTAAATAGTACGGAAGAACCTAAAAGGGACATGTCACCTGTAAATTATATGGAAATTGTTTTCTTTGCTTTTTGTCTTACCTGTCTACTGATTTTTGCATGTTACCTGTGTTATAAGATACATAAGGCTGCAAAAAATGGGGAAAAGTTCTCTATTCTTAACCCCTAGAGTCTAGAGTTGCGGACAAGGTTCGAAACTGAGAAGCACTGAGTTGCACAAGTAGTTCATAGAAGACAGAAGAGTCTGGGAGTTCTCACTAAGTAGTCATAAGTGACCCTCTATTGTCTCAAAGGTTGCCCTAGAGGAGTGAGAAGCTCACTGGCTGATTAGCTACCAGCCAAGATGGGGATGGTACCCTCTAAGATATGGTACACCCCATGTGAACTAATAGAAATAGGGGAAGGGAAAGAAGTAGCCGCACAGGTAAAGAAAATTCTGAAAAAGGCAGGAATACACCAGACTGGGTTAGTAGACAGTAGATTTTGGGATCAGTGGAGATTAGACCATGCAGGATTGATTCAAGATAATAAGTTGCAAAGAGGCATATATGCCCTGATAGAAGGAAGCAATAGAATAGGATAAGGGGTGATAGTTCAGGAAATAATTAATCACCCCCACCTCACTCCGAGAATCAGGCTTGAAGGGAGACATCACCCTTCTCAGTATTATTGTTTAATATAACCCATCTTATCTCCCAGTTCTGTATGAAATATTACTTACTTTAACAAAATACTCAGAAAATCTGATATAGTGCAAAGAGAAAAACTGTCCACCATCGGTATGATGTTTATTGGATTATATATATATATATATATATATATATATATATATATATATATATGTCAACCTGTATTTGTAATATTCATTCTGTTTATATCAATGCCAGGATTCAACTTTTATGCTTTTTGTAAAATTAAATCCGCTTTCAGGAAATGTCCCCTAAAAAGAAGAAACTAGGATATTGTGATGTTCCACGGGGGTTCAACTTTTGGTTGGAATCCAGTGAAGAAAATTCTAAAGTCTGGCAGTTTGCCCTTATGGTAACCTGAAGTACAACTCAGGGGTTTTGAACACCTGTGGTAATGACAAAAGGTGGGGTTTGGGAAATATTTGAAAATTGTACAAAAATAGTAATATGTAATTTTGGTGTCAGTATTAACTGCTATCTGCTTGAATTGTATTCCTGTATTCTGTTGTAGCGCTCTGCAGATGTTCTGCAGGGAATAACCAAAACATTAATTGACTGCCAAGTAGCTCCAAGGACGTTGTATCTGATGTGATAGGCACGCAGAAAATCACAAGCTGAACATGATACTGTGTTACCCAGTAATGTTACATGTCAATTATTACAAAGTGAAACTTGGCTTTTGGCCTCCGGGGTCCGCAGCCTGTGTATGATGACTATTTATGCCCAAAGGGAAAATATTTTGATAAAAGTGTTAGCCTAAGGTTAAATGTTAAAGTAAGGTACAATGACAATATATATGTGTAAGATATTCAAGAAAATACTCAAGCATATGAAATTATGTCTTGTACTATGTTATGTGAATTTATTGTCTTGCCTGTTATCACCTGAAGTAAGGTATCTGCTAAAAGAGAGAAAGGTGAATCAGTGGAAGCTTATTATGGAAGACTTCTCACTAAAACGGTGGATGCTTTAGATCAAACTGATCCTGTAGAAACCTCATTTCAGGGTAGCAGAATACTCACTAAGTATTTAGTCTCCGACACATCAGATAACATTCTTGGTACAGATGTGATGGGAGTATTAGGTTGTAACATCATGTTGCATTCATCAGGAGAAGCATATGTAAAAGTTACACATACTAACCATGAGATTTTGTGTTTGTTATCGGCTGAGTTAAGTACACCAAGTTGTATTTTTGTCCTCACTGAAGAAGAAAATGTACTGTTATCCCAAGTGCCAACAGCATTATGGGCAACTGGGAAGACAGATTTAGGTAAATTGGATGTACCCCCTGTTATGACAATATCCTTTGACCCATGCCCAAGAGGATGCCATAGCGGTAACCATAGTAGAATTAGTGAAAGCAGAGGCATTAAAGGAATGCACTTCTGTAGCAAACACTCCTCTTTTCCCAGTGAAGAAAAAGGGCAAAAAGGGAGAACCAGACACATACCGTATGGTTCATGATCTCAGGGAATTGAACAAAGTGACATTACTTGAAACCCCAGTGGTACCTAACCCACACACCTTGCTGTCAGCTGTCCCCACAGGTACCACCTGGTACAGTTGTGTAGATCTTTGCAATGCATATTTTTCTGTGCCTTTACACCCCGATTGCCAGTATTTGTTTGCATTCACATTTAGGGGTAAACAGTACACCTGGACAGTACTACCACAAGGGGCGCAAAACAGTCCTAACCAATTCACAAGGTGTCTCACACTTATCATGAGTACTTGGTATTTTCCACATGATGATGTCATTTTGTTACAATATGTTGATGACCTTCTTCTTTATGCTCCAGACAAACCAACCTGTGAAGCAGCGACCATCAGCCTGTTGTGTTTCCTCTGCCAGAACGGCTGTAAGGCCAGCAAGGATAAGTTGCAATTTTGCAAACAACAAGTGGTATTTCTAGGACACTGTCTCGGCCAAGGTACCAAGCACCTGTCTGATGAGAGGACCAAGGTGGTGAGAGACATGCAGGTGCCGACCTCTCATGCTCAGCTACGTACCTTCTTGGGATTGGTATCCTACTGTAGGCCATGGATCAGATCTGCATCTCTGACCATGCAACCTCTGTACGATAGCCTCTCCTCAAAACCATTCAGCCTCACATTTGAGGCCTTGGATGCGTTTTACCAGCTGAAGTTGCAGATAGTCAGTGCTCCGGCCTTAGGCCTACCTGACTATCAGAAACCTTTTCAGCTCTACGTGACTGAAATGATGGGACATGCCACTGCAGTTCTCACACAACAACACAGGGATAAGAAACGCCCGGTGGCCTATTACAGCTCACAGTTAGATGCTGTAAGCCAGGGGGACACCCTCCTGTGTGCGGGTTGTCCTCTCAGTACAAGCGTTGCTTGATAAGAGCTCAGACATTGTCCTAGATCATTTATTGGTTGTGTATACACCTCATGACATCCATGCTATCCTCACACAGGTAGACAGACGTCACCTTTCTTTGGCACGGCAGTGCAAAATGGAATTTGCTCTGCAGTCCTCCTCAAACATCTCTTTTCAACACTGTTTAACTTTGAATCCTGCAACTCTTCTTCCTGTAGGAGTTCATGATTCAAGAGGGGGAGTGGAAGTTATTTTTAAACTCTCTCTCTGAAGAAGAACTGTTTGACAGCCAGCATGAACATAATTGCATGGCTCTTATGTCACAGGAAACAGTGGGATTTGACCATGTCACAGATGTGCCATTACAAAATCCTGATTATGAGATGTTTGTGGACGGCTCAAGGTATCTGACAGATGAAGGCAAATTTGTTACAGGGTATGCTGTAGTCACTGAACATGACATCATAGTCCAAGAGGCTCTTCCACCACACATGTCAGCCCAAGAAGCTGAGCTCAAAGCCCTTATGGAGGCTTGTAAGATAGCCAAAGGTAGAACAGCTAACATATGCACTGACTCCAGGTATGCTTTTGGCATTGCACATGATTATGGTCCGATATGGAGGGCAAGGAACTTCCTAACGGCCCAGGGCAAGCCAATTAAGAATGGAGATGTGGTAAGTCGACTGATGGAGGCCGTACTGCTCCCAAAGCAGCTGGCAATTGTGAAAGTCAGAGCTCACGCAAAAGGAAAGGACCCTGAAAGCCGTGGAAATGAGAGAGCTGACAGAGCAACCAAGGCTGCAGCACTACTGGCCAGAAGGGGTCCCAACCAGGTGAGCAAAATGGACATTGACCTAGCAGACCCAAAAGGGCTGTACTCAAAGGTCACCAGTGTGGAAACTGAAAGATGGAAGAAAGCAGGTGCTACAGAAGGTGATGGTATGTGGAAAATGGGGGATCGATTATGTCTGCCCGCAGCAGTCTACCCCCAGATGGCTGGCTTGGCCCACAGTAAGCATGCCTCTCGAAATGCCATGGAGTCATTAGTGGGTAAATTATGGTTTGCCCCAGGTTTTGGAAGAGCTGCTAGTAACCACGTAAAAGCATGTCACATATGTGCTCTACACAATCCAGGACAGGTAGTTAAAACATCCACCAAGTGTACACCAAAATCCCTGTACCCATTTCAGAGGATACAGATAGATTACATACAGTTGCCTAAGTCTGGAACATACGAGTATGTATTGGTCTGTGTGGATTTGTTTTCAGGATGGCCTGAGGCCTATCCTGTGAGCAAACCAACCGCACAAGCAACTGCCAAGAAACTGATGTCCGAGCTTGTGTGTAGGTTTGGAGTGCCCGAGGTGATTGAGTCTGACAGAGGTACACATTTCACAGGTGAGATAATGAAAGAAATAATGTCTGCACTAGGGATTGAGCAAGCTTTCCACACACCCTACCATCCTCAGAGTTCAGGCAAGGTGGAGAGGCTGAATGGTACACTTAAGTGGAAGATTCAGAAAGCCATGGCAGAGACAGGAAAGCCTTGGCCTGAATGCCTGTCTCTAGCCTTATATTCAGTAAGAACTACTCCTAACAGGAGGCCAGGGTTGTCACCATTTGAAATATTGTTTGGAAGTGCACCCAAAACAGGATTGTACTTTCCTCAGACATTACAGCTTAACTATGACAGCATTGCCAGCTATGTACAAAATTGGTGTCAAAAACTGAAAGAAACACATAAACAAGTGTTCTCTTCTATTCCAGACCCTTCTGATTTTTCAGGAACGCATAGCTTGCAGCCTGGTGATTGGGTAGTCGCGAAAAGACACTCCAGGAAATCTCTTGAACCCAGATATGATGGCCCCTTCCAGATATTGCTGACAACTGCCACCTCAGTAAAGTTGGAGGGAAAATCTACCTGAATACACGCTTCACATTGCAAGAAAGTTGAAGCGCTGAGAAGGAAATGGAATACAGTTAACCAATATGTAAGATAGGATGTTATTTTTAACCTCTTCAATGGAGAATACATCAAAGATGGCACACAAACAGTGTGAAGGTATTCATTGAACTTGATTAAAAATAAAGTCCTAAAATGGGGGAATTGTAAGGGTTAAAACATAATTTGTATTATATTCTATAAAGCAGTATAGAGAAGACACAGGGTGAAATGTTCTCCATGCAGACTAAATAGTTTAGAGATAGAATATAGTCTCAGGGTCTGGGAAGAATATCAACAGTTCTACTGTTCTCAGAGATGTACCATTCTCAGGAAAGATAAGGAGAACATTTAGACTAGGTGAAAAGGAAACATCTGGGGTGATGGGAAAGTGAACAACTTTGTCTGGTAACGGAACTGGAAAACCCATATATGTACATTGATCACATGACTGTTATGTAACTGAGCTTACCTTTAAAACTGTATTGAACTACGCAATAAAGAAGAAACGGTTCATACACGATACCTGTGTACGTCTTGTTTCCCGAGCGCTCGAAACTAGTTATTTATTTAATTAGGATTACGGTGACATCCATCCCGGGGGAACTTAACCCCCAACAATATGAAAACAAAGCTCCTTATAAAGGGAAAAATATAGAGTCTTCCTCAGTACTGGCACAGAATGAATGGGGATGTCACTTTGTGGTTTTCCTGTACTAGCGTGTAACACTATGCTGATCAAAAGAAGCAAAACTGAAATGTGTAAAGCATATGTGTCAAACACAAGGCCCACAGGCCTAATCCAGACCTCCATAAGATATTTTGTGGCCTGCAAGGTCCCCACATGGTGCAGCCAGTCTTGGCTGATGGGGTAGCATCAGCACAGGGAGCGGGAACATCTTAGATTCTGAAATCCTGCATGCACTTTCACCCAGTTACAGCATGGGTGGAGATGCATGCAGATAGGGTAATGCTGATGTGGCCCTTGGTGAAAATGAGTTTGACACCCCTGGGGTAAATGAAGCCGACACTGATCTAGAATCCAGTTTTAATTCCAATTGTACTGTGTGGTCTGTTCCTCACTGGTACTGATTTATTTTATTTTCTAAGATTTTCCCTAACAATTGACAGTGAACTTGTGTCTTTAACCTGAGCAACCCTGACATATATAATAAAAAAACACAAAGCTGACATAAACAACCTGCAGCTAAATAAAATCATCCTGACAACTATTTGCATATAGCCAATATTGCTATTCAATCTCAATGAAATATGTTTAGCTACATTCACACCACCAGGACATGTTACATGGCATTTTTTTTTGCAATTATACAGTCCAAAAAGAAATCCATGACAGTTCATTGTATAAATTCCTAGGACTTCAAGCAGGTTCTATATTTTAGCTGGCGACTGCTGATAGCTACAAACTAGGTCAAAAGCTCCTTAGAGATATATTGGCGGCATGTGAATTTTCTACACTGAAGTTCAAAGCCTATAACAAAGCATTCAAAGGGGAGATATTGATTTATCTAAAGAGAGAAGCAGACAGGGAAGCATATCCATTTACTTAAAAACAGATATTTTGAGGTATATCATATACTATGTTTTATGCAGAGAATACATATTCAGTCTTCAAAAACATTTAATGTATTCATCGGTTCAGTTACTTGGGGACAAGATTGATCATTACGATCTCTATAAAATACAGAGGAACTCCTTCATGGATAAAAAATAAAACGGGGGGGGGGGGGTGCATGGAAAGAGACAGGAAAACAAACACAATGGATATTGTAACCAGAGACTAGACTAAGGGACATACTTAACATGGAGCTACAGTGCCTTGCGAAAGTATTCAGCCCCCTTAAACTTTTCAACCTTTTGCCACATTTCAGGCTTCAAACATAAGGATATAAAATTTAAATTTTTTGGTGAAGAATCAACAAGTGGGACACAATTGTGAAGTGGAACGAAATTTATTGGTTATTTTAAACTTTTGTAAAAAATAAAAAACTGAAAAGTGGGATGTGCAATATTATTCGGCCCCTTTACTTTCAGTGCAGCAAACTCACTCCAGAAGTTCAGTGAGGATCTCTGAATGATCCAATGTTGTCCTAAATGACTGACGATGATAAATATAATCCACCTGTGTGTAATCAAGTCTCCGTATAAATGCACCTGCTCTGTGATAGTCTCAGGGTTCTGTTTCAAGCGCAGAGAGCATCATGAAGACCAAGGAACACACCAGGCAGGTCCGTGATACTGTTGTGGAGAAGTTTAAAGCTGGATTTGGATACAAAAAGATTACCCAAACTTTAAACATCCCAAGGAGCACTGTGCAAGCGATCATATTGAAATGGAATGAGTATCAGACCACTGCAAATCTACCAAGACCCGGACGTCCTTCTAAACTTTCATCTCAAACAAGGAGAAGACTGATCAGAGATGCAGCCAAGAGGCCCATGATCACTCTGGATGAACTGCAGAGATCTACAGCTGAGGTGGGAGAGTCTGTCGATAGGACAACAATCAGTCGTACACTGCACAAATCTGGCCTTTATGGAAGAGTGGCAAGAAGAAAGCCATTTCTCAAAGATATCCATAAAAAGTCTCGTTTAAAGTTTGCCACAAGCCACCTGGGAGACACACCAAACATGTGGAAGAAGAAGCTCTGGTCAGATGAAACCAAAATCGAACTTTTTGCCCACAATGCAAAATGATATGTTTGGCGTAAAAGCAACACGGCTCTCCTCCATGACTGCTTTCCTTCTTCACCCTAATTACCCGCCTGGACTCACTGGGCCGGTAGCGGGTCCTTGGCTGAGAACGGGCCTTTTTCGGTACGCTGACATCATTGATTATAGGACCCGGGCTCTTTTACCATTTGCTGATCTCCAGTCCGGATTTGGCCTGCCCCAGTCCAGTGAGTTCACGTATATCCAGGTCTCCCATCTGGCCTCCTCTATTTTTCAAGGCCCCACAGCACCCATCCCTACGCTTTATGAGAAACTTTGTAAAACGGGTGTTGGGAAAACAGGGCTTATTTCTGATATATACCGCCTTCTTTCGAATCCCACCCCAGATGCTTTGCCCCAACATACCTATATGTCACGGTGGGAGACCTATTTGGAGACACCCATCTCGAGTAACGATTGGTCCCTCATATGGAGTAGAGCACCCAGGACTTCTAGATGTGTTACACAAAAAGAAAATATTTTTAAGATGTTGATGCATTGGTATCATACCCCAGCTGCACTTCACTCTTTTGACAAGAATGTCCCGGACTGCTGCTGGCGGTGTGGCACCCACCCCGCACATATTTTCCATCTCTTTTGGAACTGCCCCTTGCTCCAGCCTTATTGGCGCCAGGTCCGGGGTCTCCTGGAAGGGGTCCTGGGTGTTAGCCTTCCCCTGTCCCCTAGGACTTACCTTCTCAACCTCCCCCCCCCCCTGATATTTTGCGCAGGCCCGCTCTCCAGCTCCTATTGCTCCTCCTTACTTCCGCTAGATGTCTGATTGCTAAACACTGGCGGCATCCTGCCCCCCCAGCCCTGGAGGAGTTATACACTAGGATAAAAGATGCGCGCTCCCTGGAGTACCTGACGGCCCTTCTTAATAATGAGGAGGAGAGGTTCTGCCTGATCTGGAAACCGTGGGATGAGTTTTGGGCGGTCCGGCCTCTCTGATCCGGATGCTGTGTGGCCCCTTACTTCCTGGATGTCCTTCTGTCACCCTTCTGTCCTCCTGTCTTGTCTGCCCCTGTTTGTTGTCGGATTCCTTGGCCTTTTTGGGGCCATTTCTGGCCAGTTTGTTTAAAGCCTTGCAATTTATTGAGAATGCGGAGTAATCCCCGTCTGTCCTATGATTGTTACCTTCAGTTATCTTATTTTTCTTGTATATTGTCATTCTCTCTGTATGACAAAAACTTTTTAAAATAAACAGTTGAAAAAAAAAAAAAAAAAAGCAACACAGCTCATCACCCTGAACACACCATCCCCACTGTCAAACATGGTGGTGGCAGCATCATGGTTTGGGCCTGCTTTTCTTCAGCAGGGACAGGGAAGATGGTTAAAATTGATGGGAAGATGGATAGAGCCAAATACAGGACCATTCTGGAAGAAAACCTGTTGGAGTCTGCAAAAGACCTGAGACTGGGACGGAGATTTATCTTCCAACAAGACAATGATCCCAAACATAAAGCAAAATCTACAATGGAATGGTTCACAAATAAACGTATCCAGGTGTTACAATGGCCAAGTCAAAGTCCAGACCTGAATCCAATCGAGAATCTGTGGAAAGAGCTGAAAACTGCTGTTCACAAACGCTCTCCATCCAACCTCACTGAGCTCCAGCTGTTTTCCAAGGAAGAATGGGCAAGAATTTCAGTCTCTCGATGTGCAAAACTGATAGAGACATACCCCAAGCGACTTGCAGCTGTAATCGCAGCAAAAGGTGGCGCTACAAAGTATTAACTTAAGGGAGCCGAATAATTTGGCACACCCCACTTTTCAGTTTTTTATTTTTTACAAAAGTTTAAAATATCCAATAAATTTCGTTCCACTTCACGATTGTGTCCCACTTGTTGTTGATTCTTCACCAAAAAATTTAAATTTTATATCCTTATGTTTGAAGCCTGAAATGTGGCAAAAGGTTGAAAAGTTCAAGGGGGCCAAATACTTTCGCAAAGGCACTGTATGTAAAGATTGTCACTAATGTGAGTGTTTTCTGTAGCATAAAAGTTTATTAAGTTTCCTTAACTCCTTTCACATAGGATGCAAACAAAACAGCAATTTCACTATTTTTTACACTCCAAATTTTCCACAGTGCAGCATGAATAACATTATTTTCATTCTGTGAGTCAGTATTGTTATGGTGATACGAAGTTTATTCCTTTTATTACTATCAATTTACTATGTCACAATAAATTCATGTTTTAGTGTCATCATATTCTGATGACTGAGCTGTGTGAGGTCTTTAACATGAGGCGGTAAAGTTTCTATTGGTACCATTTTGGGTTAGATTAAGCCTTCATCCCGAGAAATGTTTCTTTTACAGATCCCTCATACATAGTGACAGATGCAGACAGAGGACATTCTGTCTATTTCCGTCAACACTCATTGCAATTTAAAAAACAAGATGGAAGCTTTTTCCCATCTAGTTTCTTTACTATTCAAATGGAAAATAAAACTGTGCGTGATTCCTTATTGTTTTTATACATTACTGTGAATGGTGACGGATGCAGAAAGAATGTACTCTGTCTGCATCCATCATTACATTACTTTTACAGTCCTTTGTTCTGATCCTATGAGGGATCACAGCAACAGAGTGAAAATAAGCAGATGAGAACTGTGCCTTTTATGCACCTTTTAGAACACTTTTTATTAAATATTTTTTGGAGGCAATGTGCTCAAAAAACAAACGCTATCTTTGTTTTTATTTTTTGGTATGTTTACCATGCACGATAAATTTGTGTGTTGTATGGCACTGCATTATACTATTGAAGTAAACAGCCTTAATAGTATCAGACTACTTCTGTCTAATAGGTTAACCCCTTCAATAGATCCTCAAATACCATTACAACTCATCAGCACCTTGTGATCATATTGTGACCACAAACACTAACAAACCTTCAGCAGATATTCCTTAACTGTGACCATATACAGTCATGGCCAAAAGTTTTGAGAATGACACAAATATTATATTTTCACATGATCTGCTGCCCTCTGGTTTTTATGTGTGTTTGTCAGATGTTTTTATCACATACAGAAATATAATTGCATTCATATTATGAGTAACAGAAGCTTATATTGACAGTTAGAATGAGTTAATGCAGCAAGTCAATATTTGCAGTGTTGACCCTTCTTCTTCAGGACCTCTGCAATTCTCCCTGGCATGCTCTCAATCAACTTCTGGACCAAATCCTGACTGATAGCAGTCCATTCTTGCAGAATCAATGCTTTAATTTTGTCTGAATTTGTTGGTTTTTGTTTGTCCACCCGTCTCTTGATGATTGACCACAAGTTCTCAATGGGATTAAGATCTGGGGAGTTTCCAGGCCATGGACCCAAAATCTCTATGTTTTGTTCCCTGAGCCATTTAGCCATTTGCTTTATGGCAAGGTGCTCCATCATGCTGGAAAAGGCATTGTTGAGCGCCAAACTGCTCTTGGACGGTTGGGAGAAGTTGCTCTTGGAGGACATTCTGGTATCATTCTTTATTCATGGCTGTGTTTTTAGGCAAGACTGTGAGAGAGCCGATTCCCTTGGCTGAGAAGCAACCCCACACATGAATGGTTTCAGGATGCTTTACAGTTGGCATGAGACAAGACTGGTGGTAGCGCTCACCTCTTCTTCTCCGAATAAGCTGTTTTCCAGATGTTCCAAACAATCGAAAAGGGGATTCATCAGAGAAAATGACTTTACCCCAGTCCTCAGCAGTCCACTCCCTGTACCTTTTGCAGAATATCAGTCTGTCCCTGATGTTTTTTCTGGAGAGAAGTGGCTTCTTTGCTGCCCTCCTTGAGACCAGGCCTTGCTCCAAGAGTCTCCGCCTCACAGTGCGTGCAGATGCACTCACACCTGCCTGCTGCCATTCCTCAGCAAGCTCTGCACTGCTGGTAGCCCGATCCCGCAGCTGAAACACTTTTAAGAGACGGTTCTGCCGCTTGCTGGTCTTTCTTGGGCGCCCTGGAGCCTTTTTGGCACCAATGGAACCTCTCTCCTTGAAGTTCTTGATGATGCGATAGATTGTTGACTGAGGTGCAATCTTTCTAGCTGCAATACTCTTCCCAGTTAGGCCATTTTTGTGCAGTGCAATGATGACTGCACGTGTTTCTTTAGAGATAACCATGGTTAACAGAAGAGAAACAATGATGGCAAGCACCAGCCTCCTTTTAAAGTGTCCAGTGGTGTCATTCTTACTTAATCATGACAGATTGATCTCCAGCCCTGTCCTCATCAACACCCACACCTGTGTTAATGGAGCAATCACTGAAACGATGTTAGGTGGTCCTTTTAAGGCAGGGCTGCAATGATGTTGAAATGTGTTTTCGGGGATAAAGTTCATTTTCTAGGCAAATATTGATTTTGCAAGTAATTGCTGTTAAGCTGATCACTCTTTATAACATTCTGGAGTATATGCAAATTGCCATTAGAAAAACTGAAGCAGTAGACTTTGTAAAAATTAATATTTGTATCATTCTCAAAACTTTTGGCCATGACTGTACACTTATATTTGCTTCGACATCTAAGGATGGTGTCAGCTGTATATAGCTGATACATGCTGCCAACTGTGCTTGTTGTACAAGAATCACAGTTCACGTTAAATGCTACCCATCCCTGACATAATAGTACATCATGGGTTGGAGGGTGGTCTAGACTATCTCCGCTATCTGCAGTGAAAATGTTTATATTTCTGCACTTCACCTAAAATAGAAAACTTAGCATATAGTCTTGATTAAAAAAAATATCCCACAATTTTGTGTGTATAGTTACGAAGAGCTATATGTGCCACAGTACCAGACTAAGTAAAAAAAAATTGCATTTGGTTAGATCCTACAGTCATACTCCCTTCTGTCTGCATCTTGCTACCTTTTGAATATATATATTTAAGTTGAATGCAAGTTGTATAAATTTTATCTCAAAGCACTTAAAACTGTGGCAAATGGTCTGTGAAAAGTAGTGGAAAAGATCTTGTTAAGTGGGTATGGCCACAACTTCACTAGTAATTATTTTACTCAACAAATGCGTTATAAAAAGACATGCATTCATTTTTACAGCATAAGGAGCCTACATAGCAGTGCGCAAAGGCTGTAGAACGTGTCAAGTACAAAACCATGTGGTGTTTTTGAGCTTTTTATAGACTTTGCCTGGTGCCTTATTTATGGGGACATTCTCCCCTATAACCAATGCTTTTAGAGGAGAAAACCCCTGTATGTACAAAATCCAATGGAAAATTACACATTATTTTCTGGACTTTAACCCAAAAAAACTGTGTATGGTACTGTATGAAATCAGAGACATACAGAAGTACATGTGTATGGGTGCCATATTTTGGCTACACACTGTATAAGCCTGAACCTGAAATTGTACTAGACTATTTTTGTAAATAAAGAAGGGAAGGAAGGCATGGCAAGAAACACGATGAAAGAAGAGGTGTATTTTACTAAGCCTTTTGTAAAACCATTAGCTTCTCACAGATCTTAATGTGACAAAGAGTAATATGAGAAAATATTTGTTTAAATGATAAACAAAATGACTAAAACAAATGAAAAGGAAAAGTAGAGCACATACTCTTAGCAACCAGTTCGATTGGTTTCTTTAGTTTTCAAAGGAAACTATTAGGCTCCACTTTTTCTTTGCACTAGTTCTAATAAATCTCTTCTAATGTGACCACATAAAACACCTTTTCTTATTCTGCATTGACATTGATTTGCTGGATGCAATGAGATAATAAAGTCTATAATACCTTTCTTTTCCCCAAGGCATAAACATTAGTAAGATATTTATCTTGGCACAATAGAAACATACCTTATGTGCTATTGCACATATAATGAAACAATAGTGTTCATTCAGAACTTAATAACAGGATAATACACAAGGATGAGGTGTGGGTATATATTGCTGTATCTAAGCAAATATAGGTCTGTGTAGTCACAGTCAACCAAAATCTGCTTTATGGTTCAATAACATTTATGTTTATACAAAATCATAAAAGTATACAGGAAGGCGAGGATAAAAAAAGAAAATGTGGGTGAAATGCATGGGTTGTCACATTTAGGAGTAAATGTCCAAGAAAAGTAGTATGGAGTTATGTTTTTAAACAAAAGTTATAGGCACCAGATCCTGAAGAAAGCAATAAAATGTTTACCCATTCTGGTTTGGTATTTCCAAGTTTGGGTTTCCCAGTGTCTGGTGATGACTTGATTGATTGACTGGATAAATAAAAAAAAAAAAAAAAAAAAGTCAAAAGCCTTACTATATATCGGGTCATAGCAGGAGGCCATTGTAGCATTAGGTGCATAATTTACCTTTATTACACGAGGCTTTCACTTAATCCCAGAAAAGTGCTATATATGAGTGAGTGACTCCATCAAAAGTGGTTTGGAGCTAAGGCCGCAAGTAGTGAACCACAGTTAAAAACACATCTTTTTCGGAGCTGGTTTTTTTTTTCACAATATGTGAATGAGATTAGCCAGAATTTCATTCACTTTGCTGGCACAGTAAAACTCAGTGGTTTTAAATGCCTTAGTCCATCATAAAACCTGAAAGTGGAAACACACATTAAACAAGTATATTAACAATTTTCACTGATCTAATAAAAATAGCAATAATGTCCTATGTAGTACAGCATACAGTATAGTATATAGTAATAATGTCCTGATTTTGTTCTGGCTTTTTAAAAAACATTGGAATAACTTATACTCAATGTAAAAGCTCTGCTGATTCCATCCTGCTAGAGCAAGTTCACAGACGTATCAGATTACAAAGAGGTCTATGGAAAGGGAGGCGGAAGTTGAGCGAGAGAGGAGACCCGGCAAAGACAGAGGCAGTTTGACCTAAAGATTGAAGTTTCAGTACTTCGCTATAATGTTCTAATGATCCTGATGATGCTTGTGGGTGAGACAGTGAGTTTGGGAACAGAGTTTTCACTACATTTCTGTGTGTTGAGGAGAAATGACCAGAAATAGCGTTTTATTGATTTATGCAAAGTTTGTTGAAAGGTTAGGTACAATTTAAGTGTAACATGTAGATTGTAAAGTGAAATCTCTTTGATCACTAAAATGGCAAAAGCGCTCAGCTGAGTGCTGCACAACTTCACTTCCGATTGGCAAGCAATGTCCCGACTGATAACCCCTTAATATGAAAAGTTATCTTTCATGTCAAAAATTTTATAAAATGACAGGTACAGCATCATTTTCAGGATTGGAATGACACCAAAAGTACACCATGTATCATAATGTTATAGCATTACTAAGCTGACGTCCCTTTAAATATCTTTTTTATTAAGACAGTGGATGTTTGTCTTACAGTGGTTGGCTGCCTCAACATACAAACTTCTTGTCCTTGATGTTGTCCTTGATCAGACTCAAATCTAGTGACCCCATCACTGCAAGGCAACAGTGCTGACCACAGAGCCACCTTGTCCAGTGTCTATACATATGGTGTCCACCTTTTAAAACCATACTGCTTGTTAAATGGGTTATGCATTTTTTTTTTTTTAAATATGGGCAAAATAGCAGGATCCATAAATGCAAAACACTTCCTAATATATATCCTGCTTAAATTCAGCACAATTTATCTGATTTTCAGGTGAATGACCTCAGAGTGACATTCCATTTGCAAGCTCACTACCCTTCCCTGTGAGCAATTCAAACCAGCAAACAAAACATCACAACATGTGACCTCGGATGTGGGAGTGATTTATTACCAGTCATTTCATTGCAGGGGAGGGTGGAGAAGGGAGGGTACACAGAGAGTGAGAACAGGCATGAATAATGGGAAATGTAGTTTGTTCACAGATTCACAGCATGTAAATAACACTGATACAAGAAGAAGCAAGTAAAATAAAGCCAAGCAAAGTGTGCACAAGGTAGCAATGAGTATATAGCACTGTTGTGGATGTATATGCAGGTAATTTTTGGAAACTGGATAACCCCTTTAATTTTTGTTTTATACCACTAAGAACAATGGTTCTGAGCTTTCATATGCTACCAAGAACACAGTTTTAGCTGTAAAAAACAGAAATACACTAGTTATAGACACAGTCAGGAATGTAATTTTTATATGCCGCATGAACTAGGTGGTATAATACTAGAGATACAGCTATTTGAAATTATCTCTCCCAAGTTACATCTGTACATAGTTGCAATATGCAATACGGAAATTTATTAACACCAAAACATTGTGCGTCAGTCTTAATATTGTTTGCGCTGTACAAAGGAATATTGAGAATTTAGCACTTCTGTGGATGTATTTGTAGATAATTTTTGGAAGCTGGATAACCCCTATAAGGTATTAAGAAATAGCAGCTTTTTGGGACATTTTTGTGGTGGCAAACTCCATTTGTTATATTTACACATAGTTCAGTTTGAGGGCTTTATTTTACTTACGTGATCTCATTAGCAATTGGCTACATTTTTTTATTGTAACTGTCTAGAAAGCTGTAGATCTTCCTTGTTTACTTGTACTATAATTTGCTTCAAGACATCTGCTCTTCATTGCATTTGGAATGGCTCTAACAATAGAACCTTTTTTATATTTAATGAATTTGCACTACCACCAAGGGATAATAGAGAAGAATCTAGGAAAAGCAAAACAAGAATGTTACATGAAAATAAACATTACATTAAAAAATGAAATAGAGCGCCACCTTGTGTTTCTTTACTGATGTAATGCTAGAATAACACTTCATACTCAAATCATGCAATAATATACAGTACATTGACCGCCTTCCTCTATGCCAATAGAAATTAACTCCATTATGAAGCTTCTGATCAGAAGAGCCACACTTTTTTTTTTTCACTTTACATTGTCAGCATTTACTTTCTTTATTTTTGTGCAGAATTGTATTTCTAAATGTACCATTTTGGAGTATAAATGTAGCTTTCGTTTTTGGAATCTAAATTTTCAGAAAAAGCTAAGGATTTTAGGAGTCATTTAACACAAATAAAAATGTATTTTTTTACTTTTATAAATCCTATGAATTTAGCTTTTTACTTATAATGCCCTGGTGTATTTTGGTATGCCGGTATAATGTGCCTGTGCATAGAAATATGTGTGCATAAGAAATAAGTGTGAAATAAGTGTGAAGTGTGAATAAGAAATAAGTGTGTATAAGAAATGTGTGTATAAGGAATATGTGTGTAACAGGCAGTTACTTGACCCAGCCACGAGAGCCTTTGTCAGGTGCCACAGTGATGCCAATAATGACAATGACATCACCATTGTTGGCAATTACGATTACATGAGGGGGCATAACCAGGTTTAAACACAGCTAGTCAACTGTCAACTATTTACCTTTTTTTTGTTAGATTGAAAAGAAAGAACAGTACATAGCTCTACTGTAGTAGTCGTGTACAACATATAATCACCTAGAGGATTGAGTCCCAAAGCATCAGGGATATGGTTAACTATACATTTTTGCTAAAGTATGTCATTTAGAAAGTAGGCGGGGGGGGGGAGGGTTTTAGTGTAGGAATTCCATTTTTTCCCGGACAACCCCTTTAACCCCTTCCCGCCAGAGCCAGTTTTTGACTTCCTGACAGAGCTTGATTTTTCAAATCTGACATGTGTTACTTTATGTGGTAATAGCTTTGGAACACTTTAAATTACCAAAGTGATTTTGAGATTGTTTTTTCGTAACACATTGTACTTCATATTAGTAGTAAATTTTAGTCAATATGTTTTGTGTTTAATTATGAAAAAATAAGAAATTTGTTGAAAATTTTTAAAAATATGCAATGTTCAAAGTTTGAAATCATCTGCTTTTTATACAGATAGACTTACCATCCAAATTAGGTCATAAACCTAATGTACCATATCTCTGCTTTATGTTGGCATCAAATTTTAAACATCCTTTAATTTTTTTTGGAGATTATAAAGCTTACAAGCCAAACAGCATTTTCCAAATTTTCAAGAACATTTCTAAAACCCATTTTTCAAGACACTAATTCTGTTCTGAAAGGGCTTTGAAAGCCCCCTGTATTAGGAACCCCCATAAGTCACCCCATTTTCAAAACTGCACCCCTTAAATAAGTCAAAACCGCTTATAGGAAGTTTATTAACCCTTTAGGTGTTTCACAGGAATTAAAACAAATTGGAGGGGAAATATACACATTTCAATTTATTTCACTAATACTTTCATTTAGGCCTAAAATGTACACATTCACAAGGGGTTAAAGAAGAAAATGCATCACACTATTTGTTGTGTAAGTTCTCCTGACTACATAAATGCCCCAAATGTGGATGTAAACTGATGTATGGGAGCACAGTAGGGTCCAGAACGGAAGGAGCTCTATTGGGATTTTGGAGGGCGGATTTTGCTGGAATCTGTTTCAGCCACCATGTTGCATTTGCAGAACCCCTGAAGTGTCAGAATAGTGGAAAAAAAAACCCAAAATGACCAGATTTTGGAAACTACACCCCTTAAGGAATTTATCAAGGGGTATAGTGAGGAATTTGACCCTACAGGTGAATCACATATTTTTTTACCATTGAGACGTGAAAATGAAAAATTACTTTTTTTATAATAAAATGTCACTTTAGCCCCAAATTTTTCATATTCACAAGGGGTTAAAGAAGAAATTGATGTTCGGGCACACGGCAGCGCTCAGAACGGACGGAGTGCTAATTGACTTTTGGAGGACACATTTTGCTGGAATAATTTTCAGGCACCATGTCCCATTTGCAGAGCCCCCAAGGTACCAAAACAGTGGAAACCCCCAAAATGTGACCCCATTTTGGAAACTACACCCCTCAAGGAATTTATCAAGAGATATACTGAGCACTTTGGCCTTTCATGTGTTGTGCAGAATTGGGCTGGGAAAATGGAAAGTGACATTTTTTACTATAAAATGTTGCTTTAACCCCATTTTTGGCAATTCCACAAGGGGTTAAAGGAGAAAATGCACCCCAGAATTTAAGCATTTTCTCACGACTACAAAAATAACCCACATGTGGATGTAAACTGATGTATGGGAGCACAGTAGGGTCCAGAACATAAGGAGTGCTATTGGGATTTTGGAGGGAGGATTTTGCTGGAATCTGTTTCAGGCACCATGTCACATTTGCAGAGCCCTTGAAGTTCCAAAACAGTGGAAAACCCCCCAAAATGACCCCATTTTAGAAACTAAACCCCTGAAGGAATTTATCAAGGGGTATAGTGAGCACTTTGACCCTACAAGTGTTTCACAGATTTTTTTTACCATTGAGACGTGAAAATGAAAAATTACTTTTTTTATAATAAAATGTCACTTTAGCCCCAAATTTTTCATCTTCACAAGGGGTTAAAGGAGAAATTGCACCCAATATTTTATTACACAATTTTCCTGAATACGACTGAATTTTCCTGAATACCCCATATGTGCTGGTGCCCTGATGTACAGGCACACGGCAGCGCTCACAACGGACGGAGCGCTAATTGACTTTTGGAGGACACATTTTGCTGGAATAGGCACTGCGTCACATTTGCAGGGCCCCCAAGGTGCCAAAACAGTGGAAATCCCCAAAATGTGACCCCATTTTGGAACCTACAACCCTCAAGGAATTTATCAAGGGTTAATATAGTGAGTACTTTGACCCTACAGATGTTTCACAGAATTGGGCTGTGAAAATAGAAGATGACATTTTTTTACATTAAAATGTTGTTGGGTCGTGAAACTGGAAAATTACATTTTTACTGGAAAATTTTAATTTATTGCAGCTAGAAAGTTTAAGAGGGTCTCTTTTCATAACATTTTATAAATAAAACATAACTTTTAATAATATAAGAAATAAAATTTAACTGAACACACACCCTAAAGTGAATTAAAAAGTCTTTGTTGTTATTTGTATATAAGGAAGGCTTATCTAATTATTCACCGCTTTAAAGAAAATAAAAAAAATAAAAAAACACACACTACCACCATCTAAAGTGCTGTGTGTGAATTGGGAGCAATTTGGAAACGTTTCAATGAGCACGATATTCAGCTGTGATTAAAGAGGGGTATCTGAATAATTCCAGACACCACTCTCATAGCAAAAAAAAAAAAATGTTTTTTTTTTTCTTTTCCTTTTTTTCCTTTCTTTCATTTTTCTTTTCCCTTCCTTTTGGATAATATTTAAACGAAGTGAATCATTTACGCATAAATCCCAGCACTAACGCAATAGATAAAAGATATCGTTTAAAGAGCTATAGGTAGATAGTATAGCAACATAACCTATTAGCACAAACCATACTTATAAAACATAAATCCCAGCGTTATAGTAGGGGATAGCCTTTAGGCAGTCTTATTGCTCATTGATTGGAAAACCTGGGTTCCAGATATTAAACATAAGTCACAGTACAAAGGCAGTTGTTAAAAAGTAACATTGAGACCTAGGTTCCAGATATTAAACATAGGTCACAGCACAGAGGTAGTTAATAAAAAGATGGCGTTTTAAGCAGTTTTAAAGCCCATAAGATATTGGGCATAAGATGGCGGTTTTAAAGCCCGTGTATTAATAGGCAAAGAATTTCCAACGCGTTTCCCCATATTGGTTCATCAGGGAACAAATAAAGCCTAAAGTAAACAAAACAAGACCAAAAAATAATAAAGTTGTGCTCTGATAGTGGTTCAGAAACACGACTGCATAAAAAGATGGGCTTTAAAACTGCTTAAAACGCCATCTTTTTATTAACTACCTCTGTGCTGTGACCTATGTTTAATATCTGGAACCTAGGTCTCAATGTTACTTTTTAACAACTGCCTTTGTGCTGTGACTTATGTTTAATATCTGGAACCCAGGTTTTCCAATCAATGAGCAATAAGACTGCCTAAAGGCTATCCCCTACAATAACGCTGGGATTTATGTTTTATAAGTATGGTTTGAGCTAATAGGTTATGTTGCTATACTATCTACCTATAGCTCTTTAAACGATATCCTTTATCTATTGTGTTAGTGCTGGGATTTATGCGTAAATGATTCACTTCGTTTAAATATTATCCAAAAGGAAGGGAAAAGAAAAATGAAAGAAAGGAAAAAAGGAAAAGAAAAAAATATATATATATTTTTTTTTTTTGCTATGAGAGTGGTGTCTGGAATTATTCAGATACCCCTCTTTAATCACAGCTGAATATCGTGCTCATTGAAACATTTCCAAATTGCTCCCAATTCACACACAGCACTTTAGATGGTGGTAGTGTGTGTTTTTTTTTTTCTTTAAAGCAGTGAATAATTAGATAAGCCTGCCTTATATACAAATAACAACAAAGACTTTTTAATTCACTTTAGGGTGTGTGTTCAGTTAAATTTTATTTCTTATATTATTAAAAGTTATGTTTTATTTATAAAATGTTATGAAAAGAGACCCTTTTAAACTTTCTAGCTGCAATATAAGAAATTGAGTCTCATTTATATCTTATAGATTTTTGTATAAAATTTTAATTTAACCCCAAATTATTTAAATTCACAAAGGGTTAAAAAAAAAACACCCGATTACAAATTTTTTGTGAATACAACAATACTGCATATGTGGCTGGGACTGCTGTATAGTGTGACAACTTGGGGAATTAGACTCAAAATGGCGGCAGGCTCCTGGTCCGGACAGCGGTGGTTCGTGGTACTGGGCGCCGGAGAGATAGTGTTCAGACGGTCCAAGTGTAAAATAAAACTGGCTTTATTCAGCTTAACTGCAACATAACAAAACAACAAAAAACCTATGCCACAGTTAGGGCACTAACTAACTCCTTGAGCCCCTAACTAGTCTGACTCCTGCTCAACTCTAGCAAAAGTCCCCTGTGGACCCAGCCCCTCTGGGACAGACCGTCTATCTGTCCAGCTGGTCCACCATTTCCTGCTCCATGCAGGATACTCCAGCCTTCTGGAGTTACACGCCACCCCCCCAAAGGTGTGGCTGAAGACCTTTTCAGGGCTGGGCCTGGGTCGCTCAACAGCGGCCTCTGGCTCACATACTCACAATAGTTACATGAGCAATCTTTTGGCTTTTGGAGGGCAGATTTTCAAGAAATAGTTGTAAGATGTCATGTAGCAATTGCTGTACCCCTGAGGCACCAGTAAAGTAAAAAGCCCCAACAAATGACCCTATTTTGGATACTACAACCCTTAAGAAATTTATAAAGGCATATAGTGAGCATTTTGACCCCTCAGGTATATCAAATAATTGGCCAGAAAATGAAAAATTACATTTTTTCCATTACAATTTCACTTTACTGGCAAGTTTTTTTCATTTCACAAGGAGTTAAAAGAAAAAGAGCACTCATTATTTTTTAAGCAATTTATCCAGACTATAGACATGCCCCACTTGTGGATGTAAACTGCTGTATGAGTACACGGCAGGTACAGAATGCTATTTGGAGGGAAGATTTATTGCAATAGTTTTTAGGTGCCATGTCGCATTTTCAGAAACCCTGAGGTAGAAGTACAGGGGAAACCCCCACAATGTGACCCTGTTTTGGAAACTACACCCTTCAAGAAATTAATCTAGAAAAATATTGAGAGGTAGTAGTTTTGTTTGGGATTTTACAGTACCAAGAATAAAAAAATAATAATTCATGGATGTGTGGTACAATTTGAAACATTCCTTCATACAGAGGCCAGGTTTTTCGGGGAAGATTTCACAATGGTAAATTGTGTCCTTTCGTATCCCCCCTTTTGAAGCAGACTCTGCATCTTTTTGGGGTTCTTCCCTTTTTAGTGGTTTGGGGAACCTCTATTCCAGAAGTACTAGGTCCTGCCCCTTCTTGGCTTCCAAAAATTAGGGCCCTGATGACTACCTCTTGAAAATTAAGGAATGTCTCTGTCCTGCTTGCTCATTGGAATAGCATGTAAGAGTTATACAGTGCCATTTGTACAATGTGCACAACCAGCTTTTTGTACCATGCCTTCGTTTTCCGCATGGCACTTTATGGCTTCAGCACTTGATCTGAAAGATCAACCCCTCTCATGTACTTATTATATCCTAAGATGCAGTCTGGCTTTGGGATGGGGGTATCAGTAACTCGTACAGGGACAGGGTGTGAAAGATCCTCAGTGCGCCAACACCGCTTTGGCCACACCTGAGACTTCTTTCATAAAAAACCACACTCACCGCCAGTGAGTGCTGGGTTCACAAGATAAATACAAGACAAGCTTTCTAAATTTTGTATATTTATTAACCCCTAAATGGGTCGGTATTAACATCTAACACATGCAGTTCAGAACAGATATGCAGATATATGCAAGCATTAACAGTTACTAGTTACAATATACAGTACAATAAAATAAAAGGGAATAAAAGTGAAATAATTACTTTACCACACATCTCCGTGATGTGGTTCTATAATCCAACCCTCACACATGGCATGTGGGGCTAACCAGTGGAGGCAGAATCAACACAGCATTCCAACCTGCATGCTCATCGCAGTATATCCCAATAGTCTCATCATAGTATCCTCTCAGTGGTAGTCTCAGCCCAATCTCCTCATAGTATTCTCTAGTAGTCCCAGCACAGTCTCCTCCCCACTGACCTCTTACCTCATCTTTTATACCCTTGATTACACCACCCAGAATGAGGTCACCGGTGACGGCAAGTCTGATTGATTAATGCACTCAAGTCAAGATTTTTTGTAAGGGTATGGGACCAAGTGAAATGATACAATGTTATCAACCATGTCTGATCTAACAGCCCAGTCCAAACAATGCATGTGTATTTGATCACCCAGGGCTATGTAGGAATTCAATGGAGCTATTCTGGGATGGATACAAAGCCCTATTGTTACAAGGTTGCCCTACTGACAACATACATCTAGGATTATAGCTGCGCACATTATGAGTAAATGGAAGTAAGAAAGAGATACGCTACCCAGAGATCAAAATACATCTTTGAGTTATAGCCATATTTAAGCGGAATCATCACACCTCCCCCTTTTAGATGGGGCTTGTAGGAAGTAGGGGCCTGTGCCCCTCTTCCGAGAGCACCTCCGCCTCCAGCTTCTCAGGCTCTGGCCCCAAGGCTCCCCCACCTCCCCCCGGGGTCCCAGCAGACTCGGGCCTTGTCAGACTCCAAGGGTGGTTGAGCGGCACGTGCCTTCAATATGACCAGACTAGACAGCATCTCTGAACTCTTGGCTGGAATGAGACAAAAGAGAGGTGCATGTTACATAGCTGCCAGACCCTTCTGGCTCTCTAGTCTGACTAGGGACACTTCTAAGACTCAGGCCCGGAGCCACGTACACTTGGCTACCTCCTGCCTGTTCTGGGTCCGCTTTCTGAGTACTGGCATCCCATGGAGCCACACTCATGACCCCAGGCCTTGGGGATACCAGTTCAGAGACCCCATCCCGGCAGTCTCTCAGGGTCTCTTTCACACTAGCCCCTAGTTGGGAGAGTTCTAGGGGATTCTGCACCTCCCCCTTTGCTTCCAAACCTAGGGGCACCTCTGGTTCTGACACAGGTATGTTTGGACCATGTCCTCCCTCCCAGACGCCTTGCCCCTTTTGGCCTACACCCTGTTCCTCCTGTACTTGGGTGGGTGATGGTGATACCTTGGGCAAATGACTGAGATCATGCTTCCCCAAACCATCCCCCCACAATACATTGACAGGTAATACATTTGACATACCCCCTTCTTGGATCACACCTCCAGTACCCCATGCCATCTGCACTTGGGCCATGGGCACTCCTGGAATAGAACTGGACAGAAGCGACGTGTATGTCTCATACCGGCCGGACTCCTCTGGCTTCAAGGGAGTGAGGCTAGTCATGGTGGTCTCAGCACCGACTCCAGGTGGTGTAGGCAACGGTTCAAGGGTCGGAACGCCCTCCACCCTTGTAGCACTCTGGCTGCGGGCTAACACCGCACTACCAGCAGTCCGTCCCTCACCTGGATCGGCCATGAGATCCCCATAGCCTACCTGACCACCTGGTACAACATTCACAGTTTCATGGCAGACATTTACAATATAATTAACAGCATCCTTATCAGCATTGGTTCTATCACACTGAGCTGGAGGGAGGACTGGCAGACATAGGGACACAGACTGAGGGGGTGAGGCCCCCACAGATGTGGGCGGGTCTACAGCCCAGTCCTCACTCAGCTCCTTTACACCTACATTAATCCCAGAGACAGTAGAATTAGCATTATCATAGCCTGGAGGAAAGAACTCAGTAAGGGGTTTAGCCTTCCCTTTGGACATGGCAAGTTCATCTACAACATTCATAGGTACCGTTACAGTAGCATTTTCACAAATTGTATGAGGAGACATTTCAGAGGGAGGGTTATCAGCCCCCTCTGCATATTGGCACACCATAGGCCCCAAATCTGTCCCCAACAGTACATTGGCAGGCAACTCAGACATCACTCCCACATCCCGCATTCCTTTCCCTGCACCCCAGTCTAAATGAGCATAAGCCATGGGTACAGTAAAACGTTCCAATCCAATACCCCGTAGGGTCAGAGTTTTCCCGGGAATAATATTGTCTGGGGGGACCAAATCTGGTTGTACCAGCGTAACATCTGCCCCAGTGTCCCGGAATCCCATCACCACTTTGTCCCCCACAGTGACCTGTTGACGGTTAGCATTAAGCTGGGGCCCCTCCCTCGCAACCAGATACACAGATGGGCCAGCCGCTGTAGTTTGGGGAGCAGGGGGGGTTCTTAGGGCGGTTGGGGCAGTCTCGTTGTAAATGTCCCATTTGATTACAGGCGTGGCACCGCCTGATCTCTCCCTGGGATATGAGAGAGGTCGCCGGGGAGCCCAGAGCTTGAGGGGCAGGGGACGTATAGGAACCACCCAGGACAGAGTTTGGCCTACCCCACCTGGAAGCAGAGGGCTGTGGTGACCTCCAGCTTGGTTCAGGATTCCCCGGGACAGATTGTGTCTTACCTCTCCTCCAGCCGTCGCTGGCAGGTTTCCACGGCAACTGGTTGGCAACATAACGATCCGCCATTGCTGCGGCTCTTTCAAGGTCCTTGGGCTCTCGGTCCAGGAGGTATTTTTGCACTTCCTCCGTACAAATGGTCAAGAACTGCTCTTGAAGCATGAGATCTGCAAGGCTTTCATGCGAGGTGACGGACTTGCCCTCCGTCCACTCCAGGAACCACACGCGCAGCTGGGCTGCTGTATCCTCATGGCTCTCTGAAGGCTTTTTCTGCAGGCCTTGGAACCTTCGACGGTATAGCTCCGGCGTGAGTTGGCACCTCCGGATCAGTGCTGCTTTAACGGACTCATAGTCCTGGTCAAATGGCAAATTGGCGTAAGTGTCCAGGGCTTTTCCCCTCAACCGGGGAGCCAGGTAACGGACCCAATCCGTCTGTGGTAGCTGATACTGCTTACACACTTTCTCAAAGGCCCGCAAGAACGAGTCCAAATCCCCGTTTGTTTCAAGGATTGGAAAGTCCTCGGATCGGAGCCTTGGTACTTGGGCTTCTGGAGTGCGTGCAGTGACAGACGGTGCCTGCTGGGAGAGCTCCATTCTTTTGAGCTCAAGCTGATATTGCCGCTCAGCCTGCCGTTCTTGTTCTGCTGCCTCACGATCAGCCTGCCGTTCTTCTGCCTCACGATCAGCCTGCCGTTCTGTGGCCTGCCGTTCTTGTTCTGCAGCTTCACGATCGGCCTGCCGTTCTTGTTTTACAGCTTCCTGAAAACGGCACATCACCTGCAGGTATGTGTTAGGGTCACTGGTGCCTACTTGCTGCAGGGCCACTTGCCAGTATGAAGCCATTCCCCCCACAAGGTTGGGGCTACTGGTCCCTCCTGGTGAAGTAATCCTTGGGACCGGGCTGCTTGCCCCACTTCCTGGCCTAGCCCCAAAATCAGGACTCTGCATGGCTGTGGCTGCCTCCATTTCAGCCATATGCTCAGGATCTCCAAAAGCCTGGTTCAGCAGTTCTGGGGCTCTGCTTCTGAGCTCACTTGCCATCCACTGGTATTTGCCAAATAAAAGATAGGATAGAATACAAAGAGTAAGGGAGGGGAACAGCACTGTATCAAACTTTCACTGTATCTTAATGCTTGCTTTAATACCGAGCTTGTCTCATAGGATTACCACAATCCCCAGTGTCTGAGTGATAAAGGTCACCAACACACGCTGTTTATCTTAAGTATCCCACTACGCTGCCACCAATGTGAAAGATCCTCAGTGCGCCAACACCGCTTTGGCCACACCTGAGACTTCTTTCATAAAAAACCACACTCACCGCCAGTGAGTGCTGGGTTCACAAGATAAATACAAGACAAGCTTTCTAAATTTTGTATATTTATTAACCCCTAAATGGGTCGGTATTAACATCTAACACATGCAGTTCAGAACAGATATGCAGATATATGCAAGCATTAACAGTTACTAGTTACATATACAGTACAATAAAATAAAAGGGAATAAAAGTGAAATAATTACTTTACCACACATCTCCTTGATGTGGCTCTATAATCCAACCCTCACACATGGCATGTGGGGCTAACCAGTGGAGGCAGAATCAACACAGCATTCCAACCTGCATGCTCATCGCAGTATATCCCAATAGTCTCATCATAGTATCCTCTCAGTGGTAGTCTCAGCCCAATCTCCTCATAGTATTCTCTAGTAGTCCCAGCACAGTCTCCTCCCATTGACCTCTTACCTCATCTTTTATACCCTTGATTACACCACCCAGAATGAGGTCACCAGCGACGGCAAGTCTGATTGATTAATGCACTCAAGTCAAGATTCTTTGTAAGGAGATGGGACCAAGTGAAATGATACAATGTTATCAACCATGTCTGATCTAACAGCCCAGTCCAAACAATGCATGTGTATTTGATCACCCAGGGCTATGTAGGAATTCAATGGAGCTATTCTGGGATGGATACAAAGCCCTATTGTTACAAGGTTGCTCTACTGACAACATACATCTAGGATTATAGCTGCACACATTATGAGTAAATGGAAATAAGTAAGAGATACGCTACCCAGAGATCAAAATACATCTTTGAGTTATAGCCATATTTAAGCGGAATCATCACACAGGGGTGCTGCCATTTCCATGAATTGTGGTCAGTACAAGGCCATCCCTCTTGTCCTTATACCTGACCAACGACATGTTCTCACTACATAGTGCCCTGCTCTCACCCATTCTGAGTGGTTGGCCAAGCAGGGACCTAGGGAGGCCTCTCTGGTTTTTACGAACAGTGCCACATCCTACAGTAGCTCTGGAAGAAAGGGACTTAAAAGGTGGGATGCTGGTATAGAAGTTATCCACATAGAGGTGGTAACCCTGGTCTAGCAGTGGGTGCAGCAACTCCCACACAATTTTCCCACTAACTCCTAGAATGGGGGACATTCTGTGGGCTCAATTCTGTTGCCCCTTCCCTCATAAACCCGAAACCTGTGGGTGTACCCTGAGCTACTCTCACATAGCTTATACATTTTAATGCCATACCTTGCCCTTTTGCTGGGCAGGTATTGGCGGAATTTAAGCCTCCCTTTAAAATGTATAAGTGACTCATCTATACTAATCATTTTTTGGGGGGTGTATGCCTCGGCAAATTTGGTACCAAAATGCTCAAGGACTGGTCTAATTTTGTATAGATGGTCAAATCTTGGGTTAGTTTGGGGCAGACATTGTACATTATCATTATAATGCACAAATTTTAGAATGGACTCAAATCTAGTCCAGGACATGGCCGTACGGTAAATTGGAGTGCAGTACAAAACATCTGCACTCCAATACTGTCTAATTTCTGGCCCATATTCAGCACAAGACCCCAAAATGTCATCATTTCTACTGCATCTACAGTGGTCCACCAAGCATATGATGATGTGGGATTCTGTGCTAAAAATTGTTGGGAAAACAAATTAGTTTGGGCCACCATGTGGATTACAAAATCCTCAGAGAAAAAGACTTTGAAAAAGCTCTCAGTGTCAAAATTGATTCCTGACCTGCCCACAAAGCCAGGAATCTGTGGTTCAAAATTTTCAGGGGGTGGGGTCCACAATTGAGTTGCTTCAGAAGTTACCACAGCTGTTGTTCTGGGGTGCCTTCTTGAGGGTCCTTCATCACTGGATGATGAAGATGAGGAAGAAAAATAAAGGAATGGGACATCACTTCCAGATTCAGTGTCTGAAGCCAGGAGGCTATATGCCTCCTCGGCTGAAAACACTCTTCCAGATGACTGGGATATTTTTATTTTTTTTATAAGGGGTTGTGAATAGGTCTGTCTGAAGTGTACAGAAACTTTATTCAAGGGGGAGTGTGTATGTAATGTTTTCACACGTGTGGGGTACAAAAGAAATTGATTTACAGAAATAAAAGAACAAATTTACCCCCCCCCCCCCAAAAAAAAAACCTGAAAAGACCCCAGAGTATAATAATAGTAGTATTTGAGGCCCGTGGCCTCACTTACCGATCCCCGCTCCTGCTCACAGCCGCCTCCGCTTCCCCTACTGCGTCCCATAGCAGAAGGGGAAGGGGAGGTGGCCACGAACAGGCGCAGGTGTAGGTAAATAAATAGGCTGTTACCTGCTGGGGTTACTCCAGCAGGTAACGGCCTATTATATAAAAAAAAAAAAAAAAAAGTTATGCTCACCTACCTGTGTTCCCTTGATGGAGCCACCGCCTCCTCTTCTTGTCCGCGCATAGGACGTCTGCGTCTCAGCACAGGAGGCACGATGAGATATAGATGTCTCATAAGCCAGCCCAGGACAGGTACCGCTCAGTTTTGTTTTACTGGTTTACAGTAAATAAATAGTAAAAATGCCGCCCCCCAGACAGTGACGGATAGTGCCGCCAGATGCAGCCCCCTCACTTCGGCTCATTAGAGGTGCGCCCCTGATAAAGGGATATACTGTATAATGAAACACATACACAATTAATAGAAAAAGTAGAAAAGTTTATTATACTTAGCTTTGGTGAAAAAAAAAATAGTTCAAATCACAGTCTGGGGAGCCCAATCCACCTTCCTTTGGCCCAGAAATGAAAAGAGCAGTCCCTGGATACAGCTGTGTTCTGTCCAGTTTTTGAGCTAATAACTAATACACTCCCAACATCTTTATATCAATCTGAACTAGGGGAGGGCAGACTGTCTTACTGCCACTGGCTTCAACTGTGTCTCCCTCCAACTAAACAAAAGAAATCTCCACATCAAAGACCACCCTGATAGAATTACCCCTGGTTCCAAAGAATGTGAATTACACTTTCAATAGGGGCAATAAATATAAGAATATCCCCAAGACCAGTGGCGTAACTAGGAATGGCTGGGCGCCAAGGCGAACATTTAACATGGGGCCCCCCCGAACCGCTGCCCCCAACCGCCCCCCCCAGACCGCCCCCTCAACCCCCCCCCCCAAAAAAACGCATTCCTGCACATACTATTATACACCATAGTGGCCCCTGCACACAGTATTATGCCCCATAGTGGCCCCTGCACACAATATTATGCAGCATAGTGGCCCCTGCACACAGTATTATGCCCCTTAGTGGCCCCTGCACACAGTATTATTCCCCATAGTTGCCCCTGCACACAGTATTATGTCCCATAGTGGCCCCTGCACACAGTATTATGTACCATTGTGGACCACCCATGAACAATTATTATACTCTGGAGTCTTTTCAGACCCCAGAGTATAATGATTGGAGACCCAGGAGAGGATAGAAACATAAAACTTACCTGTTCCTCTCTCTGGTCCACTCCCTGCTACTTCGGCCTTCTTCAATGTTGGACCAGGCCGGCATCACGTGATACGGGCCGGCGTCGCAACGCAAAATGATGTCGGCTGACGTCTGGGACATCACCAAACAGGGCCAAAGCCTGGAGAAGCGTAGGAGAGGTAAGTACATTGTTTTTTATGTTCCCTCACCTCCCCTGGGCCTCCGATTATTATACTCCAGGGTCTGAAAAGACCCCGGAGTATAATGATAGCAGTGATTGTGTTGTTCGGCCCCACTACTGCGCACAGCCACCTCCACAGAATCAGAAGCACAGGCGACCATGACCAGGACCCCGGGGAACGGTAAGTATATAGGGCCCGTTACCTGCTGGGGTTACTCCAGCAGGTAACGGCCTACTTAAAAAAAAAAAAAAAAAAAGCAGCGGGAGCCCGGGCCCTGTGGCAGCCGCTACCGTGGCTACCCTGGTAGTTATGCCCCTGCCCAAGACAAATGGTGAAACCGGTTCAGCAGGAAGACGATCATAAAACCTGGGCAAGATTGCCCTAACAAAGCCAGTAACTCAGAAAGGACCCCCCACACACACACAGTAACAATGATTATGGGGACAAATTAACAATGATTAAAATGATAGCTAAATAAAAGATTCATGGATAGTACAGACCAAAAGCTTGGATACACCTTCCCATTCCAAGAGTTTTCTGTATTTTCATGACTATAAAAATTGTAGATTCACACTGAAGGCATCAAAACTATGAATTAACACATGTGGAATTATATACTTAACAAAAAAGTGTGAAACAACTGAAAATATGTCTTATATTCTAGGTTCTTCAAAGTAGCCACCTTTTGCTTTGATTACTGCTTTGCACACTCTTGGCATTCTCTTGATGAGCTTCAAGAGGTAATCACCTGAAATGGTCTTCCAACAGTCTTGAAGGAGTTCCCAGAGATGCTTAGCACTTGTTGGCCCTTTTGCCTTCACTCTGTGGTTCAGCTCACCCCAAACCATCTCGATTGGGTTCAGGTCTGGTGACTGTGGAGGCCAGGTCATCTGGCGTAGCACCCCATCACTCTCCTTCTTGGTGAAATAGCCCTTACACAGTCTGGAGGTGTGTTTGGGGTCATTGTCCTGTTGAAAAATAAATGATGGTCCAACTAAACGCAAACCGGATGGAATAGCATGCCGCTGCAAGATGCTGTGGTAACCATGCTGGTTCAGTATTCCTTCAATTTTTAATAAATCCCCAACAGTGTCACCAGCAAAGCTCCCTCACACCATCACACCTCCTCCTCCATGCTTCACGGTGGGAACCAGGCATGTAGAGTCCATTCGTTCACCTTCTCTGCGTCGCACAAAGACACGGTGGTTGGAACCAAAGATCTCAAATTTGGACTCATCAGACCAAAGCACAGATTTCCACAGGTCTAATGTCCATTCCTTGTGTTCTTTAGCCCAAACAAGTCTCTTCCGCTTGTTGCCTGTCCTTAGCAGTGGTTTCCTTAATTTTACCATGAAGGCCTGCTGCACGCAGTCTCCTCTTAACAGTTGTTGTAGAGATGGGTCTGCTGCTAGAACTCCGTGTGGCATTGACCTGGTCTCTAATCTGAGCTGCTGTTAACCTGTGATTTCTGAGGCTGGTGACTCGGATGAACTTATCCTCCGCAGCAGAGGTGACTCTTGGTCTTCCTTTCCTGGGGTGGTCCTCATGTGAGCCAGTTTCTTTGTTGCGCTTGATGGTTTTGGCCACTGCACTTGGGGACACTTTCAAAGTTTTCCCAATTTTTCGGACTGACTGACCTTCATTTCTTAAAGTAATGATGGCCACTCGTTTTTCTTTACTTAGCTGCTTTTTTCTTGCCATAATACAAGTTCTAACACTCCGTTCAGTAGGACTATCAGCTGTGTATTCACCTGATTTCTGAACAACACAACTGATGGGCCCAACCCCATTTCTAAGGCAAGAAATCCCACTTATTAAACCTGACAGGGCACACCTGTGAAGTGAAAACCATTTCAGGTGACTACCTCTTGAAACTCATCAAGAGAATGCCAAGAGTGTGCAAAGCAGTAATCAAAGCAAAAGGTGGCTACTTGAAGAACCTAGAGTATAAGACATATTTTTAGTTGTTTCACACTTTTTTGTTAAGTATATAATTCCACATGTGTTAATTCATAGTTTTGATGCCTTCAGTGTGAATCTACAATTTTTATAATCATGAAAATACAGAAAACTCTTGGAATGAGAAGGTGTGTCCAAACTTTTGGTCTGTACTGTATATATATATATACATATATACAGTGCCTTGCGAAAGTATTCGGCCCCCTTGAACTTTTCAACCTTTTGCCACATTTCAGGCTTCAAACATAAGGATATAAAATTAAAATTTTTTGGTGAAGAATCAACAACAAGTGGGACACAATCGTGAAGTGGAACGAAATTTATTGGATATTTTAAACTTTTGTGAAAAATAAAAAACTGAAAAGTGGGGCGTGCCAAATTATTTGGCCCCCTTAAAGGGGTATTCCCACGAACATAACCTTTTTCAAATTTGTAGATAATAAAAAGTTTAACATTTTTGCAAATATAAATAATTAAATATTTTGCCGAGTTTTAAAGATTTTCTGCACACTTCACTTATTTGGACAGTTAAGGGGGCCAAAACTGACCAACTCACTCAAGTGTGAACCCAGCCTTATAGGTCCATGTTAGTGCCAGGTAGAAAGAACCACGCAGAGGCCCAACATCCTACTGTAGAGTGAAAGAGCGCACTTCTTTTATACCGTCTGTCAATTCCACATATATGTCTACAGAGTGGCAAGGCGACATAATGTGGAGTTGGCAGCAGCATGAGGAAACCACAGAGTGGCAAGGCAACATAATGTGGAGGTGGCAGCAGCATGAGGAGGCCATACAGTGACCCCGTGGCAGCGGCATGAGGAGGACATACAGTGACCCAGCAGTGGCAGCAGCATGTGGAGGGCATACAGTGACCCAAGGGCAGCGGCATGAGTGAATACAGTGACCCGGTGGCAGCGGCATAAGGAGGGCATACAGTAACCCAGTGGCAGCAGCATGAGGAGGATAGAGAGTGACCCAGTGGCAGAGATGGAGGTAGTAGCAGCCTTAGAAGGCCATACAGTGACCCGATGGCAGCAGCATGAGGAGGTCATACAGTGACCCAGTGACAGCGGCATGAGGAGGACATACAGTGACCCAGTGGCAGCAGCATGAGGAGGTCATACAGTGACCCAGTGGGAGTGAAATAAGGAGGCCATACAGTGACCCAGTGGCAGCAACATGAGGAGGGCATACAGTGACCCAGTGGCAGCGGCATGAGGAGACCATTCAGTGACCCAGTGGAAGTGACACGAGGAGGCCATACAGTGACCAGGTGGCAGCGGCATGAGGAGGGCATACAATGACCCAGTGGCAGTGGAATGAGGAGGATGCAGAGTGATGCAGTGGAAGCTGCATGATGAGGGCATACAGTGACCCAGTGGCAGCAGCGTAAGGAGGCCATACAGTCACCCAGTGGCACAGTGCGGAGGTGGCAGCAGAGTGAGTAGGTCACAGAGTGACAAGGTGATATAATGAAAACAGTCTGGAAACTTGTGGTGCGTGACGGAGGGATCAGTAATTCTTGCTGTTATCTGTTTGCTATCAGGAGGTGATTTGTGACCCTCACAGGTCACACATAGTGTGATTTGAAGCTGGCATGAATATTGAGTTCAGTTCATGGTTCAAACATAGTGTGACATGAAGCTGGCATGAATATTAAGTCCAAATTGCAGAGTTTGAAATTTTTGCATAAATTTATACTCCATTTCTTTTCTTTTCTCCTGTGTCTTAAAATGTCCCATTAAAACCACAACCCGCAAATCTTCAATAGAGTGGTTTTCTCCGGAGAAATGTGCGGCCACTGGGAGATCGGTTCTGCTGTTATTAATGGTGGATCTGTGTGAGTTCATTCGTTGACTGAGTCTCTGCCCTGTTTCCCCCACATAGAGGCCTGTGGTGGGACATTGCACACACATTATGAGGTACACCACATTGGAAGACCTGCAGGAAAATGTCCCCCTAATTCTGTGCACCTGTTGTGACTGTGGGATAGGTACACTGTCAGCGGTGTGGATGTGCTTGCAGGTCATGCACCTTTTATGTAGGCAAGGTGAGGTGCCATTTTCAGTTGGGGCCTTCAGGGCACTCCGGACGATAATGCGCCTCAGGTTTGGTGGTTGTCGAAAGGAGAGGAGAGGGGGGGACTGGAAATATGTCCTTGAGTCTGTTGTCCCTATGTAGTACAGGTTGGAGCTCCTTGGCAATCCTTCGTAGGATCTCCAGCTGTGGGTTGTAGGTGACAACTAGGGGCACTCGGGCTTCTTTCTGGGTCTCTCTATATGTGAGCAGACTGTCTCTGTTAATGGCTGCTGCTTTGTTTAATTGGTTGTCTGTCACTTTTGGTTTGTATCCCAATCTGAGAAATTTCAACCTCAGATCCAGGAGGTGCTTGTCCAGGTCTGTTTTGTCGGAGCAAATACGATTGTATCGTATAGCCTGGCTGTAGATTATAGATTGTCTTGTGTGCTTGGGGTGGAAGCTGTCGTTTCTCAGGTAGGCCGTTCTGTCTGTGGGTTTGTGGTATATTGATGTGAGTAGCCGGTGGTCTTTAATGTATATTGTGGTATCCAGAAAGTGAATTTCACTCCCTGAATAGCTAAGTTTAAGGTTGATGGTCGGGTGAAAGTCATTGAAGTCATTATGGAATTGAAGTAGGGCCTCCTCACCTGCAGTCCAGATGACAAGGATATCATCGATATAACGAAAAAAATTTACCTGGACCCCACGCCCTGGAGCTAATGCAGCACTGGATAAATATATTGACTGTTTCAGAAGCAAAGTAAAATCAGAAATCCTAGAGAAACAAAAGAAACAGGTGCATAACCTAACCCTGCAGGAACAGAAGGCTATTACATCACTGAAAGAAAATCAGGATATAATAATAAAACCAGCTGACAAAGGGGGCGCAATATTCATAATAAACACCTCAGACTATATCCAAGAAGCAAACAGGCAACTGTCAAATCCCATCCATTACTCCAAACTTGGAAGAGATCCCACAGAGGCCTATATGAAAGAACTAAAGAGTATGATCAAGGAGTTTCCAGTCCAGATCCAGAATCAGGTAAAAGGACTTATCCCCCAAGATCCCAGGCCGGGCTGCTTCTATATGCTCCCAAAGATACACAAAGATGGCAACCCTGGGAGGCCTATCATTTCTGGCATTGGGACACTGACAGAAAACATCTCAGGTTGGGTGGAAAATCTCCTAAAACCCCTTGTCAGGGTTACTCCAAGCTATATCCAGGACACCACTGACCTTCTTAACAAACTGAATGCCCTGGGCCCTATACCTGAGGGTACCATTTTGGCCACCATGGATGTGGAATCCCTGTATACTAACATTCCCCACAAGGATGGAGTTGCAGCATGTCGGGAACACCTGGCAAAACAAAACCTCCCAACAGAACCAGTAACGCAGCTCATACAATTCATCCTTAGCCACAACCATTTTACCTTTGGAGAGGATCTATATCTACAGCGAATGGGAACTTCAATGGGGACCAGATGTGCACCCCAATATGCAAATCTCTTTATGGCAGAAATGGAAGGAACATATTTATCAACATGCGCCACCAAACCTATGATTTACCTTCGTTATATCGATGATATCCTTGTCATCTGGACTGCAGGTGAGGAGGCCCTACTTCAATTCCATAATGACTTCAATGACTTTCACCCGACCATCAACCTTAAACTTAGCTATTCAGGGAGTGAAATTCACTTTCTGGATACCACAATATACATTAAAGACCACCGGCTACTCACATCAATATACCACAAACCCACAGACAGAACGGCCTACCTGAGAAACGACAGCTTCCACCCCAAGCACACAAGACAATCTATAATCTACAGCCAGGCTATACGATACAATCGTATTTGCTCCGACAAAACAGACCTGGACAAGCACCTCCTGGATCTGAGGTTGAAATTTCTCAGATTGGGATACAAACCAAAAGTGACAGACAACCAATTAAACAAAGCAGCAGCCATTAACAGAGACAGTCTGCTCACATATAGAGAGACCCAGAAAGAAGCCCGAGTGCCCCTAGTTGTCACCTACAACCCACAGCTGGAGATCCTATGAAGGATTGCCAAGGAGCTCCAACCTGTACTACATAGGGACAACAGACTCAAGGACATATTTCCAGTCCCCCCTCTCCTCTCCTTTCGACAACCACCAAACCTGAGGCGCATTATCGTCCGGAGTGCCCTGAAGGCCCCAACTGAAAATGGCACCTCACCTTGCCTACATAAAAGGTGCATGACCTGCAAGCACATCCACACCGCTGACAGTGTATCTATCCCACAGTCACAACAGGTGCACAGAATTAGGGGGACATTTTCCTGCAGGTCTTCCAATGTGGTGTACCTCATAATGTGTGTGCAATGTCCCACCACAGGCCTCTATGTGGGGGAAACAGGGCAGAGACTCAGTCAACGAATGAACTCACACAGATCCACCATTAATAACAGCAGAACCGATCTCCCAGTGGCCGCACATTTCTCCGGAGAAAACCACTCTATTGAAGATTTGCGGGTTGTGGTTTTAATGGGACATTTTAAGACACAGGAGAAAAGAAAAGAAATGGAGTATAAATTTATGCAAAAATTTCAAACTCTGCAATTTGGACTTAATATTCATGCCAGCTTCATGTCACACTATGTTTGAACCATGAACTGAACTCAATATTCATGCCAGCTTCAAATCACACTATGTGTGACCTGTGAGGGTCACAAATCACCTCCTGATAGCAAACAGATAACAGCAAGAATTACTGATCCCTCCGTCACGCACCACAAGTTTCCAGACTGTTTTTTTTGACCTGTTGTAAATAACTTCTCTACTTAGATTGCAATTTTTTTTAAGGACTCTAAAATGCTTTGAAAACCATGTGTATAAAAATCTGTTAATTTTCAGTTCTTGTATCACACCATGTCTGATGAAGGGAGCGAGTACTCCTGAAAGCTTACTTATAAATATACTCAGTTAGCCTCTAAAAGGTATCGCCTGATTTCTTCACTCTTCCACTACTTTCAATGGCTAACACGGTACAACATTATACTACTATCAAGGTGATATAATGTGTAGGTAGCAACAGCCTTAGGAGGCCATACAGTGAACCAGTGGCAGAGTGCAGAGGTGTAAGCAGCGTGAGTAGGCCACAGAGTGGCAAGGTGATATAATGTGTTGGTAGCAACAGACTTAGGAGGCCGTACAGTGAACCAGTGGCAGTGAGGAGGTGGCAGCATGGATCATTTAATCTGCTTCATCAGGCATTGGTGGGTGGAAATACTGGCTGATCCATGCCTGATTCATCTTTACAAAGGTCAGTCTCTCCAAATTTTGGATGGACAGGCAAGTTCTCCTTGGAGTAACTATGGCCCCAGCTGCACTAAACACCCGCTCTGATGCCACACTACTGGCCGGGCAGGACAGCTTTTCCAGGGCAAACTCAGTCAGTTGCGGCCACAAATTCACTTTGGCTGCCCAGTAGTCCAGCGGATCTTCGATGATGGGTGGCAGGGTGCACTCTAAGTACGCTACCACCTGCTGGTTCAACTTCTGCTCTGCGTCTAGCTGCTGATGAGCAGCTTCTTCACTATGCGGCTGAAGAAAGCTGCTCATCAGCAACTCTAGGCTCAGGCTGCTGCTGATGGAGCCGATACTGCTCCTGCCACCCCCACCCGCCATTCCAGTGCAAGTTGAGCACTCAAGGCCCCCCCGGTCGGACATGCGAGAGGATGGACGATGGTGCAGATAGGCAGCGGACAACTTGCTACATGGCATGTCTCTATAGAAGTTCAGCTTGTCCTCCCTTTCCCCGGTAGCAAGGGTCTAACCTGGTGGATAGTCAGTAGTCATCCCTTTGCCGAATGGTGACAATTTGGCTGTCACTGCGCAAGGAAGTCAGCATGCATCGGGCCATTTGCGCAAGTGACTCAGAGGGACTCCCTGCATCCATCTCCACTGCATACTGCCATGATGTGTCTGGGTCATCTGCCTCATCCTCATCTCCCTCTGGATGTTCTGGTTGCTCCTGCTCCTCCTCTCCACCCATTTGCCTACAGATTGTTTGTGCTCCAATGTCCTCCTCATCCTCCTCCAGTTCATCCCCCACAGAGCTCATGTGGCCTTGAGATATAGACGCCACATCTCCAGTCCCCTGATCAGCCAGATTGAAAAGCATCTTTTCCAGGATGTGAATCAGTGGAATGATGTTGTTCATACCGTAGTCCTGGCGACTGACTAACAAAGTGGCCTCCTCAAAGGGAACTAGCAAAAGACAGGTGTCACGCATTAGCTGCCACTGGTTAACGTTAAAGTTACACAGGGGAGTATCTCTGTCCGCTTGGATCATTAAGAAATCGTTCATGGCTTTTCTCTGTTCATATAGTCAATCCAACACATGGAGGGTTGAATTCCAACGGGTGGAAACATCGCATATCAGCCTATGTTGTGGGAGGCTGTTCTGCTGCTGCAGCTCAAGGATGGTGTGCTTGGCGGTGTACGAGTGGCTGAAGTGCATGCAAAGTTTCCTTGACATTTTGAGGATGTCTTGCAGATGGGTGGAACACTTAAGGAAACGCTTGACAACCAGATTGAACACGTGCGCCATGCAGGGCACATGGCTCAGCCCTCTTTGACGCAGCGCCAACACCATGTTCTTCCCGTTGTCAGTCACCATTGTTCCAATTTTAAGTTCTCTTGGAGAAAGCCAGGATTCGATTTCTTGATTGAGGAAACGGAGCAGTTCCTCCTGTGTGACTTCGTTTGCCCAGGCAAACTAGGTGTAGAACAGAGTGGCACCGCTGTGCCCTGCACATGTGGTATGTTGGAGGAGCATTGTGAATTGTCCCTGCAGTGGAGGCTGAGGCGGACATTGTTGCAGGACCAACGGCGTGAGAACGTTGAGGCAGAAGCTGCGTCACCTGTCCAAGTTGCTGGTGTGTCTGGGTAGGCACCACATTAACCCAGTGGGCTGTAAATAACATATATTGTCCTTGACCGTAGTTACAGCTCCACACATCGGTGCTGCCGTGCACTTTGGCAGACACCGACAGGCTCAAGACCGACCCAACTTCACTTCTACATATTTGTGCAGGGCTGGTACTGCCTTCTTGGCAAAGAAATGACAGCTTGGGACTCTCCACCTCGGCTCGGAGCAAGCCATCAGTTCTCTGAAAGGTGCAGAGTCCACCAAGTGGAAAGAGAGTGACTGCAGCACCAGCAACTTGGACAGGAGCACGTTCAACTTCTGCACTGTTGGATGAGTGCACGCATACTGTTGTCTCTTAGATATAGATTCTGTGATCGATTGCAGATGCAATAACTGACTAGGAGGAGGAGCATCACGACCAGCAGATGATGGGAAGGACACACAGCTTCCTTCAGCTGAGGTGGTGGATCCTTGACTGCCTGAAATGGGGTGCGTGCCACTGGGTGCTGTAGCGATTGCTGCAGCAGGCTTGACCACCACTTTGGAGCCACGGCTCTCCCAGGCCACTTTATGGTGATGCTGCATATGTTGACACAGGGCTGTAGTGCCAACATTGGCCCCCTTGCCACGCTTCACCTTCTGCCCACAGATTGAACATATGGCCATGTTCACCTCCCCTGGGGGCTTTACAAAAAACTGCCACACCGCCGAGTAGGTGATTTTACCCCCAACTACCGCCACTGCCTCCGTGAACCCCTGCACCACTGCTTTCCGGGCAGGTAGGCTGCTACGAAGCAGATGGTCTACCCCCGGCACGTTTAGCTCCCGAACTCACACTGCCGCCACCCTGCTGACTCCTCTGCTACCTCATGCGCAAGCTGCAACCCTCTTCTCCTGATGACGATGAGGCCCCTTCGTCACCTGGCTCCCAATTACGATCGACTAAATCGTCATCCACTACTGTCTGCAGGTCACTGATGTCCTCAACACCAGCTCCCACGCCACTCTCCTCATCACTATTTGCCCGCCTACCACAGGAAGTGGCAGATGTCTCCTCCAGATTTTGGCTGAGCAGTAGCTGCTGACTGTCCTCTAGTACCTCCTCCTCACTGTACAGTGGATCTGAGCCCACAGCATAGAGTACTTCTCTAGCTGAGGGAACAGAAAAAGAAAGAGGCAGGTTGAGGACAAGTGAGGGCACAGGGCCTGCTGCCTGGCCATGCCAACTAAGGGTTGTGTCTGACGAACCCACCGACTTTTGGCTGGGGGTGTCTGATTTGACTTGGGATGAATTGGATGACCGAGTCAACCAGTCTACAACCATTAGGTTGCTGGTCAAGATACGACCGCTACTTGACACTGGGAGTTCAGGCCTCTGTAACTGACCCCTGCTGCTACGCCCCCTTACTCTGTTGCGTCCTGTGCCTGCGCCAGAAACATTTAGGCCTGTGGCCCTCCCCTGTGCATAGCCTCTCGCTTCTCTGTCTGACATACTGTTCGATGAAAAAACGTAATTGCAAAGGGCAAAAAGGCCTCTTATTTTCTACTTTGAAGAGAATGGCAAATATGCCCCTTATTTCTTCCCCACTAATAAAAAAGCGTGATAAAAGGCAGATATTTGTGGCTCAGAGTTATTGAATTATTGACAATATTGTATTGATAAATGGCCAGCAACTTTATACTGGTAACAAAATGGTGAATATGGTCCTCCTTATGGGTTTACACACTAATAAACACCTTTAAATAAGTGATAACCACTAAGAATTATTGAATTATTATTGACAATACTGTTTTTAAAAATGGCCTGCAACTTTATACTGGTAAGAAAATGGTGAATATGGTCGTTATGTTTTTCCCCATGTTAAAGGCGTTTATTATAGATAAGTGCAGATATTATTGGATGATAATTCAGTTTTCTTTGGCACAGTAGTACTGACAAATGTAATGTTATGCTGTGGAAGAACAGTGAATAAGCCCCTTATAATAAACGCCTTTAAAAAGGCGTTTTTTACAGATACATGTAGATATTATTGGATGATAATTTAGTTTTCTTTGGCACAATAGTACTGACTAATGTTATGCTGTGGAAGAACAGTGAATAAGCCCCTTATAATAAATGCCTTAAAAAAAGGCGTTTTTTACAGATACGTGCAGATATTAGTGCATATAATTCACTGTATTTTTTTTTTACTGTACTGCACTGCAAAAGGCTTGTTATGTTCCACCTTGAAGACACAGATATGAGTAATGAACAGCAGTATAATGGCAGTGAGTGCTGCAATGTGAATTATGCTGCAAATTCTTGCTGTAAATGACCCAGCAACCACCCCAAATTCTAAACTCAATTCCTCGCTATCCTTTCCCTACATTTCTAAGGCTCAGCCTCTTCCCCTGAACTTCTATCTGTTTTCTGTCTTTCCCTAGCTCCTGCCGATGTCTGTCCCTACAGTAAGAGCGATGTGGAATGACTGTACCTAAAATGGCCGAGGGTTTTTATAGGGTTGTGACATCACAGGTCCGGCTGGCTGCTGATTAGCTGCACGCTTGAGGAAGGGAATCTCTCTCCTTGGGGAGAGCACCAGTAAAGGTGTGTAGAGTTTTGAATTGCCTTTTGCCCTCTACTAAGCATCTACATATCACAAGGCATTATGGGAAAAGGAGCTGGGAAGCTCATGCGCCCTCTGTTGGATGTAACAGATCCTCAATTTGCTTTTGACCCACTGAGTCTTGAGACAGCAAAAGAGATTGTATGCAGATGAGTGAAATTGGCTTGGCTAAAATCTCTTTTGCTGTCTCAAGACTCAGTGGGTCAAAAGCAAATTGAAGATCTGTTACATCCAACAGAGGGCTCATGAGTTTCCCAGCTCCTTTTCCCATAATGCCTTGTGATAGCTGCACGCTTGGCATTGTGGGTGATCCTGCGCTCCCAGAGTCCCTTGCCCTTTGTCCTAACATGTGTGGTGGCCATTTTATTAAAAAAATGCGATTCGATGCATCGAAGCATGAGGAAATCCGGAATCATGGTGAATCGAAGATTTCCTGAAATTCGGATTGAATTCCACTTCTTCAGTTTCGATTCGCTCATCTCAAGTTGTACTAACTAGGAATACATTTGACTTATGTGTATCCGGTGTGAATAGGGAAATATGGAGATAGAATCTGAGAATGCAAGGAAGGGTCAGGTGAGAAAAAGGGGTTGGGGAGCCAGCAGGGTGTAGAGACAGTAACTTCAAAGCTCATATGGTTAAAACAAAGGGGATAACATCATACCAGGGTAATTGACAATAACAGCAAGCAGAGATGTAGTTATGAATGAAGCAGTAGTGTTTCAATATCTGAGTCCAAATGGGGGACATACCAGGGTAAATATGCGTTTTGTTTTTATAGCATTTCCTGTGTAGTAAATATGACACACTACCTTTATTCTGTGGATCAGTACAGTCTTGGTAATTTATACAGTTTTTGCTATGTTTTCATACCTTTAACCTCTTAATAACACGTCCAAAAAATGGCTTAAGCTAAGGCCATTGCAAAGTGCAGCTAAAAAACTTTTTGGAAAAAAATGTAGCGAAAACACATTGAGTTTCCACTGGTAAAATTGATATGATGCATTTTTTTTAATGTAATCTGTGGATGAGATTAACCAGAATTTGATTTACTTTACTGGTACTGTAAAATGCAGAATTTATTTCTGCTGTGTTTCCACAGCAGGCAAAATGCTGCGTTTCTGCATCGTGAGGACATAGTCACAGGACATGGCCTCATTTTTCAAAACTGACATATACAGTGGTTACGGAAAGTATTCAGACCCCTTTAAATTTTTTACTCTTTGTTTCATTGCAGTCATTTGCTAAAAGCAAAAAAGTTCATTTTATTTCTCATTAATGTACACTCAGCACCTCATCTTGACAGAAAAAAAACAGAAATGTAGATATTTTTGCAAATTTATTTTACAGGTGCTTTGCCTTATTTGCAGAGCCCCTAAAGTACCAATACAAAGAAAACCATCCAAAAGTGACTCCGTTTTGGAAACTAAACCCCTCAAGGAATTTATCAAGGAGTATAGTGAGCATTTTGATTTGACCCAACAGCTCTTTCAAAGATTTTATTAAAGGGGTTATCCAGCTTCGAAAAATTATCTGCAATTTTTAAAAAAATAGAATTAGTACTTACCGGTAATTCAGTTTCTGGTAAGCCCTCCATGACAGCACCACAGGAGGTTGTATCTCCTCCATTAGGGACAGGAAAAGCACACAAGAGGTTAAATAGCCCTTCCCCTTCCTCCCTCTTCAGTGTATTCCAGATGATCACTATTAGTATATCCTAAACCAAATATAGTCTAGCTAATGGGAGGGAAATCAGGGTGCTGTCATGGAGGGCTTACCAGAAACCGAATTACCGGTAAGTACTAATTCTATTTTCTCAAATGCCCTCCATGACAGCACCACAGGAGGAATGCCAGATAACTACTCTGAGGGGGAGACTATCGCCTGCAGGACCTTCCTCCCAAAGGAGAGGTCCGACTTGCGAGAAAGGTCCAATCTATAATGTTTAGTAAATGTATGTACCGAAGACCAAGTAGCGGCTCTACAGATTTGGTCTAAGGAGGCATCAGCCCTTTCAGCCCAAGAAACAGACATGGCTCTGGTAGAATGAGCTTTAAGGTGTTTCGGGGGAGATAACCCCTGACACAGATAGGCCTTACAAATTGCGTTTTTAATCCAACTGGCAAGGGATTTCCTTGACAGTTTCTTCCCCTTGTTAGGGCCACAAAACTGTATAAAAAGATTCTCATCCTTTTTCCAGTCTGAAGAGGCTTTCAGATTAGAAAGGATAGTTCTACGGACATCTAGCCTATGAAACGATTCTTCCCTCCTATTAGACGGATGTTGACAAAAGGAAGGAAGAATGATCTCCTGAGACATATGAAAATCTGAAACTACTTTTGGAAAAAAAGTAGGATCCGGCCGAAAAACTATTCTGTTCTCTAAAATTTTTAGGAAAGGTTCTCTGATAGAGAGAGCCTGAATTTCATTAACTCTTCTGGCAGATGTTATGGCAACCAGAAAAGCCGCTTTCCAGGACAGTTCTTTTATATTAGCCTCAGTGACTGGCTCAAAGGGATGCAGCGTCAGGCCCTTAAGGACTATATTGAGATCCCACTGTGGAAGTAACACCTTTCTACCTGGGAAAAGCCTGCAGGCCCCACTAAAAAATCTCTTAACCCAGCGATGGTTAGCTAAGTCAGAATCAAAATAACTGCTAAGGGCTGATACTTGTACCTTCAAAGTACTAGGTTTTAGACCCATATCCAGACCTGCTTACAAGAAATCTAAGATTTTTGCTATATTTGGATGGTTGATGGCAGGAACACTACTACCACACCAGGAAAGGAATTTCTTCCACACCTTACTATAGACAGCATGGGTAACTTTCTTCCTTTCCGCCTGGAAGGTTTGAATAACCGACTCAGACAGTCCTCTTGATTTCAAAATGGAGATTTCAGAAGCCAGGCTGCTAACCGGAGTTTCTGAGGATCTGGATGAAATATTGGACCTTGATGTAGAAGGTCTGGAAGTAATGGGAGTATCAATGGATCTGCCATTCTGAGACTGTTTAGGAGCCCAAACCACACTCTCTTGGGCCATACTGGGGCTATTAGGATGAACCTCAGATTCTCTTTGATGATCTTTTGCAGAACCCTTGGAAGTAAAGGAAGTGGTGGAAAGGCATATGCCAGAGTGAAATCCCAGCTGTGGGAAAGGGCATCTACCCCTAGACAAGGTTCTCTTGGGTTAAGTGAGAAGAACTGAGGAACCTTTGCATTTTGACGACTGGCAAATAAGTCCACCTCTGGAGTTCCCCAGACCTGACAAACCTGCTGGAAGATTTCTGCCTTTAGACTCCAATCTCCTGGATTTATATGTTTTCTGCTCAGAAAATTCGCTTGATGGTTTGAAGAACCTTTCAGATGGAGAGCAGAGATGGATTTTAGGTGTCTCTCTGCCCAGGCGAATATCTGAGCTGGGAGAGCCTGAAGGTTCCGCCATTGAGTACCTCCCTGGTGGCGCAGGAATGCCACTGCTGACATGTTGTCTGACAATATCCTGACATGAGAGTCTTTCATTAATGGTCTGATTGCTTTTAGGGCTTCCCAAACTGCCCTGAGCTCCAGGAAGTTTGAGGAATGGTTGTGGAGAGCTGCAGACCAGGCCCCCTGAAATGATCTCTGAGAATGGGTTGGGGAGCAACCCTATCTGCTTGCCTCTGTAGTAATCTGAATTACTGGAGAGGGATTCCAAGGAATTCCCTGCTGTAAGTTTGCGGTCTTCCTCCACCATTGTAGGGAGACTTTTACACTGTAAGACACATAGATCATCTTGTCTAATGACAGCTGACTCTTGTCCCAACTTGATAGTATCAAGGACTGAAGAACTCTTGAATGAGCTTGAGCCCAGGGAACTGCCTGAATACAAGCGGTCATAGACCCCAGTACAGACATTGCCTCCCTTATAGATACCTTTGTCTTCCTTTGAAAGGTAGCCACTTTGGACGTTAGAGCCACTATCTTGTCTGGAGGGAGAAAAGACATCTGCAGATGGGAATCGAGCAGGATACCTAGGAAAATCTTGCGATACTTTGGGACTATATTGGATTTCCCCCAATTTATTACCCATCCTATTTTTTGTAAAGTCTGACATACTATCTGAACTTGATACTGGAGAAGAGAAAAAGACTGAGCTACCAGTAAGTGGTCGTCTAGATAAGGGACCACTATCAGATATCAACATCTGAAGGCCCAGGTAATTCCCCTTCCTCCAGGAAATCTTCGGACACAGATGGGACTTAAACGTCACTATTATCTGAATCTGGATCAGTAATTAACTTCCTCTTTTTGGCCGCAGGTTGTGGCTCAGCAGAGGAAAAGGCATGGGAAAAAGAAGCTAGGGAGGACTGGATCTCATGCAGAACCATTCCTTTTAATTTCCTCCATTAAAGACGGCTGTTCCTCTTTAATTATCTTTTCAGTGCAAGACTGACATAAAGATTTTTTGGACGTGGAAGAAAGCTTTTTCTCACAGATGGCACATTTTTTACATACAGCCACTTTCTTAGATTTAGAAGACACATCTTTAGCTTCTTTTTCCTAAATAAATACATGAGAATAAAGGGATATGAGAACTCCCCTAATCATACCATGTAAGATCCCATTACCAGATTACTCACTGGGGCTGGGGGTACGCCAGGCTCATACACCACTCTAGAGGACTCATATCCAGGCATTATAACAAACAGACACAGATGTTCCTACCTTGAGGAGAAAGCCTCTTGGTCTGGGAGGATTTTTAAACCAGTCACCGACGACCAGCGTGCTGCATTCCATGAATAGGAAAGCTTCCGGTCCACCTGCACTTGTTCAGGACACTAAGCTTTTCAAATCTCCCACCTTTAGCGTCTTTCTCCGCAACCGGAAGTGACGTCACCACGACCGGAAGCAGCATCGGCGTGTATCCCAGTCGGGAACGCCGGCTCTGAGTACAGGCAGGGGACTCTACAGGCCAGGGAGCCTCCAAAGAGGGACTGAGGCCCGCGATACTCATCTCCACTGTCCCCGGATGGTGCAGGAGGAAATGGACCCACCGAGTCTCCGCGGAGAGACGGCGCAGACCTGCAGGGACAGCCGCACTGGACCCCACTCTGCCGGGTAAGTATGCTCCAAACCTCTTGTCTGCTCACTAATAGGGACAGGAAAAAACACTGAGGAGGGAGGAAGGGGAGGGCTATTTAACCTCTTGTGTGCTTTTCCTGTCCCTAATAGTGGGAGGAGATACAACCTCCTGTGGTGCTGTCATGGAGGGCATTTGAGAAAGTCACTTTTCCTTGTGCACCCTTTTCTTGGCTTTATTTTACTTGAGACTCCTTGTAGCACTGTTATTTACATGCAGTGAATCTGTGAACAAACTACATTTACCATCATGTATCTTCCTGCTCTCCCTTTCTGTATTTGCTGCTCACAGGGGGAAAGGGGGGTGATCCTGAACGAAACATCACAGCACTATGTGACCTCAGATGTGGGAGTTATTTATTATCAAATTACACAAAGAGCAAGAGCAGGGAGATGCATCATGGAAACTGTAGTTTGTTCATAGGTTTATTGCATGTAAATAACAGTGATACAAGGAGTCTCAAGTAAAATAAAGCCAGGAAAAGGCTGCACAAGGAAACAGTGAGTATTTAGCACTGCTGTGGATATATGGCAGATAATTTTTGGAAGCTGGATAACCCCTTTAACATTGGGACATGTAAATGACAAATTACAAAAATGTCGCTTAGAGTAAAAGCACCCCACAGTTCATTACACAATTTCTCATAAACACGGAAATACCCCAAATGTGGACATAAATTGCTGTATGGGAACATGTAGGGGCTCGGAATGAAAAGAGTGGTATTTTTGCTTTTGGAGGGCAGATTTTGCTAGAATAGTTTTCAGGTGCTATGTCATATTTGCAGAGCCCCTAAAAGTACTATTACAATGGAAACCCCAAAAAATTACCTCATTTTGGAAACTACATCCCTCACAGAATTTATCAAGGGGTACAATGAGCATTTTGACCCAAGAGATGTTTTTTTTTTTTAAAGAAATGTGCAGTGGATTATGCAAAATGAAAATTGAAATGTTTCCAGATATATGCCATTTCAGTGACCATTCCATATGTAGGTATAAACTGCTGTTTGGGCACACAGCTGAGCACAGTAGGGAAGGAGAAGTATTCGGTCTTTGGAGCAAAGTTTGTTTTTTGGACGTCATGTTACTTTTGCAGAGCTCCTGAATTGCCAGCAAAGAGGAATCCGCAGATACGTGACCCCATTTTGGAAACTGCACTCCTCAAGTGTCACATTAGTTTCCAGAAATGAAAGCGCAGCTGAAATGATATATTTCTGGAAAATAAATTAATGCAACACTTGGGGGTTTAAAATGTTTACTGTACTCTTGGAAACTACACCCCTGAGGGAATTTATCCAGAATGAAGTCACATGTCAGGGGCTGTGCAAAAGTGTAATGGCGTCCAAAAAAACAATCTGTCTAAATCTGTGCTCCAAAAAACAAATAACGCTCCATCCCTTGTGTGCCCAAACAACAGTTAATACCAACATATGATATTGTTATTCTTGTTTCGGCAGGATCAACCAGGTATGTGGCTCTGGCAGACCTGGGGTCACTGATCAGACCCTGGACTGCCGAAAACAAGAATTACTCTTACTGGTAATTGCTTTTCAGAAGCCCATGACAGCACCCACGCGAGAAGGACCTCTCATCCTGGGACAGGAAATCTAGAAGACATAAATTTATTCACACCCTCTGTACCTCAGTGATTGGAAAACAATATAAGTCCCAAGCATGCACATACACAAAAAACAATTAAGATACGAAGAAAGAAAGAGGAGATAAACGGCCCTAGCATTAATAACTAACCAAACTTATTAAACTGAAAGCTCCTCAACATAGGGAGGCATAATAACAGGGTGCTGTCATAGGTTTCAGAAAAACAATTACCGGTAAGAGTAATTCTTGTTTTCCCCCCCGCACATGACAGCACCCATGCAAGACTAAACTAGTAATAGTGAAGGGTAGGGGACAACTTGGAGCACCTTTCGTCCGAAAGATACCCCATGCTCAAAGTTCAGCTTAAGTCTGTAACGCTTGAAAAATGTGTGACAAGAGCTCCATGTGCAGCTTTACAAATTTAATATAAAGAGGCATCTGCTATCTCAGCCCAGGAGGTTGCCATAGCCCTAGTTGAGCGTGCCCCAAACCCCTGAGAAGGATCTAAGGACAGTGAAACATACACCAGATGAATAACCTGTTTTATCCACTTAGCAAAGGAAGAAGTGGAAGCTTAAAGGCCTCTACAAGGGTCCTGAAATTGGAGAAACAGGTTTTTATCCTTCCTCCATTCAGAAGAAGCCTCTAGATATTCAACCAGGCATCTCCTAACATCTAGACAGTGGAAGGAATGTTCCAAATCTGATGGCAGAACCACATCCTGGGACCTGTGAAACTCATAGTTAACCTTGGAGATAAACTCTAGAACTGACCTAAGAATAATTTTATCCTCCAGAACCCTAGTGTATGGAGGGCAAGAGGAAAGCCTGTATTTCCAAAATCCACCTGGCAGATGTAATGGCAACAAGAAAGAGTAATTTTAGAGTTAAAAACTTGATGGATATCTGCTCTAACTGCTAAAAAAAGGAGGACCGGTGAGAGCCCTTAACACTCTTAAGATCTCATGGAGGTATAGTTTAGGAGAGATAAGAGAGGAGGCTATGAAGAACCTTTTGATCCAGGGATGCTCGGTTAATCTGATATCATAAAAAAAGTTAATGGCCACTGCTTGTACTTTAAAAGGTACAAGCTTCTTGTTGCCTAGGCCTGCCTTAAGGAAATTTAAGACCTGGGAAATATCTGGGTTACCCAATCTTGCAAAAGTCTGCCAGACTCTCTGAGAGTCCTCTCCTATGCAGAATCCCCTTCTCAAATTTCAGGCTGTTAATCTGAGCCTCTGGAGCCATGGAGGCACAATAGGACCCTGACGTAGAAAATCAACTCTGATAGGGGGAGTCCAAGGTGGAGATATGGACATTGATCGGGGGTAGGAGTACAGGCTGATGGGGCTACCATTATAACTTCTGCTTTTTTTCTCACTGATCTTCCTTAGGACTCTTGAGTTAAGACAATGGGAGAAATGCAATAACTGCCTCTCTCTCTTCCATTCTTGGCTCAGCACATCCACTGTCACTGGATGGTCTTGGGGGTTCAGGGAAGTGAAACAACTGCACTGGCTGACTGTCTTGACGCAAAGAGATCTATTGTCATCAGAAAGATCTGCCTGTTTAAACACCAGACCCTTGTTTTGGGTCCTGCTGAGGAAATCCACCTTTTGATTGTTTTCTCCTCTTAGATGTACTTCTGATAAACTGCTAAATTGTTCTCTGCCCACTGGAAGATTAACTGAGTCAGGGACTGAAGAGTAGCTGATTTTGTGCGGTTGAGGTATGAAACCACTTTTGTATCGTCTGAGAAAATCTTGACATCTTCCTTCTGAATTAGATGTTGAGCATTCTGAAGGGCTAGTCTGAACCCATCAGTTCCTTGAAGATTGATGTGGCTTTTCTTGATTTTAAGTCCCACCTCCCCTGCCAGAAATTTTTCCATAAATAGGCCCCCCAACCCCATGGGACTCCGGATTCAGGCACCAGAGAAGAGAAATTCTCGTTTGAGATGGAACATGCATCTTCTTGTCCAAAGAAGATTGGGAGCCATTCTAAAACGTCAGGAAGGCACTCTTTAGAGTTCTAGAATGATGCAGGGCCCATTTCAATGCTGGGATAGATGATGTCATCAGACCCAAGGCTGACATAGCCTCTTTGACAGTACATAAGTGAGGAAGAAGCTTTGTGGCCCTTTCTACTGGAAAGAAACATTTCAGCAGCAGGAATCTAATTGAATCTCTAGGAAGGTCTTTATCTGGGATGGATCCATGGAAGATTTTTTTGGTATTTATCTTCCAACCCAACTTCTGTAGGGGCTGACACAGTAAGTTTAGGTAGCAGCACAGTTGTTGTTGGGAGACAGAGATCACCAGAAAATCGTCTAAATCAGGCACTATTAACTATTAAGTCTTTTTGCCTTACCCAAGACACAACCTCCAACATTATCTTGGTAAAAAACCTGGGGGCCTGTACTATTCTGAATGACAACACTCTGTACTGAAGATGAAATAATTTTCCCCCCACCCAGGCTGCTAACCTCAAAAATTTCTGAGAGGACGGGTGAATTGGGACATGATAGCAGGAGTCCTCGAGGTCTAAAGTCACCATCACCCACTGGGGAAAAAAAAGCTGAATATTCGAGGATATGATTTCCATCCTAAACTTTTTGTACTGTAAATATTTGTTCAGTCTCCTTAGATTGATTATAACTTTGAAGGAGCTGTTTGGGTTTTTTGTTTTTTTTTAACCAGGAAGAGGCAGGAATAGAAACTTTTTCCCATTTCTGCCTGAGGGCCTCCATCTTTTTTTTGAATCAAGGTCAAAGGCCTGCTTGTTTCCCTGAGCGCCCGGGATGGGAGTGACCATGAAAAAATCTTGCAGAGGCCTTAACAAAAGTTTGAATTGCTCTTTTATACCAGCAAGGACCCATGTGCTTGAGGACATTTCTTTGCAAGCAGAAAAGACAGAGGGACAGCCTTCCCTCCCAAAGGAGGCCTGGTGTCATTGTTAGTTGGTACAGGATCTATCCTGTTGGGAAAAAATAAGTCCCTTTTCTTTCCTAGGAAAGGAAGATCTTTTGGCTCCTTGAATCCCACCGTGGGACCTGTTCCTCTGAAAATATCTCTGGTTCTTTCTAAAGGGGCCTCCAAATTGAGGAACCGGAAAACCTTTTTTCCTGTCAGAGGCTCTCTCAAGTATATCATCAAGCTTAGGGACAAACAAGAGATTACCCGTACAAGGTATGTTACACAGCCTATTCTTTAACCCCTAGTCACCTCTCTTCCAATTCCTGACCCATAAAGCTCTTCTGACAGAATTGGACATGGCATTGGATCTATCCGCTAACCTGGTAGCATCAGCAGATGTGTCAGCAATAAAATCTGCAGCCTTAATGAAGGATGAAAGGAAGGCTAAGATCTTTCGGGGAATCTACTTGGGCTTCAGGCTGATTAAGCCAAACTCAGACAGCTTGCTACACAGGTGGCTGCAATGTTTGGGCAAAGACTGCTGATAGATGCTTCCCAAGTTCTCTTAAGGTAAGTATCCGCCTTTTTATCCAGCAGATCTTCCAAACATTTCAGGTCTTCAAAAGGAAGAGCCCCCTTTTTTGTCACCTTTGCAACAGGCATATCAACACTGAGAGCTTTGTCCCAACATTCAGACTTTTCACCACTAAAAAGGTATTTATGCTTAAAGGAGGGAGGGACAAAATTTATCGGAATACCTCCACTCCTTGTCAACTAAGGCCTTACTATTACCATGTACTGGAAAGACCATAGGCCCTAGACCTTCAAACAACTGGTCATGTATTGATCTTTGCTCTTTTGACTCCTTCAGCCCCATTGTGACTCTCACAGCTTTCAGAAGTAACTCCGTATCTTCAGCTGCGAATAACGCTCTACCAGGAGACTTCTGTTAAGAAGTCTGATCCCGAGCCCCCATTCTCCTGAGCTTCCTCTGACTCCTCCAACACACTACCAGTTTGAGGGGCTGCTGCCGTACTTGGCTGAGCCCTTACACCTGCAACAGGTAAACCCCCAGCCTTCAATCTATTCATACATTTCTAGATGAAATAAGACACGAACAGCACAAATCACAGAGAGCTGTATATCACCCAATCGGATGGAAGAAAATTAAGAGTAATCCAGACAGACTCTCCTCAGATTCCTCTTCATTTTCAGTCCCTTTGGCCTCCCTTTTCACCCACTGATCCACCTCAGGTGAATGGGGATGATAAACCGAGTGTCTCATGCCAAAGGTTCTGTAGCAAGATTGAATAGGATGCTTATTTTATCAGTGTGTTGCTTCGATCTCTGTCGCTCAATGAAAACAATGGGAGTCTGCTACAGGCAGAATCCACCTCAAAATCAGCGCCAAATTCCTACATGTGAATTTATCCTTAAAGTGAAATTCTTTCAGTACAGTGCAGTTCCACTCACTCAAATTGCATAACTTTTCATTTTGCTAATAAGCAATGGTCCAGTGGGTCGGACATTGATCAAATATCAATAGCTTATCTAGGGATGAATATGGAAGGGAACCACTACTCCAGCTTTATCAGAAAGGCCTCTTTTTGCGGAGGATGGAACATTGCTCATGGGTCATGTGAATAAAAGTGCATTTGTTTTTAAAATTGGAGTCATGTCGTACTTAACTGTTCGTTTTTAGCTGACAAACCAGTTAAGGCCAGCATCACACACACAGATTTGGTCCAGGAGATACAGGTGCATCTCAATAAATTAGAATATTTTTGAAACACTCATTCATTTCAGTAATTCAATTCCTAATCAGCGTCTTCCATGTTTGTGTGTCCTACTGAGGGAACCATTTAAAAGGCTTAGGAAACCTTGGCAGGTGACACACTGAATTTACAATACTGAACTTTTTTACAATATTCTAATTTTCTTAGATTTGGATTTTCGTTACCTGTAATCTATAATCAACATTTACAGAAATAAAACATTTGAAATAGAACACTGTATGTAAAGAATCTAGAAAATATAGGAGGTCACTTTTTTAATTTAAATTACTGAAAGAAATAAATGTTTCAAAGATATTCTAATTAATTGAGATGTACCTGTACATACTGGTTGTTGGTAGTATACCCCAGAATGAACCCTGTGTTGGGACGTGGACCCCAAACGTCATAGTCATCTGCTTTCTTGTGACTCTACTGTCACATAGTGTAATTGTGTAACCAGTATGGGACAGCAAAGCCACAGGGAAGCACGGATTCCTATCATATATGACTGATGCTGGGAGACCAGGTCCTGGGCTGAGGGTTCAGCCCGACTCTCTTTAATCATTATGAACAGAGTAATGCACTTCAGTCAAGCAGTCGGAACAAATTCCATTTAACCTTATACAGACAAATATGCAGTTCTAAAATTCTAAGCAGTAAAACAAAAATTCTCCAGCTACAATATATTTGAAAAAGGGGTTAAAAACACACAAGTCACAAATAACATCAGAACTATTAGGGTAACATCAGATAAGCATATCCACTGCCCTGCCAGCAAGCAGTGCATCTGCTGCAATGTTATAGGACCTTACTGTTTACACTAACTGTGCATGACCCATATACAGTGTGCACAAACAACTACCTCAGACATTGAAAACACCTATCCCATCTGAGGGTATGTTCACACTGAGTTTTTTTGCAGGCTGATTTTGAAGCGGAATCCACCTCAAAAATGCCTCTCATTCATTTCAATGGAAGTCAGTAACAGGTTTTTTTCCCCTCTAGATGATTTTTTTCAGCTAGAGGAAAAAAAAAAGTGACATGACCTATCTTCAGGCGGATTCTGCCTCGAAAAACCTATTGAAATCAATGGGAGTTGAAAAAAACGCGATGCTGTTTTTTGACGCAGTTTTTGCAAAAACCGCAAGTGTTTTTTTTTTTTTTTAAAAGGGAAATTTCCAGGACCATACAGTGTGCTGGAGCAAAAATCGCAGCAAAAACGTTTCCTAATTCAATTCCAGATTTTTTTCAGCCTGCAAAAAACTCCGTGTGAACATTAAGCTATGAACTCCAGGGCAGTTTTATGATTTTCAATTATCTCATTTTACTGTGTTAGTACAAATACATAGTTTCCTGTTTCATGGATTTTGTTTGTGGAGCTTTATTTATTTCTTTTTTTTTACCTTGCTTGAACCATTCAGGTAATATGATTTACAGAGCTGGCAATACATCAGAGCATGTGATAAATTTTAAAAATATTACTGTACAAAAGTAAAAAAAATATATACATTAGTCCTCATCTGAATCAAAGTCTTTGGTTGTGGCAAATGAACTCCTAATTGAAGACATGAGCTGGTCTTGAATTTGTTGTCGTGGGTTTTCCTCAAGGTCGGTCTTAATGGCTCCAGATTCTGATAGTTTCCATTCTAGTTCTGTAGTAAAAGAAACAAGATTATTAAAGATGTAAAAATGGTTCATGTAGGCGCTGTTCATGCTTGTGTCTTTTCTGTGATAGTACAGCATGTAAAAAAAAAAAAAAAAAAAAAAAAAAATTGAAACAAAAACACTACAGAACAGTCAAACAAATCACTCATGAAAGCCATGCAGCATTTTAAAATACATACAGATGTAGCAAAGTTTAACAATTAAAGGGGATATGCCACAAAATGTCACTATTTCCACTACTCATAGGATAAATTGCCGTGGCATAACCAATTTAACACATTAAAGGTGTTGTCCGGGGAATATTAATGTGATACAAGGCAGCGTTTAGCCCTTCGGGTCGCTCCACCCTCCCTCCTTACCTGATCTCAGAGGTGATTAAATGCCTGTGGAGGCAATTCTACAGTTTCCAAATATGCCCCTGGTATTCTGCTTTGGAGCCCCATTTGATTTAAAATGCAAAGGAGTGTACAAGTGCTCTAGTGGTATGCCTTGGTATAAGATGTAGATTCACAGGCAAAACACTTTCTCTCATTTGCGTATGAATAAAACAGTAATTTACAAGAAAATGGAACTCCAAATCTGAACAACAGAGGCATATTTGGCAACTGTAAATTCACCTCTACATGGTACTGGGATTAGGTTTATAACCAATTTACTGCAGGCAGATTCCCTTTAACTACAATGTGGCACAGAACTTTACTCAACATTTTCAATTACATTTTTGAACAAAAATATAAATAAAAAAAAAAAAAGTCAGATGCACTAATATATATTACTAAATAGCTTTAGTTTGCAAAAGAAGTTTATTTTGTCAATCACTGTACAGTCATGGCCAAAAGTTTTGAGAATGACACAAATATTATATTTTCACATGATCTGCTTCCCTCTGGTTTTTATGTGTGTTTGTCAGATGTTTTTATCACATACAGAAATATAATTGCATTCATATTATGAGTAACAGAAGCTTATATTGACAGTTAGAATGAGTTAATGCAGCAAGTCAATATTTGCAGTGTTGACCCTTCTTCTTCAGGACCTCTGCAATTCTCCCTGGCATGCTCTCAATCAACTTCTGGACCAAATCCTGACTGATAGCAGTCCATTCTTGCAGAATCAATGCTTTAATTTTGTCTGAATTTGTTGGTTTTTGTTTGTCCACCCATCTCTTGATGATTGACCACAAGTTCTCAATGGGATTAAGATCTGGGGAGTTTCCAGGCCATGGACCCAAAATCTCTATGTTTTGTTCCCTGAGCCATTTAGTTATCACCTTTGCTTTATGGCAAGGTGCTCCATCATGCTGGAAAAGGCATTGTTGAGCGCCAAACTGCTCTTGGACGGTTGGGAGAAGTTGCTCTTGGAGGACATTCTGGTACCATTCTTTATTCATGGCTGTGTTTTTAGGCAAGACTGTGAGAAAGCCGATTCCCTTGGCTGAGAAGCAACCCCACACATGAATGGTTTCAGGATGCTTTACAGTTGGCATGAGACAAGACTGGTGGTAGCGCTCACCTCTTCTTCTCCGAATAAGCTGTTTTCCAGATGTTCCAAACAATCGAAAAGGGGATTCATCAGAGAAAATGACTTTACCCCAGTCCTCAGCAGTCCACTCCCTGTACCTTTTGCAGAATATCAGTCTGTCCCTGATGTTTTTTCTGGAGAGAAGTGGCTTCTTTGCTGCCCTCCTTGAGACCAGGCCTTGCTCCAAGAGTCTCCGCCTCACAGTGCGTGCAGATGCACTCACACCTGCCTGCTGCCATTCCTCAGCAAGCTCTGCACTGCTGGTAGCCCGATCCCGCAGCTGAAACACTTTTAAGAGACGGTCCTGCCGCTTGCTGGTCTTTCTTGGGCGCCCTGGAGCCTTTTTGGCACCAATGGAACCTCTCTCCTTGAAGTTCTTGATGATGCGATAGATTGTTGGCTGAGGTGCAATCTTTCTAGCTGCAATACTCTTCCCAGTTAGGCCATTTTTGTGCAGTGCAATGATGACTGCACGTGTTTCTTTAGAGATAACCATGGTTAACAGAAGAGAAACAATGATGGCAAGCACCAGCCTCCTTTTAAAGTGTCCAGTGGTGTCATTCTTACTTAATCATGACAGATTGATCTCCAGCCCTGTCCTCATCAACACCCACACCTGTGTTAATGGAGGAATCACTGAAACGATGTTAGGTGGTCCTTTTAAGGCAGGGCTGCAATGATGTTGAAATGTGTTTTGGGGGATAAAGTTCATTTTCTAGGCAAATATTGACTTTGCAAGTAATTGCTGTTAAGCTGATCACTCTTTATAACATTCTGGAGTATATGCAAATTGCCATTAGAAAAACTGAAGCAGTAGACTTTGTAAAAATTAATATTTGTATCATTCTCAAAACTTTTGGCCATGACTGTAGAAAGCCAAGATGACTGCTGTCTTCTGTCAGAAACCTGTCTTACAATGTAAATAGGAATTCTCTTGTGCTACTCGAGACCTCAGTGGGGTGGAGGTATTGAAGAATACATGATGAGGGACTTTGTGTTTCACCAGTGTCACCTGCCAACACTGAAGCTGCGGTCTGTGCTTTAAAAAGTGTATTAGGCTGGTAGTTAGTCTGAACAGAAATGATCAGTCTCAAGCAATCTACACTCTAGGATGGTGTCCATTTTAATTTATTACAGTGTTAACACCCCCACGCAAAAGATCCTGTTGCAATGTATTTAATTCCTGGAGAATCCCTTAAAATCATTCTGACGGATAATCCTTGCCAAATGTTTCTTACAGCCTTACGAAGGATGCTGCATAATCCAGAATGCCGTACTTTATAAGTGGAGGTGAACAAAATAAACTCTAGATATTATGTGCAAGCAAATTCCAAGGTATGCTGTCTCTGCTTTATTAAAATTCTCTATTTGGAAGGAAATGGCTGCATCCATTTACTTTTCAAAATAAATGCTTCTACTTTTATGCCTGAAGCTCGACAAAGATGCAAAACAAAGGAGACTTAGCCTGCACTTTTGTCAGTCACTAGCTGTTTACTTACCATCCTGTGTTAGATTCATGCCACCAAACACCAGTGGTCCTATAAACTGAGCACGGATTTCCCCACCATTATAAACAAAGATAGTTGGCAGGTTTTTGTCAGGATAGTTTGGTATACAGGTCGTAGAAATGGATTTTACAAATTTCACATCTTTAAACTTTCTTGCAAGAACAGCTAAATGTTGGTTTATTAATGTGCAAAGAGGAATTCTGAAAAACAAAAATAACAAAAATCATTCATTGTAAAACACAGGCAGCATCTGTATATGATATACCACAGATCACTAACACCTGCATTTTAGGACTTTCTACACAAAGTAATGTACCTGGCTGTCAAAAGCTACATTCCAAAGCCAAGACTCCATGATGACTTAATGTATATGATGCATATTTATAATCTGGTCTAAACATACACAACCTATTAGCTGCCTTGCATTGCAACAGAATTTTACACCAACATTTTCGTGCAATTTGGTACATTCTAGCCATGCCGTGTTTTCATGTGACGTCATGTTGAGAGTTAGAAAAAACCGACCTCCAACTTGATGCACTAAAATCTACCACATTTTAGCACATTTTAAGTTTGGGTCAAATTGTAACCACAATATTAAGTCTGACCCATTGTTGTAGCTTGTTCAATACTCATGTAAAAACTAACAGAATAGCAAATGCAACTCATCGTGGTTTTTCCCCGCAGCACTTTTCACAGAAAGTTCGCAGACGTTTCCTCTGCAGACTTTTTGCTTCAATTATACATTCAGGTAAACCGCCAGCGTTTCCGTAGATATAACTGACATGCAGCGATTTCCAAAACCGCAACTGTTTTGGAAATTGCAGTGTGTCCACTGCGCATATTTTACCATAGTGTGAGGATGGAATTCAATAGAATCCCATCCACTACACAGTGAATGTAAAACACTGCACTTTTTCCCACAGCGTTTCCGCCGTGGCTAAACCTCAGCATTTACACCACGTAGGGTCCCAGCCTTAAGACAACTCTTCTAATTGCTAGCTGCTTCTACAATTTTCCAAAGCTCCAAGTCAAGCCATCTCTGAACTCTCCCTATCCCATCAGATGACCTTCTTTTCCTAGAAGATTATCAGAAGCTAGAAATACTTACCCTTGTTTGTAAAGATGCAAAATCACCCAGAGATCTTTACTAGCGTTTGTTACTTCTTGCACATAGTCTTGTCCAGAGATCTCTAACACCTCTCCAAATTTATTTTTTATTTGAGAGGCTTGCCACTGAGCCAACCTTTGCTGTCTGTAACAAAGAAACAAATGAACAACATATTTAAAGACATATACTCATACATCATATATAGAGTGAAGCTGCAGCAGATGTTCAGACAAAGCGGACATTTACACAAATTGTCCATGTAGATTTTGCCACAGATATAACCCTTTGCATTGCAAATATTCAACTAATAGAACATTCTAAAAATCTGCAACAGGCCCTAAATTCTGTTCTGACTTTTTACACATATGTTTTATCTAATCCCTAATCTATACTGTAAACTTGTGGTGAATTTTAAATGCAGAAACCCCAACAAAAGATATTTGAGGTCTGAGCATAAACTAAGAGAGTCTGTAGATACTGAAAACTTGAGGAAAAGTCATGATAGTAAAGTTGAAGAACAATACAGTAAGCCTTTTCAGCCTAAAATAGCAGCTTACAAGTGATTATATTTCACTGTACATATGTCAAAAAAGGGAATTCTCATCTAATAATGTTATGGCATATGGATAAGTCAGAACATTTTGATCAATGGGGTCTGACCTTTAGAGCCCCCAGCAAACACAAGAACTGAGGTTCCTTAAATTTTATCCATGCACAGTGGTGCTACTTGCTATCTGCATTTGGTTAAATGCTACGTCTCGATTTTGAGTAGATAGTAATATGCCAAACTAAAGCAAGAAGTGGATTTAACAAAAAAAAAAAAAAAAAGAGAGAAGTACAGTTACTCTGTTTATCATGTCTGCCCTTCTTCAAGGGGTATTCTGATGATATCAAGTATATAATGTCTAGTTGATAGGCAATAACTGCTAGACAACTGTCAGAAGGAGCTCACCCTGGCTGCAGCACTGCTGCTGGGAAAAATGGTGGACATAAGATCCTTGTTCAAGAGATCCATGGAAATACCTGCAGTACAGTGCATAGGCAATAAAGGTGTATTTTGAAAAGCTAAATATTCACTCCGGCTTTATCTTAAAGAAAGTGCACAAAACAAAAACTACACCAATCTATTGGTTGCATCTCCAAAACATACATTAGTTAGATATGCTCGCAATATCAGCTCAAGAATGAGTGTCCTGCTCCACACTATGGAGATGACATTCTATAGGAACATAAATGGATTGTGCAGTGAATGCACCAGCGAACAATTCCTTTATCTAAAGGTCATGCACATGGCGGAAAGTGAACTGAAATTTGTGGTGGACTTCAACCTCAAATTCCTCTTTCTGCTCATTTGGCTTTCCACCATGGCTTTTACTCGATGAATAGCCTCACCTGAATGGGGCTAAACAGCTGAGTGACTTATGCTGCAGGTGCTGTGGCTGAATCAACCACAGAATTTGCAGCAAGACTGAGCATGATGCTAATTTTTCAGGACTCAATTTGAGGCCAAATGCCTCCATGTGAACCTACCATTAGGCTAAGGCCCCACCTAGCAGGCCTCATTCAAAAAGCACTGCAGGAAAAACCGCGGTAGAAACACATCATGATTTTTCCTGCAGCGCTTTACACAGAAACTTCTGCGGACTTTCTGCTTCAATTATACCTATAGGGAAACTGCCGGCGTTTCTGTAGGTATAACTGACATTCTGCGATTTCCAAGACCACAACAGTTTTGGAAGTCGCAGCATTTCCGCTGCGCATATTTTTCTACAATGGGTGGATGGGATTCACTAGGACTGTAAAACGCCGCGGCCAAAGTGCAGCATTTACACCACGTGGGGTCCCGTGACATACAACAACTAAACTGCGAGTTTAGTTGTTGTATGTCATCTCCATGCTAACAGATGAGTAATGACATCTCTGAAGTCTCCAAGCAAGTGTCTATCCTGTTATGTGACATGTATATGTACTGATTCTCATATATTTAATTTGTTAAACATAGTCTACCACCACAATAATGGCTTGTAAACTACTTATATGCTGCTGTAGGGGCAGTTAATACCATAGTGAACACCCCTTTTTGCATTAAAGTGCAATCTTACTGCTGAGAAGATCAACTTTAAATCCCTATGCAAAAAATCTTCAGTGCACCTGGGGTGTGGCTGCATATGTAAAAGAGCCTACTTCCACCTGTGGTCGCCACTCAGTGCTACCTTCTAAAGCTGGATTCACACCAGTGCTCAGTTTCCGTTCGGGGATTTCATCCCCCATTCTGCTTGCAAGCAGGACTTTTCTCTCCACATTTTTCAGGCAGAAACCCGTTGGACCCCATTATAGTCTATAGGGTCCACGGGTAACCGCTTTTTAAGTTTTTCAGGTCCCCAAGAGGACCCGAAGAATGGAAACCCGAGCATAAGTGTGAACCTAGCATAACATTAAATTTACAGTTCCCAATATATGGTGATCACAGATGAAAATGGTTGCTTTGGCAGATCTGGTCACAATCATGCTACGTTTTAGCATTATATCGCTCTTTTGCATATTGATTAAAAGGTTAATTATTCAGGTGCAAAACTGCATTTTGGCAGGGAAAAAAATAAATAAATACATCATCTGTTCGGACTAGCACTGTGACCTCTTCACAGCATACCAAACACAACAATTGTTAGTGACTTCACTTTGCTTGGTACTGACATTTCCAACAGTGAGAATGAGCTGAAACAAGGTCATGTGACCAATGGACATGATGGTCCTAGGAAGGGGAAGCTTTAAGTCATCTGAAATTTTGACCAAACATGTTGGTTTTGGAAACCTTATAATATACTGTAGATAGATAAATGTGCAATAGACCTGCCAAAAAGGTTACTCCTGCCTTGTTGTCTAAAATACTACAGTAGCGAAATGTCCTGCAGCAGCAACTGGGTGATACAGCCATTAGGTTGTTCCAGGGATTTTTCAGGAAACCTATATTGATGACCTAACATTAGGTTCTCAGCAGCTGCTATACAGAGAACAGAGCTAGGAGCAGATAGCTCTGTTCTCCATGTAGTGGCTGTGCTGACTTATTGCAAATCAGCTGCTATACAAATGAATGGGAGCTGAACTGCAGCGATTCAGCACAGCCACTACAAAGAGAACAGAGCTATCTGCTGAGAATAGCTGACTGGCAGGGGGTCCTGGATCTCGGAACTGCATTGAACCGATACTTGTTACAGAAATAAGCTCTACTATACTTCATGACATAATACTGACATTTATGCCCATATCATCGGGGTGTCAGGTTCTTAGTTTATTAGCTCAAGAATCTGATCAGATGTAGGGCACAGGCTCACCTGTATAGTTCTATGGCTCTCTCATCTTCCTCACTGAACTCATCCTCGTTTTCTTCTAGTTCTTCCAGTGTCATGTCCTCATATGTTTTTACTGAGAAAGAAAAATATACAAAGGATTCAAACAGTGTCTAAATGAAGCAGGTCCAAACTATCATATAGCACAAAGAGTGGACAACCCCTTTAAGAATAAAGGCAAATCTAAAATATTATTTTATCCTATTAACATTATTTCCAGGAAAACCCCAATCTTGATACTTCCCCTGGTCCAAGCTGTATCCACATGCAATCAAAAGGTGCTCATGAGACATATTATCCTTGTATTTCGAAGATCATGTGATATTATGACTTACCACATTGTCCAATAACGCTAAAAGAAAAAATTTATCTAGTGCAAGGAATGTGAAGATAAATGTAGTTAGGTCACACAACTATGTAGTTATCTCAGACTGTGATGTAACGTGAGTACAGTTGGGAGCAGAAAAATTGGATTTAACCTGTAGTTATCTCAGAAGGACATAATTTATGTGAAATCATATACAAAACATATTAAAAACAAAACAAGAAATATCCACAAGTTTAAAATGTGTAAGATATACTGAATAGGGATGAAAAAAGGTTAGCAAATTCTGTAAAAATATGGATACAAACAGCTATAAAAGGTTTAAAATACTAAAATAACACTGCACAAATTTTTTTATACATCTGTGTGAATACAAATAGTAAATGGATGATTTTTTTCATATGAGTGTGCCACCCATATGTAAGATGCAGTATGCAAAATTTGTCAGCACTGCCATACAATATAAATGTGCACACAGGTGCACACTGCCACAGCTGCTATGCAACTATATAACCCTTTGCAATAGCACTCAGCTCACACTAAGGGCATTAATACGCTGTAATTGAGTTGCTAGCGTATATTTTGATCAAATTGTGAGAGCCAATCGGCAGTGTGGGTTCCCATCCAAAGAAGTTACCTTGTCACTGACAGATGGACTCGCACAATTTGTTCAAAATGTATGCGAAGAACTCCACTGGCAATGCTCTCAGTGTGTGTGCAGAGTGACGTTGCAAAGGGCTGTGTGTTTATATAGCAGCATGCACCTGCAGATTTCTTGTATGACCGTGCAGACTAATTTTGTTTACTGCACTGTAAATATGGGGATATGACCGATTCTATTTTGGACATGAACGCCACCCATCTGCCAAAGTCTGGTTTTAATTAGAGAAAAATTGGAAGCCTAAGTCCAGAAAGTGGTGAATTCATGTGTTGCATGGAAAGGGCTGGGCAATTAATTAAAAAAACAATCGAAAATTAGCTCAATAAATCGTTATGAACTTTCCCACATCGGTTATTTGAATTATTCTGCATCCTGTCTCACACTGCCCTTGACTAAACGACATGTCACTAACTGCGAAGTATTCAATCAGGATTGCTGATGTGAATAACCAAAAGCAAAACTCCATGGCATGGCGTGGCAAATTAAAAAAGGGGAGTGTCATAAAATAATAATTTAATAATCGTAATCGAGGTAAAATGCTCAAGTAATTGTTATTTTGATAAAGGTCATAATTAGAGATGAGTGAAGTTTTCAAAAATTCGATTCGGCAACTTCACCGAATTTTCCGATATGATTTTATTTGATCCGAATTAAATCACGGCGAATAAACAGCTATTTCCTGTATGCAGAGCGCTGGGGTGGGCGGCAAAATGGCGAAACCCTTTGGATGCCGTGGTCATGTTTGACTGCGGCGTCCAAGGTGTTAAATCGGTTATGGAGCAGGGTGTTAGCTGTCAGTTAAACACCCTGCTCCATAACCGATCCAGGGTTTTAACACCTTGGATGCAGCGGTCAAACATGCCGTGGGCTCTCGTGAAGGGGTTAAAGGGCTGCGACATCACAGGGCTGGCTGGTGATTGGCTGCAAGCATGGCATTGTGGGTGATCCCGCATTCCCAGAGTTCCTTGCCCCATGTCCTAACATGTACAGCAGCCATTTTGAACAAAATGCGATTCGTTACTCAAGTGTGAGGAAAACCACTTCATCAGCTTCGATTCGCTCATCTCTAGTCATAATCGCTCAGCCCTATACAGGGACCATCTAAAGAGGTCACCTTGTTGCTGGCAGATAGGCTCTGAAAATGTGATCAAAATGTGTGCTAAGAACCTCAATGGCATTATAGTAGGGTCCTCATTGAGAGAAGAGTGCTGTAGTTGTATGTCCATATCTACAAAAAGGCAGATGGAGACCTTCAGAGAAATCTGTCTCTAATTTTGTGTTATCCACAATACGTTCTAAAATATTGCATCCTGGAATGAATTGTAGCATGAAATACTATGGGAACATGTGCAGTCTATTGTACACAGACAAAAAAATATGCATATCTGATTTAGCCTATCGTACTATCATTTTTACATCAAGCACTTACCAACTGATTGCTGCTTGAAGATCTCTGCTTCTTCCTCGTCATCCTCTTTTGGTACCTCCTTGGGAGGAAGGATGCCTTTTCTGCGCAAGATGTCATTCCATTCTGTATCTGCATTAGGATCCTATAATGATGTAGACTTTGTTAAACTACACCTGACAATCAAATGGCATAGTAAAATACAGATCTAAGGTCAAGCGAGATCCTTTGACTTCCATTCTACAAACCAAGGTGGACACATACAGTAGTAGACCTAATACAGATAGCTGCACAAGTGTGCAACTCTCTACACTGAGAGGGGTTATCGAGTTTCTAACATTGAAGTCCAATCCTTAGGATAGGTTACCAATGCGGGTTTTGGTACTGCAGCAATGCCCCATAGACTTCAATAATAGAACCAGGATAACCCCTTTAAGTCTTAATGAGAGCGTTAAGTCTTAAGGAGAGTTAATGAAATAAGCAAAAAAATCTGATATGAACATGCCTGTAATATCTAAAGTTTTCATTGTCCAGAAATGCATTTATATAAAATAAAATATATGAGTTTATAAAATAATGGAATGTTAATACCATTACATATAAAAATGCAATGCAGCCATTATACTGGAAAACAAATATAACCAGAAATCCACAGACATCAGCTGCAAGTGGTGACGCATACACAACATATGTTCAGTGATAGACTGACCCTACAAAACACATGGCCAGTACCTAGTCCCTTCTCTTTTGTCCACAGCGCACAGTCCACTGTCCATAGCTGTAGACTGCGTCCAGATGATACACATCTACAGCAAAGAATTTGGACCAAACACAACCAAAACTGCTAGTGCTAGGGAATGCCGGAAAAATTAAACCCATAAGAAGTTGTCTCAAAAGTGTTTTTTTTCCCATTTCCACCTCATTCTGATTTTTTTTTTCCAGCTTTCCAGTACATTGTACATGATATTGAATGGTGCCATTACAAAGTACAATTTGTTTTGCAAACAAGAAGCCATCATGTGACTGAAGTAAAAAATGATAAAAATATGGCTCTTGGAATGTGGGGAGGAAAAAACAGAAATGTAAAAACAAAAATTAGCTCGGTCCTGAAGGTAAAATGGCCAAATTAATTTTGATTTAGTTCATAATTGCCCAACCCTACCCAAAAATACAGCTTGAACAAACCCCTTGGCGGAAGAAAGTTTAATAAAAGTCCCATCCCTTTAAATTCACAGATTGCCCTATAAGTTGGCTATTTCTTTCTAATGCTGATCAGAAATGAGAAGCAAAGGGTGAAATTCTTGGAAAATTTATGCAACCTGGCCTTATGTTCCGTTTCTCTTATGAAAAAAAGCACTTACACTTTTTGCAGCTGATCACTGAGGGTCACAATAGCAGAGCACTCTGTGTTAAGGGTCTTTTACCACTGGATTGACATTGTCATTCTAAGCATTATCATCAATAGGATTTCACAACAGAAGCCTCAAGCACATCTGACAATGTTAGACATATAGTGCATATTGCACTTCTTTTTCCCACTTGCTTGAGTTGGTATAATACAGCCTATCGGTAAGATTAACATATGTGCTGCTAGCTTTCCTGGTAAATGTACACTGCAAACAGTTTGAAAACGGCCACCGCACCTCCACCAATCACTATGTGATCGGACCCTGTGTCAGACATCATGCAGAATGACTGATATTAAATACTGGACACATCATGGAGTCCTGAATATGTGACTGCGGAACCACATACAACACTGGTTACTGCACTAACCTGCATGGCGGCGGCGGCGGCGGCGGCGGCAAATCCTTAACACGAGCGGAGCCTCCTTCACCCTACAGAGAGAAACACAGGGTAAGCATGGGAAACTGGGAAAGCCTTCAGCACGGAGAGCTCCCACACATTACCTGCTATCAGACACAGCTCTCACACGGGGCACGGCAGGGGGAAGCTATTCTCTGTCACACCACACACGACTTCCGGTCCTTCACCATCACCATAAAAGGAAGGGCCGTGTAGTAGGAAGCCGTGTGTATGTGACGGGAGCAGCTGGGCTGTGGCATGTGGTGCTCGGGCGGGTGCTGGAAACCAGCTCTTCTGTGTCTCTGGGTGAATCACATAGAAGCGCCTATGCACACTACTAGGAGGATTGTCAGACAGCCAGGAGGGCTGGAATTTAATGGGCGGAGTCACAGTGCCACCCCAAGTCACACTGAGTCACACTGCCACCCTGAGTCACAATGCCAGGGTGCTGCAACAGGATCAGTAGTCGCAAAAACATTTAGTACTAATGGAATTCTTTGCATCTAGAAGCCTCAGTCATTGCTCCCTTTGGGGTCGCAGTGCAGCTCCAGTCACTTACATTAGGGAAAGAGTCGCAAGGTGACACAGATTTTTGGTTGCGCCATTGCGATCTCGATCAAAGTCACCATGTAACTCTAGCCTTACGGATGCTTTGTTTTCCAAAATCTCTCTTAGGCTGAGGCCCCACGTTGCAGAAACGCAGCTTTTTTTTGTTACAGATTTTGCTGCGTTTTTTTTTTCAGTCAAAGCCTAGAATGGCTACAAAAGGAATTGGAAATCTATAAAAAAGCTCTTATACCACTCCTGGCTTTGGCTCAGAAAACTGCAACAAGATCTGCAATAAAAAAAAAGCTGCGTTTCCGCAATGTGGGGCCTCAGCCTTAAAGGGTTTGTCCAGACTAAAATTTTATTTACTAATTAGACTGGGGGAGGAGAAAATTGGCGAGTATGTTTTTTTTTTCACACCTACCCTGACCTAATTAGAAAATTATGTTTAGCCTGTACAACCCCTTTAACAACCCACCAATAATTCTGAGTCATGAATTTTTTACCCTTGCTACTAATAACAGTAGAAGGCTGCTGCTAAGATCATAGGGTCCCAACCTCCTGGGCCTCTAGGAAGGTTTTTATTTTGTTCACTTTGCATTAAAAATCACACGAAAACTTTGTCCTGTGGGTCATTACAATTACGGTGATACCATATTTATATTGGTTTTATTATGTTTTAGTGATTTTACTAAATAAAATGTCATTTTTTCAAAATGAATGATTTGCCTGGGGTCTCTGTTTTCTGATGCCTATAACTTTTTACTGTTTTGTTGATGAAGCTATGTCAGGGCTTTTTATTTTCGGGGCAAGTTGTAATTTTTTTTTTTCTTTTATGTGTGTTCTAGGGAAAGGGGGTGGTGATTTGATTTTTTTTGGCTATAATTATTAGACCCTACCCCCCTTAGGGTGCTTGGGCAGGGACTCTTTTTGTAACCAACAGTATAAAAGAGAATCCGGCACTCTTAAAAGTGAAATATATTTGATAGACTCCAATTTATTTACAATTTGATGTTTTGCTCTGAAACAATGTACATACATAGATATGTACAGTGCCTTGCAAAAGTTTTCCTACCTCTTGAACTTTTTACATTTTGTCACCTTACAACCACAAACTTAAATGTATGTTGTTGAGATTTTAAGTGATAAACCAACACAAGTAGCAGATAATTGTGAAGTGGAATGAAAATGATACATGGTTTTCAAAAATTTTAATAAAATAAAAATCTGAAAAGTGTGATGTTCAAAAGTATTCAAACCCCCTATATCAATACATTGTAGAGCCACCTTTCACTGCAATTACAGCTGAAAGTCCTTTGGGGTATGTCTCTACCAGACTGAGATTTTTGCCCATTCTTCTTTGCAAAATAGCTCAAGCTCAGCCAGATTGAATGAAGAGAGTCTGGGAACAGCAATTTTCATGTCTACCAGAGATGCTCAATGGGGTTTAGGTCTGGACTTTGACTGGGCCATTCTAACACATGAATTGTAACGTCTCTGCCTGTTCGGGTCTCTGCGCCACCCTCTGCTCGCACGCTGCGGCGAAGGAGGCGTGTTCAGTTTGATTCCTTGCGTAGGGTTCTTGTTGTTCAGTCTGAACACTGTTGTAGTACCTCTTGTCTGTAATTGAATTTCTACCACACCTGTCTCCTGCACCTTTGTTTCTCTCTGGTCCTCTAATAGTTAATCTCTGCCTTGCCTTTGTGATTGACATCCTATCGTCCTATCAAGTCTGGGGCAGGCTCTTCCTTCCTATTTATTCTTTGCTCACATTCACATTGCTATTGTTTCTTACGTACTGGCCTTTACTCCTTGCTGTTTTGTTACCTGTATTTCTATTCCTAACCTCTGGCTTTGACTTGACTATTCTCTTGGATTTTTATTCTGTACTGCATTGCTCGTCTGTTACTGACCCCTTGGCTAGCTGACCTCCGTTTTGTTGATCATTCTGTCTGCGTTCTGTGTTGCCACTTATATTAAGTAGGGACTTTCGACCAGTTGCTGTTGTCGCCTAGGACAGATCAGGCAAGTTAGCCAGTGACAGTGGAGGGGGGGGGGGGGTCAGCTTTAGGGCTTACTGTCTTGTTGTGCCCCTCCCCCCAAGGTTCTGCAGCAGCACTGGGGAATTGCTCAACTGGCAATTCCCTTACATGAATATTGTTTGATCTAAACCATTCCACTGTACCTCTGTATGTTTAGTGTCATTGTCTTGCTGAAAGGTGAATCTTCTTCCCAGTCTAAAGTCTCTTGCAGCCTCCAACAGGATTGCCCTGTATTTAGCTCCATCCATATTCCCATCAACTCTGACCAGCTTCTCTGTCCCTGCTGAAGAAAAGTCTCCCCACAGCATGATGCTGTCACCACCATGTTTCACAGTGGAGATGGTGTATTCAGAGTGATGAGCAATGTTACTTTTCCGCCACACATAGCATTTTGCATTTAGGCCAAAAAGTTCAACTTTGGTCTCATCTGACCAGAGTACCTTCTTCCACATATTTGCTATGTCCCCTATATGGCTTGTGGCAAACTGCAAACGGCACTTCTTATGTCTTTCTTTCAACAATGGTTTTCTTCTTGCCACTCTTAGATAAAGGCCAGATTTGTGGAGTGCATGACTTATAGTCATGAGCTGTGGATTTCCGCAGCTCCTCCAGAGTGACCATGGGCCTCTTGGCTGCTTCCCTGACCAGTGCTTTCCTTGCTCAATCTTTTAGTTTTGGTGGACGGTCATGTCTTGGTAGGTTTGCAGTTGTACAATACTTTTTCCATTTTTAGATGATGGATTGAACAGTGCTCCTTGGGATGATCAAAGGTTGGGATATGTTTTTATAACCTAACCCTGTTTTAAACTTCTCCACAACTTTATCTCTGACCTGTCTGGTGATTTCCTTGGCCTCCATGATGCTGTTTGTTCACTAGTGTTCTCTAACAAACCACTGAGGCCTTCAATAAAATAAATTTAAGTTTGTGGTTGTAAGGTGACAAAATGTGAAAAAGTTCAAGGGGTATGAATACTTTTGCAAGCCACTGTAAAATAAAATGTATGTAAAACGCCAAGTGGGTGACATACTAGTGACAGCACAAAAATTACAACATACAATGCTGAAAATATCCACATAAATAAACAAAATATCCATGGAATATACAAAGATGTGGGGATCCAGAGAAAACGATCATCCATAATAATGTAAAGTCTAGAGGATTGGCACCCAGCTTTCTAATACAGATGTAAAAAGACTAGAGTCACTATGACTAAAAACAGACTAGACAGACATAGACCAGAACAGAAGTATGCATGCAAACATAACTGGACAAGGAATTGAACAACACACACACTGCTCAGCCAGCTAGACATACACACACTATTGCTCTCAGCTAGACACATACATAACATTGGTCAGCCACGTTGGAGATCACTGAGCAGATTAAGTTCTATTCAGATCACATTTTTTACATCCTTTTAGCATATCCATTTAAGGGATGGTCCTACAGGACTAAACATTAGACAAGATATGGTATATATTAGTAATGAGTATTTATGCAACAAGTAATCGCCTATGACCTGTGATTTATTTTTTTACTATGTAAAGAGAGATACACACAGTTGGGGATTTCTATGAAGTTTACAGCTTTTTTACGCTAGAAATCTGACATTGGTGCTGATTTATGAAGCTCCTATGTGCCCACTTTATTACAGAGGACAGAAATAGTAAAAATTAACTGTGTACCCAATGTAATACACTAGGTGGTGCCATAATCATTTCTATGAGGAGACAGTCTGCTCAGGAATGTATGATATTCTTGGATACAAATGTTAAGGCCCCATGCACACCGGATAGTACATCAGTCGGATTTTCAAGCCCAAACCCAGTCAGAAGACCAAGAATCCTGACATCATAGTTATCTATGTTGGTAGGAGTCCCTGACTACCCACAGCTTCACTGTCTGTACTATAATAGAACTCTGTCATAGACTGCATATTTTTTAGCCATTTGACACATCGGTTTTTGTTGTTGCTATTACTGTGTTTTTTAGGAGTGTTGCCATGAAATTGATTAAGAATGGAGTAGGAAACACCGGTCTTAATAAATCCCCCCAATTATTGGAAGCTGGTAGCTACTGTAACTTTAGGTGTATGAGCTGTGGATTTTACTTTTGATATAATAAAGACACTTTTTTAGGCCGGGGCCCCACCTGGTGTGAAAACCACAGCGTTTTAGAGTCCCTGCACATTGCAGAAAAATACGCACTGCGATAAACTGCGATTTTCAAAACCGTTGCGTTTTTGCATCACGGCATGTTAATTATACCTACAGAAATGCTGCCGGTTTCCCTATAGGTATAATGGAAGCAGTAAGTCCGCAGAAGAAACCTCTGCAAACTTTCTGTGAAAAGCACTGCAGGAAAAACCACGAAGAGTTGCTGCCACAGTTTTTCCTGCTGCGCTTTTTTGTTGCAGACCGCTATGTGGGGCCTTAGCCTTAGGCTAGTTGCAGACGACTGTGTGTATTTTGCGGTCAGCAAACTAGTAATTAGTGTTCAGTTTTGGTGGACAGATTGTCTTCAGTATTTCTTCAGCATCAGTGTGTGATCCTAGTTTGTGGATCCACCTTAAAAAAAAACACAGAAGACATCTAATTTTATCCCTAGCTTGTCCGTGAAAACAGACGGAACACTGATGACACATTGAGTACATCAGTGTGCCGTCCTAGGTTGTTAGTCTCCCTTAGGCTTCTATGGGCGAGTCCGTTCCGCAAAAACTGAACAGAATAGCACATGTTCTATCTGATGCGGCGCGGAATCATGGCTCGCACAGTGATCAGTGAAAAACATGGTCGTGTGCATGTGCCCATACAAATGAATGGGTCAGTGTGCTATCCACGAAAAACACGAAAAGCACACGGATCTCGCCCACGGTTGTTTGCAAGGGGCCTTAAACTGCTTTTTTCTCCTTGGATGCTGGATTTAACACTTACCTGGCTGTATTAACTTGCTTAGAGCTGGATGTAGGTAGTTGGGCAGGGTCCTACTGTGCATGCTCTAGTAATGTGAACTCCTGAGAACCCAGTCAGCTCTTTACAATTATAGAGAACAAGAGGTGTGCAAGCACAGCCACTGCCACAGGGCCAAAAGGTGGCCATATCTTTTGGAAGTACACACGTGGACAAAATTGTTGGTACCCCTCGTTTAATGACAGAAAAACCCACAATGGTCACAGAAATAACTTGAATCTGACAAAAGTAATAATATATAAAAAATTCTATTAAAATGAACAAATGAAAGTCAGACATTGCTTTTCAACCATGCTTCAACAGAATTTTTAAAAAAAGAAAACTCATGAAACAGGCCTGGACAGAAATGATGGTACCCTGAACTTAATATTTTGTTGCACAACCTTTTTAGGCAATCACTGCAATCAAACGATTCCTGTAACTGTCAATGAGACTTCTGCACCTCTCAACAGGTATTTTGGCCCACTCTTCATGAGCAAACTGTTCCAGTTGTCTCGGGTTTGAAGGCTGCCTTTTCCTAACGGCATGTTTCAGCTCCTTCCAAAGATGCGCAATAGGATTTAGGTCAGGGCTCATAGAAGGCCACTTTAGAATAGTCCAATGTTTTAATCTTAGCCATTCTTGGGTGTTTTTAGCTGTGTGTTTTGGGTCATTATCCTATTGCAAGACCCATGACCTGTGACTGAGACCAAACTTTCAACACTGGGCAGCACGTTTCTCTCTAGAATCCCTTGATAGTCTTGAGATTTCATTGTACCCTGCACAGATTCAAGACACCCTTTGCCAGATGCAGCAAAGCATCCCCAGAACATAACAGAGCCTCCTCCATGTTTCACAGTAGGGACAGTGTTCTTTTCAAGATATGCTTCATTTTTCCATTTGTGAACATAGAGCTGATGTGCCTTGCCAAAAATTTCGATTTTTGTCTCATCTGTCCATAGGACATTCTCCCAGAAGCTTTGTGGCTTGTCAACATGTAGTTTGGCAAATTCCAGTCTGGCTTTTTTATGATTTGTTTTCAACAATGGTGTCCCCCTTGGTTGTTTTCCATGAAGTCCGCTTTGGCTCAAACAACGATGGATGGTGCGATCTGATACTGATGTTCCTTGAGCTTGAAGTTCACCTTTAATCTCTTTAGAAGTTTTTCTGAGCTCTTTTGTTACCATTCGTATTATCCTTCTCTTTGATTTGTCATCAATTTTCCTCCTGCGGCAACGTCCACGGAGGTTGGCTACAGTCCCATGGATCTTAAATTTCTGAATAATATGTGCAACTGTAGTCACAGGAACATCAAGCTTCTTGGAGATGATCTTATAACCTTTACCTTTAACATGCTTGTCTATAATGTTCTTTCTAAGCTCCTGAGACAACACTTTCCTTCGCTTCCTCTGGTCCATGTTGAGTGTGGTACTCACCATGTCACCAAACAGCATGTCACCCTATATACAGGCCCACTGACTGATTACAAGATTGTAGACACCTGTGATGCTAATTAGTGGACACACCTTGATTTAACATGTCCCTTTGGTCACATTATTTTCAGGGGTACCATCATTTCTGTCCGAGCCTGTTTCATGAGTTTCTTTTTAAAAAAAAATCTGTTGAAGCATGGTTGAAAAGCAATGTCTGACTTTCATTTGTTCATTTTCATAGAATTTTATATATTATTATTTTTGTCAGATTCAAGTTATTTCTGTGACCATTGTGGGTTTTTCTTTCATTAAACAAGGGGTACCAACAATTTTGTCCACGTGTGTATAATAAAACACTGAACATGAGATTTACTGGATCAAATAACCACCCAATGCTAGAAAAAGTAGTAGAAGTTATTTCTAATAATGCAATATTATAATTGCATCATTGATATGGAACAGGGGTGTAAACAGATATCATAGAGCCCCATAGTGAAATGTAGTAAGGGCCCTGTGAAAGATCCTCAGTGCGGCAACACCACTTTGGCCCACACCTGAGTCTTCTTTCATAAAAAAACCACACTCACCGCCAGTGAGTGTTGGGTTCACAAGATAAATACAAGACAAGCTTTCTAAATTTTATATATTTATTAACCCCTAAATGGGTCGGTATTAACATCTAACACATGCAGTTCAGAACAGATATGTAGATATATACAAACATTAACAGTTACTAGTTACAAGATACAGTGCAATAAAATAAAAGGGAATAAAGGTGAAATGATTACTTTACCACACATCTCCTTGATGTGGTTCTGTAGTCCAACACTCATACATGCTCTGGTATGTGTGAATAACCAGTGGAGGCTCCTAGCAGCAGCATCACAGCCTGCATGCTCTTCACAGTATATTCCAATAGTCTCTCTGTAGTCTCATCAAAGTATTCTCCTTGTAGTCTCAGCCCAATCTCCTCCCACTGACCTCTTACCTCATCTTTTATACCCTTGATTACACCACCCAGAATGAGGTCACCGGCGACGGCAAGTCTGATTGATTAATGCACTCAAGTCCAGATCCTTTGTAAGGAGCTGAGACCAAGTGAAATGATACAATGTTATCAACCATGTCTGATCTACCAGCCCAGGCTGAACAATGCATGTTTATTTGATCACTCAGGCCTATGTATGAATTCAATAGAGCTATTCTGGGATGGATACAAAGCGCTATTGTTACAGTGTTGCCACTATTGATAACATACAACTAGGATTAGGGCTGCGCACATTATGAATAAACTCAAGTAAGAAGGAGATATGATACCCAGAGATCAAAATACAGCTTTGAGTTATAGCCATATTTAAGCGGAATCATCACAGGCCCCATCATATTTTTACTAAGGGATTTTTAAATTAAAACAAATCATCTTGAAGAGAAATTATACAAAAAATAGGTGTACAAAGTCTAGGGATTTTTTTAATTAAAAAAAAAAAATCACATTCCACCTCACCAAGGTGCTTTATTAATATAGTGCTCTTCCTGAACACCAGATTTTTCAATGTATTTACACCATACAACTGGTACAAATACATTGATGAATCACCACTATAGAGCTTAGAGTGATAAAACTTGCTGCCTATAGCCACCAGGTTTTAGGAACAACAGACATTGATCTAGAGGGAGCTACCTTCCAAGAGGTGGCCCAAGAGAAAGTTCTCATTTTCCACCAAGGAGGACTTAGTTGCATATTTATTTCCCAGAAATCTTAGCAGGGCATACAAGGTCTTATTAGTCCCTGCACATCTCACGGTAGCTTCATAAAGGCAACATCTCTTTAATCTAGGACCTCTCACCCAACCAGCCAGTACCCTGCTTAGCATTGATGAGAGGCAATAACCTTGAAACAGATTTCTGCGGATAGGAACTTCTTCCTTTTGGATGGAGGTGTTCTGGCTTGGCTTTATTCCCAGATTATGCCACTAGGTTTCAGGTAAACCAGAATTTGATCTATGGGAGCTACCATGCAAAATATTTTTACAGGTGCCATGCTTACACTGCGTTCCACCTAGTGGCTCCTGCAGAAAATGAAGAGAAAATGCAGTGAATCTGTTAGGAAACAGAAGAAGGTCAGCGTGAGGCCCCCATAGTAGCCGTGTGGACTTATTCAGTAAGCACTACACTGGATGTGGAGAGGGGTCAATGAAGTCTTGTAATCCTGTTTCTAAACCAAGGGAATAACTGTCATTTCAGTAGACTATCTAAAAAAAAAAAAGCTTTGATATATTGTTAATAGCACTTGGATACAATGAAGCACCATTAAAAATTTCCCTTGATATTGGAACAGAATAAGAATGCTGGAAATGAGTATAAATACCAGGATCCTCTAGCTAATAACTCCTATGTATAAATGGATAGCCTGTCTAGCCTATGGAGTAATACATTTCACAGGAAAAAATTGTCTGCTTGATAATGAAACAATCTCTCTGTGTGAAAAAAATCCAATTTTCAGCTACACCTGTGATCTCTTCAGAAAGTGAAATCTAAATTCTCTTAGAGGAAAAAGACATTTTTAAAAGTGTTTAATTGAAAAGATTTAACTCTTTAGTTTGTTTGGCTCTTAGAATTTAACATTTGAGAGTGGATGACGTATGTTGTAATGGTAAACTTGTATATCCTTTTATACAGATTTAAAATACAATTAATATATGTATTTAAAGAGGACCTTTCACGTCCTCATGTATATGCGGTTTTACATACCGCTAGAAAGCTTTCCCGTTATATGCCCCAGGGCTGGAGATATCGGGGGTCTAAATTTCACCATTCACTGTCAGAAGGGCATTCCTGACAGTCTAGCTGGCATCTTTATTAAAACTATCATATTAATACAAATAATGATAATGTAAAACACACAAGTAATACAAAAATCCATTAATATAAAAAAGTTTTTTTATATATCAGTGAACCCAGTGCGCAGTGGAATAAAGTGAATAACAGACAAAAATAGGACATGTCTATCACAGGTCCGTTTTCAGTACAATGGAAGTCAAAGGGTATATTCACATGTTTTTTGTTTTTTTTTAACAGACAGTGTCCGTTAAAAAATGAACATACCCTTTGACTTCCAGTGCTCTGAAAATGTTTTAAAACTGCAAGGGGACTGTAAAGAAATCTGGAGGTCACTACAATGGTACTGTATTTCACAACGAGTTAGACATCTGTGATTCTGCTGATGTGTAATCCTCTGTGACCACACCACATGAGTCCTAACCCAGCCTGAAGGATGCACACTAATATTTTTTTATACAGATTTTGAAGCCAAAACCAGCAGAGAATTGAAAAAAAAGAGATGTATTATTAGTTCTTTTTAGGTTCTCAACCTTTATAATCTGCACTCAGTTTTGGCTTTAAAATTGCATTGTCGTCCAAGGTCTCTTGGAACAGGTGTTGGGTATTAGCCTCCTCTTGTCACCCAGGACTTACCTTCTAAACCTTCCCTCCAACAAATTGCGCAATCCCACTCTCCGGCTATTGCTCCTCACTTCTGCTAGATGCCTCACTGCTAAACACTGGCGGCAGCCTGACCTTCCCCCCCAGCTCTGGAGGAGTTATATTCCAGGATTAAGGATGCCGATCCCTGGAGTACCTGACGGCTTTACTTAATAACGAGAAGTTCCACCTGATCTGGAACCCGTGGGACGAGTTCTGGGCTACTCATCCTCTCTGACCTGGCTGATTTTCTGCCTCCCCCTTCCTGGATGGCCTCCCTTTTTTTTCCATTTGTCCTCCTGTCTCGTCTTACCCTGTTTTGGTGTTGGTTTCGCTAGTTTCTTCTGGGCCCTTGCTGGCCCACTTGTTTGCACATTGCATTGTTTACATGCCTTGTATTTTTTCGGGGGTGCCTGGGGCTCTCCGATTATTCTGTGTTTACAATGTTCTTTATTTCTTTGTGTTTTTTTTATTTTCCTTTCTGTCTTGTTTTGTTACCTTCTTTATATGACAAAACTCTTGTTAACATAAACAGTTAAAAAAAATGTGTGTCCTTACTCTTATTTGAAGATTTCAAACTGATGGAATAAAGATAGGTGTGATCTGCATTGCTTCAATATATGGTAGAAAGTCTGCTTGTCATATATAGGGAAAGAGAGAGTTAAATAATGGAGACATGACCACGCTCTCTAATTGAGTTTACAAATAGTTTTAGGAAAACAGAGATTTCTTTCCTTTCTCTTATTGGACAAGGTGTAATGACTGGCATCCTTCATTCAGGCGTCGATTTCAATCTCAATCAAGTATACGTACCTATGGAACAATTTATTGCTCTAATATCTTCTTTCAAGCCAATAACTGTAAATAAAAGACTCTAATTGGACAGGAAAGCGTCAATGGCCATTATCCTACAATGTGTTATCTGTCCCTAGTCAACACAGCTAATATGTTCTGATGTAAAGTTTACTCTATCTGGACTTTACTAGTTAATGAGATATGTATGTATGCATGTATATACTTAAGGCTAAGACACTGGAGCAGATTTAGTAATACTGTCTTAAAGTTAGACAGTACAAAGTCAGACTAGACAATAATGAAATGTGATATAGATGTATCTATATATGTAAGCATAATAAAAAAAATAATAAATAGTGCCTGATAAATCTGTTACAATATTAGCATAATCTTAGTAATGCCCAATAATAACTGCAATGTTGCCAATGTAATTCAGAGGCAGAATACCAAATTAATCGGATAGTTATTTAGTTTGAGTTACATTTCCATCTAAAACCTACAACATTTCCTTTTGTGGAGCATTGACCATGTGCACCCACAAAAATAGTTTATGGGTTAAATTACATTTTCATCTGACTACATTAAATATTTCCTGGATAAACACAACTCATGCAATAAAAGTAAATAAACTTTATATTCAGTCTTGAAAATTTAATTTGCTTATATAATTTACAGCAACTGAATATACAGTCCCTGACAGAAGTTCTGTCGCTTATCCATGTTGTGGAATCAAAAGCTTATAACCTGACTTTAAATTCATCCAATGGTTTTAGAAATGAATCGTATGAAAGCTGAAACCCTCCCAAATGATTTTTTAGTTAAGAAAATAAATTGGCTTCACTGCTGAAATATTGATCATTTAATGAACACAGAAAGGTCAGATTTTGGCAAGACAAAAGTTTTGTCGCTTGTCATATAATGCACCTAATCCTAGTTTAGAGCCTCACCTGTGCTCACTAATTGATCGTTTAATTAGTGGGTGTGTATAAAAAGAACTCCAGCACCCCAGACCTTCACTTGAACTGCAACTTCACCTCTGACAACATGCCAAAAATCAACCCTGCGACCAAAGACTTGATTATCAAGAGGCTGAAGACCAGATCCACTGCAGAGGTGGCTGGCACCTTTAATATGTCTCTGCATCAAGTACAAAAAATTAGAAAATGATTTGAACAGACTGGAGATGTTTTTGACAAGCCCAGGTCCGGCAGACCCCGCAAGACAACTGCTCAGGAGGAACGTTTGTTGGTTAGAAAATCAAAAGCCAGCCCCTCTTCCACTGCAGCAGAGCTCCAACTGGCCTGGTCACCTCAAGTCCCTGTGTCAACTAGAACAGTTTGTAGGATTCTGTCTCGAAATGGCCTCCAAGGTCGAATCAGTGCCCAGAAGCCAGCACTAAACAAAAGGCAATTAAAAAAACGTGTGGCATTTGCCAGGGCCCACAGCCTGCTAAACGGATAGACGCTGGAAAAGTGGCAGAAGGTGGATTTCTCAGATGAATCTTCAGTTGAATTACACCACAGCCGCCGCAAATACTGCAGGAGACCTACTGGAGCCCGTATGGATCCAAGATACACCCAGAAAACAGTTAAGTTTGGTGGTGGAAAGATCATGGTCTGGGGTTACATGCAGTATGGGAGTGTGCAAAACATTTGCAAGGTGGAAGGCAATATCAATAGCCTAAGATATCAAGAAGTATTAGTTTCCTCTTACATTCCCAATCATAAAAGGAGTCAAATTTTGCAGCAACATGGTGCTCCATCTCATACATCCATCTCTACATTAAAGTTCCTCAAGGCAAAGAAGATCAAGGTGCTCCAGGACTGGCCAGCCCAGTCACCAGACATGAACATCATTGAGAATGTTTGGGGTAGAATGAAAGAGGAAGCTTGGCAGACAAAACGAAAGAATCTTGATGAACTCTGGGAGGCATGTAAGACTGCATTCTTTGCTATTCCTGATGACTTCATCAATAAATTGTATCAATCATTGTTGAAACGCATGGATGCAGTCCTTCAAGCTCATGGAAGTCACACAAAATATTAAATATGGCTCTAATAGCACCACAACTTCATTCACCAATATTATGAAACATATCTTTGTTTTTGAACAGAATTATTGGTTTGATTTTCACATTACTTTATGTGTGCGACAAAACTTTTGTCTTGCCAAAATCTGACCTGTGTTCATTAAATGATGAATATTTCAGCAGTGAAGCCAATTTATTTTCTTAACCAAAAAATCATTTGGGAGGGTTTCAGCTTTCATATGAGTCATTTCTAAAACCAATGGATGAATTTAAAGTCAGGTTATAAGCTTTTGATTCCACAACATGGATAAGCGACAGAACTTCTGTCAGGGACTGTATACTGCAAGTGGTAATATAATAATACAAGAATATTTATGCAACTCACAATTTTGCCAGGGCCAACTATTTATGGTAATAGCAAATGTGACATCTACACAAAGATAATTGGTATGAAATGCATGAAAACATCATGTGTTATGCCACAAGTAAGGGTGTTCTACCCGAAACATGTAGGTATTTCTAGCTGTTTGTAACTCACATTTGGGGTTCCTTTTAGGTCTCAATAAAGAATTTTTGGTTTCGTTATCGGACTGCTGGACTTTTCTACTACAGTTGGGGTGGTGGAGCTATGTGTACAGTGGCTATAATGGTTTACATAGAGACCCTGTGGCTATAATGAGAAGCATACAGAGATATACAGTGGGGGAAAAAAGTATTTAGTCAGCCACCAATTGTGCAAGTTCTCCCACTTAAAAAGATGAGGCAGCCTGTAATTGACATCATAGGTAGACCTCAACTATGAGAGACAAAATGAGAAAACAAATCCAGAAAATCACATTGTCTGATTTTTAAAGAATTTATTTGCAAATTATGGTGGAAAATAAGTATTTGGTCAATAACAAAAGTTCATCTCAATACTTTGTTATATATCCTTTGTTGGCAATGACAGAGGTCAAATGTTTTCTGTAAGTCTTCACAAGGTTGGCACACACTGTTGCTGGTATGTTGGCCCATTCCTCCATGCAGATCTCCTCTAGAGCAGTGATGTTTTGGGGCTGTCACTGGGCAACACGGACTTTCAGCTCCCTCCAAAGGTTTTCTATGGGGTTGAGATCTGGAGACTGGCTAGGCCACTCCAGGACCTTGAAATGCTTCTTATGAAGCCACTGCTTCATTGCCCTGGCGGTGTGCTTGGGATCATTGTCATGCTGAAAGACCCAGCCACGTTTCATCTTCTATGCCCTTTCTGGTGGAAGGAGGTTTGCACTCAAAATCTCATGATACATGGTCCCATTCATTCTTTCATGTACACGGATCAGTCATCCTGGTCCCTTTGCAGAGAAACAGCCCCAAAGCATGATGTTGCCACCCCCATGCTTCACAGTAGGTATGGTGTTCTTTGGATGCAACTCAGCATTCACTCTCCTCCAAACACAACGAGTTGTGTTTCTACCAAACAGTTCTTCTTTGGTTTCATCTGACCATATGACATTCTCCCAATACTCTTCTGGAACATCCAAATGCTCTCTAGCAAACTTCAGATGGGCCCGGATATGTACTGACTTAAGCAGGGGGACACGTCTGGCACTGCAGGATCTGAGTCCCTGGTGGTGTAGTGTGTTACTGACGGTAGCCTTTGTTACGTTAGTCCCAGCTTTCTGCAGGTCAGTCACTAGGTCCCCCCGTGTGGTCCTGGGATTTTTGCTCACTGTTCTTGAGATCATTTTGACCCCACGGGGTGAGATCTTGCGTGGAGCCCCTGATCGAGGGAGATTATCGGTGGTCTTGTATGTCTTCCATTTTCTAATTATTGCTCCCACAGTTGATTTCTTCACACCAAGCTGCTTGCCTATTGCAGATTAAGTCTTCCCAGCCTGGTGCAGGCCTACAATTTTGTTTCTGGTGTCCTTACACAGCTCTTTGGTCTTCACCATAGTGGAGTTTGGAGTGTGACAGTTTGAGGTTGTGGACAGGTGTCTTTTATACTGATAACAATGTCAAACAGGTGCCAGTACTACAGGTAATGAGTGGAGGTCAGAGGAGCCTCTTAAAGAAGAAGTTACAGGTCTGTGAGAGCCAGAAATCTTGCTTGTTTGTAGGTGACCAAATACTTATTTTCCACCATAATTTGCAAATAAATTCTTTAAAAATCAGACAATGTGATTTTCTGGATTTGTTTTCTCATTTTGTCTCTCATAGTTGAGGTCTACCTATGATGTCAATTACAGGTTTCTCTCATCTTTTTAAGTGGGAGAACTTGCACAATTGGTGGCTGACTAAATCCTTTTTTTCCCCACTGTAGTAGGGCTCATAGAATTCTGTGGGTACTGTATTATGCCTTTGTCCAGCCATAAAGAAGCACTCATATGTTTTTCCCTCTTTCCATTGGTAATGCTCATGTTGTCAAATCACTTACTGGTCACTTTGTTTAGGGATTATGAACTTTGTTTTTGGCTGCCTTTTCATCATATGATCCCCACTCTGACTTGTTGACTCCTACAGTGTCTGCTGTCGGGACTAAAAGTCAGTCTTACAATGCACTCTTATGTACAGTTGTTTGGCGGGTCGTCCCACCTTCTGTAATAATGCTGCAGACATCGTAGTTCATGCAGAAAACGCTTAAAATAATCAGAACTTCTCCAGAGGATGATATATGACTGAAACATTGTTATTATTTCATTGCTGGACAATCCTTGCATAACTCAATAAAGAGAACTTAATTGTATCTACTTGTTTACTTATTTGGAGTGCAGAGTTCTTTTCCACTGCTTACATTGGATTGGACCACAAACGCACCACATCCATCAGCATACTGCCACGTGATCATTTTTTTGCATTACATTCTTATGAGAGACATGAAATAGCTGTGACTTCTGAGAGATAGGGTAGGTAAGTGCCCATTCACATTAGACAAAACTCAGCCTGTAACTGTAGTTGTTAGGGGAAATGAAGGAACAGGCTTGTTGGATTTTGACATGCTTGATTTTTTCTTCCCATAGGAATTTGTTCCAAGACTGCAGAGTCCAATGAATATCTTCATAGCAATGTGGAGAGAAATAGCTGTCTTAGACAATTTCAGAATTTTTAGTTTCACCTCTGTATACCAGTATAATGGATTTGAAGTGTGGACTTTAAAGGGAGTCTTTCAGCAGAACAGTTCCTAATGAACTATAAGCATAGTCAGATAGCCAGGGCTCACGTAAATGCTTTTTTTTCTGCTTCCTGCATCTCTGATAGCAACTTTTTTCCTGATATGCTAAATGAGCTGTTTGATGCAATGAGGGTGTCACCCCTGCACTCGTTGCACCAAAGAACTATGCTTTCCAGTGTCTAGTCTCTCCCTACACCCCCCTCCTGATATCACTAGGTTCACATTAGCATCGGGGGACCCAAATGATGGAGAGCTGGACCGCTACAACAGCAGTTACACATGGAGATTGGCGGACCTATTGATTATAATGGAGTCTGCTGGATGTCCACCTAGTGACCGCCATATTAAAACTGATAGCAATGTAGAAAAAAGTCCTCCTTGAAGGACTTTTTTCTCCACCAACTTTTGGCGGTCTCTGTGAAAGAGTCCCTGATGCAGATGTCAACCCAGATTATGATTTACAAGTACTTATATGCTGCCTGGCCCTTTTCATTCAGAGTAGGGAGATGGCTCTTGTTAAAACTGTACTAAATTATTGTTTTGCTTTTCCTATAGTTTCTGCTATGGTTTGATTTTTTTCAGTCTTTAGATTGCATATTAACAACTTCCCACAAAACCAAAAAATTCAGAATGGGGAGGAATTTGCACCATTTTGTTATAAGTTTTATTTTTATGGCTTTCACTGTGGAGCCAATATATTACCCTATATTCTGATACGATTTCAGAAACGCTAAATTAATATAATTTTTATTCTGTTTTAACACAAAAAATCTAAAACTTTGGAAAATAAAAAAAAGATTCCTTCAGTCGCCATATTCTGACACCCAGAACTTTTTATATTTGAATGTACAGAGCTGAGTAAGGCAACTTTTTTTGCGGAGCAAGTTGTTATTTTTATGTATACCATTTGGGGATGATGTTTTAATCACTTTCTATTTTATTTGCTAGGGAGGCAAAATGGTGAAAAATGGCAGTCCTGCCATTTTGATTTTTTTTTTCCACTACGGAGTTCACCGTATGGAATAAATATTTTTATCTGTTTATAGTTCAAGAATTTTTGGATGCTGGGATGCCTAATGTGTTTATTTTTGTTCAGTGATTGTTACATGTGATTTAGGTAAATGGGGATGATTTGAAATATTTTTATTTATTTATTTATTTTTACTTTTATTTCTAGATCTTCCTAGGGGACTTGGATCCTAGGGGTCTGATCACCAGTACAATATAATACAATTCAGCATTTTTTTTTCCATTTAAAAACACCATGTTCAGATGTTAGGCATTAGGATTATAAAACATCTTACAAACAGTGGGGGGCATTTACTAAGCAAAATGCAACAGAATTCTGGTTTAATTTGCACCACATATATCAAGTGTTTTAGACACTTTTATGATGTGGCTTTAAAGGAAATAGGGCATGACTTAGTGCAAAGGGGCATGGTTTAAATTGTGACACTGTGCCTCACATAAGTGCAAGGATCAGACACTATGACAAATCTGGTGCATTGTAAGCATATCTGACTTTTAGGCTGAAGCCCCACGTTGCCCCAGGATCAGACACTATGACAAATCTGGTGCATTGTAAATATATCTGACTTTTAGGCTGAAGCTCCATGTTGCTAAAATGCTTGTGCCGTTGTAAAAAATGCTGCGTTTTATAGTACCTGCAAAGTGGATTGGAGTCAGGCTAATACCATCCACATACTGCAGAACAAAAACAAACACAGCTTTTCTGCTGCAGATTTTTTAAAATCGCAGCATGTCAATTATACCTGTGGAAATGCTGGCATTTTCAATATAGGTATAATAGGGGAAGAAAGTCCACAAAGGAAAACTCAGCGAAATCACAGCAGAAAAGAAAGAGATGCATTTCTGATGTGTTTATTCCGCAGTGTTTCGCTACATGGGGCTTCAGCCTTAGACAATATTAGTAAATCTGCTCCACTTTTTGCAATAATGTGTTTTGCACTTTCCTGTTTTTTTATGGTCTTTGTGTTTTTTTTTGCAAATTGCAGAATGCACCTGATGTGGTTTCTCTATAGTGATGAGAGGGTTTTTATTCATGCTAATATTGTTATAGGCAATTGTAAAATTTTCATAAAAATAGCTTATGGTACTACATATACATGTTGTGTATCATATGCAAGTACTGTAGTAATTTATTCAGCGCCACAAGAATTAGCACCTTTTAAAAAATGATATACAATACGGTACAAAACATAAAGGGTACAACAATAGTACATGAAATGTACAAGTCTAATATTTATACTTTACATACAGCACTGATACAATAATTGCACAGGGGCAAGAGGGCACAGGGCTGGTTACAATTTTGAGACTGACCTACAATAATAAAAATATGGAACAGGTGATTTCACAAAAAGTATAATTTTTTAAGATTTATTATTATGAATGTTTTATTATATTACATAAATGAAAGCAGTGCCATTATGACAAACCAAGCTCCATTCTGGAACTACACCTTGTAATATAATATTAATGGAATTGTAACAATGCAGGGTTGTAAAGAATTTAAGTTTCCTGCCCTACATCCACTTCCTTTCTCCCTGGGCATCCATAAGCTCCCCATTCACAGAATACTGGCTTCCAAAAATGGTTCCATTGAGCAAGATGTGGCACCTGCATGACAGGAATGCTTGTAAATGGAACTATTCCAGTAATATTACAATACTTGAGAGAATTACTGATTTCCAATTCCATAATATGATCTGTACATTGAAGCAGCAATTGCAAATTGATTTGGATAAATTTAGAAACAAACAGAACATGTTAAATAAAGAAAATTTATATAAATAACTCTGTACTCTTAAAAGTAATATGATCAATTACAAAGAATGTGCCTTTGAGGTTAAGCTGTTGAAGAAAAAAAATGTTCGGTCAATCCATGCTGGCCATCCTAGGTGATTCTGTAAAAGAAACATTGGAAGTAAAACAGAAAAAGTGTAACCTCTGTAGCCAAAGTTACCCTCCACAACCATCTCCATCACTCCTTTCACACATTTTTGAGATTTACATTTTTGGGTAGAATTTTGCTTAGTAAATCTCCCTCATAGTTATATAAACAATATCCAATGGACAAAACAAGGACATTCAAAGGTCTGTTTGCAGTCTGCAACATTGCTGCCAAAGATTCTGGAGTACACATTTCCAACATACCTTTCAGGAGGTATGGGGGTATTACTGTTCCTCTATGGAAACTTTTCTTCCATTTCTAGGCTGTTAAAATATATTAAAGTTGAGAATTTCATTATCAAGTAGAATATAATATATATGATTTGGTACAATTTTAAACCTACAACCTCCTCCCCTCCACCCCAAACAAAAGATATTTCTGAAAATATTCTTTTGTTCGTTGACAATGATTAGATGTAAAACCAAAAATCCCTACTACTGGAGCATACTGAGCCCATAAAGCCTATGAAATGGTTGTTCCACAGCTAACAACTACACTTTTTTAATGCCATCATTTACAATAATAGATTTGCTAAACCTGTCTAAATTTGAGAAATTCTTAAAGGTTCTGTTAGCAGGAAATTGGTTCCTAACCTAATTGTAGTACCTTGTAGAGGTAATTCTACAGTTTCCAAATACGCACCTACACACCGCTCTGTATGGCAACCCCCTAATAGCCCTACCCAGGCACCCTAATCACCTATCAAAGTTGTGAAGCTTAGTGCTAAAGAGGTGGCTATTATGTAACTCTATGCTAAAGAACATCTTAAGCTAGGTTCTCATCTGCGCACGGGACTGTAGAGCGGGACCGCTAAAACAGCAGTTACCTACAGACCACATAGACTTTAATGGGGTCTGCTAGGTGTCCGTTGGGTATCTACTGTTTTTATACTGAAACCGGCTGAGAGAAAAGTTCTAGGTGCAGAGACTCCGGCGCAGATGTGAACCTAGCCTTAGATGTTTACTGACCAAGTGGAGCACCATAACATCTCTGGTAGAACAATATGAACTACTTTATCAGTAACCTTAAAAAAAGATACATACACGATAGAGAGCTGCTGGAACACTTCCATTTGGTGGATAATACATCTTGTGTATATGTGACACAATTTTTATATCCAATCCAGAGAAACAGTATTATATGGCACAGAGTCAAGCTTCATAACCTCTTTCAATATATATGTGACTGCATCCAGCATCTCGCCACAAATTTGCCTTAGTCTAGATTTATAATTTTATACAGTCCTACAATTACAAATGGCCCTTTGAAGGCAACCATAATGCTCATGTGGCCCTCGTTGAAAATGAGTTTGACCCCTCTATTTGATGTCCCTCAAGGCTCTGTCCTGGGACCACTACTTTTCTCAATCTATACTTTTGGCCTAGGACAGCTTATTCTTCAATGGCAACCTGAAAACTCACCTCTTTGGGAATGTCTATAACCTACTGCCATTGTACTACTAGCTGAACAGCATCTACTGTCTACTATATCCTTCCCCCTTCTCTTATAGATTGTAAACTTTTGTGTACTTGTTTTCGTATTATGTATATAAACCTGTATTATATGTGCAGCACCATGAAATTAATGATGCTCTAAATATAATAACATTATTTAAGAGGAATATCCAGATGCAGAGCCATGTTTATCAATGACTGCAAACTGTTTTGATTGATCTAATAGCAAATGTAATATTCCATAATGGGATGATCTCTTTGAATAGCTTCCATCTAAATTAATTCCATTGGGTCCCATTTTGCTGTAAACATGTCACTTTGTTGATATGTTGCATAACTGAAGACTCCTGACTGTTTATGCAATCGAAATAAGACCGCAGGCACTACCCAATGAAGCTCTCAGCAGTCATCTTCTGAAAGGATTAGCCACCCAGCACACTAATAACCATCACAGCAGATATTTGCCATAGATAGACTGCTGTATTAAATGGAACTTAGAACAATGGTAATAACATACCCTAAAAAAGAAAAAAAAGGTCTTCCCATGGTACCAGAGCTGTCCTGTAAAACAGAATAAAATACATTTTCCTTAGTATTTTATTAAACTGCATATATTATGATAACACACACAGTGTATATACATTATATGTGTGTGTATATAAAGAAAATACAATTCCGCCAGCACTTTGCAAAAGGATGGTAGCTTCTTTATTGGAAGTAGCAAACACCACGTATCGACCCACACAGGGATCTTTCTCAAGTGTAAATGACCACATTCACCATATAGCTATTTAAATGCATAGTGTCCAATCACAATGTTTCATATAAAAAGCCAATTCAAGTTCATAGTACAAAATAGAAATAAATCCATTAATAAATCATTACCCAATAAATTAATTATACATACATGTGAACATAATCCCACTATAAACTTTCCATATACTGTATATACCACACTATGTGCTCCGTGTTCCGACCCCCAGCATGTGTGGGGCACCAGTATGCATGCCGTATGGTGAATGTGGTCATTTACACTTGAAAAAGACCCCTGTATGGGTCAATACGTGGTGTTTGCCACATCCAATGAAGAAATTAACATCCTTTTGCAAAGTGCTGGCGGAATAGGAATTTATTTATTTGCTTTATTTGCTAGGTTGGAGATGGGACACTTGAAATGGAATAAGTATTCCTTAAAACTAGTGCTGCTAAATCTTTACCATTTTATACTATTAAGTCTCCGCATTAGCAAGCACAGCAGGCTTGATACCCATGATGGCGGGAATAATATGAAAACAGCAGACACATTCACCCACACTGAGGAGGATCATTGCGGTGACTTCTACTGATGGACAGTTTTTGGAAACACAGCCAGTGGACCCGATAAAGTGAAAATATGAGGGTGAGCAAAAACATCTTGTTTCATTGGAATTGCGTTTACCAAACCCTCTCTGAATACTAAAAAGTAAGTCGCATATCGAGAGGTTTGAGATCACATCTGAGGCCAACCCTTTTTCTGAGTAATCAAGCTTTCTGTGTTACGTTTCAACAGATCTCCAATAAGTAAGCATTTTATCTAATACTGTTGAGTATACAATTTCCAATAACAAAGTAAGAATTGGTGAGATTGAAGCAAAATTGACAAATTTATTGACAGCTCAGGATTTGAAGTCTTATAAAGAAAAGATACAGAATGTGCTTCATAAATACAGAAATAAGATTGAACGCACTAAAGGGTTAAATGGCATAGAGATTTGGAGGATTACCAAAGGGTCTGTGTTTTCAATTGGCAAGATATTGGGTCTGTACAGAATAAATCTAGATATTTTTCCCAGGGAAAGAAAATGAAACAGAAATAACTTATGAGGATTTTTCCAACTGAATTTACTACAGATGATTTTGATTCAACAGACAAATCAACTATGTTACACACACAGACACCTTTTTTGGACAAAGGATCCAGGGGACGACCTACAAAACTAAGACCCGACATAGAGGAAGGAAACGGGGTAATAGAAAATTCATTACAATCACGAACACGGCAAACAGGCTTGGGATACTGGCGCCAAGAATGGACACTCGGTGGTAAATATATCCTCAATTGTATTGACGGAACCTTAAATGAAGGTATTAGCTAAAGGATTATCCGTTTGCCCTAAAAATAAAGTTGATTGGTTCCTGTTATATTTAGATCTTGAAAATTTTTTTAGACAATTACGTATGTGTGAGTATTTTAATAAACATAACATTGATGTAGCAACACCAAATGACTTTGATGATGAACAGTCTGCCTTATTTAAATTGCATGACTATGATTTGTTTGGTAAAAGTGAATTCCAACCCCCCAAGTCTAAATATGCTATTGAAGCATATATTGAAATTGTGAAAGATGATATTGCCAACTTGAAAGAAGGTGATGATTTGAATTTTAGAAGCAATTTATGTTCTATTGAGCGTGAACAATTGGAACTGCTGAGAAAGGATCGGTCCATTACCATCAAGCCTGCCGACAAGGGTGGTATTTTGGTGGTGATGGACACGAATAAATACAGTACAGACCAAAAGTTTGGACACACCTTTTCATTCCAAGAGTTTTCTGTATTTTCATGACTATAAAAATTGTAGATTCACACTGAAGGCATCAAAACTATGAATTAACACATGTGGAATTATATACTTAACAAAAAAGTGTGAAACAACTAAAAATATGTCTTATATTCTAGGTTCTTCAAAGTAGCCACCTTTTGCTTTGATTACTGCTTTGCACACTCTTGGCATTCTCTTGATGAGCTTCAAGAGGTAGTCACCTGAAATGGTTTTCACTTCACAGGTTTGCCCTGTCAGGTTTAATAAGTTGGATTTCTAGCCTTATAAATGGGGTTGGGACCATCAGTTGTGTTGTTCAGAAGTCAGGTGGATACACAGCTGATAGTCCTACTGACTGGAGTGTTAGAATTTGTATTATGGCAAGAAAAAAGCAGCTAAGTAAAGAAAAACGAGTGGCCATCATTACTTTAAGAAATGAAGGTCAGTCAGTCTGAAAAATTGGGAAAACTTTGAAAGTGGCCCCAAGCGCAGTGGCCAAAACCATCAAGCGCTACAAAGAAACTGGCTCACATGACCAAGAGTCACCTCTGCTGCGGAGGCAAAGTTCATCCGAGTCACCAGCCTCAGAAAACGCAGGTTAACAGCAGCTCAGATTAGAGACTAGGTCAATGCCACACAGAGTTCTAGCAGCAGACACATCTCTACAACAACTGTTAAGAGGAGACTGTGTGCAGCAGGCCTTCATGGTAAAATAGCTGCTAGGAAACCACTGCTAAGGACAGGCAACAAGCAGAAGAGACTTGTTTGGGCTAAAAAACACAAGGAATGGACATTAGACCAGTGGAAATCTGTGCTTTGGTCTGATGAGTCCAAATTTGAGATCTTTGGTTCCAACCACCGTGTCTTTGTGCGATGCAGAAAAGGTGAACGAATGGACTCTACATGCCTGGTTCCCACCGTGAAGCATGGAGGAGGAGGTGTGATGGTGTGGGGGTGCTTTGCTGGTGACACTGTTGGGGATTTATTCAAAATTGAAGGAATACTGAACCAGCATGGTTACCACAGCATCTTGCAGCGGCATGCTATTCCATCCGGTTTGCGTTTAGTTGGACCATCATTTATTTTTCAACAGGACAATGACCCCAAACACACCTCCAGACTGTGTAAGGACTATTTAACCAAGAAGGAGAGTGATGGGGTGCTACGCCAGATGACCTGGCCTCCACAGTCACCAGACCTGAACCCAATCGAGATGGTTTGGGATGAGCGGGACCGCAGAGTGAAGGCAAAAGGGCCAACAAGTGCTAAGCATTTCTGGGAACTCCTTCAAGACTGTTGGAAGACCATTTCAGGTGACTACCTCTTGAAGCTCATCAAGAGAATGCCAAGAGTGTGCGAAGCAGTAATCAAAGCAAAAGGTGGCTACTTTGAAGAACCTAGAATATAAGACATATTTTCAGTTGTTTCATACTTTTTTGTTAAGTATATAATTCCACATGTGTTAATTCATAGTTTTGATGCCTTCAGTGTGAATCTACAATTTTTATAGTCATGAAAATACAGAAAACTCTTGGAATGAGAAGGTGTGTCCAAACTTTTGGTCTGTACTGTATGTCTCTGAAATAAGGAATCAATTGAGTGATACAACAATATATATTAAGTTAAAGAAGGATCCTACACTGGAATTTAAGGGACAAATCAGGAATGTGGTTGAAGTAGCTCTAACCACAGGTCTGATTGATGTAAAACTAGCTGAATTTTTGGTGATACAACATCCTTCCATACCAGTTCTTTATAATCTCCCAAAAATTCTTAAGGATTTAAACAATCCACCAGGCCGCTCAATAGTATTAGGGACAAGGTCAACTTTCAGCAATATTGCAATATTTTTGGGTAGGTCTTAAGAAGTTTTGCTATCAATACAAGGTCCTATGTAATGGATTCCAGTGATTTTTCTCAACAAAATTTCTGAGATAAGGTACATTGATGACATTTTTTTTTTTATTTGGGTGGGGTCTGAAGATGAACTGATTGAATTCCATGGGGCACTAAATACAGCTGTACCTAATATTGGTTTCACATTGGTCCACTCAAAGGTGCAGATCCAGTTTTGGATACTTTAATTTATGTGCAAGGGGGTTGTTTAAGATCTGATATTTATGTAAAACAGATCGCAACAATTTATTATTATTTCAAAGTAATCACCCCAGAAGAATGGTTGAATTGCCTTGGAGTCAACTGTTATGGGTTACACGTATCATTAGTGATGAAACCAAAGTTAATTCAAGGATCCTGAAATGTACCTGGAATGGATTTTGAACAAATACAAACACAACATACAGGAAGTAATTGTTCACATATGTTGAGAGGAGATAGGTTTGTACATCCACGAACCAGTCAAGAATATTACATCAGGGAGAGAGTTACATGTACATCAAGTTATGAAGGTTTACATGTTGCAGTGTCCATGCAACGTAATCTATGTTGGTGAAACCACATTGGAGGTTAGAACGCATATGAATTTGCATAAGAGAACAATTCGCAAAAAAAAAAAAAAAGAATAGAATTACCCCTACCTTGTAATTTTGTTGAATATAAAAATATACAGTGGAGGGACTCCGCTTTCGTGTATTAGAACACACAGAAACTGAGGGGTGGTGACCGACAACGCAAATTAAAACAGACAGAACTAAAATGGATTTACATGTTAAACACTTTACAACCTGTGAGGTTGAATGTTGATTTTAAGGCGCAGGCCCATATGTAGATTGTCCATCAGCAGAATAACCAAGATTGGGAGATACACCCCTCTAGGTAGCTAGTTCTATTATATAGTAAGAGATAATATATATTTTTCTCATTGTAAATTTTTTATATCTCTTTTAATGTTGCCTTTTTTCATTTCTTTTGCTTTTTCCTTTTTTCTTTAAATTTGGATTTCACATTGTTCTAATATGATGTATGCATTGGTCCGTATGTTCCAATCCCTGATGATGAATGGTGTGAAGATCTCTCTGCCATTATGTGGAATGCATTGTGCAATAAAATTCTATATATTTAAATAGCCATAAAGTTTTGTAGAGACATGTGTTCGGACAGATTTAAACTATGGGATATCATTATTTTAATATAGAAATTTTTCCTATGTTAGATTGATTGACATTGATCCTTTCAGATGTGGGAGCAGCCGCTTCTAATGATCTGGATGATTCATGTTCATGATATACCCCAATATTATAATTATAATAATTATTTATCCGTCCTGGTGTGTCATAATATTACAATACTTTACAGTATTTATATAATGTTGGTGTATGATACATCACAGAATTATATTGAATATGAGCTATTTAGTAATATATAATGTGATAGGCACGTTTTTTCAATAATGGTTATATTGACCATTTCCACTTATATCAATATGGGGTGCAATTATTCTGTACACTGTCTTCTGTGGGGTAGATATATATATACACATAGTGATACAGCTTATATTGTGGTCTGCAGCATCTTATTGCTAAACAATGATGCATTACGTACGCGTGCATACACAGTGAACCCTCAGACATACTGAGGACTCCCCTGTGTGGGTCGATACGTGGTGTTTGCTACTTCCAATAAAGAAATTACCATCCTTTTGCAAAGTGCTGGCGGATTTGGATTTTCTTTATTTGCTGTCTTCCGGAGGATGGAAAAGGGACACTGCCGTGCACTTGGAATGGAATAAGTATTCCTTACAGCTAGTGCTGCTAAATATTTACCATTATATATATAGATATGCATGCACGCAATGAAATGCATGCATAAACTAGAAAGTAAGTTCCTTGCACCAAATGTACAGGGTTATTTATTATGTAGCATAACAGGAATGAATACATGTTTTGCTAATGCACAAAGCATCTACAAGATCAAATAACTTTTCCTGTTTATTGGATGGGGTGATTGTATTGTGCACTGATTTTAACCACTGTTTGGAACATAGATGTCAAGAAAAAAAACACATGTCTAACGCCATAAAAATTGCTTCTAAACCAGTTATATACTATTGTAGATGCAGATGGTGACATAGTGTAAATGTTCAATCTTGTTGCTGAGAAAATCAACCTTTAATCCATATGCAAATAGACTGTTCAGTGCATCAAGTGCTAGGCTGTGCCTCCATTTTCTGTCTGTGGTCACTACCGAGCACAGTTCCCTAACATAAAGTTTGACAGTTCCCAATGTATAGTGGCCACAGGTGAAAACAGGTGCTCCATCAATAATTCCAGTTAGTGAATGTTTTCAGTCTTGGGAAAAGCAGTCTAGGTAGACATTTACATTGTTAACATTAGTCCATAAAGTCATATAAATTTGTCTACATGTAAGGCTGGGTTCACATCTGCCCTGAAGTCTCCGTTGGAGACTCTGTCACAAAAGCCCACCAAAAACCGGCGGAGAGAAAAGCCCTGCACTGATTGAAAGTGGCGGACCCCGTTATAGTCAATGGGGTCCACCGGTGTTCGTGTGTAACCCCTGGTTTAGCGGTCTGGCTCTCCATTATTCAGGTCCCCGATGGCCCTGAATGACCAAGAGCCTGGCACTAGTGTGAATCTAGCGTCATCATAAATAAAACTTACCTTTTTTGTAAATTCTTCTGTTGTTATATGAGATTCCTGCAAAGGTAACCATAGTAGTTTGAGAAATACACTATTGAACACTTATACTAATAAGAATTCATGGCCATGTTTGGCAGTGCTTAAACTACCTTTCTGCAGTGCTATTCTTGCAGACAAAATGATGGAAATCTTAATATAATTTCAATGGATTGCATTGAAACTCAATAGGGTCTGTCAAGTGTTGTCAATTTATTGTATGTTGACCAAACACAGGGTCATGGCTTCCATTATAAACAGAAGCGATGACACATATGTGAACATAACCTTACATGTTTTTTTTCTAGATTTGTAGCAAATATAACCTTTTCATTGCAAGATGAAATCTGTGTCAAAAATTTGGGCCAACTCAGTGACAAATAGGGCATGGTGAGAAATTGAAAATTTGCATCATGCCCTAAAATCCTAAACTGTTCCTGACTATTGCCAACTTTAAGATTTGGTCCATGTACAGACGATGGTATACTCAGATGGATACTACTCGGACTTTTTGTTAGTAAAGTAAGTAACAAAACAAAGATTATAATGTTCATATTAAATGGGTTGAGCAGCTATTACTGATGACCTATCTCAGGATAGATCATCAATAAGAGATCAATGGAGGTTGAACACCCAGGACCCCGTTGATCAGCTGTTTGAAGGGGCCGCAGCAGTTCTAAAAGCATCATACTACTTCACTGTTTACCTAGCACAATGTCTGTTTTAAAGTGGTTTTGCACTTTTGTCTTATTGACATTTTTGGGACAAGACTATAAATACATTGACCGGCCACCATAAAACTGATTGTGTGCCATGTACACAGTGAAATTATCAGGGGTGTCGGACCTCCCTGACGTCTTATTTATGGCCCATTATGAGCATAGGCCATCAATAATAATGAGATGAGCAACCCCTTTAAAAGGGTTTTCCAAGCAAAAAATTAAATTTCAAAAAAGGTCTGTTAGTGCTATTAATAGGTTAATAATAAGTGCACCCAAATACCTTTAGCAGTGTTTTGAATGATTTTTGAGTTCTCTGGGAGCTCCTGGTATCATCTGCATTTGTTTACATCTGTATCTTCCTGTTGTGTGCCTTTACTACAATTCCCATGATTCCTTGGGCTGCACTCAGAGCTGACTCACTCCCCCTTCCTTACACACTCACTCCCCCTCCCTTACTCACTCACCTCCCCTCCCTTTCCCCGCAGTTCATAACATATCCCCCATATTATTCCTATCTGTTGGCATTATTCTCCTATTCTGAAGCCAGCGTTCTGGCTGAATTGCGTATGCATGGGCAGCTGGCGATGTGTTAGACAACAATGTATTACACGCATGCGCAGTGAACCCTCAGACATACTGAGAGCACCCCTGTGTGGGTTGATACATGGTGTTTGCTACTTTCAATAAAGAAGTTACCATCCTTTTGCAAAGTGCTGGCAGAATTGGATTTTCTTTATTTGATATTTTCTGGAGGTTGGAGAACGGGACACTGCCGTGCACTTGGAATGGAATAAGTATTTCTTATAGCTAGTGCCTGACACCCACGCATGTGCAATACTGCTGCAATGCCGGCATGTGCCATAGGGTGGGTCGGCCGCCCACTGTTCTTAACATATCCTCCGTATTATTCCTATCTGCCGGCATTATTCTCCTATATGATGCCAGCCCATGTTTGCGCAATACAGCTGGAACGCCCGCATGTGCAGTATTGTACTACTGTGTGGGCAGCCGGAAGTCAAGAAGAGGAGGTGCCAGCTGCAGAAAGCAAGAAGTGACATCCTGTGTCCTGAGCCTCCAGACCGGATTGAAGTCCTGGTAAGTATGATTGGCTGGGGGGGGAGTGACATCCCATGCCCGGAAACGGATTAAGTATTAGTCCCTGCAACGTCAGGGGACATGGAAAATATGAGCAAATTCCAAAGTACAAGTAAATTACAAAGTTGGAGGGGGGGGGGGGGCATGGGGAAAAAGATATTTAATTACTGTTTTATCCTATGGTCTATGGCCAATAGAAAATTCCTATAAACTATAGGGGTTTTCTCCACTTACCTAAAAGAGTATATGGATAGTGGTTGTCCAAATGGGATATAAGGCACACAGATATTTGGTTCTTCATGTGCCACTGAAAAATACAGTATTAGGCTAAGTCCCCAAGTAGCGGGCTGCAGCAAAAAAGCGCTGCGGGAAAAACCACAGCGAAAACAAACTGTGGCTTTTCACACAGTGCTTTTCACAGAAAGTCTGCAGAGGGACTTTGCAAGGACTGTAAAACGCTGCAGCATTTACTCCACGTGGGGCCCCGGCCTTATGGAGGATTTTATCTGAAGAATTGTTTTCACGGGAGAACATCAGAAAATACATTATTTTGCATCCATATGAAATCAGATGCTTAGAGAGTTACAATAGGGCCTCATACACCTCAGTGGGTTGTGTGAAGCTGTAATAATGTCATGAGCCTGAGCCCTAAAGTAGATACTGTATTGATTATTGTGCATTTTAATTGGATTGCAGTGTATTTACTTACCCCAGTTTTGAAGGCAGGATCTTGTGCTCTGGAGTAGTGAAACAGAAACTATAGAAAAATGGACATTGTCAGAAAGAGCACAATATATATAGTAATGTATGTGGCATTTTCATACTTACTCTTTTATATATTTCTTGGTTATTCTCCTAGAAAAGGGAATATACTTATCATAAAAAGGATTATGTTCTGTTTACTAAATTGTACAAGTTAATATTTAACATGCTAGTGCTAGTTACCATTATGAAAGCTGAGCCAAAATTCATCTCATTATATTGTTATTGATCAGTGTCTGATTTGTGGGGTCTGACTGCCATGAACCCTCATCTGCTAGAATGAAGTTCCACTGGCACTAGATAAGTCACTGGAAAACCCCAAGAAACTATCATAATTATAGCGCAAATTTACTCCAGAACACCGTGTATCATCCCAGTTAAACGCTGGAAAATGAACTGTTTAATCTGCACTTATTTGAAGTCACTTTAAGGCTAAGGCCCCACGTAGCAAACCGTAGCTTAAAAACACAGCAGTCACATGACCACCGCAGGGATATGGATAAATATGTATTTTTGATAAATTATTATGATTATGTTATTTAGAAAGTAGTGGGGGAGGGTGTTTAGATTAGTGTAGGAATTTGCTTTTATCCCGGACAACCCCTTTAACTATAATCAAATTCACTTTGATGGTACTGTAAAACACAGCGTTTTTTCTGCTGCATTCCGAAGCTGCCAAAAACGCTGCACTTCCGCAGCCTTAGTCTAAAGGGGTTTTCCCATGAACATAGGCCTGGTTCACATCTGCGTTTGGGTTTCCATTCGGGGAGTCTGCTTGGGGACCCCCCGAACGGAAAGCCATAGAAAAGAGGTTACCTAAGGAAACCCGAGTACCCCATAGACTATAATGGGGTCCATGTGGTTTCCGCTCGGTTTCCGCACGAAACATGCGGAGAGAAAAGTGCTGCTTGCAGATGTGAACCGGGCCATAGCCATATTTAAATTTGTAGACAGCTAAAAGTTAAAAAGTTAAACATTTTTGCAAATATAAATAATTAAAAATTTTGCTGAGTTTTAAAAATTTTCTCTAACCATTCTAGTGGTGACAACCATGAATGCGGGAGCTTTCTATTCACAACTGAATTTGCACTGTAAGGCTAGGTTCACACCTGCGCCCGGATTCCGTTTGGGGATTCTGTCCCCCATTCCGCTTGAAAAATGTGGATAGAAAAGTCCTTCAGGTAGGACTTTTCTATCCGCATTTTTTTGGCGGAAAATCAGAGGACCCCATTATAGTCTATGGAGTCCACAGGTTTCCACAGGTTTTTAGTTTCAATATTTTTTATTCAATTTTTCAAAATACAAAAACAAAGAACAAAATGAGTAGATATTGCGATGTACAGTTAATATACATTGTAATACAGTTTCAAGATATATTCTTAGAACCGCATATCTTTAAAACCAAATATAAAGATTACTTTTAAAGTGAACATTAGTAATAACATATAGGCACATATATTAGGCTGTGGATATCTACTTCTAGGGTGTATTCTCCGTAAACAGTTTTCTCTTCTACATGAGATGTTTAATTGTGCAGAGGCCGTTTGACTCGTACCCGCGACATTGGCTATTCCTCCCCAGTTCCCCTTTCGACGGGGTTGGGGAGCTTCATATCCCTCTCTATTTCTGTCCCAACTTCCTCTATTGGGTTTCAAATACCATTCAATTCTTTTTACGTGACAAATCTAGAATGTATCCACGCATCCCAAATTATTTTGAATCTATGAAACGAGTAATTACCCATTGCGATCACCCTTTCATAAGAATATGTGTTGTTAATGGCTAGTAACAGGGCCGACATAGGCGGGGAGGCTGTTGCCCTCCATCTCTGTACCAACATTAGTTTAGCCATCGTTAGAATTTTACAAATAAGTTGCTTATGCCTATTCAGTTCTCCGGGAATGCCAAGTAGCAAAATCGCCATATGTGCAGTAGGAGGGAGACGTACATCAAACAATTCAGAGAGCATTTCGAAGACACTATCCCAGTAACCACGAATTATAGGGCAAGTTCCCAGAATGTGAAGAAGGGTTCCTCTGTCTCCACATCCCCTCCAACAATTCCCAGACATGGAGGGATACGCTAACTGCAAAGTAGATGGAGTTCTATACCACCGTAAAGTGACCTTCATTGCTGTCTCTATGTGGGTGCTATATTTTAAAGACAGATGGATCAGTTTAATCGTTCGTTGCCAGTCGTCTGGAGTAATGACCATTCCTAAATCTCTCTCCCAACAACGGAACGGAGTGGATCTAGTAAAAGTCGAAATTCCATCCATTTTATCATAAAGAAATCGTAATCCCCTCACATTGGTCGACAACCAAGCAAAAAGTGAACCGTTATGGGGCAGGGTCGTCACAGGGTGTTTACATATGAAGTGCCATATCTGAAAATATTTAAGGAAATCGCCTACGTGGATTCCGTATTTTTGTCTAAGATCCACAAACGGTATAGGCTGATTAGAGTCAGAGTATAGTTGAGAAATCTGCGTGATCCCCCTCAATTCCCAACCCGAGACCCGCATGCCATCAATCATCCAAGCCATCAATGACAGAGGCATTTCTGCAATATGAAAATGTTTCACTGGGTTTGCTTTCCCATGGATTAGCTTCCATGCCATTAGCAAAGCGCACATGACTGGGGAGAAGGATCCCGGAGCCGGAATGTTCCAGAAGGGCAGCCACAGCGCATCTTCCAACTTTAGGGGAGATATAAACGCCTGCTCTATATGTAGCCATGGAACCGAGGTATCCATTGACTTCCACCTTGCACACTGAGTGACCAGTGATGCTATATAGTAATTCCTCACCACTGGAACTCCCAACCCTCCTGCCTCTCGTTGCTTAAATAAAAAGCTTTTATTGATTCTAGGTCTACCATTCCACACACATTTTGAAATCACCCTTTGTGCTGTCTCAAAAAAGGAAACCGGAATGGATATTGGGAGCGTACGGAACAAGTACAATAGTCTAGGCAATAGCAGCATCTTAAAAGCCGCTACCCGTCCTATCCAAGAAACATCCATTTTAGACATTCGTTCGGTCTCTTCTTGCAATATTTTTAACATTGGGATATAGTTACTTTTGTAGAGGGTTCCTAATGATGTTGTCACCTGTATCCCCAAATACTGAACACTGTCCTTCCTCCAATCAAAATCATAAGTCGATTGTAGATGCTGGAGCAAGGGTGGAGGGACATTGAAAGGTAATGCCTGTGATTTGGCCATGTTTAATTTATAAAATGATAATTGCCCAAAAGTACTAATAGTGTCCATAAGATGAGGAATAGATAGTTGCGGATTAGACAGAGTGAGGATAATATCATCAGCATATAATGATATAAGGTGAGATTTACCTCCTATGTCAATGCCTCCCACTCTAGGGTCCAATCTGAGTATTTGGGCTAAAGGCTCTATAGAAAGAACAAATATCAGGGGTGATAGGGGGCACCCCTGTCTGGTCCCATTCGTAATGAGGAATGGATCCGAGACTACTCCGTTAGTGAACACCTTCGCAGAAGGTGCTGAGTATAACGCCTCAATCGCTCTCAAGATAGCTCCAGAAAACCCCATACTTCTAAGCACCAAAAAGGCATACGACCAGCAAATGCGGTCGAACGCCTTCTCTGCGTCCAATGCAAGGATCACCGCCTTTTCCTTTCTAGAGTCGACATGGTGTATTATATTCAATATACGTCTGGTATTATCATATGATTGTCTCCCTTTAACAAATCCCACTTGATCATAATTTATCAAACTTGGGAGACAGAGTGCCAGTCGGCTCGCTATTAATTTAGCGTAGATTTTTAAATCTGTGTTCAATAGCGATATTGGTCTGAAGTTCTGGGGGCTAGTGGCGGGTTTGCCAGGCTTTGGCAACGTAACTATCAGGGCTTCTTGATTTTCTTTTGGGATGACCCCAGAATCAACCACGGCCGTCAGAAATGACAGCAGCGGGCTCATCAGGGCTGGGAAAAAGCATTTATAATATTCATTAGTAAGGCCGTCAGGGCCCGGAGACTTGTGTGATGGCAGAGATTTAATGATTGATAATAATTCTGCTGAGGTAATAGGCGCGTTCAAGGAGTCCAGCTGTGACTCCGTGAGTGCGGGTAGTTGAGCCGCCTTGAGGAATCGTTCAATATCCTGGGTTGTCGGGGGGACTGTCGAGGAGTCGTCCGCTAGGTTGTAAAGGCCTTCATAAAAATGTTTAAAGGCGTTAGCAATGCCAATAGGGTCATAGATTTTGTATGCACCATCCTTGCTATACATAAATGGAATCCTGGATTTTGCCTGCTTTTGTTTCAGCTTGGATGCTAGAAGTTTGCCCACCTTGTTAGATTGAGAGTAATATGTGGCTCTAATCTTTTTCAGGTTTTTCTCATATTTATGCAATAGGTAAGCAATTAACTGCTGGCGTAAAGCTATTAATTCCGTTGCACGTGAGTGAGACGGAGATTGTTTATTGCTGGTGTCTATAATTCTTATCTGACGGAGCAGACGATCTATTTCTGCCATCCTATTTTTCTTTTCAATATGCCCTAGGCGAATAAACGTTCCCCTAATAAAGGCCTTGTGAGAATTCCACAATATTTCAGGGCCAGGAGCAGAGGGGGCATTAATCTGAAAGAATTCCTTCAAGTCATTCTCTACCGTTGCTTTTAACTTTGGCTGTGACATTAAAAAGTCACTACACCTCCACAGACATGTTCTAGCAGCTTCGTATTTTTCAGCTATGGACAGGGTTATCGCTGCATGGTCTGACCAAGTTATTTGAGATATCTCGGACTGCTTAGCAAGGGGAATGCTAGATTGCTCAACCAGGAACAAGTCTATTCGTGAATAGCTATTATGTACCGTGGAATGATACGTATAATCTCTTTCAGAATTATGCAAGATACGCCAGATGTCAAATAGTTCATAGCGCCATATAGCCTGTGATAAGGAGGGGTGACGTGTTAGTATACCAGACGTGGTATCTACTTGCGGGTCCGGGGCCATATTGAAGTCTCCCATTAATATTAAACATCCCTGCTTCCTCTTTCCTACCGCCCTCACTAGTCTCCCTAGAAATGCCACCTGTTTCCTATTTGGGGCATAGACTGATACCAGCGTATAGGTGACATTGTTAATAATGCATACTACTATAACAAATCGCCCTCCCGGGTCAGCGTATTGAGATAACAATTGAAACGCTACCGAGTCCTTAATCCCAATCAATGTGCCCCTACGTTTTGAGGAGTAGTGAGCATGAAACACATGTGGGTATGCTGGGTGATTAATGCGAAAAGCGTCTGCCCTTAAAAGATGTGTCTCTTGTAGTGCAAGAATGTCACAGTTCTGCCCTCGGGCCTCACGCCATAAATTGGCTCTTTTCTGAGGGGAGTTCAAACCTCTGACATTCATGGACATAATCTTAAGTACCATGATACACAGTTAGAAATGCTTTGAGATTCTTACCACAACCACTTATACCAGTAGGTGTCACTGTTGGCTTGAAGAGAAACTGTTTCCACCCTTCATGTTCACTATGCCCAATGTGCCAGAACCAGTAATTAAAAACAAAACAAAACATGCAAATTACAAAACCAATGGGTAAACCTTTGTGGCAAAACCAAACAAGAGAGAAAAAAAAAGAGTATGGTACAGTGGACCAGCGGCTGTCGTAATCCTGGGGGGATAAGTTCAACAACAGTGGACATACGAAATCCAAGAAAAGGTCAGTCTTTAGCTTTGTAGCCCTTTGCGTGGACGTCTTTGGGCCCTCACTTGGTGCCAACCATCCGACACAGGACCAGGTGGTTGTTTGGGTGGTATCTCGACAATCGGAATGTTCCATTTGTGAAGCAGACAATTTCCTTCTTCCAAAGTTTTAACGACATGCACCGTGTTGTCTCGGGTAATGATCACACGGACCGGAAATCCCCACTTGTATAAAATGTGGTGCTGGCGTAAAGCTGCTGTAATAGGGATCAATTGCCGCCGCAATTGCAGTGTCGTGGCTGATAGATCCGAGTAAATAGATACTTTGTGATATGGTTCAGGTAAGTGCCCCAGCTTTTAGGAAGTCATCAAAACCAGATCTTTGGTGCGATAAAAATGGATTTTAGCAAGAACATCCCTGGGTATTGCTTCATCTAGATGAGATGGCTTGGGGACTCTATGAGCTCTATCAATAATTAAATCCATCTCTGTAAGATTCGGTAGGAGCGAGCGGATCAGATCTTGGAGGAACGTCGTCAAATTATTCGCGGAGACCGACTCCGGAATCCCTCTAAATTTCAGATTATTTCTCCGTGAGCGATCCTCTAAGTCTGCTACTTTAGCTTTCAAAAACGACACATCCGACTCCATCTCATAGTGAGCATCTATTAATGCATTGTGTGATGTCGCAAATTCCGCCATTTTGGATTCAACATGAACTGTACGGTTTTTCAGTTCCTGAATATCTCTATCTAACGGCTTTACCATGAGAGACATGTCCGTTTTTAATGATTTGCAGAAAGCCATGAGCATATATTTCATAGAGGCCTCAGTGAGTGGGTTCTCTGTCTCTGGGATTTCTGCAAAAAAATCAGTGGGTGGGGGGGTAGGCTGCACATTGTTGCTCACCTCGCCATCCTGGGAGTCGCTATCCTGGAGTCTTGGTCTCTGCTTAGCCGGGCTGGCGGTAGGCGACTGGTGTGTCCCCAGGCCGGATAGGCCCGCAGATCCCGAAGCGCCGACCTGCGGAGGCCCGCTTCCATTGTAGGCCCCAGCCTGCCGGGGAGAAGGCTCAGGTAGCTCCGCGGCCGCGCCGTCCAGCAGCTGCGGTAAGGATGGAGCTGAGAGCGCTCTCTTATGAGCGGAGAGCGCGCTTGTTTCCTCCGGAGGGTCGCGCAGTGGAGTCGAGGCCCTAGATTCTGTTTCCAGGCGCGGGCCTTCTCCATGCTGGTCCTCCCCCCCCCCCCCCATGGGGGAAATAGAAATCCGAGATTTTATGCGGTCTCACCGGCGACTTTTTCCTTCTCGGCATCCCCGAAGGTAAGGCACTTTTTGCTGTAAAATTCTGTGCCCAAAGGCCACGGGCTCGTCGCCTATAATGTCGCTGTGTTAGACTCAGACCAAGAGCTCTGAGACTATGCGGCCATTGCAGTCCACAGCTAGGCCCGCCGGTTTCCACAGGTTTTTAAACAGATTGGGTTTCTGTTTTTGGGGGCCCAAGGGAGGCGGGGGGGGGGGGGGGGGGGGGGGGGGGGGGAGCGGGGGGTAACTCAAGTTAATGCTGTATAAGACCTGTGTTGCTTTAAATGGGTATTTTCATATACACAATCATATTTCATATAAAAGTACTTTGAAAAATATCATATCATACATTGAAAGTAATAATCCAAATTGTATATGTCACTTGGAAAAGTCCAATGAGCCCCCCTTTCCCTACCACTGTTTGATCACTGTTTTCACTTGATAATTCCTGTAGCCCATCTTCAGGTAAAGCATGCTCATTATCCCTTATTCTTCCCTATAACTGTTTCTTAGATCAGTGCTACATAACCATACATGTGCAGTGTATGAATCATTTATATTAGGAGGAATGGAAAGTGCAGCAGTTAAGAAGCACACAGAAGAACACAGTACACCTGGGAAATGTAGTTTTCACTAGTGAAGCTGACAGTCACATGCTGCACCCTACTATGAGGTTAGTAGGGTGCTTAGTAGGTGGGTGAAGTCACAGTTACTGCGTTGATGGTTTATCCAAATGATTACTCAAGTTTTAAAAATAGCTGTATGTTTTGAAAACCAGGGAAACCCCTTTAAGTGAAGGATACCATTTAGGCTGAAGATGAGCTGATGATACAGCACTCTACTTAGGATATTCCAGTAAGGGGGAAGAGACGAAATGAAAGATTTATTAAAACTGTGTAAAAGCAAAACAGTCTTATTTGCCCATAGCAACCAGTCACAAAATAGCTTTAATTTTGTATTTTGCTCCTGAAAACTGAATGCTGCATTGTGATTGGTTGCTACGGGCAAATAAGATCATTTTGCTTTTAGACAGTTTAACAAATCTTCCACACACAGTTCTCTTCCTCCCTGTCTAGGGAGAAGGAGGAAGCTGGAGTACCTTATTGGGGCTCACATGTCAATGTACAGTCAGGAGAATACTGCCCAAACAAGGAAGACACTCAGCCCCAGCTCCAGCTGTCTGGTGTTCCTATGAACTGTGCCTCCATTTCATGGAAGAGTTGCTGTCTATATTACCTGTCTTACTTCAAGTAAACTGTGAATTGTTACACCATTCAACACTGTGCCCTAGGTCCTCTATTCTGCATTCACCATCAAGGGCACTCCAACCAACATCAGGCACAGCAAGGCTTGCTACAAAAAAAAAAGTGCCCCAGGGCACTCTCTTTGAAGGGGAAATACTTTGTGACTACTGTTGTACTTGAATCACCAATAGTGTGAGAGTAAGAGTGCATCCAGAATCAGGATAAACTCTGTTAGTGCCCAAGATGTTCAGCATTATAGTTGTCAAATGGAAAAATTAATTTTTGTATTAATGTATTTTTCCTCAGCACTCCCTAAATTGTGTGCTAACCCTTGGTGATGCCTACCACAGGCTCATGTTTTTAGAAATTGCTCACATTGAGAAAGTAAAAAAATATATAAACTGTGTAAAAGAAAAAACTTGCCCATAGCAACCAATCACAGCACAGCTTTCATATCTTATAGTGCTCTTAAAGCATGAAAGCTGGGATTGGTTGCTATGGACAGCAAGGACAGTTTTTCTTTAGTTATCATGAATCTGTTCTATTTTGTCCTTACCTCATTAATTTTCATTCTGTTGTAAATGGAGCTACAAAGGTCCATAACGAAATTTGAGATCTGAAAAATGTGTTATATTGTTAAAATATATTGTCAGTTTAACAGTACTCTTAACAAAGACTACAACACATGTCTAGCCTGTACAGTTTAGATTGTTACAAGCAAGCTGCCACCAGCAGGCACTCACATATTTTACCGCACTCCATTAACCTTTTCAACGTCGCAGCCTTTTTCATTTTTTACTCCACTTCCATAAGCCATAACTTTTCTAATTTTATGAATACAGAACTGAATGAGGGCTTATTTTTATTTGCAGGATAGATTGTAGTACTATTTAACATTCCATACAATGTATTGGGAGGCTGCAAAAAATGTGTTTTTTAATAATATTATTTTGGGGAATGTCTGATATTTTGATCGCTTTATATTGAAATGTTTTGGAAGGCTAAAATATGCCGGTTTGAACATTTCGATTTTTTTTTATGCTACAGCATTCACCATATGAGAAAAATATTTTAGACCTAGGCAATTCAGGCATATTTGGAAACGGGGATATCTAATTTGTTTATTTGGTTTTGTTTATTTTTATTTGAGATCTAGGGAAAGGGGAGGATTTTAATTTTTAGGGTTTTTTTTTTAATATATATTTTTTTTAACTATTGCTTAAGCTCCCCTAGGGGACTTGAACCTATGATCATTAGATTGCTTGTCAATACAACTTTTGCAATCTATGGCATATTTACTGTGTAACTATTGAGGTTTGCTACAGACAAGCCTCCATAGTTAGTTTCCTATGAGAAGCCTGGGAGCCTTTACATGGCTCCTGCTTTCTTGCTATGCAGGAGCCATGCCGGTTAATGCAAGTAAGTCGGTGTGCCACCAATGGGGTACTCAGTGGAGGCCCAGTGGTTATGGTATGTGCTTGACTTCAGAGCGGGCGCCATATTTAAAGATCTGTACTGTACTGTACTTTTACAAAAGGTGTCGGGAAGGGGTTAAAAGGGTTAATAATATTGTTGATCTTTCCTTAGGACAGGTATTCAGTATCAGATAGGTAGGGATCTGACACCCAAGACCCCTGCCGTTCAACTTTTCTCAGCAGCTGTTATATGGAGAACAGATCCAGAAGCATATCTGTTCTCAGTGTAGGGCCTATGCTGATTTACTGCAGATCAGCTCATGTTCACTTGTATAAGGGCTGATCTTCAGTAACTCATAGCGATAAGACAAAGTACAGGAATATCGGCTTCCAGCTCTGTTTTCCATAACGCTGCTGATGAGAATAGCCGATCATCTGGAGTCCCTGGTGTTGGGCTCCCACCCATCTGATATTGAGTTGCATGAAGGTGTTACATGAAAGAGACGCAAATTTTTGTAGTAGCATACAAAGTAAAATAAAATATTTTCTAGTAGGATATACAAAAAGAAAAAAATATACTACCCCTTTCCTTAGGGTATATTAAAGAATTAAATAATTATGTACTTGCAATACTATACTATACTATACATCTCCTTGTTAATACTTAGTTTCTATTAAATATGTCATTACTAACTTGCAAAACCATTTAGTATTTCCATGGCCAGTAATGTAGCTTATATTGATTTACTTTGTGACACAATTATTGCCTCATGCATAACTAGCTTAAGTCCCAAATACATATAATAAATCAGTGATAATGGGCTCACTTAAGAGTGAGATCTATAATAACAAATGTCTAATAATACTTTCTTAAAGCGGTGGTTCAAGATTAGAAAAACATGAGTCCAAAAAAAACAGAAAACTTGTTCAATTTTCACGATGGCCTCTGTCACACATATTACACTGACATTTCATATTTTCTGTAGCTCACTTTTCTGCTTTGCTGTGCAGACTATTAAGAGTCATTTAATTTTAGTTAAGTGTAAGATTTAACAACAGATGGCAGGCCTGTTTCGTTTCTGAAGACCTAGATACACACAATAAGGCTAGACATAAACATGGCTGCCAGACCAAAGCTGTTCCTTCTGAACCCATCATACTGTACACATGCACACTCAGCTCAGTGAAGCATTCATGAGTTCTCAATAAGGAAAGGGAAGTAAATTGCTTCCAGACACCTCAGAGAACAAAAGGATAGGGCATGTTAAAATCAAACTGCCTCATCCATCCCGACATCTTCAATTGTAGGAGAGTAAAAAGGTCCTAATGTGTATGGCCAGCTTAATATTTTACACAAAGTTATAGCTCTGTATGCATTCCTTCTTCTCACTCTCTGAGGTAGCGGGCTGGACTGTATTACTTCTTTGGTAATTACTGACAGTTAGTGACCTATCCTTACATTATTAGGTCATTCATTTCAGATTGTTGGGGTTCCCTACACTCTACTGAAAACAGCTGAGCATATATAAGAAAACGAATAAAAACATTATTTCTCTTTTGCAGACATACATCTAATTAATGAAATATAAGTTAACTACATGAGAGATTTCCCTGTTAAATGGTTTCATTCAGGGTCATTTAAATGATAGGAATTCATCAACTAATAAGGAAAAATGAACATTTAACTAAATATTTAATAATACAATGTAACGGAACATAAGATCTACTCAGAATTTCACAAGTATACTTGTTTCTGGATAACACTCTGTCATTCCAGACTGCAATCTTTAGATTTACAAACAGTATAACACCAGCGTCTTGGATAAATCAATAGGGCTTGACTCTACAGAGATATAGGTAACAAAGGATGCTCTCAGGATGTGCTAACTACTTCCTGGAAAGCTACAGTGACAAGTCAAAGGATTTTATTAGATAGTTGGCCTTCTGCGGAAATTGGTCTAGTACATGTGAAATGTCTTTACCAGCAGAGAAAACACAATAATTCTGATTGAATGCTATCAGAATTTCATAGATACATCAAGAAATAAATATTTTCTGATGTCAATAAACACAACATATCTTAATATGTTCTTTGACATTTGAGAGCATTTTTTTTTTACACACAGCTCTCTTAAAATTACATAACAGCATCTCAATGGAGTTGAGGTTGGGACCTTGACTTGGTGATTCTAATTCCTTGATTTTGAGCCATTCTGTTACTTAGCCCGATTTCAAACCAGTTTAAAGGCCATCAATTTTTGATTGGTGGGGCTCTCACTGTTGGTAACATTGCAGATCAGCTGTTACCTGGAGCACACAGCTCCCGCCACCTCACTCGCCATACTTTCGGTAGTGGCACTTATAGGTACTGCAGTGGTGTCCCATTTAAGTCTATGAGACACTGGTACACTACCCATAACTGCAACTACTAAAAGTATGGTGAGTGAGCAGCGTAGTACTGAAGATTGGCCATTAATTTTCAAATGCTGGATAACCCTTTAAGCTGCAGAATACATTTATCTCAAGAATATTCTGACATAAATATCTGTTTGATCATTCCAAATTAGATTGTTCTACAATTTTTCACTTTCTCAGATGCAGTTTTGCAAGCTTTTTTTTTTTTTTAGGAAAAAAGTTTAGAGGGGGTTTAAATTGTGAGCCCTCTATGGGACAGTATTGACTGTGTCTGTGAAGCATTGCAGAATATAATGGTGCTTATATAAGTAAGGAAAATAAATAAAATAATAAATACCTCTGATTGGAGCTCTAAATCACACCTCCTTGCTTGCTCCTGCCTGATACTGCCCACCTGACAGTACAGAGCCTAAGTAGCATATCTGGCATCAAAACTAACAGCACTGATTGCTCAGGAATGGTGGGGCTAGAGAGAAAATTCCAACTGTACTGGAATCAGTGGAGATGTTTAAGAACTGTAGTTCATAGAGGTGTTGAAAGGTCATTTTTAACAGCCTAGCCTTCCAATTGGAGGATGGAGAATTTTTGCAGGTTATACAAAAAATGAGAATAGATAATCACATAAATAAATTATTTGGCTACGACCAATCCATCTTTAGAAATGTAGTTAAGGGAAGGAGATGAAGCCCTCAGTCATATTCACAAAGAAAAGGCTAACTGTTCAAGAAGAGAGTATACAGTATTTAAAGGAAAAATATGTGGTGTAGAGACTTTACAGCTGTTGGTGGAGCAAACAGAGAGATATCTGTTGAAAAGATGGGTATGGGTACAAAAGGCTACTACATCAGCGATATTACGTAAAATGCAATGTACAAGTATGCAGAATATTTAGCATGCCATAGGAAAAATAGATCAGAAATTATAAATAGGTATGCTCTGTGTTTCATGGAGTTAAAGTAGACTTAATACATTGTTTATGGAAGTGTCCCACTAGATTCTGGAGAAATGCTGAGAGATACATATATTGTGTCCTTCGCACTAACCTACTGTACATTTTGATAAATTGCTACTTTTATACATCTGATGGTATTGGCTGTAAAGGTCTTATTGGCTGAAGGAGTCTTAACTAAACATGAGTAAACTTTTCAAGATATTTTTCAGATTCAACCAGTTCAGACCAAAAGTTCAGTATAGTCTGAACTGGTTCATTCTGAACAGAAGAGCAAATTTCATTTAAATATTGTGTATGACAATCTGAGGGCTCCTAGGACTCTTTCTACTGTAAATCCAAACAGACTTAGTAATATCAAAGTGACAGCAACAGATTTGGCTCTGTGTAGACAGATGGTAGCTGGTGGTAACAAACAACTACTATGGAGATATTTAACTATTGTGGGGCAGCTGAGGAGGAGAAATGCTATGGAGTTGCTGAACACTTGCTAAAAGTCACAGTGTCTCATCTTCATCCTGCTGTGACTGAGCTGATGAGTGAGCCATATACTCCACTATGTCAACTGCTTCCATTTCTTTGGCCAACTGTGGCGTACAACTATTGCTTGACAGATGGTTGCCACCCAAACTCATACTAGCAGAGGTGGATGTGGTGGATTTTCCTTCTGCTGCATTACCCTGTCCTCTGCCACTGTGACTTTTGGCAGACATTTCTTAGGCAGGGTTCACACTACCGTTGGAGTCCGTTATGAAGGTGTCCGTTAAAAAAAAAAACGGACACCTATCATAACGGACACTAACTGATGCTAATGTGTCCATTTTTTTTAGTGTCCGTTTTTTAAAGAGGACCTTTCATGTCACATACCGCTAGAAAGCCGACAGTGCGCTGAATTCAGCGCACAGCCGGCTTTCCCAGTATGTGCTCCGGGGCTGGAGATATCGGCGGTGTAAGTTACATGGTTTACTGAAGGGCATTCCTGACAGTCTAGCTGCGCTGCGAGGAACGCCCCCCCTGACACTTCTCTTCGTTCATAGACTTGTACCTCACAGCTCAGCGTCATCGCCGGGAAGTAAGGAACACCCCCTCTCTCTGTTCTTGTCTATAGTGCTGTACTGTCAGAGGAACGCCCTCCCTGACACTTCTCTTCGTCCATAGTGCTGTACTGAGGGGGCGTTCCTCACAGCTGAGCGTCATCACTGGGCTGTAAGGAACGCCCCCTCTCTCTGTACTCGTCTATAGTGCTGACCTGTCAGAGGGGGCGTTCCTTACTGCCCGGCGATGACGCTGAGCTGTGAGGAACGCCCCCTCAGTACAAGTCTATGAATGAAGAGAAGTGTCAGAGAGGGTGTTCCTCACAGCGCAGCTAGACTGTCAGGAACGCCCTTCTAACAGTAAACCATGTAACTTACACCGCCGATATCTCCAGCCCCGGGGCACATACCGGGAAAGCCGGCAGTGCGCTGAATTCAGCGCGCTGTCAGCTTTCTGGCGGTATGTAAAACCGCATGTGCCTGAGGACACGAAAGGTCCTCTTTAACACTGTAGTTTTTTTTTCTTTTGGTTTGTTTCTCCTTTCTGAGCATGCGCAGGGAAAATAAACGGACATAAAATAACGGACAGTAACTGATGGCTATCAGTTACTGTCCGTTATAAGTCCGTTACCCATAGACTTCAATGTTAAAAAAATAACGGACACTTGCTGTCCGTTAAGAATCCGTTATTTCTAACGGACAAAAAATCCTACATGTAGGATTTTCTGTCCGCGAAAAAAAACTGACTTCTGACGGATTTGGTGTAAACGGACACTAACGGACACAATATAAAAACCCATTGAAATGAATGGAATTTTTCATGGATTTCTGACGGTTCAGCTAGTGTCCGATGCTAAAATTTTGTAACGGACAATAGCAACGGACACTACTGACAGTCACCAACAGTAGTGTGAACGCCCCCTTATTCAGGCACTTTTAAGCAACAAAATTAATTTAAAGAGGTACTAGTGTAGTGTATAAACAGGTCCAATTTTTTACGCATAAAAAATTGAATGAAAAATATATACAGAGGTACATCTTACTAGTTATGTAGTGTTGTGTACTGTATAGTAAATAACTTTACTTCCACTGTTTGGTGGGTCTTTGACAAACAAAAACGGGACATATTTTACTGAATGATGTAAACATACTATATACACTATGCACCATACTATGGAATGTTCTGTATTGTATATAACTTCACTGGGTTTTGGCGTTTTGCAAGGAAAAAAATAGCCAAAATATGCCAGATGTGATGGGACTAAATTGCCTGTTCTTGTTCTTGGACAAATACAGTACACATTAAGTTTGAATCTGACTCGAGAATTGTGATTGAATGATACAACAGATTGATTATGAGAATAGTAATTGATGCATTTTCTGCAGATGTAGAGTGCACTTAAAGTAGCACACACTGACTGTCACTAATTCACACACAGCCTGCACTGTAATGCAATGCTGGCTGGTCTAACTATATGACAGACAGACACACCTCTCACTCGGTTTTCTACACTATTTCTCTCTATCAATTAATTAAATCTAATGTTTCTTCTCCAGTCCTTCCTAGCACAGACATTTTGCTTCTCCATTTCTTGTGTATTATTTCCTATATATCTCAGTCAGACTGTGTAAAACCCTCTCTCAAATTTCTCCTCACAAAATGGACACCTTCTCTTTCTGCTTGACTTTTTCATACTATCTGAGTCATGAGTGACTTTAGACCTATAATCCCTCATGATTGGCTGTCTCCTGTCATGAGGCCTGTTTGCAAGGCATTATGGGTGAGCCTGTCTGATCACTGTGATCATGTGATCTATCTCTGCTTCCTACATGCTTTCACAAGATGGCTGACATTTTTACACTAGGTTCACACCTGCATTTGGGTTTCCATTCGTGGGATACACTTGGGAACCCCACGAACGTAAACCTAATCCGCTTAAAAAGTGGTTACCCATGGAAACCGCGGACCCCATAGACTATAATGGGGTCCACTGGGTTTCTGCCCAGTTTCCACCCGAAAAGGAAGCGGAATGGGGAACAGATTTCCCGAGCGGAGACAGGGCGCATGTGTGAACCTAGCCTTAGCTGGTTAGAGTGAGTCCAAATGTTTTTGCAAAATGCAGACCAAAATCAATTTGTGTTAAGCCAGTTTGCTCATCTCTAGTCTTGAAACACTTGTCCTCAATGGCACAAGTTAGAAAAACATGGAAATCTTTACTATATATACAAATGATTAATGGAAACAGGAGAATATTTGTACCTATTTATGAAAAGAACACACTATCTTTATGGAGTTACCCACCAGTGCTTGGTCTATAATAGAAACTAGATGACAGACTGTAGACTTCAGGAAGGTAGTGGGTGGATAAGGGGCTAGTAATCTTTATTTGTTTTCCAGTTTTTTCTACATTTCTGTATAGTTTTTTATGGTCTCCATTCAAACTGGGCACTATTGTTTTGTATCATGGAAAAATGGAAAAATTTTAGACTGAGTTTTTGGGAACACCTACTTCTGGAAAAACTGGCAACAAACTTTGTATCCCCATTTATAAACTTTTCCTCAGACTGAAGAATGGTAAAGTTCAAATTGTTTGGAGATAGTCTTATACCCCTTCCCTGAATGATGTCCTTTCTACTTGATTTTTACTTCCAGAATGCCAAACTGCCAATAGTTCTATTTTATAGAACTATTGTACTTTTATAACTAATCCTGGGCATTTGATTAGTAGCTATTAGTGTCTATTTGAAAACCCTTCTCATCTTATGTAGGTGTGTATTTTGACCACATGTAGGTGCCAAAACATGGACTGTACCCTAGTAGTGATAATACAAAAGGTATACTTACTTAATTACTTATTTTTCCCACCTGATTTTTAAATGATGATTATAGACAGAGACATACATGACAGCAATAGCACAGTGTTGACCTGCAAAGCACAAATAGACCTATAAAGTACCAGTTGACCTGCGAACCTCACCAAGCAAGGTTATCATGGGGATGGCATTGTACACAGAAAAAAAAACGGATGCAAAGTTCATTCGTTAACGTGAATTACGCAGGGCTGTCCAATGTGGACACACAAATACAGTTTGCAAGCGACAGAAACATGTATAATATACACATATACACATTATAATCTGTAAATACACTGAATGGAATATTCAGACCTTGTTCCATTTACCCAGATTAGGGTTCAAGCAGATAAGGAAAAAGCAGATAAGGTTCAAGCCAAAGGGAAAACCAGATGCACAAGCATAATACTGATACTCTTATATGTGTATAATATACTATGTGTGTACTGTGTTATTATATATGTATACTGTGCTGTTTTATATGTTTGGTATGCATTACCTCATTTATTTATTAATAATTCTGCTTACTTTACTTAACTAATTTGTTGACTTTTCAAAAGTTATAATCTATGTTTTCCTTTTGTTGTTGAGAGCACTTTTGCATTTTCATTTTTTTTTATTGTATATATAGATTCTTGGGTTTTACTTGTATTGTGCCTATTAAAATTAAGTATGCTATTCTATTAGCTTATTTTCTTTAAATAACCTTTTAGAATATAAATTGACTTAAGTATTGTGTCAGCATTTGCAAATATGGAAACCATTCTCTATAGGCCTTGCACAATATAAATAATAAATTTATTAAACAAATCAGGGCTAAGAATTGATCCCTCAGGGACTGTATTTCCTGTCTGTCAGCTCTATTTTATCATTTTGACTCTGCTGGAGTGAAATCCTCTTGGGTAATTTATTGTGGGATGAAGCTGCAAATTTTTGCTATAATTCAAGTAAATATTGCTGAATGCAGTGATCAAATATTTTCTCCAATCAATCAATCAATCAATCAATCAAAACCAGCATAGTAAGGGAGGTGCCACACGGTGAGATGCGGGTACATCCAGATCCAGTCCTTGGGTTGCCCGCACTTTCACTTCTCTATAAGTGAAGAGTTGATTATCATTACTGACTGTGCGGTAAGGATGGTGACACACAGTGTACTGGTGAAATTAATCAGTGTTTTACTTATACAGAAAACACGGCCGCTGGGGATAGGATGTGGCTATAGCCGTATCCCAGGTACACTATGTGTCACCACCCTCACAGCAAAACCACATGGCCAGTAATTAAATCCAGATAAAATGAATCAGTGTTTCTCTTATAAAGAAGTGAAAGTACCCCTGGCCTGGGGACTAGATGTGGCTGCTGCACTGATTGTTTAGGCTGTATTAGGCAAATGGCACAAAAATGTTTGTGTATTTTGGACTAATAGTAGAACTCACCTGTCTGTGTAATATATTGCCAATTAGCATATCCAGTTGACTTATCCACTTTAAATACCTCTCCAATACATGAATCCACTACTAATACTAAATATATTATTTTTAAAATAATTGACATTAACAGGTATATTTTTGATCAGTATTACAGTGTGGCAGGGGCGTAACCAGTAACCACGTGCCCCCATAGCAAAATATGGAATGGGCCCCCACTGTACTATGACTACCTTAAAGGGGTATTCCCATCTCAAGGATCTATCTAAACTGCTAATTTATGTAAATTGTAAATTAATGTAAATTCATTTGCTTTAGAAATGCTTCTTCATTTATGTGAAATTATTACACCATTGTTTACTTACGTTGTCGAACTGGCCAGTATATCTCCTTTTGTAGCTGTAAGGGAATTGCTAGAGGAGCAATTCCCCAGTAGCTGCTGGTGAACCCTGGGGGAAGGGGCACGACAAGACAGTGAGCCCTAAACTGAACCCCCCACTGTCCCTGGCTACTTGTCTGAACTGTCCTAGGCGACAGCCAGCAACTTGGAGGCGATCCCTTCTTGATATAAGTGATAACACAGTATGCAGACAGGACAAACAACAACAAAAGGGAGGTCAGCTAATCAAGGAGTTGGTAACAGTTGAGCAACACAGTACAGAATCAAAATCCAAAAGAACAGTCAAAGTTAAGCAAGAGGTCAGGAATAAGAATACAGGTAACCAAACAGCAATGAGTAATAGCCAGTACACACAAAGCAATAGCAAGTGCCAATGTGTAAGTGAGCAAAAAATAAATAGGAAGGAAGAACCTGCCCCAGACTTGATAGGACGATAGGCTGTCAATCACAGGGTAAGGCTAAAATTAACTATTAGAGGAGCAGAAGGAAACCAAGGTGAAGGAGGTGGGTGTGGTGGAAAATCAATTAAGGTGATGAGGGAATAGGACAGTGTTCAGACAATACAAGAAGAACCCAAAGGAAGAAATCACAGCTGGACCCACCTCCTGTACTGCAGCGTGCAGCTGGATGGCGCAGAAGTTCGTACGGGTGCGGACGTAACAGTAGCCTTATAGGACAGATAATGTGACTTACTGCTCTCTCGAGGGAAGGGAGACTGAGTTCTCTGGATTACACTTGCTCTCAGAGCTGTTATTTTTGTTTGCTGATAAAGGCTCAGACAGTGTTATTTCTCGATGTAAACACAAAGATAACATTGAGTTTACTGCAAGTCTGTTGTCAGTCCTGGCAGCATATATAGGTATTTTTTTCTCTCCAAACCTGTGTAATTTAATATACATTTACTGTGCATATTATTTGATCTGCATTATTATAGATTTCTAGTAATCATAATAAATAATCTCTCATGGTAAAGGCAATGTCTGTATCTGTTGAGATACTTCATAGTGTCCTGCCCATCAAGCAATCAAAGCCAGCCCACCAACTTGTTGAAGAATACATGAAGTGAGAAGCAGGCAAATCTGCAGAGGGGGAGATGGGAAAACCCCTTTAGGCTAAAACCCCATGTAGCTGGCCACAGCGAAAATGTTTCCTCTGCGGACTTTCTGCTTCAATTATACCTATAGGGAAACTGCCGGCGTTTCTGTAGGTGTAATTGATATGCTGCAATTTCCAAAATCACAGCATTTCCACTGCACTTATTTTTCTGCAATGTGTGGATGGGATTCGCCAGAATCCCGTCCACCTTGTAGGGACTGTAAAATCGCGTTTATGCCATGTGGGGCCCTGGCCTTAAGCAGCAAGTACAGAACTTAGAAAGTGTACTGACAAATAAAAAAGTAACAATGTTTTAAACTTTTGACTTGCAGGCTCCATATCTCACCATCCACTACAGCTTCGAACATGAGACTACCATCATTTTATAGACAGTCATCTTGGGTGTCTCATACATAAATTTAACTTGCAACCATTTAGCATATGATTAGTTATGCAGATTCTTGTCATGTAACTGCATTGTTACTGTTTTGCTCCTAGAAATCAATATTTTAATGTTTATTATTTTGTTAGTATTTTGTATATTAACACTGCCTGAATCCTTCTGGTCATGCACTCGATCAGATTTAAGCATGTCTCGAGTGCTCAACCCACAAGTGTTCAATTGGGTTGAGATCTGGTGAATGTGGGGGCCAATCCAGCACCTCTTCTTCTTTGTCATTGAACCATTTTTTCGCTAATCTCAACTTATGCTTCCAGTTGTTGTCCTGCTGGAACACACTATGTCGTCCTTTTCATACCCATAGAATTTGAATGTACAAAGTAACTCGTCTTGTAGGATATTCACATTATAGCTTAGCCTTGAGACCACCATCGATCCTGGTCAAGTATCCAACACCTTTGACTGTGAAACAACCCATATCATCAGGCTTCCTCCACCAAACTTGACAATTCTTTCAATTTCTTGATCCGTTATCCCCCTTTCCCTTTATTTCTTCCAGACTCATTTGCACCCATCAAAGCCTAGTTTATTGACTTTCGTCTCATCGCTCCAAATCACCCGTTTCCAATATCCTACTGTCCACTTTTTGTACTTTTTTGTTCTAGCCGACACTTCTTATGACGATATTGAAGTTGAGGCTTCTTCACCTTTTTCAGGCCACCATTCCAGACTTGTGTAACACGCGTTGCATGGTGTTTGCATGGACGTCTGCGATCACACTATTAGGAAGCATATGGGCCAACTCCACTGCCATGTTTGTCGCACCAGAACTGATAGATGATGTGATGAGCTGACTTGTTGATATTTTGCCTGGACATCCACCTCTTGGCTTTTGAATGGATGGACTTTATTTTGTATTCTTCAACTGTGATGGCACTCACATGAGCTGGGTGATGCTGTTTCTCTTTTCTTGGGAAATCTTCTGCATGACTGATCCTTGATTTGGACCAGTGACCTTTTCGCTTGGGAATCAACCTAATAACACACTGAGCTATTAGGGAATGTGAGAACAGGTTGTAATTTGTAGTATACAAGAAGAAAAAGATTTTTCCACCACCACGAGCAAAACAGTAATAATGCCGTTACATGATAAAAACCTGCATAACTAATAATATGCTAAATAGTTGCAAGTCAAATTTATGTATGAGATAGCCAAGATGATTGTCTATAAAATGATGGTAGTCTCCAGGTTTGCAGCTGTAGTGGATGGTGAGATATGGAGCCTGAAAGTCAAAAGTTCAAAACATTGTTACCCTTACCATATCAGTGTATATGATTATATTGGTCTCCTTTGCATACAAAGATAATGCACATACTGATTTTATAGAACAAATAATACACACAGTGATGTCACAGTACAGGGATAATATACACAATAATGTCACAGAACAGTCAGGGGCGCACCTCTAATGAGGTGAAGTGAGGCCCCTGCCTCAGGCGGCACTATCAGTGCCTGCTTGGAGGGGCGGCATTTTTCCTTTTTTTTTTTTTTTTAACCTAAACCAGCCTAAGACAGGCCGCTTTGAAAAAAAAAAAAAGAAGCTGAGCGGGACCTGTCCTGGGCTGGCTTAGGAGACCTCTGCATCTCAGCGCAGGCGGCGATGCTATGACATCATCGCACCTCCTGCGCTGAGACGCAGACATCCTATGCGTGGGTGAAGAAGAGGAGACGGCGGCTCCATCAAGGGATCACAGGTAGGTGAGGATAACTTTTTTTTAATAGGCTGTTACCTACAATGGGACGCAGTAGGGGAAGCAAATGCAACTGTGAGCAGGAGTGGGGCCCGCGAACCCCAACAAATACTACTATTATTATACTCCAGGGTCTTTTCAGACCCCAAAGTATAATAACCAGAAACCCAGGGGAGTTGATTAACATAAATTCCAGTGTTACTCACCTCTCCTGCGATCCGGTGTTACTCCCAGCAGGCTTCGGGCCTCTTTAGTGACGTCCCAGACATCAAGTAGGCCAGGCCAACATCATTATGCGTTGTGACGCCAGCCTGGCCCAAGTGATGTCTGTGCCGACATTGAAGAGAGTCAGAAACTGCAGGGAGTGCAACGGAGCCCAGGATAGATAAGTAACAGTGTCTTTTATGTTTTCTCACCTCCCCGGATCTCCGATCATTATAATCTGGGGTCTGAAAAGACCCCAGAGTATAATAATAGTTCATGGGTGGGTCACTATGGGGCATAATACTGTATGCAGAGGCTACTATGAGGCATAATACCATGTGCAGGGGCCACTATGGGGCATAATACCGTATGCAGGAGCCACTATGGGGCATAATACCGTGTGTAGGGGTCACTATGGGGCATAATACCATGTGCAGGGGCCACTATGAGACATAATACCGTGTGCAGGGGCCGCAGTGGGTCATAATACCATATGCAGGGGCCGCAGTGGGGTATACAACTGTGTACAGGGGCCGCAGTGGGGCATAATAACGTGTGCAGGGGCTGCAGTGGGGCATACAACCGTGTGCAGGGGCCGCTGTGGGCCATAATACCGTGTGCTGGGGCCGCTGTGGGCCATAATACCGTGTGCAGGGGCCGCTGTTGGGCCATAATACTGTGTGCAGGGGCCACTTTGGGCCATAATATCGTGTGCAGGGGCGGCTGTGGGCTATAATAAAAGTTTGCTGGGGGGCCCAGTCTTTGCTAGTTACGCCCTTGATAAGGAGTGGTTAGGAAGGGGCATTTTATATAAGGGGGCTTTATGAACTTAAGAGGTATTATTTATATAAGGGCATTATTAATACAAGGGGGGTTATTTACAGTATATTAGGGGCCATTAGGGAGCATTCTATATATAAGTGGGTGGTCATTTATAAGTACTCACTATGGGACATCAATTATATAAGGGGGCATTAGGGGACATTATGAATAGATGGGGGCATCATTTATATAAAGGGTCATTAGGGGAGCAGTATTTATGTCAGGGGGAATGAGGGGCATAATATAAGGGGGCAATTAATTAAAGGGCTTGTCCAGGATAACCACTTTTTTAATATGAGACTGGGGAAAGTGATTAAAAAAAAAAAAAACCCTACTGACTTGTCCCTTGTGCTCCAATGTCTCCCACCGCAGTCTGGTTCTGCTGCTCCACTGTTTTCTTCTGGCGGAAGTCCCCACTGCACATGACTGCTGAGGTCGCTGACATGGGTCACAGTGCTGTGGGGAAGAAAACACCGAAGCAGCAGGACTGGAACGTGTTGAAAGACACTGGATAATCTTCCCCAGCTCATATTAAAAAAGTAGTTATCCTGGACAACCCCTTTAAGATGGCATTTAGGCATTACTAAAGGGACTTTACAGCTCATTTATATTGATGATCTATCCTTAGGACAGATCATCAATAAGAGACCAGTGGACCTCCCCTCTGATCAGCTGTATGAAGGGGCCATGGCACCTGTTTATATCACACGCTGTCTATTTATAGTGACCGTGTGATGTAATTAGTTTTGTTATGTACACATGTATAGGACGAGGCTGTAGTTACATTACATGGTCACTATGAGATGAATGACACTATGTAAACAGAGAAGAGGTCAAGGCGCTTACACAGATACCACGGTTCATTCAGCAGCTGATCAGTGAGGGACCTGGGTTTTTGAGCCCCACTGATTAGTTTATTAATGACCTGGAAAATCTTTTAATTAGGGAACATCTGGGGCAATATTAATAAGGGGCTCTATTTATGGGGGTACATTGGGGCATTATTAATATAAACAAGTATGAGACAAGTCACAGCTGGAAGAAGTGGTCATGGCGGTCCAAAGGGAAGAGAAGGGAAATGTGACCGATTAGTCAGAGACGTCACCTGTAAGTCACAAAATGTTACTGCACTGTATTCACCTAAATGATAGAGCAGGGGTCAGCAACTTTCCCTGGCACGGCAGCCCGAGTCCTCACCCAGCAGTTTCGATCGGACCAAACATGGCCGAAACTAAACTGCTATTATTATACTGTGGGGTCTCTTCAGACCCCTGAGTATAATAAGTGGAGCCCCGGGGAGATGATCAAACATAAAAAACAATGTTAACTCACCTTCCTTGGATCCACAGCTTCTCTGTGCTCTTCGGGCGCTTCTGCCTGACATAAGAGAACGCTGACAGGGCCTCATGGGTCATGTCCGACGTCACTACGCATAATGATGCGACGTGACCCCTGAGACCCAATCAGCCCGAAGAGAACAGAGCGGCTGCGGATCCAGAGAAGGTAAGTTAACATTGTTTTTTATGTTTGATCATCTCTCCGGGGGCTCTGCTTATTATACTCGGGGGTCTGAAGAGACCCCACAGTATAATAATAGCTAGTGAGTGGTGATAATTGGAATATTATGAAAGTTAGAATATTATACCGTGTGCAGGGGCCACTATGGAGGATAATACTGTGTGCTGGGGCCACTATGGGACATAATACCGTGTACAGGGGCCACTATAGAGGATAATACTGTGCGCAGGGGCCACTATGGAGGATAATACTGTGAGCAGAGGCCACTATGGAGGATAATACTGTGTGCAGGGGCCACTACGGAGCATAATACTGTGTGCAGGGGCCAGTACGGAGGATAATACCGTGTGCAGGGGCCGCTATGGGGCATAATACCATGTGCAAGGGCCGCTATGGGGCATAATACCATGTACAGAGGCCGTTATAGGACATAATACCGTGTGCAGGAGCCGCTATGGGACATAATATCGTGTGCAGGAGCCGCTAGGTGACATAATACCGTGTGCAGGGGCTGCTATGTGACATAATACCGTGTGCAGGGTTCGTCAGACTTACAATTATTGACCGGCACTCCGAGTACCTCAACTTTGATTTTTTTTTAATCGAAATCGGCACGCCGAATAAAAAAGGTTGCCTACCCCTGTGATAGAGGATAAATACCTGATTTATGGGGGTCTGTCTGCTGAGACCCCTACTGAGTGTGAGAATTGTTTTTTTACCCCACCCCACTGGGTGGGAATTCAGCCTGACCGCAGCATAAGTGTGTTGCTTGGTGGATGGACGAACCCGCGTGGCTCTCATTCACTTCAATGGGAGTGCTAAAGATAGGCTAAGTACAGTACTCAGCTATCTGCGGCGCTCCTATTTTAGCGAATGGGGTCCATGCGGACTCGTCCATCCACCAAGCAGAAGATGTGTGAAGTTATTTTCATTGTTAATGCCGTGTTGTTGATCTGATACTTAAGTAATACAAGAAGAATTCTTAAAAACTGTTTTATAACGTTGTGTATTGTGTATGCTTATTGTGTGACAATAGCAGCATGTGAAGCTCAAATTTTTATTTATTTTTTTGGTGGGGGGGGCGCCTTTCCATGGTCCTCCTCAGGCAGCAAAGAGGCTAAGGTTCACCCCTGAGTACAGTGATAATATATACAGACATGTCACAGTTTAGGGATAATGTCCACTGTGACATAATTGCACAGGGATAATGTACACACAAAAAGATCACTTTGTACACTGACATCACATCATATGAAGAAAGTAATAATACTGATATCACATGCAGGCATTATAATGTCCCTGTAGCAGCTGCCATGTCTGCTACCCTGATAGTTATGCCCATGCAGTGCAGACATTTAGAAAATGTACACAGCAAAAGGTTACAAAGTACATTATACCTTTTCTATAAAATCAAGTTTTACCATTGTGTTGCAAAAAGCTTACTAAAAGTAATAATGTCACATATATCAGCAACGCCTGCAATGTATATTTTTTCTTCTAGTTTTACCTGGGGTTGATCTGATAGCGCTGTCCACTGACTGAAGCAGAATGCTAGTCTCTAGACAGAAAAAAGTACAAATTTAAATAGTGACAACAATTTTAAATGACCCATTCCAACAATTGTATAACATCCTAAGTTTAAACTAATTCTAATGGTGATGTGAAGAGCTTTAGTTCCATGAAGCATACTGATGCTGTTGTGCTCTGCCACCTATTTACTGCACATAGAAGTTAAATATACTGTTTGTAAAATTATCAAAATACCAATCAAAATATTTTGCAAGACTAAAAGATCAGTAAAATGTTAAAGGGGGCACAGCATGTGCAGCCACCTCTCTGTTGAATGCAAGGACTGAACATGGCTCTTTTTTACTTATGCCAGATGTTTCACCCAACCATCTAATGTGTATGAGAGCATTTCGTACATGCACTATACAGTTGGAATCAACTGGCCGATCCTTTTGTTTTTGAGAGGCAGAGGAGTTTGACAATGGAGTTACCATCAGAGGAGCTTGACAGTAGTTTTTTCCCCTCATCCTATTTAGTACACAGGCACTGTTTGGCTAAGAAGGTGTGTGGGCAAAATAGCTGTTGGCCAAATTAGTTCAGCTAACAGCTTTCCGGAGAGTATAGGCTGCTTGACTCTTATCACCAGGGTCATAGCTATAGGGCTATGGAGTCTGAGGGAGCCCAAAGGCCATTCTACAATGTAAGAAGACACTAGTTTTATAGATAGCATATGGTAAGGGGGGGCCAAAATATTGTATTGAGATTCAAATTCTGGCTCTGCTTATCACACATCTAATTGACATATTATAACTGGCATTTTGTTTGAATTACCATTCACCAACTGATTAGAATCTTGCATACTCTTAGTTACATTTGGTCAGGATGTACAGATCAGATGCATGCTGCAGGAGCAAATATTACAATCAGATATATACACAATATATCCTTTCAGTTTGCAGCCTATTGACTGGTAATTTTGCAAGAAGTTAAAGACGGTCAGACATTTAACCTGCAGAGCCTTCTACAGGAAAAATGTAGTATTACATAATGACAGATTTGCCAACTACAGCAGATTACAGATTGTGCCAGCTAGGGCAGGGACTACTCTTACAGAGTAGTTATCCATTCTGGCTCATAGAGGGGGTCCCCCCAACATGGCATCAGCAGCAAAAATTATACACTTTCCTTATACTAGATTACCACCATTTACGCTTTCTCCACCCTAAACAACCTTAATAATTACTATACATTGTTTCATACATGTTGGCAAATATTTTAGAAGTGTATGAATGAATGAGGACAGAACATCCTCCACAATAGATTGTGTCGATCCTTAGGTTACATACCACAAAGGGTAATTTTTGGTGACATATTTTTTTGACCAGATATAAATTGTATATGTGTTAATCAAAATTCTGAGTGTCTTAAAATAATGAAATCAAAGTTATATTTTAAATGGCATATGCAACTCTCTATACTCTTTTCCCCCTCTTTTTTAACTTCCTGGCTATTTAGGGTGATATACACCCAGGAATGTGCTTTTTTGCACACCTCACTCACAAGGTAGAAGTACATGGATTAAGGCATTTTCATATATAGCGAAACTATCAACTGAAATAACTATACCTCACTTTCTGGAACATCCAGTCCATAATGTGCTGCAGACTGAGGAAACCCTGTAATAGTAAATGAAATAAAATGTTCAGCAAGTAGAGCAGACCTTACACATCGATTACACAGCAGTTACCATCCATGTGTGAATTTATATTAAATATAATGTGCTCTAATGAAGTACTCCCTGGAGACATGTGTGATGACAAACAATGTTAGAGTTTACAGGATTAACTGTATGTTATAGCTCCTGTGGCATAGCTGGACCAAAATGAAATTGATCTTTGGAAAGCGTAAGTACTGAAGAGTCCATTTAGATTAACTGAGCACTCTACAGGCTTATTGTATTGTATTGCCGAGTTTATTGTAGATAGATAGATAGATAGATAGATAGATAGATAGATAGATAGTATATGTACATCCCTTTTTACTTTTATACAGCTTTACTAGTTATAGCTAAAAGTGTTATATATTCTATCATGATTCAAAATGCCACCTGTGTGTGGTAATAAAAATAAATATAAGAAAACCTGCTAATGCTCTAAATACTGCTACAATTATTCCCTAGCATACCGCAAGCAACAAGCAATTCTAATGAAAACTGTTTTTTTTGGTTTTTTTTATATTAAAAATAGTTAATCCCAAATTAAAAGTCCTACAACTTTCCAGTATATTTTCACAGTGGCTGATACTAAATGATAAATCTGGTGTATCTTTACACTGAAGTCAAAGTTTATACTACCAATCGATTGGCTTACTTAGAGCCTGAATTATATGCCAAACTCTTGGCACAATTGGGGTGCATATTGTCACTCTTAAGCCACGCTCTCTTTTCATCTAAAACACTTTCCTTTGAGACTACATGCACCATAATAAATTCAGTAAATTCCTCCTTTTGTGTTTCAGTAGCTCATAATTTCAGAATATAAAATTATGGTGACTAAATAAAAGGAATTACATATGTAGCTGTTACAAAAGCAGTCTGAAAACCCATCACCTACAAGTCATAAACCATCTGTTCCTAGTATGTATATATTTCAGAAATTGCTAACCTCACTGGGGACTAATGTGAGTCAGTAGAAGCCTGCTGAGTATTTATTCTGTGTGATGAAAGCAATAGTAAAGAAATAAAACTTACATAAATATTACTGAAACTGATATATGACATATGACGGAGTTACATGCCTTTACACTATACATTAACAATAACAATTATAAAGTTTCTAAACATAAATTAGCCAAATATTACATGTATTGCAATTGCTAGAACCATTGATTCGAGGGCATTTATGTGACCAGCTTATTGATAGGTAAATTATGTACTTTTATTGCAATAGTTGCAGAAGTTATACAGCAGTGATTTAAGGTGATATCCTCTTACCTGAGGAAAGGTGAAGGGCGCTCAGACAGCAGATTATGAACATCAGAGGCAAAGGAGGATGATGTTTTACAGATTTGATTTGAAGCGGTTGTCTCTTTCTCTCTGTAGGTGACATGCCTCTTTTGTGTGTCCTATACTTGAGCATCTTGAAGGGACTGTTGAGGGTAGATCTGTGAGTCTGAGTCTGGCTCTTCCACAATGCTGCGTTATCTCTTTAAATGTAGCACTGTATCCCATAGGAGTGGAAGCAATCAGCACCTGGCAGGATCCTACTTTCTATCCCCGTATCATGCTGAGCTCTTATTTATGAGGCATTGCCCCCCCAAATCAATGTTGCCTGATTAGCTAAGGGTTGAGTAAGTAGGAAAGAATAGAGGATCTATATTATTGCACAACAGGGAATCTTATAACTAATACTGGCGTTGTAGCAGATAGGAAATGCTGCTTATGAACACTATGTGATATCACTACACGTACCATCGGAAATATAATAGCTTTTTTGCTTCCTGTGGAGTTTATTAACAATTACTATTTTATGACATTTGCTGATCCTTGAGCTCAGAGATCACACAGAAAGAAGAAGACGAAGAAGTTATTCTGAGATTGTCCAGATTAGGTGAAAGCTTATAGTATGGTAATAACTAACCTCTACTATCATTAGCTTTTTATTAACCATTTTATGGTGCAATTTGCACATTTTGCTTACAAAACAAGAAGTCCCAGTTTTAATCCCTTCAGTATGTCAATGTGCCTTTGAAAAGCCTCTAGAGAAATTATTTCTAATGTTAGGAATTTAACTTCTGGGATTGGCTTGGTTTATTGAAGTATTAGTCAAACCTATTTTAATAATAAAAAGGGTAGATATATTGGGTAGCCAGTATAAGTCTGATGGGCTTCTGTCCAATTGCTTTAAGGTTGGATGTAAGTGTTAAAGCCTCAAACTGGAAAATGTCTTCTGACCTATTGAGTAGTATTTACCCATAGACTGGTGCAGCTCCACTGAATCGCCTATTGCTATTTTCCTCTAGAACCCTTTTCCAAATATAGTGGTACCATTACTCTTGGCTACTTGTACTGTCAAATGGGAGATCTTGCTGGGCAGTGGAGGACTTGTTACTTTAGAGTGCACTGAAGAATCACACTGAAATTCCACTGATTTTTGTATACATACTATACCTTACATCTTAAACATTAAAAAATCTTGTCAGAAAAATACCAACAATTCTGTATAGTTATCTGTCTACACTATATGGCCAGGAATAGATATCTAGAGCTAAAAATGTGATTGAACCCATAATATGTAGTTGGTAATATAACTTTGACAAAGGGTTTGCTAATAATTACGTGTGATGAGATCCAATCAACTTTTTGCTCTAGATAGCAAACATGATGATGCTGTCTAGGGTTTTGCTTGGCTAATAGCTATTACTCGGGTGCTCCCTAGCATCCAGTGGTGATATTGTGTCAAGAAAGGTGTTTTTAGAAGAAAAAAAAACATATTTTCTAAACTCTTACTGGAAGTTCAACAGCTTTTTAATCGACACTGGACTTCATGTAATAGCAGTTAATGCACTCTTTCTGGGAAGATGCAAATGATTTTATAATCCTGAGAGTCTGTTTTAAACTATTGTTACCGATAGCATTTCATAGTTGCACTTACTGTTATCAATTTTTAGAGTATGAGATATTAGACCGCCTTTATGACTCACAAAAAATATATAGATTTAAAGAGGAAGAAGTGCTACTGTAAAAAGTTCAGACATAGTTGTTAGTTTCTTAGCAAATAATGCAGGTGTACTAGTGTCAGTCCAAGCATGCGAACCAATGAAGTTTCAGATTGTGATACTGAATTTGAATCACTTGTATATAGTGTGCATGCTGCTATGAAATGTACTTTGGAAGCAAAGGCTTAACTAAAATTAAAAATTAATCTGAATGGTCACACTTTTTCAGAAGTAATTAAAAAAAAAGTCTCTCCCGATGAAAATACAAAAAACTAAAATAATTTTTCTTTAAAAATATATAGTTTTGAATAGTAAAAATTATATATGGTACTACAAATTATTAACATTATTTAAACAAATGTACTTACAGTCAGATAAAGAAGCAAGTTCTCTTACAGCTTTGATGTACAAAAGACTCGGAATAGGTCAAGAAAAAAAAGAAAGAAATCTCTTGGCCCTTTAGAGGTTAATACCCCTACTTGCACAGGCTACTTCTCAATGACTGAGCTAATCCACATTATTTGTAACTCTCCTAGTATTTACATGTGACTGGGTCCACTGTACAAAGGAGCAACTTATGCATACCGTATCACGACTATCCCATTGCTTCTTAGATTTTGCAGTATAACAGGCAGTGACTGTATATTTACCAAATATACAGGATCTGCTATTTCTGTTTCTTAATTGCAAAGTGGTCCTGCTTAAATAAAGAATCAAAAGTAATATTTCAAGCAATGTAAACTCTAGTAATATCAACAGGTATCCTTGTTTATTGCTATGAAACAAAAAAAGTTCTTCAATTCATAATATAATGTCTAGGGAAATATTATAATATTATCCCATGACAATCATATCTTTGCTTTGTTTTGTTAGCAGCTCTTAAGAACAGCAGATCCTGACTGGTTCCCGTGCCAAATAGGCCCATTTTCATTAGACTGCTTGGTTACAAAATTATGGAACATAATGTTCTTAACTGTTACACAGATCTTATTCAGTATAAAAATAGCAGACTGTTTGCCCTTCTACATGATAAGGTCCACCATATATGCAGGAATAATTTTCTAGGCCAAATCAAATGTTTTCTATACCTAGTGCGTTGATTCTTCAAGATGAGCACCTTGGGGATACCCTTAATTGAATCATGACAAAGGCTTTATATAAGTAATTACCAGAAGGACAAGCTAAAGTGGAGCACTGTGTTAGGTGAAAGAAAATAACAATTTATCTAGTGAAAGCAAACAAGTGAATATGGATTCCTTGACCTATATGTGTATATCGAGTTGCACATGTCATCATTTGTTTTTATGAATAATCTTAGCAAATGCACTTTTTAACTTTTACTGTCCATCAGCTGCAGACTTCAAACAATGAAACTTTATATAGTGTGAGAGCTGGTCTTGTTAGTGTGTTTGTGTCTGACTGTGTGTTCAAGCTATTTAAACCATGAAAACAACACAGAGTTATAATGATACTTTTCTTTATTATGAATATACAGATTAGAATCATGACTGACTTCTAAAACATAGTGAGGGGAAGAATGTGCTACTTGCCCCACGTATACCGTTTTTCTGAGGTATATTTCCATGTACCTAATTTAGTATTTAGTAAAAAGACTCAAGATGCGTAATAAATCTTGTAAAAAATCACTTCAAGGAAATTGTGATTCCAATGTTGTCAGATATTTTCGTTTCTTTTTTTCTTTACGCTGCCCATGTACTGGAGTGCAGTTGCCTCTTTTTTGCACCTTTCATAAATGCATTCTTAGGCCAGGGCCCCACGTGGCGGAAACACCATGGTGTTTCACAGTCCCTGCAAAGTGAATCCCATCCACATATTGCAGACAATTTCCCACAGCGGAAATGGTGTGATTTCCAAACTGGCGCCTTTTGGAAATCGCAGCATGTCAATTATACCCACAGAAACGCTGGCATTTTCACTATATGTATAATTGAATGTGTTTCCGTCGCAGTTTTCCCAGCAGCACTTTTTGGCTGCGGCCTGCTACGTGGGGCCTTAGCCTAAAAGCTTACTGCAGATAAATCAACCCACTTTCCCTAACAAAACAGCAAAGTGAAATCCTTCAAAATAGGCACAAACACATGATACATACAGCTACCTGCAAATATTACTCTCAAATTTTTATAATGTCATGTTGCCTCTAATTGTTTGTGTCCTGCGGCCCTGTCAGTAGCCTGCTTCTGGCTCTTTCCATCAACTAGGGCCTTTTCAGCTAGGTGATCTGGGGATATGTGCCCACACAGCAGCAGACCTCAGGCAGCAGCATGATGATTGGTGATGGGGTATATAGCTAAGCTATTATAGTTGGCCTGCCACCCAATATGTTTACAGTGTATAAAAATATATTGGGTCATTTTTCAATACATTTACCCAATATATTATACCAACACATAACCTGGTGGAGATGCTATAGAATAAGTATCTGTATGAAGTACAATGAGTGCATTGTGCCATGTCAGGGTAAGCTGGGGGCCTACAGGGGGATTCACCTGTGAGCCAGTCCAAGCCTGCATATAGTGCAGTGCTTGTGCCCGTGACTTTTCGTGTCACTGAAAAGTTGGACAAAAAATAAACCAAAATCCTAAAATGCATAGGAAAATGTGCAAAAACAGTTCATATTCCAGTACTACTATACAGTAAATGATAACTGTTTCTTTTTATTTTGTGACTATATGGTAATGAATTCTCTAACAATATGTACAGTGCTGGCCAAAAGTATTGGCACCCCTGCAATTCTGTCAGATAATACTCAATTTCTTCCAGAAAATGATTGCAATCACAAATGCTTTGGTAATAATATCTTCATTTAATTTGTCTTCAATGGAAAACCACAAAAAGAATTGTCAAAAAGCCAAATTGGATATAATTCCACACCAAACATAAAAAAGGGGGTGGACAAAAGTATTGGCACCCTTTGAAAAATCATATGATTCTTCTCCAATTTGTGTAATTAACAGCACCTGTTACCTGTGGCACATAACAGGTGGTGACAATAACTAAATCACACTTGCAGCCAGTTGAAATGGATTAAAGTTGACTCAACCTCTGTCCTGTGTCCTTGTGTGTACCACATTGAGCATGGAGAAAAGAAAGAAGACCAAAGAACTGTCTGAGGACTTGAGACGCAAAATTGTGAGGAAGCATGAGCAATCTCAAGGCTACAAGTCCATCTCCAAAGACCTGAATGTTCCTGTGTCTACCGTGCGCAGTGTCATCAAGAAGTTTAAAGCCCATGGCACTGTGGCTAACCTCCCTAGATGTGGACGGAAAAGAAAAATTGACGAGAGATTTCAACGAAAGATTGTGCGGATGGTGGCTAAAGAACCTCGACTAACATCCAAACAAGTTCTAGCTGCCTTGCAGTCCGAGGGTACAACAGTTTCAACCCGTACTATCCGTCGGTGTCTGAATGAAAAGGGACTCTATGGTAGGATACCCAGGAAGACCCCACTTCTGACCCGGAGACATAAAAAAGCCAGGCTGGAGTTTGCCAAAACTTACCTGAGAAAGCCAAAAAATTTTTGGAAAAAATTTTTGGGGGTGGGGGGAGAAAAAGGAGGCCTTTTTGGAAAAGGCCCACAAATAGAGTTTAAAGAAAAAAAAAAAGGCGCCCTAAAAAAAAAAGGGCCGCCCCCCCCCCCACCCACGGGGGGGGGCCCCCGTTTTTTGGGGTGGTTTGCTGCCCCTGGCCCGGGCGGGCGTGCCCGGGTGTGGGGGGGTCGGGGGTGGGGGGCGCCCCCCCACATATTGTGGAGGGTGGGGGGGGGCGGGGGGAGGGGGGGGGGGCGCCCCGGGGGGGGGGGGGGGCCGCCGGGGGGCGGCCCCCCCCCCCCCCCCACAAACCACAGCAAGAGGGGGGGGGGGGGGCGGGGGGGGGCGAGAGGGGGGGGGGGGGGGGGGGCGGGCCGAGCCCCCCGCCCCCCCGGGGGGGGGGGGGGACATCGGAGGGGGGGGGGGGGGGGCGCCCCCATTTCGGGGGGGGGGGGGGGGGGGGCGGGGGGGAGGGGGGGGGGGTAAAAGCGGGGGGGGGGGAGGGAAGGGGGGGGGGGGGGGGGGGGGGAGCGGTTGTTTGCAGTTATTTTGTCTAAAGGTTGTGCTACCAAGTATTAGGCTGAGGGTGCCAATACTTTTGTCTGGCCCATTTTTGGAGTTTTGTGTAAAATGATCAATGATTTGACTTTTTTTCATTCTCTTTTGTGTTTTTTCATTGCAAGCAAAATAAATGAAGATATTATTACCAAAGCATTTGTGATTGCAATCATTTTCTGGAAGAAATTGAGTATTATCTGACAGAATTGCAGGGGTGCCAATACTTTTGGCCAGCACTGTAATACATATAGCTAAAATAAGAAGTGTCTGAAAAGAAACTCACTCATGTTTGTGGCACTATGACTGAGGTTAATATAAGTAACCAAAGTTCTCTGCTAGTTTCAGATCTGAAATAAAATATATTGGACCCTAAATAATCTTCCTAGCGCTATCTGCTTCTAATAGGGTACACATCTGGAACAGGACTGAGCCTAATAGAAAAGGTAAGGATAAAATACAGTATGTTTTAGCTCTCCCTATACTTCAATTTCACCCCAGCTATAAATCATTTAGCTTGTTATCTGCTAGAATTGGTCTCTCTTCTTTTGGTTTTCTGTCCCCAGGAGTCATTGCAAAGAACATTACCAATATATTTACCAGTGCCACGCCAATTTGTTCAAGATTTAATTTTACAGTACAGATGAAATCCCTGCTAGGGCGTTCAGAGGTTGTGTCATCTTTAATGACTAGCAGAGAATAGGATGGATTCAACTCATGAATAAATGGCTGACAAATTAACCTGTGAATATCTGTGAATAATTACAGAATGTGCGTTATCTACTCACCTTTAGGCTGGGGCCCCACATTGCGGAAACGCAGCTTTTTTTGTTGCAGATTTTGCTGTGGTTTTTTGAGCCAAAGCCAAGAATGGCTACAAAAGGAATTGGGAATTATATAGGAAGTATTTAGACTTCTACCTTCTGCTTAATCCACTCCTGGTTTTGTCTGAAAAAACGCATATTGTTTTAATTCATGTGAAATGCATAAAGGGCTAACAGACTTCCCAAATGAATTATTTGAGGAGTGCAGTTTTAAAAATGGGGAGATTTATGGGAGTTGTAATATATAGGCTTTTAAAGTACTTTACAGTACCTGCAAAGTAGATGGGATTCTGGCTAATCCCATCTACACATTGCAGAAAAAAATCCAAAGCGAAAAAGCTGCGTTTTCAAAAAGGCCCAGGTTTTTGTAAATCGCAGCATGTCAACTATACCTGCATAAACGCTGGTGTTTTCCGTATAGTCATAATAAAAACCATAATGCGTTTCCGCTGCGTTTTTTTCCACAGTGTTTTTTTTTTTTTGTTGCATTTCGCTACGTGGGGCTTTAGCTTAAAACTTGTGGATAACAAGTTGAATGTTGTTGGACATATAGCAGTAAGCTTGAGTGTATGACCAATTTTCTCCAAATACCAGGGAAAACAGACTGTAATAATAATCATTTTTATTTATATAACGCCAATATATTCTGTAGAAGTTTATAAATCATAGGGTTTATATACAGGCAAAATTATACATTACAGTGTAATCAATAAATTCACACAATAAGACAGCAGTTTAGATTTTCTGTTGTTTTCTTCCTTTTATTTTGTAACTGTTTGCTTGTTGTACGTAATTTTTATTTTGTCTTTTTTTTGTAAGTGCTGAATCTTTTTGTATAAGGAGGGGGCCCACATTGCAAAAAACACTGCATATTACAGTACCTGCAAAGTGGATGGGATTCTGGCTAATTCCATCCACACATTGCAGAAAAATATCCGCAGTGGAAATGCTGCAATTTCAAAAACACTTGCATTTTTGTAAATCGCAGCATGTCAATTATCAATTATATCTACAGAAATGCTGGTGTTTTCTGTATAGGTATAATAGAGGCAGACAGGCCACGGAAAACTCAGCGGAGTTTCTGTGAAAAAAACATGATTCGTTTCCACCGTGGTCTTTTCCGCAGTGCTTTTTGGCTGTGGCTCACTACATGGGGACTTAGCCTTAAAGTGTTTCATTTAATGTTAGTCCCTGATTGCTATACAGGTCCATTGCCTTTTAGGCTGAAGCCCCACATTGCGGAAATGTTTTTTTTTGTTTCTGATTTTGCTGCGGTTTTTAGAGCCAAAGCCAAGAATGACTACAAAAGGAATGGGAAATAGCTAGAAAAAAACGCAGCAAAATCTGCAACAAAAAAAGCTGCATTTGTACAACGTGGGGTGTCAGCCTTAACCCCCTTGCAGACTACCATATGAATGGTCAGTGTGCTATCCGGGTTTTTCCTGGATAGCACACTGACCCATTCATTTCTATGGATCCGTACACATGACCGTGAATTGCACGGTCCTGTGTGTGTGCTGACAGTCGGGCCACAAAATATGGAACAGGTCCTATTCTTGTCCGATTTTGCGACCCTGCTTCTGCGGCTTCTATTCATTGATTGAAAGGGGCGGTGAAAGCATGGTTGGTGCACAGGCAGCACACGGACCACATCAGTGTGTACCCCGTGTGCCGCTTGTGCTGTTCATTCATGGCAGCCGGTTAACACACGGTCCTGTGCAACCGGCTTTAAAGTGTGTTTTGCTGTTTGAATGCTTGGAGCAGTGAGTGTATGTATGTGTTGAGCTCCTACTGGCCCAGAATTCAGTAAGTTGTAACAGCATGAATTTGGGGTGCCTGGACTGTGTTGGATGCGATTTATACAGTGCCTTGCAAAAGTATTCATACCCCTTGAACTTTTTCACAATCTGTCACCTTACAACCACAAACTTAAATGTATTTTATTGAGATTTTAAGTGATAGACCAATACAAAATACCACATAATTGTGAAGTGGAACGAAAATGATATATGGTTTTCAAAATTTTAATCAAATAAAAATCTGAAAAGTGTAACGTGCAAAAGTATTCAGACCCCCTATATCAATACATTGTAGAGCCACCTTTCACTGCAATTACAGCTGAAAGTCCTTTGGGGTATGTCTCTACCAGACTGAGATTTTTGCCCATTCTTCTTTGCAAAATAGCTCAAGCTCAGCCAGATTGAATGGATACCCCTAAATAAAATCCAGTGCAATCAACTGCCTTCAGAAGTCACTTAATTAGTTAATAGAGTCCAGCTGTGTGTAATTTAGTCTCAGCATATGTACACCTGTACTGTGAAGGCCTCAGTGGTTTGTTAGAGAACACTAGTGAACAAACAGCATTATGAAGACCATGGAACTCACCAGACAGGTCAGAGATAAAGTTGTGGAGAAGTTTAAAGCAGGGTTAGGTTATAAATACATATTCCAAGCTTTGAGCATCCCGAGGAGCACTGTTCAATCCATCATCCAAAAATGGAAAAAGTATTCTACAACTGCAAACCTACCAAGACATGGCCATCCAGCTAAACTGACATATCGAGCAAGGAGAGCACTGGTCAGAGAAGCAGCCAAGAGGCCCATGGTCACTCTGGAGGAGCTGCAGAAATCCACAGCTCAGGTGGGGGAATCTGTCCACAGGACAACTATAAGTCGTGCACTCCAAAAATCTGGCCTTTATGGAAGAGTGGCAAGAAGAAAACCATTGTTGAAAGAAAGATATAAGAAGTGCCATTTGCCACAAGCCATATAGGGGACATAGCAAACATATGAAAGAAGATGCTCTGGTCAGATGAGACCAAAGTTGAACTTTTGGGCCTAAATGCAAAGTGCTACGTGTAGCGGAAAAGTAACACTGCTCAACACCCTGATCACACCATCCCCACTGTGAAACATGGTGTTGGCAGCATCATGCTGTGGGGAGGCTTTTCTTCAGCAGGGACAGGGAAGCTGGTCAGCTAAATACAGCGCAATCCTGGAAGAAAACCTGTGGGAGGCTGCAAAAGACTTGAGACTGGGAGGGAGATTCACCTTCCAACAAGACAATGACCCTAAACATAAAGCCAGAGCTACAGTGGAATGGTTAAGATCAAAGACTATTCATGTGTTAGAATGGCCCTGTTAAAGTCCAGACCTAAACCCCATTGAGCATCTGTGGCAAGACATGAAAATTGCTTTTCACAGACGCTCTCCATCCAATCTGGCTGAGCTTGAACTATTTTGCAAAGAAGAATGGGCAAAAATCTCAGTCTCTAGATGTGCAAAGCTGGTAGTGACCTACTCCAAAAGACTTTCAGCTGTAATTGCAGCAAAAGGTGGCTCTACAAATTATTGATATTGGGGGGCTGAATACTTTTGCCTGTCACACTTTTCAGATTTTTATTTGATTAAAATTTTGAAAACCATGTATCATTTTCCTTCCACTTCACAATTATCTGCTACTTTGTGTTGGTCTATCACTTAAAATCTCAAGAAAATACATTTAAGTTTGTGGTTTTAAGGTGAGAAAATGTGAAAAAGTTCAAGGAATATGAATACTTTCGCAAGCCACTGTACGTAATTTGCAGCCTAACTGAAGGGTGAGCACAACATTGAGTGAATGGAGTAAGGCTAAGACCCCCACGTAGTGAAGCACAGCAAAAAAAAAAAAAAAACACTGCAGAAAAAAACCGCGGAAATGAATCACATTTTTCCTCAGCAATTTTCATTGCGATTTCTCAGAGTTTTTCTCTGCAGACTTTCTGCCCTTATTATACCTATATGGAAAATGACAGCATTTCCTCAGGTATAGTAGTTGACATGCTGCAGTTTTCAAAAAAGCAAGCGTTTTTGAAAATGCAGCTCTTTCACTGCAGATTTTTTTCTGCAATGTGTGGATGGGCTTAGCCAGAATCCCATCCACTCTGCAGGTACTGTAAAACGCAGTGTTTTTTGAACGTCGCAGCAACGTGGGGCTTCAATCTAAATTAACTCTTGGAGTCACACCCATGTCATGTGCTAGAACGGTATGTCTGTAACACCCATGGACTCTGTTTATTTTAAAGACAGCTACTGCACAGCCATGTTTCATATTCTTGTCAATAAAATCTAAGGCCCGGTTCACATCTGCGTTCGGGTTTCTGTTCGGGGGAGTCTGCCTGGGAACCCCGAACGGAAACCTATACGCATAAAAAAGCGGTTTACCTGAGATTATCCCCACCCTGAAGGACCTTCTCTCTAAGCTTGAGTCGGGTTCTAAGGTTTCGTTATCTTCTACCCTCTTAGCTAGTGTTCATAAGGAATCGTATTTTTGCGGCGTTAGCCCATTAGGTGCACATTTAGATGAGGAAGTAAAGTGAAAAATATGGGCGAACCACTATGTCGATATATGGTCCCTGGTTTCAGTAGATCAACATACAGCAGATGGAGAGAGAGAAGAATAAAAGGTCGCACACACTATGAACCATTGGTTACAGGTGTTTTCAGTGTTGCGCTGTGTTATGGGCGAGCGTCACCATGAACTGTGTTGGGAGTTGTTCATATATATGGACACTAGATATAATGCTTAGAAATTGCATTGTGGTAGCAATTGGCGGAAGGAAGGAAAGAAGAAAGAAAGAAAGAAAGAAAGAAAGAAAGAAAGAAAGAAAGAAAGAAAGAAAGAAAGAAAGAAAGAAAGTGGAAGAAGAAGGTTTTATTTATATAGCGCCAACATATTCTGCAGCAGTGTACAATTTGTAGGGTTCAAGTATAGACAAAAAAGATACATTACAAAGAAATAGTCAATTCACACACTGGGACTGAGGGCCCTGCTCGCAAGAGCTTACAATCTATGAGCTAGAGGGGGTGACATGAGAGGTAGCAGGGGCGGCATCAGAGGTAGCATTGCTTATACAATGGTCAGACAATTTTGTAATAGAGGTTACTGTCATTACACATATATAAAGCTGTATGAGCCGTCACCAGTCGTGTCCTTTGAAGGGATTCTATCATTGGTGAAACATGTTTTTAACTGAAGCAATGTCGGAATAGCCTTTATAAAGGCTATTCTACTCCTACCTTTACTTTTCTTCTCCTTGCCGCCATTTTTCCAAAAAACATTTTATTCTCATATGTAAATTATGCTCATGGAGCACCAGGGGCGTTACCCTGTGCTCTGAGCACACTCACGTCATCACCGCAAACCGCCTCCAACGCTGCTTTTTCAAGCCTCCTGCATCTTCTTCTGTTCATCTGCTTTCTCCGTCGGCCATTTTTCTGAAGTGCACTGGTGTAAGAAAATAAACAAAAATGGCTGAAGGAGCATGCTCAGTAAGCTCTGCCTGAACTCAAAGTGGCTCCGGAGGCCATTTTTGTTTAGTTTCTTACACCAGAGTACCCTAGAAAAATGGCCGACGGAGCAAGAAGCAGATGCAAGATGAAAAGAAGAAGATGCAGGGGGTGTGAAAAAGCAGCGCTGGAGGCGGGTTGTGGCGATGACGCGGAGTACTTGGAGCAGAGGAAAATCGCCCCCAGTGCTCCCTGAGCATAATTTACATATGAGAATAATTTTTTTTTTGGACAAACGGCGGTGTGGAGAAGAAAAGTAAAGGTAGGAGTAGAATAGCCTTTATAAAGGCTATTCCAACATTGCTTCAGTTAAAAACATGTTTCCCCAATGATAGAATCCCTTTAACGTGCATATGGTGCCTGGACATATAAATTTAGTCTGATACAGACTCTACACCCCCAACAACCACCCCACCCAACTGTCCTGTGTTCTTCATCTTTAACCTGTTTCTCCATGATGTAAAGCTCTCCACCCTAATCTCTAAATCTCACCTCACCTCCTGCACGCTTGACCCTATCCAGTCACATTTTATCCCCAAACTCTCTGAAGTCATTACTCCTGCCCTAACCCTTCTCTTCAACCTATCCCTAACCAATGGATCCTTCCCTTCCGCCTTCAATCATGCTACCGTCACTCCTATACTTAAGAAACCCTCCCTCGACCCATCCTCTCAAGCCAACTACCGCCCCATCTCACTGCTCCCGTACGCCTCTAAACTGCTGGAGCAACACGTCCACTCCGAACTATCCTCCTATCTCTTGTCCAATGTGCTCTTTGACAGACTACAGTCAGGCTTCAGACCCCAACACGCCACAGAAACTGCCCTAACCAAGGTCACTAATGACCTTCTAACTGCCAAAGCCAAGCGTCACTACTCAGTCCTCCTCCTCCTCGACTTCTCCTCTGCCTTTGACACAGTTGACCATTCCCTCCTGTTAGAAACACTCTCATCCCTTGGCATCTCAGACCTGGCCCTTTCCTGGATCTCCTCATACCTCACCAACTGCACATTCAGCGCCTCCCACTTGCACACCACCTCCCCGCCACGCCCTCTTTCTGTAGGTGACCCCAAGGCTCCGTCCTAGGACCCCTCCTGTTCTCCATATACACCCTCGGCCTTGGCCAACTCATAGAATCCCATGGCTTCCATTACCATTGCTATGCTGACGACACCCAAATATATCTCTCTGGACCACACATTACCTCTCTGTTGTCCAGAATCCCAGAATGTCTAGCAGCCGTAGCCTCAACTCTCTCCTCCCGCTTTCTCAACACAACATGGAGAAAGCGGAGTTCATAATCTTCACCCCTCCTCGCATGGCCCCCTACCTGACCCATCTATCAAAGTTAATGAAACCACACTCACCCCAGTCCCACGGGTCCGCTGCCTTGGGATAACCTTAGACTCTGACCTATCCTTCAAGCTGCATATTCAAACCCTCAACACCTCCTTCTGCCTACAACTCAAGAACATCCATTGAATCCGCTCCTTCTTCACCCCTGAAACTACAAAGATTCTAGTCCACACCCTCATAATCTCCTGCCTAGACTACTGTAACACCCTTCTCCATGGCCTCCCAGCTAACACCCCCTCCAGTCCACCTTAAACTGTGCTGCTTGCTCCCCCTTTTCTTCATCGGCCGCTCCCTTCTGCCAATCCCTTCATTGGCTAACCGTTGCCCAGAGAATAGAGTTCAAACTACTAACACTGACATACAAAGCCATGCACAACCTGTCCCCTCCATATATCTCCGACCATAATTTGCAAATTAATTCTTAAAAAATCAGACAATGTGATTTTCTGGATTTGTTTTCTCATGTTGTCTCTCATAGTTGAGGTCTGCCTATGATGACAATTACAGGCCTCTCTCATCTTTTTAAGTGGGAGAACTTGCACAATTGGTGGCTGACTAAATACTTTTTTTCCCCCATTGTAGCCTAAGCCTCACCTATCCAGCTGAAAATGTAAAAGAATCCCTGTGTTATCTGCTGGATTTCTACAAGACTTTTTTGTGTCAAGCACATGAAGAAAATTCTGCAGACTGAAAAATTGTGTGAGCAAGAGTGTCTCCATTCAGGGCCGGCATTAGGGGGGGGGGGGGCAAACTGGGCAATTGCCCAGGGCCCCGTCCCCAAAGGGGCCCCCGGGATCCGGAACCTGATGACTCCGGATCCCGGAGTCAGGCCCGGACAAATCAATAACAGAAAGGGACCGCTAGCCCCTTTCCGTGGTGAGTAAAAATAACAAACATTTTTACTCACCTGTCTTTGCGTCCGACGTCATCTTCTGACGTTCCGGACATCACCGCTGAGGCCAGGCCTCAGCCTTAGCGATCACATGGGGCATGCTGACAGCGTGCCTCACGTAATCGCTGAGGCCCAATCACAGGCCTCAGCGTTGACGTCCACAATGCATGACGTCAGTCGCAGAGAAGAAGAAGCCAGCGCCGGCGGGGATAACGGAGCAGCGCGAGGAGGCCCAGGAGAGGTAAGACAAGGTGAGTATAACTGTTTGTTATTTTCCCTTACCTCCCCCGGGCCTTCGATTATTATACTCTGGGGACCCCAGAATATAATATAATAATAGCACTGTAGGGTCCCTGTGGAGCCTTATACTGGGGAGCCCCTCGGGATAGCATATTATACTGTGTGGGGCCACTGTGGAGCATTATACTGGGGAAGGGGCCCTCTGGATAGCATATTATATTCTGTGGGGCCTCTGTGGAAAATTATGCTCTCCAGAGGGGCCCCCCAGTAAAATGCTCCAAAGTGGCCCCACAGAATATAACATGCTCTCCAGAGCCCCCCCACTTTATACTACTCCATAGAGGCCCCACAGAATATAACATGTTCTCCAGAGGGCCCCCACCCCAGTATAATGCTCCACAGTGGCCCCACACAGTATAATATGCTCTCCAGAGCCCCCCCCCAGTATAATGCTCCACGGTTTCCCCACACAGTATAATATGCTCTCCAGAGGGCCCCCCCAGTATATTATACTGTGCGGGGCCACTGTGGAGCATTATACTGGGGGGGGGCTCTGGAGAGCATATTATACTGTTTTGGGCCGCTGTGGAGTATTATACTGGGGAAACCTCTCTGGGCAGTATATTATACTGTGTGGAGGCCATTTCTGGAGCATGTTATACTGAGTGGGGTCACTGTTGTGCTTTATTCTGGGGGGGCCATCAGCAGAGCATATTATATTGCATGGCGCCACTGTGGGGCATTATTCGGGGGGGACTAATGAGCATTATACTAGGGGGCCCTCTGGGGAGCATATTAAACTGCGTGGGGCCTACTGTGGAACATTATACTGGGGGGACACTCTGGGGAGCATAATATATTGCGTGGGGCCACTGTGGAGCAAAATACTGGAGGGGGCACTGTGGAGCATTAAACTAGCGGGGGCCCTCTGGGGAGCATATTATACTATGGGCCACTGTGGAGCTTTATACTGGGGGAAGGGACAGTGTGGGGAGTCTGTTATACTGTGTGGGGCCACTGTGGAGTGTATTATATTGTGTGGGGCTTTTCGGGAGCATATGATACTCTGTGGGGCCATTGTAGAGCAGTATACTGGGGGGGACTGTGGGGAACATATTATACTGTGGGGGACCACTGTGGAGCATTTTACTGGGGGAACACCTCTGGGGAGTATATTATACTGTGTGGAGGTCATTATGGAGCATGTTATACTGTGTTAGGCCACTGGAGCATTATACTGGGGGGGCATTGTGGGGTGCATATTATACTGTATGGAGCATATTATATTGTGTGGGGCTGCTGGGGAGCATATTGCACTGTCTGGGGCCACTAAGGGGTAGTATACTGTGTGGGCCACGGTGGAGTATTATACTGTGTGCAGCCTTACATACCATGTGGTGCCACTATGGAGGGCTCAGGGGAGCATTTTATACTGTGTGAGGTCACTGTGGAGCATTATATACCATGTGGAGCATTATACTGTGGGGGGGGGGCTCACAATTCCTGCTGGCAGCCCTGTGTGCTATGTCTGCATCACAGCTCCCTCACTATAATCTTGCACATATGTGTAGTGCTCCATAGCCATGTCATTCCCCATACAGTACTGTGCATGAATTGGCCATAGAGTTATTGGGGCCTGCACAGTACTATAGGGGCTGACTATACTGGGAACATACTCAGTAACACCAGATAGTCAGCACATATGTAAGACTTCAGTGAAGGAGCCGTGGTGTATGCTATTAGCAGGAAGCTGTTGGGTGGGGCCCCAGAACAAGATCCTCTAGTGGGCCTAAGGCCCTTCAGTCCGACACTGTATAACGGAGAACTATTATATATAAGGATGGGTTACTATATATAATTGGGAAACTTAAGTATGAGGGGGCTATTATAAGGGGGAACTATTATTTATAAGATGGGCTATTATTTATAAGGAGGGAACTATTATATATAAGGCATCCAATATAAGGGGCGAGCTATTATTTATAAGAGGAGAACTTTTTATAAGGGGGGTGTAATTGTTAAGTGGGCTTATTTATAAAGGGGGCTATTAGTGATAATGGGGACTATTATTTATAAGGGTAACTATTATTTATGAGGGGGCTATTGTTTATAAGGGAGCAGTATTATTTTTACAGGGTGTCTGTTACTGATAAGGGGGGATATTACTGATACAGGGCACTATTTATCATTTATAAGGGTGCTATTACTGATAATGTGTAATATTATTTATAAGCAGGGACTATTATTTATAAGGAGGCGCCATAATAACTGATGACTGGGTGCAAAAATCTATTAGGTGGTACAAAGGTGCTCATTTGAATTGTGTGTGGTAAAATGGGGCTTATTACCTTTTTGTTGGCAGAAAGGAGGTGTTATTATAGGGGTTGCCACTGGAAGACGATGGTGTTGTTTGCATATCAGCATTTGGGGCCCCGCTTTTAATTTTGCCCAGGGCCCCACTTTGTCTAAAACCGGCCCTGTCTCCATTTCTAGGGTTTTGAATTATGTTTGAAATAAAAACTGGAATAAAAGTATTAAAAATGTTCTGTATTTGGTTGCTATTATAGGCAGCTTCATAAATCTCCCCATCAATTCGCAGATATACAGTACTGCATCTTTTCCTTGTGTGAGATTTTTCTATTTATATGTTTTGTGTAAACGTCATGTTACTGAAACATAAACATGGAAAAGCTTCAGTGTAAATGAGAAGTGATAATTTCGACAGGACCCTATATAGCAATACAGGAAATGAAGCTGTCATGTGTGTACCTTTCTAACAGGAATTTGAAAGGACTAATATATATAAAAAAAAAAAAAAAAACAGGCTTGCATTTGCCAATATCAGAAAAATAGCCCGTTTGGGCCTTAACCATTTAGGCTAAGGCCCCACATAGTGAGCCGCAGCCAAAAAACACTCTGGAAAAGACTGTGCCGGAAACGCATTTCTGCCTTTCTTATACCTATATTATACTTAGTTATACAGCATATGAAAAAGTTTGGGCACCCCTATTAATCTTAATCATTTTTAGTTCTAAATATTTGGGTGTTTGCAACAGCCATTTCAATTTGATATATCTAATAACTGATGGACACAGTAATATTTCAGGATTGAAATGAGGTTTATTGTACTAACAGGAAATGTGCAATATGCATTAAACCAAAATTTGACCGGTGCAAAAATTTGGGTACCCTTATCATTTTATTGATTTGAATACTCCTAACTACTTTTACTGACTTACTGAAGCACAAAATTGGTTTTGTAACCTCACTGAGCTTTGAACTTCATAGCCAGGTGTATCCAATCATGAGAAAAGGTATTTAAGGTGGCCAATTGCAAGTTGTTCTCCTATTTGAATCTCCTCTGAAGAGTGGCATCATGGGCCCTCAAAACAACTCTCAAATGATCTGAAAACAAAGATTGTTCAACATAGTTGTTCAGGGGAAGGATACAAAAAGTTGTCTCAGAGATTTGACCTGTCAGTTTCCACTGTGAGGAACATAGTAAGGAAATGGAAGACCACAGGGACAGTTCTTGTTAAGCCCAGAAGTGGCAGGCCAAGAAAAATATCAGAAAGGCAGAGAAGAAGAATGGTGAGAACAGTCAAGGACAATCCACAGACCACCTCCAAAGAGCTGCAGCATCATCTTGCTGCAGATGGTGTCACTGCATCGGTCAACAATACAGCACACTTTGCACAAGGAGAAGCTGTATGGGAGAGTGATGCGAAAGAAGCCGTTTCTGACAGCACGCCACAAACAGAGTCGCCTGAGGTATGCAAAAGCACATTTGGACAAGCCAGCTAATTTTGGAAGAAGGTCCTGTGGACTGATGAAACAAAGATTGAGTTATTTGGTCATACAAAAAGGCGTTATGCATGGCGTCAAAAAAACACAGCATTCCAAGAAAAACACTTGTTACCCACTGTAAAATTTGGTGGAGGTTCCATCATGCTTTGGGGCTGTGTGGCCAATGCCGGCACCGGGAATCTTGTTAAAGTTGAGGGTCGCATGGATTCAACTCAGTATCAGCAGATTCTTGAGAATAATGTACAAGAATCAGTGACGAATTTGAAGTTACGCCGGGGATGGATATTTCAGAAAGACAATGATCCAAAACACAGCTCCAAATCTACTCAGGCATTCATGCAGAGGAACAATTACAATGTTCTGGAATGGCCATCCCAGTCCCCAGACCTGAATATCATTGAACATCTGTGGGATAATTTGAAGCGGGCTGTCCATGCTCGGCGACCATCAAACTTAACTGAACTGGAATTGTTTTGTAAAGAGGAATGGTCAAAAATACCTTCATCCAGGATCCAGGAACTGATTAAAAGCTACAGGAAGCGACTAGAGGCTGTTATTTTTGCAAAAGGAGGATCTACTAAATATTAATGTCACTTTTCTGTTGAGGTGCCCATACTTTTGCACCGGTCAAATTTTGGTTTAATGCATATTGCACATTTTCTGTTAGTACAATAAACCTCATTTCAATCCTGAAATATTACTGTGTCCATCAGTTATTAGATATATCAAATTGAAATGGCTGTTGCAAACACCCAAATATTTAGAACTAAAAATGATTAAGATTAATAGGGGTGCCCAAACTTTTTCATATGACTGTAACTGACATGATGCAATTGACAAAAACGCAATGTTTTTTGAAATCGCAGCATTTCCGTTGTAGATATTTTTCTGCAATGTGTGGATGGGATTAGCCAAAATCCCATCCACTTTGCAGGTACTGTAAAACACTGCGGTTTACATGTGGATGTAAACTGATGTATGGGCACGTGGCAGCATGCCAAAGGGAATGAGCGCGATTGGGATTTTGGAGGGCAGATTTTGCTAGAATCTGTTTCAGGCACCATGTTGCATTTCCAGACCCCCTGAGGTACCAGAACAGTTGAAATCCCCCTAAAATGACCCCATTTTGGAAACTAGACCCCTGAAGGAATTTATCAAGGGCTATAGTGACCATTTGGACCCCACAGGTGATTCACAGAATTGGCAATAAATTTGGAACATGACATATTTTCCAATAAAATTTTGCTTTAAACCCATTTTTTTTTATTTCCACAAGGGGTTAAAGTAGAAAATGCACTCACAATTTGTTAAAGGGAACCTGTCAGATCAATTTGGGACACTAAACCACTCACAGGTCCTTATAGACCTGGGGTTTAGTGTCCCAAATCGCCCTGTTGTAATGCAATCCACCAGCACATTACAAATAAAATATTTATACTTACCTAGAGATGAGTCTCATCGGACCCATATCTCTTGCTCCCAGCGCCTGCGCTGTTCTTCCGTGAAGCCGGAGATGGACACCCCGACTTCATTGCGCAATTCCGGAGGTATGGGTCATGCGCACTGAAGCCGAGGTGTACTCCTCTGGCTTCAATGAAGAACTGCGCAGGCGCGGGGAGTACAGCGGCTGGGTGAGTATGAAGCTTTTTTATTTTTAACGCGGCCATGGCCTGCGTTATAACAGGGTTATTTGGGACACTAAACTCCAGGTCCATATGGACCTGTGTGTGGTTTAGTGTCCCAAATTGCCCTGACAGATTCCCTTTAAGTAATTTCTTTCGACTACGGAAATATTCCACAAGTGGATATAAACTACTGTATGTGCACACAGCAAGATTCAGAAGGGATAGAATGCTATTTTTAGAGCAGAACTTTCATAATTTTCAGGCACCATGCCATATTTGCAGAACTCCCTCTGGGAATTGCGAGCAGAGCAGTGTCCGTGCTGTCTTGTGCGCGTTTTGGTGCGTTACTGCAGCGATTTACTGTGGCATTTATCTGTGTTTCCTCCAGTGTTCTCCAGCCTCTGCCAGCCCTCCACTCACCTACGCCAGCTCTCCACCCTCCTCTGCCAGCTCTCCCCCTCCTCTGCCAGCTCTCCAACCTCCTCTGCCACCCTCCAAAATCCTCTGCCACCCTCCAGCCCCTGTCTATCTGTGCAGAGCCTCCCCCCACCTTGCTGGCTGCTGGTTAACCCCTTACCAATAGCCCTTTTTTTTTGGAAAACCCTTTTTTTGTTGTTTTCCCCTTATTTTTTTTTACCTATGATTTAGCGCCCATAGTATCTGTGGTCTGTTTTGGGGTTTTTTTTTGGCACAGGTTTTTTTTTCTAATAGTAGTTAGAATTAGTTTCTATATATATAGATATAAGTCTCATATATATATATACAATGGGGAAAAAAAGTATTTAGTCAGCCACCAATTGTGCAAGTTCTCCCACTAAAAAGATGAGAGAGGCCTGTAATTGACATCATAGGTAGAACTCAACTATGAGAGACAAAATGAGAAAACAAATCCAGAAAATCACATTGTCTGATTTTTTTAAGAATTTAATTGCAAATTAAGGTGAAAAATAAGTATTTGGTCAATAACAAACAAGCAAGATTTCTGGCTCTCACAGACCTGTAACTTCTTCTTTAAGAGGCTCCTCTGTCCTCCACTCATTACCTGTAGTAATGACACCTGTTTGAAATTGTTATCAGTATAAAAGACACCTGTCCACAACCTCAAACAGTCACACTCCATACTCCACTATAGTGAAGACCAAAGAGCTGTGGAAGGACACCAGAAACAAAATTGTAGACCTGCACCAGGCTGGGAAGACTGAATCTGCAATAGGCAAGCAGCTCGGTGTGAAAAAATCAACTGTGGGAGCAATAATCAGAAAATGGAATACAAGACCAACTGATAATCTCCCTCGCAAGATCTCACCCCGTGGGGTCAAAATGATCACAAGAATGGTGAGCAGATATCCCAGAACCAGACAGGGGGACCTAGTGAATGAGCTGCAGAAAGCTGGGACTAACTTAACAAAGGCTACCGTCAGTAACACACTACGCCGCCAGGAACTCAAATCCTGCAGTGCCAGACGTGTCCCCCTGCTTAAGCCAATACATATCCGGGCCCGTCTGAAGTTTGCTAGAGAGCATTTGGATGTTCCAGAAGAGTATTGGCAGAAATGTCATATGGTCAGATGAAACCAAAGTAGAACTGTTTGGTAGAAACACAACTCGTCGTGTTTGGTGGAGAGTGAATGCTGAGTTGCATCCAAAGAACACCATACCTACTGTGAAGCATGAGGGTGGCAACATCATGCTTTGGGGCTGTTTCTCTGCAAAAGGACCAGGACGACTGATCCGTGTACATGAAAGAATGAATGGGGCCATGTATTGTGAGATTTTGAGTACAAACCTCCTTCCATCAGCAAGGGCATTGAAGAAGAAATGTGGCTGGGTCTTTCAGCATGACAATTATCCCAAGCACACCACCAGGACAATGAAGGAGTGGCTTCATAAGAAGCATTTAAAGGTCCTGGAGTGGCCTAGCCAGTCTCCAGATCTCAACCCCATAGAAAACCTTTGGAGGGAGTTGAAAGTCCGTGTTGCCCAGCGACAGCCCCAAAACATCACTGCTCTAGAGGAGATCTGCATGGAGGAATAGGCCAACATACCAGCAACAGTGTGTGCCAACCTTGTGAAGACTTACAGAAAATGTTTGACCTCTGTCATTGCCAACAAAGGATATATAACAAAGTATTGAGATGAACTTTTGTTATTGACCAAATACTTATTTTCCACCATAATTTGCAAATAAATTCTTTCAAAATCAGACAATGTGATTTTCTGGATTTGTTTTCTCATTTTGTCTCTCATAGTTGAGGTCTACCTATGATGACAATTACAGGCCTCTCTCATCTTTTTAAGTGGGAGAACTTGCACAATTGGTGGCTGACTAAATACTTTTTTCCCCCACTATATCTCTGATGACACAAAGTGAGCACAACATATTGGCATACCTCCCAACCATCCTGGATTATGCGGGACAGTCCCAGATTGTGGGTCATGTCTTGGGTCCCAATTGGCAGGAGGTATGTCCCGGATTCAACTCATCTGCGTCTGGGGAGGACACAGATGAGTTGAATACAGTGGTGAAGCAGGAGCCAACAGCTCCTGCCTCACCACTGTGCCCTCTATGTGCTCTGGCTCTGGGAGCTGTAAACGCGATGTGATGACGTCACTCACATCGCACCTGCAGCTCCCAGAACACTCTGGGACAAGAGAATGCAGGCTGCGCAGCAGGGGAGCGAGGAGAGGTGAGTATCATTAAACTGTGGGGAGGGGAGACAAACTGGGGGGCATATGAGGGGGACATTAAACTGTGGGGGCAGATGGAGGGGGCTCAATAAACTGGGGGGTATATGAGGGGGACATTAAACTGTGAGGGAAGACAGAGGGAGCATTAAACTATGGGGCAGATGAAGAAGGACATTAAACTGGGAGCAGATGGAGGGGGCATTAAATCGGGGAGGGGTTACTGGAGGAGGACATTAAACTGGGGGCAGATGGAGGGGGACATTAATGCCCCTCCAGCTGCCCCAGTTTAATGTCTACCTATAGTTTCCCCCAGTTTGGGGAAGCAAGAAGGGGACATTAAACTATGGAGCAGCTGGAGGGTGACATTAAATTGTGGGGTTAGCTGGTGGGGGACATTAAACTGGGGCATCTGGAGGAGGACATTAAACTGGGGCAACTAGAGGAGGACATTAAACCATGGGGGCAGCTGGAGGGGGACATTTTGAAGACAACATTATAATGTAGTGGCATATAATATTAGGGTGACTGTAAGAGCATTATACTGTCTGAGGAGCACAAAAAGAAATGGATGGGAATGGACAGAGTCAATTTAGAAGTGGGTGGAGCTAAATTTGCACACTGCACATTTTATCCCTCTTTCTGTCCTCTAAAAGTTGGGAGGTATGATATTGGGCACTGAAATTGCATATTTCTTTAAAAATGTAAATTTTCACTCTTTCCGTTCTGATACTACGATGTACCCATACAGCAGACCACATATGAGGCATTCCTGTGTTCAGGTAATATTATGTAATAAACTGTGGTGCTTTTTCTTCTTTAACTTCTTGTAAAAATGAAAAATTTAGGGATAAATGGATGATTTATTAGAAAAAAAAAGTAATTTTTAATTTTTACATCCCAATGCTAATAAAATCTGTGAAACAACTGTGAAGTTAAAATGCTCACCATACTCCTCGATATGTTCTGCGAGGGGTGTAGTTTCCAAAATAGTGTCACTTTTGGGGGTTTCCATGGTATTAGCATTCTAGAGACTTTACAAATGTGACATGGCACCTGAAAACTATACCAGCAAAATCTGCTCTCCAAAAGCCAATTAGTGCTCTGTCCATTCGAAGCCCGACAATGTACCCATACAGCAGATTATGACCACATATGGGGTACTGCCGCATTCAGGAGCAATTTTTTAACAAACTGTGGGGTGATTTTTTTTCCTTTAACCCCTTGTGAAAAATGAAAACTTTGGGGATAAAGTGACGTTTTAGTAATTTTTCATCTACACAGCCCAATGTTAATAAAATCTGTGAAACATCTGTGAGGTCACAATGCTCACTATACCCTTGGATAAATTCTGTGAGGAGTGTAGTTTCCAAAATGGGGTCACTTTTAAAGGGTTTCCATAGTATTGGTACTAGGGATGAGCGAATTTCTCAAAAGTTTGATTCTGCAGTTCGATTCGAAGTTCCAAAAAAATTTGCTTCGATCCAAATTAATTCGTGGCGAATATCACTAAAAAACACCTATTTCCTGGCTTCAGAGAGCCTGTATAGTAGTGTAGAACACTGTGACTTGCAGTAACACGCATAGGGAGCCTACTGTGGTAGTCAAACAATACTGTGAGTCAGTATGACACACACATGACAGGTGTCGCTCTTAGAACCACTGCACACTTCACTTATTTGGCAAGTTACGGGGCCAAGACTGACCAACTAACTCAAGTGTGAACTCAGCCTTACAGGTCCATGTTAGTGCCAAGTAGAAAGAACTGTGCAGAGGCCCAACATCCTACTGTAGCGTGAAAGAGCGCACTCCTTTTACACCGTCGTCTGCTGATTCTACATAGATGTCTACAGAGTGGCAAGGAGACATAATGTGGAAGTGGCAGCAGCATGAGGATGCCATACAGTGACTCAGTGGCAGCTGCATTAGGACATACAGTGACCCAGCAGTGGCTGCGGCATGAGGAGGGCATACAATGACCCAGTGGCAGCGGCATGAGGAGTACACAGAGTGACCCAGTGGAAGCGGCATGAGGAGGCCATACAGTGACCCAGTGGCTACAGCATGAGGAAGCCATACAGTGACCCGGTGGCAGCAGCATGAGGAGGATGCAGAGTGACCCAGTGGAAACAGCATGAGAATGCCATACAGTGACCCAGTGGCAGCAGGCATGAGGAGGGTATACAGTGACCCAGTGGCTGCGGCATGAGGAGGCCATACAGTGACCCAGTGGCTACGGCATGAGGAGGCCATACAGTGACCCGGTGGCAGCAGCATGAGGAGGCGCAGAGTGACCCAGTGGAAACAGCATGAGAATGCCATACAGTGACCCAGTGGCAGCAGGCATGAGGAGGGCATACAGTGACCCAGTGGCTGCAGTATGAGGAGGCCATACAGTGACCCAGTGGCAGCAACATGAGGAGGACACACAGTGACCCAGTGGAAACAGCATGAGGATGCTATACAGTGACCCAGAGACAGGGGCATGAGGAGGGCATACAGTGACCCAGTGGCAGAGGCATGAGGAGTACACAGAGTCACCCTGTGGAAGCGGCATGAGGAGGCCATGCAGTGACCCAGTGAGGAGGACGCAGAGTGACCCAGTGGCAATGGCATGAGGAGGGAATACAGTGACCCGGTGGCAGCAGCATGAGGAGGACGCAGAGTGACCCAGTGGCAACGGCATGAGGAGGGCATACAGTGACCCGGTGGCAGTAGCATGAGGAGGACACAGAGTGACCCAGTGGGAATAACATGAGAATGCCATACAGTGACCCAGTGGCTGCAGCCATGAGGAGGGCATACAGTGACCCAGTGGCTGCAGTATGAGGAGGCCATACAGTGACCCAGTGGCAGCGGCATGAGGAGGACGCAAAGTGACCCAGTGGAAACGGCATGAGGATGTCATACAGTGACCCAGTGGCTGCGGTATGAGGAGGCCATACAGTGACCCAGTGGCATGAGGAGTATGCAAAGTAACCCAGTCGAAACGGCATGAGGATGCCATACAGTGACCCAGTGGCTGCAGCATGAGGAGGCCATACAGTGACCCAGTGGCAGCGGTATGAGGAGTACAAAGAGTGACCCAGTGGAAGCGGCATGAGGAGGCCAAACAGTGACCCGGTGGCAGCAACATGAGGAGGACGCAGAGTAACCCAGTGGAAACAGCATGAGGATGCCATACAGTGACCCAGTGGCTGCAGCATGAGGATGCCATACATTGACCCAGTGGAAGTGGCATGAGGAGGCCATACAGTGACCCAGTGGCTACAGCATGAGGAAGCCATACAGTGACCCGGTGGCAGCAGCATGAGGAGGATGCAGAGTGACCCAGTGGAAACAGCATGAGAATGCCATACAGTGACCCAGTGGCAGCAGGCATGAGGAGGGTATACAGTGACCCAGTGGCTGCGGCATGAGGAGGCCATACAGTGACCCAGTGGCTACGGCATGAGGAGGCCATACAGTGACCCGGTGGCAGCAGCATGAGGAGGACGCAGAGTGACCCAGTGGAAACAGCATGAGAATGCCATACAGTGACCCAGTGGCAGCAGGCATGAGGAGGGCATACAGTGACCCAGTGGCTGCAGTATGAGGAGGCCATACAGTGACCCAGTGGCAGCAACATGAGGAGGACACACAGTGACCCAGTGGAAACAGCATGAGGATGCTATACAGTGACCCAGAGACAGGGGCATGAGGAGGGCATACAGTGACCCAGTGGCAGAGGCATGAGGAGTACACAGAGTCACCCTGTGGAAGCGGCATGAGGAGGCCATGCAGTGACCCAGTGAGGAGGACGCAGAGTGACCCAGTGGCAATGGCATGAGCAGGGAATACAGTGACCCGGTGGCAGCAGCATGAGGAGGACGCAGAGTGACCCAGTGGCAACGGCATGAGGAGGGCATACAGTGACCCGGTGGCAGTATCATGAGGAGGACACAGAGTGACCCAGTGGGAATAACATGAGAATGCCATACAGTGACCCAGTGGCTGCAGCCATGAGGAGGGCATACAGTGACCCAGTGGCTGCAGTATGAGGAGGCCATACAGTGACCCAGTGGCAGCGGCATGAGGAGGACGCAAAGTGACCCAGTGGAAACGGCATGAGGATGTCATACAGTGACCCAGTGGCTGCGGTATGAGGAGGCCATACAGTGACCCAGTGGCATGAGGAGTATGCAAAGTAACCCAGTGGAAACGGCATGAGGATGCCATACAGTGACCCAGTGGCTGCAGCATGAGGAGGCCATACAGTGACCCAGTGGCAGCGGTATGAGGAGTACAAAGAGTGACCCAGTGGAAGCGGCATGAGGAGGCCAAACAGTGACCCGGTGGCAGCAACATGAGGAGGACGCAGAGTAACCCAGTGGAAACAGCATGAGGATGCCATACAGTGACCCAGTGGCTGCAGCATGAGGATGCCATACATTGACCCAGTGGAAGTGGCATGAGGAGGCCATACATTGACCCAGTGGCAGCAGCATGAGGAGGGCATACAGTGATCCAGTGGAAACAGCATGAGGAGGCCATACATTGACCCAGTGGCAGCAGCATGAGGAGGGCATACAGCGATCCAGTGGAAACAGCATGAGGATGCCATACAGTGACCCAGTGGCAGCGGCATGAGGAGGGCATACAGTGACTCAGTGGCTGCGGCATGAGGAGGCCAAACAGTGACCTGGTGGCAGCAACATGAGGAGGACACACAGTGACCCAGTGGAAACGGCATGAGGATGCCATACAGTGACCCAGTGGCTGCAGCATGAGGATGCCATACAGTGACCCAGTGGAAGTGGCATGAGGAGGCCATACATTGACCCAGTGGCAGCAGCATGAGGAGGGCATACAGTGATCCAGTGGAAACAGCTTGAGGATGCCATACAGTGACCCAGTGGCAGCGGCATGAGGAGGGCATACAATGACCCAGTGGCTGCGGCATGAGGAGGCCAAACAGTGACCTGGTGGCAGCAACATGAGGAGGACGCAGAGTGACCCAGTGGAAACAGCATGAGGATGCTATACAGTGACCCAGAGACAGGGGCATGAGGAGGGCATACAGTGACCCAGTGGCAGAGGCATGAGGAGTACACAGAGTGACCCTGTGGAAGCGGCATGAGGAGGCCATGCAGTGACCCAGTGACTGTGGCATGAGGAGGCCATACAGTGACCCAGTGGCAGCGGCATGAGGAGGGCATACAGTGACCCGGTGGCAGCAGCATGAGGAGGACGCAGAGTGACCCAGTGGCAATGGCATGAGGAGGGCATACAGTGACCCAGTGGCAGCAGCATGAGGAGGATGCAGAGTGACCCAGTGGCAACGGCATGAGGAGGGCATACAGTGACCCGGTGGCACAGCATGAGGAGGACACAGAGTGACCCAGTGGGAATAGCATGAGGATGCCATACAGTGACCAAGTGGCTGCAGCATGAGGATGCCATACTTTGACCCAGTGGCAGCAGCATGAGGAGGGCATACAGTGACCCAGTGATTGAGGCATGAGGAGGCCATTTAGTGACCCAGTGGAAGTGGCATGAGGAGGCCATACAGTGATCCAGTGGCTGCGGCATGAGGAGGGCATACAGTGACCCGGTGGCAGCAGCATGAGGAGGACACAGAGTGACCCAGTGGAAATAGCATGAGGATGCCATACAGTGACCCAGTGGCAGCGGCATGAGGGCGTACAGTAACCCAGTGGAAACGGCATGAGGAGGCCATACAGTGACCCAGTGGCAGCGGCATGAGGAGGGCATAGAGTGACGCATTGGCAGCAGCATGGAGGACGCAGAGTGACCCAGTGGAAACGGCATGAGGAGGCCATACAGTGACCCAGTGGCAGTGGCATGAGGAGGGCATACAGTGACCCAGTGGCTGCGGCATGAGGAGGCCATACAGTGACCCAATGGCAGCGGCGAGAGGAGTACACAGAGTGACCCTGTGGAAGCAGCATGATGAGGCCATACAGTGACCCAGTGGCTGCGACATGAGGAGGGCATACAGTGACTCAGTGGCAGCAGTATGAAGAGGACGCAGAGTGACCCAGTGGAAATGGCATGAGGATGCCATACAGTGACCCAGTGGCAGCGGCATGAAGAGGGCATACAGTGACCCAGTGGCAGCAACATGAGGTGGATGCAGAGTGACCCAGTGGAAACAGCATGAGGCGGCCATACAGTGACCCAGTGACTGTGGCATGAGGAGCCCATACAGTGACCTGGTGGCAGCAGCATGAGGAGGATGCAGAGTGACCCAGTGGAAACAGCATGAGGAGGCCATACTGTGACCCAGTGGCAGCGGCATGAGGAGGACGCAAAGTGACCCAGTGGAAATGGCATGAGGAGGCCATACAGTGACCAAGTGGCTGCAGCATGAGGATGCAATACTTTGACCCAGTGGCAGCAGCATGAGGAGGGCATACAGTGACCCAGTGATTGAGGCATGAGGAGGCCATTTAGTGACCCAGTGAAAGTGGCAAGAGGAGGCCATACAGTGACCCAGTGGCTGCGGCATGAGGAGGTCATACAGTGACCCGGTGGCTACGGCATGAGAAGGATGCAGAGTGACCCAGTGGAAACAGCATGAGGAGGCCATACAGTGACCCAGTGGCTGCGGCATGAGGAAGCCATACAGTGACCCAGTGGCAGCTGCATAAGGAGGAGACAGAGTGACCCAGTGGAAGTGGCATGAGGAGGCCATACAGTGACCTGGTGGCAGCGGCATGAGTAGGCTATACTGTGACCCAGTGACATTGTGGAGGTGTCAGCAGCCTTAGAAGGCCATACAGTCACCCATTGGCAGAGTGTGGAGGTGGCAGCAGCGTGAGTAGGCCACAGAGTGGCAAGGTGATATAATGTGTAGGTAGAAACAGCCTTAGGAGGCCATACAGTGAACCAGTGGCAGGGTGTGGTGAGGTAGCATGGATCATTTAATCTGCTACATCAGGCATTGATGGGTGGAAATCCTTGCTGATCCACGCCTGATTCATCTTCACAAAGGTCAGTCTCTCCAAATTTTGGGTGGACAGGCGAGTTCTCCTTGGGGTAACTATGGACCTCGCCGCACTAAACACCCGCTCTGATGCCACACTACTGACCAGGCAGAACAGCTTTTCCAGGGCAAACTCGGTCAGTTGCGGCCACAAATCCAGTTTGCTGCCCAGTAGTCCAGAGGATCTACAATGACGGGTGGCAGGGTGCACTCTAAGTATGCCACCACCTGCTGGTTCAACTTCTGCTCTGTTTCTATATGCTAATGAGCAGCTTCTTCACTATGCAGCTGAAGAAAGCTGCTCATCAGCGACTCTAGGCTCAGGCTGCTGCTGATGGAGCCAATACTGGTCCTGCCACCCCCTCCCACAACTGCCATGCCAGTGTAAGTTGAGCGCTCAAGGCCCCCCAGTCGGACATGTGAGAGGATGGATGATGGTGCAGATTGGCAGAGGCCAACTTGCTACATAGCATGTCTCTATAGTAGTTCAGTTTGTCTTCCCTCTCAGTGGGTGTAAAAAAGGCCCCCCATTTTTCCCCAGTAGCGAGAGTCTAATATCGTGGAGAGCCAGTAGTCATCCCTCTGCCGAATGGTGACAATTCGGCTGTCACTGCGCAAGAAAGTCAGTATGCATCGGGCCATTTGCACAAGTGACTCCGAGGGACTCCCTGCATCCATCTCCAATGCATACTGCCACGGTGTGTCTGGGTCATCTGCCTCATCTCCCTCTGGCTGTTCTGGTTGCTCCTGGTCCTCCTCTCCACCCATTTGGCTACACATTGTTTGTTCTCCAATGTCCTCCTCATCTTCCAGTTCAGCCCCCATAGGGCACATGTTGCCGTTAGATGTAGACGCCACATCTCCAGTCCCCTGACCAGCCAGATTGAAAAGCATCTTTTCCAGGATGTGAATCTGTGGAATGACGTTCATCCCGTAGTCCTGGCAACTGACTAACAAAGTGGCCTCCTCAAAGGGAACAAGCAAACGACAGGTGTCACGCTTGAGCTGCCACTGACTAACGTTAAAGTTACACAGGGGAGTAACTGTCCGCTTGGATCATTAAGAAATCGTTTATGGCTTTTCTCTATTCATACAGTATAGTCAATTCAACATATGGAGGGTTGAATTCCAATGGGTGGAAACATTGCATATCAGCCTATGTTGTGGGCGGCCGTTCTGCCGCTGCAGCTCAAGGAGGGCGTGCTTGGAGGTGTACGAGTGGCTTAAGTGTATGCAAAGTTTCCTTGACATTTTTAGGATGTCTTGCAGATGGGTGGAACACTTAAGGAAACTCTTGACAACCAGATTGAACACGTGCGCCATGCAGGTCGCATGTCTCCACTCTCCTTGACACAGCGTTGACACCATGTTCTTCCCGTTGTCGGTCACCATTGTTCCGATTTTAAGTTCTCTTGAAGAAAGCCAGGATTTGATTTCTTGATTGAGGACGCGGAGCAGTTCCTCCACTGTGTTACTTTGTTCGCCCAGGCAAACGAGGTGTAGAACAGCGTGACACCACTGTGCCCTGCACATGTGGTATGCTGGAGGAACACTGTGAATTGTCCCTGCAATGGAGGCTGAGGAGACAGTGGAGGATGAGGTGGACATTGTTGCTGGACCAATGGCGTGAGAAAGTGGAGGCAGAAGCTGCGTCACCTGTCCAAGTTGCTGGTGTGTCTGGGCAGGCATCACATTAACCCAGTGGGCCATAAATGACATATATTGTCCTTGACCATAGTTACAGCTCCAAACGTTGGCGCTGCCGTTCACTTTGGCAGACACCGACAGGCTCAAGGACTGGTCCACCTTCTCTTCTCCATATTTGTGTAGGGCTGGTACTGCCTTCTTGGCAAAGAAATGACAGCTTGGGACTCTCCACCTCTCTTTCAGTTCTCTGAAAGGTGCAGAGTCCACCAAGTGGAAAGGGAGTGACTGCAGCAACTTGGACAAGAGCACGTTCAGCTTCTGCACTGTTGGATGAGTGCACGCATGCTGTTGTCTCTTAGATATAGGTTCTGTGATCGATTGCTGATGCAATAACTGACTAGGAGGCAGAGGAGGAGCAGGAACATCATGACCAGCAGATGATGGGAAGAACACACAGCTTCCTTTGGGTGAGGTCGTGGAGCCTTGATTGCCTGAAATGGGGTGCGTGTCACTGAGTGCTGAAGCAGGCTGGACCACCACATTGGAGCCACGGCTCTTCCAGGCCATTTTATGGTGATGCTGCATATGTTGACACAGGGCTGTGGTGCCAACATTGGCACCCTGGCCACACTTCATCTTTGGCCAACAGATTAAACATATGGCTATGTTCACCTTCCCCGGTGGCTTTACAAAAAACTGCCACACCGCCGAGTAGGTGATTTTAGTTACCCCCAATACTCCACACTAACTGATTGCTACTGCCACTGCCTCCGTGAACCCCTGCACCACTGCTTTCCGAGCAGGTAGGCTGCTGCGAAGCGGGTGGTCTACCCCAGGCATGTTTAGCTCCCGACCTCACACTGCTGCCACCCTGTTGACTTCTCCGCTGCCTCATTCACAAACTGCAACCCTCTTCTCCTGATGACGATGAAGCCTCTTCGTCACCCGGCTCCCAATTACGATTGGCTACATCATCATCCACTACTGTCTGCAGGTCATTGATGTCCTCAACACCAGCTCCCACGCCACTCTCAACACTACTTGCCCGCCTACCTCAGGAAACGGCGATTGTCTCCTCCAGATCTTGGCTGAGCAGTAGCTGCTGATTGTCCTCTAGTACCTCCTCCTCACTGTACAGGGGATATGAGCCCACAGCATAGAGTACTTCTCTAGATGAGGGAACAAAAAAGGACAGAGGCAGGTTGAGGACAGTTGAGGGACCAGGGCCTGCTCCCGGGCCATGCCAACTAAGGGTTGTGTCTGATGAACCCACCGACTCTTGGTTGGGGGTGTCTGATGTGACTTGGGATAAATTTCACTTCACACTGGGAACTCAGGCCTCTGTAAGTGACCAATGCTCCACACTCCCTTACTCTGCTGAGACCTATGCCTGCTCCAGAAACATTTAGGTCTGTGGCCCTATCTGTGCATGGCCTCTCGCTTCTCTGTCTGACATACTATTCGATGAAAAAACGTATTTGCAAAGGGCAAAAAGGCCTGTTATTTTCTACTTTGAAGATAACGGCAAATATGCCTCTTATTTCTTTCCCCACTAATGAACACCAATAAAAAAAGCGTGATAAAGGCAGAGATTTCTGGCTCAATACTGTATTGATAAATGGCTTGCAAGTTTGTACTGGTAAAAAAATGGCGAATATGGTCCTCCTTATGGGTCTACACACTGATAAACACCTTTAAATAAGTGATAACCGTTAACAATTATTGAATTGGGGGCGTGGCTAGCGCGAGTACGGAGCGGCAGCATGTGAGCTGAGCTCCGACGGGGACTCCTATAATCCTGCCGATATCCTGCTTGTGTCCGGGCTCTGGTGACCGCTGAACACCCCATCTTCTCCTGCGCTTCTCCTGCGCGGGTCTTCGGTCCGGTGGCTGTCCTGAACATCGCGGCAGCTGTGCCGGGCGGTGGAGATCCATGCGGGCGGTGAGCTGCGGCGGCCATCTTGCCCGCGTGGTGGGCCTGCGGTGACCGGCTGTGTAGCTTGCCTGGGCTCTGCGGTGGAGCGCTGGGTGACAGGGGACTGGGGCTGCCGGCCTGGGTGCCCTGGGCCTCTACTTTGGGGTACCTACCCACAGAAACAAACTGGCCCTCTGATAACACCTCCTGGCAGCTGATGTGCCATATCTTGGTCCTCTGCTACTATCTACAGGTTGTATTGTGGACATTGCTAGATATAGTCCCTCTGATAACATCTACTGGCCAGCATGGTAGATGCCACTGTACTGTATCCTGATCCTCTGTTACTATCTATTGGCCGCATCGTGGACACTGCTGGGGGCTGTCCCTCTGATAACACCTGTTGGCTGCATGGTGGATGCCGCTATAGCCTGACCCTCTGATAACACCTATTGGCTGCTTTGTCTGGCGAGTGAGTACTGTATCCTGACCCTCTGTGGCTGTCTATTGGCTACATCGTGGACGCTGCTGGGAGCTGCTCCTCTGATAACACCTACTGGCCGTGTGGTGGATGCTGTTGCAGACTGACTCTTGGATGGCACCTATTCGCTGTTTTGTCTGGCAAGTCAATACTGTATCCTGATCCTCTGTTACTATCTATTGGCCGCATTGTGGACACTGCTGGGGGCCGTCCCTCTGATAACACCTGTTGGCTGCATGGTGGATGCCGCTATAGCCTGACCCTCTGATAACACCTATTGGCTGATTTATCTGGCTATTGAGTACTGCATCCTAATCCTCTGATAGTACCTACTGGCTGCTTGGTGGTCACTGTTGTTGTCTTGCCATGAGTCGCCAGTCTAAAGGATCGGCTTCTGAGCGTCTCCGGGGATTTGCCAGGGAGCAGCCGCAGCGCAGCCCGCCGGCACTGGATCCACCATCGGCGGCATCTCCTGCTGAGGACGCGGAGCCCACGTTGCGACAGGTCACGACTCAGTTGCTTGAGGCGATCCAGTCCAGCACCTCGTCCCTCACAGGTAAAATTGAGGAAGTCAAGATTGATGTGGGCCTTTTGCGTCAAGATTTTCAGACCTTACGGGGTCGAGTGAAGGAGGTGGAGGATCGCATCTCTCTCTTAGAGGATAATTCAGCCCCAGTACCGGCGAGGCTTACTGCACTGGAGAGATCGGCTGAGTTGTGGACGCAGAGAGCGGATGATCTTGAGAACAGACTCCGTCGCAACAACCTGCGCATTCTTGGCTTGCCGGAACGGTCAGAAGGGGCTAATCCGTGTGAGTTTATGGAGAGGTGGTTGAAAGAAACCCTACCGGAGGCCAAGTTTTCTCCTGCCTTTGCCGTGGAAAGGGCCCATCGAATTCCTGCCAGACCGCCCCCTCAGGGTGCCCCTCCGAGGCCGCTGTTGGCCCGTCTTCTCAGCAGTGGGGATCGAGATGCAGCGCTGCGGGCAGCACGTCAACTTGGAGAGATTAAATTCAACAGTTCATCCATCTCCATTTTTCCCGACTTTTCTGTGGCACTACAGAAGACTCGTGCCACTTTCGTCAATGTCAAGCGTTGACTGCGGGAAAGTTCCATTCATTACTCCATGGCTTATCCTGCACGGCTCCGTGTGATCCATGAGGAGAGGGTTATTTTCTTCACATCCCCGCAGGAGGCGGAAGACTGGCTGAACCTACTGCCTCGACCTCCCAGACGGTAACAGGGTATATGATGACTGGTGGGGGGGCCCCCTGTGGCCCAGCCCCCGCTAATGACTGTTATTATTGCTTGCGGTTGCCTATGGACTTTTCATATGATGGGTGTTTGGCTGCCCCATGGGCACTGGCCAAGAATTTTTCTGTTTAGGGTCCCTTTGGAGATTCACATTATAGTGATAGTTTATTGCTTGTGCTTTTTAGTTTGAAGATAGTGCCCTATTACCATACCATCTTGGGTGCACTACTTCCCCCATTTACCAAGTGCCACGTATTGTGTAGGAGCAATCTTAGACTCCTCACTAATAGTTCGAATGCCTCTTATGGGTTTCCAGTTTGGGTTGAATTATTGCTGCAAGTCCTTTTTTCGGTTTAACGGTCCAGTGGGGAGGTTAATGGTGGGGGTCGGGGGGAACCCCTCATTCTTAATGTATAATGTGATTGTATGGTGTTATGGCGACCCTTAAAGTATACTCTTGGAATATACGGGGTATGGGCGGTGTGAAGAAACGCTCTACTATTTTTTTCCCACCTTAGACAATACAACCCTGATTTGGTGTGCTTGCAGGAGACACATCTAGCACCTGATACGACCAGATACTTACAAAAACCCTGGGTCCAGTGGGCCCTGCACTCCACTCATACTTCTTTCTCTAGAGGGGTGTCCCTCCTGGTTCACCGCAGGCTCCGCTGGGAGCCGGGCCTCACTGTTAGGGACCCTGATGGGCGTTATGTGTTTGTGCAGGCCTGGATAGAGTCTAAACTTTATGTCATCCTAGGACTTTATTTGCCACCTGCATGTGACTTTTCAGTTTTACATGAAGCAGCCCACTTTGCGGCTAAATTTCCTGCCGCTACAGTGGTTTGCATGGGAGATCTTAATAAATTAATGGATGCTTCCCTAGATAGATTAAATGTAGGTGCCCCTGCCCCTTCTAGTGCTCACCCTACTCCCCTGGCCCAGCTTGTACAGGAAGTGGGTTGGCATGATCTCTGGCATCTTAAATATCCACAGGCCCTGGTGTTCTCCTGTCATTCTGCCACTCATCACTCTCTGTCCCGTATTGATCATGCACTAGGCAATATTAAGGCATGTTCCCTTTTGCTTAACATCTCATATTTTCCCAGGGCAATGTCTGACCATTCTCCGTTGCTGCTGGAATTTGGGGATACTGACCTCTCTAGACCTTCTCATAACTGGCGTATTCACCCCTTTTGGCTCAAGCTGATAGCAGTGCATGACCGTATTCCGGATCAGTTGCAAGCCTTCTTAGATATTAATTCCCCTACCACCACACCTACTATCTTATGGGAAACTATGAAAGCATATTTGAGGGGATGTCTCAAATCCTCTATTTCATACATTAAAAGAGAATCGTCTTCCCTTGAGAGAGACTTAGCTGAAAAATGTGCATTGTTGGAGGCCGCGTATATAGCTAATGCTACTGATGACTCCAGAACTGAGTGGCTTCAACTGGGTAGGCAATATCTACATGTTCTACATGAAAAGGCCCGCAGGTCTCAATTTTTCACTAAACAACGATTTTATGAGTTGGGTAATCAGTCTAGTAGCCTTTTAGCCCATCTTATCCATTATAACACAGCCTCTCCAGTAATTTTGAGAATTAATTCGATGGACGGGGATGCCCTATCTGATAGTGCAGCCATCCGTGACCGTTTTCATCAATATTTCTCGACCCTCTACCAATCTCAGTTACATGCACCTACTCAGGATATTGTCCAGTATTTGGCAGATGTTTCCTTTCCAACCCTGACAAATGAACAACGGGAGTTTCTGGACTCTCCCCTTAGACTGGAGGAATTATCTAATGCATTGGTGGACATGGCCAAAGGGAAATCACCGGGCCCGGATGGTATTCCGGTTGAGGTATATGTACAATATCAGGATAAACTGCTCCCTGTCTTATTGAAATGTTATCAAGATGCGTTTGTGGCCCACACTCTGCCGGATTCCTTCTATGATGCTAATATTGTTCTCCTTCTTAAACCAGATAGGGATCCGTTGGACTGTGGGTCATATAGACCTATTTCTCTCCTTAACATCGATTATAAATTACTTACTAAAATTCTCGCTAAGAGGTTGAATACTGTGGTTTTGGATTTAATTCACTCAGACCAAACGGGCTTCATGCCCGGCAAATCTACTTCTGATAACCTTAGACGGGTCCAGGTGGTTTCTCAGATAGGGGCTGCTCTTAAACAGGATTGGGCGTTGGCTTCCCTTGATGCCACTAAGGCATTTGATTCGGTGGAATGGCCATTTTTGCTTCAGGTTCTGAGGTGTTTCGGTTTTGGGGAATTGTTTATTGCTTGGATTATGCTCCTTTATCAGTCCCCTAGAGCCGCACTCTCCATTAATGGTGCGTTATCCCCGTATTTCACTCTCTCTAGGGGAACTCGCCAGGGATGTCCGTTATCTCCATTACTCTTTGCATTGGCGATAGAGCCTCTTGCTATTATCCTTAGGACAGACCCGGTTTACAAGGGAGTGATTATTGGCACTAAGGAGGAACGGACAGCCCTTTATGCAGATGACCTCCTATTATTTATGTCTGACCCTGCTCATACACTCCCTAGAGCTATGGCAATAATCGATAAATTTGGTATATACTCTGGTCTACGGATAAATTGGGCCAAATCATCATATATGCCCCTTTTTAGACAATCACCGGGAAATATGGGAGAATATATTTGTGGCCTGAAGGTTGTAGATGCCTGTAAATACTTAGGGATCCATATTTCCAATGATCATAGACAATTCCTGAGTTTAAATATATATCCACTGCTTGGTCATTTTCGGGCTAAATTTAGGGTGTGGGGGGCTTTACCCCTGTCCGTTGCAGGGCGGATTAATCTTATTAAAATGGTGGTCCTCCCCAAATGTTTGTATATTTTAGAACATGTGGCTGTGTCAGTACCACAGAAGTTCTTTAAGCAATTGGATTCCATACTTATTCCCTTTATATGGGGCAGTTCGAGGTCTAAATTACGTTTCTCCACATTGCAGCGGCCTAAAGCTATGGGCGGGATGGCTCTTCCTGATATATTTTTATATTATCTTGCTGGTCAACTTCGATATCTTAGGTCCTGGTTGTTGGCGGATCCTCTGCCTGGCCCTGAGGCACATTTAGCATATCATCTACATATACCCAACTTATGGCCGGTTTTGGAACACCCACACCTGTATAGAGGTAGCTTGCTCCCAATCCATACATTGGCAATACAGGTCTGGCAGCGAGCTAAGCGGGTGGCGGCTTATACTGGAGTCCCTACTGAAACTCCGATATGGGATAACCCAGGTTTGACCGAATTATATGCCCTTCCGGATGCACGGAGTTGGAAACAGTTTGGAGTTACGTCCCTGGCTGATATTTATGATCAGGGCGTATTCCGCTCTTTCGACTCTTTGAGTACCCAATTTGGTATCCCTTGAACCCAATTTTTCAGGTTTCTCCAAATTAGACACGCCATGTCCACACAGTTTCCTCCACCGGCTGTCAGCATTTCCACATATCCCCTTATAGGGGTGCTCAGGTCTCAAGGTCCCCAGGGCCTTATCTCAGCATTGTATGCCCATCTTATACAGGTCAGGATGTCTCGTCTGGAAGCTCCGGCTCTAACGAAATGGCGCACTCTTATCCCTGCTCTCACAGACGAGATATTTTCTGACCTTTTGGAGTCGGCACAGTTTGTTTCCCCAGCCACTAATAATAAGCTTATACAAGTAAACATTTTGAATCAAAGTTACTTGACCCCTGCACGTCTGCATAAAATGGGACGGCTACAACATCCTGGATGTTTACGGTGCACTGCTAGATATTGTGATTTTTGGCATATGATATGGGAGTGTCCTATAATTAAAGCATTTTGGACTGAGGTCATGAACTTATTATCAGACATACTGGGGACCCCAATTCCATGTTCGCCTGAAATTTGTCTGTTTGGTATCCTGGATGAGGAAATATGGCCCCATCATACTCGCATCTTTCTGCGAGAATCCCTTTTCCTAGCCAGGAAGGCTATTGCCTTGCGCTGGATGGATCCTCGCCCCTCCTCCCTATCCATGTGGAGGAAATTGGTAAATTCCATTATCCCATATAATAAAATAGTATATAAAGGCAGAGGTTGCCCTGAAAAATTTCGGAAGGTTTGGGGCTCTTGGTGTGACTCACCTCTGACTCTATACACAGCCCCATCATTTCGTAATGCCCTGCACACACTCACTGCTTAGACGCAGGAAGGAGTGTCCAGTTTGAGTTGTATAGTATTTTCCTTATTATCTACTAAGTCTCCCTGGAGTTCCACCATAGGAAGTATTTATTAGGATATCTTGTTTGTATATGTGTGGGGTTTTTGTATATGCCTTTGCTCCCTACAGGTTGCTTTGGACTCTGTGTTTCTTTCGGCTCCCTTGCCTGGATTCTCTCCTGGACGATTTGTATCTGATATTTACATCTACCATGGACTATGCAGCACTGTTTTGGTTCTTTTTGTCTAGTTTCTGATATGTCTTTGTACAACTTTTAGAATATGTCCTTTGTTATTCCTTTTTAAGCTTGTACTATTGATGTGTAATTTGTTGTACGATTGTTCAATAAACCGAGTTTAAAAAAAACAAAACAATTACTGAATTATTAAATTATTGTTGACAATACTGTATTGATAAATGGCCATAATGATAATTGAGTTTTCTTTGGCACAGTAGTACTGACAAATGTAATGTTATGCTTTGGAAGAACAGTGAATAAGGCCCTTATAATAAACACCTTTAAAAAGGCGTTTTTTACAGATATGTGCAGATATTACTGTATGATAATTCACTGTTTTTTGCTGTACTGCACTGCAAGAGGCTTGTTGTGTTCCACCTTGAAGACACAGGTATGAGTAATGTCAGCAGTATAACGGCTTTGAGTGTTGCAATGTGAATTATGCTGCAAATTCTTGCTGTTAACGACCCTGCAACCACCCCAAATTCTTCTCTCAATTCCTCCCTATCCTTCCCCTACACTTGTAATCCTCTTTCCCTGAACTTCTATCGACATCTGTCCCTACAGTAAGAGCGATGTGAAATGACTGTACCTAAAATGGCTGAGGGTTTTTATAGAGCTGCGACATCACAGGGCCGGCTGGCTGCTGATTAGCTGCACACTTGGCATTGTGAGTGATCCCGCGCTCCTAGAGTCCCTTGCTCCTTGTCCTAACATGTGCGGCGGCCATTTTATAAAAAAATGCGATTCGATGCATCGAAGCGTGAGGAAATCTGGAATCGTGGCGAATCGAAGACTTCCTGAAATTCATATCGAATTCCACTTCTGCAGCTTTGATTCCCTCATCTCTAATTGGTAATCTAGGGGCTCTGCAGATGAGACATGGCACTTGAAAACTATTCCAGCAAAATCTGCTTTTCAAATGCCCAGTGTCGGTCCTTCCCTTCCATGCACTGCCGTGTGTCCAAACATCAGTTTACATCCACATGTGGGGTATTTCTGTGCTCAGGAGAAATTGCATAACAAACTGCGGGTTTAATTTTCTACTTTAATCTAATTTCAAAATTCTGTTTTGAATTATCTGAGGGGTGCAGTTTTGAAAATCGGGTGATTTATTATGGACCTTTATAATCCCCTTCAACTTAAGTGGTCCCTAAAAAATTAGTTTGGGAAATTTTGTTGTAAATCTGGAAAATCACTGTTACACTTGTAAGCCTTCTGATATCCAAAATAAATTAAAGGACAATTAAAAGATGATGCCAAAATAAAGCAGAGATATGGTAGATAATATTTATTAATGTATTTGGGTGGTATGACTATTTGTCTGAAATCAGAGAATTTTTGCGATTTTTTTTTCCAAATTTCCATGAAATTTCTTATTTTTTTTATAAATAAATACAAAAATATTTAATCAATGTTTACCACTAACATGAAGTACAATGTTTTATGAAAAACAATCTCAAAATTTGTTGCTAAAGTGGTCAATGACTGGCCTGATTATGAATAGGTGGTCAAAGTTGGGGGCATCTGGTGTGGGCACTGTGTGTTATTGTTATAATGCAGAAATTTGAGGATTGCTTCAAAGCATGTCCTGGTCATGGCCATTGTAAAATTTGGAGAGTTATATAAAATATTTGCACTCTAATACTGTCTAATTTTTGTGCAGCACAAATCCCCAGAATATTTTTTATCTCTGCTGCATTTACAGGGATCCACCTCTGGAACCTGGCATATGAAGAGGTGGTATTTTATTCTATAAATTGCTGGGCATATACATTTTTTGGGCCACCATAAAATCTATAAACTCATCAGAGAAAAAGACTTTAAAGGGAGTCTTATCATTAGAAAAACACCTTTTTAACTAATGGCACATTGGAATAGCCTTTAAAAAGGCTATTCTACTTATACCATTCTTTTCTTCTCCCTGCCATTTCTGATAAAATCCGTTACTTCTGTTATGCTAATTACAATCACGGAGCACTGGGGGCATTTCCCCGTGCTCCGAGCACCCCCCACGCCGACTGCGCATGCCCAGGCTGCCATTTTCCGGTGGTCTGTTACAGCGCTGCGTTTGAAGCCTGCGAAAGGCAGAAGATACGGAGAAGAGGAAGAGTGGAGTGAACACAACGAGGAGTTGGAAAGTTATGAGGCAGGGGGTGCTCGGAGCACAGGGGGAACACCCCCAGGACTCCGTGATGGTAATTAGCATAACAGAAGAAATGGATATTATCAGAAACGGCGGGGAGAAGAAAAGAATGGAAGGTAGAAGTAGAATAGCCTTTTTAAAGGCTATTTCAACATGCCATTAGTTAAAAAGGTGTTTTTCTAATGAAAAAGTCAATTTCTGTGAAACCTTCGGTTTGAAATTGGATATTGGATTAATAATCTTCAGGGAAAGGGGTCCACATTAGGTCAGGAGGTGCCTCAGCAATTGTATTGGGGTGCCTACTTTGGGGTTGGTCAATGCTGGATGAGGAGAAGGAGGAAAAATAGAGGAATGGGGTATCTCCCTCTTGTCCCTCGCTGGCCATATCAGTGTCTGAGGCGAGTAAGGCACATGCCTCTTCTGCTGAATACAGTCTTTGGGAGGTTTGGTAGCTTTGGGACATTTTGTATCTGCTTTTACACGTGTATTGAAACTTTAGGGGCTGATGCTGATTAGGGGGCTTATTCCCTAGCAGCCAGCAGCGGAGGGGGGGGACCGAAAGTCAAATAAAAATTACTGTACAGGGATGGGGGGGGTGGAGGGAGGCACAGAGGAGGAACAAGTGATGTTTCCAGGAGGCACTATAGAGGAACCAGCGATACAATGCTCAATGGAGCAGTACGGTGACTGTCCTGCTCACAGTCCCAGAGGGAGTGACACAAGCAGGTCATTGATGGTTGATCTGAACTGAATTCTTGATAGTGATGGTTACAGGTGCTGCAGCAGAATCTCAGATATATCAGAAAGGGATACAGCTTTAGTACCAACAACTGCAGTTATCAAGAATACGGTGAGCGAGCAGCGCCCGGCATGTAAACAATACTGAGAACTGCATGCTGTGGGAAACGGCAAATCTGCAGGGTCCTAACAATCTAAGATATGTAATAGATCAGTGGGGGTCCAACACCCAGGGCCCCTTCTGATCAACCGTTTGAAGGTACTGTGGTGCTTTTGTGAGCACCATAACTCCTTCACTATTTACATTGCACAGTATCTGTTTTATAATTGCCATGCAATGTTATTACAGACTATCATAATAGCGCACAGCTGATATAAAACAGATGGCGTGGAATGTGAATAGTGAAGAGACCCCACACGGTATAATATTCTCCACAGTGGCACCACACAGTATAGTATGCTCCACAGTGGCCCCCACACAGTATTATATGCTCCACAGTGGTCCCCACACAGAATAATATGCTCCACAGTGGCCCCCACACAGTATTATATGCTCCACAATGGCTCCCCCACAGTATTATATACCCACAGTGGCCCCCACACAGTTTTTCTTAATTTTACTCACCTCCCCTGGGCAGGCATCTATTGGAAAGGGGCCCAGTGAGATGTCGGGCCCATTTCCATTAACAATATGTATAGCAGTGGGGGAATCAGGCTTTCCCTGACCGCTATTATTGTGGTCCATGGCCCCGGCCATCTCCAACTGGACGTGGGCCACAGGAACAGTACCCCTCCGGCCCAGTGGTGTTTGCACCCCCTGCGACCACAATTGTTATGCCCCTGGTGGCATCACTACGCGCCCCCCCTTAATCTTGACAATGATTGGTGCTATGTATAGCAATTACTGCTACAAGCCGGCTTACTTGCCTGTACAGATCATTAGATCTGTGCTGGCAAGCTGCTGTTGGCTGATCAGATTTGATCGGCCAATAGCAGCGATCACCATTGCTGGTGGAGGGGTCAATTTTTCCCCCAGACATACTGCCTGGATTGTCTGCTGTCATAGACAACAGCAATTCTTTACCAGTTGCCATAAGAACTCGTAATAATAGTACAAAATAGTACGGTGCATATGGCCTAAGGGTTAAAGGGATTTTTCCATCTTGGTATTTATGGCTATATTTATAGTATATACTAGAAATGCCTAATAGATATGGCTATTTTCAGAACCCTAATGCAAGTGAATCAAGGTACATGTCCAGCCCTCTCTCATTCACTTGCATTTAGAGGCAGTGGTATAAGGGTGCCGCCACACGATGTATCCACATGTGTCACTGTTGCTGCACTCAAGGATGGTGCCGTCAGAGCTTTTACTGAAAGGGGTATATCGGGGAATTGACTCTTGACACCTCCATGAATCAGCTGTTCTCAGCAGCTGATGCACAGAGAATGATGCAGGAAGGAGACAGCTCGGTTCTCTGTGTATTGATAAGACCAGGGTATTGATGATCTGCTCTCTTTCATTTGAATGGGAGCTAAGCTGCCCTCAGTCTGTACCCCCTCCCCACTTGTTTGTGCTGGGGCAAGTTTTCTGCATATGTGAAAATAAGTGCTAGTAGCTGTAAGGTAAAATTTTATTTTGTAGCAACATACAAAATCTATTAATCTGTTTTTTGTTTTGTTTTTTTAATAAACAGTGTTCTCCAAGGCATTGTGGGATGTGCACAGTGTGTATACTTAGAGAAAAAAGAGATTCTGGTATTACTTTTTACTATTTTCCAGAGATCCAGATCCAGAATAGCTTCTATAATTCACCCATTATGTAGATATTGAACCAACTTGGTATATTGATTAAAGTCTTTGAAGGAACCTGAAGCCAACTATTTTTTTTTGTTATACCATTAATTCTGCAATTGATAATTTGCATGAATCTAAAAGAATTACTGAAAAATTCTCTCTTAGTGCTACATTGCCACCTTCTGAAGATATAGGCCCAGATTTACGATGCCTTGTGCATCAGTTTTCTGGCATACAAGGCATAAAAAATTTCAACTTTTTAAAATTTGCGCTACCTTCACCACTTTCCTGAAAAGTGGGTGTGGTGATGGCATGCAGGGGGCAGTTCCATTGGCCCCACCAAATTTACCATCAATTACGCCAGATTTCTATGGGCTGGCGTACATTTCACCCGAGGCACACAGCCTTGAGGAAGGTGTACCTCATTTATGAGGAGACGTGCACCCTCTGCCAACTCTGGGGCTATGAAGACAGGTGTGAGTAATACCAGTCTTAACAAATCTGCCCTATAGTCTTTTAACCCCCTAACAGTCACATTAAAATAAAAAAAAAAACCTCCTGAAATTGTCACTATTTTATTGCAGATTTTGAATCAATGGCTGAAATATTACTGACACATAACTCTGGTGCCTTATATGTATTTTTTTTGTGTTTTTTATTTTATTTTTTTCATTAACCAGGGGGGAAAAAAGTCTATTTATACTTTTTTTCTGTAAAACAATTTAAGTGCTACAGTTTCTCCTCTCCTGGAACATGTTCTCCTGCACACTGATTAAAGTGAAAGTGTGAGTTTATGCACCTCCACTTTAACCAGTGATCTCTCTAAATCTATGTGGGCTATAGACATGATTTTGGTCTTATTTTAAAGATTAAAGATTGTGGCTCTAGTCGCCAGAGCTAGAGCAATTTAACATTACACTGTTATTGAACATGTTCTACTAGGAGTGAACAGTAATGCACTTGGCTTAAGCCCAGAGGCCTGCTTGTCCAAAACTGTAGGGGGGGGGGGGGGGGGTAAGCTGTATGTCACTCCATCTATGGCCAATTTTTCATGTTCAGTAGAAAATGCTAAATTCAATAAGATCTCTGTATACTTGATTCAAGAATGTGTCACACAGCAAGTCATTTGCCACCACCTAGTTTTGACTTTTCAAGAATAATGTCCTCTTTTGTTGCAACAAACCCAAATATACTGTACAGTAGTTGATAAAAGGAGTTAACACATTACATTAAAATTCCTGGCAAAGGAAATGCATAGCCACAGTGTTACAAAACAAGATGAGCAAAGTTATGTGCTTCATTATTAAACCACCTAAATTTGTTTAGTATGAGCCAAACATAAGCATTATAAATTAGGAAACTTTGTCAAGAAATGTAGAAACATAAACACCATCAGAATTGCAATTTCATGTCTGAACAAAAAAAAAATCTATCTTGTCTTCTAATATGACAGAGGAATTACCTTAGGATTCCAATGACACAACATACAGTCAGTTTACAGCCATAGTGTATATAAAAGAGAGAATACTTCTTTCATGTCTTTAACCCCTTCCTTTCTTATATTTACCTGAACTATTCATTTAAAACAGGTACTCTTTAAACCAGCTAAACATGGGCATGTTAACATAACAAAAGTTCTACTCACCTCTTCCCAATCAATAGGCTGTCCAGGTCCTACTTCATGATGTCAGACACAGAGAGGAAATGCTCTGAAATGCCTGTCCAGCCAATCACTGAGGCCATGTTTGTATTTTTTGGGATTAAGTTTCAACCCTTATGTGGCATATGTGCCTGAAACATAACCATAAAAATCTGGCATTGTCTTCAACCATATTATTAAAATCCATTAAAATCCTCGAGAGCAGAAAGCAGAAACAGAACAAAGGTCGTCTGTACATGCTGCATATCAAAGTACTATTGCTATACATACAAAAAAAAATGATACTTAAAAGCACTTTACACATTTTTAAACAGCAAAATCTCACTGATTGTTTTCTGAGAGATTAAATAAAATACATATTTGTAGTAACACAAATAAAAATGTTGATTATTCCTTTTTGATGATTGTCATTTAAGTTTTTTATTAGTATAATTATACAAGGCAGGACATAGTACAGTCATGGCCAAAAGTTTTGAGAATGATACAAATATTAATTTTTACAAAGTCTACTGCTTCAGTTTTTCTAATGGCAATTTGCATATACTCCAGAATGTTATAAAGAGTGATCAGTTTAACAGCAATTACTTGCAAAGTCAATATTTGCCTAGAAAATGAACTTTATCCCCCAAAACACATTTCAACATCATTGCAGCCCTGCCTTAAAAGGACCACCTAACATCGTTTCAGTGATTGCTCCATTAACACAGGTGTGGGTGTTGATGAGGACAGGGCTGGAGATCAATCTGTCATGATTAAGTAAGAATGACACCGCTGGACACTTTAAAAGGAGGCTGGTGCTTGCCATCATTGTTTCTCTTCTGTTAACCATGGTTATCTCTAAAGAAACACGTGCAGTCATCATTGCACTGCACAAAAATGGCCTAACTGGGAAGAGTATTGCAGCTAGAAAGATTGCACCTCAGTCAACAATCTATCGCATCATCAAGAACTTCAAGGAGAGAGGTTCCATTGGTGCCAAAAAGGCTCCAGGGCGCCCAAGAAAGACCAGCAAGCGGCAGGACTGTCTCTTAAAAGTGTTTCAGCTGCGGGATCGGGCTACCAGCAGTGCAGAGCTTGCTGAGGAATGGCAGCAGGCAGGTGTGAGTGCATCTGCACGCACTGTGAGGCGGAGACTCTTGGAGCAAGGCCTGGTCTCAAGGAGGGCAGCAAAGAAGCCACTTCTCTCCAGAAAAAACATCAGGGACAGACTGATATTCTGCAAAAGGTACAGGGAGTGGACTGCTGAGGACAGGGGTAAAGTCATTTTCTCTGATGAATCCCCTTTTCGATTGTTTGGAACATCTGGAAAACAGCTTATTCGGAGAAGAAGAGGTGAGCGCTACCACCAGTCTTGTCTCATGCCAACTGTAAAGCATCCTGAAACCATTCATGTGTGGGGTTGCTTCTCAGCCAAGGGAATCGGCTCTCTCACAGTCTTGCCTAAAACCACAGCCATGAATAAAGAATGGTACCAGAATGTCCTCCAAGAGCAACTTCTCCCAACCGTCCAAGAGCAGTTTGGCGCTCAACAATGCCTTTTCCAGCATGATGGAGCACCTTGCCATAAAGCAAAGGTGATAACTAAATGGCTCAGGGAACAAAACATAGAGATTTTGGGTCCATGGCCTGGAAACTCCCCAGATCTTAATCCCATTGAGAACTTGTGGTCAATCATCAAGAGACGGGTGGACAAACAAAAACCAACAAATTCAGACAAAATGAAAGCATTGATTCTGCAAGAATGGACTGCTATCAGTCAGGATTTGGTCCAGAAGTTGATTGAGAGCATGCCAGGTAGAATTGCAGAGGTCCTGAAGAAGAAGGGTCAACACTGCAAATATTGACTTGCTGCATTAACTCATTCTAACTGTCAATATAAGCTTCTGTTACTCATAATATGAATGCAATTATATTTCTGTATGTGATAAAAACATCTGACAAACACACATAAAAACCAGAGGGCAGCAGATCATGTGAAAATATAATATTTGTGTCATTCTCAAAACTTTTGGCCATGACTGTATATTGATGACTAGATAAAAATGAAGTACTGTCTTACATTTTATGAACGCAGTACTTCATATGCAGTATGTCTTACCCTTGAAAAAAAAAGTTCTGTAAGGCTCCATAACAATTTTAATCCTCATATAATTCTATAAATACACTGTTAGGTATAACCATGACCCTTGAAAATGTTGCTATTTGCATAAAAATTTGGAGTCTTGGCTATTCACAGAAGTCCCATAGAAGTCAATAGAAAGGAACACATACGGTATACTCACTTGAGATAGATGTGGGTTCCCAGATGTTGGACCCACATCTATCAGACAGTTATGGTATATCCTGTGGATATGCCATAACTAGCATATTAGCTGTAAAACAATGTGTTAGTGGTTTCAATTTAATAGTAATTAGATTACAGCTCAAATGTATAGTATAAAATGTGCTAGGCATTACTGCAATTTCTAAAATCATGCCATTCCTAGTATAAAAAAGCACTGTGTAAACACAGCCTTTGGATGCATGTTGAGTTTTTTCAGTTGGGTATAAGTGAAAGGTACAAGAAAATAATTGCCTTCCTGGTTTTTGCTTCCGGATTTAATCTTCTTTAGAAGAGTATTTTTTTCCCCATAATAATTGTGAATAAAGGAACACAGAGCAGTGAGAAAAACCTATTATTTTCCCATGTTGGTGGAATGATTCATACGCTAGATCTAGGAGAAGTAAGATTACCTGATAAAGAAGTGTAGGACTGTTAAAATCAACAATTTTCATTAACATTTATGCTTTTAGGCAACATGTTCATAAAATGTACAGGATAAAAAAACTAATGCATTTAATAATATATGTAGAATGACCATATTCACGTGGGTCCATTGTTCAGTGAAATGAACTAGTTTGAAACACTTGGGTGTGTTGTGTGCCAGAAACTAAAGTTTGTACTAGCTGGGAGTATTACTTACCCCAGTTTTTGGATATAATTAATGTTAAATGCGCTTACCTTTAAAGGCTCCGTCCAAGCCTTGCCCACTGAGGCACTGAGCTGCTGTACTTTACAGAATACGTCAGGGTGTGCATATGTACCTACGTCTTGGAGATTCTGCCATTCTAATCTGTGGGTGGTAATACAAAATCAATTATCCCCATCCCATCCTATATATTATCCATGGTCTTGTTACCAGGCAAATGCCTATTTACTGTGCTGTGACTATAATGAGCTGTGAACATGTGTGTTCCTCACATGACCATGGACCATATATCTCATGACCATGGACTAATTTTTATCCACAATAAGTAAACGGAATAAATGACAGCAAGCAGAGGTCTAGAAAATCATGAGGAATTGATACAGAAAGTATATTGGAAAATTGTACAACTTTTTATTATACAAACAATAACATTGGTCTCTCAATATTGGACTAAAAGTGGCCAACCCCTTTAAGCTCTGTAATGTCAGAAGGGCAATGTCAGGCAAGGGGTGTGATTCAGAGCTCCAATCAGAGGCAGCCAGTGTCAGAGCTCAGAATCACCCCTCACTGCCCTCCTGACAGTACAGAGCCTAAATAACATATCAGTCATCAAACAACATTACATACAGTATAAAAAACATAATAGCATTGATTGCCCAGGAATAGTGGTGGCGTGAGAAAAAATTCAATGATTCTGAGATTGTTAAGTGACACATTGTATTTCATGTCGGTGGCAAATTTTAGTCGATATGTTTTGTGTTTATGAAAAAATAGGAAATATAAATATCATATCATGTAATAAATATACCAAATTTACCAAATCTCTGCTTTATGCTGGCATCAAACTTTAATCACCTTTTTTTTTCAGCTATTATACAGTAAGGCTTAAATCAAATGGCAATTTTCCAAATTTTCAAGACCGTTTTGAAAATCCATTTTTCAAAGGATCAGTTCTGTTCTGAAGGGGCTTTGAAAGGCCACTGTAATAGAAACCCCCATAAATCAACCCATTCTAAAAACTGTACTCCTGAAATAATTCAAAATAGCATTTACAAAGTTTCTTAACCCTTTCAGCATTTCACATGAATTAAAATGAAGATGAAATTAACAGATTTCAATTTCAGTCACTAATACATTAATTTAGCTCTAGAGTTTACACATTCACAAGGGGTTAAAGGAGAAAATGCATTCCACAATCTGTTATGTAATTTCTCCAAAGCATGGAATTATCCCACATGTGGATGTAAACTGATGTATGGGCACACAGTAGGGTAAAGAATGGAAGGAGCGCTATTGGGATTTTGGAGGGCAGATTTTGCTGAAATCTGTTCCAGGCACCATGTTGCTGTTTTTTACAATAACTTTAGCCTCAAATTTTTCATCTTCACAAGGGATTAAAGGTGAAATTACACCCCACATTTCGTTGTACAATTTCTCCAAAACACGACAATACCCCATATGTGGTGGCAAACTGATGTACAGGCACATGGCAGCGCTTGAAATGAAAAGAGCGCTATTTGGCTTTTGGAGGGCAGATTTTTCTGGAATAGTTTTCAGGCACCATGTCTCATTTGCAAAGCCCCCAAGGTATCAAATCAGTGGAAACCCACAAAATGTGACCCCATTTTGTCTACTAGACCCCTCAAGGAATTTATCAAGGGGTATAGTGAGTGTTCTGACCTTACATGTGTTTCACAGTATTGGGCCGGGAAAAAGAGAAAGTGACATTTTTCCCTATAAAATGTTGCTTTAACCCCAATTTTTGCATTGCCTCCAGGGGTTAAAGGAGAACATGCAGCCCACAACTTCTTAAGCGTTTTCTCTCGACTGCAGAAATGCTTTACATGGGCATACAGTTGGGTAGAGAATGGAAGGAGTGCTATTGTGATTTTGGAGGGCAGACTTTGCTGGAATCTGTTTCAGGCACCATGTTGCATTTGGAGAGCTCGCAGTTGTCAGCCCATTTCTGCTGCTGCTCTCCTGTAGACCAGTACATTCCTTACCTTGCATCTGAACCTTAACAGGTATTTTTAGGGCAGATTTTGCAGAAATAGTTCTCAGGCGCCATGCTTTATTTGCAGTGCCCCTGAAGTATCAGAACAGTTAAAACCCCCAAATAATGACCTCAGTTTGGAAACTAGACTCCTTAAGAAATTTATTAAAGGGTATAGCGAGTATTTGGACCTCAGATGTATTGCATTAATTTATTTTCCAGAAACTAATCCACAACAGAGGTTGAAAGGTAAATCTGTTCAGAGTACATCATGGTATAAGGAGGTGCTATACCAGGGCAAATAAATTATAAAACACACTCTGCACCTGTTTTGGTTCTTCCCTTCCTGTGCAGTTTGGGGGACTTCACTGGGAAAATGTTGCACTGGTACAATACGGGCTCCGTCACTTCCAGAAGTACTGGGGCCTGGCACTTCTTGGTCCCCAAATATCAGGGTCTTGATAATTTCCTCCCTAAACGGAAGGAATGTTCCTGTCCTGCCTGCACATCGTGATAGCACATAAGTGTTATATATTGCCATCTGTACAATGTGAATGACCAGCTTTTTGTACCGCACTTTTGTTTCCCCATGGCACTATATGGCTTCAGGACTTGGTTGGACAGATCAACCCCTACCATGTACTTATTATAGGCCAGGATGCAGTCTGGCTTGGGGGTAGCAGTACTAGTACCATGTACAAGGACAGGGGTGCTGCTATTACCATAAATTGTGGTGAGTGCAAGGACATCCTTCTTGTCCTTATGCTTGAACAACAACATATTCTCATTGCAGAGTGCCCTGCTCTCACCCCTTCTGAGGGGATGCACAATTTGTGTCCTAGAGAGGCCTCTTTGAGTTTTGCACTCAGTACCATAAGCTGCAATTCCTCTGGAACTGAGGAACCTAAAGAGTGGGATGCAGGTTTAGAAGTTATCCCCATAGAGGTAATAATCCTGGTCAAGCAGTGGGTGCAGCAAATCCCACACTATTTTACCACTAACTCCTAGTATTGGGGGGATAATTCTTGTGTCTCTTCCTTCATAAACCCTAAACTTGTGGGTGTACCCTGATCTACTCTCGCACAATTTGTACATTTTAATGCCGTACCATGCCCTTTTACTGGGCAGGTATTAGGGCCTCCATTTGAAACTGATCAGGGACTTATCAATAGAAATGTTCTGATATAGGATGTAAGCTGCTGCAAATTTTGTGCTAGAGTGATCAATGACTGGCCTGATTTTGAATAGGCGGTCAAAGTTGGGGGCATTTCGGGAGGGGCACTATGCGTAATCGTTATAATGCAGAAATTTCAGGATTGCTTCAAAGCATGTCCTGGTCATGGCCATTGTAAAAGTTGGAATGTTATATAAAATGTCTGTACTCCAATACTGTCTAATTTTTGTGCAGCACAAATTCCCCGAATATTTTTATCTCTGCTATATTTACAGGGATCCACCTCTGGAGCCAGGCATATAAAGATGTGGCATTTTGTTCTATAAATTGCTGGGCATATAAATTTGTTTGGGCCACCATAAAATCTATAAAACCATCAGAGAAAAAGACTTTTAAGAAAGTCAATTTCTGTAAAGCCTTCGGCCTCAAATTGGATTTCAGACCTGCCCACAAAATCAGGAAGCTGAGGCTGATAATTTTCAGGGGGTGAGTTCCACATTGGGTCAGGAGGTGCCTCAGCAATTGTTCTGGGGCACCTCCTTTGGGGTTGCTCAACACTGGATGATGAGGAAGAAGGGGAGGAATAGGGCATTTTCCACTTCTTACGTGCTGGCCTTATCAGTGACAGAGGCCAGAAAGAAATATGCCTCCTCTGCTGAATACAGCCTTTGGTATATTTGGGAGCCCTGGAATGTTTGGGATCGTTGGGACATTTTGTATTCTTGTTGTGCTTTTACATGTATATTGAAACTTTGTTTATTGAAGCGTTATTGAAAATGTGGTGTGTTATGCTTCAACACATGAATATATGTAAAAATTTATTGACCAGAAAAAAAGAGAAAAAAAACGACGTTAAATTTATCTATCTATCTATCTATCTAATCTTTAACTAAATTAAGATTAGAAAAAAAAAAATTTGAAGCTAAAAATTGAGCAGATGCCAGTCAGTTATGCATGTAACTGACCAGCGCTTGGTGCCGTAGGACGCACGCAATAAGATGGCTTGTGTGCTAAAAGTTAACTGCGGTATGAAAATGTGATACAGTAAAAAACAGACCCTGTCCTAAAGCTTTCTAACTTTCTAATTTATCTATAGATATAGAGACTTCTATCTATATGTATAGCAATTCTAACTACAATTTTGTACTGCAGTAAAAAACAGACCCTGTCCTAAAAGCTACCTAAAATTTTTCTATAGATATAGATAGAACTGGTTAGAATTGCTATATACACACGTGGACAAAATTGTTGGTACCCCTCGTTTAATGAAAGAGAAACCCACATTGGTCACAGAAATAACTTGAATCTGACAAAAGTAATTATAAAAATTCTATGAAAATGAACAACTGAAAGTCGGACATTGCTTTTCAACCATGCTTCAACAGAATTTTTTAAAAAAAAGAAAACTCATGAAAAAGCCCTGGACAGAAATGATGGTACCCTTAACTTAAAGAGGACCTTTCACGTCCTCATGTATATGCTGTTTTGCATACCACTAGAAAGCCGACAGCACGCTGAATTCAGCGCTCTGTCGGCTTTCCCGTTATATGCCCTGGGGCTGGAAATATCGGTGATCTAAATTTCACTGTCAGAAGGGTGTTCCTGACAGTCTAGCTAGGATATATTCATGCTGCATATGGGCAAAAAAAACAAGTGTCAAGGAGACGACTGGGAAGCCTATTCTGTATTTTTTTGTGGCTGATGAAGAGATGCATAAAGAGGCCTCTGTGATACAGCTCATTCCTCAGCTTCCCTGTGTGACACAAGACACAGACTGCTCAAAATACCTGCCTCTTCTCCGCACTCTCCAGCCTTCAAAAATACAGGCAAAATGGTTCGGTCAACTCCACATGGTGAAGATGAGACTAACTTACCTGCACTCCATTCAGCTGCTGTGAATTGGACTCCAACTCCCCTCACTCCTAGCTGGAGTTCACCTCAAGGCATACCAGCCCCGGCTAAACAGCAATCCTAATGCAGACTATGACAGATACTCCTGACACGTTTGCAAAGTTTCAGACTTTTGATAAAACAGTGTCTGAATCCAAATTAAAAGCAACGGTGGAGGCTTTGAGAACATCCCTATACAAGGACTTTTCCAAATTAATCAGTCAAAAGGCCTTAGATGCGGTTGGGGAAAGAATCTCCCACATTGAAACCAAAATGGCCTCCTACTGCCCATAACAAATTAGTTGACTTGCACAACACCTTGGAGGATCCTATAGCAGCCATACAATCTAAAATAGTGGACTCTGAGGGCAGGAATTGCCGGAATAATATAAAGATCAGGGGTATCCCTGAGTCAGTCCCCACTATGATCTTGCATCCAACAACTCAACAAAACCCTACTCCTCAACCTGGCTATGAGTTGTGCATGAATCATACTCACAGGGTACCTAAGCTGAAGAATCTCATGGATAAAATCCCTAGGGATGTACTGGCACTTTAAACCTTTCATTTTAAGGAACAACTCCTGCAACAGTCAGCGACTGTTACCTGAACTGTTTTCTGTATTGAAAATGTTTGTTGACCTATTAGCTGCAACAATGCAGGCTAGGAGAGAGTTTTCCCTGATTACCACAACCCTTCGCCAGCACCAGATCCCCTACCATTGGGAATTTCCCACGAAAATATTGGTCCATCGGCACGTGCAACTCATACCATCAGCTCTGTGGAAGAAGGCCTGAAGTTGCTGGATAGAAGGGTGATCTCTTCTGCTCCGGTAGGCAATCCACAGTCAAAGAACGGGTCCTCAAAACTGGACCAGGAATGGCGCACCATAGAAAAGACTTAATGCATCTTTATTCCACTTACAGGGGTTGGCCACTGTCAGACCAATATTGAGAGACAAATGTTATTGTTTGTATAATAAAAAGATGTACAATTTTCCAATATACTTTCTGTATCAATTCTTCACGGTTTTCTAGATCTCTGCTTGCTGTCATTCATTCTGTTACTTCTAGGATAAAAGTCTGACCCTGGTCATGTGATTTACGGTCCATGGTCATGTGATGAACACACAGGTGCACAGCTTGTTATCAGGCAGATTTCTGATTACTGTGCTATGACTATAACGAGCAGCACCTGTGCATTCATCACATGACCATGGACTGCATATCACATGGCCAGGGTCAGAATTTCATCCACTGGGGATAAGCAGAATGAATGGCAGCAAGCAGAGATCTAGAAAACTATGAGGAATTGATACAGAAAGTATATTGGAAAATTGTACAACATTTCATTACAAACAATAACATTTGTCTCTCAATATTGGTCTGAAAGTGGCCAACCCCTTTAAGTGTCTAGTGACCTTATGCGGTTACTATGTTCTTTTCTGAAGTTTTCCCTCACACTTGCACTTAAGTTTTCCCCATTGACACAGTGGTAAGATCTAGATTCTAGCCTCCTAATAACTCCCTATTGTTCTTTCTATGCAGTTGATTAGCATTTAATTGTTATTTCTTATATCCAATGTTATTTAGGTTGCTAGGACTGTTTTTGTGTGATGCCACCATATCATTTTATACAGGCTCATCTACATCCAGGACCCCCTCTATGATAAAGCACTATTGACTCTCCCTGGGGATTAAAATTGTTTCACTAAATGTCAAGGGTATTAATAGTCCCTTTAAAAGAAATCTGATAGTGTGGAAGGCAGCTCGACTAAATGCTATATATAGCTAAATGTTATATACTCTGCATACAGGAAAACCATGTCAGTGAACGCAATCCCCCTTCAATATGCATAAAGCTTTTCCCAATGTACTATATCTGATAGTTACTAAAAAAGAAAAGAGGTGTGCCCATAGGGTTTAAATCATCCCTTGCTGTCACCGTACACTCAAGTTTAATTGACCCCAGTAGCAGATACATTATAGTTGTCTGTTCTGTCAATAATAAGCTACACTGACAAGCAAAAGGGTAACAATGTTTTGAACTTGTTACTTTCAGGCTCCATATCTCACCATCCACTACAGCTTTGAACATGAGACTACCATCATTTTATAGACAATCATCTTGGCTATCTCATATATAAATTTGACTTGCAACTATTTAGCATACGATTAGTTATGTAGATACTTGTCATGTAACTGCATTGTTACTGTTTTTCTCCTGGTGGTGGAAAAATCTTTTTCTTCTTGTATATTACAAATTACAACCTGTTCTCACATTCCCTAATAGCTCAGTATATACAGTACAATAGTGAATCTCTATGCCCCAGTCGACAGCAACGTTTTCTTAATAATCTGCTTAACCCCTTAAGGACACAGCCCAAAAGTGCGTTAAGGACCAGGCCTTGTTTTTCAAACTGACATGTGTCACTTTATGTGGCAAGAACTTTGAGACGCTTTAACTTACACAAGTGATTTTGAGACTGTTTTCTCGTGACACATTGTACTTCATGTTAGTGGTAAACACTAATCAATATTTTTGTATTTATTTATAAAAAAATAGGATATTTGATGGAAATTTGGAAAAAAAAATCGCAATTTTCAAAATGTGAAATTCTCTGCTTTTCAGACAGATAGTCATACCACCCAAATACATTAATAAATATTATCTACCATATCTCTGCTTTATATTGACATCATCTTTTAATCGTCCTTTAATTTATTTTGGAGGTTAGAAGGCTTACAAGTGTAACAGCGATTTTCCAGATTTACAAGAAAATTTCCCAAACTAATTTTTTAGGGACCACTTCAGTTCTGAAGGGGATTATAAAGGCCTATATATTAGAAACCCCCATAAATCACCCCATTTTAACAACTACACCCCTCAAATAATTCAAAACAGCATTTGGGAAGTTTGTTAACCCTTTAAGCATTTCACAAGAATTAAAATGATATCGAGGTGAAATTTAGACATTTCATTTTTTTCCACTAATCCCTTCATTTAGACCTAAATTTAACACATTCACAAAGGGTTAAAGGAGAAAATGCATCTCCCAGTTTATTATACAATTTCTCCTGAGCACAGAAATACCCCACATGTGGGTGTAAACTGATGTTTGGGCATTCGGCAGTGCACAGAAGGGAAGCAGCGACACTGGACGTTTGAAAAGCAGATTTTGCTGGAATAGTTTTCAGGTGCCATGTTGCATTTGCAGAGCCCCCAAAGTACCAAAACAATGGAAACCCCCTAAAAGTGACCCCATTTTGGAAACTACACCCCTCACAGAATTCATCAAGGGGTATAGTGAGCATTTTGACCCCACAGCTGTTTCACAGATTTTACTAACATTGGGATGTATAAATGAAAAATTACTAAAACGTCACTTTTATCCCCAAAGTTTTCATTTTCACAAGGGGTTAAAGGAGAAAAAGGACCCCATAGTTTGTTAAACAATTTCTCCTGAACACAGCAATACCCCATATGTGGTCGTAAACTGCTGAATGGGTACATGGTGGGGCTCAGAATGGAAAGAGCGCTATTTTGCTTTTGTAGGGCAGATTTTGCTGGAATAGTTTTCAGGTACCATGTCGCATTTGCAGAGCCCCCAAAGTACCAAAACAGTGGAAACCCCCTAAAAGTGACCCCATTTTGGAAACCACACCCCTCACAGAACATATCAAGGGGTATAGTGAGCATTTTGAACTGACAGCTGTTTCACAGATTTTATTAACATTGGGACATGAAAATGAAAAATTTATTTTTTTCCAATAAACTGTCAATTTAGCCCCAAATTTTTGATTTTCACAAGAGGACAAAGGAGAAAAAGCTCCCCAAAGTTTGTTACACAATTTCTCCTGAACACAGAAATGCTCCATATGTGGTTGTAATCTGCTGCATGGGTACATGGTGGGGCTCAGAATGGAAAGAGCGCTATTTAGCTTTTGAAGGGCAGATTTTGCTGGAATAGTTTTCGGGTGCCATGTCGCATTTGCAGAGCCCTTAAAGTACCAATAGAATGGAAACCCCTCAAATGTGGCCCCATTTTGGAAATTACACCCCTCATAGAATTTATCTAGGGGTATAGTGAGCATTTTAACCTCACATCTGTTTCACAGATTTTATCATCATTGGGACGTAAATATGAAAAAATTACTTTTTTTCCAATAAACTGTCCATTTAGCGACATATTTTTAATTTTTGCAAGTGGTTAAAGAAGAAAAAGCTCCCCACAGTTTGTTACACAATTTCTTCAGAATACAGAAATGCCCCATATGTGATTATAATCTGCTGTATGGGTACATGGTGGGGCTCAGAATGGAAAGAGTGCTATTTAGCTTTAGGAGGGCAGATGTGGTTGGAATAGTTTTCAGGTGCCATGTCGCATTTGCAGAGCCCCTAAAGTACCAATACAATGGAAACCTCTCAAAAGGGACCCCATTTTAGAAACTACACCCCTCAAGGAATGTATCAAGGGGTATTATCATTTTGAGCCTAAAAATGCTTCCCAAAAATTAATGTACAAAGTGAAAATTGAAGTTTTTGAAGAAATATCCAATTTCAGAATATGTTGCGGCCACTTTGTGGCATCAGAGACATGAACTAAAACTATTAAGTGGGCTATCCCGGGGGAAAAAAAAATTATATATGTGGGTGTAAACTGCTGCTTGGGAACACAGCAGGGCTCAGAAAGGAAGGAGCACTGTGTTTTTTTAGCTTTTGGAGTACAGATTTAGAGGGACTTTCTGGTCGCCATGTTATTTTTGCAGAGCCCTGAAGGTGCCAGTAAACAGGAATTCCCCAAGAAGTGACCCCCATTTTGTAGGGGCGATTTTAGGGTCTCTGCAAATGTGACATGGCGTCCAAAAACCAACAATCTAAATCTGCGCTCCAAAAGTACATAGTGCTCCTTCACATCTGCACCCTGCTGTGTGCCCAAAGGGCAGTTTATGCCCACATGTATGACACTGGTGTACCCAGGATAACGTACTTAATGCCATATGTGGGTATAAACTGCTGTTTGGGAACAGCCGGGCACAGAAGGGAAGGAGCGCTATTTTGGTTTTTGGAGCACAGGCAGGGCGCAGAAGAGAAGGAGCGCTATGTGGCTTATGGAGTGCAGATTCAGATGTTTGGTATCTGGACGCCATGTCATGTTTGCAGAGCCTGTAAGCAGGGGCGCACCGCTAATGAGGCGAGGTGAGGCGGCCGCCTCGGGCGGCACTGTCCGGGGGGCGGCATTTTACTATTTAATGTAAACCAGCCCAGGACAGGCCGCTGTAAAAAAAAAAAAAAAACCAGAGCTGAGCGGGGCCTGTCCTGGGCTGGTTTACAAGACGTCGCATCTGAGCGCAGGCGGCGATACAATGACGTCATCACGCTGCCTACGCTGAGACACAGATGTCGCTGACAAAAGGAGGAGGCGGCAGCCTTTATTTACCGCCCCCGCTTCCCCTTCTGCTATGGGCCGCAGAAAGGGAAGCGGATGCCGCTGTGAGCGGCCGCGGGCATTCGGTAAGTTAGGCCACGGGCCGCAAATACTACTATTACTATACTCCGGGGTCTATTCAGACCCCGGAGTATAATAATCGGAGGCCTAGGGTTGGTGAGGGAACATAAAAACCAGTGTTACTCACCTCCTGCGATCCGATGTAACTCCGAGCAGGCTTGAGGCCTGTGGTGACGTCATCAGGTCGCGTCGCCGGCCTGATCACGTGACGTGTGTGCGCAATTAAACAGGGCCGAAAGCTGCAAGGAGTGCACCGGTGTCCAGGATAGGTAAGTAACTCTGATTTTTATGTTTGTATTCTCCCCTGGGTCTCCAATCATTATAGTCTGGGGTCTGAAAAGAATATAATAATAGTTCATGGGTGGTCCACTATGGGGCATAATACCCTGTGCAGGGACCACTGTAGAGCATAATACCCTGTGCAGGGGCCACTCTGGAGAATAATACAAGTGCAGGGGCCACTATAGAGCATAATACCGGGTGCAGGGGTCACTATGGAGCATAATACAAGTGCAGGGGCCACTATGGAGCATAATACCAGTGCAAGGGCCACTATGGAGGATAATACCAGTGCAAGGGCCACTATGGAGCATAATACCCTGTGCAGGGACCACTGTAGAGCATAATACCCTGTGCAGGGGCCACTATGGAGCATAATACAAGTGCAGGGGCCACTATAGAGCATAATACCGAGTGCAGGGGCCACTATAGAGCATAATACCAGTGCAGGGGCCACTATGGAGTATAATACCAGTGCAGGGGCCACTATAGAGCATAATACGAGTGCAGGGGCCACTATAGAGCATAATACAAGTGCAGGGGCCACTATGGAGCATAATACCAGTGCAAGGGCCACTATGGAGGATAATACCAGTGCAGGGGCCACTATGGAGCATAATACCCTGTGCAGGGGCCACTCTGGAGCATAATACCAGTGCAGGGGCCACTATGGAGCATAATACCGTGTGCTGGGGCCACTATAGAGCATAATACAAGTGCAGGGGCCACTATGGAGCATAATACCAGTGCAGGGGCCAATATGGGGCATAAAACTGTATGCAGGAGTTGCTGCGGAACATAATACCGTGTGCAGTGGCCAATGCGGGGCATAATACCGTGAGCAGGGGCCACTATGGAGCATAATACCGTGTGCAGGGGCCGCTGAGAGGCATAATACAGTGTGCAGGGGCCGCTGCGGGCCATAATACTGTGTAATACTGTGTGCAGGGGCTGCTGTGGAATATTATAGTGTGTGTAAATGGGGCGCTATAAACATGGGCTATGGCACCTGTTTATATTATACGCTGTCTGTTTATAGTGACCGTGTGATGTAATTGTAGCCTTGTCACATACTGTAGACATGTACAGGACGAGGCTGCAGTTACATTACATGGCCGCTATGAGATGAAATACACTATGTAAACAGAGAAGCGGTCACGGCGCTTACACAGGTACCAAACAGCTGATCAGTGGGGGTCCTGGGTTTTTGAACCCCACTGATTAGTTTATTAATGACCTGGAAAACCTTTTAATTAGTTAACACCTGGGGTATTATTAATAAGGGGCACTATTTATACAGGGTACACACAGACATTATTAATATAAAGATACACTTGGGGGTATTATTCATTATGGGGGGTTATAGCATATATTTTATAATTGGGGGTAGCAGCAGGATGGGTGTGTAGGTGAGGACAATGTGGGTTGGATGCCTGGAAAAGTGAGGAGCCAAAGATGTCTGTGTTGCAACCTTTACAGAGACAAGTCACAGCTGGAAGAAGTGGTCATGGCGGTCCAGAGGGAAGAGACGGGAAATGTGACCGATTAGTCAGAGACGTCACCTGTAAGTCACAGAATGTTACTGCACTGTATTCACCTAAATGATAGAGGATAAATACCTGAGTGATGGGGGTCTGTCTGCTGAGACCCCACTGAGCCTGAGAATTGTGGTTTTTCCCCCCACTGGGTGGGAATCCAGCCTGGCTGCAGCCATATATATAGGTGTGTCACTTGGTGGATGGACGAACCCGCGTGGCTCTCATTCACTTCAATGGGAGTGCCAAAGATACCCGAAGTCCAGTACTCAGCTATCTGCGGCGCTCCTATTATAGAGAATGGGGGCCACGTGGGCTCGTCCATTCACCAAGCAAAAGATGTGTGAAGTTACTTTCATTGTTAATGCCTTGTTGTTGATCTGATACTGAAGTAATACAGGAAGAAGAATTCTTAAAAACTGTTTTATAACTTTGTGTATTGTGTATATTGTGCGACGATAACAGTGTGTTAAACTAGTAGCATGGAAACTCAGTTTTTTTTTTTTGTTGTTTTTTTTTTTTTTGGGGGGGGGGGCGTCTTTCTATAGTCCGCCTCAGGCAGCAAAGAGGCTAGGTTCACCACTGCCTGTAAGGTATCATAACAGTGGATTCCCCAAAGGAGTGACCCCATTGTGAAAACTGCACCCCTCAAAGAATTTATCATGGGGTGTAGCGAGCATTAGTATCCCAGACGTGACTGCACAGCGGATGGGGAAAAGTGAATAGGTAAGCTGTGCGGAGTACATTGGGAACACCAAATTCCCTACTATTTCCCCAGTAGCTCCTATTATTGGGGAGGACACTCTGGGGGTCACTTCTGGTTTATTTTCCCTCATAAGCTCTAAATCTGGGGTGTCCCCTGATATAGGCTCGCACAGCTTATACGTTCCCTTCCTGACGCAGCCAGTTATGTTCTAATGATTTGGCGATTTTTGGGGTTTTTGTCTTCACATTGTACGAGCTATATTTTCTTTATTTCTCTGGTGATGTAGCCATATGAGGGCTTGTTGTTTGCGGGGTGAGATGTATTTTGTAATGACATCATCTTTGGGCGCCTATAACTTATTGAATAAATTTTATTAACTCTTTCTTGTTGGCTTAAAAAAAAACCCATCAATTCTGGCACTGCGTTTTACCTTTGAAATTTTTCACCATGCAGAATAAAGCATAAGTAACATGTTACCTTTATTCTACGGGTCGGTACGATTACGGAGATACCTCATTTATACTGTTTTTTTTATGCGATACTAATTTTGCAGAACAAAAACCCATTTGAGGACATAAATTAATTGTTTTTGCATCGCCATCTTCTGAGATGCGTAACATTTTTATTTTACGGTTTACAGAGTTGGTTTAGGGCTTATTTTTTGCGGGACAACCTGTGATTTTTATTGGTACTGGGGTACCAATTCTTTGGTACATATGACTTTGTGATCACTTTTTATGGCATATTTTGTAAGGTGAGATGGCAAAAAATCATTACTTTTGGAAAGTTTTTTTCCGGTTTTTTTTCCCGACGTTCACCGTGTACATTAAATATTGTTTCAGTTTTATTGTACAGGTTGTTACAGACGCGGCGATACCAAATATGCATTGTTTTTATGAATTTTTAGTTTTTTTTTTTATATAATTAATTTTATATAGGAAAAGGGATTTTTTGGGGCTTTATTCTTTTATTAATTTTTTTCAAACACTTTATTTTATTTTTTTTCACTTTTTTTTATTTTTTCATGTGTCCCATTAGGACTCCTGAGCCAGCAATGCTTTGATTGCTGGCTCAGCACTTAGACTGCAAGACACAAGCATACAAGTGTCTTGCAGTCTATACAGGAAGTGAGGCTATGCAGACGCATAGCCTCACTTCTGCAGGTCTCGGCAGGATCAACCAGGTAGTGGGGTCTCCAGGCAGCCTGGGGTCACTGGGCACACCCCGGGCTGAAGATTATAGATATCGGCACCCCCCGATCTCGCCTCGGAGGGTGCCTATCGGAGCGGCAACATGGCGGAACCCCTTGTTTGATCGGGGATATGGAGCAGGGTGTTAGCTGTCAGTTACAGCTAACACCCAGTTCCGATGCCGCCCGCTCAGATAGTGAGCGGGCAGCCGCCCCAGGGTGTATTATTACGCCCTGTTGCGCTAAGTACCAAGCGCACAGGACGTAATAGTACGTCCAATGTCGTTAAGGGGTTAAACATGTAGATAAAATTAAACAGTGCGCATTGGTTCTTTGTGGAGATTTTAACTGAATCAGCAAGACACAATATCACACTTCTTAAGTGACTCCCCAAAGGTCTTTTACATTTTCATCTATGCTATATTCTAACTCTTTATACAATATGGAGTACATGTATGTACAATATGTACAACACACTATGGAGCGTGATTACACCTTTTTCTCAGCAAGACACCAGACCTATTCCTGAATCGATCTATTTATAATTGATCGCATCCTGCTGGATAGAGTAGAGGAGTTATCTATAAGATTTATACAGTGGAGAGATCATTCCCCTATCTTTATGACGATCTCAGAAGACTTCCCCAAAATAAATGATTTTCTTTAGAGGGCTAATACATCTTTGCTTTTCCATAACTTTCACGTTTAACATTTTGGAAAGAGCATTGACTGACTTTCTATCACAATGCCAACTCCGTTCCTAGTGCCTTTTCAGCATGGAGCACTCATAAAGCGTTTATTTGGGGTCAATTAATTAAATTGGAAGCAAACTTTAGAGAGAAAACAGAATATTGAAGCTGCAATTCTTATCCCCTTAAGGACACAGCCAATAAGTGTGTTAAGGACCAGGCCTCATTTTTCAAAACTGACATATGTCACTTTATATGGCAATAACTTTGAGACGCCTTAACTTACACAAGTGATTTTGAGATAGTTATTTCATGATAGTGGTAAACACTAATCAATATTTTTGTATTTATTAATAAAAAAAATGGGAAATTTGGGGAAAAAAAAAATTGCAATTTTCAAAATGGGAAATGCTCTGCTTTTCAGACAGATAGTCATACCACCCAAATACATTAATAAATATTATCTACCATATCTCTTCTTTATATTGGCATCATCTTTTAATCGTCCTTTAATTTATTTTGGATGTTATAAAGCTTACAAGTGTAACAGCGATTTTCCAGATTTACAAAAAAATTTCCCAAACCCATTTGTTAGGGACCACTTCAGTTATGAAGGGGATTATAAAGGCCTATATATTAGAAACCCCCATAAATCACCAATTTCTCAAAACTGTACCCCTCACATAATTCAAAACAGCATTTGGGCAGTTTGTTAACCCTTTAAGCATTTCACAAGAATTAAAACAAATACAGTCATATGAAAAAGTTTGGGCACCCCTATTAATCTTAATCATTTTTAGTTCTAAATATTTGGGTGTTTGCAACAGCCATTTCAATTTGATATATCTAATAACTGATGGACACAGTAATATTTCAGGATTGAAATGAGGTTTATTGTACTAACAGAAAATGTGCAATATGCATTAAACCAAAATTTGACCGGTGCAAAAATTTGGGTACCCTTATCATTTTATTGATTTGAATACTCCTAACTACTTTTTACTGACTTACTGAAGCACAAAATTGGTTTTGTAACCTCACTGAGCTTTGAACTTCATAGCCAGGTGTATCCAATCATGAGAAAAGGTATTTAAGGTGGCCAATTGCAAGTTGTTCTCCTATTTGAATCTCCTCTGAAGAGTGGCATCATGGGCTCCTCAAAACAACTCTCAAATGATCTGAAAACAAAGATTGTTCAACATAGTTGTTCAGGGGAAGGATACAAAAAGTTGTCTCAGAGATTTAACCTGTCAGTTTCCACTGTGAGGAACATAGTAAGGAAATGGAAGACCACAGGGACAGTTCTTGTTAAGCCCAGAAGTGGCAGGCCAAGAAAAATATCAGAAAGGCAGAGAAGAAGAATGGTGAGAACAGTCAAGGACAATCCACAGACCACCTCCAAAGAGCTGCAGCATCATCTTGCTGCAGATGGTGTCACTGTGCATCGGTCAACAATACAGCACACTTTGCACAAGGAGAAGCTGTATGGGTGAGTGATGCGAAAGAAGCCGTTTCTGAAAGCACGCCACAAACAGAGTCGCCTGAGGTATGCAAAAGCACATTTGGACAAGCCAGCTTCATTTTGGAAGAAGGTCCTGTGGACTGATGAAACAAAGATTGAGTTGTTTGGTCATACAAAAAGGCGTTATGCATGGCGTCAAAAAAACACAGCATTCCAAGAAAAACACTTGCTACCCACTGTAAAATTTGGTGGAGGTTCCATCATGCTTTGGGGCTGTGTGGCCAATGCCGGCACCGGGAATCTTGTTAAAGTTGAGGGTCGCATGGATTCAACTCAGTATCAGCAGATTCTTGAGAATAATGTACAAGAATCAGTGACGAATTTGAAGTTACGCCGGGGATGGATATTTCAGCAAGACAATGATCCAAAACACAGCTCCAAATCTACTCAGGCATTCATGCAGAGGAACAATTACAATGTTCTGGAATGGCCATCCCAGTCCCCAGACCTGAATATCATTGAACATCTGTGGGATAATTTGAAGCGGGCTGTCCATGCTCGGCGACCATCAAACTTAACTGAACTGGAATTGTTTTGTAAAGAGGAATGGTCAAAAATACCTTCATCCAGGATCCAGGAACTGATTAAAAGCTACAGGAAGCGACTAGAGGCTGTTATTTTTGCAAAAGGAGGATCTACTAAATATTAATGTCACTTTTCTGTTGAGGTGCCCATACTTTTGCACCGGTCAAATTTTGGTTTAATGCATATTGCACATTTTCTGTTAGTACAATAAACCTCATTTCAATCCTGAAATATTACTGTGTCCATCAGTTATTAGATATATCAAATTGAAATGGTTGTTGCAAACACCCAAATATTTAGAACTAAAAATGATTAAGATTAATAGGGGTGCCCAAACTTTTTCATATGACTGTATAGCGGTGAAATTTAGACATTTCATTTTTTTTCACGAATGCATTCATTTAGCACAATCACAAAGGGTTAAAGGAGAAAATGCTCCTCACAATTTGTTATGCAATTTCTCCCGAGCGTAGAAATACCCCACATGTGGGTGAAAAATGATGTTTGGGCACACGGTAGTGCACAGAATGGAAGGCGCGACACAGGATGTTTGAAAAGCAGATTTTGCTGGAATAGCTTTCAGGTAACATGTCTCATTTGCAGAGCCCCTAGAGTACCAATACAATGGAAACCCCCCAAAAGTGCCCCATTTTGGAAACTACACCCCTCTAGGAATTGATTAACGGGTACAGTGAGTATTTTCATTTCCACAAGGGGTTAAACGAGAAAAAGCACCTCCACAGTTTGTTAAACAATTGCTGCTGAACAAGGTTATACTCCATATGTGGTCGTAACCTGCTGTATGGGTACATGGTGGGACTTGGAATGGAAAGAGCGCTGTTTGGCTTTTAGAGGGCAGATTTTGCTGGAATAGTTTTCAGGTGCCATGTCGCATTTGCAGAGCCTTAAAATACCAGTACTATGGAAACCGCCAAAAAATGACGCCATTTTGGAAACTATGGTATGGTGAGCATTTTGACCTCATAGCTGTTTCACAGATTCTATTAGCATTGGGACGTAATAAATGAAAAATTACTCTTTTTCTCCCAAAATAAAGTCCATTTAGCACCATATTTTTAATTTTTACAAGGTGTTAAAGAAGAAAAGCACCCCACGGTTTGTTACACAATTTCTTCTGAACACAGAAATGCCCCATATGTGGTTATAATCTGCTCTATGGGTATATGGTGGGGCTCAGAATGGAAAGAGCGCTATTTGGCTTTTGGAGGGCAGATTTTGCTGGAATAGTTTTCAGGTGCCATGTTGCATTTGCAGAGCCCCTAAAATACCAATACAATGGAAACCCCTCAAAAGTGACTCCAGTTTAGAAACTACACCCCTCAAGTAATGTATCAAGGGGTATTATCATTTTGAGCCTAAGAGTGCGTCCCAAAAATTAATGTACAAAGTGATAATTTCAATTTTTAAAGAAATATGCAATTTCAGTGCCCAATACATTGTGTCATCAGAGATATGCACTCCTAAAATTAAGTGGGCTATCCCGGGGACAAAAAAATTATATACAGTATGTGGGTGTAAACTGCTCAAGTGATTTATCAAGTGGTGTAGCGAGCATTTTTAACCCTTGAGTGTTGCATTAATTTAATTTCCATGAATGAATGCGTAGCTGATAATGAAAACTGAAAATTTTTTCCAGAGATACGCCATTTCAGTGCTCAATATGTTATGCCCAGCTTGTGTCAGCTGAGACACTCATGCCAAAAACTGTTAAGCAGGTATCTTGGGCACAACAGTATTTGGAGCCAGTGGCGTAACTAAGAATGGCTGGGCCCCAAGGCGAACATTTGACATGGGGCCACCCCCCCCCCCGAACCGCTGCCCCCAATCTCCCCCCCCCCACCGCTGCCCCCAATCTCCCCCCCCTACCGCCCCCCTCTAACCCCCCCCCCCAAAAAAAAACGCACTCCTGCGCACACTATTATGTGCCATAGTGGCCCCTGCACACAGTATCATGCCCCATAGTGGCCCCTGCACACAGTTTCATGCCCCATAGTGACCCTTGCACACAGTATCATGTCCCATAGTGGCCCCTGCACACAGTATCATGTCCCATAGTGGCCCCTGCACACAGTATCATGTCCCATAGTGGCCCCTGCACACAGTATCATGTCCCATAGTGGCCCCTGCACACAGTATCATGTCCCATAGTGGCCCCTGCACACAGTATCATGTGCCATAGTGGCCCCTGCACACAGTATCATGTCCCATAGTGGCCCATGCACACAGTATCATGTCCCATAGTGACCCCTGCACACAGTATCATGCCCCATAGTGGCCCCTGCACACACTATTATTCTCCATAGTGGCCCCTGCACTGAGTATTTTGCCAGATAGTGGCCCCTGCACTGAGTATTTTGCCCCATAGTGGCCCCTGCACACACTATTATATGTCCCATTGTGGACCACCCATGAACAATTATTTTTTCAGACCCCAGAGTATAATGCTAGGAGACCCAGGGGAGGATAGAAACATAAAAAAAACAACGTTGCTTACCTGTTCCTCGCTCCGGTCCACTCTCTACTACTTCGGCCTTCTTCAATGTTGGACCAGGCCAACGTCACGTGATGCGGGCCAGCGTCGCGACGCAAAATGACGTCAGCTGACGTCTGGAATGTCACCAAACAGGCCCGAAGCCTGGAGAAGCGTAGGAGAGGTAAGTACATTGTTTTTTATGTTCCCTCACCTCCCCTGGGCCTCCGATTATTATACTCCGGGGTCTAAAGACCCCGGAGTATAATGATAGCAGAGATTGTGGTGTTCGGCCCGCGGCCTCACAGTAGTAGCTGGGGTTACTCCAGCAGGTAACGGTCTAATAAAAAAAAAAAAAAAAAAGCATCGGGGGCCCGCGGGGCCCCATAATGTCCCGGGCCCTGTGGCAGCTGCTACCACTGCTACCCCCGTTAGTTACGCCCCTGTTTGGAGCATTATTCTCTGATACAAGCTGGGCACAACATATTACACACTGAAATTACATATTTCTGGAAAAATTGTCATTTTCCCCCTTGAAAATCAAAAATGAAAATCGAAAAATTAATGCAATACTTGGGAGTTAAAAATGCTCACTGTACCCCTGGATAAATTCCTTTAGGGGTGTAGTTTCCAAAATGGGGTCACATGTCAGGGGATTCCACTTTACTGGTGTTTCAGCTCTGCAAAAGTGTCATGGCGTCTAAAAAACCAAACCGTCTAAGTCTGTGCTTTAAAAACCAAATAGCGCTCCTTCCCTTCTGTGCCTGGTTGTGCCCAAACAGCAGTTTATGCCCAAATATGACATCAGGTACATTATCCTGGGTACACCTTTGTCGTACATGTAGGCATAAACTGCAGTTTTTGTTGTTGCAGATGTGAATAAGTGCTATGTGGCTTTTGGAGTGCAGAATTAGATTGCAGAGCCTCTAAGGTACCAGAAAATCCCCTAAGAAGTGACCCCATTTTAAAATCTGCACCCCTCAAAAAATTTATCAAGGGGTGTAGTGAACATTAGTATCCCAGATGTAAATGCACAGCCGATCGTCAAAAGGGAATATGTAAGCTGGGCAGAGTACATTGGAAACACCAAATTCTCTACTATTTTCCCAGTAGCTCCTATGATTGGTGGGGGGGGTCACTCTGGGGGTCACTTCTGGTGTATTTTCCTTTGTAAGCTCTAAATATGGGGTGTACCCTAATATACACAGCTTATACATTCCCTTCCTGACACAGCCAGTTGTGTTCCAATGATTTGTCCATTTTTGGGGTTTTTATCTTCACATTGTACAAACTATATACAGTATTTTTTTTTGATGATGTAGCCATATGAGGGCTTGTTTTTTGCAGTATGAGATGCATTTTGCAATGACACCATTTTTGGGTGCCTATAACTTATTGACTAAATTTTATTAACTCTTTCTTGGTGGATTAAAAAAGCAAAAACAAAAAAAAACAATTATTGGCATAGCTTTTTCCTTTTTAAATTTTTTTTCCGCAAAGCATATAGTATAAGTAACATGCTACCTTTATTCTGTGGGTTGGTACAATTACGGAAATACCCAATTTATATTGTTTTTTTATGCGTTACTAATTTTGTACAACAAAAACCCATTTGGGGACATAAATCAATTATTTTTGCATCATGATCATCATGAGATGCAAAGCATTTTTATTTTTCAGTTGACAGAGTTGGTTGAAGGCTTATTTTTGTAGGGTGACCTGTGCTTTTTATTGGTACTGTTTTGTGGTAAATGTGATTTTTTTTAACACTTTTTATAGCATATTTTGTAAAGGAAGACGGCAAAAAATCTTCATTTCCAGTGTTTTAACGTTCACTGTGCAGGTGAAATAATGTTTCAGTGTTATTGTACTCATTGTTATGGACGTGATGATACCAAATATGTATTGTTTTTATACATTTTTAGGGTTTTCCTTTATATAATTAATTTTAAATAGAAATGGGGAATTATTCATGTTTTTTCATACACTTTACTTTTTTTTTTTTCAACTTTTTTTTTTACTGTATAGTGATGTCCCACTAGGGGACCTGAACTGGCGATGGTCTGATTGCTGGTTCAGTACTACAGATTGCAATACACGAGTATACATGTGTATTGCAGTCTCAGCATTTAAGCCACGCCCCCGGCCGTGACGTCATCAGACCCGTCCAATCATAACAAAGGAACCACCCTCCTAGTCAGGAGCCTCGTCTAAGCCAGGAGTAATGTTGTTATGGAAGCTTACTGCTGTCATCTGAGTTATTTAAACAGCAGAGGAAACCTTAATCAGATACTGGCTTCATATATACCAGATCCAAGCTGATAGATTCTTAAATTTGGCACCCATTCATCTCCACAGTAGTTATCAGAGACTGTACACTCGAGCATAGAAAGATTCTAATGCACATGATAGGAATAAACTTCTGATGTACAGTCATATGAAAAAGTTTGGGCACCCCTATTAATCTTAATCATTTTTAGTTCTAAATATTTGGGTGTTTGCAACAGCCATTTCAATTTGATATATCTAATAACTAATGGACACAGTAATATTTCAGGATTGAAATGAGGTTTATTGTACTAACAGAAAATGTGCAATATGCATTAAACCAAAATTTGACTGGTGCAAAAGTATGGGCACCTCAACAGAAAAGTGACATTAATATTTAGTAGATCCTCCTTTTGCAAAAATAACAGCCTCTAGTCGCTTCCTGTAGCTTTTAATCAGTTCCTGGATCCTGGATGAAGGTATTTTTGACCATTCCTCTTTACAAAACAATTCCAGTTCAGTTAAGTTTGATGGTTGCCGAGCATGGACAGCCCGCTTCAAATTATCCCACAGATGTTCAATGATATTCAGGTCTGGGGACTGGGATGGCCATTCCAGAACATTGTAATTGTTCCTCTGCATGAATGCCTGAGTAGATTTGGAGCTGTGTTTTGGATCATTGTCTTGCTGAAATATCCATCCCCGGCGTAACTTCAAATTCGTCACTGATTCTTGTACATTATTCTCAAGAATCTGCTGATACTGAGTTGAATCCATGCGACCCTCAACTTTAACAAGATTCCCGGTGTCGGCATTGGCCACACAGCCCCAAAGCATGATGGAACCTCCACCAAATTTTACAGTGGGTAGCAAGTGTTTTTCTTGGAATGCTGTGTTTTTTTGACGCCATGCATAACGCCTTTTTGTATGACCAAACAACTCAATCTTTGTTTCATCAGTCCACAGGACCTTCTTCCAAAATGAAGCTGGCTTGTCCAAATGTGCTTTTGCATACCTCAGGCGACTCTGTTTGTGGCGTGCTTTCAGAAACGGCTTCTTTCGCATCACTCTCCCATACAGCTTCTCCTTGTGCAAAGTGTGCTGTATTGTTGACCGATGCACAGTGACACCATCTGCAGCAAGATGATGCTGCAGCTCTTTGGAGGTGGTCTGTGGATTGTCCTTGACTGTTCTCACCATTCTTCTTCTCTGCCTTTCTGATATTTTTCTTGGCCTGCCACTTCTGGGCTTAACAAGAACTGTCCCTGTGGTCTTCCATTTCCTTACTATGTTCCTCACAGTGGAAACTGACAGGTTAAATCTCTGAGACAACTTTTTGTATCCTTCCCCTGAACAACTATGTTGAACAATCTTTGTTTTCAGATCATTTGAGAGTTGTTTTGAGGAGCCCATGATGCCACTCTTCAGAGGAGATTCAAATAGGAGAACAACTTGCAATTGGCCACCTTAAATACCTTTTCTCATGATTGGATACACCTGGCTATGAAGTTCAAAGCTCAGTGAGGTTACAAAACCAATTTTGTGCTTCAGTAAGTCAGTAAAAAGTAGTTAGGAGTATTCAAATCAATAAAATGATAAGGGATGATAAGGGTACCCACATTTTTGCACCGGTCAAATTTTGGTTTAATGCATATTGCACATTTTATGTTAGTACAATAAACCTCATTTCAATCCTGAAATATTACTGTGTCCATCAGTTATTAGATATATCAAATTGAAATGGCTGTTGCAAACACCCAAATATTTAGAACTAAAAATGATTAAGATTAATAGGGGTGCCCAAACTTTTTCATATGACTGTACTGTATATAGCCAACATGCGTGCAGATAAAATACAAGTATTCTTAAAATAGGTAGCAAAAGATGTAAATACTTATGCAATTATAGCATATAGTACAGATATGCTATAATCAGTATAGTCTCTAAGATATATACACACGTGGACAAAATTGTTGGTACCCCACGTTTAATGAAAGGAAAAACCCACAATGGTCACAGAAATAACTTGAATCTGACAAAAGTAATAATATATAAAAATTCTATAAAAATTAACAAATGAAAGTCAGACATTGCTTTTCAACCATGCTTCAACAGAATTTTTAAAAAAAAGAAAACCCATGAAACAGGCCTGGACAGAAATGATGGTACCCTTAACTTAATATTTTGTTGCACAACCTTTTGAGGCAATCACTGCAATCAAACGATTCCTGTAACTGTCAATGAGACTTCTGCACCTCTCGACAGGTATTTTGGCCCACTCCTCATGAGCAAACTGCTCCAGTTGTCTCGGGTTTGAAGGGTGCCTTTTCAGACGGCATGTTTCAGCTCTTTCCAAAGATGCTCAATAGGATTTAGGTCAGGGCTCATAGAAGGCCACTTCAGAATAGTCCAATGTTTTCCTCTTAGCCATTCTTGGGTGTTTTTAGCTGTGTGTTTTGGGTCATTATCCTGTTGAAAGAACCATGACCTGCGACTGAGACCAAGCTTTCTGACACTGGACAGCACAATTCTCTCTAGAATCCCTTGATCTTGCGATTTCATTGTACCCTGCACAGATTCAAGACACCCTGTGCCAGATGCAGCAAAGTAGCCCCAGAACATAACAGAGCCTCCTCCATATTTCACATTAGGGATAGTGTTCTTTTCAAGATATGCTTCATCTTTCTGTCTGTGAACATAGAGCTGATGTTCCTTGCCAAAAATTTCAATTTTTGTCTCATCTGTCCATAGGACATTCTCCCAGAAGCATTGTGGCTTGTCAACATGTAGTTTGGCAAATTCCAGTTTTGTCAGATTCAAGTTATTTCTGTGACCATTGTGGGTTTTTCTTTCATTAAACGAGGGGTACCAACAATTTTGGCCACGTGTGTAGAATGCCTAAATGTAAAGATTAATGTGAATAAAAGATCACCTAATTATGCATATGTCTGTAGAGAGAATAAACACAATCTGAATAAAGGGACATTAAATAAAAGGGGTAAAGGAAATGGAGTCATTTAAACCCTTAGGTTTAACACACTGGAAGCGAAATATCCATTTCGTCTCTTGTAATATCAGATGATCCAAATTCCCACCCCTAACTGCTGGATGGACACGTTTGAGGCCCTGAAAGCAGATCCCCACCATGGTAATCCCACACATGTGTAGAGAGAGTTTTTTTCTCCCTGCGTGTAATGTAACCAACATGATCTAAAATCCTATGTTGGAATTCCCGTTTTGTCTTGCCGACATAGTTTAAGGGAAAAGGGCAGGTAACGGAGTAGACCACCCCGTTTGTACAGCAGTTAATAAACTGTTTAATCTGATGTTCAATGCCTGCAGATACACAAAGGACTTTGTCCCCCTTCTTAATGTAATCACATGCCTTGCATGATCCACATTTGAAGGTTTCTTTTGGGACAGATCTCTCAAGCCATGTTCTTCCTGATCTCAAAGGTTTTAAATGGCTATGAGTGTGGATGTCCTTGTAATTAACAGGTTATACTGCAGGTGAACTATGAGAGTGTTAGCTAGCTGCAGCAGGCAATGACTCAGCACCAGCACTGAGGGATATAGTTAGAACCATGTTACTGATAGTGTAGTGTGAACACTCACCAATGCTACTAATGCCTACTAGATTATCAAACCCTGGGATAACTTTGTAATTAACAGGTTATACTGCAGGTGAACTATGGTAGTACTAGCTAGCTGCAGCAGGCAATGATTCATTAGCACTCACTATTCTGCTATCCAAATATGCATATGTGAAAGCAAGGTGGTTTTATTATTGATACCTGCCTTTTCTATAATAAATATCCTATATGACTTCAAGTCCCTGTTACATGCAGCAGGTGACTTTATCAGAAGAGCCGATATTTCATTGTTTTGTAGTGACAATTGGACTCACATATATGAGATTCTTTTAAACCGTGGATCTGTGAGTTATAGGAGCAACACTCACTCATTAGGGGCGCAAATATATTCTGCACCCTTTACTAATATTAAAATCTATGGTAAGAACTCCTTAAATCATAGATGCACTATTCTGTCTACATCTACTAGCAGTGTATTATTAACTCCACGGTAATCCTTGTTACATATAAGGATCAGTGGATTTGATTTCACTTATGATAGGATGACAGTTTGTTTATGCGTTCAATTACCTACATGTTAATGCGTACATATGCCTATATGTTGTAGTTTAAAATATCAATAAAAGTTATATTTTATTTTGGTGATATTTTTTGTTACCCTTTGAGCACTAGATACACTCTTTTGTTCACTAGTTAAATTTGGTATCGCTGTGATCATACTGACCTGCAGAATACAGGTAAACATGTTATTATACACATTATTACCACAAAGTGAATACCATAAAAATTAATCACATAAGAAATTGGTGCAAATATGTTATTTTCCAATTCCCAGTACATTGCAAGGGATATTGAATATTGATGCCATTCCACTCAAACAATAACCTATCATGCGGACTGAAAAATGAAAAGATGATGGCTCTTGGAAAAATAGCTGAAGGGATTGAAAGCTACCTAAAATTTTTCTCTCTATCTCAATTCTAACTCATTCTAAATAGAAATTAGATTATTAGGAAAAAAAAAAAACCTGTGCCAAAAAAAAACTGAGCAGAGATCCGGTCAGTAGCTTATGTCATTAAAAAGAGCCCAGCAGTGACAGGTGGTGATACAGTGATGGATGCAAAAAAACAAGAGGGGGATAAAATTTTTTTAAAAAAGTGGAAAAAAAACCTCCCCAAAAATGGTCTGGTGCTGATTAGGGGGTTTATTCCCTAATCAGCAGCCAATGGGGGGGGGGGGGTTAGAGATAAAAATGAAAACTAAAGGACTGGAACAGTGGTGGATGAAGGTTGATGCCAGGAGGCATTTGACCAGGAGGCACTACCAGAGGCTCATGGTAACTGTCCAGCTCACTATTCCCAGAGGAAGTGATGCAAGCAGGATAGTTAATTTGGATTGCCCGCCATGACTGCAAATAGTTGGTCAGTAGTATTACGCCGCATTGCCTAAAGACCTCAGAAGCTGCGTCATAATAGTATGGCACATGTCGCCAAGGGGTTAAAGGAGTTTTCCCATCTCAGGTTTTATCTGCTCTTCCGTCTACTCTCTCCTCTACTTCCTGGTTTCAGTGACATGTTGATGGACGGGCTTAGCCTGTGTGATGTAAGGCTCAGGCCAGCATACTCCTGAGACGAACAGTGTGCTTGTTAAAATTGGATTTGCATAACTTCCACACTCAAAGGATAGAAAGAGGGACAGTACGTGCGGCGCGCTATGTGCGCCATGGAAAATTTAGCTCCACTGACTTCTATATTGACTCCGCCCACTCTAATCCATATTTCTATGTGCCCCCACATAGTATATTGCTCCTAGTCACCCTAACATTATATGCCCCCACATTATAATGCTCCCCTCCAATTACCCCACAGTATGAAGTCCCTCTCCTGTTGCCCCAGTTTAAACTGGGGGAAACTAGAGGGGATCAATAAACTAGGGTATCTGAAGGGTGACAATAAACCGTGGGGGGTAGTTGGTTGGGGACATTAAACTGGGGGCTGCTGGAGAAGGACATTAAACTGAGGGCAACTAGAGGGGGACATTAAACTGTGGGGTAGCTGGAGGGTGACATTAAACTGGGAGCAACTAAAGGCAGACATGTCCCCCTCCAGATACCCCCATGGTTTAATGTCCACCTCCAGCTACCCCCATGGATTAATGTTCTCCTCCAGTTGCCCCCGGTTTAATGCCCCCTCCATCTGGCCCCAGTTTAATGCCCCCTCCATCTGCCCCCAGTTTAATGTTCCCCCTTCATCTGCCCCCAGTTTAATGTCCCCTTTTCATCTGCCCCCAGTTTAATGTTCCCCCTAATGTTAAGGGGGACTGTCTCGCTGAATCCGGGACGGTTGGTAGGTATGGATTTGCACAGAGTGATAACAGAGGCTCTGATCAAGCACTGTTCTATGCCTTATGGGGACCCAGCAACTGAGAGAATAATCATAGACGATACCATTGAAGAGAATGTAACAGCTGTCCACCACCAGTCACTCCTACATTCATCCAGGATGTGCCCAGGCTAAATATGCAGTGGGGGAAAAGGACACCCATTCTTGGGATCGGTGGGGTCTCAGTGGTCAGATCCCCAATGATCAGGTATTTGTCCTCTCTTCTACGGATAAAGGATAAATACTTTTCGTGGCATAACCCCTTTAAAGCATAGGATGACCTTTGGTGAGCTAACCACAGACCTATTTGTTACTTACCTCATAAGGGTATGTTCAAACAACAGAATTTGTCCATGGATTTCGATGTGTATTTAACACCAAATCCACCTCCTATTGATTTCAGTAAATCTGTCAATTTGGGGATACATGCGCCACAGTGTCTCCATATGGTGTAATGCTCCACAGTGGCCCAACACAGTATAATACTCCAGAGCAGCTCCCGAAGTATCATGCTCCACAGTGGCCCTAGACAGTATAATACTCCACAGGGTGTCCCACACAGTATAATGCTCCACAGAGCCCCCTCTTCCTACAACATAATGCTCCACAGTGGTCCCCACACAGTAGAATGCTCCACAGAGTAACCCCAGACACTTTTATTCTCCAGAGTGGCCCCCACACAGTATAATGATTCAACATGGCACCCAAACAGTATAGTGCTCAACAATGGCCCCCACACAGTATATGACCCTCTTTATTTGGCCCCCCACAGTACATGACCCCCTTTTTTGGGTCTCCCTACGATATATGACCCCCTTTTTTGGACCCCCCCACAGTATATGATCCCCCTTTTTTATATGTTAAGCTGCTACTTTCTGTATTATTGCAATTGGTAGCAGCCAATAATTTACTCACCAGTACACGTTCCTGACCAGGCCGGCTCCTGCCACCTCCACGTCACGCTGTACCAGATACTGATAAATGCCAGGACGTTGTACGTAACATCCTGGCGTTCTTCAGCGTCGTGATGTAAGTTGCAAATATTGCAAAAATTTTGGGTGAGTATCAGCGGAAGTATCGGTAAGGTGAAAACATAAAAAATAGTGTTACTTACCTCTCCTGGGCTCCAGCACAGGTGTTAGCATAATAATAGTGTAATAATAGCAGTTTAGGTTTTGGATGTATTCAGTCCGAACGAAAACCTTCAGGTGAACCTCACAAGATGAATCTCGCAAGGTTCACCCAATAAATACTCCTGCCACGGTCCTACTTACCGCTCCCCATGCCTGCCACGGCTGCTTGCACTTGCCCTTCAGCACTCCAGGGAAGCCTGTGCGTCCCATATCACTTCCCTATCAGCGACACCGATGTGATATGGGATGCATGGGGCCCCCTGGAGGGCTGAAGGAGAAGCGAGGTGGCTGTGGGCAGGAGCCGGGATCAGTTACCTGCTGTGGTTACTGTAACAATAAATAAAAAACAGCAGGGGCCTACCAATCTAAGGTCGTGGACCCCGTACTAGTGGTAGTCTATTACAGATATATTCACAGTGGCTGGGATGGTCTCTGGCAGAACTTCTGGTACTCCTCTTGGTTGGTTGGAATGCCCTGGAAGGTGAAGGTACAGGGTTAAGGGCTTAGGAGACAATTGGTAATTTTCTTTACTGTACCTTCAGTTAGGCACATTAATCTTTCAATGGTTTGCAAAAACATCATCCATAAAATGAAGACCATGTGGCTGGAGTGGATGCTTGTAGATGGATCTGTCTGGGTCAGAAATTGTTAATCAGTTACTTTTCCTTGCATAGTGTGCTTTTTTTTTTCCTTTCTCTTCAGTTCCACAAACAAAAATTACTTGCAATGTCCAGGCTGCAGAACCTGGCCAGAAACTCATAGGTTCAGACTATGTTGTGCACACAAAAATATATGAGCAGAGCAATACAGCTCATCTCTGATTTCTGAACTGCTTATAGGCTCTTAAAGAGGACCTTTCATGTTCGCCTGCACATGCGGTTTTATATACTGCTAGAAAGCCGACAGTGCGCTGACAGTGTGACTTTCCCGTTATGTGCCCCGGGGCTGGAGATATCGGTGCCGTTAATGTTGGCACCGATCTATGCCCACTGTCAGAAGGGCATTCCTGACAGTCTAGCTGGGATGTTAGGAAAGCCCCCCTGACAGTACTTCTATACTGACAGTATAGACTTGTACTGGGGGGTGTTCCTCACAGCTCAGCATCATCACTGGGTGGTAAGGAAAGCCCCCTCTGCTGACAGTACAGGGCTATGGATGAGTACTGTCAGGGGGTCGTTCCTCACAGCCCAGCTAAACTGTCAGGAACTCCCTTCTGACAGTGGACAGAGATCGGTGCCGAAACTAACGGCACCAATATCTCCAGCATCGGGGCACATACCAGGAAAGCCGACAGTTTTCTTTGGGATCGGTTCTGGCACAAGAGGCATCAGTTCTGGTGCCAGCTTCACTACTGTACCTGAGGGAATTGCTCAAGATCAGTTATGGCAATAAAGAGGCACTTGGATTCATTTTAAAGATGAGAATCTCATCTTTAAAATTGTACCAAGATCATCATGATAGCCCTTACAGATACAGAGTGATTCTCTGGTGAAAACGATGTTTGGCATTGTAATCCCAATGCAGATCTCAATTCCTGACATCGTTTTAACAGTGAATCGCTTTGAATCTGTAAGGGCTATCATGATGATATAGGTAACATTTTAAAGTTGATATTCTCATCTTTAAAATGTATCCAAGCTCTTCTTCATAGCCCTAATGGATCCTGAGATATGGGGCTCTAAATTGTCCCCCCCCCCCACCTCAGGCAGCATCTTAGAGCTGAGGAAGGAGAGGGGGAGGAGTGGAGCTCCAGACTGCAGATACAATGATAACTCATCACTGTCTATGCATAAGCTGTATGTGACCCCAGGGGGGTAATAGCAGGGACTGTCCATGTTATCCCTTCTCCTATCAATCAGAGAGCATACTGTACTGATCACATAGAGCAGGGGTCGGCAACCCCTAGCACGCATGCCACTGTTGGCACGCATAGCATATTTTGCTGACACGGGACCTGCAACATATATAGGGAGGTACTAATAAAGGACCTCAATAATGAAGACATTTAATTATTACCTCCATATCTCTCACATATCAGTAACTCTTGTGTGAAGCACACAAGGGTTAATGTGAGGGACATGATGGGGTTAAATGCTATTAAAGAGGACCTTTCATGTCCTCATCAAAGTGCGGTTTTATATAGCGCTAGAAAGCCAACAGTGCGCTGAATTCAGTGCACTGTCAGTTTTCCCGGTATGTGCCCCGGGGCTGGAGAGAAATTAACGGCACCGATATCTCCCCACTGTTAGAAGAGTGTTCCTTACCTGGGCGGTAAGGAACGCCACTCTGACAGTACAATGCTATGTTAAAGTACAGTCAGGGGGGTGTTGCTTACAGACCAGTGATGACTCTGGTCGGTAAGGAACTTGTAACGTCTCTGCCTGTTCGGGTCTTGGCGCCACCCTCCGCTCGCACGCTGTGGCGAAGGAGGCGTGTTCGGTTTGATTCCTTGCGTAGGTTTCTTGTTGCTCAGTCTGAACATGGTCCTAGATTATGTAATGGATTTCCGGCCACACCCGTGTTCTGAGCATTTCTCTCTGGACTGCTTAGAGTTAATCTCTTCCAGGCCTGTGTGATTGACAGCCTGTGTACCTATCAGGTCTGGCGCTGGGCCCAGACTTTCTATATACAGGATGTCACTTTCTCAGCAAGTGGCCGGTTATTGCACTGTCTTTGCCTGCTCTCCTTGTTATATCCCTTGCTACTTTATTACCTGATTCTCTGACCCTTTGGCTTGCCTTTTGACTATTCTCTTGGATTTTGATTCTGTACTGCATTGCTTGTTCGTTACCGACCCCTTGGCTTGCTCACTCTGCTTCTGTGTTGTTTTTCTCTTGTCCTGTTCTGTGTGTCACTTACTCAGTATAGGGCTTGTCTTCTAGTTGTCCTTTTACCGTTTAGGGTAACTGAGGCAATAGGAAGGGACAGTGGCTGGGGTGAGATTAGGGCTCACTTGTCTCTGTCCTTCCTCCCAGACCCCTGCAGTAGTGTCAGGGTATTGCTACGGTTGGCAAGACCCTAACAGAACTCCTTTCTGACAGTGGGGAGATATCGGTTAATTTCTCTCCAGACCCGGGGCACATACTGGGAAAACTGACAGTGCGCTGAATTCAGCGCACTGTCGGTTTTCTAGCGGTATATAAAACTGCATGTGCATGAACACATGAAAGACTCCCTTTAAAGAGGACCTATCATTAGATTTAGGCATTATCAGCAGCACTTCTCACTACGGCGCATGTGCGGAATATGCATGCGCTGTAGGGAGAAGTGCTGCTGACGCAGCAAACAATAAGAAGAAGAGGATATTTTTACATGAAGGGGCGTGCAGCAGCAGGAGGGAGGTGGAATACTGGATATGACGTTGCTGTGGTTTGAGTACAGGGGGTACGGCCCCTGTGCTCCGTGCACAAAATTAGCATATAAGAATAAAGTATTTATTTCAGAAACGGTATTGGAGATACGATAAAGAAAGGTAGGGATAGAATAGCCATTCTAAAGCAACATGAAGTTACTAAATTGTAATACACATGACTATATACTTTTTATTCACATTTGTGGATAGAAGAACAGAGCCATACATTTCAATGGGCCTATACACATAGATGTCGTTGTTGCGGCTGTGTGTCTGGGCCAATTTGGAAAGCTGCAAAATATAGAGCAGGTCCTATATTTGTCTGCATTTGCAGCCCTGTCAATTCATTTTTAATGTATAGATCAGTAAAAACTACATCCATGCCGTTTATGTGCAGGAGGCCTAAGGGTGTTTTTTTTCAGGTGGTGACACACTCTGTACCCAGGTGTGGCTATAGCAAATCAAGTCCCTGGGCACCAGTGCTTTCACTTTGGGGTAAGTGTGACACCCATTAATTCCTGGCTGTGGTTTTGCTGTTACCGCACCACCAGGAATTAAATGTGGCTGAAATTAATCCGCTTTTCACTTACAGAAAAGTGAAAGTACTGGCCGCCGGGGATGCAGCATCCAGGTACATAGTGTGTCACCATCCTAAAGGTGTTACCTCACTGCTCCTAGCCATATACATTTACCACTAACTGCGGGTTACACATGTACTTACATTGCTTCTAATGGAAAAGTACAGGTGTATCAAGGCAAATAGCGGTAAACACACCTGACTGGGAGAACAGTATGGCAGCACCCCTATGCTGTGGTTTGTGCTATATGACATTAGTGTAGGTGTCAGTCTTACAATTATTGCGTGGCACTCAGAGGACCTCATCTTTGAATTTTTTATTTAAATTGGCACGCTAAACAAAAAAGGTTGCCTACCCGACATAGAGGGATAATGTAATACCCCTCTGAGCCAAATCACAGTGGTATCTTCTGTAATACCCCTCTGAACATAACCAGAAAGTTTACTGGTGCTGTGACCCAGACGTTTACCATCGTCAAGGTCGCAGTGCCAAGAGTGGCACCAAACACTTATACAACGCATGCACAAAGTCACCAATAAAGTTTACATTTTTTCGCTGTCCCTATCCTATCCATACCTGATCTTTACAGAATAAAATACGCCGACAGCTTCTCTAGCGATATCCGTTACACTCTAAAATAATAGCAATAGCGATTACCACTAGCGATGAATGTATAAAACATTTCTGACAGTCAGTCAGATAATACATTTTTACCCATTGAATGTCATCACATAAAATCCCAGTTTTTAGCAGCTTTTTTTGCACCCACAATACAAACGAAACACCTGGACTTTCAGTAGGTCAGCAGACTCTCTAACACCAGTAATGATGAACTGCAGGAACTTCAGAGGTTGTGTCCATAATACGTGAGCAATAAAGCGGTCATGTTACACCAATCTGAAGCTGATCCTAGTTATCACATTAGTTAGGTATAGGGATTATAATTATTCATTAAAGATACAATTTTTATAGGGGGATAGAAAATTATATTCTTATCTAAGCTCCTATTTAATGTGCATGCACAGGGTTAAACTGGGGACAGATGGATGAGGACATTATATTGTAAGGCGCCACTAGGGAGGCATGATACTGTGTTAGGGTCTCTAATGGGGCATTATAATTTGTGCAAGTTGGGTATTCCTAAGTAGTGGTGATGGGGGGCCCACTTATGAAACCATTGCACTGAACACACCAATGTGTTAAAACAGACCTGCTAAGGAGCATACTGAGGAGTAACAATAATGGGGTATTTTACTGTGTGGAAGCACTAATGTCAGTACCCCCAATATAATGTTCCTTAATGCCCCCCCTACAGTATAATGCCACGTTAGTTGCCCCCACACCATGTAATGCCATGTTAGTGCCCCCTGCATAGTATAATGCTATGTTAGCCACCCCACACAGTGTAATGCCACGTTAGTTACTACCCACACAGTATAATGCCACGTTAGTCGCCCCGATCTAAACCTTATTTTTCTTTTTTAAACCTGGGGTGCATCTTATACTCAGACGTGTCTTTTTGTCCGAAAAATACCGTAACTACTGGACATGTTCAGCTTCGACCTTTACTTGATGGCGGATCCCGGTCAATGGAAATTTACTAAATGTAGTTGAGTACCCCTACTCTATTGGCCTCGGCAGCCCATCATGCCTTGTGGACCATCTTGGTAAAACTGATAGTAAAAACTGATGGTTTAGGAGTAGAATTTGTAAAAAAGCCTGATGACAACTGATGCATTTTCACATCAGTTGTAATGACTAAGGGACAAAAAAACTGAAGCTGATGCAACTGATATATGTGAACCTACCCTAACACAAATTTAGTCAATCCCTTGTGTTCATTTGGTCCACGAACAGCTAACAATAAGCACTGAGGTCTTTGTCACTTCTTCTGTCACACATCGCATCCTTCTCAAGTCTACCTGATAGACTCCGGGCGCAGAGCAGCTAAGCCCTCACTCCCCCTCCCTTCACATGTCACGTGCTATACTCTACTGCTCAGCTGAACACTCCATGCGATGAACGCTCCTCCCCCTCCCTCTTGTCACGTGATTCAGCACTGCTTCAAACGGCCAATGTGTCAAACCTTACAGCGCAGGCTCAGTCCCTCAGACAAGACACCGGGATGAGTTCCTTCATGTATATCCGGTCCACCTTATCACCATGTAAGCAGGCATACAGGTATATCTGCTCTCCATTGGACTTATAGTAAGACTAGGCTACTTACTGTCCCTCTACACTGATTGTGTTCTATGATGTCTTCCTTACCCATTAGGCATGCAGTCACATATATACAGTCATGGCCAAAAGTTTTGAGAATGACACAAATATTCTATTTTCACATGATCTGCTGCCCTCTGGTTTTTATGTGTGTTTGTCTGATGTTTTTATCACATACAGAAATAGAATTGCATTCATATTATGAGTAACAGAAGCTTATATTGACAGTTAGAATGAGTTAATGCAGCAAGTCAATATTTGCAGTGCTCTCAATCAACTTCTGGACCAAATCCTGACTGATAGCAGTCCATTCTTGCAGAATCAATGCTTTAATTTTGTCTGAATTTGTTGGTTTTTGTTTGTCCACCCGTCTCTTGATGATTGACCACAAGTTCTCAATGGGATTAAGATCTGGGGAGTTTCCAGGCCTTGGACCCAAAATCTCTATGTTTTGTTCCCTGAGCCATTTAGTTATCACCTTTGCTTTATGGCAAGGTGCTCCATCATGCTGGAAAAGGCATTGTTGAGCGCCAAACTGCTCTTGGAGGTTGGGAGAAGTTGCTCTTGTAGGACATTCTGGTACCATTCTTTATTCATGGCTGTGTTTTTAGGCAAGACTGTGAGAGAGCCGATTCCCTTGGCTGAGAAGCAACCCCACACATGAATGGTTTCAGGATGCTTTACAGTTGGCATGAGACAAGACTGGTGGTAGCGCTCACCTCTTCTTCTCCGAATAAGCTGTTTTCCAGATGTTCCAAACAATCGAAAAGGGGATTCATCAGAGAAAATGACTTTACCCCTGTCCTCAGCAGTCCACTCCCTGTACCTTTTGCAGAATATCAGTCTGTCCCTGATGTTTTTTCTGGAGAGAAGTGGCTTCTTTGCTGCCCTCCTTGAGACCAGGCCTTGCTCCAAGAGTCTCCGCCTCACAGTGCGTGCAGATGCACTCACACCTGCCTGCTGCCATTCCTCAGCAAGCTCTGCACTGCTGGTAGCCCGATCCCGCAGCTGAAACACTTTTAAGAGACGGTCCTTCCGCTTGCTGGTCTTTCTTGGGTGCCCTGGAGCCTTTTTGGCACCAATGGAACCTCTCTCCTTGAAGTTCTTGATGATGCGATAGATTGTTGACTGAGGTGCAATCTTTCTAGCTGCAATACTCTTCCCAGTTAGGCCATTTTTGTGCAGTGCAATGATGACTACACGTGTTTCTTTAGAGATAACCATGGTTAACAGAAGAGAAACAATGATGGCAAGCACCAGCCTCCTTTTAAAGTGTCCAGTGGTGTCATTCTTACTTAATCATGACAGATTGATCTCCAGCCCTGTCCTCATCAACACCCACACCTGTGTTAATGGAGCAATCACTGAAACGATGTTAGGTGGTCCTTTTAAGGCAGGGCTGCAATGATGTTGAAATGTGTTTTGGGGGATAAAGTTCATTTTCTAGGCAAATATTGACTTTGCAAGTAATTGCTGTTAAGCTGATCACTCTTTATAACATTCTGGAGTATATGCAAATTGCCATTAGAAAAACTGAAGCAGTAGACTTTGTAAAAATTAATATTTGTATCATTCTCAAAACTTTTGGCCATGACTGTAGTAACCATATGCTCACATACCACTAGCAGGTGTTATAGAGCTGCAGCTATCCTCTTTACTACCTGACATGTATGGCTATCAGTAGTCTGTAGCCCAATTTCCCATAGATGCTATTGGTTACTGTGCATCTGTCCATTGGTGAATAATAATTAACTGTATACATTAATCTACTAGTCTGCTATATCTGTGTACATTATTATTTATTTACTTATATCATGCCAACATATTCTGAAGCGCTTTACAGATACTGATATCACTCACTGTCGCATGTAAGGCTACGTTCACATTTGGGCCATGTGCACCTGAAACAGCAGAAGAAAAAGACCTGCACCCACAGTTTTTTTGTCCGCCAGTTTCAGTTTTAAAACCCTGGATATTCAAATCACCCCATTATAGTCAATGGGTTCCATCCGGGCTCCGTATGTAGATGCTATTTTAGTGGTCTGTTGCCCTGGTCCGTCTCCAGAGCAGAACAATTGATAGTTAACGCTAATGTGAACTTAGCGTAAGTCTTTGGAGTGTGGGAGGAAATCCATGCGACCAACAAGGAGAACATTCAATTTCCATGGAGATGTTGTCCTTGGTTGGATTGCAACCCAGGGGTCCTGTCCTTAACCACTGAGCCACCGTGCTGCCCACTATGTCCATATCTTCCTCTATACGGTATTGTATTTCAGCAATGTCTTACCGCTTCTAAGCTATTTAATGTATCACTTTCTACACCTGTTTTGTATACGATTGTAAGTTCCTTTAATATACACAGTCCTATATTAATTTTGCATTTTCTACACAGATCAGGCTTGAATAAGGTCTTGGACAGGACAGAACCATCGCCTTGACCTGGACTTATACATGTACACAGACAGCTACAGGCTGCGAATGTTAATATAGCACTGCTTGAACTAGTATAGACATAAGTGTCTGCCATGGTGTTTTGAATTTGTTTTAGATGACTTATCTCTATGAAGCATAGCTATAAATGAAATGTAGTAAAAAGCAGTATACTACAGCAGTATGTAGTATAATGTCCATGCTTTTCCTCACCTGGTATTCCTAAGAGATGTCTGAATGCTACTGACTCAGTTATAGGGCACTGATTTTATTATTGTGACTTCTGCTATTTAGGTTGTGGTCACATTTCTCTGTTTCGTTGTAGGAATGGATTCATCCAATGACAGAAAAAATATTGCCTATTATGAGGACTGTTATCTTGCCGAAAGAAAAAGTCCTGCATGTAGGATTTTTTCGTCTGTGATTTTTGATTGAAGTTCCTAATAGAACCTCCAATGCTGACATGAACATGGCTTATTTCTATTAAAATATAAAAATAGCCACATTTTGATAAATTAATGGATGAAACTATTTATTTCAGTAGTTTACCTGATGGTGGGCTGATTTTGGTGACCATGCTACCAGGAGGACCAAAAAAGTAGTTATCGGAATGAATTACTATCTGACAGAGGCTCTTATCAGCTAAGTGAATCGGTATTCAGGTTATTTTAGCTATATCTAATTTTTACCAGTGTGGAAGTAATGGACTGCGGTATTTTGAAAGGAAACTGTCATCAGATTTGGAGGCCCTAAACCACTGGCATGTACTTTTCTGGCAAAACCAGGGCAGTCCCATACATCCCTCCTTTAAAGGGGTATTCCCATGAACATAATCATATCTATATTTGTAGATAATTAAAAGTTAAACATTTTTGCAAATATAAGTAGTTAAAAATTCTGCAGAGTTTTAAAGATTTTCTCTAACTAGCTTAGTGGTGATAACCTGTTGTCTTGATTGGTTGCCAATGGATACGACCACAAATGCATAAACTTTATATAGTCTGGGACTTGTCAGGAACCCAGCCATAAATTTATTATTGTAGCTGGGTCATCAGGCAGGGACACTACATGTATCAGAAGATATCCCATTCACAATAAGGAAATCATAGCTGATTTTCTGACCTTAGAAAGTTCCTGCATTCATGGTCGTATCCATTGGCAACCGATTAAGACAACAACGTGTGACCACAAGATATTTAGAGAAAATCTTTAAAACTCTGCAAAATGTTTAATTACTTATATTTGCAAAAATATTTAACTTTTAATTATCTACAAATCTTAAAATGGTTATGTACGTGGGAATACCCCTTTAATGAGATTAATTTAGAATTTGCGAGGGATGAGTCCCAGATTAATCTCTGGCAGCATGTTATGCGATTGCACAATGAAGTAAGGTATACTGACCTCGGGTTCAAACACAGTACGGAGGGTCAGATGGGAGTGAAATTACCTTGTTTGGTGACCTTTTTAATGCACTAGTGAAAGCTCCAGTTTCCCCCTAATGAAATTTCCACTTTAAAGGCAATTGTACAGAAATGCAATAGAAGTAATGGCCCCCCTGTTCCAGTTTTCAGACCCCCATAATCACCCAGTTCTAGTACTGACCCTCAAAATATAGGGTAATGTGTCATTATGGATTGATAGTGAACATATCAGAAATTGCATCTCTGCTACGCTACTCAATTCCAGGGTTTGTGGACGGGGCTATAGCTTGGATGTCATGTAAAGAGGACATTATGTGACCTCTGCAGCCCATTGCTGAGACGAAGCAGTACAAAAAAAAAAAATTAGGACGTTTTTGAAAATGCAGATTTTTTTTTTGCAAAGTGTGGATAGGATTAGCCAGAATCTCATTCACTTTGCAGGTATTGTAAAACGCAGCCTTTTTGGCCGCAGTGTTTCTGCCTCAGCAAAAACGCTACGTTTTTACAATGTGGGGCTTCAGACTTAAACAATTTCAAGATATCATAGTCCTTTTTTAGGCTAAGGCCCCATGTTGTGGAAAGCAGCTTTTTTTGTTGCAGATTTTGCTGCGTTTTTTTTTGAGCCAAATCCAAGAATGACTACAAAAGGAATGGGAAATGTGTAGGAAGTGCTTATACAGTGAAGGAAATAATATTTATATTATTTGATCCCTTGCTGATTTTGTAAGTTTTCCCACTGACAAAGACATGAACAGTCTATAATTTTAACAGTGAGAGAATATCAAAAATAAAATCCAGAAAATCACATTGTATAAATTTTATAAATTTATTTGCATTTTGCAGAGAGAAATAAGTATTTGAGACCTCTGGCAAACAAGACTTAATACTTGGTGGCAAAACTCTTGTTGGTAAGCACAGCAGTCAGATGTTTTTTGTAGTTGATGATGAGGTTTGGGCACATGTCAGGAAGGATTTTGGTCTACTCCTCTTTGCAGATCATCTCTAAATCATTAAGTTTTGAGGCTGTCGCTTGGCAACTCGGAGCTTCAGCTCCCTCCATAAGTTTTCTATGGGATTAAGGTCTAGAGACTGGCTAGGCCACTCCATGACCTTAATGTGCTTCTTTTTGAGCCACTCCTTTGTTGCCTTGGCTGTATGTTTTGGGTCATTGTCCTGCTGGAAGACCCAGCCATGACCCATTTTTAATGTCCTGGCGGAGGGAAGGAGGTTGTCACTCAGGATTTTCCGGTACATGGCTCCATCGATTCACCCATTGATGCGGTGAAGTAGTCCTATGCCCTTAGCAGAGAAACACCACCAAAACATAAAGTTTATACCTCCATGCTTGACAGTGGGGATGGTGTTCTTTGGGTCATAGGCAGCATTTCTCTTCCTCCAAACACGGCGAGTTGAGTGACCACAGCACCTTCTCCCATTCACTCGCAGAATCATCCAGGTGTTCATTGGAAAACTTCAGACGGGCCTACACATGGACCTTTTTAAGCAGGGAGACCTTGCGGGCACTGCAGGATTTTAATCCATTACGGCGTAATATGTTACCAATGGTTTTCTTGGTGACAGTGGTCCCAGCTGCCTTGAGATCATTAACAAGTTCCCCCCGTGTAGTTTTAGGCTGATCTCTCACCTTCCTCATGATCAAGGATACCCTATGAGGTGAGATTTTGCATGGAGTCCAGATCGATGTCGATTGACAGTCATTTTGTATTTCTTCCATTTTCTTACTATTGCACCAACAGTTGTCTCCTTCTCACCCAGTGTCTTACTTATGGTTTTGTAGTCCATTCCAGCCTTGTGCAAGTCTATGATCTTGTCCCTGACATCCTTAGAAAGCCCTTTGGTCTTGCCCATGTTGTAGAGGTTAGAGTCTGACTGATTAATTGAGTTTGTGGACAGGAGTCTTTTATACAGGTGACAATATAAGAGATCTGTCTGTAATGCAGGTAACGAGTTGATTAGGAGCGTCTGACTGGTCTGTAGGAGCCAGAACTCTTAATGGTTGGTAGGGGATCAAATACTTATTTCTCTCTGCAAAATGCAAATAAATTTATAAAATTTATACAATGTGATTTTCTGGATTTTATTTTTGATATTCTAATCTCTGTTAAAATTAACCTACCCTTAAAATTATAGACTGTTCATGTCTTTGTCAGTGGGCAAACGTACAAAATCAGCAAGGGATCAAATAATTATTTCCTTCACTGTACTTCTACCTTCTGCTCAATCCATTCCTGGCTTTGGCTTAAAAAAACGCAGCAAAATCTGCAACAGAAAAAGCTGCGTTTCCACAACGTGCGGCCTTAGCCTTACTCCTTTTTTGGCCTACAGATTTTTAGATTATAAAAAAAGTCTTTCTTAAACAATGTTTAGCTCTGTTTGTTTTGGCCAGCAGCAAAAAAATGTAGGTTGAAAGGAATATTTTTATAATTTATAGAACACTACACTGTATCGCTGAGGAGCAAAAACTCCAAAATAGTTGTCTGAAGTTGGATGCCTCCGGTTTGGCTAATATCCATAATTATGTCTTAATATTCCACAAGTGGTCATGCACACGACCGTTTTCCATGTGGAAAACACAGTCTGAGTTGTATTTCTTGGACTGACCATGGCCATAGAACTCACTGCATCATAGCCACTAGACAATTTTATTCTATCTAGTGGACAACTATTTTGCATAATAGACAAAAAGAAACCTTGTTTGAACCTAGCCTTTGCTTTGTCCTTGCAGGAGGTCAGCAGGAACCTCCCAGAACCTTTGATTGCATTTTGCACCAAGCAAAACTTAACAATGTCTCCTGGTTAAGGTTCCTCTTCCAATGCAGAAGCTGACAGTGAGAAAACTAAGGTATGAGCACCCTCTCTTTTTCTGCCTGATGTATTTATTTGCTGTTTATTTTCTCTCATTCATTTCTAGGTTTTAGTTTATTTGAGATATCTTCTATAGCCTTGAACATATTTACATACACACTACACAATCAACCATAACTATAATTGGCACTGAGGACAAATAAATTAATTGCCAAGAATGGAAAGTAAAGTTTGTGGAAATGGATTCGATTTAGCCTACGTTCACACGAACGTCATAATGATGACCATCAAATGTATGAGGGATCTGTGTAAATTGGCGGCCCTCGTTTGCACAACATTCGTGTGAATTTAGGCTTTTACTAAAACAACATGTAGCAAAATGCTGCGATAATAAATGTGGTGGAAATGCATCATGTCCGCAGCATTTTTCATTGTGATGTTGAGTTTTCCTCTGTGGAATTTCTGCCTCTATTATACCTATACAGAAAACACCAGCTTTCCGCATATATAATTGGCATGCTGCGATTTTACGGACGGGGGAATGAAACGGTTCCTGATGGTCACCAAACAATCAGGATCCATTTCATTCCCCTGTCCACTTCACACCTGCATCTGCATCTATACTCTCTCCAAGTCTCAACATCACACTTGAAGCCCCATCTTGTGAAAACGCAGCATTTTTAACAGTGCCTGCAAAGTGGATGAGATTCTGGATAATCCCATCTACACATTGCAGAAAAAAAAATCTGAATATCGCGTAAAAACTGTGGTTTTTTTGAGACAAAGTCAAGAGTGGCTTGAAGTGGAATGGGAAATACTGTATAAAGGAAGCACTTATATTTTTACCATCTGGTAAATACACTCCTGTTTTTGTCTCAAAACACCGCACCACAATCTGCAACAAAAAGCAGCTTTTTTTTCAATGTATGGGGTTGTCCAACCTGAAATTTTATCTATTAATTAGGCCGGGGGAGGTGAAAAAAGTAAAAGAAAGCCTCCCCATGCAGTCCAGTCCTGCAGCTCTGTTCTCTTCCGGTGGAAGTATACACCGCACGTGACTGCTGAGGCCAATCAGCGGCCTCAAGAAGGAAACTGGGGATGTCACTACCTGTGACGTCATGTGACTGCTGAGGCCAATCAAGTGGCTTCAGCGGAATGAAACCAGGACATCACAGCCAGCGAGAAATTCATCAGCCAGAAGGCAGCCGACCGGACTGGACTGGACCGGACCACCCTGGGAGGACACCAAAGCATCTGGGATAGCTGGGCGTGTTTTTCTTTTCTTTTCTTTTTTTTTTTTTTTGACCTCCCCCAGCCTAATGATAAAATATTGTTTAGCCTGGACAACCTCTTTAAGCTAAGTTTACACTGCATTTTTTTTTTTTTTTTTTGAAGACCTGATGGCAGTTTTTAATTGCAGTAGTAAGTAGCACATGTTATTCATTTCATCTGTCTGCTAACAACCAGTACACTGAAAACCAGGTTGTTAGCATACAGGTAAGATGCATAGGAACATGTGCTACTCATTACTGCAATTAAAAAGCAAATGCTGCTCTTTAGCAAATAAGCGGTGTGTAAACATAACCAAAATATGCATGCTATGCTTAGCTGTTTTGTGTCCTCTATGTAAAGGAACTGGGCCATAATAAGGTTAAAATTCAGAAAATGGCACATCCATGTTTTGCAGGACACTGTAGTGAATTTATGGCTGGCACTTGAAATCATGCACCATCGCTGGCTTCTGCTCCTGGCATGCTTCTGGGTACTGTTCATGCTTATGATTGTGAGCAAGTTCATCACTCTCACAATGAGAAGCACTGATGGTAAGTAGACTTTATCTTAATTAATATTTTTCTTTGCTTGTATTATAGCCCAGAGCAAATATTTTATTGAAGTAAATGGCACTGAGTTATAACACCAGGTACAGCTCCATACTTTTGACTGTGTCTGGTATTACAGTTGTGTCATCCTTTATGCTGATAGCCATAATACACTACACTGCTAATGTAGTGCAATGTGTTATATGAGTGTTCAGAAGATCGCACAGTCCAATCCTCTCCTGGGACAAAAAAAAAAAAAAATTCACAGTTTCCTCTTTAAAAATTGCTTACTTTTATAAACAGATGAAAACCCATTACTATGGTTAACTGTGTTATAGAAGAATCCTGTTTTTTGATCATCTTTCCTCCAAAAAAATAACTTGTATGTATCCCACAATGGTACCAAAGGGGAAAAAAAAGCAGAAAAAGATGACTTGTCCTAAAGGTGGCGGTGTCCATAAGGGCTTAATAGGAACCACTTAGCTGATTACGGCAAAGTTGTAATTTTTTTCTTTTACCCCTCCCCCCCCCCCATTGTTCCTGAGCAGTGAGGCTCTCTACTGTCAAGTAGGTGATCTCTAGCAGAAGCATACAATGTAGTGTTATTTAAAGGGGTTATCCAGTTTTTAAAAAATATAGGGCAAATAGCTGGATGTATCAATACAAAACGTTTCCTAATATATATATATATATATATATATATATATATATTTCCTGTTTAAATTCAGCACCGCTTATCTGATTTATTTTCAGGTCATCGACCTCAGATTGACGTTTTGTTTGCAATCTCACTACATCCTCCCCCCTTCCCCTTTGAGCAGTTCAGGCAACAAACAAAACATCACAGCAGCACGTGTTTTATTATCTGTAATTACCTGTGGTTTGACTTTTCTGCTTCAATTACACCTGTAGGGAAACAGTCTGCGTTTCCGTAGGTATAATTGAGACGCTGCAATTTCTAAAACTGTGACGATTTGCTAGAATCCCATCCACTTTTCTGTTTACGCCACGTGGGGCCCCGGCCTAAAGCTCACTGTCCAGTCAGAGGCGAACAGTGATAGAGAGCTCTGAATAGCACTCCATTGTCAGCCCTAGCTCAAGAAAGGTGGGTTAAAGAAAAAATTCCAGTTGTATCGGAATCAGTAGAGCGGCACCTACTGAAGAGCTGGAATTAGAGTTGGTGAAAGGTCCTCTTTAATTGTCAGGTATCACCGACAAACATGGGTTAGGCTGGGTGATTATGACCTAAATCAAAATTGAGATTAATTGGGCGTTTTACCTCAATTACGATTATTTAGGTAATGCCCCTTTTAATCCATGCCCTTTTTACATTATGTCTAAGTGTTGGGTGAACCAAACCGCCAGTTTTTTTTTCCTGGTCTCCAGCATACCTTCCTGCAGTCTTAGGTACTTAGGTCATGCTGGAGCCCAGGAGAGATGAGTAACACTGTTTTTTATATTTGATCACCTCTCCTGGGCCTCCGCTTATTATACTCTGAGGACTGAAGAGACCCCAGAGTTTAATAGCAGCAATTTCGGTTCGGACGTGTTTGGTCCGAACGAATATGCAAATATTGTAATAACCAAACTGAAATAACAGATGTGATGGTTGATGTTCCGTTTCAATTATTTTTCGATTAATTGCCCAGCCCTAGTTTAAAACCAACACAACAGGTCATTTGGGTCTGTTCACAACATGTTCACAGCCACTTGGGAGTTACTCATTTTCTCCCAAGGTGCAGATTGTTTTTTTTGTTTTTTTTTGCCTTTGTAATCTCTGTCTATTTTTATTTCCTTCACTTGCCTGTAAAAATAAGGGTATGGAATACGACAGGGATCATTGACTGTTTTACCTGAACTGGAGAAAATGACGGTAACTGAAGCAAGAAAATTTCAGATTGATAGCCAGGTATGTACATATATATATATATATATATATATATATATATATATATATATATATATATAAACTTTTTTTTTTTTTTTTTAACCCTTAGGAGATGCAGACATTTTTCATTTTTGTGTTTTCGTTTTTTACTCCTTACATTCCAAAAGCCATAACTTGCTCATTTTTCTGTTTACGTAGTCATGTGAGGGCTTGATTTTTGTGTGAAAAGTTGTATTTGAAAATGGTACCATTTATTATTTTGTACAGTATACCAGGAAGCGGGGAAAAAAATTCAGAATTAGGTGGAATTGTTTATGGTTTCCACTCTGCGGTAAAAATGCTATGTTAGCTTTATTCTGCCGGTCAGCACAATCACTGTGATACCAAATTTATCGTATCTTTCAGACTATAAGACGCACTTTTTTCCCCCCATCTTATAGTCCGAATGTGGGTTTTGGTGGTGGGGGGGGCTCGGAGGAGTGGGGTCGCAGCATCGCCCCCACTCCTGCCACCGCTGGCTTCCTGAAGTGATTTCCCAGTGAACCCGTCTGTAAAAATAATGGCGGCCGCTCTGCTGCAGACTGGTCGCCATAGCTACCAGGTCTCCGGAGCTAATGCCCACAATCAACGTCCACTCTGATCGTGGGCATTACTACTTCAAGGCCCCCAATAAAATGTGAAAATATCCCCGTACCTTTCTTGTTGTAGGGCGGCTCCCCCACGATCGCGTCCTGTTCCTGTGATAGCTGGGAGCCTAAGGAAGGCTCCCAAACCTGTCATAGTAATATTACTATTGCGGCTGGACTATGACCAGCCGCAATAGTAATGTACAGAATCTCCCATAGACTACAATACAGGTGAATTGCAGTCTATGGGACTTGCAATCAAGTTTAAAACAAAATATAAAAAAAATAAAAAATTAAAAGTTCTAAATCACCCTCTTTCTCTAGAATATATATAAAAGTAAAATATTACACATAAGGTATCTCTATGTCTGAAAATGCCCGGTCTAAAAAACTTATAAAAATATGTTTCCTGTACGGTGAACGTCGTAGCAGGAAAGAAAATCAAAAGTGCCAAACTGCTGTTTTTTTCTCTGTTTTGCCTCTGATTTGAATAAAAAGTGATCTAAGCAATCAACATGGTATAACTAAAAAGTACACCTGGTCCCACAAAAAAGGATGCCCTATGTATCCCCCGTACAGCTGCAGGGTCACCGGTCAATGTGACTTTTCAGCTGTTGCAAAACTACAACTCCCATAAATTAAACATTTTACCATTTTTTGCTTCAAATTTTTTTTCCCTATTTTCCTCCTCTAAAACCCAGGTGCGTCTTATGGTTCGGTGAGTCCTATAGTCTGAAAAATATGGTGTATAGTTTTTTTCATGTTTTAATAACTTTACAAAAATTCTAAATTTGAAGAAAAAAAAATTCTTTGAATCTCCATATTCTGACCCCTGTAACTTTTCAGCGTACGGAGCTGTGTAAGGTGTCTTTTTTTGTGGGACAATATGTAGTTTTTATTGATACCATGTTGGGGAATGTGTGATGTTTTGATCACTTTTTATTCAATTTTTTTAGGGAGGTAAAAAAAACGCCAAATCAGCCAATTTGATTTTTTTTTCCTGCTTTGCAGTTTACCGTATGGGATAAATGTTTTTATATTTTAATAGTTTGGGCATTTTCAGACTGAGGATACCTAAAGCTGCCAGGTCCCTCCTATATGAAATAGCACAGACCCCGCAGCTAGTACGGCCGCCATGTTTAGTCACGCGCACCAGGACTTCAATTGTACGTCCTGGTGCGCCTAAGGGTTAAGAGTAGTTTTATTCCTATTAAAACTTTTCACCTTCACTTATAACTTCTGGTTTGGCTAGGGATGTTAAAAAAGCCAGTTTTTGTGCAGGTAATGTGTTCCCCACATTTCTGTCTGTTTCATAATTATTATTTTTTTTTTTTTAATCAGAGTTTATTTTGCGAGTCGAGGTGTCTGCAAACATCTGTAGGAGATTCTGTTTTTCTGATCGGCCCTAGGAATAGAAAAAACAGAATGCAAGCTAAGGACCAATACTTTGCATGATGGATACCAATGGATCCTGAAGGATCCTATTGACTATAATGTAGTCTGTCAGGTTTCCGTTATCATTATGCTGGATGAAAAAGCGCAGCATGAAGTGTTTTCTCATCCTTGATTTTTAATGGAATCTGTAACTGAGGATCTTGACAGAATATTAGAGAGATAAAATATATCTTTGAGATGTACACAAGGTCTATTTCACTATTTAATTTTTAGTACAGGAAGTCAAAAAATATGTCCAATTCATGATGTCTGCTGTTAGTTTGCTACTCATTTGGGGCAGATTTATGAAACAGTCTTTATTTTTTCTAGCAACCCAAGAAATGAAAGCTATGCTGTGATTGGTACTCATGGGTTCTGCCTAGATGGAAATGACCCCTCTCTGAAGTAGACAGTCTTATACTGAAGCTCATTTGTGTTATTGCTACATATATCTGCTACTATTTGAGTAGCTAGTACTGACAACTTGTGGATTCAATAAGAGGTCAGCGCTGCAGCAAATCTTTAGAGGCCCTGCAATATGTTCTGCTTGCTACATGTCTATGGCTTTTTTCCCCTCAATAAGATCAGACTTAATCTTATCTTATCTTCTGACAGATGGTTCGCTTCTGCAGCTTAGACACGACTGTAAATATTTGAGAAGAATATACGTTTGTCTTCTCTTTTCTTTAACCAGTTAAGACCTGGCCATTTTCCCCTGTTCGCAACCAGACATATTTTTGGGTTTATAGTACATGTAATGTTGAAAGCAATAACATCAATATTTTCTTTTTTTCTAGTTTGTTCAGATAATTTTTGTGTTTTTCATTGATAATACATGAGGCTTTATTTTTCATTTTTCTTTTAGTTTTTTCTTCTTTATAATATTCATGACATTGTTAAAGAAAGGGGGAAAATGTATTTTTTCAGTTTTTTGCTTTACTATCACAAAGTGTCTCTAAAATGTTTGTTTTCCCTCTTTACTACAGTTGTTTTTATGTAGCATACCCTTTTGTTTTTTTTGTTGCCATTGGCAGCATTGGAGTATGTGCTGTGGGCTAGTGATGGCATATAGAGATAGAGATTTAGTTTTATTTTTTATTCTGTTTTGTCTCTCTATTTATTTTTGATTGAGCATCTGTGAGATCTGCTGAAAAAAAAATTTCAATCAGACCCCACCTTCCAACTTACAAGAAAGATTCTTATGCTTACATTTTTGTGCCAAATACAATGGACACAATCAGGAATCCATGCCTTGAATGGGTCAAAGCTGTTCTCTTGGCTTGAGAGAAGTCCGAAAAATATTAGCTGTTTCTGCATCACAGGCCAGTGTTGTCACGTTCATTTATGGTGTTGCCTGTTTGCAGTTTAATCCTATCTGTGTAACTAGGGCTGAGTTGCTATACTGAGCACAGCCCTATCCAGAGTAATTGGATCATAGTTGTCACATGTTTACCATTCCTTTAAAACCGTGTATAAACTGTAGAAATAGGAGCAGAACATTTGCTAAAAAGTTATCAGAACTCCTCCCCAGTGGCTTTACCATGAAATTCTATTGCTTACCAGTTGTTCAGTTGTTGTTCCTTGATTGATCAATGCCATCCTCCTTTAACACTCACATTCTACCCACAAACTTTATTTTATCAACATCAGCGAGCCCTAGATATATGCTTCCTATAGGGACAGGGGCAGACTTACCATTGGTGCAACCTGCGCTACTTCTCATGGGCTTTATCACCTTAACAGCTTTCTTTTGTCTTTTACATTGTGGGTAAATGTCTGAGCTTCTGAATTTCACAGGTAACAATTACTGGTAGATTGTTAGTGAGATGTAAAGGGTTACATTGCTGAGATATTGGAAAATTAGGTGCCCCTAGCTGTTCTTGCACAGGGGCGTTCAGCTGTCTGTGTTCACCCCTGTGTAGGGCAAAGATGATGATGATGAAATCTAAAATTAACTTATTGTAGGTGGGAGTACCCTTAAAACTGTAGCAATGTTTTTCAGATGTGTAATCATTCATTTCAGCCGACAGCGGACACATTGAAAAATATGACCCACATCGATCTCATCCACAAGGAGCGACAGGAGATACTCAGCAGTACATGCAGGAATGGATCTCTCGGGAACCTCTCACATTCCATCATTTCCAAGTTTGTGTTGGATCGAATCTTTGTTTCTGACAAGCACAAGATCTTGTTTTGTCAGACACCTAAAGTAGGAAATACACAGTGGAAAAAAGTTCTAATTGTTTTAAATGGTAATTTATAGACATTTTCATAATTTTATCTATACATCCATCTAAGACCAGCATCTTCAATATGTTAATCAGATGATTTAACAACACTGATGTCTTTGTCTCATAACATGTACACAGCTTTGTACTTTATTTCTTATTGCATAATGTTTTATGTAGTCTTATCACCAAAACAAAAATGTTCCCAGATAGAATTTGCCAGTAATAGGCCGATTACCTCTCCTTACATAGGTACTGTATCAGTTGGCATTGGTAACTCCTTGCATGGCAGAAACTCTCTTCATGTTGTATGCCAGTTTATAGCATTATATTATTGAGGTATGCTCCCAAACAAACAATGGAAATATTTATCAATCTGTCTTATTTTGCACCAGAAAAATATTTAGGCTGAGGCCCCATTTGTGGAAAATCAGATTTTTTTTTTGCTGCGGATTTTGAGCCAAAGCGAAGAGTGGTTACAAAAGGAATGGGAAATATAAAGGAAGCACTTTACTTCTCCCTTCTGCTCAATCCACTCTTGGTTTTGGCTCAAAAAACAAAGCAACCAAAAAACGAACTGCAACCAAAAAAAGTAGCTTTTCTGCAATGTGGGGCCTCAGCCTTTTGAAGGAAATGCAAAAAAGAATGGCTAATCACATCTCTGGAATGTCGGAGAGGGAGATGTCAATCGTGCCCAGGAGGCGTGATTACCAAGAAAACCTCATGACTAGGCTGAAGCTGCTCCCCGCCCACATGGCTACATAGGATAATTGACATTGGACTTTTAATGCTTTCAAACATTTATAACTTTGTTGCAACAGAGATTTTACAGAAGGCATCAGTAGATCAGGAAATACAGGATGGGGACAGTTTATGGTGGAAAAAACACCACATGGGTTCTCTTTAACTAGTAAATAGCTGGAAGCCATGTAACTCTCAGTCATCATGACTGAGATTTACCCTAAACTAGTCAGAGTGCAAGGATTCCTGAACTCTGCTGACTCAGTAACCCTTGATGCTGTGAGGTCTACTGTCAAGGACTAAAATGATTCTGTGTACAGGACAGTAGACCTGCAGATGAATTGAAACTCACAGCTTCATGCATTATCTGAGTCTGGCTCAGCTGAGTCACAGTCTGGAAAAACTGTCGCACCTAATGTATTACCCGGACTTCTCAGGTGATAATTGGCTCAGTTGGCTGAATTGCAACTTCTACTCTCCTCATCTCTCTTATTCTCACTGAAATGCACAAGCAGCACTATCCTATCAGCGTCTTTTATCAGAAACTGAGGAGAGTAGGAAAGGTGGCCATATACAGACCTGAGCACAGCTAGATTGTTTACACACAGCAGGCTGAAGTCGCTGGACTGAAGAAGTAAATGGTCAGAGAAGAACAGTGCAGTGAGCGAGAGATGAAAATAAAACTTCTGCACCTTGCTAGTAGAATTGTCACAATGCTGCTGTGGGGGCAGGACTAATATGGTGGGTGTGGTGGAAACCCTGGGGCTTCTCGACTGAGCGCTCCACTGCTTCTCCCCCCACAGTATAATGTCCATTCTTAGCCCCCTACCCACTGCAATGCCTTGTTATGCTCACCCCACACAGTAGGAATGCCAGCTATTTAACTTGTAAAGCATGGGGATATTTTTGGTACATTGCTAAATAAACCCAACAAGCCACAGTTTTAGACACAATTTGGTGCATTTTGAGCAATATTTATCAACTGGCGTTAAGTCAGGAACTGAAGTCATTCAACTAGCAAGTGCAAACTTAAACATTATTGATGATACTTCTTTCAATGGCACAAACCTTAACAGAAAAACGTCTGTGTGCCTCCATATGAAAATGGAAGCAAATGGTAAGACATATAAATCAACTAAAGAGAAGAAAAAAGGGGTTTTACGTACCCAATAAATAATTTAAAAAAATATCGCAGGTGAGTCGCAACCTACCAAAAGGGACGTATTAAAAATATAAACTTTATTAAATAATTTGAATAAAAAGGGAATCCAACCATAGGACAGAACAACAGAAAAACCACACAGACCATACAAAAAGGATCCAGGATAAAGCCACTACCATATCAGGATATAGTAATCCAGAGTATCAGTAGTGCGTTATCTCTTAGCAAAATAACATAAATGGCGGTACTGCAAGTTTACTCGCCGTTCATCACCAGCAGCAACGTTTTTAATCTATTTGCACTGCTTGCCAGTGTTAAATGCACCCAAAAGAAATACATATCAATTTAAAACCAGAACCAAATGTTTGCTGGTTTTCTAACAGTGTATCGGCACAAAGCCCAATATGACTACCTGCTCCTAGTCATACACTAACACCTATATAATAACACCTGATGCGTTTCTAAACTCTCATATTACTAGTGTTTTTATCAGAGGTGCTTATCTGCAGAGAAGAGGATCTGAAGCTTAGTATTTGTTTATACACCCAACAGAACTTCCCGCCTCCCCCTTTAAATCATTAGTAATTCACAGAAGGTGCTTGCTATAATAAAGAGGATCTAAAACTGGAAGCTAAGTCAATATTTGTTATTTGTTTGCCCAGCAAAAGTTCCCCCTTGTTGGCAATGATATATGGCCGCAAGAGGAAGTGAGAGTCTGAACCTTTTAAGGCAGAAACCCCGCCTCCATCAACAGCAAACAGCCAATCGCTGTGCGATCACATACACAGCTGATACAGGAGGCTGAACAATAGCGGGGTATGAGCCTCTGCACAAGCGCACAGATAATCCAATAGGAGGTTTGAACTAGTATATACCTCCTCAATTAAAACACCCACAGGGGCGTGACCAAAACAATCGGCGCATGTCAAAGCACTTAGCGTCGGTAAACCCTCAGGATGTCATATGCAGGTAAATAAACTAGATTCCTCAAAAGGATAAAAAAGGACAAAGACACAGATAAGGAGGCATCTCAAAGGAACATAAAGATCGCAATAAGCGGGTATATCAAAAGTGTTTAATAACGAGCACTTCATTATATTATAAAAAGGGGGTCGGAACATATCAAAAATAAAAACGAGGTAATATGATAATCAACAAGGATAAATAAAGCCCAGAATCTAAATAAAGCGCGCATAGGAGATCCCTTCATTCAGACCCCAAGGTTTCACAGTACGTAGAATAAAGGTCCACCGGGCTTCCCGGTGTAACAATTTACAATCAAAATCACCACCCCTGGGTGATGGATAAACCAGTTCAATTGCTTGAAATGCCAAGAGAGATGAATTTCTCCCATGTTGTTCACAAAAATGGCGCGCAATGGGGGTATCATCACCACGTTCAATGTCATTGATATGCTCCCTGATCCTCCTGCGGAACTCCCTAATGGTCTTACCGACATATTGGAGTCCACAGGAGGAACAGGTTGCCAGATATATTACCCCCTGTGTTTTACAATTTACAAAATTCCTATTTTTATACCATTTTAATGTCGTATTACTTCTAAATGACTTGCTAGTTTTAATGGAGCAACAGGCTGGACATGAACCACAAGGCTATGTGCCCACAATTTCCCTAGATTGTTTTTCCAGCCATGTATGCGTCTGTAAAGATGATAGGTGACTATGAACCAATCTGTGTATGACTAGGAGCAGGTAGTCATATTGGGCTTTGTGCTGATACACTGTTAGAAAGCTAGCAAACATTTGGTTCTGGTTTTAAATTGATATGTATTTCTTTTGGGTGCATTTAACACTGGCAAGTAGATAAAAACGTTGCTGCTGGTGATGAATGGCGAGTAAACTTGCAGTACGCCATTTATGTTATTTTGCTAAGAGATAATGCACTACTGATACTGTGGATTACTATATCCTGATATGGTAGTGGCTTTATCCTGGATCCTTTTTGTATGGTCTGTGTGGCTTTTCAGTTTTAATAAAGTTTATATTTTTAATGCGTCCCTTTTGGTAGGTTGCGACTCACCTGCGATATTTTTTCAAATGGTAAGACACCAATAAAAGTCTATAAGGGCTAATATATAAATATCTATATGATATAACTAATGATCTATACAGCCTTGTGAGAAAATGAAATAATTTACTTTTTAAAACTAGCAATGTGTAAAAAAAAAAATAAAAAATGTGGATCAATTGTAATAATTTTACATTGTTTTTCCAGGAGCATTTTCATCGATTGAGGATATTCCAGAAAATGTGGTTCACGACCATGACAAGAATGGTCTTCCTAGGCTGTCCTCATACAGTATGGCGGATGTGCAGGAAAGGTATAGCTACTGAACAGGCAATGACAGACAACTAGATCCATTAAAGCAGCCGCTCCATCTCGCATACAAACTGGTTTGGAGAGCCCAGGCGTATGACAGATGGCATATACAGTGCTGGCCAAAAGTATTGGCACCCCTGCAATTCTGTCAGATAATACTCAATTTCTTCCAGAAAATGATTGCAATCACAAATGCTTTGGTAATAATATCTTCATTTAATTTGTCTTCAATGGAAAACCACAAAAAGAATTGTCAAAAAGCCAAATTGGATATAATTCCACACCAAACATAAAAAAGGGGGTGGACAAAAGTATTGGCACCCTTTGAAAAATCATGTGATGCTTCTCTAATTTGTGTAATTAACAGCACCTGTTACTTACCTGTGGCACATAACAGGTGGTGGCAATAACTAAATCACACTTGCAGCCAGTTGAAATGGATTAAAGTTGACTCAACCTCTGTCCTGTGTCCTTGTGTGTACCACATTGAGCATGGAGAAAAGAAAGAAGACCAAAGGACTGTCTGAGGACTTGAGAAGCAAAATTGTGAGGAAGCATGAGCAATCTCAAGGCTACAAGTCCATCTCCAAAGACCTGAATGTTCCTGTGTCTACCGTGCGCAGTGTCATCAAGAAGTTTAAAGCCCATGGCACTGTGGCTAACCTCCCTAGATGTGGACGGAAAAGAAAAATTGACGAGAGATTTCAACGAAAGATTGTGCGGATGGTGGCTAAAGAACCTCGACTAACATCCAAACAAGTTCTAGCTGCCCTGCAGTCCGAGGGTACAACAGTGTCAACCTGTACTATCCGTCGGCGTCTGAATGAAAAGGGACTCTATGGTAGGATACCCAGGAAGACCCCACTTCTGACCCAGAGACATAAAGCCAGGCTGGAGTTTGCCAAAACTTACCTGAGAAAGCCAAAAACTTTTTGGAAGAATGTTCTTCCAAAAGTAGAGCTTTTTGGGAAAAGGCATCAACATAGAGTTTACAGGAAATAAAAAGAGGCCTTCAAAGAAAAGAACACGGTCCCTACAGTCAAACATGGCAGAGGTTCCCTGATGTTTTGGGGTTCCTTTGCTGCCTCTGGCACTGGACTGCTTGACCGTGTGCATGGCATTATGAAGTCTGAAGACTACCAACAAATTTTGCAGCATAATGTAGGGCCCAGTGTGAGAAAGCTGGGTCTCCCTCAGAGGTCATGGGTCTTCCAGCAGGACAATGACCCAAAACACACTTCAAAAAGCACTAGAAAATGGTTTGAGAGAAAGCACTGGAGACTTCTAAAGTGGCCAGCAATGAGTCCAGACCTGAATCCCATAGAACACCTGTGGAGAGATCTCAAAATGGCAGTTTGGAGAAGGCACCCTTCAAATCTCAGGGACCTGGAGAAATTTGCCAAAGAAGAATGGTCTAAAATTCCAGCAGAGCATTGTAAGAAACTCATTGATGGTTACCGGAAGCGGTTGTTTGCAGTTATTTTGTCTAAAGGTTGTGCTACCAAGTATTAGGCTGAGGGTGCCAATACTTTTGTCCGGCCCATTTTTGGCGTTTTGTGTAAAATGATCAATGATTTGACTTTTTTTTTTTTCATTCTCTTTTGTGTTTTTTCATTGCAAGCAAAATAAATGAAGATATTATTACCAAAGCATTTGTGATTGCAATCATTTTCGAGAAGAAATTGAGTATTATCTGACAGAATTGCAGGGGTGCCAATACTTTTGGCCAGCATTGTAAATAGTCATCGTGTGAGATGAGTTGGTAGTAGAGTATGGCTGCTCGATAGTCAAAACTGCAACAAAGCTTAACTTATAGGGGAAAGGTAAATCTTTATTCACATTTATTTTTAAGGAGTTGTATAACCATCAGTTCCCTCAATATACCCATTATTTATATTTAAAGGGGTATTCCCACAAACATAACCATTTTTATATTTGTAGATAATTAAAAGTTAACATTTTTTGCAAATATAAGTAATTTAACATTTTGCAGAGTTTTACAGATTTTCTCTAAATATCTTGTGGTCACAAGTTGTTGTTTTGATCGGTTGCCAGTGGATACGACCATCAATGCAGAACCTTTCTAAAGTCAGAAAATCAGCCTTGATTTCCTTATTATGGCCGGGATATCTTCTGATACATGTAGTGTCCCTGCCTGATAACCCAGCTACAATAAGAAAATCATAGCTGGGTTCCTGTCAAGTCCCAGACCATAGAAAGTTTCTGCATTTGTGGTCGTATCCATTGGCAACCGATCAAGGCAACAGATGTCACCACTAAGATGGTTAGAGAAAATCTTTAAAACTCTGCAGAATTTTTAACTACTTATATTTGCAAACATGTTTAACTTTTAATTATCTACAAATATAGATATGGTTAATGTTCATGGGAATACCCCTTTAAGCAATTTTAATAATATACTGTTACCATACTATTTAACTCCTTCTCAACATCCAACGTACAGCGGATGTAGGAACTTTAAACATGGTTTGACACAGTGGAGACGTGGTGGCAATGACTGCAGTCAGAGAGTGACTGAGTATTTTATTTTTTATTTATAAATTCTTTATTTATATCAAATAAGACAAATAGACAAACAATACAAAAATGGGCCCCGAACAACAAGGGACGGTAAACATCTCAAACAAATGAGAACAGTAGCAATGCAGTGTAGTACAGCTTATCAGTAGAACCAACTCATGGTGATATTGGCATAGTTGATCAAAAGGAAAATAAAATAAATGGAAGAGGAGAAGAGAGAAATGGGGTGAGAGAGAAAAGAAGAGAGAGAAAAGAAAGAGAAAAGTAGAATAAGAAAAAAAAAAAAATGGGAGGGGGGGAAGAGAGAGGGAAGCAAGCAACCCCAGCAACCACTTCTTGGGAGCGAGACCTACAGAGCAGAATTCAACCCACCAGGTCTCTATAGTCCTGGGTACCCTGGAAGAGGGTCCATGGCGTTCAGGTGTCCTTGAAAGACTCATGCGTGTCTCGAAGAGACGCGGTAAGGTTCTCCATTCCCTGGATATCTTCCACCTCGTGGATCCAGTGAAGGAGGGAGGGTGAATTGGGTGACTTCCAGAGCGCAGGAATACATGCTGTGTCGGCATTAACCATGTGTCGTAAGGAAGATTAGCGATAGGCGCGGAGGGAGTAGTCCGAGAGGTGGAGCAGAAAGAAAGCCAGTGTGCAAGGAGGGGTGACCTGGAATACCTTACAAATCACCCGGTGGACCCCTTCCCAAAAGTCTCTCAGCCGAGCACACTCCCCAGAACATATGCAGTAGCATCCCCATCCCCTCCTCCGTGCCACATCGCCAACACCTTGAAAAGGCGGATGGGAAGAATTTGTGCAATTTGGTCGGGACGTGGTACCATCTGGTCAGGAGCTTGTACCCCACTTCCTGGTACTTACTTGCTATTGAATTCTTGTGGGCAAATTCAAGAGTCCTAGAGCACTGTGATTCGGAGAAGGCCATGTTCAAATCGGTCTCCCACTTAGTCAAGTAAGAAGGTCTGTGGCCTGTAGAAGGGGAGACCAGTAGCAAGTAAAATTCAGAGAGGAAGTGCCTGACCGGTCCAGACCTGGAATTGGCCCTTTCAAACTGGGAAAGCAGTTTATCGTAGCATGGGGAGTCAGGCAACAAAGTGAGAAAGTGAGTGATTTGGGGAACTTGCCACTGACCCGGTGAGGGGAGGTTCAGTTCCTCAAGTAGGTCCCGACTGAGCATTTTAAGGCAGCAGTCCCCAACCTTATTTTGTATCAAGGGCTACTTTCAATATAGCCAATTTTCCAGTGGCCCGGCAGGGTTGGGGCGATTGGGCTGGTCATAAGAAAACACATTAAAGTACATATTTAATTATTACATTTACCTATAGGGAGATCTCTCTCCATATCATGAATAACTTATTGGTGGTATAAATAAAAGTATGGGTAGGGTGGGGGCCATCACTCAGTAATAATACCCCCCATGGGTAATAGTTCCCCCACATACTGTTACTATAATTACAATTACATTATATTTACCTGGTTATTAATGCAGCTCCTGGGACCTGTTATTATTGGTGATATGGAGAGAACTCACTTAATAAAGTATATGTAGGGCAGGTTAGACAGTCACTCAGTAACAGTGTCCCCCATGGGTAATATAACCCCCCCCCCCCAACACACACATACTGTTACTATAATTACAGTTACATTATATTTACTTGGTTACTAACGCAGTTCCTGGGACCTGACCTTCTGTGTGCAAGAACATGTCTCAGGAGCTGCATTAGTAACCAGGTAAGTGGAAAGTAATCTGCTGGTGTAGCTTACACCAGAAGATCACTCTCAAAAATGGGTCACCAGGAGTCGGCTGATGCTTGTATGCTGTATGTATTGACACGTGTTACATGCAGCATCAGCTGACACCTAGTAGCCTACAGAGGTCATCAATGACCGGTCTGGTACTGAGTGATCCATGGCCCCGTGATTGGGGACCTCTGTTTTAAGGGAGTTTATAAAAATTGCCACAAAAATTGCTACTAAACCACTTATATGACGTTGTAGGGGCAATCCGTGAAATAATGAACTTGCAATAGTGCAATCATGTTGCCAAGAAAATCATATTTAAACTATGTGCAAACAAGCTGCTTAGGGCATTTGACATCTGCCAGAGTGTCCATTTTCAACTTTGGTGAACACCCAGCACTGCCATCTATCATAAAGATTGGCTAGACCCCATGTGTGGCGACCACAGGTGAAAACAGGTGCTCTGGCAGGTGCAGCCATGCCTAAGTTGTACTAAACCGCTAATTTGCATACAGATTAAAAGTTAATTTTGACTATGTACTTTAACCATCCGTATAACAACATAAGTGTTTTAGAAGAGATATTGGCGGTGTTAGACTCCCTTTTAACTTTTTGGATGTGTTGGTCAATTGCTACCAAAGCATCTAGTGAGCAGTGCATGGTGTATCCGTATTGCTTGAGATCAACGCTCACCCTGAATTTTAAATAGCTATTAAAAAAAAACAAAAAAACCCTTTCCTTAGATCACATATATAAATAACAACATTAGGTATCCAGATGAAACTGTTCCACCTATAAAAATATTTATTCCAAACTGAATATCAAAATATCAAAAATATCAAAATAAAAGCTGAATTGCTGTTTTTTCCACAGGAACCCCCCCCCCCCCCAAAAAAAAAAAAATAAAATTAAAAATTACATTTTTCTATTTTAGAATACCAGATTCTACATAAATTGCATCACACATTGTCCTCCTAGTGCCATATAGTGTTTTGATAAACAGTGATCACATACTTTGTCTGGGTACATAGTAAATACAGTGATTACATAGTGCCTTTAGTACTACCCTAAGCCATACACAGTGGTCCCCAGAACAATGTCATTCACATCTGTCTCTTTTTTTGTGTACGTAAAATAGCTGTCAGCTGAATGCTTGTGAACCTTTCACCAGACTCCACTACACACGTATGTTTCTTTCACTGGGGAAAAGGAAAATGCTCTTCCCACTGGAGCAAAGGATTGGGCATGTTGAACTTCAGCAAATACTTCTTAAATGGTTTACTCAGGAAGTAAAAAAAAAATTTCAGAATCAAGACATGGTTCTGCTGTTTTGTAACCTTGGCTTCTGGGCTAGTTCTGTCACCAGGTGGCATGTCTGAGACCAGGCTTCTTCCTCCACCTGTCACTTGCTGTGTTGTGTTTTATAGGGGCTGGCTTATGATAATAGTCATGCCATGGCCGATCCTCTAAAGCGTAATGTCACAGATGATGCACAACAGATTAGGGAGTTGGCTGAACTATTTAAAATATGAGTCAGCCAGCCCTTTTCTGGTACACAACAGTTGACTTGGTGTCCAAATCTGGCTGAGAGCCTATGTTGGGAGCAGCAGAACCAGTTCAGGATACTGGTAGTGTTTGCTGTTCAGAAGCTGGAGCCTCCCATATACAATAGATTGTTCTCCACTGTATAATGAGAATGTTGTTGCCTTCTGCTTCTCTCTGTCTCATTGACACTATAAATTATACCATACTGCAATTTCCTGATTCTCATGGGCTGTTGCGGACTCTGTGCTATGCTCTTATAAAGAAGTTACTTTAACACTAGGCATTATGGATTTGTGTACTTCTACTGTATATTAAGTGACCTACCGTTATCTGTGCTGGAGAGATGACTGTCGCTTACCGCTATTGGCACTTTTAGCTGGATAGCCAACTCAAAATCTGGCATTGCACAGGCCACAGCTATACTACGAATATACCTTGTTGCTAATATTTAATCTCCTTTTATTTTTCTCTTGTTTTCAGGCTGAATTCATATTTCAAATTTCTTATTGTTAGAGATCCCTTTGAAAGACTTATTTCTGCATACAAAGATAAGTTTGTACACAACCCCCGTTTTGAGCCATGGTACAAGCACAACATTGCTCCAGTTATAATCCGCAAGTACAGGAAAGATCGCACAGAAGCCCGTGGTGGTTTGCAGTTTCAAGACTTTGTACGATATCTGGGTGATCCAAATCACAAATTTTTGGATCTCCAGTTTGGGGACCATATAATTCACTGGGTAACTTATGTGGATCTTTGTGCCCCGTGTGAAATAAATTACAATGTCATTGGGCATCATGAGACTCTTGAGGAGGATGCACCATACATCTTAAGGGAAGCGGGGATAGAGAAATTAGTGTCTTACCCAGCAATACCGCCAGGAATCACAAAATACAACCAATCAAAAGTGGAGTATTATTTTTCCAAAGTATCCAAGAGGGACATCAGACGTCTTTATGACAGATTTGAAGGAGACTTCAAGCTTTTTGGATATAAAGAGCCAACATTTTTATTTCACTAATATGGTTCTACAGTGGGTTCCTGATCCACTGTGCAGTATTACTGCATCAAAAACACTACTGAAGCTTTTGTTTCTTCTATGGACTGTATACAGTTGTTGGGTTTTTTTCCTGACTGTACCGTATTTGCACTTAACCCACTTACACTGTATTTAATGCACTGCTGTATTATATTTTGTGTGGTGGGTATTGACCTGTCAGTTGCCACTCTGAAACTAATAGTGGATAGGGTTGGAAATCCAATGTGAATAACAAAGTTTTTATGTTTACAGCTTAAAAGCATTAGCAATATACAGTACACTGTAGAACATGTCTGCAATGGTTTGAAGTGTTGCAATACCTAGCGTTTTTTTTTTTTTGTTTGTTTGTTTTTGGTTTGTTTTTTTTAACTTTAATTCCAGTGCAATATTTCTTTCTGAAAGATCCACTAATACAAGGACATAAGGAAGTAAGATGCACCTTTATGTTGCTTTACTAATGTTTATACATAGAGCCTATTAATGTGGCTGGTGATTTGCTTAGTTTTGGCTAGCAGACTCCAATTCAGATGTGAACATAGCCTTAAAGGAGCCTTGCTACTCTTGTCTGACTGTGGCTGTCAGCCATTTATAAAGGCGTTGGAGTTGGGCTATAGAATAATGGAGGCTTGTCGATTTAACAGCCCTGGAAGGAACTATGACAAATATAGTTTTGATGCATGAGAAACTCCCCAGTAAATAGCTGAAAAGATATACTTCAGCTCATGGACCCCCATTAATTCTATTCTTCATTATGTGTCAATGAATATAGAATGGGAATGGCATGGGAACAGACAATAGATAAAAGTTGAGTGGGATTTCCTGGTTTACTTATGAAATTGATGGTTCAGGTTTTACACACTAATATGGTTGGATAGCACTAATGCACATTTCATTAATACATGCTGCGAATGATAGGCCATCTTAGGTATTTGTAAGTGCCGATGGGTTGCTATGGCAACCAGGGGCCCCCGTGACTGCCATCATAGACTTTCTATTAGGACCTGCTAAAACTGAATTGTAACAGGCACAATATGCTGCAATACACATGTATTGTACAGGTTATTGAGCCCCATAGTAGTAAATTCCCTTAGGTGAACTTAAAAAAAAAAAAAAAATTAAAATACAATTTATAAAATATTTTTAAAAATGTAAAAAAAGAAAGAAAGCAACCCCAATTTAAATGTTTTGCAAAATAAAAATGAAAAAAAAACTGAAACAACTTGACATATTATTATTATTATTATTATTATTATTATTATTATTATTACACTATTTCACCTGTACAATGAATGGCATAAAAAATAAAATAATAATGCCAAAATTGCCATTTTTGTTTATCCTGACATGCAATAAACAATATACAAATTGATCAATAAGTCACTTGAATCCTAAAATGATACCAATGAAAACTTTACGTTATCCCGCAAAAGAAATAAAAGCCAACACAGCTCCATTGATGGCAAAATAAAAAAGTTATGGGTTTCAGGATATGGCAACCTGAAAACAAATACTTTTCTTTAAAAATAAATAAATAAAAAATTTTAGTGTCAAAGTAGTAAGACATTAAAAGCCTATACATATTTGGTATTACCATAATCTTACTGACCCGCGGAATAAATTAAGAATGTTATTTTTCCCATACAATGAGCAGTGCAAAACATATACTGCAAAGGTGGTTGCCTTGTTCTGCAAGGACGAACCGGTACGTCCAAGCAGAACTCAGCAGCCGCACGAACTGTAACTTCAGCCGGAGCTCCCAGAGAGAAGTCAGGGACGGTTCCAAACACACTCAATGAGCGCTGTGTATGCCATCTTGAGGCTCCCCTCTGACCCGACAGTCACATGATTCGCCGGGATCAGCGTCTGTAAATGCTGCTGGGTCTATTATGACCTTATGGGGACACAATGTAAAAAAAATAAATAAATAAAAAAAATATATAAATAAAATAATACGCCAATAAAATGCCCTTATTACAGGTTATAGCCCCACCTCCGACAACACCATAAAAAATAAAAATTACTGTAACGGAGAGGAAAAACTGTTTTAAAAAGTTTTTTAGTAGCACTTTGTGTTATTAAATAAAATGAAAAACAGACACGTTTTTCCCTCCTCTTTTGTTTATATTTTCCTGGCTATAAACAAAAAAATTAAAACGCATGCACAAATAAAAAAACATTAAAATAAAGCCCTTTTTGTCACCGAAAAAAGACGCAGAAATTAGTTGAATAACGCAAATGATAAAAGTGTTATAGCACTCAAAACCGCACATACAAAAAAACCCGAAAATGTGTCTGGTCCTGGACCAGAAATTGGCCCAGTACAGAAGTGGTTAAAGGGGTTTTCCGGGCAAAAAAATGTTTTTTAGTGCTATTATATTTGTTAGTGCTATTAATGGGTTAATAAATGCACCCATATACCTTTAGCAGTGTTTTGAGTGATTTCTGGGTGTCTCTGGGAGCTCCTGGTATCTTCTGCATTTGTTTACATGGTTCAGCTTCCTGCTATGTAACTTCCACGCTAGCTGCCTCACTCCCCCCTTCCTCTCTCCCTCCCTCCCTGTCTCTTTAGCTATCCCGCTCACAACTACTAGCCCTTCCCTACCAACTCAGCTCAACCCCCGACCCCATTATATACTTACCTCTCTTCCTCCTGCGGGATGCCCATCCTTCTTTTCTAACTTCCGGCCCGCATTCTTGTCCCAGCGCTGTTCTGTAGCGACGATCCACCTCTATTGCGCATGTATGGGAGCTGCTTAGTAGAGGTTTATTATCGGCAGCAGAGCAGCACTGGGACAAGCGCCTGCAGTCAGAAAAGAGGGAGGAGCCGTCCTTCAGGAAGAAGGAAGAGAGGTAAGTATGATGGAGTGGATGGGGGGGGTGGAGTAGTAGTGTCGTTCCGTTTCCGGAAACGGATCGTCACCGAATAATCACAAAATGTTCCTGGGACAGTCACATGACCGTCCCAGGGATATGGGTAAATATACATTTTCTATTGTTATTTAGAAAGTAGGAGGGGGGGAGGGTGTTTAGATTAGTGTAGGGATTTCCATTTATCCTGGACAACCCCTTTAATGACAGCCTGAAGAGTCAGTCTCATCCCAGCTATGTAACTGCAGCAGATTGTGACCATGGCTTCTGACGTATTTCACAGATAAAGAGGTGCTTCCTCAGTCTGTTAGTACCCTTAGACATGGTCATAGGGTACCAATAAATTATCATGGTAGCACAGGGCCTAACGTAAGGCATAGCCTAGTAGGTTAATATGTACCTACATATTCCCTTTTTAAACTTAATCCTATTTTAAAAATAACAAGAATTCCAAATCATACAAAAAACATTAAATATACAGCAGCACAAAAATATTAAAAATGACGCACAAAAAGGTGCTATAACACAAGGACATGGCAAATTGTTTCAAAATTCATCACTCACTTAATGTAATGTACAAAATCCAGTCTATATGGTATGCAATACAGACCATATATCAGTGCCTACATACAGTACATATTACTTATATTACATGTGCATGTTCTTCTGTCAATGTCCTGATACTTTTTCATTCCTCCTGGTACTGTGAGCAGTACATGATCAGAAACCATTTTGTGCTGCACAATGAATCTAATGAAGGTTTGTATTCAGTGGAAGAAAACATACCTTGACACTGGCGATGCATTGAAACAGTACATCAGACAATTGCATTATTTCTAACTGTTCCGTAATGCTTAAAGGGAGTCTATCATTAGAAAAACACATTTTTAACTAATGGCATGTTGGAATAACCTTTAAAAAGTCCATTCTACGCCAATCTTCCATTCTAAGCTTCTCCCCGCCGTTTCTGATAAAAATTGGTTTCTTCTGTTATGCAAATTATGATCACGGAGCGCCGGGGACGTTCCCCCTGTGCTCTGAGCACCCTACGCATCATAACTCTCCACTGCCCCTTAGCTGCTTATGTTCACTCCCCTCCTCCTCTTCGCCGGAACTTCGGCCTTTCGCAGGCATCGAACTGCGCATGTCCGGGCGACCATTTTCCGGTGGACTGCTACACGATCGTACTGTGTAGCAGACCACCGGAAAATGGCCGCCTGGACATGCTGTTTTTGGATGTTTGTATCTTGTTTTTTTTTTAAACTGCATAGCAGCAAATGCTCAGCATTTACTGTAGATGGTGCATTTTTGTACTGTTGGTTTATGGTGCATTTTATATGGACATCACGCTTGCATTTCTTTATACAGTATGTCTCCTGGTGCCTCTTTATTAATGGTTGCTGTTTTTAGGCTTGTGCTGAGAATCCTGCATCTCTATCTGATGCACAGTGTGGGTGCTGTCATGTTCGGGCGGCCTTTTTCCGGTGGTCTGCTACACGATCGTAATGTGTAGCAGACCTCCGGAAAATGGCGGCCCGGATATGCGCGGTCCGATGCCTGTGAAAGAAAAAAGTTCCCGCGAAGAGGAGAAGGGGAGTGAAGATAAGCAGCTAAGGGGCGATGGAGAGTTATGACCCAGAGGGTGCTCGGGGTAGAGGGGGAACGCCCCTGGTGCTCCGTGATCCTAATTTGCATAACAGAAGAAACAGATTTTATCAGAAACGGTGGGGAGAAGCTTAGAATGGAAGTTAGGAGTAGAATGGCCTTTTTTATTCCAACATGCCATTAGTTAAAAATGTGTTTTTCTAATGATAGACTCCCTTTAAGCTTTATTTACATACTGACCCCCCCACGGAAAAAAAAAAAGAGATATACATTTTTGATGTGTGTGTTTATAAGGACATGATAAATTGGCATTGTAACATAACTAGTTTTATGTTTAAATATGATACAAGGAGAATGTTAAATAAAAGTATACCCTCCTATGAGACGCAGGTTATTGATTTTAGATACATCAGTCTGGAGAACATAAAAACAATACACTGTTTAGTTAAATTTGCTAAACTCGTTGTGTCAGAATTCTGGCTTGATTTGCACCAAAAAACTGACCCACATGCTGCATATCACATTTATTATATGTATTAGACACTCATTGTCGCTTGCTTGACAAAGGGGTGTAGTTTATCAGGAAAGGGGTGTGGCTTAAATAGGGCCTTTTACTAACTAAGGCTACGTTCACATCCGTTGCAATGTCCACCAAAAATCACAGAGAACTTTTTTTCCTTTGCCGGATTCAGTTTAAAAACGACGGACACCGTCCTCCAGGCTACGTGTGTAAACGGTATTTTAGTGGTCCACCTATCTGTTGTTCGAGTCCCTGTTGGAGTGGCAGTGTTGAGGCAATGCTAGTGTCAGTCAACTCCAACTCTGTCAATAGGTGCTGCTCCACTGAACCTGGGGCAGTTGGAAATAGCAAATAGTGCTGTTTCAGCACCAAATAGTTTTTTTTTTCATACCAATGACCTATCCATACAATAGTATCAGCTATCAGTATTTCATCCTGTTGGGGTCTGACAACTGGACCCTGCACAGATCAGAAGCTGCTAGTGGATGGGGAGCACTTGCAGCACTGCTTCTATACAAGTAACAGGAGGGGCACATCTTGTATAGTGGTGCTTTTATTACTTGTATTGGAGTGGTACTACATGTTCTCCCCATCCACTAGCAGCTTCTGGCACCTAGAGTTGGCTGCAACAGCTGATCTGTGCAGGGTCTGAGTGTTGGACCCAGCAGATCATATACTGATGACCTATCCTGTTAGTTTGTTGGGTGCTGAAACTAGCAGCACTGTTGCTTAGAAATGGTGAAGGCTAGAAATTGTGAAAGGTCCTCTTTGCCCCTGTGTGTGCCAAAATATACCTCAAAATTTGGCCAACCAAGAGGTGGTATAAAGTTTTATAGAAAAGTTTGTAATGATGCACAAAATGTATCAACCCACAGGAGTCAGTTTAATAAATTTGGTGCATCTTTAGACTGCCTGGTGTTAGATATTAGTAATCTACCTCAATATGTTTCTTTGTTATAAAGGCATTTTGAAAATATTTTGCTAGAGAATTGTATTTTCAGCTAAGCAGTTTTTGGATTTACAGTGCCATCTAGTGGGTGATTTATTTATTTTGAACTTCAGCTTACTAGCTTCACTTTAAGCGGTCCTGCAATTTGAGACCAATAATAAAATATGGTCAACTGAGCATTTGAAGCAATAAAATGTTAACTTATTTTGTATTGGCCTTTAGTATGTGATCTCTAATGTCTACAGTGTTTAGACTTTGTTATGAGTAGGACTGTTACAATATGGTGAGTTTGGTTGGAAAAATATTGAACAGAGTGCTATAAGAATTCTAGGACCTATTTTACACACATATCAATAATCACTCAGCAAATTAATTCCTTTTACCTCCTTTACCCATCAACATCCTATGGAGCTGCTCCAGAACGGAATAAAAATACAGAAATGGAACACAGCATATATAAGATTACCTGCACTCAAAGATGACAGTCCCTTTAATATATATATTAATATACACATACATAGTTACATAGTAGATGAGGTTGGATGAAGACATCAGTCCATCAAGTCCAACCTATAACCCTACAGTGTTGATCCAGAGGAAGGCAAAAAACCCCATGAGGCTTATGGCAATTGCCCCATTTGCCCCGACTATAATCTGGCAATCAGTATAAAACCCTGCATCAACGTACCCTTAAAATCTAAAACCCATAACCCGTAATGTTGTTCTGTTCGAGAAAGGCATCCAGGCCCTCTTTGAACTTGTTCAATGAATCCACCATCACCACTTCCTGGAGCGGAGAGTTCCATAGCCTTGTTGTTCTTACATACAGTCATATGAAAAAGTTTGGGCACCCCTATTAATCTTAATCATTTTTAGTTCTAAATATTTGGGTGTTTGCAACAGCCATTTCAATTTGATATATCTAATAACTGATGGACACAGTAATATTTCAGGATTGAAATGAGGTTTATTGTACTAACATAAAATGTGCAATATGCATTAAACCAAAATTTGACCGGTGCAAAAATGTGGGTACCCTTATCATCCCTTATCATTTTATTGATTTGAATACTCCTAACTACTTTTTACTGACTTACTGAAGCACAAAATTGGTTTTGTAACCTCACTGAGCTTTGAACTTCATAGCCAGGTGTATCCAATCATGAGAAAAGGTATTTAAGGTGGCCAATTGCAAGTTGTTCTCCTATTTGAATCTCCTCTGAAGAGTGGCATCATGGGCTCCTCAAAACAACTCTCAAATGATCTGAAAACAAAGATTGTTCAACATAGTTGTTCAGGGGAAGGATACAAAAAGTTGTCTCAGAGATTTAACCTGTCAGTTTCCACTGTGAGGAACATAGTAAGAAAATGGAAGACCACAGGGACAGTTCTTGTTAAGCCCAGAAGTGGCAGGCCAAGAAAAATATCAGAAAGGCAGAGAAGAAGAATGGTGAGAACAGTCAAGGACAATCCACAGACCACCTCCAAAGAGCTGCAGCATCATCTTGCTGCAGATGGTGTCACTGTGCATCGGTCAACAATACAGCACACTTTGCACAAGGAGAAGCTGTATGGGAGAGTGATGCGAAAGAAGCCGTTTCTGAAAGCACGCCACAAACAGAGTCGCCTGAGGTATGCAAAAGCACATTTGGATAAGCCAGCTTCATTTTGGAAGAAGGTCCTGTGGACTGATGAAACAAAGATTGAGTTGTTTGGTCATACAAAAAGGCGTTATGCATGGCGTCAAAAAAACACAGCATTCCAAGAAAAACACTTGCTACCCACTGTAAAATTTGGTGGAGGTTCCATCATGCTTTGGGGCTGTGTGGCCAATGCCGACACCGGGAATCTTGTTAAAGTTGAGGGTCGCATGGATTCAACTCAGTATCAGCAGATTCTTGAGAATAATGTACAAGAATCAGTGACGAATTTGAAGTTACGCCGGGGATGGATATTTCAGCAAGACAATGATCCAAAACACAGCTCCAAATCTACTCAGGCATTCATGCAGAGGAACAATTACAATGTTCTGGAATGGCCATCCCAGTCCCCAGACCTGAATATCATTGAACATCTGTGGGATAATTTGAAGCGGGCTGTCCATGCTCGGCGACCATCAAACTTAACTGAACTGGAATTGTTTTGTAAAGAGGAATGGTCAAAAATACCTTCATCCAGGATCCAGGAACTGATTAAAAGCTACAGGAAGCGACTAGAGGCTGTTATTTTTGCAAAAGGAGGATCTACTAAATATTAATGTCACTTTTCTGTTGAGGTGCCCATACTTTTGCATCGGTCAAATTTTGGTTTAATGCATATTGCACATTTTCTGTTAGTACAATAAACCTCATTTCAATCCTGAAATATTACTGTGTCCATCAGTTATTAGATATATCAAATTGAAATGGCTGTTGCAAACACCCAAATATTTAGAACTAAAAATGATTAAGATTAATAGGGGTGCCCAAACTTTTTTCATATGACTGTATATATATATATATATATATATATATATATATATATATATATATATAATAACCTACGACATCTCAAGCTTTTGTTTTTCAGATATTACAATAATAAAAAGATATCCCTCTATGTTAAATCGTGTCATAGGTTTGTACTGTTAAGGAAATCTGATTCTATTTGCAGTCACTTTAGATAGGTTAGGAGAGTTTTGAATAAATTGTCAAAATTATTTTTCTCTCAAGCTGGGAAATAGAGAAGACAACTTATCAGTGAACGTCATTATTTTTTTTTCAACTGTGTCTCAGGTCATCAATATTGGGTCCTACCCCCATAAATCAGCTGTTCACTTGAATGGGAGCTGAGCTGCTGTAACCAGACCAAGCCACTAACATTGGATGGAGCTGTCTGCTTCTGGCTTTATCCACTGTGTAGTCTTGCAGCTGCTGTGAACAAGTGGTTAGTGTGGGAGCCACGTGTTTATTCCCACCAGTCTGACATTGATGATCTTACCTGAGGATAGGTCATCAATATCAAAAGCTGAACAACCTCCTATAAAGTATATGACCTCTCAGGTTGTTTACAAAATTGTTCAAACGTTGCAATTGGCAGTGTTATCGTTTTACATGAAAAATTTGGAAATCAAGCTACCGGTATTACCTGATCATTTTATTAGCTCACCATACTCAACTTTTTCAGAGAATACAACTGTTAAGGAAATGCTGGTTGCTAGAAGAATTACGTTTTGCAAAATATTTAGTGTAAATTTAAAAAAAAAAAAAAAAAAAAAAAAACATAGGAATTCATGTCTGCAGCTAGAAGTCTGACCCAAGCAGAGCCAGATACAATGCCTTGCAAAAGTATTCGGCCCCCTTGAAATTTTCAACCTTTTGCCACATTTCAGGCTTCAAACATAAGGATATAAAATTTTAATTTTTTGGTGAAGAATCAACAAGTTGGACACAATCGTGAAGTGGAACGAAATTTATTGGATTTTTTAAACTTTTGTAAAAAATAAAAAACTGAAAAGTGGGGCGTGCCAAATTATTCGGCCCCCTTAAGTTAATACTTTGTAGCGCCACCTTTTGCTGCAATTACAGCTGCAAGTCGCTTGGGGTATGTCTCTATCAGTTTTGCACATCGAGAGACTGAAATTCTTGCCCATTCTTCCTTGGAAAACAGCTGGAGCTCAGTGAGGTTGGATGGAGAGCGTTTGTGAACAGCAGTTTTCAGCTCTTTCCACAGATTCTCGATTGGATTCAGGTCTGGACTTTGACTTGACCATTCTAACACCTGGATACCTTTATTTGTGAACCATTCCATTGTAGATTTTGCTTTATGTTTGGGATCATTGTCTTGTTGGAAGATAAATCTCCGTCCCAGTCTCAGGTCTTTTGTAGACTCCAACAGGTTTTCTTCCAGAATGGTCCTGTATTTGGCTCCATCCATCTTCCCATCAATTTTAACCATCTTCCATGTCCCTGCTGAAGATGGACAGACTCTCCCAACTCAGCTGTAGATCTCTGCAGTTCATCCAGAGTGATCATGGGCCTCTTGGCTGCATCTCTGATCAGTCTTCTCCTTGTTTGAGATGAAAGTTTAGAGGGACGGCCGGGTCTTGGTAGATTTGCAGTGGTCTGATACTCCTTCCATTTCAATATGATCGCTTGCACAGTACTCCTTGGGATGTTTAAAGTTTGGGAAATCTTTTTGTATCCAAATTCGGTTTTAAACTTCTCCACAACAGTATCACGGACCTGCCTGGTGTGTTCCTTGGTCTTCATGATGCTCTCTGCGCTTTAAACAGAACCCTGAGACTATCACAGAGCAGGTGCATTTATACGGAGACTTGATTACACACAAGTGGATTATATTTATCATCATCAGTCATTTAGGATAACATTGGATCATTCAGAGATCATCACTGAACTTTCCTGGAGTGAGTTTGCTGCACTGAAAGTAAAGGGGCCGAATAATATTGCACGCCCCACTTTTCAGTTTTTTATTTTTTACAAAAGTTTATAATAACCAATAAATTTCGTTCCACTTCACAATTGTGTTCCACTTGTTGATTCTTCACCAAAAAATTAAAATTTTATATCCTTATGTTTGAAGCCTGAAATGTGGCAAAAGGTTGAAAAGTTCAAGAGGGCCGAATACTTTCGCAAGGCACTGTACATACAATACCTACTAAATACAAAGGGTGCAGATTTCATATATGCTTATATCTAGATGTACATATCCTCACTTGTTCACCAGAATCAAAAATGCCAAAATTGTCTGCAATCCAGAAGGTGAAGAGCAGTAGTCTAAGTAGAGGAAGCGATTGGATTTATAACCACTTATCTCATTACTTATTTAGCAGTAAAAAAAAAAAAAAAAAAATAGAACCACGCACATGCTAATATGACATGTACCCTTTTTGAATGGAAAAGGAGGTGATAACTTGAAGAAAAGCTTTAAAGCCGGATATTCACCTGGGGCCACTGGGCAATGTACAGCAGCAGAGAGGACACTAACAAGTGGTGTTTTTTTTTTTTACTTATATATAAATACAACTTTTAGACAAATGCATTGTGATACGAGGCTATCTGGCATGTACATTAAGAATTAATGGTTAGGGTATAGTCATTTTATGGTTTATGAAGAAACAAATGAAACATATTTGCTCACCCAGTCCTCCTGTGAGTAGGATATTTCTTGAAAATCTAGAACATTGCAATGAAAACCAGCAAGATTTATTATAGACTTATAAAAGTTAAAATCCAAGTTGCCAACCTTCCCCTACTCACTTTTATGTGTCCATAATAAAGTTACTGGGTTTTTGCTGTGTGGGATGCCCTCTATCTTCAAGCTATTTTTGAGTTTACACGTACAATTAGTCTGCATTAAAATCTGAAAGTCTGAAACTATGTTGATATATTTTTCTTAGCAAATTTTAGATTCACTTGAGCATTTGATAAAATCCAGAATATCTGTCTGATTGAAGCAGTTGTACTGTAAATTGTATTATCTCCAGTAGATCTGCATTCATACTGTAAAACTGCTTGGCTAAGATCCTTATTTCTTATACTAATACAAGTGCAGAAGATAATAACTATAGTTTATATGCATTTTCAAAACAAAATAAAACATACGGTATATGAAGAAAGTGTTGGGGCACCTATAAGAGAACTTTTATGACCACGCATTCTAAATCCCTAGGCATTAGTATGGAGTTGTTTTCCCCACTCTGAAGTTAAAACTGCTTCCACTCTTCTGGGAAGGCTTTCTACAAGATTTTTGAGTGTCTATTGGAATTTAACCCATTCATCCAGAAGAGTATTTGTATTTGATGTTGGACTAGAAGGCCTGGCTCACAGTTCTACTTCATCCTAAAAGTGTTCAGTGGAGTTGAGGTCAGGTCAGACCAGTCAAGTTCTTCCACACAAAACTCACCCAACCATATCTTTATGGTCATTCCTTTGTGCACAGTCATGCTGGAATAGAAACTGGCCTTCCCCAGGCTGTTTCCACAAAATTGGAAGCATACAATTGTCAAAAATGTCTTGGTATGCCGAAGTATTAAGATTTACCTTCACTGGAACAAAGGGGCCTAGGGCAACTGCTGAAAGAGATCCCTATAACATAATCCCTCCTCCACCAAAATTTACAGTTGGTGCAATGTGTTCAGGCAGCTAATGTTCTCCTGGTATTCGCCAAATCCAAACTGTCACATAGAGAAGCGCAATCCATCATTCCACAGAGCACGGTTTTAATTCTCCAGTGCCAAGATTGCCACTGTACATGATGATATAAGTTTTGCACGCAGCTGCTTAGCCATGAAAACCCATGCCATGAAGTTCCTAGATTTTGTTCTGTTGTTAATGCTAGGGGAGGTTTAGAACTCTAGTTACTGAGTCAGCGGAGTATTGGTGACTTTTATGGACTCTGTGTATTGTTCCCTCGGGAGCAATACAAAATGCTTACAGTTAATTTGTCCCTTGCATGACATGTTTTGCAAGGCACAAATGTATAATTACCTCTTTAATGTGCTGAACAACTACATGAGCTGAGAGATGGTACAACCCAAAGAGTGAGTCCTGGAAGGTGGAGGAGACTGAGAGTCTTTCCCTGTCCCCTGGAGAGAGAGGAAGTGTGGAATGTGAGACTGACCAAGAGACCAAGCTAGCCAGGAACAAAGTCCAACTAGGCCTGACCCGTGTTATTCCAACAGTATGGAGGTGGGAATAATCACTAGTTGGCTTGTGATACAGAGCGGAACATGTCAGATAAGAACCTTAGGATGTGTTACATGGTCCTCAAAACTATGACCGTGCCTGTACCTCAGGACAGACAGGGCAACCTTATTGATCTACACCCTGCAGAGGGAACCAGTGGAGACCTTATTGACTTTATGAGAAAAGTCACCATCTACCAGCTCAGCCCCCAGCCTTCATATAAGAATTGTACCTCCAGAAAGTATATGCTCTTTAATTTGGTTCTGCCTCAAGTAAAGACTGTGATTTACCCTGTTTCTGCAAACCTATTGTCTCCGGAGTCTTCCCCAATGGGTTGCTACATATGCATCTCAGCATTTCAGCTGCTCTGGTTCCTAAACTCTTCTGCTTTTAAATAGCATCGCTTACAGAAAAGTTAGAATTTTTAAAAATGTTTTAATATTTAACATTTAAAGGATGTCTATTTTATGTTGCCATTTTTTTAAATATACAGTGAAGCCTTTCCACCTCTTTGAGAAGCCCACCTCCTTACCCAAACTACATTTAGTGAAGTATTTTCAGTGTTCCATACTAGCCGCCATCTCTGAGAAGATGATCCACCCTGGAAGACCACTTATTCCTGCAATTTTGTGTGCTCATGTCATAGAGGTTTCATTGTACTTTTATTTTTGTAGGATATTAGAGGACTTATAGGTGTAGTAGCAAAATTTAAAAGCTCTATTTTTAGGAACCAATTCAGTTCTGAAGGTATTTTAAGGGACTTAAAATTTTAGACTCTGCACCCCTCAAATTATTGAACACTGCATTTAGGAACTTTCCACTGGAATTATATCAATTTTCAATTTTTTTAATTTTAATCAATGTTCTCCTGTAACACAGAAAGGGTTAACAGCAAAACAAACTTCAATATTTATTACACCGATTCTGCAGTTTGCTACTTAAAGGGGTTGTCCAGGATAATTTTTTTATTTTAGGCCGGGGACAGTGTAAAAAATAAAATTAAAAAAACATACTCACCTGTCCCCAGTGCTTTAGTGCGTCCCAATTATGGTCCTTCAGCTCCGCTGTTTTCTTCCAGGGGAAGTCTCTGCTGCATGTGACCGCTAAGGCCAATCAACAGCCTAAGGAAAGGAACATGGGATGTCACAGCCGGCAAGGACTTCCAGCAAAAGATAACAGCAGAGCAGCAGGACCGAACCGCGCTGGGAGGAACTGGAGCATATGTTTTTTTTTTTTGTTATGTTCACCTTCCCCGGTCTAATTTAAAAAATAATTTTTATACTGGACAACCTCTTTAAACATAGTGCTCAGAAATGAAGAAGCACCTTATGGATGTTGGTGCAACCATCAGCCAATTTATAAGGATGTTTTTTTATACACCATGTCACTTTTGTAGAGCTCCAGAGATACCAGAACAATTGAAACCAATACCCTGTCCCCATTTTGAAAACTACCATTTATCTATGAATGTCCCTTGTGCCTGGTCGGACCATGACCTGGTTATGATTGACACTGCTTTTCAGCCCTCATCTGCTCCCTGTTGGAGTTGGCAATTAAACGAGTCTCTCCTAACTGACTCTGGTATCTATAGACGGACCACAGATGTGCTTAACCACTTAAAGACCGGGCCATTTTTCGTTTTTGCATTTTCGTTTTTCCCTTTCCACATTCCAAGAGCCATAACTTTTTCATTTTTCAGTTCACAGACTCACATGATGGCTTATTGTTTGCAAAACCAATTGTACTTTGCAATGGCACCATTCAATATGCTGTGCAATGTACTGGGAAGCTGGAAAAAAATTCAGAATGAGGTGCAATTGGAGAAAAAATGCATTTGCGCCAACTTCATATGGGTTTAATTTTTACGACGTTCACTGTGTGGTAAAAATGACATGTTACCTGTATTCTGCAGGTCAGTATGAACACGGCGATTCCAAATTTATATAGTACTAGAGGAAGGACCCGGCTTTGCACGGGTATATTTCATTTTTTGTTTGTGTAGTGACCCCATAAGAATTGGCCAGTTTTGCACTTGACATCCAGTATGGCAGTCCAGTATAGGTATAGTCTATTTATGGCTGTGTTGCTATGGAAACCTGGTAAATGAAATGTGAACTTACATTGGCTAATACACGTCATATGACTGAATATTTAAGGACCTGCGAACTGCTATTGACTCATACAGGACATAAATAGCTTGGTTGCTATGGAAACCTGGTGTAAAGCTGTGTGTATGTCAAGACTGAACCTGCGATTTTCCATTGGTCCATAAGTGTCATGTGATCATGTGCATCTCAGTTTGGATATCAGTGAAAAACCTGCGATCGGTTGTTATGGAAAACCTGGAGTAAAGCTGTGTGTATGTGACCTTGTGTAACAGTGTCATCCACAGCGCCCTGCCCCTTTAAAGCTGACCTACAGTAGTGAAGAAAAATGGCTGGGTTGTTATTGAAACCTGGAGTGCATCTGTGTGTATGTGGCTGACAATGCTTTGTCAGATTGGAGACGGGCTTGGGTCTGCTGGGGAGTTTCAGCAGCTCGCTGTTGTCTGTAACATACCTTATCAGTTTGGAGACAGGCTTGGGTCTGCTGAGAGTTTTCATTAGCTTGAGCAGCAGCCATGCGTTTTGCTGCAGGGGACATGAGTAGTTTAAAAAACGTTTCAATTTATAAAAATGCTGAAATCCAGTATGGCAGTCCAGTCAGTGGCGTAAATACCGGTTTAGCAGTGGTAGCAGCTGCCACAGGGCCTGGGACATTAGGGGACCCGGCGGGCCTCTGATGTTTTTTTTTTTTTTTAACACCAGCAGGTAACGGGCCCTATTTACTTACCGATCCCCACTCCTGCTCACGGCCGCTTGCACTTCACCTTCTGCAGAGGCAGCTGTGAGCAGGAGCGGGGATTGGTAAGTAAGGCCTGTGGGCCGTGAACCCCACAAACACTGCTATCATTATACTCTGGGGTCTTTTCAGCAGGCTTCAGGCCTCCTTGGTGGCGTCCCAGATGTCGGTGGGCCAGTCCGACGTCATTACGCGTTGCGATACATGCCTGGCTCACGTGACATCTGGTCCAACATTGAAGAAGTAGCGGGAAGTGCGCATAATACTATATGAAGGAGCCACTATGATACTGTGTGCAGGGGCCACTATGGGGCAGAATACTGTGTGCAAGGGTCACTATGGGTCCTAATAGTGTATGCAGGGGCCACTATGGGGCATAATAGTGTGTGCAGTTTGTGCGGTGGGGGGTTGCCCGGGGGGGGTCCCCATGTCAAATGTTTGCCTTGGGGCCCTGCCATTGCTAGTTACGCCACTGAGTCCAGTATAGGTACAGTCTATTTATGGCTGTGTTGTTATGGAAACCTGGTAAATTAAATGTGAACTTATATTGGCTGATACACGTGATATGACTGAATATTTAAGGTCCTGTGAACTTCTATTCACTAATACAGGTCATACATAGCTTGGTTGCTATGGAAACCTGTGTGCCTAAGGAGAGTAAGCGCCTGCGAGCTGTTATTGGCTGATAAGGGACATGTGACCGTGACATGTGGCAGTTGGAATATGAGTGAAAGACTTGCAGGCTTGTATAGACTAATGCTGGTCATTTTTTGGGAATACTGTACCTCAGGAACGGTACGTCCAAGAGAGCTGAGACCCAGTCTATAATATTCCCGGACACCTGATGTACATGTGTGCCAAATTTGGTGAGGATCGGTCCAGTCGTTTGGTCGCGCATAAAGAACAGACAGACAGACAGAGAGACAGGAACTCATTTTTATATATATACTAGAGGAAGGACCCGGCTTCGCATGGGTATATTTCATTTTTTGTTTGTGTAGTGACCCCATAAGAATTGGCCAGTTTTGCACTTGACATCCAGTATGGCAGTCCAGTATAGGTATAGTCTATTTATGGATGTGTTGCTATGGAAACCTGCTAAATGAAATGTGATCTTACATTGGCTAATACACGTCATATGACTGAATATTTAAGGACCTGCAAACTGCTATTGACTCATACAGGACATAAATAGCTTGGTTGCTATGGAAACCTGGTGTAAACCTGTGTGTATGTCAAGACTGAACCTGCGATTTTCCATTGGTCCATAAGTGTCATGTGATCATGTGCATCTCAGTTTGAACATCAGTGAAAAACCTGCGATCGGTTGTTATGGAAAACCTGGAGTAAAGCTGTGTGTATGTGACCTTGTGTAACAGTGTCATCCACAGCGCCCTGCCCCTTTAAAGCTGACCTACAGCAGTGAAGAAAAATGGCTGGGTTGTTATTGAAACCTGGAGTGCATCTGTGTGTATGTGGCTGACAATGCTTTGTCAGATTGGAGACGGGCTTGGGTCTGCTGGGGAGTTTCAGCAGCTCGCTGTTGTCTGTAACATACCTTATCAGTTTGGAGACAGGCTTGGGTCTGCTGAGAGTTTTCATTAGCTTGAGCAGCAGCCATGCGTTTTGCTGCAGGGGACATGAGTAGTTTAAAAAACGTTTCAATTTATAAGAATGCTGAAATCCAGTATGGCAGTCCAGTCAGTGGCGTAAATACCGGTTTAGCAGTGGTAGCAGCTGCCACAGGGCCCGGGACATTAGGGGACCCGGCGGGCCTCTGATGTTTTTTTTTTTTTTTTTAACACCAGCAGGTAACGGGCCCTATTTACTTACCGATCCCCACTCCTGCTCACGGCCGCTTGCACTTCACCTTCTGCAGAGGCCGCTGTGAGCAGGAGCGGGGATTGGTAAGTAAGGCCTGTGGGCCGTGAACCCCACAAACACTGCTATCATTATACTCTGGGATCTTTTCAGCAGGCTTTGGGCCTCCTTGGTGGCGTCCCAGATGTCGGTGGGCCAGTCCGACGTCATTATGCGTTGCGATACATGCCTGGCTCACGTGACATCTGGTCCAACATTGAAGAAGTAGCGGGAAGTGCGCATAATACTATATGAAGGAGCCACTATGATACTGTGTGCAGGGGCCACTATGGGGCAGAATACTGTGTGCAAGGGCCACTATGGGTCCTAATAGTGTATGCAGGGGCCACTATGGGGCATAATAGTGTGTGCAGTTTGTGTGCGTGGGGGGATTGCCGGGGGGGGTCCCATGTCAAATGTTCACCTTGGGGCCCTGCCATTGCTAGTTACGCCACTGAGTCCAGTATAGGTACAGTCTATTTATGGCTGTGTTGTTATGGAAACCTGGTAAATTAAATGTGAACTTATATTGGCTGATACATGTGATATGACTGAATATTTAAGGTCCTGTGAACTGCTATTCACTAAGGGTGGGTTCACACCTGCGCTTCAGTCCGTCCGTTGCCAATCCGAGTGAAAATCTCGGCGAACGGGATTGGCATCGGATACAGACAGGTCAGCGACGCATTGGTTAAAAACCCATTCATTTGAATGGGTTTTTAAAGCAATGCGAGGGTGTCCGATTGCACCCTCTGCGCTGCAAATCCTTTTTTTTTCGTTGGAAACAAAGTTGGACATGCAGGACTTTGTGTCCGAGGAAAAAAAACGGTTTTGCAGCGCAGAGGGTGCAATCGGACACCCTCGCATTGCTTTAAAAACCCATTCAAATGAATGGGTTTTTAACCAATGCGTCGCTGACCTGTCTGTATCCGATGCCAATCCCGTTCGCCAAGATTTTCTCTCGGATTGGCAACGGATGGACTGAAGCGCAGGTGTGAACCCACCCTAATACAGGTCATACATAGCTTGGTTGCTATGGAAACCTGTGTGCCTGAGGAGAGTATGGGGCATAATAGTGTGTGCAGGAATGCAGTTTGTGCGGGGAGGGGAGGGGTCCCATGTCAAATGTTCGCCTTGGGGCCCTGCCATTGCTAGTTACGCCACTGAGTCCAGTATAGGTACAGTCTATTTATGGCTGCATTGTTATGGAAACCTGGTAAATTAAATGTGAACTTATATTGGCTGATACACGTGATATGACAGAATATTTAAGGTCCTGTGAACTGCTATTCACTAATACAGGTCATACATAGCTTGGTTGCTATGGAAACCTGTGTGCCTGAGGAGAGTAAGCGCCTGCAAGCTGTTATTGGCTGATAAGGGACATGTGACCGTGTGTATGGCAGTTGGAATATGAGTGAAAGACTTGCAGGCTTGTATAGACTAATGCTGGTCATTTTTTGGGAATACTGTACCTCAGGAACGGTACGTCCAAGAGAGCTGAGACCCAGTCTATAATATTCCCGGACACCTGATGTACATGTGTGCCAAATTTGGTGAGGATCGGTCCAGTCGTTTGGTCGCGCATAAAGAACAGACAGACAGACAGACAGACAGGAACTCATTTTTATATATAAGAGATAAGAGATTTGTAATGTTTTGATACCTTTTGTGTCGCCATATTGTGACACCTGTAACTTTTTCATATTTACATGTATGGAGCTGGGCATGGTGTCTTTTTATGCGGGACAAGATGACGTTTTTACTGATATCATTTGGGGAAAGATCTGATGGTTTGATCACTTTTTATTCAATTTTTTATAGGCGGCAAAGTGTTGAAAACAATGCTATTTGGCTAGTTTGATTTTTTTTCGCCGCTACGCCATATGGGATAAATATTTAAATATTTTAATAGTTCGGGCATTTTAGAACGCGGTGATACCTAATGAGTTTATGTTTACTTTTGTTTATTTACTTTTATATCTGATCTAGGGAAAGGGGGGTGATTTGAACTTTTGTGGGTTTTTTTACTTTTTTTACACTTTTAAAAACTTTATTTTTTTATTTTACTTTTAGGATCAGACCCCCTAGGGACCTTGAAACCTAGGGGGTCTGATCGCTCATACTATTCACTAATATACTACTGTATCGCAGTGAATAGCAAAATTCCTAGCTCTCTATTTCACGCTGCCTCTGACAACCGATCGCCACCCTCTGATGATGTTCAGGAGGGCGGCGATCGGTGAAAAATGGCGGTGCCGATGGTGCCTGCACAGTTTAGACGCCGTGGTCCCATTTGACCGCGGCATCTAAAGGGTTAACAACAGCGATTGGTATTATACAGCCGGCATCCACCCTGTATGGAGAGAACTCAGCTCCTGAGCCCTCTCCATACATCCCCATGTCACCAATGACTTACAGGTACGTCATTGGTCGTTAAGGGGTTAATCACTTTTTTACCTTTAATGCTGCCTCTGATGCCGAACCAGCTGTCAGGTCTTAAAGGGGTTGTCCAGGCTAAATTTTTAAAGTTTAAATAAGTCAGGGGCAGTGAAAAAAAAAAAAAAATAAATACATACTCACCTGTCCCAGTTGCTCCGTTGTCGTCCCTCGCCTCCCAGTTTGTTTGCTCTCCCAGGTCTCTTCCAGCATTGTGCTGAAGCCGCTGATTGGCCTCAGGAAGAGGACCTGTGATTTCACAGGTAGTGACATTCAGGCCCTTCGCTGATTGGCCTCAACGTCACGTGAGGCCAATCAGCAGCTTCAGGACAACGCTGGGAGCAGATGAGACGGGAGGACACCGGAGGTCAACGGAGCAACGGGGACAGGTGAGTATACTTTTTTTTTTTCACAGCCCCCAGCTTATTTAAACTTTAAAAGGGTTGTCCATTTTTGCCTGGACAACCCCTTTAACCTTAAAGGGGTTGTCCAGAATAAACACATTTTTTAATATTATACCCTCCATGCTCACCCATGCAAGTATGAAATATACTTGCCCTACCATTTTGGTGCCAGTTGTTGTATCTTGGTCACGTGACCGCCCTGTGCCTAATTTCAGTCCATCCGATGAGGCAACAGGTTTGAGACAGGAGGAAGTTCCGTGGCCGGGACATCATCCAGAGAATAGGAGGTCTGTACCCTGTTCTCCCTAGCTGACTCCGCCTGTGTCTGTTCGGTCTCATGTTCGTGCCTCATTTCTGGAAATCCTGTACCTAATTGGTCTTAGCAGTCACATGAGGTGCAGGACTCCCAGCAAGAAGGCGCCGGCACGAGACTGAATGGACACTGGCAGCGGACAACAGAGCACCAGGGACAGGTGAGTATCGAGTATGCTTTTTTATTTATTTATTTTTTATTTTACACCTCCTGCCAGGCACATGGGTTTCTCCAATTCCTGGAAACCTCTTTAAAGCAGAGGCCCCACGTTGCGGAAACGCAGCTTCTTTTGTTGCAGATTTTTTTGCAGTTTTTTGAGCCAAAGCCAGGAGTGGAATGAGCAGAAGGCAGAAGTATAAGAACTTCCTATATATTCCCCTTTCCTTTTGTAGCCATTCTTGGCTTCGGCTCAAAAAACCGCAGCAAAATCTGCAACAAAAGAAGCTGCGTTTCCGCAATGTGGGACCCCAGCCTAAAGGATTTATTCATCTTTCTAATATTGATGGCCTGTCCTTAGGATAGGCCATCAATATTACATCTGCAGATCCAGGACAGTGCAGCTACAGGTAATGTTAACAATTCTAGGAGCCATGCTGTTCACTTGCCATACAGGGTGTAGCAGTGGGTTTAGGTAGTGCAGTGGTGAACAACGCATGGTGGGTGAGCAGCATGGCTCCCGACATGTTATTACCTTTAGTACTGCTGATCTGCAGGGGTCCTAGTGGTGGGCCCTAAAAACAATTCCACTGGTGGGTCCTAGACATCCCAGTCCAATACTGTATGCTTATATTGAGCTATGTACAAGGTGCTTCTGCTTCCCCACACCACCTCCTCCCACTGTCTGTTATCATGGTATCTCCCTGCACAGACCCTCTTCCTGTATAGAGATAAGGCTGTGAAAGGAGCTCCTTGAGGGTGAATGGCCATGAAGATGATAAGAGAGACAGGAGGAGAAGCAGAAGCACCTTGTACAAAGTAGTATAATGTTGTACCGTGTTAGCCATTGAAAGTAGTGGAAGAGTGAAGAAATCAGGCGATACCTTTTAGAGGCTAACTGAGTATATTTATAAGTAAGCTTTCAGTTAGTACTCCTGAAAGCTTACTTATAAATATAGTCAGTTAGCCTCTAAAAGGTATCGCCTTATTTCTTGTACATAGATCAACATAAACATATAGCAGACAGCTGGGCCAACTGTGTAATTGCCCCTGGCAGGTTGATCTTCAGGAGATAGCAGGAGAGCAACATGTGTAAAAAAAAAAAAAAAAAAAAAAAAAAAAGACTGTGTGAAACAGTGGAGGACCTGCAGCTGGGAGGGGCTGTAGCCTCTGTGCTTTCTGACAAATGAAGCAATGGAAGTGCACAGACCTGGAAGCTGTGCAATGTAAACAATGTAAAATACAACCAAGTGTAATGTTTTCTATGGTAAAATTGTATACAAAGTATATAGGGGAGTTTGTTTAATTTAAAACAACGTAGCGGAGCACTTTTTAGAAATTTGTTTCCTGCCCACATAACCCAAGTCAGATATTCTCCATTGCATTGTATCCTTTGCTCCCCTCCTTTCAGGTAGGATTCCCCCCCCCCCCCCCTCCACCTCTCTATCTGTGCTATAACACTGTACCTCTTTTCCATGTTTCCCCCAGTTGGTTTTGGGTTTTGTTACTTTTTTATCCCTTTATTTTTTTTTTTTTTTTTTTTTCCTGGTCTAAGCTGCTTGGACAGTCCATTTTCTGTATTATACTTGTATCTGCTTCAAGTTTTCCGTTTTTGTGTTACGACTGTCTTTTTGTTTGATTTGTATTCTATTTATGCTATATTTAAATAAATATTTTTTTAAACTAAATTTAGGGGCTTGGGGTTTTTTTATTTGTATTCTATTTATGTTATATTTTAATAAATATTTTTTTTAATAAAATCGGGTTTAGAGACAGCCAATGTTGTCCTAAACTTTATTTGTCTGTATAAACTGTTAATGTTGAATGTATTTCTGTGATTCTGTTCCTTTAAGACAGCAGCCATTGTAATTGTGACATGATGCTGGAGTGAGATCCCCCCTCCCCCCCCTTTTATGTCAGCCTGCCTGTTCTGCAGACAGAGTGTGAGCAGAGAAGCAGGAAGTGACGAGACAGAGAGCAGCAGCCATCTTGGCAAGTGTTGTATTGAACTGGTGTGGAGATTTTTCTGTACAGCTAAGCTGTATCTTGGTCCAGAGACAAACAGAGTGTAAAGAGACAACAGGACTAGTGAGTCCACGTGAAAGGAACTGTGCTCAGTGGCTGATCAGTGAGACTGACATTGTGACTGTGTATTTGGATACCACAGATAGAGACTCGCAGTGCTGTTGATGTACTGGACAGCACCTGCTAAATCCCGGTTTACATCCCAGCTCAGTGTATGGATTCGGCAGGACTGTCAGTGTGCTGAGTGGAATCTGCTGTTGGATTACATTGCATTCAGTTGGTTTCCCTGTCTGTTAAAGAGGACTTCATTTCTCCCAAGATCCTGATAACCGTGAGGAGAGGACGCTTCACTATAAAAGAAAGGACCGACTTTGGGCCCCACCGCGCGCTTCTACGGACTGTAAGCGGTCCACCTGGACCACTGGGGAAAAGGGGGTGCACCCAAATGTGAAGTCAGGGTCAGTTAGGGATAGTTTTGAGTATATTGTTCATTCAGTGTCCATACTGCAGAAGTGGACAGAGTAAAAGTAGAAACCATTGCAGAATTTGCCTTGAAATTGTTCATGCTATATTGTATATTTTGCTTGTCTTTAGCCCTGTCATTTTACCTTTAACTAGCCTTTATTAACTTATAGTAAATATATATTTTTTTTTCTTGAACTACCGCGTGTGCGTTCATTTCTGGTTGCGGAGTCCAAACCACCTGCCTTGCTCTCGGTTCACAAATTGGCGTAGTCGGCAGGATCCGCTTACCAGAATGGACGGTGACGCACCCGTTCGGGAGAATGGTGCTGGAGGAAGAATGCCAGCAGGGGCTATAATGAGTCAGTTAGCTAAATTTGATGGCAATAATATGTCAGTGAGTATGTGGGTGGAACAGATACGAATGATACAGCGAATGTACCAGACCGCACCAGAAGTACTAGTAGAGCTAGCAATATTGACATTACAAGGGGATGCTAAGACCACGGTGATACTGAGGCCATTTGAACAAAGGCAGACATTTGAGCAAGTAGTCCAGATTCTAGAAACCATCTATGGAGAAACTGCATTGCTGGGATCTCTGCAGGCTCGGTTCTTCCAGAGGGTACAACAGGAGAATGAAAGCCTTCCCCAATATGCAAATGCCCTACAAGAACTGCTCCGAGATATTCAAAGGAAGGAAAGAGGGGGCTCGCCAGCCTTCTGTAACCCTGATCGGACTCTCCGTGACCAGTTTGTCCTGGGGATACGTGACGGCAGTTTAACTGTGACTATGCAGGATTTTATACGACGAGAGACTGATGCTAAATTCCATGATGTACAGGTAGAGGCCATCTCCCGTGCCAATAGTATGGTCCCGAGGCCGCAGACCGCAGTTGGAGTTACTTTGTCACAGGGGGCTAGTTCTGGCTCAGAGACAGTAGAAAAAGGGACGGTTAAAGAAATTCTCACAGTAATGCAGAAACTGCAAGAACAAATGGAACACTTGCACACTCGTTGTGATGAGCAGTCTATGAAAATTGCAGACTTCCAGAAGACTGGAGATGAAAGGGTGAGCCATCCACACCCAGCAAGTCAGAATCACCCACCACCCCGCTGGAGGGGTGAGGATAGGACCTACCGAAGGGGTCCAAATCATTTAGTGCAGTGCTCAGGAGAAATCGAAGGGGCTTACCGAAGGGGCCCAAACAGATGGCCAGAACGACGGGGGATACGCTGCTGGGAGTGTGGACGGATGGGCCACGTTGCTGCTAGATGTCCAGAGCAGCGACAAACTTATGAGAGACCGCCGTTAAACTGAAGTCCCCTGCTGCTGAAGGGCGTGTAGTAGGGGAGACTGACAAGGAGACTATGTGGGGAGAATGCCCTGATGATGACCTGATCGCTGCAAGTCCTGTCATACAGGTGGAAATGGAGGGTATTCCGGTTACCGGGATGATTGACACGGGTTCCCAAGTAACGACCTTGAGTAGAGACTGTTATGAACGGTACTTCCGGCAACATGTGAAATATGATCCCCATACATTCGTACGAGTGGTCGCAGCTAACCAGTTACCAGTTCCGGTCGTGGGAGTGGCCTGGATGAATGTCCGGGTATGTGGCCAAGATCTAGGTAGGAAAGGCATTGTGGTGGTACAGGAGTCACATGAAGTAAAGGTCCCTGTCATTTTGGGGATGAATGTGTTAAAAGAATTAGATCAGATCCTCTTTGAAAAGAAAGGTCACGGTTATTGGAAAGAAACCACCACCCATCGGCCTACTCAAACAGCTTTCCAGCGGCTGATCCGGACATGTGGCTTACAGAAAAGTTCAGATGCACATCGTCCTCTGGCTCGAATTTCAGTTCCTTTGCATACAAAAGTTACACTGCCACCCAGTCGGGAGACAATAGTGTCCATGCCCGTAGGCACCTGTCGGAAACTAGAGGGCATAGCTGTGTTGGTAGAACCACTGCAGGCAGCCGAAGGAGGTGTTGATCCGCTAGTGGCCCGTTCCTTGGCAATAGTTCGCAATGGAAGAGTACCACTTCGATGTGTAAACACTCAGGACCAGAGTGTGGACCTGACCCCAGGGAGGCTGCTGGCTAACATCTATGTGACTCCGGAGGAAGTAAGGAAAGTAACTCCAATGCAGCTGAAGCCGACTGAAAGGGTTGAGTGGACCGTAACTGTGTCCATGGGAGAAGATGAGGAACCCACCTCTGAATGGAATGGCTGTGCAATTCGAGAACAGATGAAGATGGATGTAAGTTCATGTTCTCTGGAATGGGTGCAGAAGGTAGATGAGCTGTTGTGGGAGAACCGAGCCACCTTTGCACGGTATGCTGAAGATTTTGGATGTACCACAGGGATCTACCATGAGATTCCCACAGGAGACACCCCTCCAATTAGAGAGCGCTACCGACAAATTCCTCCACAGTTGTATCAGGAAGTGAAAGAACTGTTAGCTAAGATGCTACAGGGTGGGATCATCCAAGAAAGCCAGAGTCCCTGGGCGGCTCCTGTGGTGTTAGTAAGAAAAAAAGATGGGTCCATCCGATTTTGCGTAGACTATCGGAAGTTAAACGCTTGCACCGTACGAGATTCCTACCCCTTGCCACGGATTGAGGAGTCCCTCTCAGCGCTAGGGAGAGCCCGGTACTTCTCCTCACTAGATCTGGCTAGTGGGTATTGGCAGGTGCCGATGGCCACAAAAGACAAGGAGAAGACGGCATTCATCTTGCCCATGGGACTATACGAATTTAACCGGATGCCCTTCGGGTTGACAAATGCACCCGGAACGTTTCAGCGGTTGATGGAGAAATGTCTCGGTGACTTCAACTTTGAGTTCACTCTCATCTACTTGGATGACATTATAGTGTATTCTGCGACCTTTGAAGACCATCTCCACCAGTTGGGGCAAGTATTTCGAAGATTGCGGGAACATGGGCTCAAATTGAAACCCAGTAAATGTCGGTTGTTCCAATCTGAAATTGATTACTTGGGTCACCGCGTATCAGGAGAAGGGGTGAGACCATCAAGAGACAAGATAGCGGCTGTTCAAGATTGGCCGATACCGACTACCCTGCGAGAAGTGAGGGCGTTCCTTGGAGTAGCCGGTTACTATCGACGGTTTATTAAGGATTTCGCCAAGGTAGCAGCACCACTTAATGCTCTCCTACGAGGCACATCCGGTGGTCCAAAGAACCGGTCCGTGAAGTGGGGACCTGAACAGGAACAAGCCTTCCAGGCATTGAAGGATGCACTGACAACAGCCCCAATCTTGGCATATGCTGATTACCACTTGCCGTTCCAGCTATATACAGATGCAAGCCTGTATGGTCTTGGAGCAGTGCTTTCCCAGCTTCAGGATGGCCAGGAGAGGGTCATAGCGTACGGCAGCCGGTCTTTGAGAGATTCTGAAAGAAACCCCGAGAATTATAGTTCATTTAAATTGGAGCTGTTGGCACTGGTATGGGCCATGACCGAGAAATTCTCTGAATATTTGACCGGTGCTGAAGTTTTAGTACTGACTGACAACAACCCACTAGCTCACCTGGAAAATGCCAAGCTCGGGGCGTTAGAGCAGAGGTGGATAGCCCGAATGTCTACATTCAATTACCGCATTAAGTATCGGTCCAAGACAGAGAACCAGAATGCTGACGGACTTTCTAGGGTAACTGCCCAGACCCCCACAGAAGACGTGGATCATGAGTTGGAGCATGTGGAGGTGCCCGATTTCAGCAGATTTTCACAGGCCTTGACCGCCACTAATCAGTTTGAGATGGAGGGGACTGAAATGGCTCCTTTCTTTGGTCCCTCACGACAGGAATGGGCACAGATACAACAGACCCATGAGGGGCTGGCGCAGATGATCAAGTGTGTTGAGAAAGGCCAGAAGCCCTGTAGAGAGGAAAGAGAACGACTGACACGTGAGATATTATCTGTTTTGAGTCAGTGGGAAAAGTTGGAGATGAAAAATGGAGTGCTATGCCGAAAGATCTATTTACCTTCTGAGATCGACATTCGATACCAAATTGTGGTGCCTAGTGAACTGGCTCGCTCCTTGGCAGTTGAGGCTCATAATAAGAATGGACATTTTGGTCATGAGAAGACCTTTCGTTGGTTACAGCGACTGATTTACTGCCCTGGTCTTCGTCAAATGGTCGAAGAAGTATGCCGCAGCTGTCGAACTTGTGAGATCCATAAGGCAATAGAACAGAGAGCTCCCCTGCAAACCATTGTGACCCAGGAACCTTTAGAAATCGTCATGATAGACTATCTAATGGTGGGCCCATCCAATAGCGGACACCAGTATTGCCTCGTAATGGTGGATCACTTCACCAAATTTGCGGTGGTAACCGCCACCAAGGACCAGACAGCTGAGTCAGCAGCTCGTGCTCTGTGCCAAGATTTCATTCGAGTATATGGGTGCCCCCAACGCATCCACTCCGACCAGGGCGCCTGCTTTGAGGGACACGTAATGAAAGAAGTTCAACGTATCTACGGGATAAAGAAGTCGCACACGACTCCATACCACCCTCAGGGAAATGGGGCCTGTGAAAGATTCAACAGAACTCTGCTACAGATGCTGCGGACTCTGGAGGAAGACAAGAAGTTACAGTGGCCTCAGTTCTTGTCTGAAATGGTGTGGGCCTATAACAATCAGGTCCATTCTACAACGGGGTACTCTCCTTATACACTTCTCTTTGGGCGGTCTGGGCGAAGTATAGGAGAATTACAGTTGAATGATGTGGATGGGTTCCCTCCGAGGGATCCAACCTCTTGGGTGCGGGCGCATCGGCAGAGACTTGAGACGATCCATCGATTGGTGCGGCAGCGCCTGCAAGAACATCCCCATCCTGATAAGACCCCAGTGCAAGAAGCACCATTGCAACCAGGCGACCTGGTGCTAGTTCGTGTCAAGAAACCCCAAGGGAAATTGGAAAGCAGATGGGAGGCTTTGCCGTATCGTGTTGTTGGCCGCAAGTATGCGAATGGGCCAGTGTACCAGGTCCAGAAAGAAGGAACTGATTGTGTTAGAGTACTTCACCGAAATATGTTGCGCCTGTGTCATTCTGAAGGGACAAATCACGATGGGCCTGCCAATGTGAATGAGCTCCCACAGTCAGAGAATGGAGGTGCGGAATGGGCCTCCGACGAGGAGGATGATTGTTGGCCGATCCCTGCTCCTGGGGATGTTCCACCTGTGACTACTGTATCTGCGGCCTGTGCCCCCTCTGGTGCAGAATCCGCTGGTCCTTCTCATCCCATAGCTGCAGCACCCCATAATATACCACCGGTCCTCAGACGGACCACTAGACCAAATGCTGGTATTCCCCCTGTTCGGTATGCGCAGGATGAGTTTGTTTGTCCTGCCATACATCGGTATACTACCACTCTGTGCATAAAAGTACAACCCTCTGGATATACAGTCATAGGCAGGGACTGCCAATCTTAAAGTGGGGGGGAATATGTAAGAGACAGCCAATGTTGTCCTAAACTTTATTTGTCTGTATAAACTGTTAATGTTGAATGTATTTCTGTGATTCTGTTCCTTTAAGACAGCAGCCATTGTAATTGTGACATGATGCTGGAGTGAGATCCCCCCTCCCCCCCCCTTTTATGTCAGCCTGCCTGTTCTGCAGACAGAGTGTGAGCAGAGAAGCAGGAAGTGACGAGACAGAGAGCAGCAGCCATCTTGGCAAGTGTTGTATTGAACTGGTGTGGAGATTTTTCTGTACAGCTAAGCTGTATCTTGGTCCAGAGACAAACAGAGTGTAAAGAGACAACAGGACTAGTGAGTCCACGTGAAAGGAACTGTGCTCAGTGGCTGATCAGTGAGACTGACATTGTGACTGTGTATTTGGATACCACAGATAGAGACTCGCAGTGCTGTTGATGTACTGGACAGCACCTGCTAAATCCCGGTTTACATCCCAGCTCAGTGTATGGATTCGGCAGGACTGTCAGTGTGCTGAGTGGAATCTGCTGTTGGATTACATTGCATTCAGTTGGTTTCCCTGTCTGTTAAAGAGGACTTCATTTCTCCCAAGATCCTGATAACCGTGAGGAGAGGACGCTTCACTATAAAAGAAAGGACCGACTTTGGGCCCCACCGCGCGCTTCTACGGACTGTAAGCGGTCCACCTGGACCACTGGGGAAAAGGGGGTGCACCCAAATGTGAAGTCAGGGTCAGTTAGGGATAGTTTTGAGTATATTGTTCATTCAGTGTCCATACTGCAGAAGTGGACAGAGTAAAAGTAGAAACCATTGCAGAATTTGCCTTGAAATTGTTCATGCTATATTGTATATTTTGCTTGTCTTTAGCCCTGTCATTTTACCTTTAACTAGCCTTTATTAACTTATAGTAAATATATATTTTTTTTCTTGAACTACCGCGTGTGCGTTCATTTCTGGTTGCGGAGTCCAAACCACCTGCCTTGCTCTCGGTTCACAGACTCATATTACTCAAGGGTTGGTTTCCACTCTCCGTGGCAGCGTCTTGGAGTTTCTCATCATCGCTTGAAGAGAAGAAGTAGAGGAGGGTCTCTATATCACTTCTGGACTCACTGTCCAAAGCAAGAAAGGCCTCTTCAGACCTGCAAAGCCATTACTTTTTTTATTAGACGAAGTGTTCTGTGGAAACGAGAGTTGTGTTTTAAGATGTGTAGCATGCGCAAATAAAATAATGTTTTTGTACAAAAAAGTAGTACAGGTAGAATGTTGAAGTAGTTAAAAAAGGAGCAAGATCTGTATAGATTAGTGATGATGATGTTAGAGATCAGCCCCGGGGACATAAATTTGCAGTCACTAATAAAGTGAGTATGCAAGGAACAAAGAATATCTGACCTAAATCCTTTTTCTCAATAAAAATTAGTGCCATTTATTTATTTCACAATATGGAAATAAGTAATCTGGATTATCGAAAGTGGCTCCGTGGCTCCGTGGCTCCAAACTGCTACACCCCACACTGCTCTAATACACCCATGTGAACGCCAGAAAACAGGTACAAGCAAGATTTAAGCATAGTTACTTGGCACTGTCACTCAAAGATGGGAAGGAAGCCATATTAGAGCAGTTTGGAGCAATGGAGCCTCCCTATGTGCACCAGATTACTGAATTGAATATTGTGAAATAATTGACTATACACAAGAGTGGAGGCACAAATTTTCATGGGAAAAAGATGTCATAGTCAGGGAAGCCTTATCTAACGGTGCTGCTGGTTTACATTGCCTTGTGTGTGGAGCTGTGATTAACTCCAGACAGCAAGTACCAGGATGCGTGCTCCTCACCGGGATTATAATATCCATATTGCACTACTCAGAGTGGACCCCTTCCTCAGATCCAAACAGTCAGCAACTGTGTCCTGAAGGTAAGTATAATCGTTGGTGCTGCTGGTTTAATATATTTCAATCTGGTGACAGACTGTCTTTAATGGACATTCACCCTTGATGTAATCTTACATAATAGAATGTAACTTTTTATTTATTAAAATCAGATAGTAAAAGTGAAAATTCCATTTTATTTTTTTTATTTTTTTTTACTTTTGTGTCGGGGTGAGGAGGGAGCAGATGTAATAAACAATTTTGTAATATACTTAATTAACCTATCTAACTTCTTTTTAATAGGCTGTAAAGTTCCCACTAGTATTGCGCTAACTAAGCATTGCCATTGATAGTCTGTCTCGCACACCTGTACTCAATGCCATATGTAGAGCAGTAGAATATGCAAAAGGGGGATAGTTGATTCAAATGGCTGTATCTCCGGTTTTATGCCACCTGGAAAAATATTTCTGGTATCACATAAGATTCTCAGTTTTCACATGCTGCCAAAATCGTTGTACTAGCTATAAAACAACTGGAAATATCATTAGTTTAAAAAAAAAGTCTGTAATGTGATTTTTGATCATGAACTACTGCATATAAAGTTTAAATTCCCAACTGTGTTTTTAACTAGTGATCTCTCTGGAGAATCTCAGATTCACAGTATCTTTCATGTGATACCAATACCAGGTGGCATAAAAACAGAGGTGACCATCCCCCTTTGGCAAATGCTACAACTCTACATACTGACAATACAAATGTGTATGAATTCAATTGTGTATGAATGAAAGTTCTCCCACTTAAAAAGATGAGAGAGGCCTGTAATTTACATCATAGGTAGACCTCAACTATGAGAGACAAAATGAGAAAACAAATCCAGAAAATCACATTGTCTAATTTTTAAAGAATTTATTTGCAAATTATGGTGGAAAATAAGTATTTGGTCAATAACAAAAGTTCATCTCAATACTTTGTTATATATCCTTTGTTGGCAATGACAGAGGTCAAACGTTTTCTGTAAGTCTTCACAAGGTTGGCACACACTGTTGCTGGTATGTTGGCCCATTCCTCTATGCAGATCTCCCCTAGAGCAGTGATGTTTTGGGGCTGTCGCTGGGCAACACGGACTTTCAACTCCCTCCAAAGGTTTTCTATGGGGTTGAGATCTGGAGACTGGCTAGGCCACTCCAGGACCTTGAAATGCTTCTTACGAAGCCACTCCTTCGTTGCCCTGGGGGTGTGCTTGGGATCATTGTCATGCTGAAAGACCCAGCCACGTTTCATCTTCAATGCCCTTGCTGATGGAAGGATGTTTGCACTCAAAATCTCATGATACACGGCCCCATTCATTCTTTCATGTACATGGATCAGTCGTCCTGGTCCCTTTACAGAGAAACAGCCCCAAAGCCTGATGTTGCCACCCCCATGCTTCACAGTAGATATGGTGTTCTTTGGATGCAACTCAGCATTCACTCTCCTCCAAACACGACGAGTTGTTTTTCTAACAAACAGTTCTACTTTGGTTTCATCTGACCATATGACATTCTCCCAATACTCTTCTGGAACATCCAAATGCTCTCTAGCAAACTTCAGACGGGCCGGGATATGTACTGGCTTAAGCAGGGGGACACGTCTGGAACTGCAGGATCTGAGTCCCTGGCGGCGTAGTGTGTTACTGACGGTAGCCTTTGTTAAGTTAGTCCCAGCTTTCTGCAGGTCATTCACTAGGTCCCCCCATGTAGTTCTGGGATTTTTGTTCACCGTTCTTGTGATCATTTTGACCTCACGAGGTGAGATCTTGCGTGGAGCCCCTGATCGAGGGAGATTATCAGTGGTCTTGTATGTCTTCCATTTTCTAATTATTGCTCCCACAGTTGATTTCTTCACACCAAGCTGCTTGCCTATTGCAGATTCAGTCTTCCCAGCTTGGTGCAGGTCTACAGTTTTGTTTCTGGTGTCCTTCCACAGCTCTTTGGTCTTCACCATAGTGGAGTTGGGAGTGTGAGTGTTTGAGGTTGTGGACAGGTGTCTTTTATACTGATAACAATTTCCAACAGGAGCCATTACTACAGGTAATGAGTGGAGGACGAAGGAGCCTCTTAAAGAAGTTACAGGTCTGTGAGAGCCAGAAATCTTGCTTGTTTGTAGGTGACCAAATACTTATTTTCCACCATAATTTGCAAATAAATTCTTTAAAAATCAGACAATGTGATTTTCTGGATTTGTTTTCTCATTTTGGCTCTCATAATTGAGGTCTACCTATGATGTCAATTACAGGCCTCTCTCATCTTTTTAAGTGGGAGAACTTGCACAATTGGTGGCTGACTAAATACTTTTTTTTCCCCACTGTATACATCTGTTTTTCAGCTTTGGAGTCCCATCTTTTATGTAAATTGCCATTTTGGTCACATGAAAATGAGTGGGAAAGTGCTTTGGGTTATGCCTTAGCTTGCCCGGGCTTTGGTTTCAGCTCTACATTCCTCGGCAAAGCACTTTTCCCCTCATTTGCTACAAGTTTCCCTGTTACACAATTATTATTAATGAGGCCCGTTCTCTGGAAGGAACGAACATACATGTGGCCTACTTCTGTATGTTTCAATGCATCATTACTATGTACAATGCTGGCCAAAAGTATTGGCACCCCTGCAATTCTGTCAGATAATACTCAATTTCTTCCAGAAAATGATTGCAATCACAAATGCTTTGGTAATAATATCTTCATTTATTTTGCTTGCAATGAAAAAACACAAAAGAGAATGAAAAAAAAAGTCAAATCATTGATCATTTTACACAGAACTCCAAAAATGGGCCTGTGAAAGATCCTCAGTGCGCCAACACCGCTTTGGCCCACACCTGAGACTTCTTTCATAAAAAACCACACTCACCGCCAGTGAGTGCTGGGTTCACAAGATAAATACAAGACAAGCTTTCTAAATTTTGTATATTTATTAACCCCTAAATGGGTCGGTATTAACATCTAACATATACAGTTCAGAACAGATATGTAGATATATACAAGCATTAACAGTTACTAGTTACAAGATACAGTACAATAAAATAAAAGGGAATAAAAGTGAAATAATTACTTTACCACACATATCCTGGATGTGGCTCTATAATCCAACACTCACACATAGCATGTGGAGTTAACCAGTGGTGGCTCCTAGCATGTGGCATGAACACAGCATTCCAGCCTGCATGCTCATCACAGTATATCCTCTGTAGTCTCACAGTGGTCTCATCATAGTCTCTCTCAGTGGTAGTCTGTCTCACTGACCTCTTACCTCATTTTTTATACCCTTGATTACACCACCCAGAATGAGGTCACCGGCGACGGCAAGTCTGATTGATTAATGCACTCAAGTCAAGATTCTTTGTAAGGAGATGGGACCAAGTGAAATGATACAATGTTATCAACCATGTCTGATCTAACAGCCCAGGCTGAACAATGCATGTTTATTTGATCACCCAGGTCTATGTAGGAATACAATGGAGCCATTCTGGGATGGATACAAAGCCCTATTGTCACAATGTTGCCACTACTGACCATATACCTAGGATTAGGGCTGCGCACATTATGAGTAAAGGGAAGTAAGAGGGAGATACGATACCCAGAGATCAAAATACAGCTTTGAGTTATAGCCATATTTAAGTGGAATCATTACACCTCCCCCTTTAGCGCGTGCACGGAGGAAGGCGGATCCGGTGATCACCTTCCGCAGGCACCTTAGTGGCCTGACCGCGATACCCGTCTTCTCTCTAGTCTGACTAGGGACATTTCTAAGGCTCAGGCCCTGAGCCACGTACACTTGGCTACCTCCTGCCTGTTCTGGGTCTACTTTCTGAGTGTGGGCATCCCGTGGAGCCACACTAATGACCCCAGGTCTTTGGGATACCAGTTCAGAGACCCCATCCCGGCGGTCTCTCAGGGTCTCTCTCACACTTGCCGATAGTTGGGAGAGTTCTAGGGGATTCTTCACCTCCCCCTTTGCTTTCAAACCTAGGGGTACCTCTGGTTCTAGCACAGGTATGTTTGGACCCTGTCCTCCCTCCCAGACGCCTTGCCCCTTTGGGCCTACACCCTGTTCCTCCTGTACTTGGGTGGGTGATGGTGATACCTTAAGCAAATGACTGAGATCATGCTTCCCCATACCATCCCCCCACAATACATTGACAGGTAATACATTGGACATACCCCCTTCTTGGATCACACCTCCAGTACCCCATGCCATCTGCACTTGGGCCATGGGCACTCTTGGAATAGAACTGGACCGAAGAGACGTGTATGTCTCATACCGGCCGGACTCCTCCAGTTTCAAGGGAGTGAGGCTAGTCATGGCGGTCTCAGCACCGACTCCAGGTGGTGTAGGCAACGGTTCAAGGGTCGGAACGCCCTCCACCCTTGTAGCACTCTGGCTGCGGGCTAACACCGCACTACCAGCAGTCCGTCCCTCACCTGGATCGGTCATGAGATCCCCATTACCTACCTGACCACCTGGCACATGGTCAGCAGTTGGGTGCTTATCGGATGCACTGGGCGAAATAGTAGAAGTCGCTTCCAGTGACTCAGAAGAGCTACCCTGTACACTTTCACAACAAGCATTGGCAATTACATTGGCAGTACCTTCATTAGAAATTGTTAATTCACACCGGGCCTCAATGAGATCTGTGGTAGACATATTAACAAGCTGGGAGGGAGACGCCCCCGAAGATGTGGGTGTGTCTACAGACAAGGTCTCACTGGCTCCTAGCACGGGGTTGAACAAAGCATCAATAACATTTTTGCTAAGCTGGGTTGCAGGAAGCTCATTTGCATCTTCCCTGCTCTCAGCTGAAGGCAACTCATTAGCATTTACGCTTACTGCCATGGGAAGTATCTCAGAGGGGGGTTTACGGGCCCTCTCTGCAGATATGACAGACACATTATCAACATTAATCATAGACAGTTTATCACAGTAAATTGGGGTGCTCCCCACCCCATATTGGGACATCATAGGTCCTAAATCAGATCCCAACAGTACATTAGCCGGCAAATCAGTCAATAGTCCCACAGTCCGCATTCCTTTTCCTGCACCCCAGTCCAGATACACAGATGGGCCACCTTTTGTGGCTTGGGAAGCAGGGAAGTTCTCAGGGCGGTTGGGGCACTCCTCCTTGAAATGTCCTGTCTGGTTACAGGCATGGCCCCGCCGCACCTCCCCTTGGGGTTTGGGAAAGGTCACCCGAGCGCCCAGAGTTCTTGGGACAGGGGAGGGACCACCTGGGGCATAGTTTGTCTCACCCGACCTGACGACAAACGGCTGTGGTGAACTCCGGCCTGGCTTCTCCTTCCAACTTGAGGGTCTCTGCAGGGTTGTTGGAGTTTGCGCAGGGGCGGTTTGTGCCTGCTGGGAGAGCTCCATCCTTGTGAGCTCAAGCTGATACTGCCGCTCAGCCTGCCGTTCTGCTGCCTCACGATAAGCCTGCCGTTCTGCGGCCTGCCGTTTTCGTTCTGCTGACTCACGATCTGCCTGCCGTTCTGCGGCCTGCCATTCTTGTTCTACAGCTTCCAGAAAATGGCACAACACCTGCAGGTATGTGTTAGGGTCACTAGTGCCTACTTGCTGCAGGGCCATTTGCCAGTATGAAACCATTCCCTCCACAAGGCTGGGGCTACTGGTCCCTCCTGGTGAAGTAATCCTTGGGACCGGGCTGCTTGCTGCACTTCCTGGTCTAGCCCCAAAATCAGGACTCTGCTCGATTCTCTGCATGGCTGTGGCTGCCTCCATTTCAGCCATTCGCTCAGGATCTCCAAAAGCCTGGTTCTGCAGTTCTGGAGATCTGCTTCTGAGCCCACTAGCCATCCACTGGTACTTGCCAAATAAAAGATAGGATAGAATACAAAGAGTAAGGGAGGGGAACAGCACTGTATCAAATTTTCACTGTATCTTAATGCTTGCTTTAATACCGAGCTTGTCTCAAAGGATTACCACAATCCCCAGCGTCTGAGTGATAAAGGTCACCAACACACGCTGTTTATCCTAAGATCCCACTGCTCTGCCACCAATGTGAAAGATCCTCAGTGTGCCAACACCGCTTTGGCCCACATCTGAGACTTCTTTCATAAAAAAACCACACTCACCGCCAGTGAGTGCTGGGTTCACAAGATAAATACAAGACAAGCTTTCTAAATTTTGTATATTTATTAACCCCTAAATGGGTCGGTATTAACATCTAACATATACAGTTCAGAACAGATATGTAGATATATACAAGCATTAACAGTTACTAGTTACAAGATACAGTAATAAAATAATAAAATAAAAGGGAATAAAAGTGAAATAATTATTTTACCACACATATCCTGGATGTGGATCTATAATCCAACACTCACACATAGCATGTGGAGTTAACCAGTGGTGGCTCCTAGCATGTGGCATCAACACAGCATTCCAGCCTGCATGCTCATCACAGTATATCCTCTGTAGTCTCACAGTGGTCTCATCATAGTCTCTCTCAGTGGTAGTCTGTCTCACTGACCTCTTACCTGATCTTTTATACCCTTGATTACACCACCCAGAATGAGGTCACCGGTGACGGCAAGTCTGATTGAATAATGCACTCAAGTCAGGATTCTTTGTAAGGAGATGGGACCAAGTGAAATGATACAATGTTATCAACCATGTGTGATCTAACAGCCCACGCTGAACAATGCATGTTTATTTGATCACCCAGGTCTATGTAGGAATACAATGGAGCCATTCTGGGATGGATACAAAGCCCTATTGTCACAATGTTGCCACTACTGACCATACACCTAGGATTAGGGCTGCGCACATTATGAGTAAAGGGAAATAAGAGGGAGATACGATACCCAGCGATCAAAATACAGCTTTGAGTTATAGCCATATTTAAGTGGAATCATCACAGGGCCGGACAAAAGTATTGGCACCCTCAGCCTAATACTTGGTAGCACAACCTTTAGACAAAATAACTGCGAACAACCGCTTCCGGTAACCATCAATGAGTTTCTTACAATGCTCTGCTGGAATTTTAGACCATTCTTCTTTGGCAAATTTCTCCAGGTCCCTGAGATTTGATGGGTGCCTTCTCCAAACTGCCATTTAGAGATCTCTCCACAGGTGTTCTATGTGATTCAGGTCTGGACTCATTGCTGGCCACTTTAGAAGTCTCCAGTGCTTTCTCTCAAACCATTTTCTAATGCTTTTTGGTAGGCTGCAGCGGAGACCAGGCGGTTCACGTGAGCTAGAAACAGAGACAACAGCAGCTGAGGCTGAAGAGACCAGGCCTGGGAGAGATTGGTTATCTTTTGTTTTGCATACTAGTCTATGATTTTTATTTACCTCCAAATACAAGCTTCTAGCACCCACACGTTTTTTTTTTCTAGTTCTTTAATCATCAGACTTCCAAATACATAACTGCAGTCATAGATCTAGTCTCCCATAGTTAAAACATTATGGGGCAGATTTACTATGATGTCTAAAAGAAAACAGTATAGTATATAGTAAGAGATTTCATTTTCTATTTTGAGTTTGAAAAATGAAAGCGGCTTTGGGAATAGTTGCTATGGGCTACAAAGACAGTTTTTATTGTAGATATGATAAGTTCCCCCAGTGCATGTCAGGTTATCTATATCACTATAAACAACACTACAACCAACACCGACCTAAGCGGAGATCATTACATACAGAGAACTGAAATATCTCTCTGCCTGTTAAATCCCGACCCCCCCTGCTACGTCCTATCTGTCTGTCTGCTATTAATGTAATGCCTCTCACCTTGGAACATTCCTGTACATGTTGTATTTGTATTTGTATCTGCTTATCTTATCTTTGCTGCTGTAACACACTGAATTTCCCCTCTGTGGGACTATTAAAGGACTATATTATTATTATTATTATTATTATTATTATGATTATAAAAATCATATGTCTGTTCTAAGGAAAACAAGTTGATCTTATATGATCAGAAGATTGCATAGTAATAAAACAAAAAAAATATTTTTCACCTGCAGGTGGCAGTGCTGTAACTACGATTCATAAATAGAAGCTTGTGTCTCTCGGTTTCGCAACAATCCCAGCAGTATAAAAAAAGATGCAGATGTCACCTTTACAATCCACACTTACAACTGGTGCAGTGACTGCAGTGAATAGAGTGGTGGCTTAACATGCACAAATCTTTTCATTCACTGATGCTAGGTTCACACTAACTATAATGGGATCCTTTGGGTGTCCACCATTTTGAAATTGAAAGCCGTGAGAAAGAAGTCCTCTATGCTGAGACTCCAATGTAGATGGAAACCCAGCCTTAGATGGGAGTTTTGAAAATAGCCAAGCAAGTGCACTCAGATCTTTCCAAAATTCCTATAGAAGTTTAAGGGAAAGCCACATGTGCAGACCCCTTAAAATTTCAGTGGATTCACTGTCATACCAGCAGCCACCTGGTATTTAACACTAGTGTTAAACAGACTAGAATTTGGATCTCAGTTACAGAAAACACGCAGTATTAAAGATGACCTTTCACTACCTCAAAAAAGTTTAGTTCTTTGCATCCTTTTGGCTCAGTGGTTAGCACTGCAGCCTTGCAGCGCTGGAGTCTTGGGTTCGAATCCTGACAAGGACATCTGCAAGGAGTTTGTATGTTCTCCCCGTGTTTGCGTGGGTTTCCTCCGGGTACTCCGGTTTCCTCCCACACTCCAAAGACATACTGATAGGTAACATAGATTGTGAGCCCTATTTGGGACAGTGACTGTCAATGTCTGTAAAGCGCTGTGGAATATGATGGCGCTATACTGTATAAGTAAGTATAATGCATAAATAAATAAATAAATAAATCCTTTAATCGGCGCTGCTCCACAGGTTCTGAAATATATTCCCTTTCCCCATTGTTCCTGAGCAATCAATGTTGTTAGTTTTGGTGCCTCATATGATGATTAGGCTCTGTACTGTCAGGTGGGTGGTCTTGTGCCAGAGTAGACAAGGCAGCTTAGTTCTGACACAGTCTGCCAATGATTGGAATTTTGAATCATCCCTTTTTCCCTAGCACTGTTGCCACTGGATATTTCCTGCAGTCTATCTTCATCCAGGATGAGTATGCTCATTTTTGTCTTTTTCTTTCCTACAGCTGTTTATTAGAATATTCCTGTAGCGGGGAAAAAAATCAAAAGCGCCAAATTGCTGTTTTTTTCACCATTTTGCTTCCCATAAAAATTTGAATAAAAAATGATCAAAACATCAGATATTCCCCAAAATGGTATTACGGAAAAGTACATCCAGCTCCACAAAAAAAGACGCCTTATGCATCCCCATATACGTAAATATAAAAAAAGTACGGGTGTCAGGATATGGCGTTCTAAGAGGTTAGAATGTAAAACAAACAATATAAATTTGGGACCTCTAAAATCGTATCGACCTATACAATACAGGTGACATGTCATTTTGGCTGCACAGTGAACGCTGTAAAAACAAAGCCCGTAAGAAAGTCACACAAATGCAGTTTTTCTCCAATTCCACCCCATTCCCAGTACATTGTATGGAATATTAAATGGTACCATTACAAAGTACAATTTGTCCTGCAAACATTAAGCCCCCATATGGCTCTGTGAACGGAAAAATAACAAAGTTATGGGGTTTAGAAGGCGGAGAGTCAAAAACAAAAATTGAAAAATGCCTGCGGCGGAAAGGCGTTAAAGGGTTTTTCCAAGAATGCAAGTTATCGATAGGATAGGGGATATCTAGCAGATCAGTGCTCAGACCCCTGCTGATCAGGAGAACAAGGGACTTTCATACCCTGTTCTGAATTGAGGGTTGGTCGTGCAATGCTGGCCACCTCTCTGTATGAAGGTAGGTGGAAAATCATCATATATTAATGACTATTGCTCTGCTTCTCTGATTGTTATATCTGATCAGACACTGACAGACAGACATGATCATGACAACTGAAGGAGCCTAGCAGACACTGAAAGGCAGAGAGGAAGAGGTGGGCTGCGCCAGATCACTCACACAGTAGTGGACACTTCAGATCCCCACCAGTCGCACATATCTTACAACTTTGCTGTGGGGCAGGGTTGGAAAGTGGCTGGTCTTGGAGCCTACAAGATGCTGGAGAGGAGAAAGGGAGTGGACAGCTGCATTGGATCACAGATACTGTATGAAAAGTAGGCCACAGAAATGGCCACTTCGGATCACAGCCCACTCCCCCACTCTGCTAGCTGTATAAAAAACAGGACACAAGAACAGTTGCTTCAGATCACCACCTGCTTCATACAACTTTGCTGGCACAAAGCTGGTGATCTGGAGTGGCCGCTCCTTTGTTCTGTTTTTCAATCTAGTGTTCATGACCTGACCTTACCATTCCCACCACACAGCAAAGTTGCAAGTTATGGTCTGAGGGGCAGGTGGTATCTAAAGCAGGATGGAAAGCTGGAAAATGGAAACATACGCTGGGGCTACTGTCCTATGCTTGGTTAGTCTAATTTATGCATTTCATGCTTGTTTATTATATTTTTTTACTTAGGCTGTAATGCACTTTTTGGCCTAATATAGAAGCTATATAATGTTAGAGCTCAGATACATCAATACTATTATGGACAGATTTCGATTTCCTGGTGCTATAGCTATGCAAATATAATGTGCTGTCCATGCACCACCAGTTTTATGTTTGTTCTCTGTTTCCTTATAATTTATAATATTATCTTTCATATGTAAATATTTATTTGCCATTTTGGTACTACTGTACTTAGTGTACTGGATATAATTTGGAGTCAATGATTGCATGTCTATACAGAAAGGATATTTGTTTGGGATTCATCCCTTACCTAATCGGTCATCTATTTTCACATTAACCTCTAAGCCAAATTATGTGCTTATACTTCTTGTTTTGTAGGTAATTTCTTTTAGCAGAAGTCACTTCACTTAGCAGGACACTGACGGACACAGCTAGAGGTAAGCAAATTGGTTCGTAACAAATTGGGTGAAGCCCAAACTTTCCAAAAGTGTTGGGTTTGCATGATCCTGATTCTTGCAGTTCGCACTAACCGGTAAAATGGTGGCTACAATGTGAAAGCATGGAGAAGGCGCAAAATAACATAATTACAGGAAGCAGATGAACTTCCCCATAATTCCTTGCCTTCCAGTCATGAAGGACTATAGATCAGAGGCCTCTGGCTCATAGGCAGAGAGAGAAGGTGTCCAATTTGTGGAAAGAGGTAAGAGAGAGTCTAAGACAGACTGTGAGAGATATAGCACTGATAATACACTGGGGATTCTGGGGAAGGATAGTGCAAGAACTGGAGAAGACTTAGATAGAGATAGGAGTCTCTCTGTCTGTCACAATGTGTGTGTCAGTGAATTAATGTGCTAATGTAAAGTTACTGTGCTGCAGCAGATGCTTCAGTCTGAATCACAATTCTCTACTGTGTCCAAGACCAAGAACAGATGATTTGGTCACCTCACACTGCACTCTTTTTATATGTACAGTATATGGTATATTTGACTATTTTTTTTTTCTTTGCCTATGCTGAAACCTAGTGAAATTATATACACTACCTCCTTAATTGATTTTTGCTCCTAAAGTGGTACTGTTAAATTTGGCCAATTTACTTGCTAAAAAAAAAAAAAAAACTGTGAAATTTTAAAAAGTGCAATTGCACAGAGCAATGTGCTTTCAAACAGGCTGTTTGTTACCATTGGCTACTATTTGTTTACCCATAGCCATATCTGTTGCTATCACTTTGACACTACTAAGACCAGGGGCAAATTGGCAATGTATATTACTGGCGTAACCCACGTAACGTTACGCCGGTATCATTTTGCATCTGAAGAGACCACAGAGTATAATAATGGTTCATGGGTAGCGAGGTTTTTGGAAACTTTGAATAGAAAACCGTATGGGTCACTATAAGACATTTTATTGTGATGAGAGGCCACTATGGGACATTATACTTTGTGAAGGGGTCACTGTGGGACATTATAATGTGTAGAGGCGCCGCTGTGGGACATTTACTGTGTGGAGCGGCTACTGTATGACATTATACTGTGTGGAGGGGCTTCTATAGGGCATTTTATTGTGTGCAGAGGCCACTATGGGACATTATGCTATGTGAAGGGGCCACTATGGGACATTATACTGTGTGAGGGCCACTGTGGGACATTATACTGTGTGCATTATGGGACATTATTCTTAAAAAGGTTGTCCAGGAATTGGACAATCATACTCAGCTGTCCCTAACGTTGCATTATCTGACACCGCAGCCTGTTCGGTTGTGCACCGTGACTCATTCCCCCTGCACCCCATGTGGCTGCTGAGGCCAATTACACTGGCGCTGTAGAGAAACCAGTGATGTCACTCACATACATCATTGGTCCCTCTCCAGCGACCTCTGAGGCTGCTGAATGGCCTCAGTGGTCGCGTGGAGTGCATGGTTTCGAAGACCAAAGCATGGTGTGCACTGAACGAGCTGTGGCAGTAGACATCAGAGAGTATGTTTTTCTTTTTTTATGTTACACCTGCCCCGGGCCTCTCCCGAGCTTGTCCAAATTCTGAGAGCCTCCAAATTAAGGAGTCAGTGGACTGTGAGTTTGATGGCAGCTGCTTCTGCACTTACAGTTTAATTGCCACCCTGACCCCACTGCCTTTAACATTACTTACATAGGACTGCTGCCAGAGGCATAACTAAACTCTTGTTGGCCCTGAAGCGTACTCTTGATAGCAATGGTTATGGGTACTGCAGCAGTATCTCTGATAATTGAAAGGGATACAACTATAGTAGCCACAACTGAGGTTATCAAGAATATGGTGATTGAGCAGTGCCAGGAAACAATACTGGGAGCTGCGTGTTCTGGGAAACAGCTGATCTGCGGTGTCCTAACAGTCTAAGAGATCAGTGGTGCTTTTACGAGCGCCCTTACCCCTTCACTATTTACATTGCACAGTATCTGTTTTATAGTGACCGTGCAATGTAATTACAGCCTGTAATAATATCACATGTCTGCTATAAAACAGATGGAGTGTGATGTATATAGTGAAAGGGCCCCACACAGTATAATATTTTTCCCAGAGCCCCCCCCCCCCAAAACAGTATAATGCTCCACAGTGGCCCCACATAGTAGCCACATAATATGGCTCAACAGTGGTGCAGGAGCAATTCAGGAGGCAGTGGTACAGTTGAACCAAAGTGAAGTTTATTCAAGGAACTCAGAACAGTGAACTTGTGCAGCTTCCCGATGGGAGTAGTAGTCTCCAACTGTTAGGCTAGAGCCAGGCTTGGGATGAGAGATGCCCAAACTGTGGTGGTGATGGGGTGCCTTTACTCCACTCTAAGTAAATAATACAGTTTGCCTCACTCAGTGTATTCCAGTTTGAACCGAATTGAGCATTTGGTACCAACTGATGAACCAGAATCAACCCTTGAAAGGTTTACCCATTACTAATCACAGATATCATGTATATGTAGATAAAACATAAAATCCAATAGTCAAAATAAGTGATGTGACATCTTATCTACTCCCCTCCCTGCACAGGTGTCAGAGCTGGTCTAGAAAACTATCCCATAGAAGTCAATAAGGTGTGCTTCCAACTTCTATGGCTTGTGGTCCATCTCCAGGAAACAGGAAGTGACAAACTACAGTATTTTAGTCTTGGTGGCCACAGATGGAACTAAAGGACTTTTAGATTTTTTTTTAAAATATAAATAAGAACATGGAGTTAAAAAAAAAAAATCAAATATTATTAAAAATACTTTTAAACATAAAAACTTGCTTTAAACTTTTTCTCACGACATGTTCCCTTTAAGCCCAAGTGCAACAGGGAGTCCATGGAATAGTTCTGCACATTAGATTTGACATATTATATGACTCCTTAGAGCAGTGCCCAAACTATTTTCTTTATTACCCCAAACCTCTGATCTTTTAACCCCACCTGCTGCTTCAGGTGGCTAGGCATCCAAGAAACTGCAAAAATAACATTGATTTGATTTTGTAACATGTTTATATAATATTCCTGACAGGCTGGTTGCACAATCTGGATAAATGTAAGGTAGCACTAAACTGATATTAAGGCTTTCACCAATTTAAGGGCTCTACTTTGGTTTCTGCCTAAGGTTCCAAAATTGACTGTATTCTTACATAAACATCCTATACATACATGAAAGCAATAATTAGAAGAAACTATTCCCGTATTGAAATCTCATGGTTACTGCAGCAGACCCTGCAAAGACAAAATTCGGAAAAAAAAAACAAAAAAAAAAAAACAGATTAATGTGGCTCTTTTCTTCCTAAGATCATAATTGAACTGCTTAGAATTCATAAGCAGACATTCCCTGCCACACACGGCATGTAGGGAATAACGTAATAATTATTGCAGCACATATACCAGGGAAATACAAGCACCAGCGTGCACCAACACTTTCATGGGCTTAATCTTATTGATTTCTGTCTCCAGCCAAGGCGAGTAATATGTTTTTCCAACAGATGACCTCCTTTTGAGTAATCCACGTTGCCTTGAGCTGAGCAGTCACTGAGGATTGTTTGGTAACAGATTCTGGCTATTTTGAAGCCTGACAGTAATGCTTTAATTGGATGCCAGTCTGTTTTTACAGCTTCGCCCACACTGTTTCTGCCCATGTGGGGAAAACTACAACATGGCTAATTAAAGATTAATATATATCTGCCAGTGAAAGCATGCATAGAGAAAGATCAGATCTGATATTAAACCTAATTTATTCCTTCTTAGAGGCTTAGAGAAATGGAGTTTGTCAGGCGATATGATGACAGTGGAAAATTAATCATCTGAATACGAGAGCCCACAAGCCTTCATTCTTCTTTTCTGAAGATTTTATTTACAGCTAAACATATAATTCTGGTAATACTGGAAGAGTATATACAAAATGTAATGAAGTGGAAGGTAAATATAAAAATGTGAGGGTGGACTATCCCACTGACCCAGAGGATCATTTAGTGGAAACAGGTTTGGGCAAAATGGGCTTCAAAGTTCAGCAGAGGAACCCCCTATTTAGAGCTAACATTTGCCTCTAGGGTTAATTTACAAGTAATGTAAGAGACCTGATTGAGTGTGTGTCTGGTTTATGTACTGTAGTGATAATATCATTTCATAAACCACTTTTCAACTGAATGGGGGCCACTATGTTTGATACGAGCCACAAAGTATCGGATGCAATTAAAAGTGGATGTGTACATGTTATTGTAGAGATAAAAGATAGGGACACTTATTCCCTACCCACAGGCTTTCTATTCACTTCTATGGGGCTACTGGAACCACATTAGTCCCCTGTTCTCCTGATCGCTTGTGAGATCACACACCCAGCAATCTGACATTTTATTTCCTATCCTGTAGATAGGGGATAAGTGTCTGCAGTACAACCTCTTTACCATACGCTTAGATTGTAGTCACAGAACTGAACTACCATTTTATCTTCTGCCTTTAAACCAAAACCAGGAACAGACATAAAGTTTTCGTTATATCTATTAGGATATGTTTCTATTTCTGGTCATAAAATGGCATACACACCCTGTGCAAATTTTATGTTTGGTCTATTCATTCTCTTGCTAGCAGCTCAAAATGTGCTGTCAGTTTTCTGCACTAAGATTTATTTTTTCTTGTAAGCCATATTTTAATATAATCCTTGGTATGGCATTAAGCAAATTTTGTGGAATTCATGTCTCCCCAAATAGAGTAAATGTCCAAAATTTCAATAATGCAAATTTATTAAAGCACCCAACCTAAAAAACACTTGTGTCATAAATGTCTAGAATTGTAATTGCAATGTGAAATTGTATCAAGTGTAATGTATGTTTAATACAGAGATTCCAACCTAAGGATTAAGTGAATAGCTCAGTTCTTTGAGTTGATCAGCATTGTGGGTATTATGTAAAATAAGGAGCAATAATCTGAAAATGTGTGCACAGTAACATGGTCACAGTCCCTCATTTATTATTGCATATTTACCAGCATTGAGGGATTCTTAGGGATGGCGCAGTTACTCATAGCAACCAATCTAGTTGATGCTTTCATTTTTGAAAGACACCCTCAAAAGATCAGTTTTAATTGGTAGCCATGGGACCTCCTCTACTTTTACCTGGCATCAGTTTAATAAGATAGAAATAATAAAGGAACTTTGTAACTGCCTTGGAAAAAGTCATCAAGACTGTAGCATATACAGTTAGGAAAATGTAGAGATTAAAACAAAAATTTGTCTTTAGTCTAACACTATGTAACATCAAAGATGAGTCAATATTTCCACTACAGATATTTAGTATGAATGATTTTTATCTTGTGTACTTTCCATGCAGCTTCTTAATCTATGTCTTTGCAGATGACAGTTTAGAATATAATTGTCTTGGCGGTTGATTTCTTACTTTCATCTGAGCCCCTGCTTAATTATTTACCATGCACTAGAGATTCGTGATGATGAATTTTAGGTAAAACCGTCACATCTATTGTTCAGGGACTGTAAAACAACTGTCTTACTCATGAAGTTAGAGATTTGCTCTTTTCTTTCACATTGTCTATAGAAATATTGCAGACCAAAATTCTGTCTAAACATCTGCTTTTGGAGAAACATGTTACTTAACCACTTCATTACCAGGCCATTTCCCTGGTTCATGATTGGACACATTTTAATTTTTTTTTTTTTTTTTGGTACATGCAGTTTTGAAGGCTATAACATTTTGTTTGTTTGGGTTATTTATGACCTCCATAAGGTCATACTAGGCGAGCATTTTAAAATTGCATTTTTTTTTTTTGCTCATTAGCCCTAGTTACAGAATGCCTAGCACTTACTGCAGAGATGACATGGGTCATCTAGAACTCAGCAGCTCAGGCAGTTTCCTGGCACCTTATGGACCACAAGACCACTGGGCTGGGAGAAAGCTGCATCTTTGTCCTTTGTAAATCGGTTTGTCATAAGGCTAAAAATTTTGCACAGCATTTAAGTGCATCACTTTTATACATTCCCTTTTACAGCCCCCCTGATTTCTAATCTCAAAACCTGGCCAACAGATTAATGAAAATTATTGTCCTAAAGTGAGCAGTGCACATTTTGTATATATTTTCTAGGGCACTCCCCACAGAGCTTTTATGAATTTTGTGATAAGAATTCATATTAATATATTCTTAGTGTATACTTAATTTTTACCTTAGAGGCATGCTCAGCAGACACAAAGAAAAAAATTAATCACTTGTCTTGCATTTCCTGAGCTATTCAACAGATACGTTAAAAATATGCAGCCAGTGTTTATTTTACATGACATGCATATAGTATAACTTATCAAAATTCTATATTGTAGGTGGCTGTTAAAATCTTTTCTAGCTCATAAAGCTGCAGGGCATTTTATTACTGATGAGGGAAAGAAGCAGGGTTTTTACAGAGGACCTTTCATCACCTTCACCTTCATCATCTTTCAGTAGGTGTCACTCAATTGATTCTGGCACAGTTGAGTTTTTTTTTTGTCTAGTCCCCTTCACTCCTGAGCAACTGGTGCTCTTAGTTTCAGCACACAGTATGCTAATTATGCCCATTTTGTGGCTCCTGGGACTGCCAACCTGACAGACAGTCTAATTAGTATATTGGGTAATAATGTATATAAGTGTATAAGGAGATGCATTTACACGTTTAAAAGTAATTCTGGTGTACTACCCTTGCTGGCGTACTATCTTTCCCAGCAGACCTATCTGTCTTATTACATCTGAATTCACTCCTGTTTCTTTATGGATTAGTATGCTCACCTGCAAACTTCACTCTGCCTATCACTTCTGCCTATATTTCTACTTTTATAAAAGTATCATGATATATGTCATATATTTCATGTTTTGACTCATGTACTTAGTGTATGGCTGGAGCTATATCTGTATATTTGTGCAATACTCTAGTTTCTGCTATGTGTGTGGCCGTATATGTCCTTCTCTCATGTTTTCCTATGTGGACATATAACTCCTGCCATGTATTCCTGTATGGACATATGTCCTTGTGCCATGTATTCTTATGTGGACGTGTATGTCCTTCTGTCCTGCATTACGGTGTGGACTTATCCCATATTTTTTGGATGATAAGACACATCTGACTATAAGAAACACTCAAGGTTTAATTTAATATTAATTTAACCTTCCCTGGTTGTCAAATGAAGTAGAGGGGCCAATGTCACTAACTAGTATGCTGGGGAAGATAAGTTGCCCAAACACAAGGCCCAATTAGTGGCCTCCACACAATATAGTAAGGCATTATACTGTGTGGGGGCACTAATGTGGCATCATACTGTATGGGAGCACTAAGGAGCATTATACTGTGTGTGGGGCACAAATGGGGCTTTATGCTGTGTGGGAGACATTGAGGAACATTATAATATGTAGAGCACAGTAATGGAGAATTATATTGTGTGGGGGGCATTAATGAGCATTGTACTGTATATTGCATAATATAATTCCCCATTAGTTCCTCCACACAGTAATGCTTCTCAGTGTCCACCACAAAGTATAATGCTCCCTTAGTGCTCACACATTGAGACGCTGACAGTATTATGTTCCTTACTGCTTCCCCCACACAGACCATGAAAGCGGTGGGTAGATACACTTACTTCCTGACAGCTGCCCTTTAGCATTAATATATTCCTATAATGGCAGCATGGATCAGTAAACATCCCTGTTGCCATGTATTCTTGTTTAACTGCATATGTCATTTTGCCGTGTATTCCATTGTGGACATATACACCTCTTCCTCCATTCTTGGGTCTCCAGCCTTCTAGCATACATGCATCTCCACTACCGTTTTGGCCTCTGGACCTCCTGCCATGTTTGCATTTCTGCTACTTGTCTCAGCCTCTGAGCCTTCTGCTATGTATGTACCTCTACTCCCTGTGTCCTTTGGGCCTTCTGCCATGTATGTATCTCTGTATCCTGTCCTTATGTTCTGTCTTGGACAACTGTGCAAAATCTTTTTAGAACCCTATGTCCTAAAATTAATTCTCTACACTGCAAAAAGTTACCAGCATGTACACTAAATACAGTGGGGAAAAAAAGTATTTAGTCAGCCACCAACTGTGCAAGTTCTCCCACATAAAAAGATGAGAGAGGCCTGCAATTAACATTATAGGTAGACCTCAACTATGAGAGACAAAATGAGAAAACATATCTAGAAAATTACATTGTCTGATTTTTTAAGAATTTATTTGCAAATTATGGTGGAAAATAAGTATTTGGTCACCTACAAACAAGCAAGATTTCTGGCTCTCACAGACCTGTAACTTCTTCTTTAAGAGGCTCCTCTGTCCTCCACTCATTACCTGTAGTAATGGCACCTGTTTGAAATTGTTATCAGTATAAAAGACACCTGTCCACAACCTCAAACAGCCACACTCCAAACTCCACTATGGTGAAGACCAAAGAGCTGTGGAAGGACACCAGAAACAAAATTGTAGACCTGCAACTCGTCGTGTTTGGAGAAGAGTGAATGCTTAGTTGCATCCAAAGAACACCATACCTACTGTGAAGCATGGGGGTGGCAACATCATGCTTTGGGGCTGTTTCTGTGCAAAGGGACCAGGACGACTGATCCGTGTACATGAAACAATGAATGGGGCCATGTATCGTGAGATTTTGAGTGCAAACCTCCTTCCATCAGCAAGGGCATTGAAGATGAAACGTGGCTGGGTCTTTCAGCATGACAATAATTCCAAGCACACCGCCATGGCAACGAAGGAGTGGCTTTGTAAGAAGCATTTCAAGGTCCTGGAGTGGCCTAGCCAATCTCCAGATCTCAACCCCATAGAAAACCTTTGGAGGGAGTTGAAAGTCCGTGTTGCCCAGCGACAGCCCCAAAACATCACTGCTGTATACTGCACAAAATGTATTTTTTTTTACAATGGGAGTCTATTAGCAACCTATAACTCTATATGTCTGTACAGTAGGATAAGTCAAAGCATTCTGCTAGAGGTATGCCAATGTTATGACTCTAACGCTAGACATACAGTGGGTACGGAAAGTATTCAGACCCCTTTAAATTTTTCAATCTTTGTTTCATTGCAGTCATTTGCTAAAAGCAAAAAAGGTCATTTTATTTCTCATTAATGTACGCTCAGCACCCCATCTTGACAGAAAAAAAAACAGAAATGTAGATATTTTTGCAGATTTATTAAAAAAGAAAAACTGAAATATCACATGGTCATAAGTATTCAGACCCTTTGCTGTGACACTCATATTTAACTCACATGCTGTCCATTTCCTTCTGATCCTACTTGAGATGGTTCTACTCCTTCATTGGAGTCCAGCTGTGTTTAATTAAACTGATTGGACTTGATTAGGAAAGGAAAACACCTGTCTATATAAGACCTCACAGCTCACAGTGCATGTCAGAGCAAATGAGAATCATGAGGTCAAAGGAACTGCCCAAGGAGCTCAGAGACAGAATTGTGGCAAGGTACAGATCTGGCCAAGGTTACAAAAGAATTACTGCAGCACTCAAGGTTCCTAAGAGCACAGTTGCCTCCATAATCCTTAAATGGAAGAAGTTTGGGACGACCAGAACTCTTCCTAGACATGGCCGTCCAGCCAAACTGAGCAATCGTGGGAGAAGAGCCTTGGTGAGAGAGGTAAAGAAGAACCCAAAGATCACTGTGGCTGAGCTCCAGAGATGCAGTAGGGAGATGGGAGAAAGTTCCACAAAGTCAACTATCACTGCAGCCCTCCACCAGTCGGGGCTTTATGGAAGAGTGTCCCGAAGGAAGCCTCTCCTCAGTGCAAGACATACGAAAGCCCGCATAGAGTTTGCCAAAAAACACATGAAGGACTCCCAGACTATGAGAAATAAGATTCTCTGGTCTGATGAGACGAAGATTGAACTTTTTGGCGTTAATTCTAAGCGATATGTGTGGAGAAAACCAGGCACTGCTCATCACCTGCCCAATACAATCCCAACAGTGAAACATGGTGGTGGCAGCATCATGCTATGGGGGTGTTTTTCAGCTGCAGGGACAGGACAACTGGATGCAATTGAAGGAAAGATGAATGCAGCCAAGTACAGAAATATCCTGGAAGATAACCTCTTCCAGAGTGCTCTGGACCTCAGACTGGGCCTCACCTTCCAACAAGACAATGACACTAAGCACACAGCTAAAATAATAAAGAAGTGGCTTCAGAACAACTCTGTTCCATTTTTGACTGGCCCAGCCAGAGCCCTGACCTCACCCCAATTGAGCATCTCTGGAGAGACCTGAAAATGGCTGTCCACCAACGTTCACCATCCAACCTGACGGAACTGTAGAGGTTCTGCAAGGAAGAATGGCAGAGGATCCCCAAATCCAGATGTGAAAAACTTGTTGCATCATTCCCAAGAAGATTCATGGCTGTACTAGCTCAAAAGGGGGCTTCTACTCAATACTGAGCAAAGGGTCTGAATACTTATGACCATGTGATATTTCAGTTTTTCTTTTTTAATAAATTTGCAAAAATATCTACATTTCTATTTTTTTCTGTCAAGATGGGGTGCTGAGTGTACATTAAAGAGAAATAAAATGAACTTTTTTGCTTTTAGCAAATGGCTGCAATGAAACAGAGTGAAAAATTTAAAGGGGTCTAAATACTTTCCGTACCCACTGTAAACATTAAATAGTTGAAGACTGTAATGTTAACTCCCCCAATCTTCTTCCATGTAAACATGCATGTTAGCTGAGCATGCATGTACTGACAAATGCTAGAGCTGCAGCCAGGGTTAGACCCAGGATTGAATTCTAGGGGAAGGCAATCAAACGGGGCAGTGTGTTCAGTGCTGAATGACCACATTCCACTTTCTGCCAACCACTGCTTTTCACAGCAACAGTCTAAGTCCATAATGTGCATTTGGATGATAGGCTTGTTTTTTATGAAGTATCCCAGCACCAAGCACAGAAAAACACTGGTTTCCAAAAGGCTTTTGTAGCAATCTTGCCAACTCTTCTCACAGTATGGGAGGTCAACCCTTTTACTAAGAGCCTCTTAGACATTTTGGGAAGATAGACTATTCACATGGTCAGGGAATGGGGTGTATGTCTCAACTATACAAAGACTAATGTGACCATATAGTTATCAAGTAGCATATCTACACAGGCAAAAATTATTACCATACTGTTACTGACGAAAACTCTACTGAAAAATAAAGGCCATTATTACCAATAATACCTCTATGCAAGGGCCAAATAATAGCAATACATCATGACCACACATTACCACCACATATTGTCTGAATATTACCACTGTTACTTAATAAAAATACATTATACTAAGATCAACATTATAATACATCAGCTATATAATGGTATATACCAGTTGTATATGAACACTCATATACTCAGACTGTATAAGCAGATACAGTATAGTTAAAACCAATTCAACCAGTTTGTAATTACAACCAGTTTGTAATGGCATTTTTTATTAAAAAGTACAGTAGGTTATCTTTAATCCCCAATAGAATAATAATCCCCTTTGTGCCCCCAAATAGTAGTTAGACCCCCTTTGTGCAACCACATAGTTGTAGTTGTGTGCAACCATAAGTATTCTGTTTTTCATCTCCTTGCTTCTAATGCCTGATGAATCCCCTACATTCACACTTTCCAAGCACCTAACTTTAGTGGTATATGTATGGCCAAAGTGTCGTTATGTACACAGGCATAATGCAATGACTTGCCCTTCAATCTTGTAGACTACAGGACCGCTTTGTGCCTTCTGACATAATTGTCAATACTTTCAATATGTTGTGCCTTCTGACAGAATTGATAGAATTGTCAGAAGCCAAAACTGTAGGGTTCAGCCAACATTTATCTTATGTGCAGTGGCGTAACTAGGAATGGCTGGGCCCCAAGGCGAACATTTGACATGGGGCCCCCCCCCCAACCCGCCGCCCCCAACCCCCCCAAGCCGCCGCCCCCAACCCCCCCTAAGCCGCCGCCCCCAACCCCCCCAAACCGCCGCCCCCCACCCCCCCCCCCCACACACAAACCGCATTCCTGCGCACACTATTTTGCCCCTGCACACGGTATTATGTTCCATAGTGGCCCCTGCACACGGTATTATGCCCCATAGTGGCCCCTGCACACGGTATTATGCCCCATAGTGGCCCCTGGACAAGCTATTATGCAGCATAGTGGCCCCTGCACACAATATTATGCCCCATAGTGGCCCCTGCACACAGTAGTTTGCCCCATAGTGGCCCCTGCACACAGTAGTTTGCCCCATAGTGGCGCCTGCACGCAGTAGTTTGCCCCATAGTGGCCCCTGCACACAGTAGTTTGCCCCATAGTGGCCCCTGCACACAGTAGTTTGCCCCATAGTAGCCCCTGCACACAGTAGTTTGCCCCATAGTAGCCCCTGCACACAGTACTTTGCCCCATAGTAGCCCCTGCACACAGTAGTTTGCCCCATAGTGGCCCCTGCACACAGTAGTTTGCCCCATAGTGGCCCCTACACACAGTATTATGCCCCATAGTAGCCCCTGCACACAGTAGTTTGCCCCATAGTGGCCCCTGCACACAGTAGTTTGCCCCATAGTGGCCCCTGCACACAGTATTATGCCCCATAGTGGACCACCCATGAACGATTATTATACTCTGGGGTCTTTTCAGACCCCAGAGTATAATGATCGGAGACCCAGGGGAGGATAGAAACATAGAAAACACTGCAACTTACCTCTTCCTCGCTCCGGTGCACTCCCGTGCGCTACTTCGGCCATCTTGTCGGATCTCGCGCTATCCAGGACGGCGTCGCGACTCATAATGACGTCGGCTGACGTCTGGGACGTCACCAAACAGGCCCGAAGCCTGCGGAGCGGTGGATAGGTGAGTTACTGTGTTTTTTATGTTCGCTCACCTCCCCTGGGCCCCCGATCGTTATACTCCGGGGTCTCAAAAGACCCCGGAGTATAACGATAGCAGTGATTGTGGGGTTCGCGGTAGCGACTGCCACAGGGCCCCGGGCCCCGTAATGTTCCGGGCCCTGTGGCAGTCGCTACCACTTCTAACCCGGTAGTTACGCCCCTGCTTATGTGTATGGGCAACTTTAACGAGGAAACAGATCCTTAGTGTTACAAATGTAGACATTTCTAAATGCTTTTACTTTTGCATATCACAGCGTGATTTTAATTTAAGATACAGTTTGAAGCATGTATGTGCTTTACTTTATCTGTTTAGTTTAATAGCCTGGAAAAGCCAATTTAGTTAATATTAGTTACAAATGCAAAAGTGGTAGTTTAGCTTTCTGAATGGTACCGCAGGATTAAAGCAGCTTTAAATATTAATCATTGTCCTTGTGAAAGGTTGTTTTGCTTGCTCCAGTTCCTTTAGTAATTTGACAATGATTTCAGCAGCTAAAAATACAACTTGTGTCCTGCAGTGTCTGCTACACTTGTTTCCTTTATTCCTTGAAGATGAGCAGGTCATTGATTGGGTTATTTTCTATAGGGATGGAGGGTCAGGTCCACTGTCAGTTTTGTTGATGTGCAATTATATTTGATTTACTCTCAGATGACCCAATAAAATTTTTGAAAATATACCTAATATAATGTGGCTAACTGAAATATCACAATGGGAATATTTGGATTTGACTCTCCTATATTTTCCTTATGAATACTTAGGCACGTAAAACCATAGTAATTGTCTGATATATATTTTGTTTGTACAGGATAATGATTAATGGTAGAATGACGTACTTACCCATTATGAGAGATGCTACAAGATACAGTACAATTGTTTTAATCCCAAAAAAAGGAAACAATAGTGTTCAGTGGCGTAACTAGGAATGGCTGGGCCCCAAGGGGAACATTTGACATGGGGGCCCCCCCCGAACCGGTTACGGGTCCCCAAACAGTAAAATATGCTCAACAGTGGCCCCAGATAGTATTATATGCTCAACAGTGGCCCCCACACAGCATTATATGCTCCACAGTGGCCCCCATACAGCATTATATGCTCTACATTGCTCCCCCCACACACAGTATAATATGCTACCCACAGTGGCCCCACACAGTATAATATGCTCCACACAGTGGTCCCCACCCAGTATTATATGCTTCCCACAGTGGTACCCACCCAGTATTATATGCCCCCCATAGTGGGCCCCACCCAGTATTATATGCTCCCTACAGTGGCCCACACACAGTATTATATGTTCTACAGTGGCCCCCACCCAGGATTATATGCTCTACAGTGGCCCACACACAGTATTATAAGCTCCCAACAGCCCCCCTCCACTTCGGTGCTATTATTATACTTTGGGGTCTCCTCAGACCCCAGAGTATAATAATCGGAGACCCAGGGAAGGTGATTAAAAAAACAAACATTCATACTCACCTTGCCTTACCTTTCCTTGGCATCCGTGCTCCATCCTGCCGTCTTCAGGCCCTCTTCCGACGTCGCTGCCGAGGCCTGTGATTGGGCCTCAGCGGTCACATGGGGGCGTACTGACGTCATTACGCGGCCACGCCCCATGTGACCGCTGGGGCCTAATCACAGGCCACATTCATGACGGAAGAGCGCCGGAGAGAACGCTTTCCACAAATTTAGGCAATACTTCCCTGTACTCAGCCTCACATCCCTTCCTTCAAACAACCAACAATAGCAGTCAGCTAAAAATTTCTGTAAATGGTATGATTCTGAATTGTAACTGAAAACTGAAATGTTAATTGTGAACAAAAAGGGAATAGTCCCTTGCGTAGCACCATTATTACAAAGTAAAATGTCAGAAATAAGTGATCCCATCCTGACAAACTAGCTGCCTATTAACCCCTTCCTGACATGCGCCGTAATAGTACGGTGCAGCTAGGAAGGATCTTCCACATTCTGCTGTACTATTACGGTGGAAGCATGATGACTGCTCAGAAGCTGTCACCATGCACAGTGGGTGACACTGTGCTCTAGCTCCGATTGTTGCTGTTAACCTCTTAGATGCCGCAGTCAATCATGACCGTGGCATCTAAAGGGTTTTTCTATATACTATGTCCCCGATCTCCCCCCCCCCCAGCGTGTTCTATGTCCCTTTATGGCAGTGCGAGGTCTATGAGAGAGGCTGTCAGCCTATGCTTATGCCCTTTTCCCATATAAAATGTTTTATTAAACATTAAAATTAAAAATAAAAAAAACCAACAACACCTATTAGTGTTGTCACATCTTAAAAAGAAAACATATAATAAAACTAAAACATTATTCAACCTGCATGGTTTACATCGTAAAAAACAAAAACAAAACAGCTCCATCAAAAGAAAAAGAAAAATGTTACGCCTCTCAAAAGATGGCAATACAAAAAAAAAAAAAAAAAGATTTATTTCCCTAAACGGAATTTTGTTCTGCAAAATTAGGTAATGCATAAAAAAACAACATAAATTAGGAGTCACTGAAATCATACCAAACCATAGAATAAAGGTAATATGTTACTTTGCTTTACTGTGAACAGCAAAAAATTAAAATGTTAAAAAGCAAGGCCAAATTTAATGTTTTTTACCAAGAGTTAATTAAATTTTGTCACCAAAATGTTATTAATAAGTTCATCTTATCCTGCAAAAAACAAGCCCTCATATGACAAAATATTTTTTACAATGTTTGTACAATGCAACGACAAAAGAAACAAAAATCACTGTATTTTTTAAGACAAAACTAGATGTGGTTGGACAGGAAATGTATAAGCAGAGTACACCCTATGCTTGGATTATATGAGACAAAAGACACCAGAACTATTCCTCCAGAATGCCTCTTCAGTCATAGGAGCTAGTGGGAAATAGCATAGGATTTGATGGACCAAATGTACTCCACACAACTTACATATTCACTTATGTGAAACTTATGCTCACTGCACCCCTTGATAAATTGTACACGGGGTATAGTTTTCAAAATGATGTTACCTTCTGGTGGATTCCACTTTACTGGCATCTCATGGGCTCTGCTAACATGACATGGAGTCCAAAAACCAAACCATCTGCCACGAGAACTCCCTACTACTGAAGTATCCCAAAGCTGGCAGCTTGCAGGCCCGAGATATTCGCAAGAGTAATGTCATAAGCACTACATGGAGAAAATCACTATTTGGAAAAACTCGAGCTAGGTGGGCTGCATTCGAAATCTGCACTCATAAAGCCAAACAGCTCTCCTTCACTTATGTGTCCTGCAATGTACCTAAATAGCAATCAGTGCCCACAAATATATCATAGTTATAAACAGGATATCTCACTTAATGTGTGGGTATAAACCAGGGTTGTAACTATCATGGTCACAGGGGTGCGACTGTGATCGAGCCCAGAGGGGTACAAGGCCTGTGGCCACCTGGAGATGGCCGAGGCCCTGGATCACATCATATCAGTCGGGGAAAGCCTTGTTCCCAACCGCTATACATCTCCTTAATGGAAAGGGGCCTGGCATTATGTGGTGTCCATACATGCCACTGGAACCCTTTCCAATAGAAGCCAGCCCAGGGGAGATGATTAAAAATAACAAATAGTTATACTCACCTCTACTGGACTTCTGAAGGTTACCAGCATCCTCTTCGGGTTCTTCTGGCCTGTAACTGAGGTCAGACATCACTAACGTTATTACACGTGACTGCTGAGGCCCAATCACAGGCCCCAGCAGTGATGTCTGGGGCACATGACCTCAATTTCAGAGGACCGAAGAAGATTCTGAAGACAACAAGACAGAGCGAGGATACCCAGGAGAGGTGAGTTAAGGTGAGTATAAGTTTTTGTTATTTTTAATCACCACCCCTGGACCTCTACTTATTATAGTCTGGGATCTGAGGATAGTCACAGCGCTTGGAAAAGCACCACAGTACATTCAAACAGTTAATGCTAGACCCCCACTGATCTCTTAGACTGTTAGGACCCCACAATATTGTTTACATGCCAGGCTCTGCACTGCTCACTCTCCATATTCTTGATAACCGCAGTTGTGGGTACTATAGTTGTATCCCTTTCAAGTATCTGAGATACCGCTGCAGCACCCATAACCGTCACTATCAAGAATACGCTGTAGGGGGAAGGTAGGGGGCCCCGCACAAAGTTTGCACCAGGGCCCATAAGACTTTAGTTACGCCACTGGCATAAACTACTGTTTGGGAACAAAGCTAGGTACAGAAGGGAAGGAGCACAATTTGGTTTTTGGGAGCACAGATTTAGACAGTTTGGTTTTTGGACACCATGCCACTTTTGCAGAATCCCTTAAATGCCAGTAAAATGGAATCCCCTGACATGCAACCCAATTTTAGAAACTTCACCATTCAAGGAAAATTCAGGGGTGAAGTTAAAACATTCCAAAGTTATTACCACATAGTGACACACATCAGATTTGAGAAATGGAGCTCTGTCAGGAAGTCTAAGGCTAAGGCCCAACGTTGCAAAAATGCAGCGTTTTTTTGTTGCAAATTTTGCTGTGTTTGTTTGAGCCAGTCAGGAGTGGCTTAAAAAGGAATGGAAAATATAAAGGAAGCTCTTAGACATTTCCCTTCTGTTAAATCCACTCCTGACTTTTGCTACATAAAAACGCAGCAAAATCTGCAACAAAAAACACTGCGTTTCCGTAATGTGGGGCCATAGCCTAAAACAGTCTGTGGGATTAACTAGGGGTTAACTAGGTAATTGACAATCCAGTTCACCATTAGAATTGATAACAATATGTTTTCAAGCCTTTTCCACGACAATAGTGGTTTAAATGAGTTCAAAGCACTAGAGAAATTTAAAAAAAAAAAAAACACAATCCTTTACAGTGCTACCAGTCCAAATGTGAGGGCATTCTGTGTAGCAAAAAAATCACCACAATTTTAACTGTCAATTTTGTTCTATATGCAAACTAAAATAGGTCCAAAAATGGACTGACTACCGCAGACAGGTGGCCCAACACCAACCTCTCCAGCACTAAAGATAGGCGAACCGATTTGTTACAAGCCAGATTCAACCCAAATATTCCAAAATGTTTGTTTTTAACCACTTCCGTACCGCCCATAGAGTATATACATCCAAGTGGTGGTTGTCTATTTCTGCAAGGACATACTGGTACGTCCAAGCAGAAATCAGCAGCTGCACAAGATCGGCTCAATGAGCGCTGTATACAGCACTATGGGCGCTGCCATCTTGCAGCCGCCCTGTGACCCGGCGGTCATGTGATCCGCCGGGTGCAGCGTCTGCAAGAGCTATGTATCGTGCAAGTAATGTGCAGGAGGCTGTTTTCCTCCTGCAACTGGGGCTAAATGTACCATCCCCAGTTACAGGGAAAATCAGCCCCCCCCCAAAAAAAAAAAAAATTGTGATAGATGTCCCCAAAGGTCTATTATGACCTTATGGGGATACAGTGTAAAAAATAAAAATAAATAATGTATAGAAAAGTAAAAAAAAATAAAAATAAAAAAAATGTAAATAAAATAATTAAAGAAATAAAAAAATACGCCCCTTATTAAAGGTTATAAACCCACCCCCAACAACACCATACAAAATAAAAATTATCCTAATGGAGAGGAAAAACTATTTTAAAAAGTTTTTTAGTAGCACTTTGTGTTATTAAATAAAAAAAAAAAATGAAAAAAAGTGAAAGACGGACATGTTTTCCCTCCTCTTTTGTTTATATTTTCCCGGATATAAAAAAAATGAAAACACAAGCAAAAATAAAAACAACATAAAAATAAAGCCCTGTGTGTCACCGAAAAAAGACGCAGAAATTAGTTGAATAACGCAAATGATAAAAATGTTATAGCACTCAAAACCGCATATACAAAAAACTTTAAAATGTGCCTGGTCTGGAAGGGGGAGTAAAGCATCTGGTATGGAAGTGGTTAAACAAAACCAAAACCTTTAAAATTTAAACTGAGGAAGATCGAGCCATGTTGGGATGTGTTCAAACTTAGAGAAACTCGTGCTATTATCATCATTGCATGATCCAAACGCAATAGCATCACTTTCCTACTGGAAAACAACAGCAAGAGAGCAGAGTAATAGGAGAAGTGGATCGAAGTTTAGTTAGTTTTAATCAATTTTAGGCACCTTGGCAGAGAAATCATAGAAACGGAAGGAGGGAGAATTACTGCACTGTGCTGTGAGAACTTATAACCAGTAATTTACCACACTGTCTTTTTGCACTGTCAACTATTTTATCCATTACTTGCCCATGTCCTCTTTTTATTCTAGTTCATTGTTGGTAAAATTTATGTATGGTGTCTTTTGTTCTGATTATTCCATTTAGAAACATTCCCATAGACAGCCCCTGATGTACTCATGTAGCACTGCTCTTGACGTCAAGAATATACCAATAACCCCTTTATTAACATATACCACCATACATGTGACACATGAGAGGTTGGTCTGCAATCAGTCTGAAACGTGACAGATATTTTAGTTGAGGTTGAAAAACTTTTTTTTTTTAAATACAATGCGGTATTTTATTTTTAAAGGTGGAGTAGCCATTCTACTGCTTGCCTCAGGCAGCAGAAAGGCTAGGTGCACTACTGGCAACCCATTTAAGTAGTCATCTATGATCATACCCAATTGCAATACGCCACACACTCCTGTTTATCACCCTTTCATTCTTGCACACTTACTACGTCTTTTTATGATGCACTGAAGTGCTGACCTGCACTCTCTGGAATAATGTATCTGTTAATGATTTTTCTCAGGCATTTTCATAAATAATATGGTTATCTATATTTTAACTTGAGTCACAGATCTTGTTTTATACCACTTCTGCACCAGACCATGTACAGTATACTGCTTTTTTTTTTCTGGAACTGGAAGGTCCAGAATTTGATCAGCAAAACAGTCGTGTTTGTTTAAATGAACTTGTTCGTACATAGGCCTTCCACTATCTCAGTTGATTGTTGAATCAGATATGGTACACACTACCCTCCACAAAGAGTAGCACTTGACTAGCAGTGAAAGGTGTAATAGACCTTGCTCATCTCTTAAGCTGCTCTAGTAAAATGAAAATTGCTGATTTAGTCCCAGTAAGTAGTATCCTACAGAATGCACACAGGGAAACAGGGTTCTATATGTGTGTTATGAGTTGTGAAAAGGTATGCAAATTAGATTTCCTTTAACCCCTTCCCTCCAGAGGAATTTTTCGATTTTTGCTTTTTGTTTTGACTCCCCCCCCCTCCAAACCCCATAGCTTTTTATTTTTCTGTTCTCAGAGCCATGTGAGGTCTTAATGTTTGCGGGATAAATTTTTCTTCATGATGCTACCAATTATTATTGTGCACAATGTACTGGGAAGCTGGAAAAAAATTCAGAGTGGAGTGGATTTGAAGAAAAAGTGCATTTGTGTGACTTTCTTAGGGGCTTCATTTTTACGGCGTCCACTCTGCAGCCAAAGTGACATGTCATCTGTATTCTATGTTTCGGTACGATTCCAGGGATACCAGATTTATATAATTTTATTTACATTTTAACCCCTTAAAAATCCAAAGCTGTGCAAAAAATTTTTTTTCTAAAAGTTGCCATATTCTGACACCCGTAACTTTTTTATACTTTCGTGTACAGGGATGCATAGGGCGTATTTTTTTTGCGGGGTCAGTTGTACTTTTTAGTTATACCATTTTGGAGAATTACTATTGCTGTGATCGTTTTTATTCAAATTTTTTTTTTCCCGCTACGGCGTTTACTGTACGAGAAACATATTTTTATAGATTTGTAGACCGGGCGTTTTTGGACACAGGGATACCTAATGTGTATGTGTTTCACAGTATTTAAGTATTTTTATATGTGTTCTAGGGAAAGGGGAGTGATATGAATTTTTAATATTTTTTTACTTTTTTTTATATTTATTTATTTTTATTTTTTGCAATTATTAGACCCCCTAAGGGTTTTGAACCCCAGGAGGTCTGATCACTAATGCAATGCATTACAATGCTAATGCTTTGCAATGCATTGCAAAATACCGGTACTTCTTTCGCAGACTGCATAGAGTTGCCTGCAATAGAAGTTAATGGCAGACAAGCCTGGGAGCTTGCTCCGGGTGCCGGCTCTGATCATGGGCATAAGCGCCGTGTGTCTGCTCCCCGTGCGGCTGCGATATTTAAATACTCAACATCCGCTGTACTACTGCGGCAGATGTCGGGAAGGGGTTAAAAGAAAAACTGTGCCTCCAGCGCCATAGTCGGCATTGATACATAGGGAGCTATCTTCGAGTAAATTGCACTAGAGCAATGTTTCTCAACATTTTCATACTCAGGGCACCCCTATCAAACTATTTTTACCAAAAGGCAAGAAATGTCCTTAGGGCTTAGATAGTATTGCATGAAGGCATGTGATCATCTTCCCAAGTAGAGTATCATGGCCCCCTGGTTTCCAAGGTACCCCAAATGGGAATCACCGCACTAAAGGCACGGTTTTCCTTCTTCAATGTGGCAAACTAATAGGCATACTTTTTTTCCAGAATTTCTTGGAGAGAATACATGACTTATTGACATACTTGTCCTACACTCACTCTTGATATGATATAAAACTGTGATATATCATAATTATTTATTTAGGAATTTTTTTCTGTGATTTGTTTTGTGGTATTGTATAATGCAATATTGGATATATTTTCTGTTTGCACAGTTTTTTCTTGTGTTGAATTTTTTTGTTTAGTTGATATTGTCGTAGAGAAAAGTGGAGGTATTGCCCATATCATAATACAATTCCATATACCAATCATATTCCAATTCTCATTTTAAAAGGTCTCTAAATGCAATATGATTGGCAGCTTTTTTTTAAAACAAGAGGCGCAAACATGGGGAGCAACTACACAGTTAAATCGAACCCCTTGTGCATCTGTGGCCAGTCAAGGAATCCTGCCGCAGCAGGAGAGCAGTTGCATTTGTATCAAACTGCAGGAGGGAGAAATTAGTAGTAGCAATAGGTTGCAGGGGAATGATTTGGTGGCAGACCAGCAGCCAGGGGGTTTGGTCCTATACCCATTAAAAAAATGTTGCACCAGTTTTGATAAATCTCCTCCAATTCAGAGAACAGTTAATATATTTCTGGATTTGTTTAGTGCACTACTATATTAAAGAACAACTTTTATCAAGAATACTACATTTTCTATAGAAGATTTAGAGCATATTTCAGTTTATGATTTTGTTCATTACTTTGAGAAATAACAATGAAAAATATTAAATATTCAGTCTTAAATATTCACATATGAGCACTTCATGAATATTTATTTTGTGAACTTGGTCAGGTATTGAACACCTTTGCTGTTATAGTGGTATTTTGATTGGAGTCCTCAAAACTATTTGCGCTCTGAACCTTTTTTAATATTTTTAAGCTTATGTTATTGAATTTCACAGCACAAAAAATATATGTACATTATTAAGTAATGAATTTTATTTTCTAGTTTTGGGTTGATTATTTTAGTGTAGGAAAAGCAGAAAGCAGACGTTCTCATGAATACTAAGGCATTATCAGGGCTTGCAGTCTAGATTGTGCTGTCAACTAAATGTATTCATGCCTAAAACAGCTCAGTTTCTCCAGGCATCATGCACATAAAAATATCCATGTGCTTACGCAATTATTCATAATTCAGTTTCTAATCAGAAACATAACCTGTCTCCATCTAGTTTAGTCTTACATTGGTTTAAAAGGGTTTTCTGGTCTAAAAATATTGATCATCTATCCTAAGGATAGGTGATCAATATCAGATTGGTGGGGGTCTGACACCTGATACACCCATCAATCACTTATTCTCACCAGCTGATGGACAGAAAATAGAGAAGATGGACAGAATAGGAAGCCGACATTTCCATTTGCTGTGTTGTATTCTGACTTCCTGTCAGTCAGTGTAGGCAGAAGTAGTAACAGAAAACAGCCAAATTCTCATCTGGTAGTTTTTGGGAATGTTTGTGAAGAATTATAGGTCCAAGGAAACCATGCTGTGTAAGCAAATGGTCAACTGGTGACGCCATGCCGGTTGGTTGAGAGGTAGAAGAGAAGCAGAAACCAACAGGTGGCAGTCTAAAAAGTAGTCATTACTGGATTGGTGCTGTCTATTCTAAGGTGTGTCATATAACTTTGTTGTAACCTTAGACCCATTCACAAGGTTTTGAACTACACAGCAAAAGTATTTTCAGTCAGTTTTAGTGATAAGATGTCCATACAACACGAACAACTTCAGCAAAAATACTTGCCATTGACAAAGCAACTTTCTAGTAATTAGATTATGTATTAATAGAAAGTACAAAATACATCACCAAATTTTGATCCACCCATAATATATAGCCATATAATGTCCATAGAGTGATAGAGGTGGAAGATGCCACGAAAAGTATACACCGACATAAACTCTGCAATGTTTAGGTGGTGCATACTTCTTTCTCAGTCAGGTTGCATTTTACATGTCATAATCCCCAGGACACTAGATGCTAGCAAGAGACAAGAATAGCTTTTTTATATGAATAAGGTGCTCAGAAGTGGCCGTAATTCATTTGATTTAAAGAGGACCTTTCATATCATGAATTCAGCGCACTGTCGGCTTTCCCGTTATGTGCCCCGGGGCTGGAGATATTGGTGCACCGATCTCTGCCCACTGTCAGTAGGGCATTCCTAACAGTCTAGCTAGGCTGTGAGGAACGCCCCCCTGACAGTACTTGTGCATAGACTTGTACTGGGGGGTCATCGCTGGGCGGTAAGGAACGCCCCCTCTGACAGTACAGGGTTATGGACGAGTACAGAGAGAGGGGGCATTCCTCAAGGCCAGCTAGACAGCCAAGAATGCCCTTCTGACAGTGGGCAGAGATCGGTGCCGAAATTAACAGCACCGATATCTCCAGCCCCAGGGCACATAACGGGAAAGCCAACAGTGCGCTGAATTCAGCGCACTGATGGCTTTCTAGCAGTATATAAAACCGCATGTGCATGAGGACATGAGACAAAATTCAACAACAGGAGATCAAGACTGTAGGGTTCAGAGGAATTCCCCAAGAACAAGCACTAAACTCTCACACAACTTTCCCTGGAATTTCAAGGCAAAATGCCAGGACCATGACAACAAATAGTAGGATGCAACTCCTATTGCCTTAATACAGGTAGATGACTGTGAGAGAGGAAATGGTACTCATGATACCTTTTGCTCAGTATCAGTCAACAGTCCAGGATCTTTTCCTATCCAGTAGAACTGTTTTTTATTTCCAAATCACTAGGGTTGGTATCCACAAAAATAGAAGAAAAATGGCAGAAAACTCACAACCGGGCTGACAACAATACTGAAATCGTTCTCCTTTAAGGTCTACGAAGGGTTACATCAAAAAGCTGCACACAGGCCTGGGTCTACTAGAAGTAATCAATATTCTAAAATATTGTAACGTCTCTGCCTGTTCTGGTCTCTGCGCCACCCTCCGCAGACACGCTGCGGTGCAGGAGGTGTATTCAGTTTGATTCCTTGGTTAAGATTCTTGTTGCTCAGTCTGAACACTGTCCTAGACTATGTAATTGAATTTCTGCCACACCCGTCTCCAGCATCTTTGTTTCTCTCTGCTCCTCTAATAGTTAATCTCAGCCTTGCCTGTGTGATTGACAGCCTGTCTACCAATCCAGTCTGGGGCAGGTCCTGACTTTCTATAAACAGGTTGTCAGCCCTCATATGCTCGCTGGCTATTGATTCTATCTTGTGACTTGTCCCTGCTAGCTCCTATTCTGCTATTTCCTGTATTCCTATTCCTGACCTCTGGTTTTGTCTCTGACTATTCTCTTGAATTGTGATTTTGTACTGCATTGCTCAACTGTTTACCGACCCTTTGGCTAGCTGACCTCCCTTTGTTGTTGTTTGTCCTGTCTGCGTTCTGTGTTGTCACCTATATTAGGAAGGGACTGTCGACCAGTTGCTGGCTGTCGCCTAGGACAGATCAGGCAAGTTAGCCAGAGACTGGGGGGGGGGGGGTTCAGCTTTAGGGCTCACTGTCTTGTTGTGCCCCTCCCCCCAGGGTTCTGCAGCAGCACTGGGGAATTGCTCAATTGGCAATTCCCTTACAAATATACTGGCTTCTGAAAAGCGGAGGCTCACCACCAGGCTAATTATTAAAAATATTTACTAAGTATGGCCTATTGTTTTACGTATTTTCCAGCCAATGATTTTTCTCATAGTACATGCTCATTAAACAGAAGATGAAAATAACACTTACAGAGCCAAACCATGAAAAATAATCCCAGGACATTTTCCCAGTACTAATTTAAAATTTATGTTCTACAAACCTCAGTTCACAGACATTATTTGGTAGTTGCTGCACTGCAAGATCTCAACATCGCAGATCAATGAAAACATAATATTCCAGAGGTGTGTAAAAAAGCAATACAAATATTTTTACATTTTCGACAGCTTTTATTCTTTGGTATATAATGAATATATAAGGATCTGTGGGCCAATTTAGGGGTAGATTACACAAGTCTACAAATTTTCAAAAGTTGTTTGTTTCAGAAATAAAATGAGCCATTTCTTAATGATTTTCATGTACTGAATTTATATATCACAAGGAAAACTGTCAATTGGCTTTAATTTCTATGATAATGAAGAATTCTCGTTTTACTGTTATGTAAATTGTATAGATTATCTCTTATATATATAAAAATGAGTTCCTGTCTGTCTGTCTGTCTGTCTGTCTTTCTGTCTGTTCTTTATGCGCGACCAAACGACTGGACCGATCCTCACCAAATTTCGCACACATGTACATCAGGTGTCCGGGAATATTATAGACTGGGTCTCAGCTCTCTTGGACGTACCGTTCCTGAGGTACAGTATTCCCCAAAAATGACCAGCATTAGTCTATACAAGCCTGCAAGTCTTTCACTCATATTCCAACTGCCATACACACGGTCACATGTCCCTTATCAGCCAATAACAGCTCGCAGGCGCTTACTCTCCTCAGGCACACAGGTTTCCATAGCAACCAAGCTATGTATGACCTGTATTAGTGAATAGCAGTTCACAGGACCTTAAATATTCAGTCATACCACGTGTATCAGCCAATATAAGTTCACATTTAATTTACCAGGTTTCCATAACAACACAGCCATAAATAGACTGTACCTATACTGGACTCAATGGCGTAACTAGCAATGGCAGGGCCCCAAGGCGAACATTTGACATGGGACCCCCCCCCCCCGCACAAACTGCATTCCTGCACACACTATTTTTCCCCATACTCTCCTCAGGCACACAGGTTTCCATAGCAACCAAGCTATGTATGACCTGTATTAGGGTGGGTTCACACCTGCGGTTCAGTCCGTCCGTTGCCAATCCGAGAGAAAATCTCGGCGAACGGGATTGGCATCGGATACAGACAGGTCAGCGACGCATTGGTTAAAAACCCATTCATTTGAATGGGTTTTTAAAGCAATGCGAGGGTGTCCGATTGCACCCTCTGCGCTGCTAAACCGTTTTTTTTTCCTCGGACACGAAGTCCTGCATGTCCGACTTTGTTTCCGACGAAAAAAAAGGATTCGCAGCGCAGAGGGTGCAATCGGACACCCTCACATTGCTTTAAAAACCCATTCAAATGAATGGGTTTTTAACCAATGCGTCGCTGACCTGTCTGTATCCGATGCCAATCCCGTTCGCCGAGATTTTCACTCGGATTGGCAACGGACGGACTGAAGCGCAGGTGTGAACCCACCCTTAGTGAATAGCAGTTCACAGGACCTTAAATATTCAGTCATATCACGTGTATCAGCCAATATAAGTTCACATTTAATTTACCAGGTTTCCATAACAACACAGCCATAAATAGACTGTACCTATACTGGACTCAGTGGCGTAACTAGCAAAGGCAGGGCCCCAAGGTAAACATTTGACATGGGACCACCCCCCCCGGAAACCCCCCCACGCACACAAACTGCATTTCTGCACACACTATTATGCCCCATAGTGGCCCCTGCATACACTATTAGGCCCCAAAGTGGCCCTTGCACACAGTATTCTGCCCCATAGTGGCCCCTGCACACAGTATCATAGTGGCTCCTTCATATAGTATTATGCGCACTTCCCACTACTTCTTCAATGTTGGACCAGATGTCACGTGAGCCAGGCATGTATCGCAACGCAAAATGACGTCGGACTGGCCCACCGACATCTGGGACGCCACCAAGGAGGCCCGAAGTCTGCTGAAAAGACCCCAGAGTATAATGATAGCAGTGTTTGTGGGGTTCACGGCCCACAGGCCTTACTTACCAATCCCCGCTCCTTCTCACAGCCGCCTCTGCAGAAGGTGAAGTGCAGGCGGCCGTGAGCAGGAGTGGGGATCGTTAAGTAAATAGGGCCCGTTACCTGCCGGTGTTAAAAAAAAAAAAAAACCATCAGAGGCCCGCCGGGTCTCCTAATGTCCCGGGCCCTGTGGCAGATGCTACCACTGCTAAACCGGTATTTACGCCACTGACTGGACTGCCATACTGGATTTCAGCATTCTTATAAATTGAAATGTTTTTTAAACTACTCATGTCCCCTGCAGCAAAACGCATGGCTGCTGCTCAAGCTAATGAAAACTCTCAGTAGACCCAAGCCTGTCTCCAATCTGATAAGGTATGTTACAGACAACAGCGAGCTGCTGAAACAACCCAGCAGACCCAAGCCCGTCTCCAATCTGACAAAGCATTGTCAGCCACATGCACACAGCTGCACTCCAGGTTTCAATAACAACCCAGCCATTTTTCTTCACTGCTGTAGGTCAGCTTTAAAGGGGCAGGGCGCTGTGGATGACACTGTCACACAAGGTCACATACACACAGCTTTACTCCAGGTTTTCCATAACAACCGATCGCAGGTTTTTCACTGATATCCAAACTGAGATGCACATGATCACATGACACTTATGGACCAATGGAAAATCGCAGGTTCAGTCTTGACATACAGCTTTACACCAGGTTTCCATAGCAACCAAGCTATTTATGTCCTGTATGAGTCAATAGCAGTTCGCAGGTCCTTAAATATTCAGTCATATGACGTGTATTAGCCAATGTAAGTTCACATTTCATTTACCAGGTTTCCATAGCAACACAGCCATAAATAGACTATACCTATACTGTACTGCCATACTGGATGTCAAGTGCAAAACTGGCCAATTCTTATGGGGTCACTACACAAACAAAAAATGAAATATACCCGTGCGAAGCCGGGTCCTTCCTCTAGTAATATATAATTGTGACTTCTGCAATCATAGAGGTGCAAGTTTATTGTTCATAAAATTTTGAAATATATTCTGAGGAAATTTAGCTGTATTTGAAATCAACTATAATTTACAGACATGTCTAAGCACTTTTACAAATTATAATTATATTTAGGCTAATATGTTATTGAACTCTGCAACGTAGGTCCTCATTCATTGGCTACTCGGCTCTGTTTCACAGGTGTCTTGTATTCAGGCATTGGATTGTCTCTGGTAACTGTCCAGTAGTAGTCTGCAGGCATTGATGGGTTCCATTTACCCTGATATCTTTTTTTTCCATAGTCGCAATTTCCTGGTGAAATCGCTCACCATGTTCATCGCTCACTGCTCAACGGTTTGCAAAGAAGTCTAGATGAGAGTGCAAGAAATGAATCATTAAAGACATGTTACATCCCAGGTTTTTATATGCCTTGAGGAGATTTTCCACCAACTCTTCATAGTTATCTGCCTTGGTGTTTCCCAGGAAATTTACTACTAACCGGAATGCTTCCCATGCAGCCTTTTCCTTGCCATGCAGCAAACGGTGAAACTCATTATCTTGAAGAAGCGCATGAATCTGAGGACCAATAAAGACTCCTTCCTTTATCTTTGCTTCATTCAACCTTGGAAACTTACATAGGAGATACTTGAATAACTCTTCATTTTTATCCATCGCCTTTATGAAGTTCTTCATAAGACCCAGCTTGATATGCAACGGAGGTAGCAGAATTTTTTTTGGTTCAACGAGAGCTGGATGCATAACATTTTTAGTCCTTGGCTGCAGCGATTGTCGGAGTGGCCAGTCTCTTTTCTTGTAGTAGTCTGATCTTGCACAACTGTCCCATTCACATAGGAAGCAGCAGTACTTTGTGGATCCACCCGGGAGACCAAGCACTAGCACAACCACCTTCGAGTCACCACAGATGTTGATCATAGTTTATGCATCTCAAAAGCTGTTTCATGTTGTTATATGTTTCCTTCATGTGAACTGCATAAGCAATTGGAACTGATGGTAGTGCATTGCCATTGTGCAGTAAGACAGCTTTAAGACTCAGCTTGGATGAATCGATAAATATCCTCCACTCATCTGGGTTATAGCTGATGTTGAGAGCTTCCATTAAACTGCAGAGGTTATTGCATGCAACAAGATCACCCTCCTTGAAGAAGAATTGGACAAGATGCTTTTGACGATCCTGGAACAAAGAAATCCGAACATCATCTGTTAGCAGATTCACTGTTGAAGTCTGGAACCTAAGAACTCTGCCTTACTCTTGGACAGATCTACATCTCTAACAAGATTGTTCAGTTCACTTTGCGATATAAGGTGTTGTTCGGTGGAGATTAATGAAAGAAACTCTTGATCGTGCGAGGTAGATGGTTTATGACCACATGCTTCTTTTTCTTCCTCAGTGGAATTGAGTAAGATTGTTTCTGGTGCTTTTGGAACTGGCTATTCTTCTGAATGAGCTACTGGAATATTTGGATACTGTAAAGTCCACTTCTTTTTATTCGAAATTCCTTTCCCAATTGGAGGCACCATGCAGAAGTAGCAATTGGCAGTATGGTCAGTTGGCTCTCTCCAGACCATTGGCACTGCAAAAGGCATAGATTGTCTTTTCCCGTTTAACCATTGTGTGAGGTTTGATGAACATCTATTACAGCATGTGTGTGGAGCCCAACTCTTGTCCTGATCTCCTATTTTGCAGCCGAAATACAGGTGGTAGGCTTTCCTAACCATGGGAGTCAAACTTCTCTTTTGTGATGCAAAAGTCACTTCGCCACATATATTGCAGAAATTATCTGCTTTATTAATGCAAGTCCGAGGCATCGCTGAACGTATATAGACTGAACGAAGTAAGTCAAACTGCAACAAATGCTGGATGGCTGATAGAGGGAGAATATATAAAGTTGTGTGATGCAAGTTTAATTAGGATTGCATCACCTGGCTGTGAAAGATCCTCAGTGCGCCAACACCGCGTTGGCCCACACCTGAGTCTTCTTTCATAAAAAACCACACTCACCGCCAGTGAGTGCCGGGTTCACAAGATAAATACAAGACAAGCTTTCTAAATTTTATATATTTATTAACCCCTAAATTGGTCGGTATTAACATCTAACACATGCAGTTCAGAACAGATATGCAGATATATACAAGCATTAACAGTTACTAGTTACAAGATACAGTGCAATAAAATAAAAGGGCATAAAAGTGAAATAATTACTTTACCACACATCTCCTTGCTGTGGTTCTGTAGTCCAACACTCACACATGCTCTGGTATGTGTGAATAACCAGTGGAGGCTTCAAGCATGTGGCATCAATACAGTATTCCAGCCTGCATGCTCTCATCACAGTTTCTCAGTAATAGTCTCTGCCCAATCTCCTCATAGTGTTCTCTTGTAGTCCCAGCACAATCTCCTCCCACTGACCTCTTACCTCATCTTATATACCCTTTATGCCACCTCCCAGAATGAGGTCACCGGCGACAGCAAGTCTGATTGACTAACGCACTCAAGTCCAGATTCTTTATATTGAGCTGAGACCAAGTGAAAGGATACAATGTTATCAGCCATATCTGATCAACAGCCCAGGCTGAACAATGCAGGTGTTTATTTGATCACCCAGAGCTGTGTAGGAATACAATGGAGCTATTCTGGGATTGATACAAAGCCCTATTGTTACAATGTTGCCACATTATGACAACATACACCTAGGATTATAGTTGCACACATTATGAGTAAATAGAATTAAGAAAGAGATACGCTACCCAGAGATCAAAATACATCTTTGAGTTATAGCCATATTTACGTGGAATCATCACACTGGCCTTTATTGACATCTTTCTATTGGTCATTCTGAGATGATGCAATTCTAGTAGATGATGCAATACTGATGATGCAAACTTTTCCCAGTATTGTATTAAAGGCTGTGAGAAATATCAAAAGCAGCTCTGTATCATGAAAATTAGAGCCAATTTCAAAATTTGAGCATCATTTTCGATCTCAGCACCCCAAAATTAGTTAAGATCAACGGTTTTCATGTCTGAACCAATTTGGCTGTATCATACAAGATTAGAAACTTACATCATTGATAAAGAATTAAATAGTGAAGAGAAGACATTTCTGAGTCTAGTACCTGGTGTCCAGTAGTTTATTCACCTCCTCAGGCTCTGGTGCAGTCCACAAGTGGGCTAGAAGAAGCTGGTTGTGCAAGGGTCCTGCCATACATACAGCCAGGGGCAGATATGCAGTCACTATGACGTGTACAATCAGGGACACTGATATACAGCATATACACTTATAGATGCATGCCATACTCAGGGTCGGACTGGCCCACCGGGGAACCGGTGAATCCCTCGGTGGGCCCCGAGCCCAGACTATATTTAGTTCTCATTTTGCCAATGCAAAAGACAGGGGTCCGATTGGGATGGTCAGGGGCCCGATAAGGCCCCTGACCATCCCGATCGGGCCCCTGACCAATGGACAGTGGCATAAGAATCGTGGTCGCAGGGGGTGCGTCCGCGACCAGAGGGGTACGGGGCCCGCGGCCAGCTGGAAGTGGCCGGGGCCCCGGACTACCATGATAGTGGTTGGGAAAAGCCTGGTTCCTTGACCGCTATACCTATTGTTAATGGAAAGGGTATGCCAGCCCGGGAAAAATGACAAAAAATAAAATAAAAAATACTCACCTGTCCAGGGCTCAGCATCTGCTCCGGCGCTTTTCTGGTCTCACTGCAGGGGACTGTGGTTAGGCCCCAGCGGTGACACAGGCATGCCGGCGTAATGACGTCATCACGCCCGACGTGATCTCAGAGGTCCAATCAAAGGACCCAGCGGTGACGTCTGGGGCACGGGACGTGGAGACCAGGGGACCAAGGAAATTGGGAAAGACAGTAGGACGGAGCAGGATGCCCTGGAGAGGTAAGACAAGGTGAGTATAAGTGTTTGTTATTTTTAATCACTTCTCCTGGGCCTCTAGTTATTATATTCTGGGGTCTGAGGAGACCCCGGAATATAATAATAGCACCGACTCGGGGGGGGGGGGGCCACTGTGGGCATATACTACTGTGTGGGGGCCACTGTGGGCATATAATACTGTGTGGGGGCCACTGAGGAGCATATAATACTGTGTGGGGGTCACTGTGGGCATATAATGCTGTGTGGGGACCACTGTTAGCATATAATACTGTGTGGTGGCCACTGTGGGCATATAATGCTGTGTGGGGGCCACTGCGGAGAATATTATACCGTCCCAGTACTGCGGACCATATTATACCGTCCCAGTATTGTTTACATGCTGGGCGCTGTGCTGCTCACTCACCGTATTCTTGATAACTGCAGTTGTGGGTACTACAGCTGTATCCCTTTCAAGTATCTGAAATATCGCTGCAGCACCCGTAACCATCACTCTCAAGAATTTTCTCTAGGGAGGGGGTAGGCGGCCCCGGACAAAAGTTTGCAGTGGGCCCACAAGACCTTAGTTACGCCTATGCCAATGCATTTGCATTGGCAAAATGATACTGTAACTAATGGAGGCCAATAGCCTGGGGGACATTAAAGGGGTTGTGCAGGATAACATTTTTTTATTTTTTTAATTACACAGGTGAAAAAAAAAAAAAAAAAAAAGGAAGAAGAAAACTTTCTCTCCTGTCCCCAGTGTCTCCCAGCGTGGTTTAGCCTGCAGCTCTGTTTTCTTCCAGCGCAAGTACCCCCTGCACGTGACTACCTGTGACATCACGTGACCCCTGAGGCCAATCAGCGGCCTCAGAGGAGGACGTCACAGCCAGTGAGGACTTCCAGCAAAAGAAGACAGCAGAGCTGCAGGATCGGACCGTGCTGTGACCTGCTGACACCAGACGACCGGGGATAGGTGAGTATGTTTAGTATGTTTTTGTTTTTTTGGGGGAGGGGTTCACCTCCCCCAGACTAATTATAAAAAAGAAAAAGATTATACTGGACAACCTCTTTAAAGTGTGGCACATCAGAAGGGTATATTAAAGGGGTTGTCCAGGCATAATATGTTATGGTTTATCCTCAGGATAGGCCATAAATACCTGATCTGTAGGGGGCCGACCCCTGACCTATCAGCTGTACAGAGCCACTTCTGGCGCCCGTCCTGTATACAATATGGGGCCAGAAGCAGAAACCTCTGTCCACTGTATATTAGCCGGGCACCTTCACTGCATCTCAGCACTTATTGAAGTCAGTGGGAGCTGAGCTGCAGTGACGGCACCAGGCAACTATACAGTGGATGGAGCTTTCTACTTCCGGCCCTGTGTTGTGTACAGAATGGGCGCCAGAAGTGACACTGTACAGCTGATGGTGCCATGTGTCAGCCCCTTACTGATCAGGTATTTATGGCCTATCCTCAGCATAGGCCATAAAAAAAGATTAACCCTGGACAATCCCTTTAATATGCATCACACAGTTTAATGTCCCCCCCTCCACAGAATGTTAGCCCCCATCACTTCACCCACACAATATAATGGCCCCATCACTGTTCCCCATACAGTATGGGGGACCAGTGAAGAGGCCACTGTATGGGGGGACCAGTGAAGTGGCGATAAAAAAATTTGGCGCAGACAACCCCTTAAAAGAGGTTGTCTATTAACTGGAGCAACCACTGTGGCGGCCGCCAGGGAGGTGTAAAAATATAAAAATTTTAAAAAAAAGTATACTCACCTGTCCCCAGCACCCCGTTGTCCCCTGTCTGTGTCTGTTCGGTCTCATGGTGGCGCCTCATTTCTGGAAATCATGTACCTAATTAGTCTTAGCGGTCCCATGAGGTGCAGGACTCCCACCAGGAAGGCGACGGCACGAGACTGAATGGACACTGGCAGCGGACAACGGAGTGCCAGGGACAGGTGAGTATACTTTTTTTATTTATTTTTTATTTTACACCTCTCGCTCGGGACTTGGGTTGCCCCAATTCCTGGACATCCTCATCAAAGTATTTATCCATCTTTCTAATATTGATGGCCTGTGCTTAGGATAGGACAGCAATATTACATCTGCGATGTAATGATGATCTACAGGTAATGGTAACAATTCTAGGAGCCACGCTGTGCACTTGCCATACAGGGTGTAGCAGTAGGTTTAGGTAGTGCAGTGGTGCACATGTTATGGCAGGTGAGCAGCATGGCTCCCGACATATTTTTACCTTTAGCCGCCCTATCTTGGTACCGCTGATCTGCAGGGGTCCTGATGTGGGCCCCTAGAAGCAATTACACTGGTGGGCCCTAGACATCCCAGTCCAACCCTGGCCATACTTGCTTACTTTTGACTGCTGGCATCAGGGAGAATTTGAGAAACACAGGGAAAGATGTTTTTCCATATTTTCTCTGATGGCTTATAATACATTATTGTGGCTTCTTGCAGCACTCAGCTTCCCTCACATGCTCTTTTGCCTGACACATGCTCTTTTGATAGATGTGGCCAACTACTATCCGACTAGTCAAATACTACACTAGCCAAGCCTATCCTGATTGTGGTGTGCTCTAGTTGATTGTATTATTGCCATGGTATGGATCTTGAGGTTGAGTTCATATGTTGCATGTTACAGTGCTGCTGAAAAACCATGTCAACATGCCATTGGCACAGTATACTATGTTTAAATAGATTGTTAATGGCCGCATGATCTTCCTTATGAATTTGCAGTTTTACATGCAGAACCCGATTTGCTGTTTACTGGCAAAATCTATTTAACCCCTTAAGGACACGGCTAAAAAATGCCTTAAAGGGGTATTCCCAAGAGCATAATCATTTTTAAATTTGTAGATAATTAAAAGTTAAACATTTTTGCAAATATAAGTAATTAAACATTTTGCAGAGTTTTAAATATTTTCTCTAAATATCTTGTGGCCACAAGTTTTTGTCTTGATCGGTTGCCAGTGGTTACGACCATGAATGCAGGACCTTTCTAAGGTCGGGAAATCAGCCATAATTTCCTTATTGTGGCCAGGATATGTTCTGATACATGTAGTGTCCCTGCCTGATACCCCAGTTACAATAAGAAAATCATTGCTGGGTTCCTGACAAGTCCCTCACCATAGAAAGTTTCTGCATTCGTGGTCGTATCCATTGGCAACCGATCAAGACAACAGACTGTCACTACTAAGATTGTTAGAGAAAATCTTTAAAACTCTGCACAATTTTTAACTACTTATATTTGCAAAAATGTTGAACTTTTAATTATCTACAAATATAGATATGATTATGTTCATGGGAATATCCCTTTAAGGACACAGCCCCATTTTTCAAAACTGACATATGTCACCTTATGTGGCAATAACTTTGAGACGTTTAACTTACCTTAGTGATTTTGAGACTGTTTATTAATCAATATTTTATGCATCTATTTATTAAAAAAAAAAAAGAAATTTTAAGGAAATTTGGAAACATTTGCAATTTTCAAAATGTGAAATACATTAATAAATATTATCTATCGTATCTCTGTTTTATATTGGCATCATCTTTTACTCGTCCTTGAATTTATTTTGGACGTTAGAAGATTTACAAGAAAATTTCCCAAACCCATTTTTTAGGGACCACTTCAGTTCTGAATGGGATTTGAAAGGCCTATATATTAGAAAACCCCCTTAAATCACCACATTTTCAAAACTGCACCCCTCAAAAAATTCAAAACACCAGTTTGAAAGTTTGTTAACCCTTAAAGCATTTCAAGGGAATTAAAACAATATGGAGGTGAAATTTACACATTTCATTCTTTTTTTCAATAATATTTTCATTTACCCCTAAAATTTACACATTCACATTGGGTTAAAGGAGAAAATGTCTCTCTCAATTTGTTATGCAGTTTCTCCTGAGCACAGAAATTTATTAACATTGAGACATGAAAAATTTATTTTTTCCAATAAACCATCAATTTAGCCCCATATTTTTCATTTTCACTGAAAAAGCACCCCAAATTTCTCATGAACATGGCAATACCCCATATGTGGTAGAATACTGCTGTATGGGTACATGACGGGGCTCATAATGGAAACAGCATTATTTGGCTTTTGGAGGGCAGATTTTGCTGGAATAGTTTTCAGGTGCAATGTCACATTTGCAGAGCCCCCAAAGTACTAATACAATAGAAATCACCAAAAATTGATCCCATTTTGGAAACTACTCTCCTCACAGAATATATCAAGAGGTATAGTGAATATTTTGACCCCACAGCTGTTTCACAGATTTTATTAACATTGGGACATGAAAATGAAAAATTACTTTTTTTCTAATAAACAGTCCATTTAGCCCCATATTTTCACAAGGTGTTAAAGGAGAAAAGTTACACCACAGTTAGTTACATAATTTCTCCTGAACACAGCAATACCCCATATGTGGTCATAAAATGTTGTGTGGGTACATGCTGGTGCTCTGTATTGAAAGAGCGTAATTTGGTTTTTGGAGGGGAGATTTTGCTTCAATAGTTTTTGTCTTACCCAGCTTGTGGCACTGTGAAAGGTCAGCTCTCCAGTTATTATGCTCTGTTTTCTGATTTTGTAAACACCCTATATGCGGAGAGATCCTGAGAGAAATAAATAACTCAGCCCCAAAATATGACACCATTTTAGAAACTACATCCCTCAAGGAATTTCTAAAGAGGTTTTATCATTATTTTGAGCCAAAGAATGCTTCCCAAAAATTAATATGCAAAGTGAAAATTTAAATTTTTAAAGAAATATGCCATTTCAGTGTACAATATGTTGTGCCCACTTTGTGTCATCAGAGACACACACTCCTAAAACTTTTAGGAGCAATGCTAAAACTCATCTACACTGGCCCTGACTTGCAACTGATAGGCTGAGTCAGTCTAACCAGGTCACTCCAGCACATACCTACACTCCCTAGCTGAGTAGGAAGAGAACTATATTTCTATTCCTTATGCTAGGTTCACACTACTGTTGGTCTATCTGTTGTTCTGGTCTTTCAGAGGACCAGAACAACCAACAGGTGGACTGCTGTAATAATGGTTACATACAGATCCCAGTGAACCCCATTGACTATAATGGAGTCCATCGGATAACAGGCATTTTAAAACTAAAATTGGCAGAGGAAAAAGTCCCTGTGCAGGACTTTTTCGTCCACCGATTTCAGGCAGACATTGAAACTGAGTCTCCGGCGCAGATGTGAACTAAGTTTTAGAAGGAAGAAGAGTATCTGTCTCTTCCTCCTTACAAGAATGAACTAAGAATGAGGAGTATACCATCTGCTCTGCTTCAGTTGGATTTAGTCCCGTTAATGTAACATCAGGCAAAACAGCATAAAACATATGAAAGTGCGAAACTTCGTTAAATATTTGGCATAGGGATCCCACTGGGACACTACATTTATATGGGTATTGGGACACATGCACACACAGATGCTTTTATGACATCCCATTCTAAATCCATAGGCATTAATATTGGAGTTGCCTGCATTCTATGACTGTTAGTATTAGGAACTACCCCCTGTGTCCACCAGGTGGGTTAGGTTTGCATTTAGGAGAGGCATATTTAGTATTTGGACCACACTGCAACAATAAATGCTGAGGCAGAGGGCATGTTAGCTGTAATGGGTTGATGGGTGGAACCCACCAAACTGCATAGCTAACAAGCCCAGAGCCATGGCAGGACCACTTACTGATTCCAGGCCACACCAGAGAAACCCTACTTTTAACAGCTTCATTCTAGTCTCAACTAATAAAAAGACTGGGACAAGAAGCTCCTGAATACATCTATGTACGTGGGGACTGTTGGACATTTGTGGTCACCTACACAGAAGCATGAAGGGCTGTGCAAGGCTGGAAGCTAAATTACCATTTCTTATGTTTGTGGGGAGTGCAGCCTGAGGCTAATGTAATGGCTGTGCTCCTTCCTTCTTGCCATGAGGAGGTATTCTAGGCAGTCACATCTCTGCCTATCCCTGGTCACAGCCCTGCTAAAGTGGATCTGTCATCTCTGCTGATTATTCAGTTTATATGTGTGATAATTTACCCCCACACTAAATAGAAATAGTCAAAGTATCTAAGGAGTTCTGTGACCAAATTTCTTATAATACAAACCTACTGATTGAAACCAAAGATTGCTGTGTTGCCCTGCAGCTCCTTCACTAATATAAGTGAATGTAATCTCATTATGATATAGGGCAGGCATGTCAAACATGCGTCCTGCGGGCCGCATGCGGCCCTTTACAGGTATATCTGCGGCCCGCACAAAAGTCTCAAACTTTGTCTCTAAAGTTTAGAGACAAAGTTTGAGACTTTTGTGCGGGCCGCAGATGTACAAAACTCACGATCAGCACTTCCGGCTCTTCATTCATTGGCCCATATCCCTGCATATGACCTGCTTACGTGATCAGCAGCCGACCAACTAGCTCCGTGTCAATCCATGACGTGTGTACTTTGGTCGGCTGCTGATCACGTAAGCAGGTCATATGCAGGGATATGGGCCAATGAATGACGACCCGGAAGTGCTGATCGTGAGTTTTGTACATCTGCGGCTCGCGTGGCTGCTGATCACCTAAGTCAGTTTTGTTGTGAGCGGAGGAAGAGTCGTGGCTGAGAGTGACTGGGATACTGTGACCGTGCTGAGGAAGAAGGGACCCACTGCCGAACAGGCAAAGTCCAAGCAAGTGAGTGGCCCTCCTGTATGTAACCATTAAAAACTAAAGAGAGGGGTGAGCACTCAGATTATAAATAATTGTCAAAGTAGGCACTGCGTTGTCATTTCAGCCTGATATACCAACAATTGTTAGCACAAAGAGGTGTCAAGCCTCAGGACAAAACACTAAAAATGATTGAAAAAAATGATAGCAAATAAATGTTTAGTTTTTAATTGCTGTATTTTTGTTAAATATATTAGTTGCTGTTGCACATTGCAAATATATGTTGCTGTTACATATTACTACTTCATATCTTGTTTTCATGACTGCTGTTAAAATACGTGTGTGACATTAGCTGCTGTGTGCGGCCCTCGCAACAACCTCTTGTTACTCATGTGGCCCTCGGGGTACCCTGAGTTTGACATGCCTGATATAGGGGATGTTGCGACTTCAACTTCAAGTCGTAAAAAAATAACTGCTTGATCTTTTTGCTCCTAAAAGTTGCAGTTGCAGCACCCTTGGGGTTGCAATGCTACTTTATTCATGTAAATTAGTAAAGGAGTTTAGTAACTAAATGATTAATAATGAGTCATCAGCAGCAGTCAGACAATATGTATAATATACATATTGCAGGATAAGCACAGATGGCCAAATTTCAAAGACATACATGTGTAGTTTTTTCTTTCAACTGCTTCCAATGGCTTTGTATGTAACCGGTTAATTATTATCTTGCTTCATCTGTTTTTAACAGCATTTATTAAAGGGGCTGTCCTGTTTCAGCAAATGTTATGGTTTGTATGCTGAAAAGTTATTAAATTTTCCATTATACCTTCCGTATCTACTCCTCACTGTTTTCTAGATTTCTGCTTGCTGTCATTCTTTGTTTTCTTCCAATGGACACACAGGTGCACAGCACGTTACAGTTACAGCAGAGTTATCAGAGTCTTGTAATGAACTGTGCACCCATGTATCCATCACATGATCATGGACTGATTTTTATTTGCTGGAAGTAAACAATGAATCACAGCAAGCAGAGAACTAGGAAACCGTAAGTATTCAATACAAAAAGCATAGTGGAAGATTTGCTGAAACTGGACAACCCGTTTAACCCCTCTAACTCCTTTTCCCTAGAGTTTTGGATGAAGCATGCTAGGGGCTTGAACAAAGTGCATTACAGTTTACCCCAAGTGTCTAGGGAGACTGCAGAGATGGCAGTCACTTTAAACGACTAACTCTAGTCAATGCTGACCGTAGCACCGAAGTCGTTTTACAGAGAAAAAGTAAAAAATTTATTTTTTCCCCCTTGTTAATGAAAAAACCCCACAAAATTAGTGTCCCCACATCCGAAACAACCCCAAAAATAAAATTTGTATGATGTTTTCTGTTCATCTAACCTCTCAAAAACAAAAAGTAATAAAAGTTGATCAAAAAGTTTTATGTACCCACAAGAAGGTCTTGTAAAGCTACATTGAAATAAAATATAAAAAGCAATGAAAACGGGAGTGCAGAGAGGGATAACTCTTAAAAATGTACATAAGGCACTAGTGTTATGTGCCAGCAATATTTATATGAGCCATAAATTCAAAATCTGCAAAAAAAAAAAGACTTTTCGGAAGGTTTTTTGCATATTTAATGTGACTGTTAGGGTGTTAATACCTGGCTGATAATTTACTATAAGGCTAAGTGCAGAGTGGGACTGACGTTATTACATTTTAATTTTTCAAGTTCACTTAAATAGTTGTAACTTTTCAGACAACTAAGACTGTAGTCACACTAGTATTCGGGGACTCCATCCCACATTCCGCGTAAAATATGCAGAGAGAAAAGTCCTTAAAGCAGGACTTTTCTCTTCGCTGATTTCAGGCGGAAAACGGATGGATCCCATTATAGTCTGTGTGGTCCGCGGGTTTCTGTGGGTAACCAATTTTTAAGCAGATAGTGTTTACATTGTTCTTTTCCCCAAGCAGACCCGAAGAACAGAAACCCAAATGCTAGCATGAACCTAGAGTAAGGCTAGGTTCAGATCTGCATCGGAGACTCCACTGCAGATTTCACTGAAAATCAGTGGACTTTTCTTTCCAACGGTTTGAGTATCAAAATGGCAGAAACCTGACGGACACCTGGCAGACCCCATTATAGTCTATGGGGTCCACGGTTAACCACTATTTTTGCAGATAGGCAAAACAACAGAGTGCCCAGGGCAAGTGTGAAGCTACCCTTAGTCTCCTTGAATACAGCATGTGATTCTGGATCAAAATGTAATGCAGTTTATTTAAAATGTTGCTGTTTTTTGCCTGAAAAACATTGCTAGAGTTCCTGCCGCTAGTTGTCTCCCTTTCTTGATAATTTGCTATTCACTCTGTTACTAGGGAAGTCCCATCTTTAGAAACCTGCAGACTCAAGAAGGAAAAAAGAGTGAGTGGAAGGGGAGAGGCAGGTCTGTTTTCACAATATCTACATGTCTACATGCAGGTTTCCATGTCTGCACACTGCATAAAGAGCTTTCTTGAGTTTTACACTTCTAACTAGCTGTTTGTGTTATTGCTGATTGGATGTTAGCCATAGACAGAAAGCAGCTTTCCTGATTGTGCTAGATTCCACTTCCTATGCATCACTGTCTCTTATTAACTGCATCATTGTTAGGAATCTCAGTATTTGTGCTTCTGCCTCTCCTACTCACATTCCTCATTCCCTTAAGTATAGCACTGTTCACAGCCATCACTTTAAGGTTGCCAAGTCAATGCCTGTTATACTCTGGCTGGTTCTGCTCAGAGAGGCAGAGCCAATCAGAGTGCTGACTTATTGTACAATCCTGAGCTGAGGGTATTTAACCCTGCTGTTCTGCTCGCGTCTATATGATCCGAAATGAAATTTGAGACCCTGTAGATTATTTTTCATGCGGGTCTGAAACTTGTGATTAATTGACTTTTCCTCATTTGAGGGGTTCTTACTATGAGTGGATTTTTTTGTTTACTTTTTGCTACACGCTGATTGTTACACTTGTACTGTTTGGGTCAATATGACCCGAACATTTTACAGGTTACTAATTATTTCTGCCAGCAAAATTTATTTGTTTTCCTGTGTACTTCATCTCATTATTCAAAAGGGTGCATATTGTAAAGTCATTTTTGATTACTGTGCCATGAAGTAAGCTAATGTGTGCCACTTTGTGACAGCAAAAGTTCATATGTTCAAAATGCTCAAGCGTATACAGGAAGAAACCCTGCAGAGCTGAGCTGAAAAAAATCAGGGTATGCAAGTTGTTCTTGATTTGACTCATGGACTAAAAGAACAAAATGTCACGTGACAACTTTTTCACATCCTACCAACTGGGCCAGATGTTGCAAAAAAGACAACTTACCATGCTGGGTACTATAAGGAAAAACAAGCCAGAACTGCCGCAAGGTATCCTTAGTAAAAGAGAAGTGTATAGTTCTACTTTTTACTTTACTAGAGATACAACAGTTGTGTCTTATGTTCCCCAAAAAAAATAAACAGGTAATTCTAATGAGCACAATGCACCATGACAATGCAATAAGTAATCGAGAAGACAAAAAGCCGGACATGATATTAGATTATAATGCCACAAAAGGGGCAGTTGATACACTAGATCAAGCAATATCAACATACACATGCAAATGCAAAACTAATTGTTGGCCAATGATAATGTTTTACAACATTCTGGATGTTTCGGCATACAACGCATTTGTTTTATGGAGAGAAATCGACCCCAATTGGAACAGAAATAAGCTGCATAAAAGAAGAATGTTTATTGAAGAATTAGGAAAATCCCTAGTTAGGCCGTATATCGAAGCCAGAAAAGTAAACCCCAGAAGTGAAGGAGCAGCTGACATTGTGAAGAGTGTCCAGCAGCATGCTCAAGAAAGAGACTCCACGGCCTCCACCAGCACAGCTACCAGCCAAAAAAGAAGAGATGTAGCTTCTGTCCATCTTCTTGTGACGATAAAACAAACCTGACATGTGCTGGGTGTGCAAAATATCTTTGTAAAGGACATGTGTTTTATTATTGTGCTCAATGTAAAAATGAATGACCCTGTTCAAACTTTTTATAGATAAAAAAGAAAAACTGATGTTTTTGTTATTTTTCATTTGTTGTTTTATAAAATATGTTAAGACAAAGTTATATTTAGTTAGATTTAAAGTTATAGTAAATTAAAATAAGCATGTTTGTTATTTGTGTGCAGAATGCTATAAAGCGAACATAATTGCAAACAGCCCGTGTAACCTTTTTTCGGAAAAAAATAAATAAAAATTAAGTTTTAATTTCATTTTTCATTTGTTTATGATCAATCATGTTCACATACAGTTTAATAATGAAAGAGGTATAAAAAAACAACAACACAGTAGCTAAAATCAAGGGTCTATGATTTTGATTGTATTTGGGCTCTGAGTTCTCATCTTATCCTGTTTTATGCTGATTCCCTGGTTAATGATTTTGGCATACTTTCCAGGTTACCCTGTTTCTTACTGATTTTAATAATAATATAATAATAATAATAATAATAGTCCTTTAATAGTCCCACAATGGGGAAATTCAGTGTGTTACAGCAGCAAAGATAAGATAAGCAGATACAAATACAAATACAACATGTACAGGAATGTTCCAAGGTGAGAGGCATTACATTAATAGCAGACAGACAGATAGGACGTAGCAGAGGGGGGGGGGGGATTTAACAGGCAGAGAGATATTTCAGTTCTCTGTATGTAATGATCTCCGCTTAGGTCGGTGTTGGTTGTACAGCCTAACCGCGGTGGGGAGGAAAGACTTCCGATAGCGCTCCTTCTCACACCTAGGGTGGAGCAGTCGGTCACTGACAGTACTGCCCAGTCTCATGCATGGGATGGGACTTCTTCTTCTGCATGGAGCTCACCACGGACAGTATCCTTCTGTCACCCACCACCTGCACTGAGTCCAGTGGGCTCCCCAGGACAGAGCTGGCCCTTCTAATCAGCTTGTCAAGTTTATTTCTGTCCCTGGTTGATATACTGCTCCCCCAGCAGGCCACTCCAAAGAAGATGGCTGATGCCACTACCGAGTTGAAGAAAGTCCTAAGAAGTGCCCCCCGGATTCCAAAGGCTCTCAGCTTCCTAAGCAGGTAGAGCCTGCTGTGGCCCTTCCTGTACAGGGCCTCCATATGATCTGCCCAGTCCAGCTTATTATTAAGGAGCAGACCCAGGTACTTATAGGTGTTCACAATCTCGATGCCCGTCCCCAGGATGTCCACTGGTTTTGGAGGGCATCTGCCTTTACGGAAGTCCACCACCATCTCCTTGGTCTTCCCCGCGTTAATCTTCAGGTGGTTCCGGTGGCACCAGTCCACAAAAAACCGGTTCAGTTCTCTGTACTCCTTGTCATCATCGTCTGTGATGAGGCCTACTATTGCAGAGTCGTCAGAATACTTCTGTAGGTAGCAGCTGGATGAGTTGCACCTAAAATCAGCAGTGTACAGTGTGAAGAGGAAAGGGGCGAGAACCATACCCTGAGGTGCCCCCGTATTACAGATCACGGTACCTGACACACAGTCTTGGGCTCTCACGTATTGAGGTCGATTTGTGAGGTAGTCTAGGATCCAGTTGGAGAGGTGGTGGTCCACTCCAGCAAGGCCCAGCTTGTCTCTCAGTAACCTGGGCTGTATGGTGTTAAAAGCACTGGAGAAATCAAAGAACATTATTCTCACTGTGTTCCCTGGTTTCTCCAGGTGAGACAGAGCCCTGTGCAGAAGGTGGATGATGGCATCATCTACCCCAATGCCCGGCCGATAAGCAAACTGGAGGGGGTCCATAGCGGGGCTCACTAGAGGGCGAAGATGTGTGAGAACCAATCTCTCTAAGATCTTCATCAAGTGGGATGTCAGTGCTACAGGTCTGTAGTCGTTGAGGTCCATAGGGTGAGGTTTCTTTGGAACTGGTACCACACAAGAAGATTTCCATAATTCAGGGACTATTTCCTGCCTCAGGCTCATATTATACATATATGTAATTATACCACACAGCTGGTCCCCACAAGTCTTAATTAGCCTTGCACTCATGTCATCTGGCCCTGCGGCTTTCCTCGCCTTGATCTTTTTCATCTCCTTCCTCACCTGGGCCTGTGTGAAGGTCAGACTGTGGTCAGATAAAGACAGATTTCTGGATTTACTGGTCTGTTGGGAAGTAGCCACATGGGGTGAATGGGGTGAAGTCATTGTGGTGAGGGGAGCTGAAGGACATTCTGGGGTGGGAGGAGCTGGTGTGTGATCAAATCTGTTGAAGAATAGGTTTAGTTCATTAAGCCAGTTAACATCTGCCTCAATCTGGCAGACCGACTGTTTATGACCCGAAATTGACTTAAGCCCCTCCCAGACCCCCCTTATGTCTTTTCTTTCCATTTGCTTTTCCATTTTTTCCTTATAACTGGCTTTTCCTTGCCTGATTAGATGCCTCAGCTCCTTTTGTACTTCCCTCAACCCCTCCTTATCTCTTGTCCTGAATGCCATCTTTTTCTCCTTAAGTAGTGTTTTTATATCAGCATTAATCCATGGTTTGTTGTTGGAGAAGCACCTCACCACTTTTGTGGGTACTGTGTTGTCCACACAAAAATTAATGTAGTCCGTTATGCAGTGTGTGAGTCCTTCTATATCTTCTCCATACGAATCCTGCAGCACTTCCCATGCGGTTGTGTCAAAACAATCCCTCAGAGCCTCATCACTCTCCTCGGACCATATCCTCACTGTGCGGGTGACAGCTGGTTCTCTACGTACAAGTGGCTTGTACACAGGTCGGAGATGTACTAGGTTGTGATCCGATCTTCCCAGGGGCGGTAGGGCTGATGAGTTATATGCCTCCCTCACGTTGGCAAAGAACAAGTCCAGTGTTTTGTTGTCTCTTGTGTGGCAGGTTACATACTGTGTGAAACTGGGAAGTGTGGATGATGGAGAGGCATGGTTGAAATCGCCAGACACAAGAAGGAGGGCCTGGGGGTGCTGAGACTGTAACTGGCTCAGCGTGGCTTGTAGGACCTCACAGGCAGCGTCAGCTTTCGCAGAGGGGGGGACATATGCAGCTATCACGATGACATGTGATAGTTCCCTTGGTAGATAGAAAGGTCTCATGCTCACAGCTAATAGTTCAATGTCCTTACAGCAAGTTTGCTCCTTAATCACAATGTGTCTAGGATTGCACCATCTATTATTCACAAACATTGCCAGCCCCCCTCCTTTCCTCTTACCGCTCTCCCTTGTCCTGTCTGCCCGAAGGAGTTTAAAACCATCCAAGGAGACCAGAGAGTCAGGAGTAACTTCAGTGAGCCAAGTCTCTGTAAGTAGCATCATGCTGCACACCCGAAACTCCTGATGGTGCCTGGTGAGCGCTGTTAGTTCATCCATCTTGTTTGCAAGAGATCTCACATTGCCCATAATGATGGAGGGAACAGTTGGTCGGTAACGCCTCTTTTTAATCCTCTGAAGAGTTCCTGTTCTGCAGCCCCTCCCCCGCTTTTTCTTTCTCCAGAGTTCTTGGGGGATGGGTGGGCAAATGGTATGCAGCCCTGTTGTTGTGACTCTAAGCTGCAGTAATTTCTCTCTTGTGTAGACAAAAGAAATGCCTGCAGACACAAGAGTCCCCATTTCAGCAGGACAAAAAGACAGATAAAAACAAAAAAAAAAGTATCACAAAGGTCCAATTCCAAGTCTTTGTTTCTTCATTTCTTCATAGTGTAAAGTCCATTAAGTAGAGAGATAAAAAACAGACAGAGAAAGAAAAAATAAGAGAGAGAGAGTCTCAGAGCTGCTGACCAGGCAGCCACTTCAGCGGCGCCATCTTGGAAAAAAAAAAAAAAAAAAAAATTTTGGCTTTATCTGTAAACTGCTGGCCCTGACTTAAACTTCAGTATTTTAGTGCTGCTGTTTTGGATATTCCTGTATTCTCCAGCTTTTTAACCCTGGTTTGTGTATTGCTCTCCTACCGCAATAGGGTATTTATTTTGATCCTGCAAGTTTGCAAGTGCTCCTGTTTTTTGGTACTTTGTCCTGTGGTTGCAATCTGGGTTCTGAAGACGCCAAATACATCCTGCCCTGCAGTGCGCTCTGGTGAATACCTCAGGTACATCTTAGACTTTGGAAACTAGGGCAGTGTTGAAATATAGGTAGCTTGTTTTACTTGCTGTATTTTGTTCTGTCGGTTGTTTTCAGCATATTAGGATATTACCTAAACAACAAATCCATCACCTGGGGAATTGCTTAAGCAGCAATTGCATAACAATCATAATCTGGATTTGGAGTCCAGTGTCCCTCGATCTCTATATATATATATATATATATATATATATATATATATATACAGTATATATATATATTCCAGAACGCCCATAGAAGAGAATGGTAGCTACTAAAATAGAGTAGCGCAGCTAAGCTACACTGATTCTGTAGCACCCAATTAACTCTATGGGAGTTACAGAATCAGTGTAAAATTGTATAACTCCATTTTCCAGAAGTCCTGCCATTGTGGTAGGGACTTCCAGTCAGTTATTCTTGTCCTAGACATGATTTGCCAAAATGGGAATAACACTTTAAGGAATTGTTTTGGCTTTAAAGGAGCACCTCATTTTCTGTTTTTGCTCTACTCCATTCCAGGAAGAGTAACTTTTTTACCTACACATATTGCTGTGTAGTGTCTTATTTATATTGTTGTATTGTCTTATTTATATATACAGTATTTATATTTGTTTGTTCTATAATTTTTTGTACATAACATTTAGTGATTGTTAGTGTTGAGTGAACCCGTCGAAGTTTGGGTTCGATCGAACTTTGCCCAAAAGTTCGGTTCCGTTACCCGAACTTGACCAGAACCCGAACCCCATTGAAATCAATGGGGACCCGAACTTGGTGACCCAAAAATGGCTGTAAAATGGGGATAGTAAGGGGTAAAGAGGGGCAAAATGGGAGTAATAACAGGGTAAGTGCCCTGCAAAAAATGGGGTAGGGAAAGTACTTAAAATAATAACATATAATAAAAAAATAAAATAAATAAATAAATAAAAATTAAAAACAAAATAAAAATAAAATAATAATTTTGAAACAGGTGGTAGAGGTCCAGGGGGAGGAGGTGGAGGTGATGTGGTGGTGTAAGTGGAAGAGGTGGCCATAGCCAACACTTTAACCACTCACTCAGGCGCTGGCACAGCCAAGTCCTGTGGGATCCATTAATGAACGTAAGTATGTCCATGTTGGCTGTGGATAGGCGGATCCTTTTGTTGGTGATGATACCTCCTGCGGTGCTGAACACACATTCTGATAGTACACTTACCGCAGGGCAGGCCAGCACCTCCAAGGCATAGAGGGAAAGCTATGGCCACGTGTCCAATTTACAATCCCAGAAATTGAACAGGGAGGACCCATCGCTCAGTACCAGGAGACGTGTTGACAGATACTCATCCATCATGTGAGTCAAAGTCTGCGCTAGGAGACAGTATCGGAACACGCACAGTTATTGTTACTGCACTAGGAAACAGTATGGGTACACACGCAGTTATTGTTACTGTGCTAGGAGATGGAATGGGTACACACGCAGTTATTGTTACTGTTCTAGGAGACGGTATGGGTACACATGCAGTTATTGTTACTGCGCTAGGAGAAAGTATGGGTTCATACGCACAGTTATTGTTACTGCGCTAGGAGATGGTATGGGTATGGGTACACACGCAGTTATTGTTACCGCGCTAGGAGACGGTATGGGTACATATGCAGTTATTGTTACTGTGCTAGGAGATGGTATGGGTACATATGCAGTTATTGTTACTGTGCTAGGAGATGGTATGGGTACACACGCAGTCGCTAGGAGACTGTATGGGTATACATACAGTTATTGCTACTGCACTAGGAGACGGTATGGGTACACACGCAGTTATTGTTACTGCACTAGGAGACAGTATGGGTACACACGCAGTTATTGTTACTGTGCTAGGAGACAGTATGGGTTCATGCACACAGTTATTGTTACTGCGCTAGGAGATGGTATGGGTACACAAGCAGTTATTGTTACTGCGCTAGGAGATGGTATGGGTACACACGCATTTATTGTTACTGCGCTAGGAGACGGTATGGGTACATATGCAGTTATTGTTACTGCGCTCGGATACGGTATGGGTACATACGCAGTCGCTAGGAGACGGTATGGGTATACATGCAGTTATTGCTACTGCACTAGGAGATGGTATGGGTACACACACACAGTTTACTGTCACTATTATTATTTATAGGGTAACTGTCCCTCACAGTATCAGGCTCCTCTCCCTACCTTGCTGCACTGCCCTGAAAAGGACAATCATTAAATTTAGCTAAGGCCCTGACTGTCCCTATCTCTAGCTACAGCCTCTCCCTACCTAGCCTAACTAGCTGGAATGGCAATGGGACCTGTGACCCTGCCTCCTATACAGAAGGGTCACATGTCCCGCCTGGCCAATCACAGCCATGCCCATACTGGGCATGTCTATGATGTCTGTGGGCTTAAAGCTGTTTGATTGGCTGCTCAGGGATGAGCCAAACTCAAACCCGAACTTCAGTGCTGAAGTTCGGCATGGACCCAAACTTTGCAGTTCAGGTTCGTTCATCTCTAGTGATTATCTTTTAAAGTGAAATGTGTAAAAAAAAAAAACTATTCCAACTATCCATTTTTTACTTTTAATATTTCTGTACTTCTCTTTGCAACTATGTTTTAATTGTATTGTACAGGTTCTAATGATTAAGGGCATATACTGTATAATAGATGTGTTTTGTTTATTTAATAAATACTGTTCTTTTTTTGAAACAATCATGTTTCTTCTTTATTTTATGTGTGCATATTTTTTAACAAATAATTATATCAAACTTTATTTATTTTTTACAAGAGTTAAACTACTAGTAAGTAGGTTACTTTTAAAATCACTAGTCCCAATATTGGTTTAAACAGCTGATCAACAGGGGTCTGGGTTGTTCGACCCCCACAGATCTATTATTGATGACCTATCCTGAGGATAGGTTATAAATTTAAAAAACTGGACAGCCTCTCAAAAATACAATTGTATGTTATTGAATGTATGTTATTAAATGTGCAATTCTAAACAGCAAAACTTGTAGGAGACCTACAATGTTAAGCTGTATACATGGCATTGCTTGCTGTTTGATTTACAATAAATTTTCACCTACTGCTGCCTGTGATAACCAAAGCTAACAATGCAATGTGACTAATGAAGGTGTCATTGTAGAACCTATGTGATCAAGATTGTTACCTTGGCTACTTGTAAATAAGTAAATAACTCATATCTGCCAATTTTCCACTCTAAATAGTTGCATCAAAAGGAATAAGTCCAGATAAAAAAAATAAAAGGCTGGATATCAGATTTTGGGCAGTGGATACTGCTGATTTGGAAAACCTGTTAAGAATATGTCTTTGGTATAAAACCAGTCATTTGTCTAACAGTTATCCTAAGTGTATTGATACCTTTATTAATTGTCTTGGCTGCCATGGCAGATATTGATAAAGGGAATGTGTTGCCAGGAAATAATTTTATTGTTTTTAGGTTAAACACATTTTTTAAGAATTTTTGGTTATGTTTTTAAAATCATAATGGCTGAACCACAATTTTTTCGCCACTTTGTCTCCTAAACAATAAGAATAAAAAGTGATAAAAACATCATACTTTCCCAAAAATAGTATGAATAAAAATTACATTTTGCCCCACAATAAAAGATACCCTACATAGGTCCATACACTGAAATATAAAAAGTTACAAGTGTTAAATTATGAAGAAAATTTTATTTTTCAAAATTCAAAATTTAGAATTTAATAGGCTCTCAGATGCCATGACAACTGATCAGTGCCCTGTTATGACATTGCGCAACATCAGTTTGAAGATAGCCCCCATAAAAGCTAGCAACTTAGCTGCCATGGTTGTAATCAACTATGGCATCTAAATGGTCAGACAGCCACAGTCTGCACTGTCACTGATCATGACTATGTGTGGAATGTCTGCTATATAACACATCACCATATTATCCCAGTGCACATCCATTGTACATGAATGTCAGGTGTTGTCAAGGGCTGAAAGTGTTTGACCCATAAACAACATTTATGACTTAATTACAGAATCAGTGATATGTATAATCACTAGGGTTCTGTCCGTTTGGGTCCCAGTGATTTAAACAGCTAAGGTCCTTGATCCCTTTGTTTGAGTGGTGGACACACATGGGCATTACTACTTTATTTAGTTTAGTGTTTCTTTTAAGAACTGTGCTTAGTTATCTTAATCATTCCCATAGTAAATGATTGAGGTGGTAAAGCACACTTAGGGTGGGTTCACACTTGTGCCGGCACTCTGTCCGCCGTGAATCCGACCTAAATGTCGGAAAACTGGATAGGGAAAGGTTTGCGATGCTTTGCTTCACTTGAATGGGGTTTTTAAAGCAATGCGTGGATATGCACTTTCACCCTCTGAGCCGCGGAGCCGTTTTTTTCATCGGAAACAAAATAAGATATGCAGGACTTTGTTTCCGACAAAAAAAAAAAACGGATTCGCGGCGCAGGGGGTGTATGCGCACCCGCGCATTGCTTTAAAAACCCATTCAAGTGAATGGCTTTTTAGGCAAAGTGTTGCAAACCTTTCCCTATCCAGTACCTATCCAGTTTTCCGACATTTAGGTCAGATTCGTGGCGGACAGAGTGCCGGCGCAAATGTGAACCCACCCTTAAAGGAAAAAAACACAGTATTCCTGCATTCATAATTAGTGTGGATCCCAGAGGTCACACCACCAGCAATCATACATTTATCACCTGTCCTGTGACTTTGTTCAAAATTGGCTTAAGGCTAAGGCCCCATGTAGCGTCCTGCAGCAAAAAAGCGCTGCGGGAAAACCGTGGCAGCAACGCAGTCCTCTGCAGACTTTCAATTATACCTATAGGGAAACCGCTGGCATTTCCGTAGGTATAATTGACATGCTTCGATTTCCAAAACCGTCCGCTGCGCATATTATACCGCTGTGTGGGGATGGGATTCGATAGAATCCACTTTGCTGTGTCTGTAAAACGCCCCAGCTTTTTCCACAAACCGCAGTGTTTACTCCACGTGGGTCCCCGGCCTAAAAGGGAACGGTAATTAAAAACAGAGATTAGGAAGATTAGATTATCTATTAGGAAGTCCTACATCTCTCTAATAAATAATGTTTCAAGTCAATATGAGGCACTCTCAGTTACAAAATAAAACTGTTAGCTGTATATACACATAAAAACCCTGCATATACACCTACAAAGTGCCCACAGAAATAATTTATTTTTAGGGCCCACTAAAATAAGTAATTCTATATTTAGTACCTCATGAAAATCGATAATTCTAAGCATAGAGTCTGTTTAATTTACATAAAGTAACTAAATATTTTATACATATACACATGTGGACAAAATTGTAGGTACCTGTTGAGAGGTGCAGAAGTCTCATTGACAGTTACAGGAATCGTTTGATTGTACCCTTGACTTAATATTTTGTTGCACAACCTTTTGAGGCAATCACTGCAATCAATCGGTTCCTGTAACTGTCAATGAGACTTCTGCACCTCTCAACAGGTATTTTGGCCCACTCCTCATGAGCAAACTGCTCCAGTTGTCTCGGGTTTGAAGGGTGCCTTTTCCAGACAGCATGTTTCAGCTCCTTCCAAAGATGCTCAATAGGATTTAGGTCAGGGCTCATAGAAGGTCACTTCAGAATAGTCCAGTTTTCCTCTTAGCCATTCTTGGGTGTTTTTAGCTGTGTGTTTTGGGTCATTATCCTGTTGCAAGACCCATGACCTGCGACTGAGACCAAGCTTTGTGACACTGGGCAGCACATTTCTCTCTAGAATCCCTTGATAGTCTTGAGATTTCATTATACCCTGCACAGATTCAAGACACCCTGTGCCAGATGCAGCAAAGCAGCCCCAGAACATAACAGAGCCTCCTCCATGTTTCAAAGTAGGGACAGTGTTCTTTTCAAGATATGCTTCATATTTCCGTCTGTGAACATAGAGCTGATGTGCCTTGCCAAAAATTTTGATTTTGGTCTCATCTGTTCATAGGACATTCTACCAGAAGCTTCGTGGCTTGTCAACATGTAGCTTGGCAAATTCCAGTCTGGCTTTTTTATGATTTGTTTTCAACAATGGTGTTCTCCTTGGTCGTCTCCCATGAAGTCCACTTTGGCTCAAACAACGACGGATGGAGCGATCTGACACTGATGTTCCTTGAGCTTGAAGCTTACCTTTAATCTCTTTAGAAGTTTTTCTCTGCTCTTTTGTTACCATTCGTATTACCCTTCTCTTTGATTTGTCATCAATTTTTCTCCTGCGGCCATGTCCAGGGAGGTTGGCTACAGTCCCATGGATCTAAATTTCTGAATAATATGTGCAACTGTAGTCACAGAAACATCAAGCTGCTTGGAGATGATCTTATAACCTTTACCTTTAACATGCTTGTCTATAATTTTCTTTCTAAGCTCCTGAGACAACTCTTTCCTTCGCTTTCTCTGGTCCATGTTGAGTGTGGTACTCACCTTGTCACCAAACAGCACAGTGAGTATCTGTAGCTCTATATACAGGCCCACTGACTGATTACAAGATTGTAGACACCTGCGATGCTAATTAGTGGTCACACCTTGATTTAACATGTCCCTTTGGTCACATTACTTTCAGGGGTACCATCATTTCTGTCCAGGCCTGTGTCACGAGTTTTATTTTTTTTTAAATTCTGTTGAAGCATGGTTGAAAAGCAATGTCTGACTTTCATTTGTTCATTTTCATAGAATTTTTATATATTATTACTTTTGTCAGATTCAAGTTATTTCTGTGACCATTGTGGTTTTTTCCTTTCATTAAACGAGGGGTACCAACAATTTTGTCCACGTGTGTACATAGTGTTCCCTGAAAATAAATAATCTGTAAATAGGCTCACTTTAAAATAATTAAATCAATGTACATAGTGCCCCTTGAAAATTAATCATTCAATACATTCTGCCCCTGCAATATATAATGTATACATAGTGTCCATGAAATAATAATCCATACATAGTGCCACCTGAAAAAAATATAAATACATGGTGTAGAACCCCCCTAATAATGAATAATTCTATGCATAGTGCCAATTAAAAGTAAAAAATGTACACAAAGTATCCTGTGAAATTAATCTTTTATACACAGTGTGCCATAATACCATAGTGTAAAAATAAATAATTCTATATATGATTTCAGATAAATAAATACTTTATATACAGTGCCCCTGAAATAAATAAATTAGTGCCCTGGAAATGTATAATTCTGTATATTGTACTATCTGAAATTAATGCATAGTGACCTGTAATGCATAAACTATGCATAGTGACCCTGAAAAAAATAATATATAGTGTCTCCTAAAATATTTAATTTATATGTAATGACTCCTTAAAGTAAATAATTTAAATATAGTGCCCCCTAAAATAAATATTTACTTAAAGCTTCTTGAAAGTAAATAATTTTTCAAAAAATAATAATTCCAGGCATGGAGCCTACTGAAATTAAATAATGTAGACTTAACTAGACAAGCTTGTTCTGAGTTTGAGTAACCTCCCACATCTGTCCAACAAGGCAGCAAGAGTTCCAGATGTGTCCCATCACCTGTTGGGTCTTAGACCAGACCTAAGAACTCCACTCCAAGTCAATTATGTGCCACCCACAGCCAATCAGGTAACAGGTGCCTGTTGGTCCCTCCCACTCTCAAAGAGTCCAGATGGAGGGACTCAAAGCAGATAGTGATTGACCACAATTGTATAATTTAGCTTGCCAGACTTAGAGATTCAGTGTACATTGTAATTGACTATTCCAGAAAGGTGTACCCATGATCAAAACATGACATACAGCCATGGCCACAGAGGCTAAGAATCCCACTGTAATTGATGCTATTCTAATGTACATGGGTGAATACATTTATTTTGCCCATCAATAGAGACACTTCAGACAATAGACTGCAATAAATAATTAGCAGCATGAATTTTTTAAATCAATGGTAATTCTAGCACGGTGAGCACAGTGCCTCAGTGGTTAGCACTGCAACCTTGCCACGCTGGAGTTCGAATCCTGCCAAGGACAACATCTGCAGGGAGTTTGTATGTTCTCCCCGTGTTTGCGTGGGTTTCCTCCGGGTACTCTGGTTTCCTCCCACACTCCAAAGAAATACTGATAGGGAATGCAGATTGTTAGCCCTATATGGGACAGTGACTGACAATGTCTGTAAACCGCTGTGGAATAGGATTGCGCTATATAAGTAAGCAAAATAAAATAAATATGTATAAACTGTAAAGCTTTGTGCACATAACGGAGTATGCCATTCAAGTCTACTCGTCAGTCTTCCAAGTCTATGTATTTAATGCAATGGATTTGAATAGGACCTAAAATATCAGAACAGAATCACCAGAAGGCCCTTGAATAACATGCTTGGTCATGTGCATGAAGCCAAAGAGATGCATACTGTGCTAGGTTAATATTCCCCATAAATTGCTCAGAATTATCTTAACTTTTCCATTAATCGGTTCATATGATGAAATCATGGGGACACGGTGGTCCTCCTGAGTTATTTCCTTTGCAGCCAACAGGGAGGGACAAAAAGATAACACAGATCTAATCAGCTTACCTGATCTCTGAAAAGTCCCACGTGGCGGAAACACTGCGGTTTGCCCTCAGCGGAAACGCCGCAGGAAAAAAAATGCGGCGTTTTACAGTCACTGTGTAGTGGATGGGATACTAGTAAACCCCATCCCCACACAGCGGTAAAAACTGTCACAGTTTTGGAAATCGCAGCATGTCAATTATACCTATGGAAACAGTGGTAGTTTACAGTCACTGTGTAGTGGATGTGATACTAGCAATACATAGAGCAAACCTCTGCGAACTTTCTGTGAAAAGTGCTGCGGGAAAAACCGCAATGCTTTGCCACTGCGGTTTTTCTCGCAGCACTATTTTTTGCTGTGGGACGCTACGTGGGGCTGTAGCCTTAAAAAGTAAAGTTAAAGAGTCACTATATAGGGAACCCTTGAAACTGGCCTACGTGTTTCAGGCTTAGGGTATTAACACAGAGGAATTTGGGGGTGATTTTGAGGCAGATTCTACCTTAAAATCAGCTCCACATTCTCCCTGAAATCTGACTTCCATCAGATTTTGTTTCTGCGGCCTTCTGGAATGACATTCTTCAATCTTCTTGCATCAAAAGGCTACTCATACTGTAGTTATCTTTTGGTAAAATGTGTTTTTCAAATTTCCAGAAGATATCTTCCAGTTTTATGTCCAGAAAGTTTATATAAATGTGTATACCTTGGCACTCAGGGACTGATGGAAGAACTATCCACCAAAAAAGAAAATAACTGGGAAGATTATTATTACTTATTTATATAGCACCTTTAATTCCATGGTGCTGTACATTTGTGAAGAGGTTTATACATAGTACCAATACAACAAGTACAATAAACATGAACAAGATGACCAACCTGATACAAGTAAGAAAGAGGACCCATCCCGCTGGTTTATAATCTATAAGGTAAGGGAGGTGGAGACAACAGGTACCTCTGATTTTAGAGTAGATTCCGCTCTGATTTTGCCTCCCATTGTTTTCAATTAATTTCTCTTCATTTTTTGCCATATAAACATACCTTAACAATTGCCCATATAGTGGCATAGTAGCAGCAGGGTTAGTTTCAGCACCAGTCTTCATAACCCTTGAGCTGGCGGAGGGTGCGCCTCATATATGATGAGGTGCCCCTCCACTGGGCTTTCCGCCTGGAGGGAAATGAGCTATGCCAGCTCATAGCTGATGTAGATTTCCACCATCCTTTACACCAGATTACTGAAAATTTGGCCAGGTTTATGGCCCCACATACTGCATGCCCTCACTAGGTTATAATTAAAAGATCTCAAGCCAAAAGACATCAGAAATATATATTTTTTTTTTTCGGTGCTGGATTCTCTTTTTTTGCCTTATCCAATTTCTTACCCTTGAGGTCCGAAGGCTCTTCTGGGCGTGAACTTGCAATTTGCAATTTGGGTGAGCTGTATTTTGCGACTTGTTATGTCTTATACACCAGAAAATTGGCAGACAATGTAAAATAAATCTGCCCCAATGTGTATTGTATACTCTTTTTTTTTTTTTTTTTTTTTAAAGATGAGGGTCTTTAGGGTACATTTGTGTGGAAATAGAGTATGATTTATCCATTGAAATCTCTGCTCATTCTTTGCTAAAATAAAGGAGGTGGGCGTATAAATGATTGACAGCTATCTCTGTAAACAACGTCATAGAGGAGAGGCTGACTAAGGCGCCATTTTGCCGGGGATCACCAGCACCCGAGAAAACTCCTGGGCTGGCATCCCATTGGCATGACAGCCGGGAGCCTTTTGAAGTCAAAAACGAAAAATTCCTCTGGAGGGAAGGGGTTAAGAAATCAAGTTTTGCATGGGAAAGGAATAATATGCAATACCTGAAAGTCAGTGATTTGAGTACACACCTTAAATAAGCCAATTTGGCTACTTTTCCTATAGACAAAGGATATTTGCCTAATACATATAAATTGTTATAAAAGTATGCTTCTAATATTTGAGATGTTTATTGCAATATTTGCTTAGTGCATAATTAATAGTCTTGTATATATTATTCTACTTGGGAGGTGTCGAGAGCAAATGTGAGTGAATTCTATGTTACAGCTTTCATTCTGTGCATTCCCCAGCTGAGATTTTCATTGCAGAGAGGAAAGCATATGATTTAGCCAGCTGTTAGAAATTCCATTCATGACTGCTGTAAATGATACAGTTCAGTAATTCAGAAATTAATGTATGTCTGCTGCTCACACATATTTACAGACAGATAAGCCTTCAGTGCTTGGTGTTACCAACTGTACCAAATGTTGTGAGCCTTTTTAGTATCTATTACCATCACTTTATTGACCAGATGAGACAAATTGAAAGCTGAATATGGATTGTTATATTCTGGCCAATCAAAAAATATCCATAAACTGCAAGAATAAGTATGAAATCAACCCAAATAAATGTCATCCAAATAGCGCTACGTGCCTCCTTTGCTTCTACTGTACGTCTTTGGTCACTGAAACTTGAATTTTGATCTATATCTCTCTATCTACACATATACACTGTATATAGTTATTATATTTATCTGTTTAATTGACAAAAAAAATATAAAAACACACCACGAAGGAGTTGGAATTGAATGAAACCCTATATGTGTGAATGCAATGATGGTATATGTAAGTGATTACAATATTACAGTGAAAGGAGGCTCTAGTACCCTGTTGGGCTGCCATTAGCCTTGATATAAGACGACATGTTGGGCATGGAGTCTTACAGGTTCCGTATGGTATCAAGTGGCACATTTGACCACAGATGTTGATGCTGACTTGTAGGTCGTGCAGAAAGCTGGTCTCCTAGCTGGTCCCATAAATGCTCCACGGGCGATATATTTGGTGACTAGCGAGTGCTGCAATATGGCAGAGACATGGGAAACCTTTGCTGTGTGTGGGTCCATAGCCCTGTACTGTCAGAGGAAGAGTTCCATACCACCCAGTGATGACGCTGAGCTGTGAGGAACACCCCCCACAAGTCTATGGGGGGGCGTTCCTCACGGTGTTGAAACTAACGGCACAGATACAGTGCCTTGCAAAAGTATTCGGCCCCCTTGAACTTTTCAACCTTTTGCCACATTTCAGGCTTTAAACATAAGGATATAAAATTGTAATTTTTTGGTGAAGTATCAACAACAAGTGGGACACAATCGTGAAGTGGAATGAAATTTATTGGATATTTTAAACTTTTGTAAAAAATAAAAAACTGAAAAGTGGGGCGTGCCAAATTATTCGGCCCCCTTAAGTTAATACTTTGTAGCGCCACCTTTTGCTGCGATTACAGCTGCAAGTCGCTTGGGGTATGTCTCTATCACTTTTGCACATAGAGAGACTGAAATTCTTGCCCATTCTTCCTTGGAAAACAGCTCGAGCTCAGTGAGGTTGGATGGAGAGCATTTGTGAACAGCAGTTTTCAGCTCTTTCCACAGATTCTCGATTGGATTCAGGTCTGGACTTTGACTTGGCCATTCTAACACCTGGATACGTTTATTTGTGAACCATTCCATTGTAGATTTTGCTTTATGTTTGGGATCATTGTCTTGTTGGAAGATAAATCTCCGTCCCAGTCTCAGGTCTTTTGCAGACTCCAACAGGTTTTCTTCCAGAATGGTCCTGTATTTGGCTCCATCCATCTTCCCATCAATTTTAACCATCTTCCCTGTCCCTGCTGAAGAAAAGCAGGCCCAAACCATGATGTTGCCACCACCATTTTTGACAGTGGGGATGGTGTGTTCAGGGTGATGAGCTGTGTTGCTTTTACGCCAAACATATCGTTTTGCATTGTGGCCAAAAAGTTCGATTTCGGTTTCATCTGACCAGAGCACCTTCTTCCACATGTTTGGTGTGTCTCCCAGGTGGCTTGTGTTAAACTTTAAACAAGAGTTTTTATGGATATCTTTGAGAAATGGCTTTCTTCTTGCCACTCTTCCATAAAGGCCAGATTTGTGCAGTGTACGTCTGATTGCTGTCCTATGGACAGACTCTCCCACCTCAGCTGTAGATCTCTGCAGTTCATCCAGACTGATCATGGGCCTCTTGGCTGCATTTCTGATCAGTCTTCTCCTTGTTTGAGATGAAAGTTTAGAGGGACGGCCGGGTCCTGGTAGATTTGCAGTGGTCTGATACTCCTTCCATTTCAATATGATCGCTTGCACAGTGCTCCTTGGGATGTTTAAAGTTTGGGAAATCTTTTTGTATCCAAATCCGGCTTTAAACTTCTCCACAACAGTATCATGGACCTGCCTGGTGTGTTCCTTGGTCTTCATGATGCTCTCTGCGCTTTAAACAGAACCCTGAGACTATCACAGAGCAGGTACATTTATACGGAGACTTGATAACACACAGGTGGATTATATTTATCATCATCAGTCATTTAGGACAACATTGGATCATTCAGAGATCCTCACTGAACTTCTGGAGTGAGTTTGCTGCACTGAAAGTAAAGGGGCCGAATAATATTGCACGCCCCACTTTTCAGTTTTTTATTTTTTACAAAAGTTTAAAATAACCAATAAATTTCGTTCCACTTCACAATTGTGTCCCACTTGTTGTTGATTCTTCACCAAAAAAATTAAAATTTTATATCCTTATGTTTGAAGCCTGAAATGTGGCAAAAGGTTGAAAAGTTCAAGGGGGCCGAATACTTTCGCAAGGCACTGTATCTCCAGCCCTGGAGCACATAACGTAAAAGCCGAATTCAGGGCACTGTCGGCTTTCTAGCAGTATATAATACCACATGTGCATGAGGACGTGAAAGGTCCTCTTTAAGTTCTACAGGTACAAGAACAGTGCAAACAGCTCTCTAGTGGAATGTCCCTGCATACCACAGCACAAGTTTCATAGGTCTCCATTTTGACAGTCTGAATGTTAACATGTTATGGACAATACCACAAATGTCTATGGTCAGATTAGCCCCTTTAAGGCCATATAAACACCAACGTATATGCAGGTTTGCAGTTTTAAACTATAATGTTGTGTGATGCTTCTAGTCCAAATGCTGTAAAACACAAGTTCCTATACGTATCTTCTTTTGTTAGTGTGAGAACTATATTTCTATGTAAGTGTAGAACATTGTTATAAGGGGAATTAGAACTATCCCATTTGAACAATTACAGCCTTGCCAAGAGGAGTTAATTCTGCAAAAGTAGATTTCTCTATACTCAGACAAAGATAAGGATATGTTCTTGATGATTTATTTACATTGCTAGGTGTATGAAACATGCTCTGTGTAATAAGTGACTGAGAGTAGATAGTACATAATAATAGTGTCTCAGGAAGAGCGCAAACATGAGAAATGTATCCATGGAAGGGTGGGGAGGATTTGGGGTGGCATTATTTTTAACCTGTTAATATATTTAATTAAAATCTTCAATTTTAAATGGATGGGATCTCATTTCACCATACAAAGATTGCTATAATATCAATATAATATGTGCTGCATATTTTGGGCACATAGACTTGTAATGTCAGTGGGAGCATTTCTCACAGCCCAGCGATGACGCCTTTCTGACAGTGGGGAGATAGTGCCAAAACTAACAGTACTGATATTTCCAGCACTGCGGCGCATACGGGGAAAGCACACTGTTGGCTTCTAGCGGTATATAATACCGCACATCTATGAGGCCCTGAAAGGTCCTCTTTAAGGGAACTCTTAGGCTCTATTCAGATCACATTTTTAACATCTATTTAGCACATTCGTTTCTGTAGATTTTTTTTTTTTTTTTTGGACGGACACAAAAGTATAGTATACTATGTTTTTGTGACTTACAAAAAGACAGAAATAGATCCGTTTTTTAAACACTGAGATCTATGTAAATGGATCCATTTGCATTTGTTTTTTATATCCTTTAAACGGATGTAAAAAAAAAAACATGATCTGAAAGGATTCTAAAACATATTTTTAAAAGATGTTGATGATTTTATTTTTAATTTTTCATGTCACTATATGTATTTTAAAGAGCTATAAATTGGGCTAAATCCTATAATTTTCACTCTGGCAATTAAGTCTTATACAGTAATACACTGACACTTGGCAATTCACTACTCCCCTCCCTGCACAGAGCATGTTTAGAAAACTCTTCCATAGAGCTTAAAGGGGTATTCCCATGAACATAACCATTTTTAAATCTGTAGACAATTAAAAGTTAAACATGTTTGCAAATATAAGTAATTAAACATTTTGCAGAATTTTAAAGATTTTCTCTAAATATCTTGTGGTCACAAGTTGTTACCTTCATCGGTTGCCAGTGGATACGACCATGAATGCAGGACCTTTCTAAGGTCAGAAAATCAGCTATGATTTCCTTATTGTGGCCGGCAGATCTTCTGATACATGCTGTGCCCCTGCCTAATAACCTAGCTACAATAAGAACATCATGGCTGGGTTCCTGACAAGTCTCAGACCATAGAAAGTTGCTGCATTCGTGGTTGTATCCATTGGCAAACGATCAAGACAACAGACTGTCACCACTAAGATAGTTAGAGAAAATCTTTAAAACGCGCAGAATTTTTAACTACTTATATTTGCAAAAATGTTTAACTTTTAATTATCTACAAATATAGATATGATTATGTTCATGGGAATACCCCTTTAATGAGTCAGTGCCAGACTATTGCTGCCTATGGCCATGAGACTGCTAAAGCACATCGCTAAATGTTGGTAACAGAACAAAGGAGAATATCAGGCAAAATTACAAAATACAAAAGGGCAAAAGGCAGAGACGACCTACTTCAGGGGAATGGGGAAAGTTAAAGGGGTTGTGCAGGACTCAAAAACACGTCTGTTTTCTTCTTTCTTTTTTTCCAATGGTCACATGGTAACGCCACATCTCCATTCCATTAAAATGAATGGCCATCTCATGGACATGATGTCATTTTCTAAGAAGAAGAAAGCAGCCATGTTTTCAAAATCCTGCACAACCCCATTTAACTTGTCCCATTCCCCTGGAGTAGGATGCCTCTCCCCTTTGCCAAGGATACAGAAAAACATGAAGCTGGGACACACCACCTGATACAGCACCCGAAATCTGGGACTGTCCCACAGAATCTGGAACATTTGAGAGCTATGCACATACAGAGAGAGATCTGTCAACCAGCCAATGTGGAATGGGGGGAGGGGGATGGGCAGAAGTGTTGAGAAGCATGAAACGTTTCTACTTTCATGCTGCCTGAAATATGTTTATATCTACAATTATGCCCCATAACAAGCATTTACAATCAATATATCTATAGGGCAGAGTCCAATCAGCTCAAAATACAGTCTTCTGTCAATTATTAACTCTTTTGAACTTCAAGTTATATCTTGAGAACTAGTACTACTGAAAAATAAAGATAGGTAGAAGGTTCTCAATGAGCACTCAGTATATCTAACAGCAAACACATGTCTGCCATGTTGTGATTGACTAGCTATAGGCTGCATTCACACACACAGTATGGCAGCTTTAGTAATCTTGCCTTATAGTTAATTTATTTTAAATTTAGACCAGATAGTCTAAACCAGGGGTCTCAAACTCGCGGCCCGTGGGCCAACTGCGGCCCTCGGGAAAATAGTTTGCGGCCCCCACCTCAGTATCAAAGTTTAACGTTAGTGCGGCCCGAGTTTGATAGGAATGGCACTTTTCAGTGTTGTGTGCGGAGCTGAATGAACCTACCAATCAGGCAGCTGCGCCAGGCGGCACTGTCCGAGGGCCGGCATTTTTACTATTTAATGTAAACCAGCCCAGGACAGGCCGCTTTAAAAAAAAAAAAAAAAAAAAAAAACCAGAGCTGAGCGCGGCCTGTCCTGGGCTGGTTTACAAGACGTCGCATCTCAGCGTAGGCGGCGATACAATGACGTCATCACGCCGCCTACGCTGAGACACAGACATCGCGGACAAGAAGAGGAGGCGGCGGCTGCATCAAGGTATCGCAGGTAGGTACAGATAACTTTTATATATATATATATTATATATATATATATGCCGTAACCTGCTGTTGTATCCCCGGCAGGTCACGGCCTATTTATTTACCTACCCCGCGTCTGCTCGTGGCCGCCCCCCGCTTCCCCTTCTGCTATGGGACGCAGAAAGGGAAGTGGATGCCGCTGTGAGCAGCCGCGGGCCGCAAATACTACTATTATTATACTCCGGGGTCTTTTCAGACCCCGGAGTATAATAATCGGAGGCCTAGGGTTGGTGAGGGAACATAAAAACCAATGTTACTCACCTCCTGCGATCCTATGTAACTCCGAGCAGGCTTGAGGCCTCTGGTGACGTCATCAGGTCGCGTCGCCGGCCTGGTCACGTGACGTGTGTGCGCAATTGAAGAGGGCCGAAAGCTGCAAGGAGTGCACCGGTGTCCAGGATAGGTAAGTACAACTGTTTTTTATGTTTGTATTCTCCCCTGGGTCTCCAATCATTATACTCTGAGGTCTGAAAAGACCCCAGAGTATAATAATAGTTCATGGGTGGTCCACTATGGGGCATAATACCCTGTGCAGGGACCACTGTAGAGCATAATACCCTGTGCAGGGGCCACTCTGGAGCATAATACAAGTGCAGGGGCCACTATAGAGCATAATACCGAGTGCAGGGGCCACTATAGAGCATAATACCGGGTGCAGGGGCCACTATGGAGCATAATACAAGTGCAGGGGCCACTATGGAGCATAATACAAGTGCAGGGGCCACTATGGAGCATAATACCAGTGCAGGGGCCACTATAGAGCATAATACCAGTGCAGGGGCCACTATGGAGCATAATACCGTGTGCAGGGGTGTGAAAGATCCTTAGTGCGCCAACACCGCGTTGGCCCACACCTGAGTCTTCTCTCATAAAAAAAACCACACTCACCGCCAGTGAGTGTTGGGTCCACAAGATAAATACAAGACAAGCTTTCTAAATTTTATATATTTATTAACCCCTAAATGGGTCTGTATTAACATCTAACACATGCAGTTCAGAACAGATATGCAGATGTATGCAAGCATTAACAGTTACTAGTTACAATATACAGTACATTAAAATAAAAAGGAGTAAAAGTGAAATAATTACTTTACCACGCATCTCCTTGATGTGGTTCTATAGTCCAACACTCACACATGCTCTGGCATGTGTGAATAACCCAGTGGAGGCTTCTTAGCATGTGGCATTAATACAACAATCCAGCCTGCATGCTCTTCACAGTGGTCTGTCTGTAATCTCCTGTAGTCTGTCTCTAAAACTCCTCATAGGGTTCTCTTGTAGTCCCAGCACAATCTCCTCCCACTGACCTCTTACCTCATCCTTTATACCCTTGATTACACCACCCAGAATGAGGTCACCGGCGACAGCAAGTCTGATTGACTAACGCACTCAAGTCCAGATTCTTTGTAAAGAGCTGAGACCAAGAGAAATGATACAATGTTATCAGCCATATCTGATCTACCAGTGCAGACTGATCAATGCATGTTTCTTTGATCACTCAAGGCTGTGTAGGAATACAATGGAGCCCTGCTGGGATGGATACAAAGCCCTATTGTTCCAGTCCGGCAACTATTGGCAATATACCTATGAGTAGGCTGTGCACATTATGAGTAAAGAGAACTGAGAGAGAAATACGCTACCCAGAGATCAAAATACAGCTTTGAGTTATAGCCATATTTAAGTGGAATCATCACAAGGGGCCAATATGGAGCATATTACCGGTGTGGAAAACCTGATGCGGCCCAGCCTCACCCAGACTCTACCTCCAGCGGCCCCCGGGTAAATTGAGTTTGAGACCCCTGGTCTAAACATACACAAGATTTATCACAGTAGCTCATGCTGGATGATAAATCTGGCACATCTTTTGACACCTTTGTCTAACTTTACACCACCAATTTGTTCGGTTGTTAAGTTTACCCCAGAAAATGAACAAAAAGGTTGGCACATTTTCAGGATACTATGGCACATTTAAAAGAGGACCCTTTATGTCCAGGTGCCATGTTACAAACTGCTGCAGAGTTGAATTTTTCAGGTATGTGCCCCAGACATCGGTGGCATTAATTTTGATACCAATATTACTGCACTGTCAGGGATGGCCCCCCTGATGGTACTCTTCTATAGACCTGTACTGTCAAAGGGGGCACCCAACATCCAACAATGATGCTGAGCTGTGACACCGGCCACTCTGACAGTGCAGTGTTATCAAATCTGTCAGCTTTGCAGCAATATGTAGCATGGCACATGTTAGAGGACATGAAAAGTCCTATTGCAAAAGGGGGTTTCTGCAAAACAATACCTTGTTGTCAGACTATGTGCAAACTCTTAGGCCAGGGGCCCATGTGGCGGAAATGCCGTGGAAAAAATCGCGGCGTTTTACAGTCAGAGCAAAGAGGATGGGATTCTAGCGAATCCCATGCCCACATTGTGGAAAAAAACGCGCTGCGGACACGCCGGCGGTTTGCACATAGGTATAATTGAAACAGAAAGTCCACAGAGGAAAACTCTGCAAACTTTCTGTCTAAAGCGCTGCGGGAAGAACCGTGATGCGATCCCGCCGCGGTTTCTCCCACAGTGCTTTTTTGCTGCGGGACGCCATGTGGGGCCTTAGCCATACAATTAATATACGTGGTGCAAGGAATGTAAGCCTGTTGTTGGTACATTTTCACTTACTAATATGCCTCAGTGTTTTGCTCCATTTTTTTGGCTTTTTTTATACTGTGGCAGTTATTACATTAACCTCCTGCAGACCACCCATTGAATAGCTACACTACCGTTCAAAAGTTTAGGGTCACTTAGAAATTTCCTTATTTTTGAAAGAAAAGCAGTTTTTTTTTTCAATGAAGATAACTTTAAATGAATCAGAAATACACTCCATACATTGTTAATGTGGTAAATGACTATTCTAGCTGCAAACGTCTGGTTTTTAATTAAATATCTACATAGGTGTATAGAGGCCCATTTCCAGCAACCATCACTCCAGTGTTCTAATGGTACATTGTGTTTGCTAACTGTGTAAGAAGGCTAATGGATGTTTAGAAAACTCTTGAAAACCCTTGTGCAAGTATGTTAGCACAGCTGAAAACAGTTTTGCTGGTTAGAGAAGCTATAAAACTGACCTTCCTTTGAGATAGTTGAGAATCTGGAGCATTACATTTGTTGGTTCGATTAAACTCAAAATGGCCAGAAAAAGAGAAATTTCATGTGAAACTCGACAGTCTATTCTTGTTCTTAGAAATGAAGGCTATTCCATGCGAGAAATTGCCAAGAAACTGAAGATTTCCTACAATGGTGTGTACTTCTCCCTTCAGAGGACAGCACAAACAGGCTCTAAACAGAGTAGAAAGAAGTGGGAGGCCCCGCTGCACAACTGAGCAAGAAGACAAGTACATTAGAGTCTCTAGTTTGAGAAATCGACGCCTCACAGGTCCTCAACTGGCAGCTTCATTAAATAGTACCTGCAAAACGCCACTGTCAACGTCTACAGTGAAGAGGCGACTCAGGGATGCTGGCCTTCAGGGCAGAGTGGCCAAGAAAAAGCCATATCTGAGACTGGCTAATAAAAGGAAAAGATTAATATGGGCAAAAGAACACAGACATTGGACAGAGGAAGATTGGAAAAAAGTGTTATGGAGAGACAAATCAAAGTTTGAGGTGTTTGGATCACACAGAAGAACATTTGTGAGACGCAGAACAACTGAAAAGAAGCTGGAAGAGTGCCTGACGCCATCTGTCAAGCATGGTGGAGGTAATGTGATGGTCTGGGGTTGCTTTGGTGCTGGTAAAGTGGGAGATTTGTACAAGGTAAAAGAGATTTTGAATAAGAAAGGCTATCACTCCATTTTGCAATGCCATGCCATACCCTGTGGACAGCGCTTGATTGGAGCCAATTTCATCCTACAACAGGACAATGACCCAAAGCACACCTCCAAATTATGCAAGAACTATTTAGGGAAGAAGCAGGCAGCTGGTATTCTATCTGTAATGGAGTGGCCAGCGCAGTCACCAGATTTCAACCCCATTGAGCTGTTGTGGGAGCAGCTTGACCGTATGGTACGCACAAAGTGCCCATCAAGCCAATCCATCTTATGGGAGGGGCTTCTGGAAGCATGGGGTGAAATTTCTCCGGATTACCTCAGCAAATTAACAGCTAGAATGCCAAAGGTCTGCAATGCTGTAATTGCTGCAAATGGAGCATTCTTTGACGAAAGCAAAGTTTGAAGGCGAAAATTATTATTTCAAATAAAAATAATTATTTCTAACCTTGTCAATGTCTTGACTATATTTTCTATTCATTTTGCAACTCATTTGATAAATAAAAGTGTGAGTTTTCATGGAAAACACAAAATTGTCTGGGTGACCCCAAACTTTTGAACGGTAGTGTATACAGTCATGGCCAAAAGTTTTGAGAATGATATAAATATTAAATTTTACAAAGTCTACTGCTTCAGTTTTTCTAATGGCAATTTGCATATACTCCAGAATGTTATAAAGAGTGATCAGCTTAACAGCAATTACTTGCAAAGTCAATATTTGCCTAGAAAATGAACTTTATCCCCCAAAACACATTTCAACATCATTGCAGCCCTGCCTTAAAAGGACCACCTAACATCGTTTCAGTGATTGCTCCATTAACACAGGTGTGGGTGTTGGTGAGGACAGGGCTGGAGATCAATCTGTCATGATTAAGTAAGAATGACACCACTGGACACTTTAAAAGGAGGCTGGTGCTTGCCATCATTGTTTCTCTTCTGTTAACCATGGTTATCTCTAAAGAAACACGTGCAGTCATCATTGCACTGCACAAAAATGGCCTAACTGGGAAGAGTATTGCAGCTAGAAAGATTGCACCTCAGTCAACAATCTATCGCATCATCAAGAACTTCAAGGAGAGAGGTTCCATTGGTGCCAAAAAGGCTCCAGGGCGCCCAAGAAAGACCAGCAAGCGGCAGGACCGTCTCTTAAAAGTGTTTCAGCTGCGGGATCGGGCTACCAGCAGTGCAGAGCTTGCTGAGGAATGGCAGCAGGCAGGTGTGAGTGCATCTGCACGCACTGTGAGGCGGAGACTCTTGGAGCAAGGCCTGGTCTCAAGGAGGGCAGCAAAGAAGCCACTTCTCTCCAGAAAAAACATCAGGGACAGACTGATATTCTGCAAAAGGTACAGGGAGTGGACTGCTGAGGACTGGGGTAAAGTCATTTTCTCTGATGAATCCCCTTTTCGATTGTTTGGAACATCTGGAAAACAGCTTATTTGGAGAAGGAGAGGTGAGCGCTACCACCAGTCTTGTCTCATGCCAACTGTAAAGCATCCTGAAACCATTCATGTGTGGGGTTGCTTCTCAGCCAAGGGAATCGGCTCTCTCACAGCCTTGCCTAAAAACACAGCCATGAATAAAGAATGGTACCAGAATGTCCTCCAAGAGCAACTTCTCCCAACCGTCCAAGAGCAGTTTGGCGCTCAACAATGCCTTTTCCAGCATGATGGAGCACCTTGCCATAAAGCAAAGGTGATAACTAAATGGCTCAGGGAACAAAACATAGAGATTTTGGGTCCATGGCCTGGAAACTCCCCAGATCTTAATCCCATTGAGAACTTGTGGTCAATCATCAAGAGACGGGTGGACAAACAAAAACCAACAAATTCAGACAAAATGAAAGCATTGATTCTGCAAGAATGGACTGCTATCAGTCAGGATTTGGTCCAGAAGTTGATTGAGAGCATGCCAGGGAGAATTGCAGAGGTCCTGAAGAAGAAGGGTCAACACTGCAAATATTGACTTGCTGCATTAACTCATTCTAACTGTCAATATAAGCTTCTGTTACTCATAATATGAATGCAATTATATTTCTGTATGTGATAAAAACATCTGACAAACACACATAAAAACCAGAGGGCAGCAGATCATGTGAAAATAGAATATTTGTGTCATTCTCAAAACTTTTGGCCATGACTGTATGTTCAGGCATTGTCTGTATATCTCTGCAAGAATGAACCTGTCTACTATGACCTTATGGAGGCACAATGTGTATAAAAAAGAAAAAACTAAGACAAAAAAAATAAGAGTAAAACAGTATGAGTGGGAAAACTATTTTTCAAAATATTTTTAGTAGAATTTTATATTATTTAAAAAAACAAAAACCAGGAAAAATATGGAAAACAGACTTTTAAAAAAAAATTCCTAGCAAATATGCAAAAATAAAAAGGACATAAAATAAAGCCCCCCAAAATGAAAAATCATATGAATAACCATAAAGAAAAAAATGTTACAGTCTTCAAAAGCATGTATACCAAAAAACCTGAAAATCTATCCAGCCACAGGGGAACAGGGAAAATGGCCCAGTCATGAAGTGGGTAAAATCTATGTATGTAAACTTATTGAAAGTTTACATACATAAGGGAAAATTCATTGAAGTTTTGTGCGAGAAAACTGACATGGTACTCTCACTACGTTTGTAAAAAGAAAGTGGAGATCAACCAAGGACGTCCTGGCCCAACAGATTTACTGGTGTGAGTTATACCTGAAATCCATGGAACAACGCTGCAATATCTACCGGGAGCAGTGTGGCTCGCCATATGTAAACATTACCAAGATCTTGGTACAGGGGATCTGCAGGTGCCCAAAGGATAGGCCATCAGTACCAGAAACTGGATAAAACAGGTGACAATCTGCTGAAAAATGGTTGGCGAATTGATGAAAAATAACTGACACACTGATAGAAAACGTACACTAAAAACTGACAGTTTCATCCATTTTTAATGTATGCATATATCGGAAACTTGGTGTATGAAATGTCAGTCTCCCCCAGCGTTTGTAGGGTTTGTGCCACCTTTTCAGGGCGCAGCATGCTCCAGTGAACATGTTATCGCTGACTTTTTCCCCATAGCTTTTTCTAGTGGAATTGATTATAAAACACGTGTTCTAAAATGTTACAAAATAAAGCATGCCATAAAAAAAACGCTTGAAGAAAAAAACTCAGTGGTGTTTAAAACGCTTAAAAATTGCACATGTCAGGAATAGCATGAAGTCAAACCAGCCAACTTGACTGGAGGTCGCTTGGTGTCTTTCATCTTTACAACTGTACAGTCCAGGACTGTGGAGTACCCCTCAGCAGCAGCACCGGAGTACCCCGCAGGGTGCCGGGCGGTCACGTGACACAGGGTCCCGGGAGAGTACCGCTGTCAGGTGACGGCTTGTGAGGAGAAGGCGCGGGCACGCCGGCATCTGCACGCGCAGGCGGGAGGTGACAGCCGGGGAGCGCGCTGTGTCGGTTGGCCGGAGAGAGCTGCCAGGAGGAGGTGGAGGAGAGAGAGAGGGAGAGAAAGAAGGAAAGTGGGCAGGCACCGACAGGAAAAGCCCTAGAAGAAGCCGGGCCTGTGACCGAGAGTCCCGGAAAACAAAGCGAAGCTCCTAGGCGAGCCAGGTTGTGCGCGCTGCCGAGCCGGGAGGTAAGTGTGCATGTTTGTGTGTGATGGAGATGAGGTACCTAGATGTGTCTCCCCGAGGCCTGTCCCTATAATGGGCCGCCCCTCAGCGTGCACTGTACCCCCCGATCCGCCGCTCTCCAGCCTTTGTTATGCGTCCTCCCCCTCCCCTGCCTCCTTGTGTGCTGCGCTCACATCCCCCCCATCTCTCCTCCTCCCTTGGGGTCTCTCTTCCTGTCAGGATCCCTGGGGGAGCTGCTCCCTGTCCTCATGTGACATAAGTAGCATCCTAAATGTCTCTCCTCCGGCCATATGGAGCGCTTGTGTGATCTGAGTCTTCCTTCTTGTGGCCAAACTTTCCGGCTGCTGTAAGTTTTCTGTGGAGGGACCGTTAATGTACATGGCGGAGGTGGCCAGGTGAGCCCTCATGTCTATGGGGTGTGCATGGCATGTGTTGGCATGTCCCTGTAATAAGCAGCTGTTGTGGTAGAGCTTACACATACACCCCATATGGGTCACTGACTGCTGTGAAAGAGCCCTGGACTGTATGTGGCTACTAAGAGCTGCCTTATATTGGGTGCCGCACAGGAGCTAGTAGTAGTTTGGGTTGTAGCCCCCATCTTAAATGTCACCAACAAGTAGAATGAACTCGGTATAACATATCAAGGGAAACCCAGCACACCAGACTAGATGAACGCAGTAGAACATGTATTTACAGAAAAGCCATCTATATGTCTGCTTGACCTTCATCGGACTCACTTGCTGTAGAGCATGTGGTAGCCTTGTGCAAGTCTATTGTGGCTAACTGCTACTGAATGGCACAGATACACCTGTTAGTGATGTCACATGCCCCTGCCCACCCCTCTCCTTTTGTCAATGCTGTTCGGTGATAGGACCGGATTTATATTTGTACCTGGCACCTACCTTTTGGGGTTGGTTCCTGTTGGCATCTTTAGAAGTACTTACATTAGGACACTGGTGACAATTTGGATTCCTCTTCTAAGGTTTGTACTTGGGGGTGATGTAGAAATAGTTGTATCAGTAGAAAGCTATAGAATACAGTTATCTGCTCTGTGATGCAGGGTGGAAAATAAATGAATTTTCCCCCATCCTGTGGACGCCTCACCCACCATCACCATATAGTAAGCCATCTTCTTCTGCAAAGGGCATTTATCAGAAATGATGGCAACACATGCCACTGGCCACCTGGTAGTGCGGAGATCCAGCATGGCCACCATTAGTTGCTGGACCTGTTGATGTGCAGTAGTCCCAGGTGATTCCTGTGTAACCTAGCATATATAGATGGGATCAGTCATCATTCTGATTTATATGGGAGCACTCTAATTGTCCTACATCACTGACCCTTCGTTTCTGCAGGATATAAGAGCTGACAGCGGCTTTATGCCCCCTCCATATTGGAATCAACATACATGCTTGACTGAACAGAGTGCTTGTGTTTATAGGGGAATCAAGAGTGAGAGAATCTTAGGGTAGGTCTAAACAGGACTGATGCACTGCAAATCGTCATGTATTTTTTTGTGGCAGATTTCAACCTATGCATTGCAAAAGGTGAAACTGCAACATAAATGTCATGCTGCAGATATACAATCCACCCCACTGGTCAGGTTTCACTGCAGCTTTTGGATGAAATTTGGTTAAATCTCATTGTTTTTACTGATAATGTAATTTTCTTCACACAATTTTGCTGAGGAAAATATGCAGCCCATACAACTTGTGTATACATCCCGTGATATCCATGGCCTCTATTACTAAAATAGTAAGGGTGTATGTGTACGTAGCTGTAGCCACATGTGGCTGAAATCCCGCCTATTTCATAATTATGCATTATAGGCATTCGATGATTGGCAGCTGCATGCCAGTGGTGCTTCAGCCATGTGTAGCTACCACTGTGTGAGCATGCATGTGTGGTGGTAGGGAGAATGGAACTATGCAGAAAACATTTGTTTGAAGTGAATTCAAATACAAATAGCAGTCCAACTTCATTAACCTGATAAATTAATGTTTTTGGTAGAAAAAAACCACACAACATTTGGTACATGTATGCAGCTCATTCTGAGTTCTCATTAGCTTTCTGGTTTCCATCCTTTGATCCGCATGGGATCAGCCGGGGGGAAGAAAAAAAACACCTGTCCCCGATGCTCCGGTGTCGTCCTGGTGAGTTCCGATTCTTCTGCTCAACGGGTCTTTTCCGGAGTTCCGCTGATTGGACATGCAATGTCACTACCCTTGGCCAATCAGCGGAATTCCGGAAGAGACCCATAGAGCAATAGAACCGGAATGTGCCGGGAGGACACTGGAGCATCGGGGTCAGGTGAGTGTGATATTATTTTTTTTTTTTTTTTTTCACTGTCCCTGGCAGATTTCAAAGTTAAAGGGGTTGTCCATTTTTGCCTGGACAACCCCTTTAAATAAGGGCCAAAATTGCCCGGTTATTCCATAGAATGAATGACGTCACTGATGTAACTCCTCACTGCTATTATTTTGAACAAGCCCCTTTCAGGGGGAGGGAGTCAGCTTTGGCATCATGGTAGCCCCTATAATTAGGCCTATTTATCGCATACGAGGGATAATGGATCAGTTGGAATATATCAAAATACCTTGAAATGAGTGTTTCAATATGACAATGATCCCAAACATACTAGTAAGCAAACAACATCTTGGTTACAGGCAAACAGGATTGAGAGAATGGAGTGATCAGCTCAATCCCCGACCTCAGTCATAAAGTACCTGTGGGGTGACATCAGACTAGCAGTTTGAGGTAAAGCCCAAAAATACAGGGCAAATGTGGAATGTACTAGAATATCTGTTCATAGGTGCCAGAAGTTCGATTTACCTGTGCAACACAGATGTTAAGCAGAAACAATGGTTATGCCTCTAAATATTAGTGTAGTAATTCAAAGTAAAGTGAAATCTCAAAAAATTTGTTTATACATAATTTTTTTAGTTTTTAAAGAATAAATACTGACTGGTTTTTTTTTTTTTATTTATTTATTTATTTTTTTTTAACAGCCTCATTTGTCTTAAGCATGCATTAATATTTTTACTTGTGTAGCTTTTTATTGCAAAACTTCTTTTTTTCTGCCCATGTCTCTGTTTATTACACTTATTGCCATTATTGCCATTCCTGGGGCGCTATCTAGCTAGCCACTGGGATGCACTGGAAGAGAAGAGAGCAGGTCTGTCAGCAGAGAACATATAAAAGAGAAAAAAAAAGTTATCCTCTTTTACTAAATACACTCCAAAAAAGTTAAAGGGGATTTCCGGGCCTGTTAGTGCTATTAATAGGTTAATAAGTGCAACCAAGTACCTTTAGCAGTGTTTTGAGTGTTTTTTCTGGGTTTCTTTGTGAGCTCCTGGCATCTTCTGCTTTTGTTTACATGGGTAGCTTCCTGTTCTGGTTTCCTACAACTACCATGATGCCAGAGCTGACCCCCCTTAACCCCTCCCTGTTTCCCTAGCTAACCAGCCCGCAACCTACCCCTCCTACCTAACTAAACCCCCCCACCCCACCATAGTGCCGGCATGCGCACTATCCAACATTCCGGCTCTATTGCGCAGGCCCAGAACAAGTGACTTCCCATGCCCAGAAGATCCGGACAGGAAGACAGGTAAGTATGATGGGGTGCAGGTTTGGTTGGTTAGAATTGGTGATGTTTGGTTTCCGGACCACCCTGGTGAGCTAGGAAAATATAGATTTTTTTTTTTTTTTTTTTTTGTAACCTAAGTAATTTAGACGGTAGGCAGGGGGTGGGAGGATAGCTTAGATTAGAAAGATCATTTTATCCCAGACAACCCATTTAATGCAAACGTGAAAATGTAAATGCTCCCTAATACACAGGGACACTGTCAGATGTCTCCCTTTGTATGTTACTGGTGTCTGTATTCAGGTGTTATAGTACATGCTGAAGTCAGAATTTCATTACCAACAGTCAGTTACAGAGTTGCTAAGGAAAAAACTTAAGAGGCTGCTTGCTTATTAAAAAAAATTGTCAATTTACTAAATATGTCACAAAAATACTTAAAATTACTTTTCCTTAACCATAAAGAATAAATTACACTTTGCGTCTCCCCAGAAAATATCCCTTATTAAACTGGCAATAAAAGTGTCAAATGCAGCTTGTGTGGATTGGAAACTTATCTGGGATGTGATGTATCTGCCTAGTCTTTCATTCAGCATTTCATACACAGTGAGCATCTGCTAACCTTATTTATGTATCCTCTTTCTATATAATTGTATTAGGCTTTTATCCAGATAGGTGTTGTGTACTTCTCACTATGACACATCCTGTCTCCATATTCTGCTGTTTCTAGTAGGTGTAAGGTTGCTGCTCATCTGTCTGATACACTGATGCAGTTTTCTCATTATGTCTGTATTCTTTATGCCGTTTAGCCCGAGAGCATTTTTTATTATTATTTATTGGGCAGCTAGGCAAGACCCACTGTCTAATCACACCACACCTATAGTCATTGGCACATCTGGGTGCATTATTTTTATTGTTAATGAGTGTTTTTTCTTTAACTGACGGTTTTCTACTATGTAACAATGTAGATTTTAATGGGACAGATTTCTAATGTGTAGGATAGCGTGTTATTTTACAATAATTTAGCTTTATATAAAACCAAAACTATATTATCAGGGCACATTGACAATAATCTTTTATTGTAAGGTACATGCAGCCTCACCATTTGTCTAAATAAAGGACTTATTGTTGCATTATACTTGCTGTACATAGTTAAATACCAAGCCGTGTGTACTTACATCTATATTGGGATTTTCACATGATTGACATGTGGCAGATTTATCAATAAGAAAGACAAGTGGTGAAAACTTTGCACAAAAATTAGGCTAGGCTCACATCTATGGTGTTTGTTCTGTTTTCTTTTTGGAACAGATAAAAATAATGGACACTTAAGACAGATCTATGAAATGATAGATCCCCAACAGAGATGGACAAATCCCATTGGGTTTCTGTTTTGGTGTTTGTTTTTTAGATAGAAAAAAATTTCAGATGATATTTAACAGAATCTGTGCTGAGGCTCCTGAACCTCTGCAGCAGAAGTGAATGTAGCCTTAAAAACCAATTCCTTTTGAAGCTGAGTATAACTGTAGGTTTAGGATGGGGCTCCACAGTTGTATATTTCTTGCGGTGTGTCACATTTGCATGCCCTAGATCTAGGGATGTGCAATTAATTGAATTAATTTGCCATTTAAAAAAACGAGATTCTGATATTCACCAAAATTGTGAAATCGTTGTTATCCCTGCCCCAGAGTATATCTTCCATGCACGCTTTGTCTATCCTGTTGTACTATGATCAACACCTTCGTCACGGTCGTGAATACCTTGGTGGTAGGATGAGGAAGCTTACATCAAATATATCTGATGTTTCCCTGAGCCAGCTCACTGAGCTTTCTTTAATTTCTTTAATTGAAAACATGAGAATCCAGATTAAAATCGAAATTACCCATAATCTTGAAAAAACTTGAGATTTTTTTGGGAAAAAAAAATTGACCTGCCCTAATGGCATCCCATAGTTTTGGTTCTATATAAAGCTAAATTATTGTAAAATGACACGCTATCCTACACATTAGAAATCTGTCCCATTAAAATCTACATTGTTACATAGTAGCAAACCGTCAGTTAAAGAAAAAACACTCATTAACAATAAAAATAATGCACCAGATGTGCCAATGATTACATGTGTGGTGTGATTAGACAGTGGGTCTTGCCTAGCTGCCCAATAAATAATAATAAAAAAAATATAGTTCTCGGGCTACTTTTTTGGGTGGTGTACGTCTTACTGAGAGATTGTTGGCTGTTAGACATGCCTCCGTGATGCATTCAAAGAGATGTGTTGCGTCTTTGGCACAAACAAGAAAATCATGGTAATCTTACATAGCAAGTCTAAGTATTTGCTGCATGCATATATCTGTTTAAAATTTATTCATGCCTGATGAAGCTTTAAAACAAGGGCATCACATGCATTTTGTATAACTTTATAAGGCATAAATTAAGGGTTAAAGAAAAATATGCATTCAGCAAATAATTAGACTTGCTAGGTACGAATACTATAATTATATGGCTTGGATCAAATCTTAAAACTTTGTGCTTGCATTGGGCAGGATATAGGGATGTAACAGATGTTTAACCATATTTATGCAATAAATGTTGGAAATATTTGTAGGACTGCCCCACTGTTACAGTACACCTGTCATCATAGAAAGGAACAATTGGCATGTTTTAGTAGGAATCCCTGGCTGATCCCTGCTTTTCATCCATTTCTTAAAGGGGTTTTCCGGATAAAAATGTTTTGTTTTTTTTTTTTGTTTTTTTAAAAGGTCTGTTAGTATTATTAATGGGTTCATAAGTGCACCCATATACTTTTAGCAGTGTTTTGAGTCATTTCTGGGTTTCTATGGGAGCCCCTGGTATCCTCTGCATTTGTTTTTATGGTGTAGCTTCCACACTACCTCCCTCTCACTGCTCCCCCTCCTCTTTCACTCCGTTACACCCTCTCCCAGTCTCCCTAGCTATCCTGCCGACTACTAGCCCTTCCCAACTAACTAACTCAGCCCACATCCCCCACCACCACATCATACTTACCTGTTTTCCTCTTTAGACTTCCCTTCTGGAATGGCTCCTCCTTTTCTTTCCGCTCTCCTGGCTGTGCGCAGGCTGGAAGTGCGTCTGACGCCTGTGCAGTAGAGATCGAGTGCCATCTCTACTGCGCATGTGTGGGAGGCACCTCCGGACTCTGCTAGCAGAGAGGAGGAGCCGTTCCCTGAGAGGAAGACACGTAAGTATGATGGGGTGGCGGGGGAGTAATGGTGACGTTTCGGAAACGGAATGCCACCGGACTATCTGAAAGTATGCCTGGGGCGCCTCAGGGATATGGGTAATTATAGATTTTAGGAGATTATTATTATTTTATAGATTATAGAAGTTAGGCGGTGGGAGGGGGTTTAGTTTAGGGGTTAATTTTTATTTCATCCCGGACAACCCCTTTGAACAATGACCACTGTAGACTTACAGTGCTTACTTAAAGGGGTTTCCACCGCATACAACTTTTTATTCTAAAACTTGAACCACCATACAGATAATCCATCCGTACTGTGCTTGTGATTTCACACACCTTCCTTGAGCCCTCTATTTCAAGATCTGTTCCCCAATAGTACTTTTACATTTTCAGCATGCATTGACCAAAGTGGGCAGTCCTTACTGTGCAGCATGTGACTAGTGGAAACTACATTTCCATGGTGCACCTTGCACCATGTGCTCCCTAACTGTCCATTCTTCATAACAAATTGTTCATGCACTGTACATGCTCCATCTGTTAGGATGACACTTGCATGGTTATGTAGCCCTGATCTAATAAGTAGCTATAGGGAAGTCAAAGACAAACTGAGCACGCTAGTCCTGAATGAAGATGGACTACAGGTCGTACCATTGACAACAGTGCTCAAACAGTGTTGGGGAAAGGGGAATTTCATTGGACTTTTCTAGTGACATATACACTTTTGCTAATTGCTTTCAATGGGTGGCAGTGTTCACAGTTAAAGGGGTATTCCAACAACAAAAATCTTATTTCATATAAAAGTACTTTGCAAAATATCACTAACAGTGCATCATCTTTAACCTCTTTAGGGTGTTCCTGTGATAACAAGTCTGTTAGTGTATATCTAAAATGTGTTCTAACAGGTGTCACGGCACATGTTTACTGGCATGTAACATACTGGAAAATACAAATCTGCTAGCGTATTATAGTTAAAGAAAAAAGTAAACTGTGACTTGCAGGGGGCACTTGGAGTATTGATGCTGGAGCTGTGGAGGGTTTGCAAAAGTCTGTATTCTCAGGCCTTTAGAAGTCTTCTTACCACTGGCTGTATGTATTTGTTAGTTATCCACACTCTTCTAGTCCTCAGCTGTGCCATGTGACCAGCAATTAGAGAAAATCAAGCACATTGAGACTCTCATAGGGATGAATTGAAAAACTTTCAGTACTTGCATAATGCAATGTTTGATACTTTGCTGTCATAAAGGCAAAAGTAAAAGTATTATGCTAGGTTCACACCTGCGTTCAGGGGTCTTCTTGGGGACCCCCGAATGGAAACCTAATCCGCTTAAAAAAGTGGTTACCCCCGGATCCCATAGACTATAATGGGGTCCACCGGGTTTCCGCTCCAAAAGGGCAAAAAATGCGGTGAGAAAAGCGCTGCTTGCAGTGCTTTTCTCTCCACATTTTTTTTTAAGCGGAATGGGGAACGGAATCCCTGAACGGAGTTGAAGCCCTGGTGTGAACCCAGACTTACGGAAACTCCAGAGAAGATGTGAACCCAGCCTTAAAGGGAGTCTGTTAGCAAGAAAAGTGGTATCAGACTAGTGATAGTACCTCATAGGGCAGCTTCTACACTTTCCTAAGATGACTTTCTTATTCTGTATTGCAACTTTATTTTCATGAAAATTAGTGTTTTATTCTTATGCAAATTATCTGAAAAGGGCTTTAGGGGCGTGTGTTATCCTACTGGGGGTTCACTTGCTGCCCTAGATAACCAGCCCTGGCAGGAGAAGATATGCCCCTAAAGCCCTTTTCAGCTAATTTTCATAAGAATAAATTGCAAATTTTCATGAAAATGAAGGTGCTTGGCAGAATTAGAAAGGTGTCTTTGGAAGGTGTAGAAGAAGCCCTACAAGGTACTGTCATTAGTTTGTTACTGATTTTCCTGCTGACAGACTCCATTTAAATGTTTCATGATTTTTTTTCTTTCTCTCTTAGTACTATCCTTTTTTTCTCTATGCTTTGTACATGCATAAGTGCTTGTGCCACTTGGAAAGTCTGATTGCTGGTCACAGGACACAGCTGAGGACCAGAAGAGAGTGGATAACTCACAATTACAGCCAATGGTAAGATTACCTTTGCTACAATTTACGTCATACCTTGTTAACCAGCTAGAGAATACATTTCGTGGGTTTGCTACTTGAACAAAATGTCGGTTTTTTTTTTTGTTTTCTTTATTTAATATTTCATGCTAATGCAATTGTTTTTTCTTTTTCTTAAAATACTGAATACATCTGACAGATGGCACAAACGTGGTGTCAAGGCTCCTGTCCGTCAGAAAGTATCTACCAGAAGCAGCTCTAGTCCCTTTAAGCTGTGTTCCATTAATCTTAATATACTGCTGTTTCCTTCAGTAAATGGCCATTGTATTCAGTTAGTAAAGCCATTGAATCCTGCTGATGTCGTCACAAAGGTCAGTGGTAGCCTCTATAAACAGTGTGTTCATTCAGCGCCTGCCTCCAGAGACAATGGTGAACAGACTGCTTTCTATAGAAGCTGACAGAGATCACACTGGTATCATCTGTCTCTAGCCCAGGATTTTTCAAGGAAATCTGTTCTGCTAGGTCACACATAAAACCTACGTTGTTCAACGGAAATAAAATATAAATGGGACTTCTGTTAATACTACACGTCCCTTATATTGCAGCTCTGAAACAGCCCTGCTAATCCTTAACCTAGATGGAGATATCCTTCATGTGGTGGGATAAAAACTTGGCTGTTAAATGTCAGATGCAGGGGTGTAGCCATAGGGGGTGCAGAGGTAGCAATTGATACCATATCTCAGAGCCTAATAACATAAGGAGACACCAGTATTCTAGGTTTGCATAGTAAGTTGGGGCCCAGGAACTTCTGTCACCATCATCATTGATACCAGTTGACGACTTCTATTTACTGAATCTGGACTTGGCTTCTGAGTCCCAGCATTATATTAAAGAAAATCTAGAACTGCATCTATATTTATTGATAGACAAGCTTACTTTGGCATAGCCCTGTCAATTTTTTCACTCTGTCTGGGGCCATAGAAGTACAATGATTGGACGCAGTTAAATCCTCTTGGTCTTTAGGAGTAGACTAAAAATAGACTTGTATTACTGATGTCACCAATTAGTAAGCTGTGGCAAGATGTGGCATCGTGTTCTGCAAGGAATTAATTATGAGATGAAATCAAACGTTGGCGCTTCAGAAGCGGCTGAGAAACTGGAAAAGATCATGAGAGCCGGGCTTTTTCAATTTGCATGACTGCTTCCTTAATGAAATGGATCTATAAATACTGTGTGTGAATGAGGCCGTTAATCAGGTGCAGCTGAAAATAGCATCGCCTGTACTACTTCTCGCTTTCTCGTTTTGTAAAGCCATTAACTCTTATGTCTGTCCTCGTTGCAAATCTGTGTGAGATTTTTATTTGTTCTTTTGAATATATACTTTACTTTACTGATAGATTGAACATTTCCTGAGATACTATGCCTTAGAATAAGTTAACAAAAGAAAGCAAATAGAGATCCTGGTGTGAACTGATTAAAAAAAAGCTCACTACGCTCTTCCATTCTCTTTTCCTGGTCTCCCAATGCTATTAAATACCTGGGGTTCTACCTCCCTAAATTCCTTCCCGACACCTACACTTTAAACTTCCTACCCCTTCTCCGCACCCTTTACGCTGACCTCGCCTGTTGGGATGCTAAGGGCCTTTCTTGGTTAGTATTAACCTCATTAAGATGAACGTCCTGCCTAGACTCCTCTACCTTTTTCAGACGATCCCATTTACTCTCCCCAAGGAATTCTTTTCCTCCCTTCAGAGCACGATTACTAGATTTTGGAACTGTAAACACCCCAGAATAGCCAAACAGTGCAGTGGTTTGGCTCTTCCAGACATCTTGTACTACTATATGGCAGCGGTCGCGGCCCATATTTTGGATTGGCGCCATCACTCATGTTCCAAACTCTGGATTGCCCTGGAGCGGTCTCTGAGTCCTCTCCCCTTTATGTCTCTCCCATGGCTCCATAGACCCCACCAGTCAGATGCTGCTACTGTAGCCTTACCATTTGTGACTCATCAAGTACTGAACGTGTCGCCTCTACCTTTCCACTGCAAGAACTTTCAGCAATGATGGCCCTGTAACTCAGATCTCAGGCAACCCAGACTTTCCCGCCGCTTCCTGCCCCTCCTTCCTCTCTAGACGCCTTAACCAGCAACCCCTAACCTCTCAGGTTCTCTCCCTGACCTCGCTGAGGCCCTATGCCACTTTGATTCCCCCTGAGTCTAGAACACAGAAATCTGAGTGGCAATACTTGCAGCTCCGTTACTTCTATTCCAAACTCAAGCAGACATGCAACCTTCATAGACTGTTGTTGCCATTTGAACAGTTGTGTGTCTCCTCTACTGCCCCTCTAGACCTATTTCTACACTCTACACTCTTCTCTCTGACCATAGGGAGGACCGTCTGCCAACATTTACCCGGAGTTGGGAGAGAGAGATTGATACTTCTTTTCCTCCAGATGTGTGGCGCTCTGCCTCTGTCGTACCTTAAATTCGCCATCTCATGCAAAGCTCAAGAAACCAATTTTAAGATCTTCTCTCGCTGGTATAGAGACCCCTCTGTTCTACACAAGATTTTCCCTTCGGTCTCGGACCGATGCTGGAGATGCACAACAAACCGTGGTACGATGCTACACATCTGGTGGAACTGTCCTGTGCTACACCTTTTTTTTAGCACAAAGTCCGAAGAGTGATCAAAATGGTTACTAGTGTTGCATTGGAGGATGACACATCTGCAAGTTGGCTGGCTTTCTCCCTGCGCAGCCAGGTCCATCATACCCAGGCTATGGAAGTCACCATCACCACCGACACTGTCTGGCTCCAGGAAATTCTCTACATAAGACGGATGGAAGACCTGGTCGCGGACCTTAAGCCTAATGACAGCGCCCATCGAAAAGCGTGGCTCCTTTCTTTCTACTACTCTGCTACCTTTCCATCTTCCTTTCACTCTCATTCCACCTGACCTACCTTTACCTTCCCCTTCATCCGCTCTCCCTCAACTGGGCCTTGTCTTTCCTCCCCCCCGTCTTTTCTCCCCCCCCGTCTTTTCTCTTGGGAATTCCTTGTTCTCTCCCAGATGCCTGTGTCACCCTGCTCCGTTCATAAAGGAATATGTTCTCTCTATTGTTAAGCTTCTTTCTCCTTCGGCTTACTATGCTCTGTTACATTCAGAATGTCTATCTATATGCTGCTCAGGTGTGTTGGAGCTTGTTCCCCCTATTTTGATCCCTGTGTTTCTCACCTGCCCCATGGCCTTTGTGCCCCACCCTCACTGACTTCCTATCCCGTCCGTCCATGTCCGTTTTATGCGTTTTATTGTTCTCCCCATGTGTTTTACCTTTTTGTGCCTCGTTTTATTGTATTATAAAAACTTTTAATGAAAAAAAAAACCAAAACACAGTTCCCAGTTTTCTACAGCGGTATACTAATGTATAATTGTATAGCACTAACATATTCTGCAGCCCTTCAGAAATCAAAGAGTACATATACAGGCACAAGCTTACTATCTATATAGAACAAGCTTACGGTCTATAATGTGGGGGGAATCAGTATCAGACAGTCCTCATTGAGGTAAGATGCCAATAGCTGTTGGTGAGGCGCAAGTGGGGATGCAAGCAGAGGTAGAGAACTCCTCTTATGGCCCAGTAGTTCAATTTCCACCCATTAAAGGGGTTTTCTGGTCCCAAAAGCATCCCTATCCAAAGGGATCACACGCCTGTGAACAACTGAAGCTATTGCTGTGACTGAGCAGCAGCCTTGTCCACTCTATAACGGTGGCATCAGGGTACTGCAGCTCTGGGTAGAAGCAGAGCTGCTTGCAGTGCCAGAAGGCTGCTGATCAGTGTGCGATCTGCGGGTTAGACCCCCACAGATTTGATGATGATGATGGGCTATCCTGTGGATAGGTCTTTAGTATAAAATGTTGGAGAACGACTTTAATTAGGGACTTCTGAGTAATGAAATAATGCACAATCAATATACAGCTTTGTAATACAGCTTTATTTCAGTTTCTCACAGATTTCAATTAAAACAATGGAGCACTTTTATGAAAACTGTCTATAAGAAAGGAACCTATCACCGTGCAGTTTTCGATTTTCAAAAGCACTATTAAAAATGAAAGAAATGCTGTGACTGTTTCATGTGGGACACAAAGAGTTTTTGTTCTAAACAGTTTAAAGGCGTGGCCCAAAGACTTTGATTTTGCCTACATGCCTGGTGTGTTTTCATGATGGACCTGGGGGTTCTGGGCTGATTCCAACTCCAGGTCACGTGATCGGAATCAGCCCCCAGCCCCCTGGCTGTTCCATCTCCTCTCACTTTTTTACAGGTAAGGGGGCTGGCTCTATTATAGTATATGAAAATGAGAGAGGCGACAGAATCACCCAGGACCACATGACCAAGGGTTGGATCAAGCCTGGAACCCTGAGGTCCAGCTTGGAAGTAAAATAAAACTAGATAACCCCTTTTAAAGCATAACTAAACTTTGAAAAATTTTTATTTTTTTTTTGGAAGCAATTATATCATGATTACATTTTATAATGCACTGTATTAACAAATTTTGGCTTATTTCTTTTTTTTATTTTTTATTTTTTTCCCTTGTTTCTCCATAGAGAGCTGTACTCTGCTTCTCACTGTGTACGGTTTACGGGCTTGTGTGTAATGAAGTGAATATGATGGTGGGGGAGGGCCACTTCACAATTTCTGCCAGGAAATTTAAAAGTTGTTTTAAAGTTAATAAATACTTGTTAATAAATCTGAGTTTATTTTGCAATTATACAATATTTTCAGCTGTGAAAAGTATTACGGGAATTATGTACCAGTTTATTGCCTATTGATAAAAACAAGAATCTTTGCATTCACTGACAGCAAGCAAGGATCTTGAAAATAGTGAAGAAAAAAAGACTGAAAATATGTTATGAAGTTTATTATTATACATTGTGTTATTTACATAAATGTGTACTCTCCTTTAACTTACCCCTCTTTCCTGAACACAAATAGAGGGTGCAGAGAGTGTTTACTTTGTTGGGTTTATAAATCTTCAGAGCTTTTGAAAATCTGAAACTCTATAACTTCCTTTGCAAGTAGTGATACTGCACTAAGGGTGAAAATGAGTTTTAGGCTAAGGCCCCACGTTGTGGAAAAGCTGCCTTTTTTTTTTTTTTGCAGATTTTGCTGTGGTTTTTTGAGCCAAAGTCAGGAGTGGATTGAGCAGAAGGGAGAAGTTTAAGATCTTTCCAAATATTTCCCATTCTTTCTGCAACCACTACTAGGTTTGGCTCAAAAAAAACGCAGCAAAATCTGCATCACAAAAATGTGTTTCCACAACGAGGGGCTTCAGACTAAATGTCATTAGAGCCGCTTCTTATACTGAAACTAACTTATTGCCCACAATTGATTTAGCCTGTGATGTCCACATTGAAACCCCTTATGTTTTGCCAGACAGTATTTTTACATATGGGAATATTTAGGCTGGCGGTGGAGCACAGAGGAGGGGACACTATTGCACATATTTTGGGAGTGTACTGGGCTGAGGGACTTCTGGGATGGGGTGCACCAGACCATCTCTAAAGTCTCTAAGGTAAACCACCCCCCCAAGATGCCTGCCTTCTACCTGCTCTACCTCTCTGACTTCTCCCTCCGTGATTATCATAAATCTTCTTTGAAGTATCTGGTCAATGCGGCTAGGCCTGCATTCCAGCGCTATGGAAGTCCTCCTCTTCACCTTCACGTTTATATTGGATACGTAGGGTGGAAGATATCCAGGGCATGGAGGATCTTACTGCGTACCTCAGGAACACGCAAGACTCCTTCATTGCCATCTGGACGCTGTGGATCCTCTTTCTCCATCTCCTCCCTATCCGTTCCCCTCCCTCTGTTTATGCATATACTTCTCTATGTGCTATCAATTGTGTTGTCACCCACCTTGATTTTTTTCTGTATTTTATACAGTTTGTTACCAGGTCCTATTATGGAGGGCGTTTTTGTACGGTGTTTCTTTTTTTGATATAAATAAAGAATGAATTTAAAAAAAAAAAAAAAAAAGTTTTGGAGTATGTAACACCGCAAGTGTACTTAACCAGTTCCATACCAGATGCGTTCAACTAATTTCTGCGTCTTTTCTCGGTGACACATAAAGCTTTTATTTTTGCTTTTTTTTATTTTTGCATGTGTGTTTTTTTTTTTTTTTACATTTTTTTTTTTATATCCGGGAAAATATAAACAAAAGAGGGAAAACGTGTCTGTTTTTCACTTTTTCTTCCTTTTTTTTTTTTTATTTAATAACACAAAGTGCTACTAAAAAACTTTATGAAATAGTTTTTACTCTATTCCGGTAATTTTTATTTTTTATGGTGTAGTCGGGGGTGTGGCTATAACCTGTAATAAGGGCATTTTATTGGCGTATTTAATTTTATTTATTTTTTTAACTTTTTTTTCTATTCATTTTTTTTATTTTTTTACATTGTGTCCCCATAAGGTCATAATAGACTTTTGGGGACATCTGATTACCTTTTTTTTGTGGGGGAGGCTGATTTCCCCTGTAACTGGGACTGGTACATTTAGCCCCAGTTGCAGGAGGAATACAGTTTCCTGCACGTTACTTTCACATTACTATAGAGCTGATATGGGTCCTGTAGGACCCAGCAGTTCTTACAGATGCTGCACCCGGCGGATCACGACCGCAAGATAGTAGCGCCCATAGCGGACGTATATACCCAATGGGCGGTCCGGAAGTGGTTAAAGATTCCTCCACCAATTCAAGATCTGTTCAACATTTGTTAATAAGCGCTGCTCCACTAATTCCAGCGCAGTTATAATTTTTTTTTTTTTTTTTTTTTTTTTTTTTAGCCTTTAGTTCCTGAGCAATAAACACAGTTAGTTTTGGTACCTGATGTGCTATTTTAAAGGGGTTTTCTGGGCAAAAAAACCTTTTTTTAAAAAAAGGTCTGTTAGTGCTATTAATGGGTTAATAAATGCACCCATATACAGTGTGTACGGAAAGTATTCAGACCCCTTTAAATTTTTCACTCTTTGTTTCATTGCAGCCATTTGCTAAAAGCAAAAAAGTTCATTTTATTTATCATCAATGTACACTCAGCACCCCGTCTTGACAGACAAAATCATGCTATGGGGGTGTTTTTCAGCTGCAGGGACAGGACGACTGGTTGCAATTGAAGGAAAGATGAATGCGGAAAAGTACAGAGATATCCTGGAAGAAAACCTCTTCCACAGTGCTCTGGACCTCAGACTGGGCCGAAAGTTCACCTTCCAACAAGACTGACCCTAAGCACACAGCTAAAATAAAGAACAACTCTGTGATCATTCTTGAATGGCCCAGCCAGAGCCCTGACCTCAACCCAATTGAGCATCTCTGGAGAGACCTGAAAATGGCTGTCCACCAACGTTCACCATCCAACCTGACGCAACTGGAGAGGATCTGCAAGGAAGAATGGCAGAGGATCCCCAAATCCAGATGTGAAAAACTTGTTGCATCATTCCCAAGAAGACTCATGGCTGTACTGGCTCAAAAGGGGGCTTCTACTCAATACTGAGCAAAGGGTCTGAATACTTATGACCATGTGATATTTCAGTTTTTCTTTTTTAATACATTTGCAAAAATATCTACATTTCTGTTTTTTTTATCAAGATGTGGTGCTGAGTGTACATTAATGAGAAAAAAAATTAACTTTTTTGCTTTTAGCAAATGGCTGCAACGAAACAAAGAGTGAAAAATTTAAAGGGGTCTGAATACTTTCCGTACCCACTGTACGGAGTGGTTTCTGGGTGTCTCTGGGAGCTCCTGGTATCTTCTGCATTTGTTTACATGGTTCAGCTTCCTGCTATGTAACTTCCACGCTAGCTGCCTCTCATCTCACTCCCCCCCTTCCTCTCTCTCTCCCTCTCTCCCTCCCATACACCCCTTCCCTGTCTCTTTAGCTATGCCGCTCACAACTACTAGCCTTTCCCTACCTACTCAGCTCAACCCCCAAATCCATTATATACTCACCTTTCTTCCTTCCAGTCTTCCTCCTGCGGGACGCCCATCCTTCTTTTCTGACTGCCGGCGCGCGTTCTTGTCCCATCGCTGCTCTGTAGTGACGATCCACCTCTACTGCGCATGCGTGGGAGCTGTGCAGTAGAGGTGGATTATCGGCAGCAGAGCAGCACTGGTACAAGCGCCTGCAAGCAGAAAAGAGGGAGGAGCCGTCCTTCAGGAAGTAGCCTGGAAGGTAAGTATGATGGAGTGGGTGGGGGGGATAGTAGTGACGTTTCGTCACCGCATAACCAGCAAATGTCCCTGGGGTAAATATACTGGGGGTAAATATACATTTTTGATTAATTGTTATTTAGAAAGTAGGAGGGGGGAGGGTGTTTAGATTAGTGTAGGAATTTCCATTTATCACTGGCAACCCCTTTTAAGCTCTGTAATGTCAGGTCGACAGTGTCAGGCAGGAGCAGGCAAGGGGTGTGATTCAGAGCTCTAGTCAGAGGCAGCCAGTGTCACAGCTCAGAATCACACCCCTTGTTTGCTCCTGCCTAACACCGCCCTCCTGACAGTACGGAGCCTAAATAGTACATCAGGCACCAAAACTAGCAGCACTGATTGCTTGCGTGCTATCAGAGTAGTTGCGCCTACTAACAGATGCTGGAACTGGAGTTGGTGGACATGATTAAGGTCCTCTTCAAATCATACCCCTCTTCCTTGAGGTGCCCTTTCAGCAAGTTGCATAAGGATGTACATGAAGGATAGCACTATATGTTAGCATTACGACATTACACATGATGTATATTTTGCATTTTCTAGTTTTTCTTTTTTCCCTCTGCCTGCTCTATTGCTAATTCTTAGTTCTGAGCCAGTGGGTGGATACTAGTTGCTATGTTGCCTCTCATAGACAGCACATGGAGAAAACAGGAGATTAATGGAATTTAGGCTACATGCACACAACCATGTTCATGTGCCAGGACCATGGTTGAATGGTACGGATGGCTCATGGATGATATCTGTGTGCCGCCTGTGCCTCTATGGACTCTTTCATTTAATTCAGTGAGCCCAGGCCGCAAAAATGACAGGAATAGGACCCGTCCTAAGCTTTGCCCCAGGCTCGCAGCCCCATATGGACCTGTGATAATGGATGTTCGAGTGTATGGGGCTTTAGAATATAATGGGTCGGTGTATTACGGTATTAGCAAGAGAGGTACTGACTAGTATTGATGTGAACAAAGCACTTTGGATGCAGTGGCCTCTGTTTGGCTGTGTCAGCTTTTCATTCACACTGCTGCTCTTTTCCCCTTCCATAGACTTCTAGGGGCAGTTGTAATTCCATACAATGAGCTACATCCACTTTTGGGAGACCAAATTGTATTCAGACTGAATGTAAATTTAGTAAGGAGGAGGGGGGCTGATTTTTTGATAACGTATCTTATATTGACCTTTTTAAATTATAAAAAACTTGAGACGTTAGTGACCATTTAAAGATTAACATATGTTTGTTTTGATTTTTTTTTTTTTTTCTTTAGTACATCCATGTGGTGATTTTTCTACGTTTCAGTGGATTGTTCTGTTTTTCATGTAAGTAAACTTAATATTTTGTATAATTTCATTTTGTTTTTTGTAAACTGTATGTTTAAATGAAAATCCAAGTTGTAACATGAATCTACTGTGAAACCCTATTTTAACCTCTTTCAATCTTTGGCTCCACACTTGTTCAACACTTTGGGGCCTAAAAGAAAAATTGTCTTTGTAAGCAATGACAGTACAGCTTTCACTTTACAAAGGCAGAGTACAAAATTAGATCTGCTATGGGCAAAAGCACAATTTTTCTTTTACGCTAGGTTCACACAAGCGCTGTCTCTCCATTGTTCTGGTCCATCAGAGGACCAGAAAAACAGAGAGGCGGGCCACTAAAATAGCGTTTACCATGCAGGACTTTTTCCTGTCAATGCAGCTGTAGACTGTTTAATAAATCTCCGCCTTTGTATTTATGAATTTTATTAGGGTTTTGAGTCTCATTTTACTGAGGACAGGTGCTCCATCCTTTTTCACAAATAACTAGAAAAATTTTGGCATCTTTCCACCACACCTTGGGGACTGATCTGCAGACTTCAGAATGAGATTCTCATACACCTCCTATTCATGAGGTTGAAGACTGGTTATGGATTAGTCCCCTTGCAGTCAAACATTTTAGTAGCTTCTGTATATCAAGGAGAGGGCACTGGAGCTCATCTGAACAGATGGTCTTATGAAAAGTTGAGAGTGTTTGCAATGGAACAGAGTTTATGACTACATTTCTGAATTCGGCCTGTCCTTGCCAACTTTCCTATAAACATGCAAGTTACACGCAGCCTACTTATGTTTTTCATTGAGGAGATGGGGAATCTCCTATGGTGACAAAGAATCAAGTGTGTTGGAATCCAGCATGCCCAAATTTTTTATTTTTTTTGACCCCCTAACATTTGCTACCATTGTTCATGTCAGTTGCTGTCTTCCGTGATAGGATGACAGCAACGGACATTAAACTGTTGCAGAGAACGCTCACAGACTGATTCTGTGTCCGTTCCCATTAACACTAATCTAAACAACATGATGGACAATATCTTCAGTCACGTTTGTTTACTTTTGTAATGGAAGATAAATTTGTGAATGCAGGACTTTATGTTCTGTTACAAAGGTAAACCAACATGATGGAAGATGACTTCCATTGTGTTGTTTACATTAGTGTCAATGGGAAAGAACACAGAATTAGTCTGTGATTGTTCTATGCAACAGTTTAATGTCTGTTGCTGTCATCCTATGATTGAAGACAGCAACGGACGTGAACAACGCCCCTAACAGAACGCAGTCGGATGTCACTTTGTGTGCAATCCACTGCAAACTCAGTCGTGTGCACGGGGTCTAATGTGTTTTTGACATTGTGGGGGACACTTCCTAATAAAATAAGGTTAAAGTTATACAAAACAACAATAATAATACAATCTAAATAATAAAAAATATTATTCAGTTTTGGCCCTTAAACTCCAAATATCTTGGTCATTAAATGGCCCCCCCAAAAAACTATTAGTGTGCGCTTGGCTGTTATTTATCATCTCACTGACAGTTCTGTCATAAATTATGTTGACTAGTAAGTTATAATGATATAGTTGTTGATCACAGGTTTCAGACAGACACTTAATGAGTAGTTACTGACAGACATGTCTAGTTTGGTCACTTTATTGTTGATGGTTAAATTCAAAGTAATTCCTTAAACCTTTGTTTGTGATGAGTAAATATCTTTCTGTGAATTTTTTTTTTTTTGTTTGTTTCTATGGGATTTTGTCTACGTGAATGAACAATATTGTAATTCTGCATGCATCCCTTTATTGTTTCAAATCTGCTGTTTAAGTTCCTGTGATTTTATATTAAGATATTTACATAAAGAGCAAATCATGATGTCCTCCTAATGTCAGAATAATTCCCCCTTAAATAATGGACTGATGGGAAATCTAAATGAGAATTTGTGCAGTCATGGTTTGCCATATTTGACCCCTATGTTAATTTGATTGTAACACATATTGGAAGGATAGTATTTAAAGAGGACCTTTCATGTCCTCAGGCACACGCGGTTTTATATAACGCTAGAAAGCCGACAGTGCGCTGAATTCCGTGCACTGTCGGCTTTCCCGTTATGTGCCCCGGGACTGGAGATATCGGTGCCGTTAGTTTTCTGCCCATCGTCAGAAGGGAGTTCTTGACAGTCTCGCTGGCGGGAATGAACGCCCCTTCTGACAGTACAGGGCTATGGACGAGCACAGTCAGGGGGGCTTTCCTCACAGCCCAGCTAGACTGTCAGGAACGCCCTTCTGACGATGGGCAGAAAACTAACGGCACCGATATATTCAGCCCAGGGGCGCATAAATTCAGCGCACTGTCGGCTTTCTAGCGGTATATAAAACCGCATGTGCCTGAGGACATGAAAGGTCCTCTTTTAAAGGAGTTATCTGGCCTCAAATTCACTTTTTATACTGATGACCTATCCATAGCGCTCCAGGACCCCATAGAAAGATCAGCTGTTCCAGCAGCCTATGGTTGCCGGGAGCTGTTAATGCACAGGAAGCATGTGTAGCACCTCTCGTGTTGAACTACCCAGAACCACCGCTATGCAGTGGATAGGACTGCTGCATCACTTCTGTTAACACAGGAGCGGCTCTGCACATGCTTTGTCAGCTAGCAGGTTTCAGCATCTAGAGGCTGTTAGAAGAAACAGCTGATCTATGCAAGGTCTGGGTGTCTGATCCACACAGATCACATACTGATGACCTAAGTAGCAAGTTGATCATAAGTGACTTTTACACTTCCTGTTGACAAATATAATAGTCCTTTGTCCGTTGGATATGGCAGGCAGTGCCAGATCCTTAGTTTTGCTTCTATTTATTAAATGGTAGAATCAGAATAGGAAATCTTCCTTGCTAAACCTAATTCGACAAGCAACATTCTTCAAGGGGAAATGCGCCAATCCTTAAAAACATATTACATGTTACTTTGTCAGATAAAAATGTCAACAAATGGTCTACAGCTGTCTCTAGAACCAGAATCTATTTACTACATCATTTATATATCTAAAGCTGGCCTGGCACACTCATTTGATCAACAGTTATCTTTCCTAATAACCCTGTATATGTGCACCCTCAGCACAGCTGAGCAATGCATATGTACTGAATAGTAGAGGGGAGAAAACTGCTGGCAAACAGCTCTGGCAGCGGCTTATCTCCCCATGAACAAAAGGATCAGGCAGTTGAAATCCAACTGGCAAATCATTATCTGTCCTAATATCTGCCATCAGAGAAGAGTCTAAAGGAGCCCAAGAACATTAGATGGTCGGCTGAAACCAACAAAATAGGTGGGTCCAGACAGTATGAATCAAATGCGTAAAGGGGTTTCCCCACAAGATACTTTTCCCAACAGGATAGGGGATAAGTGTCTGATCACTGAGAATATAATAGCTGGGACCCCCGGCAATCAGGAGAATGAGGGTCCACACGTCCCATTAGAAATGGAGTATTGGTGTGGTTTAGTAATTGTAAGAGGTCCAAGCTTATAAACTCCCATGACGTGTTGCAGTGACTTGCCAGAAGATGTTTTAAGATGGATTTCGCAATTAAAGATTCATTGCTGTTACAGATTCTTAAATATTTAAGGAGTGAATGTGCAGATTAGCAACTGTTGTAGTTTTACTAACCTCAGACCTAGAGAGATTATATCATTCTGGGAGGTAATCTAGTCATATTTGTAATGATTAAAAGTAGCTTGAAATGGTCACAGCTTTAAAGCAAATGTTGCATAAATCAGTATTCCAGAAACGTTGTACTATATCTTATCAGCAAAAGAAAATGCTTATTTCTCCTCTTTCTGCTCACCCTCTCTTCTGTTTAACTGAGATTTGCTCTGATTTCTGCTATAGCCATCTGGAGATGTGCTGCAGGTCGCATGACTCAGATTATCTATGTCTGTAGTAGTCTATGGAGAAGGGGACGGAGGAGGAGTGAGCAGCACAAACTCAAGTGAAACCAGGATTACTGTCCTGAACACTATGGGGCATATTTATAAATATAAATCCAACACTTTTCAGTCTCTATTTGCACCAAAATGTATGGCGAACAGCAATTATGACATAGTTATGAACAGTGTGTGCCAGAAAGAACAGAAATATACAACTGGCGAATACACTTTTGAAAATTTGTGCACCAGAATGGGTGTGGTTTAGAAGTGTATACTTTACGATACATTTATGAAATAGAAAAGAGCAAATGTGGTGCAGATTTTCTTGTGCAAAGTAGACCAAGTTTAAAATGGTGTAAACTTGAGAATTTACAGTAATTTACTTTGCACGTCACAAATTCCCATCGTACGCCAATTATTTGAGTCCTCAATAAGCGAGAGATTTTTGTCTGCTTATTTTGTGCCAAAAATTGTAGGGCTTTTGATGAGTGCGCCAAATATTTGTTCCTTGCAGCCTGCAGTATTTTGTCTATGTATTTTGCGCCAAACATTTGTCTCATGGTGAAGCTTGACACTTTTTCGGATGGTATTGGGTCAGAATTTCGGTGCTTCTGGAAATACTTCATATTTATGAATGTCCGTACGACAGATTCATAAATTTGTCTAAAACTATGAATGTAAGAAGAAAAAAAAAAAATGTCTGGCACTGAAGTGGTTAAAGGCAACGTGCCCGCACGCGTGCGTCTGTTCTGCATGTCCCACCCGACTATTCACCTGACTTCTGGAGGAAGTAGGCACTCTCTAGTGTAAACGTACCCTGCGCTTAATAAGGACATTTATATCTAATCCGAGACTCAAATATTTACTACCATCTAGATGACAGAAATATTTAGTCTCTTCAGTTCTGGTTGATTTGTAAAGATATATTTGCGTAGACTTGGGCTGTGTATTGTTCAGTTTACTTGTTCAGTTAATTTCATCATTCTGCAGTGTGCGTATAACCCTCAGTAGCAGTCTGATATTTGTCAAGGACAGAAGCTGCACATTTACCCTTCTGATCCTGAAGTAATTACCACACTCCCTGAATGTTTCCCCACACTCCTCACTGGACATCGCCTGTCAGTGACCTGCAAAGAAGCAACCTTCTGCCTTTCCGCAGCCCTGTCACTGTCAGGCTGTGATGCCTCATCCAGTGCTTTTAACATTCACATAATCCAGCAATGTTTTCTACATCAGTTGATGCACTCGCTGCACTGATTTATGTCTGTGCACAGCTTGGCAATACAATAACTCTGGTCAAGTGAATGGAGCTCCGTCAGCATTTAGCAATGGAAAACATGACAGGATGAGATATTTGCACCTCCCATGTATTTCTCTGGCTGCTGGTATATTGCGCTTCAGTGACACACATCAGAAATCACTCTGGCAATGTAAGTCTGCATGAGGTGAGAATATTACAAAATGTTTCTCACTGTGATTGTCTGGAAAGCAGTAAGTGGAGAGTGGAGGAGTGAGATATTTTAGTGCATATAGTAAAGAATACGTTAAAGGCTGAGACAATGGAGGAATTTATCGGTTTTGTGGCATAGCTGTGTTAATTTGGCGCATGGCCCTTTTTCACCAAAAAAGTCTTCACGTCCCCCATTCTGCACTTTATTTGCCACTTTCTGCAAAAGTGGGGATGTCTCAGTTCAAAATAATTATTAGAACTCTTACCAAGAGGAATCAGAACTCGTACATTTCCCATACAGTATAGTTTTCTGGCATGACGTCCTCAGCACCAGTTGGGGCCTTTATTAAGACTGCCGTAGGAAATACCCATCTTAATAAATTCCCTCCATTCTGTTGTAATGTCCCTGGCAAAATTAACATTTTAGTCATAACATTTCATGAGTTATTTTTATAGCATTAGCCAATTCCATGTTGCTGCACCCAAATTGTAGTGTGTAATCTTTCAGTCTCATCTCTCTTTTGAAGTACTGTTCATAGGAAACCAATTGATCCCAAAGTATATTTCTGTATGGTTTAAAATTGATTCTAGTCCTTTGACATGGAACTGTGCTGGCCAGTGAGCTACAATACTTCTCAAATTATATATTACATTGGCCCATTAAACTTCATTACCTGGCTCAGCACTATGAATGATTTTCATTTTTGTATGTTTGTCTTTTATTTCCTGACTTCCAAAAGATGTTACTTTTTTTTTTCCATTCACAGAGATATATGGGGGCTTATTTTTTGTAGCACAAACTATGCTTTCCATTGGCACAATTTTAATATTCTGTATGATGTACTGGGAAGCAGGAAAAAAAATTCACAATGTAGTGAATATGGGGAAAAAAAACACAGGTGACCTATTTACATTGTTCTAATAGTGTTCACTGTTGCAGGTCAATACCATCACAGCAATACCAAATTTATATACAGTGGGGAAAAAAAGTATTTAGTCAGCCACCAATTGTGCAAGTTCTCCCACTTAAAAAGATGAGAGAGGCCTGTAATTGTCATCATAGGTAGACCTCAACTATGAAAGACAAAATGAGAAAACAAATCCAGAAAATCACATTGTCTGATTTTTAAAGAATTTATTTGCAAATTATGGTGGAAAATAAGTATTTGGTCACCTACAAACAAGCAAGATTTCTGGCTCTCACAGACCTGTAAATTCTTCTTTAACCCCTTAAGGACACAGCCCAAAAGTGCGTTAAGGACCAGGCCTTGTTTTTCAAAACTGACATGTGTCACTTTATGTGGCAAGAACTTTGAGACGCTTTAACTTACACAAGTGATTTTGAGATTGTTTTCTCGTGACACATTGTACTTCATGTTAGTGGTAAACACTAATCAATATTTTTGTATTTATTTATAAAAAAAATAGGATATTTGATGGAAATTTGGAAAAAAAATCGCAATTTTCAAAATGTGAAATTCTCTGCTTTTCAGACAGATAGTCATACCACCCAAATACATTAATGAATATTATCTACCATATCTCTGCTATATATTGACATCATCTTTTAATCGTCCTGTAATTTATTTTGGATGTTAGAAGGCTTACAAGTGTAACAGCGATTTTCCAGATTTACAAGAAAATTTCCCAAATTAATTTTTTAGGGACCACTTCAGTTCTGAAGGGGATTATAAAGGCCTATATATTAGAAACCCCCCATAAATCACCCCATTTTCAAAACTGCAATAATTCAAAACAGCATTTGGGAAATTTGTTAACCCTTTAAGCATTTCACAAGAATTAAAACGATATCGAGGTGAAATTTAGACATTTCATTTTTTTCCACTAATCCCTTCATTTAGCCCTAAATTTAACACATTCACAAAGGGTTAAAGGAGAAAATGCATCTCCCAGTTTATTATACAATTTCTCCTGAGCACAGAAATACCCCACATGTGGGTGTAAACTGATGTTTGGGCATTCGGTAGCGCGCGGAAGGGAAGTAGCGACACTGGACGTTTGAAAAGCCGATTTTGCTGGAATAGTTTTCAGGTGCCATGTTGCATTTGCAGAGCCCCTAGAATACCAATACCATGGAAACCCCCTAAAAGTGACCCCATTTTTGGAAACTACACCCCTCACAGAATTCATCAAGGAGTATAGTGAGCATTTTGACCCCACAGCTGTTTCACAGATTTTACTAACATTGGGATGTATAAATGAAAAATTACTAAAACGTCACTTTTATCCCCAAAGTTTTCATTTTCACAAGGGGTTAAAGGAGAAAAAGGACCCCATAGTTTGTTAAACAATTTCTCCTGAACACAGCAATACCCCATATGTGGTCGTAAACTGCTGAATGGGTACATGGTGGGGCTCAGAATGGAAAGAGCGCTATTTTGCTTTTGTAGGGCAGATTTTGCTGGAATAGTTTTCAGGTGTCATGTTGCATTTGCAGAGCCCCCAAAGTACCAAAACAGTGGAAACCCCCTAAAAGTGACCCCATTTTGGAAACCACACCCCTCACAGAACATGTCAAGGGGTATAGTGAGCATTTTGAACCCACAGCTGTTTCACAGATTTTATTAACATTGGGATATGAAAATGAAAAATTTCTTTTTTTTTCCAATAAACTGTCAATTTAGCCCCAAATTTTTCATTTTCACAAGAGGACAAAGGAGTAAAAGCTCCCCAAAGTTTGTTACACAATTTCTCCTGAACACAGAAATGCCCCATATGTGGTTGTAATCTGCTGCATGGGTACATGGTGGGGCTCAGAATGGAAAGAGCGCTATTTAGCTTTTGGAGGGCAGATTTTGCTGGAATAGTTTTCGGGTGCCATGTCGCATTTGCAGAGCCCCTAAAGTACCAATACAATGGAAACCCCTCAAAAGGGACCCCATTTTAGAAACTACACCCCTCAAGGAATGTATCAAGGGGTATTATCATTTTGAGCCTAAAAATGCTTCCCAAAAATTAATGTACAAAGTGAAAATTGAAGTTTTTGAAGAAATATCCAATTTCAGAATATGTTGCGGCCACTTTGTGGCATCAGAGACATGAAGTCCTAAAACTATCCCGGGCGAAAAAAAATTATATATGTGGGTGTAAACTGCTGCTTGGGAACACAGCAGGGCTCAGAAGGGAATGAGCACTGTGTTTTTTTAGCTTTTGGAGTACAGATTTAGAGGGACTTTCTGGTCGCCATGTTATTTTTGCAGAGCCCTGGAGGTGCCAGTAAATTGGAATTCCCCAAGAAGTGACCCCCATTTTGTAGGGGCGATTTTAGGGTCTCTGCAAATGTGACATGGCGTCCAAAAACCAACACAACCACAACCGACTTGTGACCCCATTTTGGAAACTACACCCTTCAAGGGATTTATCAAGTGGCGTAGCGAGCATTATTAACCCTTAAGTGTTGCATTCTTTTATTTTCCAGAAATGAATGCGCAGATGATAATGAAAAGTTAAAAATAACATTTTTCCAGAGGTACGCCATTTCAGTGCCCGATATGTTGTGCCCAGCTTATGTCTGTGTAACACCCCTTTTGCCACCCGTCTTGCCTGGGGTGTACGTGCTTGTTCTCACCTCTCTGTAGCGCAGTGCCTCCAGTGCCTCTGGAAGATATAGAGGAATGCGTGATTGTGCTCTGTCCATAGCATCCACAACACACAAAGTGTCCCCTGTGGGGGTTACATCTGCAGAGACACACAATCCAAAAACTGTTAAGCGGGGATCCCGGGCACAACAGCTTTTGGAGCGTTCATCTCTGATACAAGCCGGGTACAACATATTACGCACTGAAATGATGTATTCCTGGAAAAATTGTCATTTTCACCTTTCACAATCAGCTGTGTATTCATTTATGGATAATAAATTATAGCAACACTTGGGGGTTAAAAATGCTCACTGTACCCCTGGATAAATTCCTTCAGGGGTGTAGTTTCCAAAATGGGGTCACATGTCAGGGGATTCCACTTTACTGGCGTTTCAGCTCTGCAAAAGTGCAAATGGTGTCCAAAAACCAAACCGTCTAAGCCTGTGCTCCAAAAACCAAATAGCGCTCCTTCCACTCTGTGCCCGGCTGTGTCCATATAGCAGTTTATACCCACATATGACATTAAGTACGTTACCCTGGGTACACCAGTGTCATACATGGGGGCATAAACTGCAGTTTGGGCACACAGCAGGGCGCAGAAGAGAAGGAGCGCTATGTGGCTTTTGGAGTGCAGATTCGGATGTTTGGTATCTGGACGCCATGTCATGTTTGCAGAGTCTGTAAGGTACCATAACAGTGGATTCCCCAAAGGAGTGACCCCATTTTGAAAACTGCACCCCTCAAAGAATTTATCAAGGGGTGTAGTGAGCATTAGTATCCCAGACGTGACTGCACAGCGGATGGGGAAAAGTGAATAGGTAAGCTGTGCGGAGTACATTGGGAACACCAAATTCCCTACTATTTCCCCAGTAGTTCCTATTATTGGTGGGTCACTCTGGGGGTCACTTCTGGTTTATTTTCCCTCATAAGCTCTAAATCTGGATTGTACCCTAATATAGGCTCGCACAGCTTATACATTCCCTTCCTGACGCAGCCAGTTATGTTCTAATGATTTGGCGATTTTTGGGGTTTTTGTCTTCACATTGTATGAGCTATATTTTCTTTATTTCTCTGATGTTGTAGCCATATGAGGGCTTGTTGTTTGCGGGGTGAGATGTATTTTGTAATGACATCTTTGGGCGCCTATAACTTTTTGAATAAATTTTATTAACTCTTTCTTGTTGGATTAAAAAAAAAACCCATCAATTCTGGCACTGCATTTTACCTTTGAAATTTTTCATCATGCAGCATAAAGCATAAGTAACATGTTACCTTTATTCTACGGGTCGGTACGATTACGGAGATACCTCATTTATACTGTTTTTTTATGCGATACTAATTTTGCAGAACAAAAACCCATTTGGGGACATAAATTAATTGTTTTTGCATCGCCATCTTCTGAGATGCGTAACATTTTTATTTTACGGTTTACAGAGTTGGTTTAGGGCTTATTTTTTGCGGGACAACCTGTGCTTTTTATTGGTACTGTTTTGGGGTACATATGACTTTTTGATCACTTTTTATGGCATATTTTGTAAGGTGAGATGGCAAAAATTCATTACTTTTGGCAAGTTTTTTCCGGTTTTTTTTTCCCGACGTTCACCGTGTACATTAAATATTCTTTCAGTTTTATTGTACAGGTTGTTACGGACGCGGCGATACCAAATATGCATTGTTTTTATTTTTTAGGTTTTTTTTTTTTTATATAATTCATTTTATATAGGAAAAGGGAATTTTTGGGGCTTTATTCTTTTATTAATTTTTTTTCAAACACTTTATTTTATTTTTTTTTCAATTTTTTTATTTTTTCATGTGTCCCATGTGGCTCAGCACTTTAGACTGCAAGACACGAGCATACAAGTGTCTTGCAGTCTATACAGGAAGTGAGGCTATGCAGACGCATAGCGCTCACTTCCGCAGGTCTCGGCAGGATCAACCAGGAAGTGGGGTCTCCAGGCAGCCTGGGGTCACTGGGCAGACCCCGGGCTGCAGATTATACATATCGGCACCCCCCGATCTTGCCGCGGGGGTACCGATCGGAGCGGCAACATGGCGGAACCCCATGTCATGTTTGACCGCGGCATCCAAGGGGTTAAAACCTCCGATCGGAACTCAGTTCCGACCGGGGGATATGTAGCAGGGTGTTAGCTGTCAGTTACAGCTAACACCCGGTTCCGATGCCGCCCGCTCAGATAGTGAGCGGGCGGCCGCCCCAGGGCGTATTATTACGCCCTGTTGCGCTAAGTACCAAGCGCACAGGACGTAATAGTACATCCAATGTCGTTAAGGGGCTCTGCTCAGAGGCTGCTCTGTCCTTCACTCATTACCTGTAGTAATGACACCTGTTTGAGGTTGTGGACAGGTGTCTTTTAGACTGATAACAATTTCAAGCAGTCACACTCCAAACTCCACTATGGTGAAGACCAAAGAGCTGTGGAAGGACACCAGAAACAAAATTGTAGACCTGCACCAGGCTGGGAAGACTGAATCTGCAATAGGAAAGCAGCTTGGTGTGAAGAAATCAACTGTGGGAGCAATAATTAGAAAATGGAAGACATACAAGACCACTGATAATCTCCCTCCATCAGGGGCTCCACGAAAGATCTCACCCCGTGGGGTCAAAATGATCACAAGAACGGTGAGCAAAAATCCCAGAACCACACGGGGGGACCTAGTGAATAACCTGCAGAAAGTTGGGACTAAGGTAACAAAGGCTACCGTCAGTAACACACTACGCCGCCAGGGACTCAGATCCTGCAGTGCCAGACGTGTCCCCCTGCTTAAGCAAGTACATATCCAGGCCCGTCTGAAGTTTGCTAGAGAGCATTTGGATGTTCCAGAAGAGTATTGGGAGAATGTCATATGGTCAGATGAAACCAAAGTAGAACTGTTTGGTAGAAACACAACTCGTCGTGTTTGGAGGATAGTGAATGCTGAGTTGCATCCAAAGAACACCATACCTACTGTGAAGCATGGGGGTGGCGACATCATGCTTTGGGGCTGTTTCTCTGCAAAGGGACCAGGACGACTGATCCGTGTACATGAAAGAATGAATGGGGCCATGTATCGTGAGATTTTGAGCGCAAACCTCCTTCCATCAGCAAGGGCATTGAAGATGAAACGTGGCTGGGTCTTTCAGCATGACAATGATCCCAAGCACACCGCCAGGGCAACGAAGGAGTCGCTTCGTAAGAAGCATTTCAAGGTCCTGGAGTGGCCTAGCCAGTCTCCAGATCTTAACCCCATAGAAAACTTTTGGAGGGAGTTGAAAGTCCATGTTGCCCAGCGACAGCCCCAAAACATCACTGCTCTAGAGGAGATCTGCATGGAGGAATGGGCCAACATACAAGCAACAGTGTGTGCCAACATTGTGAAGACTTACAGAAAACGTTTGACCTCTGTCATTGCCAACAAAGGATATATAACATTTTGTCTCTCATAGTTGAGGTCTACCTATGATGTCAATTACAGGCCGGCCTCATCTTTTTAAGTGGGAGAACTTGCACAATTGGTGGCTGACTAAATACTTTTTTTTTTCCCCACTGTAGTTTTTATGTTTTAATAACTTTGAACAAATTAAAAACTTAAAAATTTCTTTGCATCATCATATTGTGACATGCTATTTTTTTGTGCACAGAGCTGTGTAAGGTGTCATTTTTGCAGAAGTTTTTATTGGTACCGTTTTGGAGAATATGTGATTACTTTTGATTACTTTTTATGAAATCATTTTTGGGTGGCCAAAAAGTAAAAAAAAAAAAAAATGAAACTCAGCCAAGATCTTCATCAGAGCATTTCCCCATCTCCTCCCGAGCATGAGGAAGATCTTGCTGCCTCAGAACACTCCCCCAACAGCCTATGAATAGTAGTATGGAGAAGGCTGTCAATCCTTGGTGGGAGGAGCCTTCATCCATGAATAATGATAACTTCTGGCTCACAGCCCAGGCTTGTGATGTATCAGATCCATTTTTTTTTTTTTTTCAGAAAATTGTACCGTATTGTCAAAAATAAACCATAAACCATTGGAATCAAGGTGTCTGTCATTACTTTATGCTGCCCTCAGACAGGAAAACTTAAACTGGTGGCCGATTCCTAATAGACCAGCTATTACATGTAAATTGTATAGGAGGCTAGCAGCAAGAATTTAAATTTCCCAGCAGCGCGACCATAGGAGAATTGGATCATTACACTGTTTCCATGGAAATCATCTGTCTGTCATGTAATGTTCCGGGTCATCCAGGGCAAGAAACAATCTTTATACATTGCTGTTCTAATTGAAGTGTGGAAACCCATTTTGTGGCTAGATACATTTTCCACATATGCTGGTTTATCATCAAAAAATCTTCATTTGTAAAGTGACTCTTGCTTTTTTTGTGACTTTATATTTTAATAATAGTTTTGTATTGTGTTCACTATTGTCTACAGTTCATGTTGACTTTATACAAAAGTGGATCCTGATTTATTTTCATTTCTACATATCTTTTTTTCCTTAAGCCAAGCAGTGTCCTCTTGTCATTTATAGTCACTGTACAGTTAACAGGTGTTCACCATATTTTGTGTGGGCAGAGATTTATTATGCAACTTATGAGCTTTGTCTTTACCCATTTTTAACTCTAGGGAATGTCTTTTTTTGAATTGGTGCTCTGATCTGAACTGCGTATTATACACTAAAGCTTTGTAAAGCTGTAAGATTATGTCCCTGTCTCTTCAGTCCATGACTCTTTTAATACACAATAGTATCATACTGGCCTTAGAAGCCTCACACTGACATTGCAAGGAGTTATTTAATCTAGATTTCATTAGTGCTGTTACTTAACCCCTTCTACACCCTGCAGTATGTCACAGGCATACAGTTTTAAAGGGAATCTGTCAGCAGTAAATTGGTTATAAATCTAATCATAGTACCTTGTCGAGGTGATTCTACATTTTGGTTATTTAGCTTTGGAGTCCAGTTTCAGTCTCAGCTCTAGGTTCCCAGACAAAACACTTTGCGACTCATTTACATGTGAAGAACACAACAGTTTTAATAAAAATGGGGCTTCAAAGCTGAATAACAGAGGCACAATTGGAAACTGTAGAATCACCTCTACAATGTGCTGTAATTAGGTTTACAACCAATTTGTTGCGGACACTCCTTTTAATACAGAGCCATGCTCTTATTGCAATGTGTTAACAGATGTTCCACTTACCTTGTCTGTTCTCCTTTAAAGGGGTTGTCTTGTTCTTTTTTTAGTGATGACCTATACTCAGGATAGGTCACGAATACAAAATCAATGGGGTCTAACATTGGAATCATGGCTGATCAGTTTTTGAAGGGGCCTACTGTGACCCATTCACTGTTAACATTACACTTGGTCAAAGTGGCCATACGTTGTAATTAGGCTTGTCCCATAGAAGTGAATGGGACAAGTCTGTAATTACATTGCATGGCTGTAAAGAAACAAACTGGTTGTGATGTGAACAATGAAGGGGACACTTATACTGATGCCTCGGCCCTTTCAAACAGCTGATCAGTGGTATTAGACCTATCACTGATCTTTTATTGATGGCCTATTCTGAGGATAATCTTAAAACAAACAAACCCCGTAATGCATGTGTTTTTAACTCCTTCCTGACATCGATATTTAAATACCCGGTCAGAGATTTAAATATGGTGACTGCTCAGGACCTGAGCAGCCGCCATAGCCACTGGGTCTCTGCTGTGTTATACAGCAAAGACCCGGCACTAATACTAGCTATCAGTGCCTGCAAAGCTGACCGAGGCACAATTTTCCCTGCAGCACATGTGCGCTGACATTTTGGGGAGGATTGCTATGCCAGTCGGGAGCTATTGAAGGCTCTCAGGCTTGTCTTGCCATTTCTTCTATTACAGGCTGCTCTATGCAGTCTGTAATAGAAGTAGTGCTATTTTTTTGCTGTGAATGACTTCAGCACATCTGCGGCCACAGGACATCTCTAGTCTCTCACATTGCTCTGGTGTGATTTTGGTCCACTCTTCTTCCAGTCTCTTCCACAGTTCTGTGACTGTTGTGGGTTTCTTGACCGTAACTATGCCACCAAGGATTTTCCAGAGGTTTTCTATTGGGTTTAGATCAGTACTCTGGGCTGGCCATTTCATTGATTCAATGCTTTCAGTTTCAAGGAAATGCTTTACCCGTTTTGCTGTGTGACAGGGGGCATTATCCTGCATGAAAATTGCTGGCTGATTGAGTGATGAACGCAAGAAAGGAACCATGTGTTGTTTAAGAAGGTTCTGATACACACTTGTGTTCATTCTGCCATGTAGCTGTATGAGAGGTCCAACTCCTGCTGCAGAAAACATTCCCCAAACCATAACACTTCCTGCTCCACCTTTCAACGTCTTCTTTACACACTTTGGATTCAGTCTTTTCTCAGTTTGTCGACGAACATAATGTTTCCCAGCAGACCCAAATAAATTAAACCTGCTTTCATCACTAAAATGAACTCTGGAGCACTTCTCCTCTGTCCACACAACCTGCTCCTCAGCAAAGGTGAGTTTAGCCTTGTGATTCTTTCTGCTAAAGAGAGGTTTGGTTACTGCAGAGTGGGCTTTCAGTCCATCGAGACACTGTATGACAGTGAAACAGATCCTTACCCTGTTCAGTGCTGAACTGGCAAGCAATTCCAGCTGCAGTGTTGAAATGATTACCCATGGAGATTCTCCGCATTATCCTGTCCTCTCTTGCATTTGTCTTTCGAGGGCGACCAACCTTCTTGGGGGACTTGAATGAGTTTGTGATTTTGTAAAGATGCAATATTCTAGAAATCACAGACTTGGAATGACCAACTTCTCTTGCTATGGCTTATAGGGTCAGCCCTTTGGCCTTCATCTGGACAACCTGCTGCCGGAGGGTTTCAGTCACTTTGGAACAGCACACCATTTTTTGCAAAATCGGTGAAAACTGGAAAGTTAATCATTTAAATAGGGTTTGTCAGATAATGAAGGAAATTATCACTGGGTGCCAGATCAACACCAATAACTTGCAGGTATCTGAAAGTCTTCTCTCATTTTGATCAGTGTTCCTTTTTCAATAATCTCATTTACATTTTTATTCTGTGCTTTACAATAAATTCAATTTATGAAATATGCTTTAAAAACTACTATTTTACTCATGTTAAGATATATTCACATAGGACTACACAATGACCTTGACATCTAGGAAATTGTGTGTTGTTCTCGAATTTTGATCTCCAATGTACACACACTCACTATAAAATGAAAATGAAGCCTGGACATGGCATTCTGGCTATTGTGTCAATGTCTAGTTTTGCATACGTTCACCACTGAAGGTGCTCTTGGCAGATTGGCAGGATTTTTTACATCATTCATTATAGGCTTGCTTACAGCTACCTTCTTCCACCAACAGTATTGAGGGAATAATTTGTGACCTGCAGTACAGCCCCAGTCATTGGAATGATTTTGTCACTTTTAATTTCCAGATAAATTACATTTCTCTGCTGCTGGTGAAATTCTTCTGAAGTCGGATTAATTACAGTGCCTGTATTTGACTCTGATGCTTTATCACATTTCAATAAAAAATCTTCTAATGTTAGCTTTTTTAAGTTGTAAATTGCAGAAACTTATTTTTCACGTATAATACAATTTCTTTCATTTCATTTTCTTTATAATTCATTTTTGTATCTAAGTGTGTAAGCCACTTTGATAACCTACTGTAGATTAGCTCATCATATGAAAATAAAGATGCAAGAGACAACAGAAAACGCAGCAATGTTGGTTATTACTTCTGTCACTAATGAGTCAACGAAATATGCAAGACAGAATTCTAATTTTGATTGTTTAGACAGATTAACTGTGTCTGCCTAGTCATAAACTAGGAGATAAATATGCTAATAGGAAGTTTGTGTCATTTCTTTAATTATAGTCTGAAGCATTTATTGCTTTTTCCCCACTTTCAGCGATTGCTTTTTCTTCACATTTGCCTTAAAGGGTACCTGAGTTTTCATCAAAAGTTGAAATATCTGCAGGGTCATGCTGAACAGTCTGTTTTCTGGCTGTATAAGCCTTTATATGTGGTGTACTATCAGTTTTTCTGCTGCTATTCACTCCATTTGGCATTTCTGTCTGAGGCAGGGAATGTGTACAATACACAACAGTCTGCTCTTCTATCCATTATTACTACTACTGGTTTCTTTACTATTACTCCTGGCAGAAATACATGTAACATAGTAAACAAAAAGCTGAGAAAAGCCCAAGTGACCATAATATAGGAGATCCAGGGACAATGGACTGCAAATCCAGGTTATGATGTAGCTAAAAAGTTCCCTGGCACAGAAAATTAGAAATGTGAGCACAAATCAGGAAAGCTACTTGCTGTCTGTCTTGCTTTGCTATCAGCAATAACAGAAGTAGCTAGTCACAAGACTCACACTTACTGTGCCCTATGAAAAGCTGCCAACTCCTTTTTGAGCAGTGTACCGATAGGGAGCACAGAGCATCAGTGTAACAGTGTGTAAAAACATGTACATGCTGTGAAAAGACCTGCACCTCCCTGTGATGATTCCACTTAAATATGGCTATAACTCAAAGCTGTATTTTGATCTCTGAGTAGCGTATCTCTCTCTTAGTTACAATTACTCATAATGTGCGCAGCTCTAATCATAGGTGTAAGTGGTCAGTAGGGCAACCTTGTAACAATGGGGCTTTGTATCCATCCCAGAATAGCTCCATTGCATTCCTACATAGACCTGAGTGATCAAATAAACATGCATTGTTTAGCCTGGTCTGTTAGATCAGATATGTCTGATAACATTGTATCATTTCACTTGGTCTCAGCTCTTTACAAAGAATCTGGACTTGAGTGCGTTAATCAATCAGACTTGCCGTTGCCGGTGACCTCATTCTGGGTGGTGTCATCAAGGGTATAAAAGATGAGGTAAGAGGTCAGTGAGAGAGCTCACAGACAGACTACCCCTGAGAGGAGATTGGGCTGAGACTACAAAGAGGATACTGTGATGAGCATGCAGGCTGGAATGCTGCTGCTTGCTATGATGAGACTACAAGAGACTGAGAGACTGTGATGAGAGCATGCAGGCTGGAATACTGTGTTGATGCCACATGCTAGAAGCCTCCACTGGTTAACTCCACATGCTGTGTGTGAGTGTTGGATTATAGAGCCACATCCAGGATATGTGTGGTAAAGTAATTATTTCACCTTTATTCCCTTTTATTGCACTGTATATTGTAACTAGTAACTGTTAATGCTTGCATATATCTACATATCTGTTCTGAACTGCATGTGTTAGATGTTAATACCGACCCATTTAGGGGTTAATAAATAAACAGCTGCAAGGCCGCATTGACAGGTCATAGACCAGCCGCAATAGTAATATTGCTATGACACACGAACAGGTCGGCTCCTGCGATCTCGCCGCGCAGGAGCCGGCCTGCAACTTGAAAGGTATGGGGCTAGTGAGTACCGGCCCCAGGGGCTATTTTTACACTTTAGGGAGGCTTTGAAGTAATAATGCCCGTGATCAAAGTGGACTCTGATCGCGGGCATTAGCTCCAAGTCTCCACTGTACAGAGCGGTCGCCATCATCTTTACAGACCCAACATCCGCACGGCGGATGTTGGGATGGGTTTGCTGGGACACCCTCTCCCCCAACCCCAGGGCCCGCACATCATCCTACTCCTGCCGCTGCAGGAAGCTGGCGGCTTCGGCAGGAGTGGGGCGATGTTATGACCCCGCTTCTCCGCCCCCCCTCCCCCATCACCCACATTCGGACTATAAGTTGCACCCCCCCCCCCCATTGTCCTCCCAAATTTGGGGGGGGGGGTGCGTCTTATTGTCCGAAAAATACGATAATAGGCCTTTGGTTTCTGGCATATGCTGTGCACATGGTTTATTTTCCCACTGTTGGGGAATAGATAGATGACGTGATGAATATAGCAACAGATATGTCACTGTTGCATTGCAAATGTTATTTTTGAAATCTTCCAATAGTATTTACCATGCAGTGAAAGGTAACATGGATGTGCATCTTTATTTCAATGTTTTATTGTTGTATACTACAACCTTGTTAAAGAGGACCTTTCACGTCCTCATGTATATGCGGTTTTACATACCGCTAGAAAGCCGACAGCGCGCTGAATTCAGCGCACTGCCGGCTTTCCCTGTATGTGCCCTAGGGCTGGAGATATCAGGGGTCGTAGTTTCACGGTTCACTGTCAGAAAGGCGTTCCTGACAGTCTAGCTGCGCTGTGAGGAACGCCCTCCCCGACAGTATTCCTCCATAGCACTGTACTGGGGGGGGGGGGTTGTTCCTCGCAGCTCAGCGTCATCACTGGGCTGTAAGGAACGCCCCCTCTGACATTACTCAGCTATGGGACGATTACAGAGAGAGGGGGCATTCCTTACAGCCCAGTATTGACGCTGAGCTGCGAGGAACGTCCCCCCCCCCCGTGTACAGTGCTATGGAGGAATACTATCAGGGAGGGCGTTCCTCACAGCTTAGCTAGACTGTCAGGAACGCCCTTCTGACAGTGAACCGTTAAACTACGATCCCCAATATCTCCAGCCCCAGGGCACATACCGGGAAAGACAGCAGTGCGCTGAATTCAGCGCGCTGTCGGCTTTCTAGCGGTATGTAAAACAGCATATACATGAGGACGTGAAAGGTCCTCTTTTAAGTATAAATCTTGTATTACAAAGTGTTGACATTTTGTTAGTATGCGCCATCACTTTGATTGGAGGTGATCTAACCTGATCCGCATCAATTTTTTTTTTTCTCCTGCTCAATGGCAGAGGATCACTTAACTGGAGCTGTGTTCAGTCCCCATGCACGATGGGTGACCTAGATGTTACTTGTACAGGGAAAGACTATGAAGGGTCCTTAATTTTTAGAATCTGTAGAGGTCCCAGAGGTCAAAATGTTTGCAGTATGCTATTACTCTATGAGATGGGAATACCCCTTGCACACATGCTTTTCCTCTCAATTATAGTTCCTAATTAAGGTTCTAACTTTTATTGCCAGTGACTCCATGAAAAATGACAGAGGAGGTCATTGTTATTGCCAAATGGGATTATATGGCACAGCAGGACCAAGAACTTGATATTAAGAAAAATGAGCGCTTGTGGTTGCTGGATGACTCCAAAACTTGGTGGCGAGTTAGAAATGCGGCTAACAAGACAGGATATGTACCATCAAACTACGTGGAGAGGAAAAACAGTTTAAAGAAAGGATCACTGGTTAAGAATTTGAAAGACACCTTAGGTAAGCCTCTTTTATGTGTTAAAGTAACACAGTATTGAGACATTTTAATTATATGGATAGGATATGCAGTATAAATGTCTGAATGGTGGTCATCTGTCTGGTGGGATACAGCACTTTACTGCACTTGCCACCCTGTGACTTCCAGTGTTTTCATCAGACTGAACTGCTACTGTGTGTTGTATGTCTGGACATGTCTCAACATACACAGACCAGCTCAGCTTTCTAACACTGACAGAACATACTGAGGTGGATAACTTATTGAACACCCCTTGTAAAGCAGAGTCAAAAGAGCGCTATCACTCACAGTTGCTGCAGAATTTAAGCTATGTAAGACAAGTCCCAAAACCTTAGGGATTTCTCCTCTTTGCCTGTGGGATCGGAATGATCAAATCTTTTTCCCTTCCCTTCTGGCCAAGGAGAAACAACATACTAACTCATGATGTGTGGGTCAATGGAGTGCCTCAAAGGTGTGACCCACAACATATTTTGTTTATAAGACCTTGCCCCTTATAGGTTGTAGACTTAAGATTAACCATCATAGACATACTAAAATTAAATCTACTCATTTGGCAGTAGGATATACAGTGAAACCTCTATGAGCCAACCACCCTTGCAAAGAAAAATGGTATTTTATATTATAAAGACAAAAGTAAACAGAATGCTGATTAAAGAGTGCAAGAAAGTCAGCAAGCATGTGCAGACCCTAAATAATGATGAAAGAGCCAAAATTATGTATTTTATGCTTGATATGACATCAATATATTACACAGGCCTAGGACTAATAAAACAGCCATTTTATTTTATACAAGATCTTTCAACCCAGACACAAAACCAACTCTGTTACTCCCCTGCCTACACATTTCCTAATTCAAGATGGCTCTGCTATTCTTGTTTCCCAGCTTGGCGTCTTTCTAAATCTTGGTCCCCAGCCTTTCATCACGTTTATAGTTACCAGCATGGCTCCTCCTCTCATTCCTGGTCCCAAGCACAGTGTCTCTTTTAAATTGTGGTTTTCAGCATGATTCCCATGTCATTTATAGTCTCAAGAATGGTCTCCTTTTAAATCTTGGTCCTCGGCAAGGTTCTTCTGGATCACAGCATGGCTTCACATCTCATTCCTGGTTCTTAGCATTGCTCCTCCTGATCCCCTAACATGACTTCCCTTTCCATTGTCCCCTTTGCTGAGATTTCATAGGTCAAAATCTGGACTTTAAAGGGGTTATATGCACAGTAGTCACTGCACTGTATAAACTTGCTTACTGTATATTAGAGGGTCCTCTTTCATTTTTAGGTTTGCAGAGGGCGAGGGAGGCTCCCTGTTTCATTTCTGACTCCAAACTATTCCTGCTGCAGGTCCATAGAGTAGAGTGGAGTTGGTCATGTGACCTAGACTTGGAGCATCAGCATGGCAAATAGAGGAAGACTTTCATCCCCCCGCAACTCTCTGCAAAGCTTATCGTGGCACTGCAGGGTCTGCCTTCTATACAGTAAACAAGTTTATATACTGTAGTGAATACACTGTACAAAACTTTGTATTCCCACACAACCCCTTTAAAACCTGCCTGGGATCACCCCACGAATGCCCATTTTGGGGTGGGGTTGTGGCTCAGTTCATGGAATTGTCCTAGCAATTACCTAACGTGTATGTGTTTCACAGTATTTTTTAACTTTGTATTTTAGGGAAAGGTGGGTTATTTTAAATTTTTTTTATTTTATATATAATAATTATCTTTTTAATTATTTATATATATATATATATATATATATATATATATATATATATATATATTGCACTTATTAGACCCCCTAGGGGCTTTGAATAACAGGGGGTCTGATCACTAATGCAATTCAATGCATTACAATGCAAATGCTTTGCAAAATATCAGCATTTGTATCACAGGCTGCATAGAGAAGCCTGTCATAAAAATCATAGCCAGACAAGCCTGGGAGCCTTCAAAAGGCTCCCGGATGTCATGACAAAGGATCGCTGACCCTGGATCTTGTTCTAGGCACTGTTGATCCTCCCCAAAATGGTGCAGCCAGGAAAATGGAGCCTCAGTCAGCTTTGACTGAGGTGCCAGAGGCCTTAATGCCTGCGATTAGTACGAGCATTAGCCCCGGGTCTATGCGGTATAATACAGCAGAGACTCGGCAGCTATCAACCGCCATATTTACTGTTACGTACTGTTACGGCGGATGTTGGGAATGGGTTAATAGCACTTCTTTATCTGGAATTACTCTCCAGCCTTCTGACAAACTAGGCTCTTTTAATGCTAAAAGACTGCCTCGTATCTCTGTCTCCCTCCCCCCCTCCCCTTTCCATAGACTGCTTTGTAATGTTATCTGTGTGTGTGTACAGAGAATGGATAAGGAGTAAATATGAAAGTGAAAAGGAGAAGTATAGATAGGGAAAGTATATATATTGCAAAGTTTGTTCTCTTCACCTTCACTATTACATAGTTACATAGTACGGTTAAAAAAAAAGACATATGTCTATCAATTTCAACCAGGGGATGGAAAAGCGCATGACAGTCTATACATTTTACTAATTATTTATGAAAACATATTAATATTAAATAATTTTTACTTTTGTCAGCTTTTGCCTAACTCTTATCTCCATTGTCTTATTGTCCGTGGGTAGTACACTACTGTTTTATTACACGTTTTCCTCTTTTTTTCCAGGGCTTGGGAAGACCAAGAGAAAGACTAGCACTCGAGATGCCTCGCCCACTCCAAGCACTGATGCAGAATATTCATCAAATGGTACCAATGCAGATAGGATTTATGACTTAAACATTCCAGCATATGTAAAATTTGCATATGCAGCAGAGAGAGATGATGAACTCTCCCTTGTGAAGGGTTCACGAGTGATTGTTATGGAAAAGTGTAGTGATGGCTGGTGGCGTGGCACACATAATGGACACATTGGATGGTTTCCATCAAACTATGTAGTGGAAGAAGTCGATGAAGCAACAGCCGAATCCCCTAGTTTTCTCAGTTTGAGAAAAGGAGCATCTATAAGCAATGGTCAGAACACTAAAATTCTCCATGTTGTTCAGACACTCTACCCATTTAGTTCGGTAACAGAAGAAGAGCTGAACTTTGAGAAAGGAGAAATCATGGAAGTCATTGAGAAGCCCGAGAACGACCCTGAATGGTGGAAATGTAAAAATTCCAGTGGACAGATTGGCCTTGTTCCCAAAAACTATGTGGTCATTTTAAATGATGGTCCTTCCATAAATAGTTCTCATGTTCACCAAATAAGCTATACTGGTCCTGCGTGCACTGGACGTTTTGCTGGGAAAGCTTGGTACTATGGAGGGGTCACAAGACATCAAGCAGAATGTGCCCTGAATGAAAGAGGAGTGGATGGAGACTTTCTTATCCGAGACAGCGAGTCTTCAGTGAGTATAGTTTTTTGTTTTTTTTTCCTCTCCATTTTCTTCAAAGTCTGTGACTTACATATATGAATGTTTACATATAATATGGCATTCTCATTTCATTCTCGATAGCATCATTCAGTACAGTCATTTCCTTTTGTGGAAATGGTAAAATGTTCCATAAATTGTGAAAAAAGATCAATGTTCCTTTATGCTGTAGTGTTAAAAAGCAATTTGCATATGTGAGGGCCAGACTTTGTGTTTTATCCACCATAAAAAACACCTAATGACAAATTGTAGTTATAGACGTCTGTTTTCAGATTGGTGAAAATTATTAAAAAATACCAGTAATGTAATGTTTTCACTATGGGACAAAGTGTAGGATGACATACTTGTGCTTGTCTTTTAATGGGCTCTGACATCATCGTGTTGCTGACATTTGGCCACTTTGCTCTCACATTTGGGACTTGCCAGCCTTTTCTCTAGGAAGACTAATCTACACGGGTAGAATAAAAGCTTCAAAATATTCTCAAGGCTTTGAATTCTGTTTCTAGATGTGTTCTGGGAATTGACTGTTTGATGGTTTGAGTTCTATGATTTTATGCTGCTTAAGTCCACTTTCTTTTCTGTATGCAGGACATTGTCAATGCTGATTTGTGTTGGCAAAAAATAAATAAACTTCATTGTTTTCCCTTTGGAAGTTTTGTTGCTTGGTTAAATTGGCTTTCAAAGCCTAGTGTTCTAATAGAGCATATAGCATGAGAAGTTGTTTAACCCCTTAACGACACCGCCTATTTTTGCCTTCAGGACAAAACTTTATTTTTCATTATTTTCAACATCCTATTCCAAGAGGCGTAACTTTTTATTTTAATTTTGACTTAGCCTTGTGGGCTTGTTTTTTGATGGATTAGTTGTATCTTTTTTGAAGAGTGTAATTTTTACAACACAAATAATTTGATGATACTTTAACTTGCTGGGAGAGAATGGGGAAACAAACAGCAATTTTGCTATTGATCTTTGAACTATAAATTTCGTGCAGTTCATTGCATGGTGAAAATAACTGCAAGTCAGTATGATTAGGACGATACCAAATATGTATAGGGTTTTTTTTAATGTGTTTGTACTTTGACACTAAAAACTTTTTTTTTTTTTTTGTTTTGGTTTTTCTACATTAAGAAAATCATATATAAATTATTTTTTGGGTTGCCATATTCTGAAACTGGTAACATTTTTGTTTTTCCATCAGTGGAGCTGTGTGATGGCTTTTTTATTTATTCCATTCATTGTGAGGGTGAAATAGTGTAATATTATATGTCAGGTTGTTATGGATGTGGTAATACCAAGTATGTGTAAGGTTTTGTTTTGGTTTTCTTTTTTTTTTTTTTGTTATTGAAAACCTGCATTGGGGAAAATGGGGTTTATTTTATATATTTTTTTCAATTTCCATGAGGGCACTTTACCCCTATGGGGCTTGATCACCTGTCCAATACACTACAATATATGTGTTTTGTGCCTGTTTCTGACTTGTAACAGGCATTCTATTAGGACATGCCTCTAGCAGGTCCTAAAAGAAAGCCTGTGTTGGCAGTCACTGGGCTTTTGTTAGAGATTTCACTGACAGACACCTAATATTGGTGTTATTACCGTCCTCGCTGTTGTAGCAGGCTCCTGTGGTGATTGTACAGGCCCTGATTCTGAACCCACGCGATCTCCATCACGTACGTGTATGGGGGGAAGATGTGCTAATTACCCACATTCCCTGATGTACATGTATGTGAAAATTCATGAAAGGGTTAAGCACAAAATTGTATTTGTGGAAAGAAATGATCACAAATACAAAGGGATGGTGAGAGGCGCCTAACAGCAAAATCATTTTAATTATATTATTAACATGCACTTTCCTGGCAACTGGATCGTCTTGCATTACTTAAAGGCAGAACTAAGACAGCCCACACACATTCAATTAAAGGGATTTTCCAGGATTGTGATGTTGATGATTTTTCATTAGGATAGGCCGTCAATATCCGATCTGTGGAGATCTGGCATCACTTCAGAGGCCATTGCGATCATTGTTTACCATGCACAGAACCAAAGCTTCATGCCCCTTTCAGTCAGCTTATCATTGGTGTCAAAGGATAAGCTATCAATAGGTTTCCTAGAAAACTCCTTAATATTAGTGGACTCTCCTGGCAGATATTGGGTGAAGTGAGGATTTCAGCCAGAATATAAGGCTTCTCTTTCTTTTCCCCTTGGAAAAAAAATATATGGACTTTCAGCTGAGAATTTTTATGGTAGGTCTGTAGTTGTAGGCCAAATGAGCCATTGACCAATATCCATCTGCCATGTATGGCCAGTACAGACACAAAGTGAGAAGATTTTCATCTAGTTCTTCAGATCTTTAACTATATTTTCACTTTTTTCCACAACTGATCCTCCTTTTTGGTTAATCAGTCGTTTAGATTTTAGTAGATTTTAAAGGGGTTGGCCAGTTTCAGCCCCATATTAAGAGACAAATGTTATTGTTCACATAATAAATTATTTTATGTATCACTTCATTACTGTTTTCTAGATCTGTTGTTGCTGTCTAGATCTAGATCAGTTTCTTGGACCCCCACAAATCACACAATGGGTGGTCACATGAATGTAACATTGTGTAAAACAAAAAGTCTTTAGCTATATTAGAATATTCTCATGTTCTGCTGGCATAGTTCCTAGTGAGCAGATACCCATCAGTTAATCCTGCCTCTGGGTGTAAGGACCAATGATTTTTTTTGGTGTTTGTTGCATTTCATGATCCATAACTTTTTAATTTTTCCATCAATGTACTATATCTCTATGAGGGCTTTGTTTTTTTTTTGTTTTTGTTTTTTGCGAGACGAGATAACATTTTCTTGTTCCTGTCAGTATAATCATATGAGGGCTTCTTTTCTGCAAGTTAAGTTGTAGATGTCATTGGTAATATTTTGGGTACATACAATTTACTGATTAAGTTTTTTGCTTGTCAGTATAGCACTATTTGGTAACCTAACAGGCTTTGGCACTGGCCCCTGCCTCAGCCCCTGAGATTGTGTTGCAGGTGAGTGAGTTGGCTTTTTTTTTTTTTTTTGCAGAATATAAGTAATCTACTTAATACATCTCTTCCCAGAAAGGAATCCTTATTGGATTGACCAAATTTCTACAATGGACGGAAGAGGACTTATTTCATATGCCTTTGTACTGCTTCTCTTCGAGGAACTGGTGTCTGTGACACTGTGTACCTTGTTTATTTTACTATATGTGGAAAGGCAGCAAAAAAATCTACATTGAGTGAACAGACCTAACTTGTAATATACACTAAAGAGTTTATTAATCTTCCGATAGATCCTACACAAACGTTTTGGCCTATACTCATAAAACCCATGATTGTATATATTCATATGAAATATCAACTTTTTTTTCCTTTTTGTTACAGCCCAGTGATTTTTCCATATCACTAAAGGCATCAGGAAAAAACAAACACTTCAAAGTGCAGCTGGTGGACAGTGTCTATTGTATTGGACAGAGGAGGTTTAAGAGCATGGATGAGCTGGTGGAACATTACAAAAAAGCCCCCATCTTCACTAGTGAACATGGAGAAAAATTGTATCTGGTGAAAGCACTACAGTGACATCGGACTGATCCGTGGCCTCCCTCAACATGGCCCTCATCAATCTTCAAGCCTTAGTTCCGAAAAATGACTTCCATGGAACAGAGCCATCATTACACAGGAAGCAGTCTTAACAATGCAGGCTCCTCTGGTACCACAAACGCTCTGACATAGTACTTTTATCTTTTTTATTTGTGTGTCTGTTCTGTCTTTTCTGTTTGTAAGTCATCTTGCCCTCAGGTTAAAAACCTCACTTAAGTGACCATTGTAAGCACTCACTGTCATGCCTTGGTTGAAAGTCTCCTATTCTGCACATGTTTACAGTTCATAGCTAGGTATGGCTAGCAAGAGGAATAGGGGGCAACTTGAAACAGTGTTACGATACTCTCAAATTTTTTTGTTATCATATAAAAACATAAAATCTTTATTGAAAGACGTTAGGCACAATGACATGCACTGAAGCTGCAGCAAATAGTAATAATAATGTAGTCATGCTGTATCGGTTGTGGCTGTAAAACTTGTAGCCTTGTTGCTTACCAGGTAGTTTATTGAAACAGCGCCTAGGCTCTAGAAACACTCTTTACACTGTACAGTGCTCTGCCACTACAAGACAATACCTCCACACCTCTCAGCTGAGTGCACCAATTATTGTGGCAGTATATCTCAGAATACCCTGGTAACATGATTGTAGTAAATAGTGGATTTGGTAATTACAGCAAAATAATAGAAAGTTCATAAGCAAGTTATTTAATTCAAAGTTCTACATAAAAAGTAACCAAATGTGCCATCCTCATTTTTTTTTCTATGCCCCATCCCCTGCCTGTTCTAAATATACAATTAAGTATTTAATTATGAAAGTAAAATGTTATGTGTAGCTGTCTATGCTAATACAGACAAATAAAATTTTGTTTTTTGAAACTGTCAGTGTTTGTTTTTTCTAATATTTCAAATCCTTTTTAACGGCATGTATGTGATACATGGCAGATGGAAAATACCAAACATTTGTAGACTTGAGCCTGATATGTAGCAAGTGTGTCTGCGTGGTATATACATTGATTACTTTTTTGCAAAATAAAATAATAAATGATACTTTTTTTATACAAACTTACACACCCTTTGCTTTCAAAATAGCATACATTTTTCTAGGTTCAGAGTTTTTGAAGGAACTTGGCAGGGAGGTTGTTCCAAACATCTTGGAGAACTAAACACAGATCTTCTGAGGATGTAGGCTTGTTCAAATCTTTCTGTTTCTTCATGTAATCCAAGAAAGATTCAATGATCTTGAATTCAGGGCCCTGTGGGGCTATAACATCACTTCCAGGACTCTTTTGTACTTTGTACTTCTTTTCACTCAAGATAGTTTGTTTTTGTTTTGTTTTGTTTTTTATTAAGCAAAATGCACCAGAATTCTGTTGTATTCTGCACCAAAAAAACGTCTAGCTTGCTGTGTGCCATACAATGTTTTATACCCTTTTCCGAATTGACCTAAAAGAGATGTCACCTCACAGGAAATGGCCTAACTTGCACCTCTGTGCAACAAAAATGCACCAAGAACTTTTTAAACCAACTAATAGGTGGTGTAAACTTGGACTAGACAGTTTAAGAATACTCCAGATTTAACCATCAGCATCAGAGTTAGCTTTTATACAGTATTAGTAAATCTGGGCCATTGGCTGTATATTTAGAGTTGCCGTCCTGCTGCAGAATAAATTTGGAGCCGGTGAGGCGCCTCCTTGATGGTCCCACCAAATATTGATTTGCTTTAGATTTTTCTTTGGTTCATTCACTTTGCATTTTGTTAATTGACAAAAACATTCCATGTGTGTGTATAATATTACGGTGTGTGGTGCACAATTTATTTTGTGAAGCGTTTTTGTGAGTATATGCTCTAGGTCCCTTTATTCTTTACAGTTCAGATTCCTGAGTCACATTTTAACACTGACTTGTAACATGTCACTCTGACCACTGAAATCTCACAAGGTTATGTTAATGTTAAAAACTAAGTTGCATCTCTGCTTTAGAAGGGTGTACATCACATTGTCTAACAAGGCAGCTGTTCGCCTAACTGTACTATATAATACTGTGTGTGGGGATCTTCTTTGTATTGTGAAAACAGGAGCCATGGGTACTACCAAAGTGCTTTTGCTGACCGTCATATGCCTGGTCTGCCTGGCTTCATTCAGTAAGTACATTTAATATGTGTGTTTGCTGTGCCTTTTTTTTTTTTTTTTTTTTTTTTTTTTTTACAATTTTTTTTTTTTCCATTAATAATTGGTAAGAATTTAGAATATATCAACATAGCTGGTATAACTCCAACTTATAAACCTCATTTGTGCATCACCTGAAAGGATTAAAAAAAATACCTTCCCTTTGGTCTTTACAAGAGAACTACTTTAAGTGCTGGATACATTTGCCTATCGTAAGCTCCTTTTTTTTCTTTCTTTTTTTTTTTTTTTTTGCTTAATAGATTGCTATGTTACATATCTCAAATATGACATTTATTTCTCCTAAAACTGTATGGATAAAATGACTAGTGAGTGTTGTAATGGATCCACTACCCAGTCAGTTCTGACACGGTCAGGACATGGCCCCTCGACAATGAATTTGTAACTCCCAGTTGTCAGTTTATCCATGCATTACCAAGAGGAATAACAGAAAACTATGCTCCAGAATACTTATTCCATGAGGAATACAAGCAGTAGTTAAGGGGAACCTGTCACCAAATTCCCTCCACACAAACTGTTACGTTGTGCTCAGAAACAATGACGCCATTCAGAGAAAACTTGGTTTAGGCTGGGTTTGAACCAATTTATAGCACACTATAAATAAAAGGGGTTTTCAAAACTCCATCTATGGTACATATACCAAAAATTTCTGCACAGAAATTGGAGCATGCTTATCCTGCTGCAGAAATGCTGCAGATTTTCAATGCAGATTTTACCCTTTGTATTGTAATGGTTGAAATCTGCTGCAAAATCTTCATGTAACATATAAGGATTTTGTAGCAAGTTATTTGCCATGTCTGGGCCTGGCGTTATAAACAGCCAGGCAAAGGGTGAAGTCACCGCTGAGCAGCCTACGTCCAGCTTCTCCCTGATTGACAGGTCTCTCTCTGTTACGTATAGGGAAAGCTGAGACACACAATTGTGTATTTTCACGGTCCCGTGTATGGAGCCGGGAGCAAAACTCAGGGCAGGTCCTATTCCTGTCTGTTTTGCAACCCGTGCTCACTGACCTCAATCAATGGGGCCACAGAAGCACACTGGCATCATCCATGTGTTCTTCATTCACAGCCCTGCGACATGCACACAGTCGTGTTCATGTTGCCTTAAACAGATACAGTTTATCAGGAGAGCAGCTTCTTTTAAGAACTGGAAACCCCTTTTTATTTTATCCAGGAATTTTGTTGTACACCATCACTATAACCCAGTGTGTGAGACTGCAAAACTCTTATGCTATGGAGAAGATAGTAACACCCATTGGTTCCATTATTCTGAAGGGTTTTTATTTTTCTATTTTTTTTTTTTTTTTTTATAATTCTCGGTTACCTTTTCAATGAGTAAGACAAAACAGTAGACCAGCTACTTGGCTCAGAAAGCATGTGTGAGGAAATCTGAAAATGATTTTCCTTGTAATTTTCTGGCCTGAATGGAGAATGTCCTTGCATTGCATTTGTCAAGAAGCATATTGGTTGAGTAAGGCAGCCAGAGGTATGCAGTGTAACAAATGTGGTGCAGGTATTGACATCAGTCATATCGAAGTGTTTATAGATACTCTACCGCGTTGCCATTCCCTGTGAATAAACTGTATATATTAGCCCTGGCTTTACACTGAGCATTGAGATCTCGATTAATATTAACTCTGCTCACAGCTCTCTGCAGTTTCAGCTTTATACAGTTGAAGTCACTTTTGTGGACAAAAATGTCTTTGAGGAGGAAATTCAAATAGAAAGTGAACATGGATTTAAAAAGAAACTTGTAGTAATTTTCCTGTGTGTGAATATGTTTATCTATAACCGGAATATGTTATCAGTGATCACCACTGTCCTGTCATTGGCTTGGTCTAGCAGTAACAGCTTCACAATGCTTTTCTAAGTGTTGCACCGATGCATGTCTTCCCCTGCTTTTCAAATCTTTACTGCTGTCTTCAAGATTGGTCACTTTAGGAGGAGCTAAAATTATACTGTTTTTAGATTATATTCCATTTTTACACAGTATGCAATAAGCTCCTAAACTCCCTCTAGCGGTGTTTGGAGACAGCCAGAGGATTACCTCTTAAATCTCAGTAGATGGAATTTGGAGTTATGCATTAATAAAAAAAAAAAAAATAAAAATATATATATATATTATATATGTGTGTGTTTTGTCAAGATGACAACATGGGTATGGCTTGCACTTCTTGGCACATATTTATCAATTTATTGAAAGATTCCCTTTTTAAAATGATCATGATATATTTTAGGCACGTTATTGTCTACCCCTTATATTACAGTTATGATCTAAGCTCCTAATCCTGCAACATTATCTGTGACCTGTTTTCTAATAATTTATGATCCTTTTTCATTTTTCTTTTAATTTTTCCAGTTTTTCCACCTGGCATTAACCCAACATAAGAAACCAATAATAATTCTCAAATCAATCAAGTCAAAAATCATCTTTATTAAACAAAAAAGTCCATTTCATAATATTGCCAAATTAAAAACCATTAAGAACAAGTAAAAACACACACACAAATTGTGGTCCAGTGTGGTACACAGAGATGGCAAACATACAATGAAAAGATTAGGCGGTATATTTAATAATTCATGTATAAATAAGAAAAACTCCAAAACTGAATAACACCAAATAACAATAAATAGAAAGTGCAATGTGCAAATACACAAATCAAGTAATGTTACCAGCTATGGCCAAAACTTCATCACATATATTCCGTTATAGTATAAGCCACCTAGTTAGAATAAATACCAACCAGCTATCATATCACCTAAGACCGCATGGACCACCACCCCAACGCACGTTTCGCGATAGCTTCTTCAGACCCCCTGCTCAGTAACAATGTTATGGTTTTAAGTCACTTATGATTGTAAGCCCTAAGGGGTGGAGCCCTTTCTTCTATTTTCATTGTAAGTAGATGCTTCTTTGTTTTTATAGGAATTGCTGTTATAGAAGTAGAGCGCGGTTCCATAATTATAGGGGATTGGATAGATTAGTTACTAATGAAGCTCTTTGAAAGCATAAATTAATAGACTAGATAGAAGTCCAAAGATGTGGCACCATTACATTATATTTTCTGTATTAAATATACCAGCTTTTAACCCTATTTTCTCTGAAAGCCCAACTATAATTAAGCAAATCAGTACTAAGGCCCCATGTAGCGGGCCGCAGCAAAAAAGCGCTGTGGGAAAAACCATGGCAGCAACATATTGTCATTTTTTCCCGCAATGCTTTTCACAGAAAGTCTGCAGAGGTTTCATCTGCGGACTTTCTGCTTCCATTATACCTATAGAGAAACTGCTGGCGTTTCCGTAGGTATAATTGACATGCTGAAATTTCCAAAACCGCAGCGTATTTTTCCACAATGTGTGGATGGGTTTTGCTAAAATCCCATCCACTTTGCAGGGACTGTAAAATGCCCGGCCTTAAACAGGTTTGCGGTATTTGAAAAACACTGCAGCTTTTTTCCAAAAACAGATTTGCACCTTTTCACAAGTTGTTATAGCTCAACCACCCTAAACTCCAATGAATTGTACCTAAAATATCAGCAGGTGTCATGGTGTTGGATTCAGCTACTGCATGTACTCCTTAAGATAGCTGCACACGACTGTGTTTTACCCGTGAAACTCGGTCCATGTGTTAGCCAGATTTACCAGCTTGAACTTCATGCTGGGAGTGGGACTCCTAGCAGTATTTGGTTCTCCGTACTGTAATTGGTACAGGACAGTATGTTGCTAGGAGGTAGGGACTCCTACCATCTGAGATAACTAGGATGCTAGGAGTCCTGCTCCCAGCATAAAGTTCAAGCCGTTAAATCTGGCTAAGGGCCGGTTCACATCTGCGTTCGGCTTTCCGTTCGGGAAGTCTGCTTGGGAACCCCCCAAACGGAAATCTATACACATAAAAAGCGGTTTTCACCTGGGAAACCAGCGAACCCCATAGACTATAATGGGGTTCGTGTGGTTTCCACTCGATTTCTGCACGAAACATCCGGAGAGAAAAGTGCTGCTTAGAGGTATCAGATCTATGATACAGGAGGAAGTCAAGAGTTCCCTTAAGGGTAAAAGTGGCCAGAAAAAGAAGTCCAGTTCCTCTACTTGGCATCAGCCATCTTCTTCGGAGTAGCCTGCTGGGGGAGCAGTATATCAACCAGGGATAGGAATAGACTCGACAAGCTGATTAGAAGGGCCAGCTCTGTCCTGGGGAGCCCACTGGATCCGGTGCAGGTGGTGGGTGACAGAAGGATACTGTCCGTGGTGAGTGCCATGCGGGAGAATAAGTCCCGTCCCATGCATGAGACCATGATAGCGCTGGGAAGTACTGTCAGTGACCGTCTACTTCACCCTAAGTGTGAGAAGGAGCGCTATCGGTAGTCTTTCCTCCCCACTGCGGTCAGGCTGTAGAACTAACACCGACCTAAGCGGAGATTAGTCCATACAGAGAACTGAAATATCTTTCTGTCTGGGATATCCCACCCCCCCCTCCTCTGCTGCTTCTTATCTGTCTGTATACTATCAATGAAATGCCTCTACCTTGGAACATTCTTGTATATGTTATATTTGTATTGTTTATCTTTGCTGCTGTAACACACTGAATTTCCCCATAGTGGGACTATTAAAGGATTATTATTATTATTACCTGGGGTCATGACTCCTCTTCTGAGGGGGGAGACTTTTCAGGGCGAAAGTGGAGAATTATCTGATGACACCTCTTCTTCCTCCATATCTTACTCTAGACCCTCCCATTCTATGCAGGAGATAATCTTTGCAGGTTTGTCAAAGCAGACCCTTTCTGGTCTATAAAAATATTACATCTCTTATTAAGAGAGAATGGAAAAAGCTGGACAAAAAGGGTTTTATCACCAGAGGAGTTAAGCATAAGTATCCGTTAGAAGAGGGAGCTTGCTCTTCATGGGATAATGTACCAAAAATTGATGTTGCCATAGCCAGAGCCTCCAGGAAGTCAGCACTGCCTTTCGAGGACAGGGGTACCCTAAAGGATCCCTTAGACAAGAAAGCAGACAGCTTCCTAAGGCATTCTTGGGAGTCAGTAGAAGCGTCCCTCGAACCCAATATAGCGGCTACCTGTACTACAAGATCCCTTATGATCTGGCTAGGGGAGCTGGAAAATCAATTAAGGGATAAGGCCCCAAGAGAGCAGATTCTGTCAGCCCTGTCGACTATTAGAAAAGCTGCAGATGCTTCAGCAGATGCTGTAAGATTATCAGCTCGCTCCCTTGCCCTGACCAACTCTGCCAGAAGGGCTATATGGCTGAAGAGTTGAACAGGTAATGTAGGGTATGAAATTTGCCCTGTGACAGTGAATATCTCTTTGGACTAGTCTTGGATGACATCTTAGCTAAGGCAGCAGATAAAGAGAGGTTTTCCTGTTCCTTCCTCTGGTTGTACACGGAAGTCCTTTCATCCCTTTGGAGCATACAGTAGGCAAAAATTTGTCAAGTCCAGAGATAATAGCTGGATGGAAACCAATAAGAAACATTATTGGTTCAGCATTACCAGTATCAGGCCCTACCCGTTGGAATTTCCATGGCCCCAAGAGTCTTTACCAAAATAGGGGCAGAAATGGGGGCACATGTAAGAGAAAAAGACGTTCTGTTTATTCCATATCTAGACGACTTTCTCATTGTGGCAAGATCCAGAATAGAATGTTTAAAAAGCGTCAGAGTAGTACTGAACATTCTGGAGGATTTAGGTTGGATGGTGAATCTAGAGAAGTCGAGTTTAGTTCTCTCCCAACAGAAAAAGTTTCTAGGGATCATTCTAGATTCCATGGCTCAGAGATGTTTTCTCCCCTCCAGAGAAAATAGAAGGGGTTCTGTCCCTAGTAAAACCCTGATCCAGTCCCCCAGGGTCACTATAAGAAAAGCTATGTCCATCCTGGGGACTCTCACAGCCTGTATTCCAGCAGTACCTTTGGCTCAGAGCCACTCCCGAGACCTGCAGTGGGAAATGCTGGCGGTCTGGCGTCAGGAAGAGAAAATTCTTGACAAATTTATGTGGGAGTCTTGGCCAACAAGAGAAACCCTGGGTTGGTGGTTAGTCAGGGGTCTACTAGAAATTGCAGTTCCATGGAAGATCTCAGACCCCCTAATTATTACCACGGATGCCAGCTCTTGGGGATGTGGTGCCCACATGGTTGATCAGGTGTTCCAGGGCTGCTGGTCAAGACGTCTTTCTTAGGCCACCTCAAATCAGAGGGAACTAATGGCGGTTCTGGAGACCTTGAAAGGTATTCGGAATCGCCATGTCAGGACCATGTCCAACAATGAATACAGTTTCATATATAAACAGGCAAGGGGGTACAAGGTCCTTTCCCCTTATGAAAATAATGGCCCTGATGCTACATCTGTCAGAGCCTCTGGTTCTCTCCTTGTCCGCTCTGCATATCAGGGGTCAGACAGACAATTTCAGAGCAGATTTCTTGAGCCGTCACAGTCTGAATCAGAGCAAGTGGGAATTGAAACCGTCTATCTTTTTAGAGATCACCAAGGTTTGGGGGGGGTCCCAGAAATAGCTCTCTTTGTCAGTCGGTCAAACAAGAAAGTGGAAAACCCAGAGGAATCCCCCTTTGGCCACCTCTAAACAGTGCTCACAAGCAGAAACAGATGCAGTGTGCCCAGACATACAGTGGGTACGGAAAGTATTCAGACCCCTTTAAATTTTTCACTCTTTGTTTCATTGCAGCCATTTTCTAAAAGCAAAAAAGTTCATTTTATTTCTCTGTACACTAAGCACCCCATTGTGACAGAAAAAAAACAGAAATGTAGATATTTTTTTAAAATTTATTAAAAAAGAAAAACTGAAATATCACATGGTCATAAGTATTCAGACCCTTTGCTGTGACACTCATATTTAACTCACATGCTGTCCATTTCCTTCTGATCCTCCTTGAGATGGTTCTACTCCTTCACTGGAGTCCAGCTGTGTTTAATTAAACTGATTGGACTTGATTAGGAAAGGCACACACCTGTCTATATAAGACCTCACAGTGCATGTCAGAGCAAATGAGAATCATGAGGTCAAAGGAACTGCCCAAAGAGCTCAGAGACAGAATTGTGGCAAGGCACAGATCTGGCCAAAGTTACAAAAGAATTTCTGCAGCACTCAAGGTTCCTACCTAAGAACACAGTGGCCTCCATGATCCTTAAATGGAAGAAGTTTGGGACGACCAGAACTTTTCCTAGACCTGGCTGTCCAAACTGAGCAATCATGGGAGAAGAGCCTTGGTGAGAGAGGTAAAGAAGAACCCAAAGATCACTGTGGCTGAGCTCCAGAGATGCAGTAGGGAGATGGGAGAAAGTTCCACAAAGTCAACTATCACTGCAGCCCTCCACCAGTCGAGGCTTTATGGAAGAGTGGCCCGAAGGAAGCCTCTCCTCAGTGCAAGACATATGAAAGCCCGCATAGAGTTTGCCAAAAAAACACATGAAGGACTCCCAGACTATGAGAAATCAGATTCTCTGGTCTGATGAGATGAAGATTGAACTTTTTGGCGTTAATTCTAAGTGGTATGTGTGGAGAAAACCAGGCACTGCTCATCACCTTCCCAATACAATCCCAACAGTGAAACATTGTGGTGGCAGCATCATGCTATGGGGGTGTTTTTTAGCTGCAGGGACAGGATGACTGGTTGCAATTGAAGGAAAGATGAATGCGGCCAAGTACAGAGATATCCTGGAAGAAAACCTCTTCCAAAGTGCTTTGGACCTCAGACTGGGCCGAAGGTTCACCTTCCAACAAGACAATGACCCTAAACACACAACTAAAATAACAAAGGAGTGACTTCGGAACAACTCTGTGACCATTCTTGACTGGCCCAGCCAGAGCCCTGACCTCAACCCAATTGAGCATCTCTGGAGAGACCTGAAAATGGCTGTCCACCAACGTTCACCATCCAACCTGACGGAACTGGAGAGGATCTGCAAGGAAGAATGGCAGAGGATCCCCAAATGCAGATGTGAAAAACTTGTTGCATCATTCCAAAGAAGACTCATGGCTGTACTAGCTCAAAAGGAAGGGTGCTTCTACTCAATACTGAGCAAAGGGTCTGAATACTTATGACCATGTGATATTTCAGTTTTTCTTTTTTAATAAATTTGCAAAAGTATCTACATTTCTGGGGGGTTTTTTTCTGTCAAGATGGGGTGCTGAGTGTACATTAATGAGAAATAAAATGAACTTTTTTGCTTTTAGCAAATGGCTGCAATGAAACAAAGAGTGACAAATTTAAAGGGGTCTGAATACTTTCCATACCCACTGTACATGAAGACTAATTTTTAAACAGTATTGTTTACTGATGAGCGCTGTGTAACCCTTGGTGGTCCAAATGGATGGAGTAGTGGATAGAGCTGGTAGGCCCCTTCAGGTTTCCTTGATGTGTGACAATGACCTCTGCAAAGTATATAGATTTTCTGACTGGCCACTTTCTTCCATGGTACACAAAGAAGAATCGTGCCATTCCGTAGCAAAATCTTCTTCATGCATGACAATGCGCCATCTCATGCAGCACAGAATACCTCTGAGTCATTGACTTCTATGGGCATAAAAGGAGAGAAACTCTATATAGTGTGGCCACCATCCTCCCCTGACCTCAACCCTATTGAGAACCTTTGGAGTATCCTCAAGCTAAATATCTATGTTGGTGCGAGGCACTTCACATCAAAACAGCAGCTCTGGGAGGCTATTCTGACATCCTGCAAATAAATGCAAGTAGAAACTATCCAAAAACAAAGTTCAATGTATGCAAGAATTGTGAAGGTCATATCGAAGAAGGGGCCCTATGTTACCATGTAACTTGGTCTGTTAAGATGTTTTTGATTGAAATGGCTTTTGATTTCAGTAAATGAGACCTTTTAATGCTGCAAATTTAACAAATAACAATTTTCAGTTCTTTACAACTTATAAAATGTTTAGAAACACTGTTGTGCATAATAATTTGGAACAGTGGATTTTGATATTTTTTTAATTTGTGAAAGCAAATGTTATTGAGAGGTTTGTCCGATAATTGATTTAACGGTGAAAGATTTGAACATTGCATTGACTGTTATTTAGGAAAATCAGCGAAAAATATCATTTGCATAATAATTTGGAGCGCAGTGTATGCATTCTAGGGAAATAGGCATGATTAGAACTTTTTATTTTTTTTTATATTTAAAAAAAAAAACTTTTTTTTTTTTTTTTTTTAGCTCCTCCAAGGGTCTTCAACTGGGATCACAGGCAGGCCTCAATAGTTATTTTGCTATGGCGGGCCTGGGACTCTTCAGAAGATTGCATGGCTGCAATTTTTAACAGTCACAAAAAGGAACTAGAGTCCTAAATCAGGCTAAGACATAACTTTTAATATCGATAGAATAAAAAGACCAGCTAATCCCAAACCCTTATAGGTATATAAATACCAAAAATAAATAAAAGGATCAGTATCAAAAATATAATGGAAAAGCACTATACAAGACTGCCTTGGTCGATTAACCACTCATATATATAAACAAAGTATAGCGCTATTCTGAATCACACCCTCAAACAGTAATATATGGTATGTGTGATATAAGATAAACACGTGTTCTATACATGGGGTGAAACAAACACTATTAGTGACACAAAGTAGTGTCTATGCAATACGCTGGTCTATCTTGTTATATAAACCTGAGACCTTGCAATATGCTGGTGTATCTTGTTATATACAGTAGACCTACACTGAGACGTGGATTTACTCAGCTGTTTGTTGGGCTTGTTATTTATCAGTCTGACTCCTGTGTGTATAATACAGGGCTCTGTTTGCTATGTATTCCCATGTATTCTACCTACATGTGAGATACCCCTACATATATTGGAGGGGTTTCAAGCACATATTGTATCGGGGACAGAATATTGATGTCCTGTGTCAGATTTGCCTTTGTGTATATCCAACTTTCTAACTGTATTGGATATTTACTATGGAGCTGTTTTTGACTCCTTAATGTTTGGGATCATGTATTGTATATACTAAATACAGGACTTGCGCTTTAGGGGGCACATGTAGCCGCTACTTTGTGTCACTAATCGTTTCACCCCATGTATGGATTGTGTATTTATCTTATATAACATGTACCATATATTACTGTTTGAGAATGTGATTCATAATAGCACTATACTTTGTTTATATACAGTGGGGAAAAAAAGTATTTAGTCAGCCACCAATTGTGCAAGTTCTCCCACTTAAAAAGATGAACTAGTGCAGAAAAAATATACGACACCGAGCAAAAACCTCGTGTTATATCGTTTAAACACGTAAATACCAAAAGTTATATTAAAAAATGGCCGCTCACCTTAAGAAGTTGTAAAAGAGTAGGTCACAACACCTAAATTATCAGATATATTGGATAGAAACAGCAGCTGGATCCACGCTAACGTTAGCGAGATGCAAATGAGATAAAAGGACCGTTCCCAAAAGACATAAGGATCAGCGCTTGCTCCAATTCAGTCAAACGAATTCCTTTATTAGATACCAACACAGACGCGTTTCGGAGCATCTGCCCCTTCAAGTGCATACAGGCCTGTATGCACTTGAAGAAGGGGCAGATGCTCCGAAACACGTCTGTGTTGGTATCTAATAAAGGAATTCGTTTGACTGAATTGGAGCAAGCGCTGATCCTTATCCCTTTTGGGAACGGTCCTTTTATCTCAGTTAAAAAGATGAGGCCGGCCTGTAATTGACATCATAGTTACACCTCAACTATGAGAGACAAAATGAGAAAACAAATCCAGAAAATCACATTGTGTGATTTTTAAAGAATTTATTTGCAAATTATGGTGGAAAATAAGTATTTGGTCAATAAAAAAAGTTCATCTCAATACTTTGTTATATATCCTTTGTTGGCAATGACAGAGGTCAAACGTTTTCTGTAAGTCTTCACAAGGTCGGCACACACTGTTGCTGGTATGTTGGCCTATTCCTCCATGCAGATTTTCTCTAGAGCAGTGATGTTTTTATGGCTGTCGCTGGGCAACACGGACTTTCAACTCCCTCCAAAGGTTTTCTATGGGGTTGAGATCTGGAGACTGGCTAGGCCACTCCAGGACCTTGAAATGCTTCTTACAAAGCCACTCCTTCGTTGTCCTGGCAGTGTGCTTGGGATCATTGTCATACTGAAAGACCCAGCCATGTTTCATCTTCATTGCCATTGCTGATGGAAGGAGGTTTGCACTCAAAATCTCACGATAAATGGCCTCATTCATTCTTTCGTGTACACGGATCAGTCGTCCTGGTCCCTTTGTAGAGAAACAGCCCCAAAGCATGATGTTGCCACCCCCATGCTTCACAGTAGGTATGATGTTCTTTGGATGTAACTCAGCATTCACTCTCCTCCAAACATGACGAGTTGTGTTTCTACCAAACAGTTCTACTTTGGTTTCATCTGACCATATGACATTCTCCCAATACTCTTCTGGAACATCCAAATGCTCTCTAGCAAACTTCAGACGGGCCCGAATATGTACTGGCTTAAGCAGGGGGACACGTCTGGCACTGCAGGATCTGAGTCCCTGGCAGCGTAGTGTGTTACTGACGGTAGCCTTTGTTACGTTAGTCCCAGCTTTCTGCAGGTCATATACTAGGTCCCCCCGTGTGGTTCTGGGATTTTTGCTCACCGTTCTTGTGATCATTTTGACCCCACGGGGTGAGATCTTTCGTGGAGCCCCTGATGGAGGGAGATTATCAGTGGTCTTGTATGTCTTCCATTTTCTAATTATTGCTCCCACAGTTGATTTCTTCACACCAAGCTGCTTTCCTATTGCAGATTCAGTCTTCCCAGCCTGGTGCAGGTCTACAATTTTGTTTCTGGTGTCCTTCCACAGCTCTTTGGTCTTCACCATAGTGGAGTTTGGAGTGTGACTGTTTGAGGTTGTGGACTTGTCTTTTATACTGATAACAATGTCAAACAGGTGCCATTACTACAGGTAATGAGTGGAGGACAGAGGAGCCTCTTAAAGAAGAAGTTACAGGTCTGTGAGAGCCAGAAATCTTGCTTGTTTGTAGGTGACCAAATACTTATTTTCCACCATAATTTGCAAATAAATTCTTAAAAAATCAGACAATGTGATTTTCTAGATATGTTTTCTCATTTTGTGTCTCATAGTTGAGGTGTACCTATGATGACAATTACAGACCTCTCTCATCTTTTTAAGTGGGAGAACTTGCACAATTGGTGGCTGACTAAATACTTTTTTCCCCACTGTATATATATATATATATATATATATATATATATATATATTATACTGTATGAGTGGTTAATCGACCAAGCAGTGGTGTAATTAAAGTCTTGTGGTCCCCGGTGCAAACTTTTGTCCGGGGCCCTCTCCCTACAGCAAATTCTTGATAGTGACGGTTACGGAGCCCCAAACAGTATAATATGCTCGACAGTGGCCCCAGATAGTATTATATGCTCGACAGTGGCCCACACACAGCATTATATGCTCCAGAGTGGCCCCCATGCAGCATTATATGCTCCACATTGCTCCCCCCACAAACAGTATAATATGGTCCACAGTGGCAGCACACACAATATAATATGCTCCCCACAGTGGCCCCACACAGTATAATATGCTCCACACAGTGGCCCCACCCTGTATTATATACTCCTCACAGTGGTCCCCACCCAGTATTATATGCTTCCAACAGTGGCCCTCACTCAGTATTATATGCTCCACAGTGGCCCCCCACACAGTATTATATGCTCCACAGTGGTCCCCACCCAGTATTATATGCTCCACAGTGGTCCCCACCCAGTATTATATGCTCCACAGTGGTCCCCACCCAGTATTATATGGTTCCCACAGTGGGCCCCACCCAGTATTATAAGCACCCCACAGTGGGCCCCACCCAGTATTATATGCTCCCCACAATGACCCCCACACAGTAGTATATGCTCCACAGTGGCCCCCACCCAGTATTATATGCTCTACAGTGGCTCCCACCCAGTATCATATGCTCCATAGTGGCCCCCACACAGTATTATATGCTCCCAACAGCCCCCTTCCTCTCCGGTGCTATTATTATACTCTGGGGTATCCTCAGACCCCAGAGTATAATAATCGGAGGCCCAGGGAAGGTGATTAAAAATAACAAACTCTCATACTCACCTTGCCTTACCTTTCCTTGGCATCCTCGCTCCATCCTGTCGTCTTCAGGCCCTCTTCAGACGTCGCTGCAGCGGTCACGTGGGGGCACACTGACGTCATTACGCGGCCATGCCCCATTAGGCCGCACTGGGGCCTAATCACAGACCTCCGGAGAGAATGCCAGAGAGAACGCTGTGCCCAGGCGAGGTAAGCATATGTATTTATTATTTTCAGTCACCTCCCTTGGGCTGCCATCTATTGGAAAGGGGCCTGCAATATGCCAGGGCCCCTTTCCAATAACAGTATGTATAGTGGTCGGGGGACCAGGCTTTCCCCTATCGCTATCATAGTGGTCCGGGGCCCCGGCCATCTCCAGCTGGCCATGGGCCCCATACCCTCCGGGCCCAGCCGCGGTCGCCACTGCGACCAAGGCAGTCTTGTATTGTCCTTTTCCATTAATAAGACACTGTATATTTTTGAAGTTACATTGACATCTTTGAGAACAGCATCAAATGGACATCAGTAATTTGTGTATTCCAAACACAAACCTAAATTTCATTTGTGAATAGCTAATTTAAAATCACTTTGACTGTGGGGTTCCTACTGCTGGGATCCCCACTGATTACTAAGAGTAGAGTGTTTTGCACTCTAATTTTAAGTGAGCAGCTGGTAGAAATGTATAGTGCTCAGCTATCTCTGGAGATTCCCACTGAAATAAACAGAGTAGCTTGGTGTGACTGGAATATCCCCTTAATGCCCCTTTAACACCCTGCACTAGGTATAACACAATGTATCAGATTTTATTAATTTTGAATTCAGAAAGTTGCAAATTTAAGATTATTCCAAATATAACTCACGCTTTTGAGTTGGCCTTAGCTACAAAAATAAACATTACTCATATATTGTTCAGCCAATACTTTTAAATAGCAGCCATTCCTTTTTCAGCCTTTCATGACATCCTTCAATTTAAAGACTATGAAATGTTTGTGGATGAAGGTTAGCTGTCATTTTGTGACATGGATGCCTCTCCTTAGAGGAAAGTTCTGTGTCTCAGCATGTTCATTGCTGATGGACAGCTTCTCATCTATGGACCATCTTGTCAGCTGTATCAGCAGGAGAGGGATAGTTTAATTAACGCAGCGTTAATGATCTCCGGTAAATGAAAGCTTCACTTTATCAGAGATCATTGGGCTCTCCTGTGAGTTGTGACAAATAGTTATTAAGCAGCGATCCTTCACACCTAAATCACACAACTAAGAAACATATGAGCACTATGTAACCTTGGCACAAGGATGACATCTGTAGACTAGATCTTCAAGGACATTTGTGGTTGTATTCCTCTGACCTTCAGACTGCACACAATATGAATTCCTTGCCATGTGAGCAGAAGTGTTTTTAATTAAATTTCACACTTTCTCTAGAAAGAATTTATATGTGAAAATATTTTCAAGCAGTAATGGCTTGTTTATATATTGTGAAGATGTGACTCAAATTCCATTAACATTCCTTGTTTCTAGGCCAATCTGTTTTAGCTCATTAGACAAACGTCATTCAGTTGTGAAACAGAATGGCAGCTCACATACAGTAAATAGTTACACCCTGTATAGTTTTATGTCAATAAAATAAGTAGAAAAATACACTTTCGGTAGGTTCACACCTGCGTTCGGGTTTCCGTTTGTGGGGTTCCACTTGGGGACCCCATGAATGGAAACCTAATCCACTTAAAAAAGCGGTTACTCACGGACCCCATAGACTATAACTTTTATCAACTTTATTATTATTATTATTTCTACACAATACCTGTCCCTAGTTTAATTGCGGAAAAAATGCTTTATTGTTGGTGCAGATTTTGCTGTTTGTTTTTTTTGAGCCAAAGCAAGGTGTGGATTGAGTAGAAGGCAGAACTATAAGTGTTCTCTTTGTATTTCTCATTTCTTTTCTGGTTTTGGCTCAAAAAAAGAGAGCAAAATCTACAATTAAAAAAAGGAGCTTTTCCGCAACGTGGGGCAAAATGGCCATGAAAAATGCCCGAGGGGCACCTGTTTTCACAGATCCCCCATACATTTCAGTGTATGGAGGGATCCATGAAAACAGCCAAAAATAGGACATGACCTATATTTTGTCTGTCAGAAAAATCGGACATCACCTGGCTAGTTTTTACAGTCATGTGAATATAACAGTCGCAGGCTCAGCTGTTCTTAATGAGGATATTTCTCTAACTTAATGCCTCCATAGTATTTTTCTTTACCTGCATAATGGACGGGCAAATAGAGATAGATCTCTATATGCCAGTACACTGTATGTTTAAAAATATACTGGCAATATACAATACAATATACTATATTCTAGTCAGACAAAATCTTTCTATTAAGGACAGTTGAGTCTGTGTCTCAACTGTAGAGTGCCTGTCTCCCATACAGAATGTCCTAAGATAGGTTTAGTGAAAATTTCAAATAGATGGGGATTCTGCTGCAATTTCCGTTCCTACAGTATGTTAAAGTTCTAGTAATCTCTCTCTCTTTCTCTCTCCTTTCTCTCTCTCTCTTCTTTCTCTCTCTCTTCTCTCTCCACACACTACCGGTCAAAAGTTCTACAACGCCTCATTATTCCTAGTTATTTTGACATTAACACAGTTCTAGTACAGCAAATAATATGAAATGGTCCCATGGTTCAAATGTAGTCTTAATTGCTTATTTTAACCAAAGGGTTTTTTTCAGGGAAGAAATTAAGGACGGCTTACAGTGGCACAGAAAACAAGTTATGGTTTGAAATTGGATGTAAACTATTCCTGCAGTTGTCTCAAGTTTTTGTAGATTACTTTCAAACTTTCTGATTCTATATAGCCAATGATGGAACATGCTGCATTACAACACCATCCAGGGTAGGATTTGGATAGTTTTGCTGTTCATGAAAGAGCACATTATCATAATAGCAAGAAAAAGGCAATTAACAAAAGAAGACAGACGATTATAACCCTTAGAAATGTTGGTCTGTTCTACAGAGAAATTGTCAAGAAAGTCAAGGTGGCAGTCAGTATAGTTGCCTACACCATCAAAAAGAACTTGGAAACTTTGACAGGAAGAAGTCTGCTAGACCAAAGGCCACTACAAAATCAGATGACAAGTCAATAGTTTGCATGACTAGCACCTCACAGCACTAGATTTTCAAGCGAGGCAAGAAATAAACACATTTCCATTTCACCTCTGAAGAGAATTTTGATTTGTCATGCAATACCCCCTGGTGTACACCTAGTTGGTTAGGGATTCATATTACAGCAAAACAATGATACAAACATACTTCTAGTTTATGTCAGAACTACCTAAGAAGACAAGACAAGAAAAGAAAATTTAAAATATCTTCAGGGTCTTGGTTGGATAGTCTGTTCTCTGGCTGTAAAAGCATTCATACATGGTGTCCTATCAGTTTATCTGTTGCTAAAAGCCTGCAGCACATTTTGCAGTTCTTTCTAAGGTTGTGGGTGTGTACAATAAGGAACAGTCTGCCTGCCTTCTCTATCAATTACTACTACTTCTGGCTTATTTACATGTAATACATGCTTAATGTCTGTAACTAATATCCTGTATTTAATAACAAAAATAGCTAGTCACAAGTATATAGAAGTACATACATAATGTTACATTCTTCTTATAGTGTAGAAACTGTAGAATTCTCTCAGCACTTGTCGCACACTGTGTGAAGACAGAACAGTCTCTCCTCCTTCCACTCACTGCTGTATCTATGGACAGGTCTTCCCTAGTAACAGCAAGTGATCAGATTAGCTAGATATGAGATACCTGGTGGCAGGAATCTTAGGGAGGTTTTTCAGGCAGAAAAGATCAACATTTTTAAATAAAGTGCATTATATTTTGGTCCAAAATCACATGCTGTATGAAATCAGTGTTACAGGAGAGATATCAGAAAATAGCAGGATCTGGCTGATAGCAGTAGAACTAGCTGTTTAAATCCTATACAGCACTGAGAGAGAGGTCCCAGACATCTAAACGCCTTCACCAATGCTAGCCACAAAGCCAGATGGACTTGTGCTGAATTTGGGATCCAAGTCACCACAGAAACCCTACAAGAAATAAATGCTCCACAATCAGAATCCAAAGCAGAACCCATGAATAAACTTACAGGGCAGATCAGATAATTAAGGAGCGCTAAAGTTTAGGCCAATAGTTAGTTCAGGAGGAAACATCAGAGCCAAAATCAGGAGGCAATGGTTTTCCAGTAACAAACCAAGGTCAGTTCCTAGAGGTCACGTCAGAGCCAGAATCAGGAGACAAGTGGTTTTCCAGTATCAAGTCATAGGTAAGTATACAGCTGTGCAGCACAAACAATGAAAGCCAGACTAGGAGACCAATTGCAGGCAGGTGACTGAGGAGGAAGAGTTTAAATATGCCTCCTCAGCTGCAAATTGGATAAACCCAGAGAACTCTGCACTGCAGAAGCTTTCCATGTTGTCACGGTAACCTTAAAGCAATAGTGGCTGAACTGAGATTCCTGACAATGAGACTAAGTTGTCTAAAAGTTTAGGATGAATTGGACAGACGTGCACATTTCATCTTCATTTCAAAGTATGACATTAAATTGTGTAAATATCAATAAAAAATGGAAAATTTGAGGTGTTCTAATATATATATATATATATATATATATACACACACACACACACACAAACACACACTACGCTTAGCCTACCTTATCATAGGTATAGCTTTTTGGTTGCACTTCTGGCCAGACTTCTTCAAAGAATCGATGGATGTATCTTGTTGCCACTGGTTTCTGACAGTTCTGAGCTGATGGCACTGCTGGACATTATCCAATTTCGAAGGGAAAAAAGCGAATGTGTCTTTCTTCTGTTACACCAAGTTTCATAGGTCGACTACTGCATCTACGGTTTTCAGTGTTACCTGTTTCTTCGTGTTTCTTCAAAAAAGCTTGAACAGCACATCTTGAAACTCCAGTTTACTTTGAAATATATGTTGCCCAGGAAATTTCACCTTGCTGATGCACTATAACTATCTTGTTGCTGTGTTCAGTCTTGTAATAATGTATGACCTGTGACATGAAATGTCTTCCGCAACCTCACCATTGCAGCAGTTTGGCTGTTCCACACCCAGTTTAAGCCTCCTACACAGCTGTTTCCACCTATATATGAAAATGATGATCATTATCACCGATTTGGTATAATTGGATAACCATTCACCTGACTATAATCCTACTAAATCCCTGACTGTGTACAAGTGTACCTAGAAGAATTGATGCTGTTTTGAAAGCAAAAGATGGTCACACCAAATATTAATTTGATTTATAATTCTCTTTTTGAAAAAACAAGACAAACATAAATTATTAAGTTTTCTAGTTTTGAAAGTATTCTTGCTTTGCAGCATTTTTCCATACCTGCCTGAAACATACCTGTACTGAAACACAGTACTGTTTTATATATATATATATATATATATATATATATATATTTAGAAATTACTAAAACTTGAATGTAGGAAAGTGATACACTTTATCAAATTACAAAGCATAGTAACTAACATAGGTGAATTTTGCTGTAAACATTACGTCCCACACACTAAAATGAAAACACAGGAGGAGACTTGTCCAGTCTTGTTTATCATCTTTCTGGCATACAAGGCTTGACAAAGTCAAAATTTTTGTGCAAGTTGGAGTTTTGTGCAAAAAATAGTGACTTTTTTCTTTTACACCACTCTCACAACTTTCCTGAAATGGGCTGTGGTGTGTGTGGGGCCACCACCGACTACACATTTATGCTCATTTACGCTAATTTACTGGCATAAAGCATGCCTGAAATCTAACCAGCTATGAATATATTCAGCTGGGCCATTTTATAAAGGCTACCAACCTTGAAAAGGCCACTCCAAAATTTACTGCAATCTGTCATATGTGAATTACCCTGTGAAGGGCTCTTGATGTGTATGTTGCCTGAGGGGGTCCATCAGGATTCCATCATGGTGTCCATCATTTTACCAAACAAAATAGCACAGCGAAAAACGTGCAACATGGAAGCGGAGTATACAATATATCATTTTAAAAATTCTTGAAGTTTCTCTAACCTTACAATTGAGTTTTCTATACTTTTCTATGACTGAGTGATGAAGGATGAAAGGTTGTATGTATTAATGGTACAAGGAGAAGTTTGCTACATAGGGGTTTATATACTGTAGCTCTTATTTGCTCAGTACCAGCTGTATAAATCTTTATGTAGCAAGCTTACAATGTAGGCTTCTGCTGACAGCCATTATTTTATTTGGCTAACCCCCCTTCCCCAGGGCAGTAACTCCTATAGACAGATATGAAACCTGCTCTTGAAATACATCTGATGACATGGGCAACCAATAGCATTGTTATATTTTATACAGTATATATTTTATATACTCCTCAATATTGAAATTGCAACACAAGAAGGAAAATTATTGGGATTATGGAAATCACAGGATCAACAGATATGTTATGGACATGCAAATGACAATAAATGGGAACAAAATATTCAAAACATTTTACTTTGTTTATGAGCATTTTATATATTATTGAGTATGAGAGCCATTTGCAGAAATACACACTCTTACATGCCCTAGCATGCTATCAATTACATTATTTTATTTATTTATTTTGCTTACTTGTATAGCGCCATCATATTCCACAGTGCTTTTGCAGACATTGTCAGTCACTGTCCCATACAGGGCTTACAATCTACATTCCCTATTAGTACGTCTTTCGGAATGTGGGAGGAAACCCACGCAAACATGTAGAAAACATATAAACTCCTTGCAGATGTTGTCCTTGGCAGGATTCAAATCCAGGACTCCAGCACTGAAAGGTTATCCACTGGTTATTAATGGTTGTCTGAGAAATGTTATGCCATGCTTGGAAATCATCAAGATTGGCTCTCTTAGTTCAAGTATTCTGTCCATCTCGGTTTGCGACAAGTGGCAACAGTTGACTAAGTGCTTGAAAATGTAATCATATTCAGATCTTAGCTACATCTTTAGGCCAGGGTCCCATGTAGTTTGCCCGCAGCAGAAACGCAGAGGAAAAAACACTCACAGTCACTGTGCAGTGGATAAGATTCTAGTGAATCCCATCCCTGCAGTGTGGGAAAATATGCGCTGCAAACACGCTGCGATTTCCAAAACCATTGCAGTTTTGGAAATCGCAGCATGTCAATTATACCTATGGAAATGGTATAATGGAGGCAGAAAGTCCACAGAGGAAACCTCTATGGACTTCCTGTGAAAAGCACTGCAGGAAAAACCGTGATGTGTTGACTCTATATGGGTTCTTAACTTTAGTGTCTTCAGTTTGTATAACGTGACAGACTGTCTTTCTTGTTGTTGCAATTTTAAGGTTGAGAAGTGTAGGAGAATGATATTCTGTTAAACAATTGAAAAAACAAGGAGTATTTTCAGGTACCCCAGGTTTGGCTGCCCCTCTGAAGCATTTACAGTATGTAGTATTGTCCTTTCCTGCAATCCTATTGATATATTATATATTTACACTATATAGAGAAATTTATCACCTGTCTAATTGTTAACTATCCTGTAATACTGACCAGTATCCATGTATTTAGAACTTTATTAGCCTGTCATTGGGTGGGGTGATATCAGAAATGCTGGTGCTGTATTTATTTTCTAATAATAAATTATTAATGCACTTTCATTTGTTTGCCCTTAGGCTCGTCTGCTGTCATAAGAAATAAAGGTAGGTGTTTCACATCTGACATTCTGTATTCTGAGATTGGTTTAATTCATTGCAGCATATACCTGTAATAAAATCCTTACAAAATTACCCGTGCAGAATTATTCATATGTTTTGTTTCTGTTTTTGGCATTGTAAAAGATAATATATTAATTCATAAGTAATGGCAGGGCAGCCATTAGGGGTAGCACATGTGAAGGGAGGGGCAGCCAATCCCTAAACTAACCCTAATGGCATTAGCTGCAGCCATTGTGGATAACCCCCGGGAGGGGAAGAGGGAAAGAAGCCAGAACGGGGGTGGTGGTGGACCTGGTGGGGGGAGGGGTGACAGCCATTGTGGAACCCCCGTGTCGGTGGTTGTAGGAGCCATTCCCACTAGAACCCGGGAGTGGAGCAGCAGTCATTTCAGGCAGGACTGGAGGGGGGTTGTTGTTACTTACCTCATGGAGAGTACCACTGGTCACAGCAATACCTAGCAGGTGGTATTGCTGTGATGGCTTCTCCTTCCCACAAGACCCTGCTCCGCAGTATAGGTGCCAAAAAGAGGGGTGGGGCTGTGGCTGATGAAGGAGAGGGATCTCCCGGCTGAAATTACAAGCAATAATGGAATGTTTAAACTGCTGCAAATCGCTTTCATCTGTTCCACATAGACAACAATACTAAATAAAAGGGAACCGTCACGAATCTGTTTTTTTTTTTTTTTTTTAAAGGACAGAAAAGTGTACTGGGACATACAGCATCCATAACAGATGCTATATACTTTTTTTTTTTTAATTGAAGGCAATGGGTCCACTGACTGATACGTTTTTATAAGCTAAAATAAGCTAAAATGGCTCCTAAAATCACTCTGATGTAACCTCACCCACACCCACCATCTTCTATCAACTAACTTTATATAGTGTTTTCAAAAGGTAAAAAATTATGCAAATGGCTGCACATCCATTAACGGGTCAGATTTTTTGACGGATGCAGATGCATGAATTGACATGAGTTTGCATCGTTTTTTTTTTATATAAAATAACAGATCTGTCAAACTGATCATTTAAACTGACTTGAAAAACCTGATGTGAATGGCCCCTTACAGAGGGATTTGGGGAAACTTGTAGCTTGGGCAGGGCCATGGCAAATTCATTTTAATGTTGATAAAAGCAAAGCTATGCACTTGGGCTGTGGAAATTTTTAAGTATTTAATAGTAAAACACTGGGCAAGACTACTGCTGAAGAAGACTTCTGAATGTTGGCTGACATTAGATTAAGAATAAGAGGAGAAAAGATCTTCATGACATGGACATTGTTTTGCTCTTATACACAATTGTGCACAATTTTGGGCACTTGTATATAAGAAAGACATAGCTGAAGTAGAGGGGTGCATAGAAGGAATGGGTGGATTAGAGTATAAAGGCTAGTTATCAAACTTGGGGTTGTTCAGTTTGGAAAAAGATTGAACAATATGTATTCCAAGAACCTCATGTTCAGTTTTTTGGATTTTGCTGAGAAGCATAAATTCAATGAATAATGCTGGGATGTGTGGTTCATGCCTTTTCTCAAAAATTTAAGTCTGTACAGTAAGAGCAGTGAGACTATGGAACTCACTGCCACAGGGCATTGTGATGATTGACTGATGGCTAGTAAAAAGCTGGATAACTTTCTTGAAAATAAAAATATCAGCGTGTATGAGAACTAGAAATTTTGGGCGATGATGTTGATCCAAGGATGTAGTCTGATAATCATAATTGGAGTTGAGAAGGTATTTTTTCCTCTGATTGCGCAATAGGCATCCAAATCATTGGAGTTTTATTGCCTTCCTCTCGATCTATTTAGGTTTATAGGTCGCTCTTGATGGACTTGTGTCTTTATTCACCCTTATCAACTATGTTGCTATGTTTATGTGTAAAGCAATGGACAACAATAGAAAGGAGTCAAAATGAAGGTAAAAGAAAGATGCTTTTTAACATTGTACTGTATAGGTTCATCGGTTGATATGTTCTTATAGCTGGTTTGTTTATGACAATGTATCTTTTAGACTGATCTGAATGGGCCCTAATTACCCTAGTTCTTACTAAGCTGGAGGTTGGAGGCTATTTGCTATGATGTCTGCCATAGTAGAGGACAACCTGTTCCTCCAAAGCTGCCCATACACATTAGATTTTAGACTGCTGAAGTAGCAGATTTTTAACTGTCTGCTAAAGTTGGCCACAATTAAAATTTGTTATGTTGGATTTTTTTCTGCCATTTGTCTATCATGATCTGTTGTGTATGGGTTAGACTAACAGACCTGTGGGCAATTTTTGCATTGTGGGCATGTGTTTGTACTAATACACACATACAAAATGTCCTTCATTTCTTTCTTTCAGTTCTTCTTTAGCATTGAACGACTGTCATCTGTTAATTTTGCAAGTGTCTGGAATAGTTGAATGCTCTTTGGAAGATTTGTGGTTGTTCATGTCTTTGGAACAGTTCTTCGTACGAACAAGCAACTACAGTTCTTTTTAGACACATGATTGCAGTCAAAAATCTAATGTGTATGGTCAGCTTAAGTCTATTTCTCTTTCACTCAGAAGCATCATCAGGGTCATATAGGACATTATAGGGAAGTACTAACCAGCATTGATATTGATAAAGCACTTGGTTGTGATAGAAACTTTGTCTTCCATCTGCAGTCCTCTGTTTGTGGCTATGTCACTTCTCTTCCACTCTGCTCTCCATGAAAATGATGGAAGGTCTTGTTTTTTTTTACAATACAGTGAATGGTGATGGATGCAAACGGGGGTGCTCCATCTGCACTCATCATTCTTTTGGCTTTTTAGTCTGTTGTTGTGATTCTATGATGGATCAGAACAATGGACTGAAAGAAACCAGTGTGAAATCCAATGATTTCCAGTTGAATACAATTACTCTTCTTGCAAAAAGCAATAAAGCCTTTAACGCAGTAAGATTAATTTGAATACTAGACATGCTGGAGACATTTAGCAATATTTTGTGCTTTTTTTGGAATACGTCTTGTGTATGTATAGTATTTTCATGTGCCTACATATACTGAAAGGTGCACAACGCCTAATAAATCTTGCACAAAATCACCTCATACATGAAACTCATACTGCTGTGAGATGGTTTGGGTTTTTAACACTGCCTAGTCCTTGGACTGAATTTGTGTCTTTTTTTTTGTGACTTTTTTTTTTATTTTTTAAAAGGTGTACACCATAAATGCATTGTAAAATGTTACTCAAAATAAGCCACGCCCACTTTCCCAACAAAAAAGGGAAACGACAGGCAGTGTGAGTTAAGCTAGAAAATAGACACAAATTAATATGAAATCTTGTGTAAGTAGTGTAAAAAAACATGAAAAAGAATTACAAAATATGACCTCAATGGGGGAGACTAGCAAAACTGTCTAAAAGCATTGCCGCTTTAATTTCTTAGGCTACATGCACACAACCATAGTGGTTTTCATTGTCCACAAATACTGATCTGCAATCCACAAAAAAAACAAGTCATCCACAATCACGGATCCACAAAAAGACTTGTATGATCCCCTACACTTGTCTGTCCCGCAAATGTGGACAAGAATAGGACATGCTTCATAATTTGCAGACCTTAAATATAGCACGGACGCACTGCTGCAAAAAATGTGGTCGTGTGTATGGGCCTGTAGAAATGAATTGCAGATAAAAGTATGGACCCATTCATTTCTATGGGCCCAAAACTACAGTCGTGTTCATGAGGCCTTATAACGCTCTTGAAAAATGAAAAACGTGCTGTTATTGGTTCCTGTGGACAACAAAGGTAGACTGTAAATCTGCCATATAAGTTTCATCCCCTTCAGTGTACAATTCTTAAACCCCCATGGTATATTAATATGATAAGTAGGAAGGATACAATAAGACAATATGTCAATGATAAGTCTTCAATATTGAAAAAGTTTAGGGCTTTTCAGATCAAGTGACCTATGTTGGTGATTCCAGTAAGAAGACTTTATGAAGGATTTACCTTTTAGCCTTCTTCCCCAATGTTGTAGTGTGAGGCGATGCTTTATATTTGTATTAAATAATCTCTCTGTTTATAAAATGTTCCCTGATTTTAGTGATGTGCAATGACACCTTCCATCCACAAGATGGAGCCTTGTACTTTGCTAGGGACAGAAAAAATGAACTCAAATTGCAGCTCCAGGAATAATCCTGAAATCATTTTTGGCTTGCTTTTCATGTGGGTTTGTGAACCGAGAGCAAGGCAGGTGGTTTGGACTCCGCAACCAGAAATGAACGCACACGCGGTAGTTCAAGAAAAAAATATATATTTACTATAAGTTAATAAAGGCTAGTTAAAGGTAAAATGACAGGGCTAAAGACAAGCAAAATATACAATATAGCATGAACAATTTCAAGGCAAATTCTGCAATGGTTTCTACTTTTACTCTGTCCACTTCTGCAGTATGGACACTGAATGAACAATATACTCAAAACTATCCCTAACTGACCCTGACTTCACATTTGGGTGCACCCCCTTTTCCCCAGTGGTCCAGGTGGACCGCTTACAGTCCGTAGAAGCGCGCGGTGGGGCCCAAAGTCGTTCCTTTCTTTTATAGTGAAGCGTCCTCTCCTCACGGTTATCAGGATCTTGGGAGAAATGAAGTCCTCTTTAACAGACAGGGAAACCAACTGAATGCAATGTAATCCAACAGCAGATTCCACTCAGCACACTGACAGTCCTGCCGAATCCATACACTGAGCTGGGATGTAAGCCGGGATTTAGCAGGTGCCGTCCAGTACATCAACAGCACTGCGAGTCTCTATCTGTGGTATCCATATACACAGTCACAATGTCAGTCTCACTGATCAGCCACTGAGCACAGTTCCTTTCACGTGGACTCACTAGTCCTGTTGTCTCTTTACACTCTGTTTGTCTCTGGACCAAGATACAGCTTAGCTGTACAGAAAAATCTCCACACCAGTTCAATACAACACTTGCCAAGATGGCTGCTGCTCTCTGTCTCGTCACTTCCTGCTTCTCTGCTCACACTCTGTCTGCAGAACAGGCAGGCTGACATAAAAGGGGGGGGGGGTCTCACTCCAGCATCATGTCACAATTACAATGGCTGCTGTCTTAAAGGAACAGAATCACAGAAATACATTCAACATTAACAGTTTATACAGACAAATGAAGCTTAAGACAACATTGGCTGTCTCTTACATGTTATCTGTAATGTGTGGAATCTACCTTTATGTAATTGTACAAAGCATGGATTAGACTGCACAGATGGGCGAAGTGGTGTGTGGCTTTAAGGTAGGGTTCACATAAGGCATAGTCATTGCTCATGTTGTGATTGTCGGCCTTAAATTACAGCCAGTCATAAAACACAAACTACATACCAGGTCTGACCCATTATACATGTGCTCCACTTTTGTAACACAAAATGCTATCCAAGATGCATCGCCAATATAGCCCTTAATTTTGAGAATATTCAAAAGGAATAGGGGATGAGTGTGGGATATGCTGGCAGGATATAGAACCCTTTCTCTGCACAGTGGTGCTCCTGGCTCACTCCACTGTACAGGGTATCTAACCAGAACCATTACCTTAAAGGGGTTGTCCAGGATAAATTAATATTTTAACAATAACCCCCCATCAACTTTCTAAATAACATTTATTATATATTTTTTTTAGTTTTACAGTAATATATGTAGGTCATGTAACCGCACCCCAAAACACCGCTGGAAAGAAGCCCGCCTCCCTAGCCCCATTATACTTACTTGTTCCTCCTGTGGATATCCATGTCATCACTGGAAGGCCCGCCTCTTCATTGCGTGTGCTGGCCGTCCACGCATGCGCAATACAGTGGGCGGCTGGCACAACAGCGTGTGTGTCAGCCGCTGATGATGTCACGGGCCTGGACCTGGAAAGGAAGGTAAGTGTAATGGGGCGGGGGGGGGCCCGTAGGAAAGGAGCCCCCCCCCCCCACACCCCCAAAAAGTGTGGGCGCCCCCCCCCCCCCCCCACAACAATGCTGTATAATATGGATTGTGAGCGCAATCCATATTATACTGTGCAGGGGACACATAACAACCCGCAGTGGCCACTGTGGAGCACAACCCACGGGAACCACTATGGAGCATTATACCTTGCGGGAGCCACATAGAGCACATAACATGCAGGGGCCACTGTGGAGCATTACCTTGTAGGGGCCACTGTGGAGAATTATCCTGTACATTGGCCACTGTGGAGCACATTATACTGTGCAGAGGCCACCGTGGAGCATTATCCTTTTCAGGGGCCACAGTGGAGCATTACCTTTGCAGGATCCACTATGGAGCATATTATACTGTGCAGAGACCATTGTGGAGCATTATCCTGTCAGGGGCCACTGTGGAGCATATTATACTGTGCAGGGGCCAGTGTGGAGCATTATTCCGTGCGGGGGCCACTGTGGAGAATATTATACTGTGCGGGGGCCACTGTGGAGAATATTATACTATGCAGGGGCAACCGACTTGGAGCATATTATACTCTGCAGGGGCCAATGTGAAGCATTATAATTTGGAGGGGCCACTGTTGAGCATTATACTGTGCGGGGCCATTGTGGAGCATTGGGCATAGTGATATGATGTATGTGGCATATATATATATATATATATATATATATATATATATATATTAAAATATATATATATATATTTATTTACCAAATGCCAAAAAAGCAGAAGAACAATGTTGTCGAAGCTTTCTCTGTGTGACTGCATTGATGATATATGGAGATGATTACAATAGTACAGCCATAGGAGAAGGTTATTGAGTGAGTAAGAACTAGGAGTCTAAAGATGGCCGCTGAAGGTGTAGTGGGGGGGGCTGGCTATGGAACGGAGGGGGTGTGTGGGGGGGGGGGGGGGGGGAGGTTGTGTGAATCAGCACTGAGTAAACCACAATGCATTATGGAAGTTGTAGGAAAAAAAAATGGAAAGCCCCCCATGTAAACAAAGCAGAAGATGCCAGGAGCTCACAGAGAACCCCAGAAATCACTCAAAACACTGCTAAAGGGATTTGGGGCTCTTATTAACCTATAAATAGCACTATCAGACCTTTTTAGAAAAATTGATTTTTTTTTTTCCGGGAAAACCCCTTTAAGTATAGCTAAGCAGCCTTTCACTTGCAAAGGCGACAGGCACTGCTTTGCAGAGAGAGACTGTGAAGAGGTTGATTGCCAGCATATCCCCTGCTTCTGCCAATTCCTCCTACGAGATTATTGGTTCTAGCCACAATCCAGAGAGATCTGGAGCTTTTAATAGCAATTACACTGTGTTCCAAATTATTATGCAAATAATATTTTCTCATATTTTCCAAAATTACCTATATGAATTGCAGTCATTGTAATTTTCCAGTCCTCAACTATTCGAGTATAATTGGAAGGTTTTTGAACAAACTGCCTATGATAACAGTATATTTAAAAAAAAAATAAACACTCAAAATGCATTTTTTCAATTATTATGCACAGCAGAATTTGCAACCTTTTCATTTTTATTAAGAACAAAAAAATGGTCATTGTGAAATTATAAGCATTAGCAGGTTATTACAAACTGAAATCAAACAGTTTTCAAGCCAAAACTTTATTCGAGGTGATGTTACATTTGCACATAGGACCCCTTGTTCGAAAGAAGCTTCTGAACTCTTTCGTCCATTGAATTTGTCAGTTTTTGGATGGTTTCTGCTTCAATTGTTTTGCATGAGGACAGAATACTCTCCCAGAGCTGTTGCTTAGATGTGAACTGCCTCCCGCCATCATAGACACTCCTTTTGATGATGCTCCAGAGGTTCTCAATGGGGTTGAGGTCAGGGGAGCATGGGGGCCACACCATAAGTTTGTCCCCTTTTATGCCCATAGCAGCCAGAGATGCAGATGTGTTATTTGCAGCATGAGACGGTGCATTATCATGCATGAAAATGATCTTTCTGCGGAATGCATGGTTCTTCTTCTTGAACCATGGCAGGAAGTGCTGTTTGAGAAACTCCACATATATTATGGAGTTCATCTTTACCCCTTCAGGGATCCTAAAGGGGCCGACAATCTCTCTCCCCATGATTCCAGCCCAAAACATTACTCCACCTCCTCCTTGTTGGCGCCGTAGCCGTGTTTGCATGGGGTGTCCATCAACAAGCCATCCTCCACTCCATCCATCTGGACCATCGAGCGTTGCACGGCACTCATTGGTGAACAAAACTGTTTTGAAGTCAGTCTTCATGTATTGTTTGGCCCACTAGAGCCGTTTCTGCTTCTGTGCAGTGGATAGAGGAGGTCGACAGGATGGCTTACGCACAGCTGCAAACCTCTGAAGGACCCTGCATCTTGTTGTTCGGGGGACGTTGGAGGCACCAGCAGCTTCAAAAACTTGTCTGCTGCTATGACAAGGCATTTTTGAAGCTGCTCTTTTAACCTGACGTAATTGCCTGTTGGAAAGAGTCCTCAATTTTCCCTTATCAGCACACACACGTGTGTGCTGTGAATTAGCTACATACTTCTTGATTGTGCGATGATCACGATGAAGTGTCTTGGCAATGTTGATTGTAGTCATGCCTTGACCTAAACACTCCACAATTTGTTGCTTCTCAGCAGCCGACACATCCTTTTTCTTTCCCATTTTGGCTGAAAATGTAGGCTGCTTAATAATGTGGGACAGCCTTCTTAAGTAGTCTTGCCTTTAATTGGACACACCTGCCAAACTAATTAGCACAGGTGTCTGCAATTACTTTCAGTGATATAAAGAGCCCTGACACACATCACCATCAATGAGTTTAACTGACAAACAAAAAAAATTCTTACCTTATCACTCCTAAACACTTTTTGCATAATAATTTGGAACACAGTGTATATATCAGATATATCCTTGGTAACTGAAGTGCTTCTCTGCCAAGATATATGAGTTACTTTATGTCCTTGGCAGCTCTAAATCTAGAAATGAACACATTTCCCAACTTTCAGATGACAGAAAGAGGGATACAATCTACAGCAAATTTAACTATGGTAAGCTAAGTCTTCAACTCTTCTCATTCTCCCTTTGACAAAATGCAATCTGACATAGCCCCTTTGTGCACCCACACTGTATGATTAAAAAGAAGATAAGTATGAACCTCGTTTTATGGCTGCATGTGAGGGCCACAAGGGTGGCATTTATACTGGGTGGGTATTGCACATCTATATGTTATCATGCCCCCTTGTGGCCCCCAAGTTTACTATACCCCCAGTGGCTCCCACCCAGTATAAATGCTGCCTTTGTGGCCCTCACACAGTAAAATGCAAAAAAAAGAAACAGTAATCCTCACCTTGCTTCATGCCCTTGAGTCAACCCTGGTCTCTTAGAGACAATGATAGGGGTGAATGGTGAAGCAGGCAGCTGATAGCTCCCTGCTTCACCATTGCACTCTATCTGCATCCTTGAAGCCAAGACATACTGCCCACCACCCAGCAGAACAGCACGTGAAATCTGGGACTGACCACTGTTATCTGGAACGATTGGGAGACATAAGAATGATAAAAATAAACAGAAGATAATCTATTTGTAGGATTTTCTGTGAATTCCTAAAACAAACAGAATTGAAGAAATCCTGCAGAGACCTCCTGGTCTTTTGGGTTGGTAAATGGCCCACTTATAAATTCTCCCTTACAGGGGTATACCCATTTTAAGAAGTTATGCTCAAACCGTAGGATAGGGGATAACTTGCAGATTGGTGGAAGTCCAACTGCTTAGATCCCCACCGATGAGAAGAGCAAAGGAGTTTTGTCATACATTCCGAATGGAGTGGTGGTTGGGATGGATGTGCGCCAACTCATATAACAAAAGCAGTAGTCAGGTTCAGGCAGGTGGTCAGCAATTGATGAAAATTAGGGGACAGAAGTGAGTTCAGATTAAATTTAATCAAAACATGTCACAAACTAAAGAGTTGTCAGATGTAGCACAAAAACACTGTAACTAGCACATTATTAGTGGCTTATGTGGGTGTACATGGCTAGGCCTATATTACTACTCTGTAGCATGGGGAGGCACAGTAAGTATCTAATCAAATAACATAAGAAATTCAAGTGTGTTTTATACCTAATAGTTATGAGGGTTGGCTTGTTGGCTCTCAGGTCTTTATGGGGCTCACTGATTTGAACAGGTATGTATTTGCATGAAACAGCAATAAACAGTATAATAATACATGTATAGGATTCTAATTATTTTCTTTCATTGCTTTTTAGCTGAGATTCGAGAAAAGCGAGCCATGCCAAACTGGAGTATGTCTGCTTCTGATTTCTATGGCTGGGTGGATGAACTCCGTAGACTGGCTGCTTATGACAAGACAAATGAAATGGCCAGGATCTACTGGGCTCACTTTCCTATTGCATCCCATTTAGGTTACGATGATCCTGATGACGAAGAATAGTGTCATCTCTGTTTTTAATACTGTACATACTGTACTGTATATAAGATGCAGTCCATATATTTGTACCGCTGCCTGTTTTTATACTGTACTTACACAAATGCTACTTTCTAATCCTGAAATGTAAGAACCTTCACAAGATGCTGTGTAAAGAAGGCACGGGGATATACAGCTATACTATAAAAAGTAAAAACCATATAAAATTACTTCACTATATCATTGTAAATTATGTTATTTAGTACAATATATTATCTACATGCAGATAAAGCAAGTAAACCAAAAATATTGCACCCTTTTATATGACATGATATGTTTAAAGTACTTTTAATGAATAAAAAGAAGATAAGTATGAATCTCATTTTATGGCTGTATGTTTGGTTTTATTTTGTGTCCACAATCATGCCACCTTCTTAAAACTAATAAATGTCTACAAGACTAGTATTAAAGCTGGTATTAAAAAATTTTAATTTGCTGGGTGACTGAAGTCAACCCACACCCTAAATACTTGCAAGACAATTTTTGAGTACATCATGAATAGGGGAACAAGTTGCACATTTTTTTGCAAATAGGCTTTGGAATTGGAATTGTTTAACAGAGATCGAGGCACAAAATCACACACTGTAAAATCAAATGCGTATTAAGAACTTTACAAGAGCTTCACTGTCAGCAATGTATTAACAAAATCAGCCAAGCACAATATATCAATTCTACACCTACACATGTGTACCATTTTAGAGTTTTTCAAGACAGTCAGAAGATGTTAATTAATAACACTAAGAAATACATCTAATTTAGCACACTACTAGTCCTGCATAACTAATACCTGCTAAGTACAGTTGTCATGGGAAAATAACACAGTGAAAACTGTATGTAAATATTATATCTACATACTTATCCCAAACTGTGTGTAATGTAAACTCTAAAAGTTAAACTATGTATAATGTAAAAGCAACATGAAGATAAAATGTTTATGCACAAGTAATGATGTGGCAGAAAGCCTTCCATGAAAGTATAAACCCACTGAAATGCATTACTACCATATTAGAGTTCTAAGGTCAGTCTGAATACAGATATGCGGAAGAGCACATATTTTTCTGGACAAACATCATTTAAATCAGGGCAGTCCTGAAAAACATAACTGCTTTCTTTCAAAGAACAGTGCCTCAGATTTCTGTTAATTTTAGTGGAGCAGATGCAGCTCATAGTCAGGTATTACAGGTGGTGAGTTAGAATTTGGTCACATCCCCTTTCCAAACCACTAGTGCTTAGCTCTCTGCCAGTGCTGATCTTACAGTGGGGAAAAAAAGTATTTAGTCAGCCACCAATTGTGCAAGTTCTCCGACTTAAAAAGATGAGAAAGTCCTGTAATTGACATCATAGGTAGACCTCAACTATGAGAGACAAAATGAGAAAACAAATCCAGAAAATCACATTGTCTAATTTTTAAAGAATTTATTTGCAAATTATGGTGGAAAATAAGTATTTGGTCAGTAACAAAAGTTCATCTCAATACTTTGTTATATATCCTTTGTTGGCAATGACAGAGGTCAAACGTTTTCTGTAAGTCTTCACAAGGTTGGCACACACTGTTGCTGGTATGTTGGCCCATTCCTCCATGCAGATCTCCTCTAGAGCAGTGATGTTTTGGGGCTGTTGCTGGGCAACACGAACTTTCAACTCCCTCCAAAGGTTTTCTATGGGGTTGAGATCTAGAGACTGGTTAGGCCACTCCAGGACCTTAAAAAATGCTTCTTACAAAGCCACTCCGTTGCCCTGGTGGTGTGCTTGGGATCATTGCCATGCTGAAAGACCCAGCCACGTTTCATCTTCAATGCCCTTGCTGATGGAAGGAGGTTTGCACTCAAAATCTCACGATACATGGCCCCATTCATTCTTTCATGTACATGAATCAGTCGTCCTGGTCCCTTTACAGAGAAACAGCCCCAAAGCATGATGTTGCCACCCCCATGCTTCACAGTAGGTATGGTGTTCTTTGGATGCAACTCAGCATTCACTCTCCTCCAAACACAACAAGTTGTGTTTCTACCAAACAGTTCTACTTTGGTTTCATCTGACCATATGACATTCTCCCAATACTCTTCTGGAACATCCAAATGCTCGCTAGGAAACTTCAGAAGTGCCCGGATATGTACTGGCTTAAGTAGGGGGACACGTCTGGCATTGCAGGATTTGAGTCCCTGGCGGTGTAGTGTGTTACTGACGGTAGCCTGTATTATGTTAGTCCCAGCTTTCTGCAGGTCATTCACTAGGTCCCCCCGTGTGGTTCTGGGATTTTTGCTCACCGTTCTTGTGATCATTTTGATCCCATGGGGTCAGATCTTGCGTGGAGCCCCTGATCAAGGGAGATTATCAGTGGTCTTGTATGTCTTCCATTTTTTAATTATTGCTCCCACAGTTGATTTCTTCACACCAAGCTGCTTGCCTATTGTAGATTCAGTCTTCCCAGCCTGGTGCAGGTCTACAATTTTGTTTCTGGTGTCCTTCCACAGCTCTTTGGTCTTCACCATAGTGGAGTTTGGAGTGTGACTGTTTGAGGTTGTGGACAGGTGTCTTTTATACTGATAGCAATGTCAAACAGGAGCCATTGCTACAGGTAATGAGTGGAGGACAGAGGAACCTCTTAAAGAAGAAGTTACAGGTCTGTGAGAGCCAGAAATCTTGCTTGTTTGTAGGTGACCAAATACTTATTTTCCACCATAATTTGCAAATAAATTCTTAAAAAATCAGACAATGTGATTTTCTAGATATGTTTTCTCATTTTGTCTCTCATAGTTGAGGTCTACCTTTGATGTCAATTACAGGCCTCTCTCATCTTTTTAAGTGGGAGAACTTGCACAATTGGTGGCTGACTAAATACTTTTTTTCCCCACTGTATAAGGCAGATAGACCTTTGGATCCTAGGGTGCAGCCCCAACTACCAGAAACAAAAAAAAGCTATGATGAGTTTGCTGTAAAAACTGCATGTATTACATGCATATTTAGTTGAGTATTTTCAATTGGTTTAACCCTATACAACAATAGTTGAAATCTGCTATAAAAACACGAATAGGCTGCAGAATTAAGATCTGCACTGTGTGCAGTGTGTTTTTTAAAGAAAAACTCTTCCACTATGCTGCTGCGCTAAATGACTGTGAATTTTCTGTACACAAATTCACAGTATTCCTAGTATATGTGGCCATGCCATTAGGCACCAAGACCTAGATGTCTCTGCTCATCCTATAATTACACCCCTGGTATTTCATGTAAAAACAATATAAGGATGAAAACACACAGTGGCACACAAAGGGAATGGGAAATAGTAATGAGGCACTTATATTTCTCATTTGTTCTGAATCCACTCTTTGCTTTGGTTCAAAAAAAAGGAGAAAACAATCTGCAACAAAAACCCCACATAAACTCATCATGCAGGAACTGCTGACACACTTCAGCCACATGAGGTCTAGCATTGTCATGCATCAGAAGGAACCCAGGGCCCACTGCACCTGCATATGGTCTGGTCTCACAATGGGTCTGAGGATCTCATCCCCGTACCTAATGGCAGTTAGGGTACCTCTGGCTAGCCCATGGATGTCTGTGCGGCCCTCCAAAGAAATGCCTCCCCACACCATTACTGACCCACGTCTGTCACATGTGCTCATTGTGTATCTGCTGTCATCCGTGAAGAGCACAGGGCGCCAATGTCGAATCTGCCAATCTTGGTGTTCTCTGGCAAATGCCAATCGCCCTGCATGGTGTTGGGCTGTAAGCACAAAACCCACTTGTGGATGTCGGGCCCTCATACCACCCTCATGGAGTCTGTTTCTGACAGTTTGTGCAGACACATGGATGTTAGAGGCCTGCTGGAGGTCATTTTGCAGGGCTCTCGAACTTCTCCTCCTATTCTTCCTAGCGGTCCTGATGCTGAGTTATTGCCCTCCTACGGCCCCCTCCAACTCTCCAGGTGTACTGGCCTGTCTCCTGGTATCTGTTCCATGCTCTGGACACTGTGCTGACAGACACAGCTACCCTTCTTGCCACAGCTCACATTGTTGTGCCATCCTGGATGAGCTACACTACCTGAGCAACTTCTATGGGTTGTTGCCCTCCTATGGCCCTCTCCAACTCTCCAGGTGAACTGGCCTGTCTCCTGGTATCTGCGCCATGCTCTGGACACAGTGCTGACAGACACAGCTACCCTTCTTGCCACAACTCTTATTGATGTACCATCCTGGATGAGCTGCACTACCTGAGCAACTTCTGTGGGTTGTAGACACCGCCTCATGCTACCTCTAGGGGTGAGAGCAATGACAAAATGCAAAACTGACCAAAACAACAGCCAAATAGGATAAGACCAGAGAAATGGTCTGTGGTCACCACCTGCAGAACCCTCCTTTATAGGGCTGGTCTTGCTAATCATTTCTACCTGTTGTTTGTTCCATTTGCACAACAGCAGGAGAAATTGATTCACATTCAGTGTTGCTTGATAAGTGGACAGGAGGATTTCACAGAAGTGTCATTGACTTGGAGTTACATTGTGTTGTTTAAGTGTTCCTTTTATTTTTTTGAGCAGTGTATGTTTCCAAAGTTAGGGTTTCCTTAAAAGAACACACCAGAAAAAAAAAACTTCAGATTCCCCACTGAATGTTTTTTTTTTTTTTTTTTAAATTGTAATTTTTATTACAGTTTTAAGAACATAGAATTGCATACATTGCAGTAAAATGACTGCAAAAACAAAAACAATACTAATGAAAGACTGAGAAACACAAGATGATAGCATAGCCAAAGCATAAACCATAATGGGGAAGAGGACCAACATGAAACATGAGACAAAAGGAAGTAGTGGAAGAGTCAATAAGCTACCAAGCCAGGCTTTGCCCACAAGGTGGTTGTGAGCACCCAAAATGTGTCCCAGGGTCCCCAATAGCCTGACATTTCTCCTCCTCATTATTCAGGTGAGCAGTCAAGTGTTCTAGAGTCCTAAAATCCCTAAGTGTAGCATATAGCTCCTCAAATGATGGAGGGGAGTTTCATCCCCAATGTGGGGCAATAACGCATCTCATCTAGCTGAGGTCAGGATGTATAAAAGTAACTGGAAAGTGTTTTTACCTAGCCACATTGATGGGAGATTAAGGAGGTATGTTTTAGGGGAAAGGGGGAGGTGGAGCCCCAAGACTCGGTCAGTTATTCTCTGGACCTGCACAAAATCCAAAATGATAATCGCAATAAACCTATCATAAATTAATACATAACTTTTAATAATGAATCAGATAAAAGTACATAAAGACACAAACATAGGAAAATTCAACCTGAGCCAAAGAATAACCTGTTGGTGGCACAATAATAAATTGTGTGGTAACCAATAATCCAAACACGGCAGCCAGGAACAATAGAATAATAAACAAAAACAAGGACTTACCGTGATTCAGATGAAACCAACATTGACGACAATAGATAATGGATGGGTGAGGGGATACAAAGACAGATGCTTGCCAGACGAATATGGCTATAAAGGGACCCAAAACTGAGTGTAAACTCACCCTAAACACCGCCCTACATGTAATGTAAGAGACCTGGTATACCCTAAAAGCCTAACTCGGGGCCACCGCCCTAAGTGGCATGCAACCCCGACTGGAACCTGACCCTATACAAACAATCCCTTTACTCACCTTCTCCAGTATATAAAGTGCTAAAATAACAGGTGCAATATAAAAAGCGCCTAATTTATAAAGATACTAGCAGAAGGACCTGGCTTCGCATGGGTACATTTCATTTTTTGTTTGTGTAGTGGCCCCATAAGAATTGACGAGTTTTGCAGTTGACATCCAGTATGGCAGTCCAGTCTATTTATGGCTGTGTTGCTATGGAAACCTAGTAAATGAAATGTGAACTTAAATTGGCTGATGCATGTCATATGACTGAATATTTAAGGACCTGCGAACTGCTATTGACTCATACAGGTCATAAATAGCTTGGTTGCTTGGAAACCTGTTGCAACGCTGTGTGTATGTCAAGACAGAAGAACCTACGATTTTCCATTGGTCCATAAGCATCATGTGATCATGTGTATCTCATCTTTGATATCAGTGAAAGACCTGAGATCGGTTGTTATGGAAAACCTGGAGTAAATCTGTGTGTATGTGACCTTGTGTAACAGTGTCATCCACAGCGCCCGGCCCTTTTAAAGCTGACCCACAGCAGTGAAGAAAAATGGCTGGGTTGTTATGGAAACATGGAGTGCAGCTGTGTGCATGTGGCTGACAATGCCTTGTCAGATTGGAGACTGGCTTGGGTCTGCTGGGTTGTTTCAGCAGCTCGCTGTTGTCTGTGACATACCTTTTCAGATTGGAGACGGGGTTGGGTCTGCTGAGAGTTTTCAGCCATGCATTTTGCTGCAGGGGGCATGAGTAGTTTAAAAACATTTCAATTTATAAGAATGCTGACATCCAGTATGGCAGTCCAGTCAGTGGCGTAAATACCAGGGTAGCAGTGGTAGCGGCTGCCAAAGGGCCCGGGACATTAGGGGTCCCGGCGGGCCCCTGATGTTTTTTTTTTAATAGGCCATTACCTGCTGGTGTAACACCAGCAGGTAACGGGCTTTATTTACTTACCGATCCCCATTCCTGCTCACGGCCGCCTGCGCTTCACCTTCTGCAGAGGCAGCTGTGAGCAGTAGCGGGGATCGGTAAGTAAGGCCTGCGGGCCGTGAACCCCACAAACACTCCTATCATTATACTCTGGGGTCTTTTCAGACCCCAGAGTATAATGATCGGAGGCCCCGAGGAGTTGAGGGAACATAAAAAACACTGTTACTTATCTCTCCTGCACTCCAGAACGCTTCGGGCCTACTTGATGACGTCCCAGACATCGGTGGGCCAGTCCAACGTCATTATGCGTCGCGATGCATGCCTGGCTCACGTGACATCTGGTCCAACATTGAAGAGGTAGCGGGGGAGTGCGCATAATACTATATGAAGGGGCCATTATGATACTGTGTGCAGGGGCCACTATGGGGCAGACTACTGTGTGCAAGGGCCACTATGGGGAATAATATTGCGTGCAGGAATGCAGTTTGTGCGGGGGGGAACGGTTGCTGGGGGGGGTCCCATGTCAAGTGTTTGCCTTGGGGCTCAGCCATTGCTAATTATGCCACTGAGTCCAGTATAGGTACAGTCTAATTATGGCTGTGTTGTTATGGAAACCTGCTAAATTAAATGTGAACTTATATTGGCTGATACACATGATATGACTGAATATTTAAGGACCTGCGGACTGCTATTGACTAATACAGGTCATAAATAGCTTGGTTGCTATGGAAACCTGTGTGTCTGAGGAGAGTAAGCACCTGCAAGTTTCTATTGGCTGATAAGGGGCATGTGGCATTTGGAATATGAGTGAAAGACTTGCAGGCTTGTATTAGCTAATGTTGGTCATTTTTTGGGAATACTGTATCTCAGGAACTGTACATCTTTTAGAGCTGAGACCCAGTCTAAAATATTCTCGGACACCTGATGTACATGTGTGCCAAATTTGGTGAGGATTGGTCCAGTCATTTGGTCGCGCATAAAGAACAGACAGACAGACAGACAGAAACTCATTTTTATATATACAGTATAAGAGATAAACTCCAAACAATCAATACATGTAATCCCGACATACATGTTTAGTTAAACTCATCAGGGGATTAGGTTGGTAGAAAATGTCTAAGTATACAAATATGCCATAAGAAAAGTGAAAATAGAAGACTCAGCAGTTTGTTAATGCCCTAGACTCTAAAAAGAATTTCCACAGAAAAGGCCAAATGCACTGAGACCATAACAAAGCATCGTAATCATGCAGGCATAATCAACATATGGTGCCCACGTAATCATACTATGCCGCACCAACATACGTGATAAGCGTCAATAGTCCCAATGAAAAGAGTAGGGAAAAAAAAAGCACAGTTAAAACGCTATAGAAAATCTTCCCCCAGGATATATGGAGTGCCTAACATACCTGTGGACATGGACGACGCTACTTGCTTAAGTAGTAATCACTGCATGTTGAATAAACGCGGTGGACATGCGCAGTATAGAATTTCAGTGCACACGCATGGTGCCGGAAGGACAGGGAGCACGCAATGCCCGTATCCCAACACTCCCCAGTCCGCACATGCGCAAAATACAGATACTAGTAAATGCTAACCCAACATGTATGCTCCTGATCCCTCCATAAGTAAAAGCTAAATAGCAGCAAAGGGCCATAGAAAAACACACCATATGCAAGCATTGATTATATAGAATGCCTGCACAATACATAATAGGTATTTAAACAAGGAAAAATCAGCTGGATATATCAAACACCATACCAAAACGATACTATCAATAATGATATCAAAATGAAATCAAGAAAATTAAACTAACTCAGATAAATGATGCAAAACTTAACTGTTCATTCAAACCTCCAGGGGCCACAGTTCGCAAACGAAATATCCATTTTGTCTCTGTCTGGTTAACAAGCCGGTCTCAGTTGCGACGACGCACAGTGGGTTTAATCAAATCAATGTCCATGAATTTAATACAAGAGGCATTTCCCTGATGCTCCAGTCGAATATGACGATCAATAGGGGTATCCCGATTATGACGGATATCCCCCAAATGCTCACCAACTCGACGCCTGAATTCTCGGATTGTTTTCCCGATATATTCAAGACCGCAAATGCAAGTGGCCTTGTATATAACGCCTTTCAAACAACAGTTGATGAACCTCTTGATCGTGTAGGACACCCCGGTGACATTGCTAGTAAAATGTTTACCACTCTGAATAAATGTACAGGCAATGTACCCGCTGCAGCGGAAGCAACCTGTAACTTTAGGTGGAAACCAACTTACGCCATGCGATGGCTCAGTATAGTGACTAGCTATGAACCGATCCCGAATGCTTCTGACTCTACAGTATCTAATCATAGGCTTGGATCCAACTGCATTCACAACATCAGGATCTATTGTCAAAATGCCCCAATGCTTGGCAATGACAGAACGAACATGATTAGCCATTCCATCATACATGCCAATCAACCTGATCTGGCCATCAGAAGAAATGCTTTTCCTTGGAGTCAGAAGTTGTTATCGATCATGGTGAAGGGCATTTTGGAAAGCAGTAATGGAAGTTAAGATAGATGCAGTAATGGAAGATACCTTCCAGGAAGGCTCTGGCGCAAATTCCTTTAAATTATTGTTACTCAATTACCCCTTTGTAGTGAGAGGCGGATATTCCTTTTTTGGGTATAAATAAGTCCAGATTTTTATTAGCAGTAAATGACGCGTTTCGGGGTTCGCAGACCCCTTTCTCAAATAAATAAAGTGGATGTATAATGCAAATAGTGACATACACACATATTTAAAAACAAAATGGAGCCAAAAAACGCCTAATGTGAACACCACACTTCCATTACTGCATCTATCTCTTTAATTTTATGAACTTTCATTGAAGGATCTCTTTTTGTAATCCTACATCCAATAACTAAGTCTTTCAGTTGTCCTTTCCTGTCAAATGGCTAAAGGTTTTGTTTGACATCAGACAAAATTACGTACCTGTTGAATCCCCTTCCACTCCAGTGCAGCTACTCTGGTCCTTCCTGAAAGTCTTTCAGAACTGGTTTAACATTACATCGATAACACTTGAACCCTATGCCACATTATCATTGCCCCTCTGCTACATGTGTGGCATAAAAAGGTGCAAAGTTCAGAATTGTCACAAATGCCGTTTTTTTGGGTTTTTTTTACATGGGCCCCCTCACTTTTGGAAAGAGGGATCTGGTAAGGGCTTCACTGCCAAATTTATCATTATTTGTGAAAGTTTTTTGGCATTAATGTTGGCTGAAATCTACAGCAGTTATGATTTGGCATAAATTTCAGTGTAGCTTTATATTAACCTACAGTTTTCACCAAAAACACTATGCATAGAATATAAATCAGCAATCCCACAAAAGCAAACACATAACCTATATGGATATGCTGAACAAAAATAAACAAAAACAATTGGCATAAATGTAAATATTTTATTCAGATAACAAATATAACACCAAAAACAATGTTACATAAAAACAATAATCATGGTAGAGGTCCCACCCAACCCGGAGGTATGGCTGCAATTAATTTCTATATCAAAAAATAGTACACACAATACAAGTATCTATAAAAACATAATATATATATAAATATATGTTGCATACTAATGCAATATACATATAATGTAACACAATCAATCACAGAAAGATAATGTATAAGAGACTGCCAAACATAGTCACTCACAAGAGTAAAGGTCTGCATATGCAGTAAACATTAGAAATGCAACAGATATAGAAAATAATTAATCACAAACATCCCACATAATACCCGAATGATAATCAACAGCAGTCAAATTACCAAAGGCAAGATGGGACCTCCACCACGAGCCCCAACACGTGCTTAGCCCCTCTTAGCTTCATCAGTGTAGCTTTGCCTGATATATGATGAGTTGCACACCTCATCATAAGTCAGTGGAATCCTACGTTAGCAGAGGGGTACAAAATGTTGGTATTGATAAATCTCCTCCATAAGAAAGCTAGGAGACAGCCCCTGTAATTTCACTTTTAGGTGAAACAATTCTCTTTTGTCTATTATTTCTAGTTGCTAGCTTCTCTCAGTTAGATAACAAGTAAGTGACTTCACCCTGCTTGCTTTTACCCCAAAATTTAGATAATCCTAAAGTTGCTCATTTTATGCCTAGAAACACATCATCATCTCTTCTTCCAGCTTCCACTGCTGACCTACTTTAAGTACATTTCCATAATGTATTTCACAAGAGTTGACCTCACCATGATCCTGCCAAGATTTTATGCTGACATTGACATTTTTGGGAACATGTCAGATGCCAAGTAAAAACTCATTTTCTCATGCTTTACAAAAGCAGTGAATCTATTCAAATAAAACTGCACAGTCTTAGTGGAATATTCAAGTAGAGATCTGTTTGACATTACACACTGGACTGTCTCGTATCCTTGGCAGGCAGTTCGGTTTCATTCATTTTCCCCAATAGTGACATGGATGATTAGTGGTGACGTGTGACTTCAGCTGGATATAAATGAAGTCATCCAAAGATTTAGGGATCAATTAATACAAAGAGCAAAATGAACAGAAAATGCTGAGATCTGCGGGTAGTGGATTCTATATAGTAAGAATGTAGCTTCCATACAGCAAAAATTCAGAATGCACAGTATGACCACATTAATCCTAAACAAAAATAAAACTCTGAAAAAAAAAAAAAAAGAAAGGGACAAAGAATAGTAGCTTTTCACGGATAATGTTAAACACAGACCTGTTCTTAACATTACTGTATTCTTTTCTCTTTGAGTAAGACTGCCAAACCATTTAAACCAGTGAAATAATGCCCTTCTTCTGATCAGTTTTAATTTTCTGATTGTGTTTTTTCTGCACATGATTATGAGGCTTACCTGAGCTTTTCCTCTGCTTTGTTAACTGCATTTAGTGATATGCTTCACAGCAGTCTCAGGGCCATAGGCACCAATAGCCTGGAGATGACTATTGCATGGAAACACCCTACAGAATCAGTAAATGTCAGTCTATTATTAGGATTAGTTGGCAGAACAAAAATTGTAGGATTTAGTACTTTTTTAAAAATATAAAAGGTGCACATTACTAAGCGCGGTCCCCACACCTCATTTTTTGGGAGATTCTCCTACCAATCCACTACATTATTAATTAGGGGTCTGGTTTGTGTAAAAGGTTAGGATGTGTTGTGAAAGTGGGGAGCTGGTTACTGGAAGAAGTCATCATGGTGACCTGGTCTGGATGAAGAATAAAAGGAAAAGTTAAAGACTCCATTCAGAGATTATGTCATTTGTAGGTCACTTGATTTAACTGTTTATTCACTTATATGGTCTGCAGAGCATCCATGTAAAGCTGGTATCTACTACAGGAGTATATGGTCACTTATAATTTTTGGCCTTTGTACAGTTTTTTTAGTCCAGTATTGTAGTATTATTCAGCCACTATGTGGAGGTAATAACTGGTCATGGTCTAGTGTTAATGTTTGACTCTTATATGGTGGTATTATTGCTACTATTGCTCTTGATGTACAGGGTTTTATTCAGTAACAGATGATAACAGTTTTTTTTTTAAATTATCTTATAACTTTGTGTGAAGAATATCGCCTAGCCCAGCCGCCTGGCACGCCTGCGATCAAACTTCTTTCTTAACCTCCCACTCACACACCGTGAGTAGACCGGGTCATAGGACAGAACGAAACGAGCGATATAAATTTTATATGTTTAATAACCCAAGTGGGTCGGTATGAATTAATAGCATATACAGAAATATACAATATTAATACGATCAAGAATAAACATACAAACAAAAGAGAAATGATACGGCACAAAACAAAAATGGAAATAAAAGATAGAGAAAATACCGGCACAGGCTCGTAGTCCGTTTCTCTAGGCCACAGCAGGGTTTTGGGCCTAGGGCGCAAGCTTAAGTAAGTTGCATAAAACAATTCTTCTACATGTTGTCCAGAACAAAGTGAAAGGCTTCAGGCCTCAATGCTAGGCCCTCAATGCATTCCTCAGTAGGGCAAGCTCTCTCATCTTCTCCCAGATCAGAGCTCCTTACTGCCTCTTTGCTGAATGACCCCAGAATCCAGTTCTGCCCACAGCATATGGCTAGTGCTCCACCCACCCCTTGCACCCAGGCAGCCCCCTTCTCCCTCCTTTGCAGAACCCTCGGAGAGATGGGTGAAGTTAAGGTCACTGGCTTGCTATCCCCCCATCGCCATCTGGCCAGGGATAATAAAAGTGCATGGCTATAGCAAGCCATCTCCAATGAACACACATAAAACCAGTGAAGCGTATCGTCCAGCAATGTAAAACCCAAGTTAAACACAACATTCCAACTGGTAGGGGGAGGACGGACATGAGCAAGTAAAAATACATTTCTAAGAAAGATGTACAACTGAGGGTCGGTTCATCACACCTCCCCCTTTTAGAGCGTGTCGGGAGGAAGGACGATCCTAAGATCACCTTCCGCGGACACCTTGGCGGCCTCACCCCGCCAGGACCTGCGCTGGTCCCTGACCATATTCCTGGCGTGCTGATACCCTCTTCCTCTCCTGTCTGAATGGAGACTCTTCTAAGGCTCAGGCTCTGAATTAAGTAGACCTGGCTACCTCCTGCTTGCTCTGGGTCCCTCCCCCGAGTGCTGGCGTCCCTGAGACCCACACTCACAACCCCAGGCCCTTGTGGTACCGGTGCTGAGACCCCATCCCGGCAGTCTCCGCCCACCTGGCTACCCCCGGCCTGCACTGGGACCTCGTTCTGAGTGCTGGCATCCCGCAGATCCACACTCGCAACCCCAGGCCCTTGTGGTACCGGTGTTGAGACCCCATCCCGGCAGTCTCCGCCCACCTGGCTACCCCCGGCCTGCACTGGGACCTCGTTCTGAGTGCTGGCATCCCGCAGATCCACACTCGCAACCCCAGGCCCTTGTGGTACCGGTGCTGAGACCCCATCCCGGCAGTCTCCGCCCACCTGGCTACCCCCGGCCTGCACTGGGACCTCGTTCTGAGTGCTGGCATCCCGCAGATCCACACTCGCAACCCCAGGTCCTTGAGATACCAGTTCAGAGACCCCTTCCCGGCAGTCTCTCCGTCTCTCCCACACTAGCCGCTAGTTGGGAGAGTTCTAGGGGATTCTGCACCTCCCCCTTTGCTTCCAAACCTACATCCTCTTCCTCCTGTACTTGGGTGGGTGATGGTGATACCTTGGGCAAATGACTGAGATTATGCTTCCCCAAACCATCCCTCCACAATACATTGACAGGTAATACATTTGACACACCCCCTTCTTGGGTCCCACCTCCAGCACCCCATGCCATCTGCACTTGGGCCATGGGCACTCCTGGAATAGACCTAGACAGAAGAGACATGCATGTCTCATACCCACCGGACTCCTCCGGCTCCAGTGTGGGGAGGTTAGTCATGGCAGTCTCAGTGCCATCTCCGGGTGACAGAGGGAACGGCTCAGGGGTTGGAGCGCCTTCCACCCCTTTAGCACTCTGGCTGCGGGTTACCACCGCAACACCAGCAGTCCGTTCCTCATCCGGATCGGCCCTGAGATCCCCGTGACCCACCTGACCACCTGGCACATTGTCATCAGTTGGGGTTGCCCCCAGCATCTCAGAGGAGCTACCCTGGAAATCTGCAAGGCAAGAATTAGCAATTACATTGACATTGCATTAATTCATTGATTCACAGTGAACTGCATGGGTGACTGGCTCAGCACCCGCAGATGTGGGCGGGGCTACAGCCAGGTCAGCATTCCACAATGCCTCATTCACATGCTCACTGATTACTTTAGCTGGGCACACAGCAAGGGGAGACAAAATGCTGACCCCTCCCTCTGCCTGCGTGACAGGCTTCAACATCACATTAAAATCATCCTTCAGTACAGACATTTTGTCACAGCGAGGTGGGGCTGCTCCCACCCCATATTGGGACACCAAGGGCCCCAAATCTGTTCCCAGTAGTACATTGGCAGGCAGATCAGACATAAGCCCCACATCACGCATTCCTTTTCCCGCACCCCAGTCCAAATGGACGCAAGCCATGGGCACAGTTAAGCGTTCTTGTCCAATACCCTTCAGGGTCAGAGTTTTTCCAGGGATAATACTGTCCGCAGGGACCAAGTCAGGTTGCACCAGAGTAATCTCCGCCCCAGTGTCCCGAAATCCCATGACCACTTTACCCCCCACAATGACCTGTTGACGGTTGGCATTGGATGGCAACCCCTCCCTCCCCACCAAGTATACAGATGAGCCAGCTGCCGTGGCTGGGGAAACAGGGGGGTTCTTAGAGCGGTTGGGGCACTCCGCCTTGAAATGTCCTGGCTGGTTACAGGCATGACACCGCCGGGCCTCTCCTTGGGACTTGGAGGGGGTACCCGGGGCGCCCAGAGTTCTTGGGACAGGGGAAGTAGAGGGGGCACCCGGGACAGAGTTTGTCTTACCCCACTTGGAGACCGCAGGCTGTGGTGAACTCCAGCTTTGCCCCTCCTTCCAGCTTGAGGGTCTCTGCAGTGTGGCTCCTCTCTTGGTCCCTTGCTCCCTGGTGGACACATAGTCATCAGCAATCTCTGCAGCCTGGTCTGCTGTCTTGGGTTTCCGATCACACACGAACTGGCAGACCTCCAGAGGGCACACATGGAGGAACTGGTCTTTTATCATCAGATCCTCAAGCTCCTCGAACTTGGTAACAGTAAGTCCTTTAATCCATTGCCGGAATGTAGCCCGTAAGTAGTACAGAACATCCACATAGCTCTCTGTGGGACCCCGCTGTATATTCCGGAACTTTTTGCGGTACACCTCCGGCGTGAGCCGGTATCTCCGGATCAGCGTCGCTTTGATGGTCTCATAGTCCGCGTCCTCTGGTAAGTTCGTGGAAACATCCAGGCCTTTTCCCTTCAGTCGGGGAGACAGGTAACGGGCCCATTCTGCCTGGGGAATATGATGCTGCTTACACACCCTCTCAAATCCCCGCAAGAACGAGTCCAAGTCCCCGTTATCTTCCAAGATTGGAAAGTCCTCAGATCGGATCTTTAGTGCTCGGGCTCCTGGAGTTGGTGCAGGGGAAGGTTGCGCCTGCTGGCAAAGTTCCAGCTTTTTTAGCTCAAGCTGATGCTCTCTTTCCGCCCGGCGCTCTGCAGCGGCGGCCTTTCTCTCCGCCCGGCGTTCTGCAGCTTCTCTCTCTGCCTGGCGCTCTGCAGCAGCTTGGTACTGGTGAATCACCTGCAGACGGGCGCTATAGTCACTGGCGTCTATCTGCTGTAAGGCCATTTGCAAGTATAAGTCCGTTACCCCCACAAAACTGTTGCTACTGGTCCCTCCAGGCACAGTTACCTCTGGGGTCCGAGCACCTGCTGAACCGTCTGGCATGGTGATGTTTTCTTGTGCCAGCCCCTCAGGACTTTGCTCCTCGTCCTGCCCAGCTGCAGCACCTTCCATATCAGCCATCTGCGCAGCGTTTGTATCAGTCAGTTGCTGACGTCCCCTGGCTCCACTTCTCAGAGACCGAGACATCCATTGGAAGTCGTTGCCAAATAAAAGATAGGGCAGAAAAAAGAAGAAGGGAGGTAACAGTACTGTACCAAACTTTCACCGTATTTTAAGCTTAATCTCATACCGCGCTCGTTCCATAGGATTGCCGCAATCCCCAGTGTCTGCGTGATACCACACCCACACACTGTTATCCTAAGATCCCACCGCTTCCACCACTGTGAAGAATATCGCTGCCACCACTGTGAAGAATATCGCCTCGCCCAGCCGCCTGGCACGCCTGCGATCAAACTTCTTTCTTAACCTCCCACTCACACACCGTGAGTAGACCGGGTCATAGGATAGAAGGAAACGAGCGATATAAATTTTATATGTTTAATAACCCAAGTGGGTCGGTATGAATTAATAGCATATACAGAAATATACAATATTAATACGATCAAGCATAAACATACAAACAAAAGAGAAATGATACGGCACAAAACAAAAATGGAAATAAAAGATAGAGAAAATACCGGCATAGGCTTGTAGTCCGTTTCTCTAGGCCACAGCAGGGTTTTGGGCCTAGGGCGCAAGCTTAAGCAAGTTGCATAAAACAATTCTTCTACATGTTGTCCAGAATAAAGTGAAAGGCTTCAGGCCTCAATGCTAGGCCCTCAATGCATTCCTCAGTAGGGCAAGCTCTCTCATCTTCTCCCAGATCAGAGCTCCTTACTGCCTCTTTGCTGAATGACCCCAGAATCCAGGTCTGCCCACAGCATATGGCTAGTGCTCCACCCACCCCTTGCACCCAGGCAGCCCCCCCTTCTCCCTCCGTTGCAGAACCCTCGGAGAGATGGGTGAAGTTAAGGTCACTGGCTTGCTATCCCCCATCGCCAACTGGCCAGGGATAATAAAAGTGCCTGGCTATAGCAAGCCATCTCCAATGAACACACATAAAACCAGTGAAGCGTATCGTCCAGCAATGTAAAACCCAAGTTAAACACAACATTCCAACTGGTAGGGGGAGGACGGACATGAGCAAGTAAAAATACATTTCTAAGAAAGATGTACAACTGAGGGTCGGTTCATCACACTTTGGTATATGTATTATTTTAGGTGAACATATCTCTCTATAGATCCTTGAAATTCCACTGGGGCCCATGCATCTGAGCAACATGGTGGAATGGTGAAAAGAGCAGGGAGTCCAGGTCAAAAATTTGGCCTGAGGTCATTAGAATAGTAGTTTCTCCTGGTGAGTGATCCAGGAATGGATCCATATAGCAAAAGAAGCCAAACAGCAATATAAAAATAAATTAGCAGGATGTTAAAGATAGCCTAGGCTCAAAATTGCAAGTGGTTTAAGATATACCAGAGATATTGACACACCAATGAAGGATTTACTAGCCACAAGGAGTTAACTCACATTAGTGGTGTTTTTTGGTAGACACCTGGAAAGATATAATTTAATTTAAGTCAGAAAATCAAAGGTCCCAATACAAGTGTTATATGAGAGTAAAAAGCACAGAGTTTTATATTGCATGGTGGACTTTAATAAAGGTATAATACTATACACTTGGCAGAACGTACAGTAGAGAGTTCATTTCAGAGTACATATGTCTTTGTTTTTATATGTTTTATATGTATTTTGGTTGTTTGTTAGTTTTGCCTCTTTTATGACTATAAAAAGAACATACGCTTTGTTGGATGCCAAATCTCCTTACCCAACCCATACTTGTCCCTCTATTAATATTGAATTTACATACAGAATGCACTTACAGTATACCCTACACATTAATGTAATTGATACAACTATTCTGCACATCTGCAAGTAATACAGTTTAGGATGTGGCATTTGTGAAAATACAGAAACCTGATTCCACAGCCTAACAGCCCTCACCAAACTTTTTACAGAAGGTCTGGTATTCATATACTGAGTTTTTTTTTAATGAAAGTGCCTTTCACATGAGTTCACCTCCTGTCCAACTAGATTTTAAAACACTACCTACAGCTACAGGGTATATAAGGAAAACCTTGTGCAGCAGAGGGACACAAGACACCCTTGTCTACTGACAGGCACTTGGAAAGCTCATCACTTCAGAGGTAAGGTAATAAATAAGTTTGCTCTTTTTTTTCAGAAGCGGGAAATACATTAAGAAAACAAACACAAGCTCATTCCGGAATAGGTTGTCAGGCTTAGAAATGAACTGCACAGCTAGGATTTTGCATACTGCAAGTCAGTAAACTATTTAACATGGCAGAGTGTGCTGTGCCCATAAAGTAGTGTGCCTTTGCTATGATTTAGTGCTTTTTCGTTTATACAATTATTCTCACCCATGTGTTGTTTATGTTTACCATATAGGAGGATAAAATCTGATAAGAATCAGAATCTAACATATTTATTGCTGTTTGTACAGTCACTTCCTATTTTATTATTAGTTATAGCAATTGGTACACATTTGTTAAAAAGCAAAGTGAATGTTGTGATGCTTTTTTTATCCATATTGGTACAATTATATTGTTTGGTTATCAGCTACAAAGTTGCAACGCTTCGGTCAGACTAGGGAGGACTAGTATTACTGAGACTAAATCAAGACCCATTATTCAGCTCTATAAAAGTAAAGTGACAAGCTGTCTTCTAACCCTAACCCATGGTGTATTATAGATTTAACAAAGTTGAATTTGTCTTGAGACATAATGGGCCGTGTTCATCAATGCATATATGTCAATTTGGAAGGTGCATTGAAAAGTATGGTGTAATTCTGAAGTAGCTCCACATTCCTCAATGATGTTGGGGAATGTGGTGCAAGAAATTACAAGGTTAAAAAAAAATCAATCCAGTTCAGGTTGTGTATGTCTGTACATTTAGCCATAGAAAATATCGAGTTTACCTACAATTAAAGTTTATTGCTGGGATTCCAGTAGCAAGCTGATTTGTGTTCACTTAAAGTTTTTTCAGACTCTCTCTTAACAGAATGCATGAACTGCATTTGCTTTTTTGTACTTTTAATTACAATTTTTAGTTATATTTATTTTTCCCTCTAGTTTATTAGGACATCAATAAATATAAATCACTTGAGCTGCCCTTGTCTTAAGTTTATTTTTTGGCTGTATCTGCTTATCACTCAAAGCTGTCTAGTTATGCAGTTATACCTCCCTTTCTCCTTTGAGGGCTCATAAATATGACTATTTTGCATGTTAAAAGCTGTTAAAAAGTACTATGGGGGCCATTGTGTACCTCTGCATGCTGCTGTTTTAATACAATGTTTGGCTGAGGCTCCATGTTGCAGAAACGTAGAGTTTTTTGTTGCAGATTTTGCTTTGGTTTTTTGAGCCAAAGCCAAGAGTGGCTACAAAAGGAATGGGAAATATATAGAAAGCTCTTCTACTTCTACCCTCTGCTCAATCCATTCCTGGCTTTGGCACAAGAAAACGCAACAAAATCTGCAACAAAAAAAGCTGCGTTTCCGCAAGGGGTTGTGGAAAGGTGGGTATACATGGTATAATGGCATCATATTTCATGTGACCATACTATCCCAGTAACTCATATAATTGGTATATGACTAAATAGAATTTTTAACTTGAAAGCTGGGTTATCATGTTAAAGGAAAAAAATATGCAATTTTACTTATTTTTAAGGTTATTTATAATGTAATGTCAAGACTAACAGGCTTATATGTTCCTACTGGACTATTGCATATGGAAAGTGGCAACACCTGCTGGAACTGCAATAGATTCATGAGATGAAGAGAAAGGAAAAATACCTAGGGGCAAGGAAATAACTTCAATAAATTGTAAGGAGCCCAGTGTTCAAGGAGATCATTGTAGTGGGATATGAAAAACCGTAACATGTAATGCACTGCTTATACACTTTTAGCAGCAAGTGATATAAAATAAGGTGAAAATTTATTTTTTTGTAAATTTCGATTGTTTTTAATGCAATCTGGATTATTGAGAGTAACAGTATGTGAACATAGCCATTAGTATGTATGTCTATCTTGGATTTTGGATTTATAGATGTGATACAGTTCTCCACTGTATTACTACATTAAAAAGAACGTGTAAATACTGTCCTCAGGGTAGGAAAGCTGTGATAATTTGTCTTACTGATACAACATAGATCCTTTCATCTTAAGACTGCCCTATAAGGGGAAAGTATTAGTCAAGTTGGGTCAAGTCAGACATATACACACTTGCATTCTCATACTACATTTAAACTCTGCACATATTCATGAGTTCAGTATATAAGATGAATTAATAAGTGGTCCAATGCCATTATCATGCTGATGAAAACTTAACTGGGCCCCCTTTAGAAACTACTTTAGAAATAATTATAATAATATGTAATATGCTTCGAACTGACCATCAACAACCCCCAAAACCCCTACCAACCAGCAGAATGCATGCAACTGCCACATCTATATGTGCAGCTGTGTCTGGTACTGCAACCAGTTCTCTTTACTGGGTTGATCAGGTGGGGGCCTGGGAATCAGATTCAAAATGACCCAATATTGATTGCCTATCCTACCCTATCTGAATTTTACACGCTAAAAAGCCCTTAAAGGAGTCTATCATTGGGATTTTTGAATTTTAACTAACTGTATCTTCATGTAGCCTTTAGAAAGGCTATTGTAGACATATCTTTTGTTTCCAGATTGTTGCCAGCGTTTTCACGAAAAAGCCCATTTCTTCTTATGCAAATTAGTCTTCACGGCGCACAGGGGACGTTCCCCTTGTGCTCCGAGCACACCCGCGTCATCATCCTGGCCCTACATCGCCGCCCCCTTCTTGATTAAAGTTCACACCTTCTCCTAAATTTGTGGTGGTAGTTGCCACCAAAGACCAGAAGGCTAAATCAGCAGCCCTGTAGAAACATCATCAAACAGTTGTGCTGCTAAGCTTCATGTGGACTAGATGGACTGCTTTTTGCAGGCTGTATCAAATACAGAAGACATACACCACCCTCTACTACCCTCATGGGAATGGTGCCTGTGAATGGAGCGCAGTGTTGCAGTTGTTGCGCAACTTGGAAGAGCAGAAAGAGGCAGGGGTGCATCTTCCATGAGGCACCTCATGGAATAAACTAGGGGGTGGCATTATTTTTTTACTTGGCCACTACTTATTGTATTTTTGCAATAGGTAGCAGCTGAAAATTTTTACTCAACTTTTACCGCACTCTTGTTCAGACCGGCCTCCACTTCAGCCTCTAGGCTGCACATACATCATGATGCTGAAGAATGCCAGGACTCAACATACCACATCCTGTCATTCTTCAACATCAGCTACAGCGCACCCTGGAGCTGGCAGCGGAGGGGGGCCTGGACAGGCGCATGAGACAGATGTGTAAAAATTATCAGCCGCTACCTGTTGCAAAAATAAAATAATTAGCGGCCTAACATATACTGGAGGGTCATATACTCTTTGTGTGTCTGTGTGTGTGTGGGGGGGGGGGGGAGGTAAGAAAAAGGTGCTCCTAAACTGTGTGTGTGTGGGGGGTGTAAAAAAAGGAGGTCATATACTGCATGTAGGCTATAAAAAGGGGGTCCTAAACTGTATGTGTATGGGGGGGGGTGTAAAAAGAAATCTCCTGAACACACAAAAAAAAAACCAAAAAAAAACAAAAAACACACTTTTAAGCTTTAACAATAAGTGAATTCTCTTTTAGAACAGACAAGACAGATCAAAAATGTTCACAATGAGACTTGTAATTAGGAGAAAAGATCAGGATATCATCTAAGTACACTACCAGGAAATGTCCAAGAAAAAGTATGTAGTATGGCATTCATGAATTCTTGGAAGATAGCAGGGGCATTGGTAAGCCCAAAGGGTATAACCAAGCTCTCGAAATGGCCTAATCAGAATCCAGATGTATTTTTATAATCTACCACCAGTGGCCGCTGTTTCTCTCACTCTGAACTATTGCACTTCCACTCCTCACCACTGGAGGCTGCTGTGTTTGTCTTAGGATCTGCCCTTAACAAAGATGGCCTATGCGTGATGATTGGTAGTCATCTTGTTTCCTGTTTGGGCCTACTTATACCCATGAGGCAAATCGATCATTGCTCGAGTATTCTATTTCAAATGTTTTATTTCTGTAAATGTTGATTATGGATTACAGCTAATGAAAACCCAAATCTAAGAAAATTAGAATATTGTAAAAAAGTTCAGTATTGTAAATTCAGTGTTACCTGCCAAGGTTTCCTAAGCCTTTAAACAGTCCCTCAGTCTGGTTCAGTAGAACACACAATCATGGAAGATGCTGATTAGGAATTGTATTACTGTATTACTGAAATGAATGAACGTTTCAAAGATATTCTAATTTATTGAGATGCACCTGTAACTATCCCCACCTGCTGGCTCTCGTTCCCCAAAGATATAGGCCTTAATCTAAAATACAATTTACAGGCCTCTCTGAATGAGAGAAACTCAGAGTGCACACCCGAGAAGCGATCAGAAAGATCAATCCGGGGTTCCATTCCAGACATCCCTTCCCCAGACACCCCTCTACCTTGCTGTATGCTCTGTTGCTGGAACTGAGTCTGAAGAGACTCGACTCTCAAGGTTAATGCCTGAAGGTGAGTGGTTATCTGCTCCACAGTATCCATTTGGGGAGAAAGGAAAAAGGTAAAAATAGTGGTAATAAATCAACAAATGGTCGGCTGGTTATTCTGTTATGTTTGTCTTCAAAAAGGATAGTAACAAGCGAAATAAACTGGTTTACTTAGAAATGCAAAATAAACAAAGGCAAACAAAAGTGAAGACCAAAGCAAAACAGGCAGGTGGACAATAGCAGGGGAAGTATCTCTAACATTCACCCTGATTAAACATGCCTAGCAGCAGAGTTTTCCTCTGATAAAAGGACGCCTCACAGGAACCTAAATAACTCAGGGACACAGTATCCACACACTGACAAACACCACAACACAGACACCCTCACAGTAGGCCAGAGAGTAAACAGACAAAGATAGGATACAGAACCAAATGGACAGTAGAACTGCAGGAACAACTAATCACAAAAGTATAACCAGCACTGGACTGGAGCAAGCCCCCAGCTTAAATAGCACATCAGAGGGTGGGGCAGAACCTCAGGGAAAAACCCCTCCCAAACCACAGACTCCAGACATACAACGGTTAACACTTGCCAGCCCGGAACGGCCCCCTAACAGGAGCAAGTTTCCCTTGTGGGACAAAAACAAACAAAAGGAAAGTGAAAAAGTTTTTTAAAAATAAATAAATAATAAGTTCACAAAACCCCTTTCCTATTTCAAAAATGTTAATAAAAAAGTAAACAAACATTAGTTATCACTGTGTGTATAGGCCTGCATTATCCAAAAACAATGTTAATTATCGGATATGGTAAAAAAATAAATACCAGAATGTGGAAATTAATGTGCTTGGGTCACCTCGCCTCCCCCCAAAAACCAGAAAAAACGTGATCAAAAAGCTGCACATACTAGGAAATGGTACAAATAATAACTACAACTTGCCCCAGAAAAAAAGAGTCATCACATAGAAAATGTTATGGACGGCAAATTATGTGCCCCTAACAAATCGTTTATTTTTGCAAAACAAAATTTATTCAGTGGTAGTGGTAAAACATAATAAAGCCAAAGTAAATATGGTATTGCCATACTCATAATGACCCACCAGATAAAGTTGTCATTTTTAATGCAGAGTGAGCACCACTAAAAAAAAGCACAAGAAATAATGGCAGAACTGTGCATTTTTTTTCACAAAACTCCCCCAAAACATTAATAAAAGCTAGTCAAAAAATTATATGTACCCAAAAATGGGGCCAACTAAAACTACAATTCACTGTGCAAAGAATAAGTCCACATATGGCTGTGTCAATAGAAAAATAAAGAAGTTATGAATTTTGGAAGGCGGAAATGAAAAATATAAAAAAAAAGTTTATCTTGCCTCCTTAAGGGGTTAAACTGCAATAGTGCTACAGTGATTATCTGTGTATATAAATTAGAGGTTCTTCGCGCACTCTTTGATCAAATTGTGAGAGCCCATCTGCCCTGACAAAGCGACCTAATTCAGATGATAACCTAAACTATACAGATGTGTCCTTCATAATTTCATCAAATAGTGTGTTAAGAACTTCACATTTATATACAAAGATAGTGACTATAACAGCAATGCAGTTTAAACTTCATATATCTAATGCCTATATATGTTGTAGTGCTCTCTACAGGGCACCACTGCATTTTTTGTGTTTGTTCGTATTGCAGCTTCAAGTTCTCTCACCTCAGCCAAATATCTTCAAAATTTTCAGGAATTGAAACACAAAGAATACTAGATAGCATTAGAACTTTACATTTACATTATACACTGGCTATGACTTACATAAGTCAGAAAACTGTCTTTAAAAACAGTATTGAACACCTTTAAAGGGCTGTCTCATAAAGGCTGTCCCTATTTAAACAAAAAGCTGGCCCAGGCTGTGATAAGCTGTTATTGGTCACTAAAGGGTATACTATTTCTTGGTGCTATTTAATTGAATGCTCAATCTTGCAAGCCACGACAGACTGAGTCTGCTAGAGTGAGAGTGGATCTTTGTGAGTGACTGTGGCTCATGGAGGGGGATTCTAAATAACATCTTCTATGATGTTTATATGCCCTAATAGTATTATGGGAAAGGAGCTGGGAGCTTATGCGCCCTCTGTTGGATGTAACAGATCCTCAGTTTGCTTTTGACTCACCAAGTCTTGAGACAGCAAAAGGAATTTTAGCCAAGCCAATTTCACTTATCTGCATACAGCGCCGTTTCGGGATTTTTGTCCCTCATCAGTGCAGAGCAAAGTGTGCTGGCTTTGTGGGAGGCAATGAGTGGGTTATGGACAGGGAGATCTCTCCTTGAGGAGAGCACCAGTTAAGGTGTGTAGAGTTTTGAGTTGCCTTTCGCCCTCTACTAAGCATCTACATATCACAAGGCATTATGGGAAAGGAGCTGGGAGCTCATGCGCCCTATGTACCTATGTAAAGGGGTTGTCTTTATGAGATCCCTTTACAATTTTTTTTCTGTATATAAATCAAACTCCTTTTTTTTAAATCAATTTCCTATGCTCTGATTCCAGTAAAAGGATTAAAATGAGGCCAATCGTATTAAGAATAAATTGGATTATTCTGTAATAGAGTTCAAAGCAGTAAATGAAAACCAAGAGTCTAATTATCTTTAAGGAAATGTTAATGAGTGCATTGCTTCTAGTCTCCACAACTAGATCTTTAATATTTACTCTCTAGGCAGACATTAGCAGCCACATGGACAATGCTGTGAGCAGTATACTGCATCTCATGTCAGGTTTCATGTTTCTGCAGGAATACTTAGCAAGAAGCTGTCATATAGATCCAGTATGACACACTTGTGAAAATATGCAGCGAACATCTGAATGAACACACTATATTTTACTGTTTGTCAATAAAATGAGCCTCAGATTGGGTTGCTGGGGCGTAAAGGAGAATTGGTTGGGGCAAAAAAGGAGAGAAAGACATATAAGAGGAAAATTAGAGCCTATATTACACCATATTTCAAGATAAATCAAGAGTCATTATTAAATTAATTATTGTTATTATTAGCTTATTCTGTGTATTTTGATATTTTAATTATGTTATTAATTTTTTTTTATGTAAGGATCTGACTCTGTAAGTCTAATGAAATGCCACAAAATAAGACTATCCATAAGGGGTACGGTATTTGTTTATAGGCTACTACTCTTATATCATGTCATGGGTTTGAAGGGCTGTGTACATATATGTGTATTGCGGTGGTTATATTTCACTTACATAAGGTCTATATCACATTTTACTTCATAATTGATGGGTAATATATAGTTAGTAGTTGTGTACTGGCACTGACACATATCATTTGGACCTTGTATGCTATTTCAACACCAGTTTGTCCTAAATTACATTTTTCTGCCAACGATTGGCTATGTAAATGCTGTGAATGTTCAGACACAACTGGCTGATAGTAGACTATCAATTAAAGGGTCTCTATGAGATTAGAAAAATAAGTCTTTTGTCAGAAATTGCGCTAACCTTGCCTATAGGTTTTGTCTGATATTGCAGCTTAACCCTCATGGGACAGCTACTGTCTTTATATTGTCAGAATAGGATAGTATAATGAGCAACAAAGGGAACCTGTCACATGAAAATACAGTCTGATTTGCAGACAACATACAGTGGAGAAAAAAAAGTATTTAGTCAGCCACCAATTGTGCAAGTTCTCCCACTTAAAAAGATGAGAGAGGCCTGTAATTGACATCATAGGTAGACCTCAACTATGAGAGACAAAATGAGAAAACATATCTAGAAAATCACATTGTCTGATTTTTAAAGAATTTATTTGCAAATTATGGTGGAAAATAAGTATTTGGTCACCTACAAGCAAGCAAGATTTCTGGCTCTCACAGACCTGTAACTTCTTCTTTAAGAGGCTCCTCTGCCGTCCACTCATTGCCTGTAGTAATGGCACCTGTTTGACATTGTTATCAGTATAAAAGACACCTGTCCACAACCTCAAACAGTCACACTCCAAACTCCACTATTGTGAAGACCAAAGAGCTGTGGAAGGACACCAGAAACAAAATTGTAGACCTGCACCAGGCTGGGAAGACTGAATCTGCAATAGGCAAGCAGCTTGGTGTGAAGAAATCAACTGTGAGAGCAATAATTAGAAAATGGAAGACATGCAAGACCACTGATAATCTCCCTCGATCAGGGGCTCCACACAAGATCTCACCCCTTGGGGTCAAAATGATCACAAGAGCGATGAGCAAAAATCCCAGATCCACATGGGGGGACCTAGTGAATGACCTGCAGAAAGCTGGGACTAACATAACAAAGGCTACCGTCAGTAACACACTACGCCGGCAGGGACTCAGATCCTGCAGTGCCAGACGTGTCCCCCTGCTTAAGCCAGTAAATATCCGGGCCCGTCTGAAGTTTGCTAGAGAGCATTTGGATGTTCCATAAGAGTATTAGGAGAATGTCATATGGCAGAGGTAGATCTGTTTGGTAGAAACACAACTCGTCGTGTTTGGAGGAGAGTGAATGCTGAGTTGCATCCAAAGAACACCGTACCTACTGTGAAGCATGGGGGTGTCAACATCATGCTTTGGGGCTGGGGCCTTTCAGCATGACAATGATCCCAAGCACACTGCCAGGGCAAAGAAGGACTGGCTTCGTAAGAAGCATTTCAAGGTCCTGGAGTGGCCTAGCCAGTCTCCAGATCTCAACCCCAAATACCAAGACCAAATACTTATTTTCCACCATAATTTGCAAAAAAATTCTTTAAAAATCAGACAACGTGATTTTCTAGATATGTTTTCTCATTTTGTCTCCCATAGTTGAGGTCTACCTATGATGACAATTACAGGCCTCTCTCATCTTTTTAAGTGGGAGAACTTGCACAATTGGTGGCTGACTAAATTCTTTTTTTCCTCACTGTATTATAGAGCAGGAGGAACTGAGCAGATTGATAGTTTGGTGTGAAAAGACTAAGTATAACTAAGTATATGTTTTTTTATATTAATCTTGCAATGCAATGTGACCATCATGGCTGTTTTAACACATTGGTGGGCCCAGTGCAAAGATTTCATAAGTGGGTCACCCCATCACCACCTGCTGTTATACCCATCTAAAAGCTGCCAAAAACTTGGATTTTATATTGTGACATTTAATGGGTGAAAATGTATTATCTGATTGATGGAACTTTTTCCGCCTGTTAAAAATGTTTTTTATATCTCTAGTAATAATCGTAATTGCTATTATTTTAGCGTGTAATGGATATCGCTAGAAAGGCGGTTGGCGTATTTTACTCTATAAAGATCAGGTATGGACAGGACAGTGACAGTGAAAAAATGTAAACTTTATTGATGACTTTGTGTATGTGTTGTGTAAGTGTTTGGTGCAACTCTTTTGGTGCTGTAACTTAGACGATAGTAAACGTCTGGGTTACAGCGCCAATAAACATCCTGGTTATGTTATGTTCAGAGGGGTATTACAGAAAATACCCCTGAGATTAAGCTATGCGCGCTGCAGCAAATGTAGCTTCACCCACTTCTACGTTGACTCCGCCTATTCTCATCTATTTCTCTATGTGCCCCCACACAGTATAATCCTCCTACAGTCATCCTAACATTATATGCCCCTAAATTATAATGTTCCCCTCCAATTGCCCCACAGTATGAAGTCCCCTTTCCTGGTGCCCCAGTTTAAACTGAGGGAAACTACAGGGGGACATTAAACTGGGACAGCTGGAGGGGGACATTAAACAGTGGAGTTAGTTGGAAGGGGACATTAAACTGGAGGCTGCTGGAAGGGGACATTAAACTGGGGGTAACTAGAGGCAGACATGTCCCCCTCCAGCTACCCCCATGTCCTCCTCCAGTTGCCTCCAGTTTAATGCCCCCTTACAACTTGTCCCCAGTTTAATGTCTCCCTCCAGCTACCCCCAGTTTAATGTCACCCTCCATCTACCCCCCAGTTTAATATTCCTCTTCATCTGCCCCCAGTTTAATGTCCCCCTTCAGCTGCCCCCAGTTTAATGTCACCCTCCATCTGCCCCCCTAGTTTAATGTTCCTCTTCATCTCCCCCGAATTTAATGTCCACCTTCATCTGTCCCCAGTTTAATGTCCCCCTTCATCTGCCACCAGTTTAATGTGCCCCCTTCATCTGCCACCAGTTTAATGTGCCCCCTCCAGCTGCCCTCAGTTTAATGTCCCCCTTCATCTGCCACCAGTTTAACATAATAAAACACTGATACTCACCTCTCCTCGCTGCCCTGCTGACTCTTCTCCCCGACCATTCAGGGAGCTGCAGGCGCAATGTGAGTGATATCATCATATCACGCCTGCAGCTCCCGGGACCAGAGCACACAGGGATGTGCTACACACACAATGATGAAGCAGGAGCTGTCTGTGAACGGCTCCTGCTTCATCATTGTATTTAACTCCTCTGTGTCTGGAGAGGACGCAAATGATTTGATACCGGGACATACTTCCCATCCAACTGGGACAGCAGGACAGGACCTGGAGTCTGGGATGGTTGGGAGGTATGTCCAACAGGGCCGCCAATACTATAGGGCCCGGTGCAAGTGCACCATTGGCCCTATGGTTAAAGCGGCCCTGCCCCCTAGTTTAATGTTCCTCTTTTTTTTTTTTTTTTTTTATAAATTCTTTTATATCAGAAATATAAACACAAACATCAAACCATGTAAAAGCGGCCTCCACACAAATTGGGGCCGAGAACAGACTACAAAAAAAAAAAACAAAAAAAAAAGACCACAGACAATCCATATAATAAGGTATATCTCGTCACAAAGGGAGCAATTCCCCGATACATATGCGCAAAATCAGAGGGAGGGAAGAAGGGAAGGACAGAAGAGCAGAGAGGGGAGAGCAGAAGCGAGAAAGGGAGAAATGAAGGAGAGGGTGGTAATGTTCCTCTTTATGTCCCCCCAGTTTAATGTCCCCTTTCATCTGCCCCAGTTTAATGTCCCCTTCATCTGCCCCCAGTTTAATGCCCCCCTTCATCTGCCCCCAGTTTAATGTCCCCCTTCACCTGCCCCCAGTTTAATGCCCCCCTTCATATGACTCCAGTTTAATGTCCCCCTTCATCTGCCCCCAGTTTAATGTCCCCCTTCATCTGCCCCAAGTTTGATGTCCCCCCTTCATCTGCCCCCAGTTTGATGTCCCCCCCTTCATCTTCCACCAGTTTAACATAATAAAACACTGATACTCACCTCTCCTCGCTCCCCTGATGTCTCTTCTCCCCGACCGTTCAGGGAGCTGCAGGTGCGATGTGAGTGATATCATCACATCACGCCTGCAGCTTCTGGGACCGAAACACATAGGGATGTGCTACACACACAATGGTGAAGCCAGAGCTTTCTGCGGACGGCTCCTGCTTCATCATGGTATTTAACTCATCTGTGTCTGGAGAGGACGCAGATGAGTTGATATCGGGACGTACCTCCCACTGACCGGGACAGTGAGACAGGACCCGGAATCCGGGACAGTTGGGAGGTATGTTCAACAGGGTCCCCAGTACTATAGGGCTCGGTGCAAGTGCACCGTTGGCCCTATGGTTAAAGCGACTCTGGTGACCTTCACAAAGTCTTCATAAAGATTTATCTAATTTTTTGTTTGATAATATAATAAAGAACACTAAGATTAGAATGATTAGATGTCTATTTTGCAAAATATTGAGGTATAATAAATTCTCCAAGGCAGCAATTTTGTCTCTTTAATGTTATCTATTCAAATTAAACAAAAATGTTCTAGGCAATTCTAGATCATTTGTTTTGTTTCTAAAATGTATTTCTTCAAATTAATTTGAACATTTTCTACACTGTTCCTGAATTCATGTGAAGAAACAGTACTGGAAGAAAGTTCTCATATACCATCTCCCCAGGGTTTATCTGTCTAAATGTTTTCTTGGGGGAACAGGTCACTTCTCAGCTAAGTGTCTTCTATTTTCATACATATTCTGTTTTTCAGATAGAACAAAATGTAATATATACATATGCTTACTGTCACAGGTGTGTCCCACAATTTCATCCGCTGCAATAAAACACTACAAAGTTTAGTAAGAAACATAAGAAAGAAGAAATGTAATGTTTCAGTGCTTGTAATAAAATAAAACTAAATGAAAGCTACGACTAAACAAAAAAAAATACAAAGAGATGATTTTACATATAATTATCACTGAAGACCAAAGCACCAAAACACAAAAAAATGCCTAATACCGACAAAAAACTGGTTACCTATAACTATCCCCTACAAATTATCCTTCAGGCTTTCACTGAAGAAATGTGTGGAAACTACCCCAAAATAGGCCAGCCAACTTGTCATGGTCTGGTTTCAGCGTAAAAAAGTAAAGCCACTATGTCCCTATTGGATTTGACTAGAGTTAACGTGGATAGCAGAGCTAAGGGATTGTGCATTCTTCACCTTAAAACAATCCTCCTTCGGCTATGGACTTTGTGCAGGTTTAGTTTCTACAACAGGAGTCAGTAACCCCCGGCACTGGTGTCGGAGTCGACACCCAAGGCATATCTACAGGGCACAGGACTCTCTCTGCTGTTTTAAACAAATGACAGTGTTGCTCTTGGTGGCAATCTCTCTCTAATCGTCCATGTAAATGCAGTCGGACGAGAAGATGCCCTGGAAGGTGGTGGGAACATGAAGCACAATGTCTAAGTGTCCAGGCCAGTAGCCTAGTCAAAGGACATCAATTACCTGTGCAAAGTATAATATGGCAGCTAAATTTGCCTTCATTCATTTCAATAAGACTGTAAAAATTTGTTTGGATTTCTTCAACAAAAAGACTAGACTGTGCTATGGGCATCTTCTGTCCCCACAAAGCAGGTTTACTGCAGATTACACTTAGCCCCATGTCCAGTCCAAATATTAATCATTTTGCTAAAGGATCACTTTGAAATATAAGCTCAATTAACTATCTGGCTGCAGTTATGGTTTGCATTATATGACTTTCATGTAGGACAGTGTTTCCCATCCTTTTCAGACTCAGGGTCTCCCTGGAAAAAAAAAAAATCTTTGGAGCACCCTTATCAAATAATTTTTACCAAAACTCAAAAAACATCCTAAGGACTTCAGATAACATTGCATAAATGCATGGGATCATCCTTCTAAATACTTCTAGATTGTTGAGGCCCCCTGTTGGTAATCACCGATGTAGGAGGGCGACATCCTTACAATTATTACATGGCACACTGAGTACTTCATCTTTTGAATTTTTTTCTAAATCGGCACCCCAGACTAAAAAGGTTGCTGACCCCTGTTCTACAAGCAACTGCTAATGGTTTGCAGATTATATTTCCACAAGAAGAGCATACAAATCTGTGATCAGGGCTGGCAGAATTCATGTATCACATTAAGATAGATGGAGCTCAGGACAGGTAACAATCAAAGTCAAATCCAAAATAATAAACAAAATCACCATCACAAATGAACAAAATCCAAATAAGCTTGGCACTCAAGATGTAGCAGCTCTGAATCAGTTGTTAAGCCTGTTCACTTTAAGATGGAGGTGATCATATAAAGCACCGAAGAAAATATTAAAACTTAACATTTAATAATACCTCAGATAAAAATTATTAAAAATGTGAGGCAAAGCAATACACACCATTGCCAGTTATCAATCAATTGGAATAGACAATAGCCTTTCAACATGTAAACATCAATTGGTCAGAGTCACTTCATAATATTCAACTGAATATGATAAGGTACCAACCACCTTGTCAGATGTAGCACACATCTGTTCTGTCCCTCAAACGATTGTCCCTATCAACCCAAGTGACTCCCGCCCTTACAAGGGCAGTACCAAACTGTACCCTTACACAGCACACCCTAACAAACCCTATGCGTTTCCTGATGGGGCTACACCATTCATCAGGGGATCTCACTATGACTGAAAAGTCATCACAAACAGCCCATAGTGATGGGTCAGTTAGAAGACCTTACTACAGTAGTGGAAACAAGGTCAAATAAATATATTCCCCCCCCCTTTTTTTTTTCAAAAACATCGGCAAACAGGCAAACCTTACCTACCAAATCCTCTCCTATGATGCCTACAAAAAATATTAAAAAGAATAGGACTCATTACAGACTCCTGACATACACCACTTGTGACTCGTCCTCCAGACTGCACACCAGTAAAAACAACAGTCTGTATTTTTTTTATTTCAGAGTCTATACAGAAACCACTTTATGAAATTGGAACTAAAATGCATAAGGCCTAAATATGCTTAGGCTGCCATTATCTAAAAAGCTATTTTTGAATAAAAAAAAAAGAGTAAAAGTGATAAAAGATGAAAAATACCATAGTAAAATCCTACAGTGGTCCATATTGCTAGGATATACCATCACTTTTTGATCATTGGGGGTTTGGCTTTAGGGACCTTCACCTATCACTGATTTAATGTTGTGTTTCTTCTGAGTTTTCAATGCCCAGCGGCATTCCCAGACATTCACTTGCTGCAGTTTCTAGCACAATAAATGCCCAGTTCACCAATGTGCAGAAAAGAATCAGTGAAGGGGGCTAAATTCATTAATTAATCAAAGGCTACTCCACTTGCTTGTTTATCTAGGAAAGGCATTCATATGTATGTGAGGTTATGTATCTTGTTCCCATCCCCTTAGCTAAAGGATATTAAGAAACTGTTTAGGATTTCCCGTCAAGTTGATACACATTGTTAGCCAACAAGAGTTCAGGAAAGTGGCCCAAAAGTTTAGAGGGGGACAAAAATACCAGTATACATTTATCAGAATGAGTCCACCTAAAACTTAACTTTTAATAAATAAATATTCATCAAAAATAGGGTAGCACATATCCAATAGAAAAACACAAGCACAGCAAACTTCTACCCGCCACTCCTTATAATGTCTAAAACTCACATACAGACCCCAAATTATGGGTAGTTACGCTACATCCAAGCACCAATATTGACGATAAGGCACTAACAAAATAGAAAAATAGTTACTGGTAATACTTACCAGTATTAGAAGATATGGATGAGGATTAGTAAAGTAGACTTGAGTTCAGGGCAGAAAACCTAGTGTCAGAGGACTTCACAATAGATGGAGCAAGCTTACCCTTGTACAGCCTGGGCTGTACTCTAAACATCCCATATATTATAGCTCCTGAAAGGGCCAGTACCACAGAACCTGAACCCTTCCTGCACACTACTCCCTAAACCATCCTAACATCCTATTTGCAAGGACCTACCAGGGGATTGAATTATTATATGATGATGGTCCTGTGTTCCATCCCATGCTTCACAGTAGCCAGAAAGAGCAAGTCCCACAGTGGTGAGAAGCGCAAGTAAGGTGGGGACAATATTTGTGTATATGGCTGAATCACGGTTTTGATGTGGCATTGGCAGCAGATAGTGTAATTTACTAGAAATACGGCTGTTCCATGGTATTAAAAGTTAAGTTTTAGGTGGGTTCATTTTGCTAAATGTATACTTAATCTTATGAACCTTTTTTGGAGATATTTTGGAGGTTATTTTTAAAAAACCTTTGCTGTAATGGACAAAAACAGCAGATCTTTCAGATCTGGGTAAAAGCCAGCACTATTGGGAACATTTTGATATTTCCTGGGGAGCCCTATCTCTCTTGCATGTACAGTATGCCGCTAACTACTTGTTATTTTTTAAATGATATTTCTCTGGGTATCATCTGCAGGAGAATATCTGGAGGACACACAGGGGCGCACCGCTAATGAGGCGAATTGAGGCGGCCGCCTCAGGCGGCACTGTCCGGGGGGCGGCATTTTTACTATTTAATGTAAACCAGCCCAGGACCAGCTGGTTTACAAGACATCGCATCTCAGCGCAGGCGGCGATACAATGACGTCATCATGCCGCCTACGCTGAGACACAGACGTCGTGGACAAGAAGAGGAGGCAGCGGCGGCTGCATCAAGGCATCGCAGGTGAGTATAGCTTTTTTTTTTTATATATATAAATAGGCCGTAACCTGTTGGAGTATCCCCGGCAGGTCAGGGCCTATTTATTTACCTACCCCGCGTCTGCTCGTGGCCGCCCCCGCTTCTCCTTCTGCTATGGGACACAGAAAGGGAAGTGGATGCCGCTGTGAGCGGCCGTGGGTATCGGTAAGTTAGGCCGCAAATACTACTATTATTATACTCCGGGGCCTATTCAGACCCCAGAGTATAATAATCGGAGGCCTAGGGTTGGTGAGGGAACATAAAAACCAATGTTACTCACCTCCTGCGATCCAATGTAACTCCGAGCAGGCTTGAGGCCTCTGGTGACGTCATCAGGTCGCGTTGCCGGCCTGATCACGTGACGTGTGTGCGCAATTAAACAGGGCCAAAAGCTGCAAGGAGTGCACCGGTGTCCAGGATAGGTAAGTAACTCTGGTTTTTATGTTTGTATTCTCCCCTGGGTCTCCAATCATTATACTCTGGGGTCTGAAAAGACCCTAGAGTATAATAATAGTTCATGGGTGGTCCACTGTGGGGCATAATACCCTGTGCAGGGACCACTGTAGAGCATAATACCCTGTTCAGGGGCCACTCTGGAGCATAATACAAGTGCAGGGGCCACTATAGAGCATAATACCGAGTGCAGGGGCCACTATAGCGCATAATACCGGGTGCAGGGGTCACTATGGAGCATAATACAAGTGCAGGGGCCACTATGGAGCATAATACCAGTGCAAGGGCCACTATGGAGGATAATATCAGTGCAGGGGCCACTATGGAGCATAATACCAGTGCAAGGGCCACTATAGAGCATAATACCAGTGCAGGGGCCACTATGGAGCATAATACTGTGTGCTGGGGCCACTGTGGAGCATAATACCATGTGCAGGGGCCAATATGGAGCATAATACTGTGTGGAGGGGCCAATATGGGGCATAAAACTGTGTGCAGGAGTTGCTGTGGAACATAATACTGTGTGCAGTGGCCAATGCGGGGCATAATACCGTGAGCAGGGGCCACTATGGAGCATAATACCGTGTGCAGGGGCCGCTGCGAGGCATAATCCAGTGTGCAGGGGCCGCTGCAGGCCATAAGACTGTGTAATACTGTGTGCAGGGGCTGCTGTGGAACATTATAGTGTGTGTAAATGGGGCGCTATAAACATGGGCTATGACACCTGTTTATATTATACGCTGTCTGTTTATAGTGGCCGTGTGATGTAATTGTAGCCTTGTCACATACTGTAGACATGTACAGGACAAGGCTGTAGTTACATTACATGGCCGCTATGAGATGAATTACACTATGTAAACAGAGAAGTGGTCACGGCGCTTACACAGGTACCATTCAAACAGCTGATCAGTGGGGGTCCTGGGTTTTTGAACCCCACTGATTAGTTTATTAATGACCTGGAAAACCTTTTCATTAGTTAACACCTGGGGTATTATTAATAAGGGGCACTATTTATACAGGGTACACACGGACATTATTAATATAAAGATGCACTTGGGAGTATTATTCATTATGGGGGGTTATATCACATATTTTATAATTGGGGGTAGCAGCAGAATGGGGGCTTTGTGTAGGTGAGGACAATGTGGGTTGGATGCCTGGAAAAGTGAGGAGCCAAAGATGTCTGTGTTGCAAACTTTACAGAGACAAGTCACAGCTGGAAGAAGTGGTCATGGCGGTCCAGAGGGAAGAGAAGGGAAATGTGAAGGATTAGTCACAGACGTCACCTGTAAGTCACAAAATGTTACTGCCCTGTATACACCTAAATGATAGAGGATAAATACCTGATTGATGGGGGTCTGTCTACTGAGACCCCCACTGAGCCTGAGAATTGGGTTTTTTTCCCCCACTGGGTGGGAATCCAGCCTGGCTGCAGCCATATATATAGGTGTGTCACTTGGTGGATGGACGAACCCGTGTGGCTCTCATTCACTTTAATGGGAGTGCCAAAGATAGCTGAAGTCCAGTACTCAGCTATCTGCGGGGCTCCTATTATAGAGAATGGGGGCCACGTGGGCTCGTCCATCCACCAAGCAAAAGATGTGTGAAGTTACTTTCATTGTTAATGCCGTGTTGTTGATCTGATACTGAAGTAATACAGGAAGAAGAATTCTTAAAAACTGTTTTATAACTTTGTGTATTGTGTATATTGTGCGACGATAACAGAGTGTTAATCTAGTAGCATGGAAACTCAGTTTTTTTTTTTTGTTTTTTTGTTTTTTTGGGGGGGCATCTTTCTATAGTCCGCCTCAGGCAGCAAAGAGGCTAGGTTCACCACTGAGGACACAGTAAAGGGTTATATCTTGACAAGTGCATAGTAAACAGAATCTATCAATGTCAGAATATATAAGACTAGAAGCACACCTTTTTTGAAAGACAAATGACAACAGTAAGTGAAAAATGCCGACAATTGCTGATCTTAGATAACAGACTCCCAGTGCTTAGATTTGCTGAACAATGATCTCTGCCTTGAGCATTTTCAAAGGGATACTGGGAAACTGAGAGGACACAATATTTTGCATATCTAAAGGATTAGAAGTGCACATTTAGAAGTCAGAAATGACTTTGATAAATAATAAAAGGATTCGCTGTCTTAGAACGAGTATAAAAGGATATGAATACACAGAGGCAGAAGGGTGTTCGCTTCATTTATCTCCCTTCTTAATGTGGCCATAAGGTGGATTTTATGTTACCAAAATGTGAGGCTGATGAGTGCAAAAATCTGTATTATAATGTGTTCATTGGTGGTTTGCATCATCCTTTACATTGACCAATGGAAAATACATGGCGGAGGTAGGTTCACTGCAATCCCTCCTCCCCTGCAGTTGTATTGACTACCAGCAGCACGTTCATGTTTACACAGGGTGATGTGATGCACATTTGGCAGTAAGTGTGAGTCACTTTATACTGTGTGGGGGACACTAAGGGTTTATTATACTGGATGGGGGCACTAAGGGGACATTATACTCTGTAAGTACAGTAATGGGGCATTATATTGTATGGGGACAACTAAAAGGGCATTATGCTATGTGGGGGCACTAAGGAGCCGTTGTGCTGTGTGGAACAATCCTGTTTAAAATATGGAGTGATGTGGCATAGAGAGCCTGACATTTTACTTGATAAAATAGCGCAGCATGAACTTTACATAGGAGTTGTGACATATAAATAGAGAGTGGTATGTAAACAGGACTTTGTTGGTCATTTGATGGTCAATATTTTCAATGAGCTATACCCTCCACTAAATCTTTTTTTTTCTAAAAATTAAATAGCTGTTGTCGCCTACTGAGCAGGTGTGGTAAATACACACACACAAATGTGAAATAAGACTGAAATACATTGCAATTGATGCTGGTTATTTTTGCTTAAATTCATTAAATTTGTGAGAATTTTGCTATGTTTGTGGATTATTAGCTATATTCTAGTTTAGTCATACATTTTGCAGGCAGGAAATCTGTCGTGTGATGTGTTTATCTACAATATGAATCCCTGCACACACATCCAAGAAAAACAGCTACAAGAGATGTGTTTTCACCTAGATTTCATGTACATTACTGCCAGCATTCATTAGAAATGGCCCGAAGTAACCTTCATGAAAAGAGGTCATTGCTGAAAAGATTATTCATCCCTGCATCCTCCCTTCATACCCACCTACTTAATGGAATTTTACTGACATGGGAAAGTTAATGGACATTCTCTTCTCTTGCTCTTCTAGGTAAGGGATAACTGGTTTCCTTACCAGGAAGATGGGACTTACTTCCTTCTTATGCCAACGCTTTGGACTATCATGTCTGTTCTTGGTACTTCTTGTTATGGTACTTATATGCCCAGGTGAGTATTGTTACCTCCTGATGTAGAATAGGAGTCCCTAGTGTACCCTATTTTACAGGTTCAAGGAGGAATCTTCCAGAAGATTATTACACTTGATTCTGCAGTGATAATAACTGGTTAGTTGATGTTATGATGCTGCCATTATAATGTGAATATGTACATATAATACATGAAGAGGACTAGCCACATACTACATTTATAACAGCACAAGCAAATGACATTCATATAGCAGAAGTCTAATTCTCTTTCCAGAAAATTCTTTCTTTTCTTAGAAACATAAACCAAATTCTGTGTATATTGCTTCCAAGATTTCAGAGTCAAAATTCACTTTTCCATTTATTCTCTGGATAGATTGGCAAAATTAATTGTCATTCCCAAACCATATTTCCATGTCTCTTTGTCAGTCAAATATTTCAGCTACAGCTATGGAATCCTCACAGTTTTCATTCTGAAACATGCCACAGCTAGGTGTTACCTTTATGGTTAGCAAATAGGTTTAACTTTTACTGTTTCTTTTGTATACCTTATGGTGTTACGACAGTCTATAGGGAATCTCTAGATTTGCTTTAGAGTTGCCAGCTATATATTCTACTATCTGCCACCTATGGATAAGCTTCAATTTGTGAGCAAACTGAGAGATGAATACTTAATATGAAACAATATTATATGATAATCTAAGAGAACATAATTACTTCTGCCAGGCTCATAGAGATCTTACTTATTTATCTATCACTGTTCATATACTGGCCACTTACATGACAAAAATGTATACATGCTAATATATTTTGTGTGTTGGCAAAGCCAACATTTTCAGAAAAGTTCAGTTCAAAATGGGGGCATATGTTTATATTAAAACTACACTTTTTATTAAATCCTCTGTATGTCAATACACCAACGTCCTGTTGAATACTTTAAGGATACTGAGGTTTCCAGTAATTGTGTACAGACTTTCTGGTTAGCGAAATCCCCCTTGTTTGGCAACTCCATAGATCACAGATGCTAAGAAGACTATATCAGGTAAAATGCTGACAGGGTACACAAGTATTAAACATGTAGATCTGGTGTCTTCTTTGTAAAGGGCCATTGAAGGGAAGCAACTAAAAGTCTGAACACATCTGTTTAAGGTTCTGCTCTCTCTGGTATCATCTGCCCCTGTAAAATATGGTGTATACTTGAAAAGGGAAAAATTTGATCCCTGAAACCACAAGATTACAAGAAGGGAATTCAATCATTAGCTTACTAAACAGACCAGAGTTAGGACATAGACCCTCAGGCCTACCTGGTGACATGATATATTTAATGTTTGTCTATAGTGTCTGCATCGGTGCCAAAGGGAATATATAAAACTTAACACAATATTGATCAATGATCACAGTCCAAAGAGCTTTGGTGCAGATGTACAGTGCCTTGCGAAAGTATTCGGCCCCCTTGAACTTTTCAACTTTTTGCCACATTTCAGGCTTCAAACATAAGGATATAAAATTTTAATTTTTTGGTGAAGAATCAACAACAAGTGGGACACAATCGTGAAGTAGAACAAAATTTATTGGATATTTTAAACTTTTGTAAAAAATAAAAAACTGAAAAGTGGAGCAAGCCAAGTTATTCGGCCCCCTTAAGTTAATACTTAAAGTTTGGGAAATCTTTTTGTATCCAAATCCAGCTTTAAACTTCTCCACAACAGTATCACGGACTGCCTGGTGTGTTCCTTGGTCTTCATGATGCTCTCTGCGCTTTAAACAGAACCCTGAGACTATCACAGAGCAGGTGCATTTATACGGAGACTTGATTACACACAGGTGGATTATATTTATCATCATCAGTCATTTAGGACAACATTGGATCATTCAGAGATCCTCACTGAACTTCTGGAGTGAGTTTGATGCACTGAAAGTAAAGGGACTGAATAATATTGCACGCCCCACTTTTCAGTTTTTTATTTTTTACAAAAGTTTAAAATAACCAATGAATTTCGTTCCACTTCACAATTGTGTCCCACTTGTTGTTGATTCTTCACCAAAAAATTTAAATTTTATATCTTTATGTTTGAAGCCTGAAATGTGACAAGAGGTTGAAAAGTTCAAGGGGGGGCGAATACTTTCGCAAGGCACTGTACAGCTAAACGTTATACCAAAGCCTCAAGTCTCGCACAGGCAAGTTGCTTGAGCTGAAAGCTTTCACATACAGCAGCACTAGTTGCACATGTTTTACTAATCTGAGAAAATGAGCAATGTTAGAATGAAAAGCATAAATAGGTATCTTAGTTTATTCTAGTGGATGTGGTGGTAGAAATAAGGCACAGGCACATACATGAATCACAGACATAATGCCGCAGATAATAGTAAGTATTCTGTCTCACTCCAAGTATTTTACTCACAATAATACTGTTCAGTACTTCTCTATAATGTCCTATATGTAAGGCCGGTTTTAGACAAAGTGGGGCCCTGGGCAAAATTAAAAGCGGGGCCCCAAATGCTGATATGCAAACATCACCATCGTCTTCAAGTGACAACCCCTATAATAATGCCTCCTTTCTGCCAACAAAAAAGTAATAACAAGCCCCATTTTACCACACACAATTCAAATGAGCACCTTTATACCACCTAATAGATTTTTGCACCCAGTCATCAGATATTATAGCGCCTCCTTATAAATAATATTACACCTTTATCAGTAATAGCTCCCTTATAAATGATAAATAGTGCCCTGTATCAGTAATATTCCCCCTTATCAGTAACAGTCACCCCGTAAAAATAATACTGCCCCCTCATAAATAATAGTTACCCTTATAAATAATAGTGCCCATTATCATCACTAATAGCCCCCTTTATAAATAAGCCCACTTAACAATTATACCTCCCTTATAAAAAGTTCCCCTCTTATAAATAATGTCCCATCTTATAAATAATAGTTACTCCTTATAATAGCCCCCTCATACTTAAGTTTCCCAATTATATATAGGAACCCACCCTTATATATAATAGTTCTCCATTATGCAGTGTCGGACTGAAGGGCCTTAGGCCCACCAGAGGATCTTGTTCCGGGGCCCCACCCAACAGCTTCCTGCTAATAGCCTACACCACGGCTCCTTCACTGAAGTCTTACATATGTGCTGACTATCTGGTGTTACTGAGTATGTTCCCAGTATAGTCAGCCCCTATAGCACTGTGCAGGCCCCAATAACTCCATGGCCAGCTCATGCACAGTACTGTATGGGAAATGACATGGCCATGGGGCACTACACGTATATGCAAGATTATAGTGAGGGAGCTGTGATGCAGACATAGCACACAGGGCTGCCAGCAGGAATTGTGAGCCCCCCCCCCACAGTATAATGCTCCACATGGTATATAATGCTCCACAGTGTAAAATGCTCTCCTGAGCCCTCCAGTTTCCCCACATGGTATATAATGCTCTATAGTGACCCCACACAGTATAAAATGCTCCCCTGAGCCCCCCATAGTGGCCCCACATGGTATGTAAGGCTCCACACAGTATAATACTCTACAGTGGCCCACACAATATACTACCCCTTAGTGGCCCCAAACAGTGCAATATGCTCCCCAGCAGCCCCACCCAATACAATATGCTCCATACAGTATAATATGCATCCCACAATGCCCCCCCAGTATAATGCTCCAGTGGCTTAACACAGTATAACATGCTCCATAATGACCTCCACACAGTATAATATACTCCCCAGAGGGGTTCCCCCAGTATAATGCTCCACTGTCAGCACGCCCCACATGATCGCTAAGGCTGAGGCCTGGCCTCAGCGATGATGTCCGCAGCGCCAGAAGATGACGTCGGACGCAAGGACAGGTGAGTAAAAATGTTTGTTATTTTTACTCACCTCGGAAAGGGGCCCTGCGGTCCCTTTCTGTTATTGATTTGGCCGGGCCTGACTCCGGGATCCGGAGTTATCAGGTTCCGGATCCCGGGGGCCCCTTTGTGGACGGGGCCCTGGGCAATTGCCCAGTTTGCCCCCCCCTAACGCCGGCCCTGCCTATATAGTGCAGCTGTTCTGAGTGAGAAAGAGGTCATGGAATCTCCTCTTTTCTGCCTATAGGACATATCAGAGCAGCTAGTCCTCATATACTTCTGAAAAGTCATCTGAAAGGTTAAATTTATACTTCCTCAGTGTTTTATGCAAGTTGGTTCATGCACATGTAGGCCAATTTAAGGGAGATGTATAGCAAAAAATGTGTTATAAACAAGTGTAAGATGTTGTATTTGATCGCTGTATATAAGCACTAAAAAATTGATTATATTTCTAGATGTTTCAAGTGGAAACAAACTTCGAATGATGCTACAAAAAAGAGAAGGTGAGTCAATCTCTGCTTAAATATGAGGGTATGTTCCCAGGGATGGATTATAATTTGTGTGGTTGCCCGAGGCCCAGCAGAAAGTAATTGCATATTTACCCCTGTTATAATCCGACCTCGTAATCAACTTTATCGGCATCTGCTGATACAGCTGATTACTGTGCCGGGCATGGGAGTCTACTGGAGGTGAGTGTTTGTTGAGTGAACCTTGCAAGATTCGCCCCGGCAGTTTCATTCGTGCTCCAGACCTTACCCTCACTTCAGACCCCATGGTATCATAAGTGGAGGCCCTGGGGGAGGTGAGTAAACATAACAAACCTCCCTTGGGCTCCTGTGCATCCTCTTTGGGCATCTTCCGGCCTCTGAATGAAGTCTGAGACTGCTGAGGCTGTGATAGGCCCTCAGTGGTCATGTGGGTTATGCCAGCGCAATGACACTTGTGTCTATAAGAGACTCCAGAGTATAATAGTAGTTCCTGGGTGGTTAACCCTCATAATTTTGTGTTTGGCCAGACCCAAAAATTTTTGGAAATTTGTAATGGGAACCAGTTTGGTCAACCCTATGTATATACCACTATAGCATATTATGCTGTGTGGAGGGGCTACTCTGGGACAATATACAATGTGGAGGGGACTTTATACTTCATGCAGGGCCTCTATGGTACATTATTCTGTCACAGGGATCTTTGCTGTGAATAGAGGGGATGGTGTGCTATCTGAACAGCCCGGGGCCCATAGGATCCTTAATCCGCCTCTTCCTAAATCAGCTGTGTGTGCTCTTCGCCTTTTGGGGCCTTTATTAAGACTGGCGTATGAATCTGTTTTTTCTCTACAGCATTTAGATGAGATTTCTAAAAATCTTATCCATTTTTTTCAAATCATGCAGAAATTCTTTCTTTCTTAGCAGAAACAAACCATAATGGTATTGCTAAGAAATCTATTTTAAGGGTACATCCACATGGGGAGTAAATACACTGTAAAAAATCCACTGCACATTATGAATCAATTTTGTAGCAAAATGTACATGAGTTACATGTGTATTTCATGCAGATTCACTACGGATTTTACCCAGCTCATTGAATGAATGAAATTCACAGCATAAACAGACATTTTACAAATCTCAAATCCACACCAGAGGTCAATCTTTACAAAGAGTTTTCCTGCATGTGGATCATGTGCACGTGGATGTGATTTGGTAAAACCTCATCTAATTTGTGGATTTTGTCCTTACACCTCCACAGTTGAAAATCTGTAGTGTATCTGTTGCTACTGGAATACCCTAATGCTTATAATACAGTTACTGATATTAACTATTTTGGCTATTTAAAGAGATCCTTTTAGCTCTCCTGACATGCCTATTTTTAGTAAACTTGTATTCTTCATGAAGTAAATCTGGAGCATCTCTTAGAATGCTGCACAGTATTGTTCCTCTGTTATTCATCTTTGATATTATTTATGAATAAATTGACAACTGAGTGTAAAGACTTGTTGGAGTGTCCCTATAAAGTCTTAGGCTAAGGTCCCACATTGCGGAAACGCAGCTTTTTTTGTTGCAGATTTTGTTGCGTTTTTTTGAGCCAAGGGCGGGAGTGGTTTGAGTAAAAGGTAGAAGTATAAGAACTTCCTATATATTTCCCATTCCTTTTGTAGTCATTCTTGGCTTTGGTTCCAAAAAACGCAACAAAATCTGCGACAAAAAAAGCTGCGTTTCCGCAACTTGGGATCTTAGCCTTAGGGTCATTTCACATGACTGGGCTCAGTCTGGAAAGAGGGTCTGTGTATTGGCTAGATTTACCAGCCCAAACATTGCTTGACTAAACTTGTCAGTTTCACTGAGCTGCGTTCAAGTTGGTAAATCCATACAATACATAGGGTATTTCCTGCTCAAATGTGGCCATGTGAAATGGCCCTAACAATGTTCAATACACATATACATATTTGTGGACACGCTCTTTTTGACAATGGGAATGGTATCTCTCAGCTGTCAACTTATTCATAAATAGTCAGGAAGAAGCACAACATTTTAAGGTTTAAGGTGTTCCAGAATTATTATTTTCGGAGGAATACAAGTGGAGGAATAAAAGTTAGAGGATCTATGTTTGTATTGGTTTTTGATGTTGAGCAGGTTGTACAGTTGATTTTGGGTTTAAATTCTATTTTTTGTTGTTTGGAAGCAGCTAAGGAACCCTCAAAAACAGTTGTTTCTGTAGATGGGAACAAAGCCAATGAGTTTTTGAATACACTAAAGCGATCAAAGCGCCAGCTCTGGGATAGAAGTCGCCCAGAGGTGCAACAGTGGTACCAACATTTCCTCTACATGGGTTTTGATGAAACAGTAAGTGTCGCTAAATGCTACATCCTATCTTTATATATTAAAATCATTAACTATCCTGGATATTTCATCAAATGATATTGAGATGTGGATAACCCTTAGTACCAGGGACATGCCCAGGCATTTACAAAGGGGGTCCGCAGCCACATACCCCCCCCCCCCTTCCCGTAATGCTGAATCCCCCTACCCCTTCACAATCTCCACTGCTTCTGAGGTTGTGAAGAATGAGAAAGGGAGAGGCAGCAGATGTGGGGGAAAAATAGAATTGGAACTGACCCTTATGCTATCAGTAGTGCAGATTTCTTGATCATCATCATCCTCATTTAAGAGAGTAGTGGTTGGCCAGGGTCAGCAAGGGGTCAATTTTTTTTTTTTTTAATCAACAATAACTTTATTTAGAAGTACAGAAACAAAATTTCACATGCTCTCAGTACATCTTCAATAATATTCCAGCATAGAAGTAAATAAACATACAGTATACAAAGTAGAACACAAAACATAACCTATAGTATTCTCTCAATTGGTGCATCCAAATCCTGTCCACCTCCTGGGAGCAAGTGAGCAAGAGGAGACCTCCAATATCAGCTCCTAAAGAGACAGTCTGTTTAATGCTCCAGCAATAGTTCAAGGGTGAAGGGGGATTCCAGACTAGTGGTGAACCTAGCCTCTTTGCTGCCTGAGGCGGACTATAAAAAGACACCCCTCCAAAAAAATATAAAATTGAGTTTCCATGCTACTAGCTTCACATGCTATTATTGTCGTACAATAAATATACACAAAGTGATAAAACAGTTTTTAAGAATTCTTCTTCCTGTATTACTTCAGTATCAGATCAACAACACAGCATTAACAATGAAAGTAACTTCACACATCTTCTGCTTGGTGGATGGAAGAGCCCATGTGGCCCCCATTCTCTATAATAGGAGCGCTGCAGATAGCTGAGTACTGGACTTAGGGTATCTTTGGCACTTCCATTGAAGTGAATGAGAGCCACGCGGGTTCGTCCATCCACCAAGTGACATGCCTATATATATGGCTGCAGCCAGGCTGGATTCCCCACCCGGGGGGGAAAGGAACCCAATTCTCAGGCTCAGTGGGGGTCTCAGCAGACAGACCCCCATCACTCAGGTATTTATCCTCTATCATTTAGGTGAATACAGGGCAGTAACATTTTGTGACTTACAGGTGACATCTCGGACTAATCCTTCACATTTCCCTTTTCTTTCCTCTGGACCACCATGACCACTTCTTCCAGCTGTGACTTGTCTCTGTAAACTTTGCAACACAGATATCTTTGGTATCTCACTTTTTCAGGCACCCGACTCACATTGTCCTCACCTGCACAGCCCTCCTGCTGCTACCACCAATTATAAGATATACTGTATGATATGACCCCCCCCCATAATGAATAATACCCCCAAGTGCATCTTTATATTAATAATGTCTGTGTGTACCCTGTATAAATAGTACCCCTTATCAATGCCCCATAGGTTTCCTAATTAAAATTTTTTCCAGGTCATTAATAAAATAATCAGTGGGGCTCAAAAACCCAGGACCCCCACTGATCAGCTGTTTGGAATGAACCGTAGTACCTGTGTAAGCATCGTGACTGCTTCTCTGTTTACATAGTGTCATTCATCTCATAGCAGCCATGTAATGTAACTACAGCCTCATCCTATACACGTCTATGTGACAAGGCTGTAATTACATCACACGGTCACTATAAATAGACAGCGTATGATCTAAACAGGCGCCATAGCCCCTTCATACAGCTGATCAGAGGGGGGGGGGTCCACTAATCTCTTATTGATAATCTGTCCTAAGGATAGATCATCAATAAACATGAGCTGGAAAACCCCTTTAATAAAGCCCAAGTGCCACCTTAAAGGGGTTGTCCAGGATAACCATTTTAATATGAGGCTGGGGAAGGTGCTCTGGTGTGTCTTCCAGCGCGTTCTAGTTCTGCTGCTCTGGTGTTTTCTTCCCCACAGCCCTGTGACGTCCCGTGTCAGCGATCTTGCGTGTTTTTTTTTTTTTAAATACAGTATTACACAGTATTATGGCCTACTGTGGCCCCTGCACAAAGTATTACAAGGTATTATGCCCAGCAGCGGCCCCTGCACACGGTATTATGCCCCGCAGCGGCCCCCGCACACCGTATTATGCCCCGCAGCGGCCCCCGCACATGGTATTATGCCCCGCAGTGACCCCACACATGGTATTATGACCCATAGTTGTCCCTGCACATGGTATTATGCCCCGCAGTGGCCCCTGCACACGGTATTATGCCCCACAGTGTCCCCTGCACACAGTATTATGCCCCATAGTGGCCCCTGCACATGGTATTATTCCCCATAGTGGCCCCTGCACTGGTATTATGCCCCGCAGCGGCCCCTGCACACGGTATTATGCCCCATAGTGGCCCCTGCACATGGTATTATGCTTCATTGTGGCCCCTGCACATGGTATTATTCCCCATAGTGGCCCCTGCACTGGTATTATGCTCCACAGTGTCTCCTGCACACAGTATTATGCTCCATAGTGACCCACCCATGAACTATTATTATACTCTGGGGTCTTTTCAGACCCCAGAGTATAATGATCGGAGACCCAGGTGGTGACAAACATAACACCAGTGTTACTTACCTGGGCTCCGGTGCACTCCCTGTTTTCGGCCTTCTTCAATGTCGCACGTCGCAACATAATGACGTCGGCCTGGCTCACGTGACGCCTGTGATGTCACCAAAGAAGGCCGAAGCCTGCTGGGAGTAACATCGGATCACAGGAGAGGTAACATTGGTTTTATGTTTATCACCTGCCCTGGGCCTCCGATTGTTATACTCCGGGGTCTGAAAAGACCATAAACAGCAGCGGGGATCGATAAGTAAATAGGCCGTTACGTGCCGGGGTTACTCCCGCAGGTAACAGCCTATTTAGAGTATATATTAAAAAAAAAAAAACTTATCGTCACCTACCTGCGATGCCTTGATGGAGCCGTCGCCTCTTCTTGTCCACGACGTCTGTGTCTCAGCGTAGGAGGTGAGATGACATCATTGTATCGCAGCCTGCTCTGAGATGCGACGTCTCATAAACCAGCCCAGGACAGGTACAGCGCAGCTCTGTTTTTTGTTTTTTTTTAAAAGCGGCCTGTCCTGGGCTGGTTTACATTAAATAGACAATAAAAAATGCCGCCCCGCAGACAGTGCTGCCTGAGGCGGCCGCCTGACTTCGCCTCATTAGTGGTGCGCCCCTGATCGAGACATCTACACCAGATGCTCCTAAATTCCCCCCCTCCTTGTCCTTATGTTTGAACAACCAGTTTTTGAGGGGTAGGGCATTATTAACTGAACGTATCCAGTCTCGGAGAATAGGGAGGGAGGACATCCAAAGTCTAGCAACAGTTTTCCTGGTACCATAGAGAGTCTCAACCAAGAAAATCCTGTCTATAGTAGAAGGATACAGCTTTGGATCTATGAAAAGTAGGCACGTTTTATGGTCACCCCCATTTTATCATGTAGAAACCTTTTCATCTGTTCCCAAAAACCTCTCACAACAGGGCATATCCATAAAAGATGGATAAACACCCCCGAGACCACCCCACATTTAGGGCATATATCTTTAAAGCCTGGCTGAAAATGTTTGATGCTAGCTGTAGACAAGTAGGCTCTATATAACATATTTACCTGGGACATTCTGTCACCAAGTTTTGGTGACACAAGTCTCAGGGACTTCAACTCCATCCGCCAGTCATCCTACTTTAGTCACCCTATATTTGTCATCCAACCCATCCTAGAATTGGGTGGTAACCTCTTAATACTAGCTGACAGGAGATCCCTACATAGAATTGGGATCACCTTACTTCCAGGGGGTTCCAGCAAAAACTTGGGATGGGGAAGGAGCTGAGGATAAAGTGGGCTCTAGAAAACTGTGCCTGGATTGCATGCCTAAATTGGAGATAAGGGAGATGATATTCATTTCTGAGGAAAAATTTTCTTCAACTATTGAAAGGAAATAAATATTCCCTCCACACACACATCTCTAATATAGGACACCCCTTTGGTTTTCCGCAATGACATACTAGGTAGGGTTATAAGTTCTGGGAGGGAGCTGGTATGCCACAGTGGGGTATAATTGTCAAAGCCAGTCCTATAGAAAACATCCTTAACCTGAGACCAAATTAATAAAAGTTGACGTAGGAGGGGATGTGCCAATAGTCCACCACCCAAGCCCCCCATGCCAGAGAATACTTGGGGATATATAAGAGGCAGAGTATGAGTAGACAAGGAGCTCCATGGTGCGCACCTCTTCCAAATGGAACGCCCAGGGAAGCTGAGCTGCCAAATAATACAATTGAAAATTGGGGATTCCCACCCCACCCTCCCCTCCTCCCATGAACGAAACAGTAGATGGAAAGATATTCGAGTTCATCTATTAACCCAGATGAAGGCGACTATGATACTATACAGCTTCTAGAAAAATTGGATGACGATATATAACGGTGATTGAAGTAGAATATACAGCATTTTGGGCAAGACCACCATCTTGATTACAATAACGTGGGTAGGCAAAGAGGTTTCCCCCGGGTTTTTTGTCTGGGCAGCACAAGGAGAGGGAGGACATTAAGTGTATAGTAATCCAAGATGCATCTGGTGACAATAACCCCCTGGTAAGTAATCTCCAAAGACAGCTGCAGAGGTTGACCCGCTGTGGTCGCAGATGGAACACTAATATCTACTGGAAGACTGTGAGATTTCAACCAATTTATGATGAAGATCGAATGGGATCCGAAGTCCTCAATAAGTTGTAAGAACTCTGTCAGAGAAGCTTCAGGGTCCTCTAGGTAAAGCAGGGTATCATCTGCATGCAGACTTAAAGTTACCCGTACATACCCCTTTACCAGACCACACACACTACTGGGGAGCGCAGCAGCAACTGCGCTAGAAGTTTGATAGCCAAGGCATATAGTAGGGGAGACAGGGGGCACCCCTGATGTGTACCTTCTTGCAGAGACAATGTGCGTGATGGGAACCCTTTCACCACAACCAAGGCCTTCAGGTCATAATACAGCAATTTCACCCACCTTACAAACTCCACAGGGAATCCACACTGTCCTGGGACCATCCACAAATAGTGCCACTCTATGGAATCAAAGGCGAGCGGTGGACGAGCGGTGGACCTAACTGGCATGAAACCATATTGGTCCAGGTCATCCTCATAACATTTATAAAATTCCCCAGGAAGCCCATTGGTTCTCAGTGTCTTACATTTCACCAGAGAAGCCATGGCTGCTGTGATCTCCTCCTCCGTCATGGGTGCGGCTAACATGGTTCTGGCCGCCTTGTCACCACTGAGGCCCAATCACAGGCCTCAGTAATGACCATGGGCACATGATATCAGAGAAGAGTGCCAGAGAACATCATTCACCCCTGAGGTAGGAAGACACGGATCGCTGGACGCCACAAGGTGATCCAGAGGAGATAATAGAAGGTGAGTATAAAGTTTTTTTTTATTTTTGTCACCTCTCTTGAGCCTTCAGCTATTATGCTGTCTGAGACCCCAGAGTATAACAATTTCCCTTCTGGTTCTATCTGAACAAGTTGGGGCTGAACCAAATTGAAGGTTTGATTTGTCCAAACATAGAACAAAACTAATCTTCTAGGGTTTGCCATCTTTAGTTGGGACCCTACCATAAGCACCCAGACTGCCAGCATCCAGAGTGCCACAAACACCTGTTTACAGAAATCCACAAAGGTCTCAGAGATATCCCTTGGGTTGCTCAGAAGAACTCCTTATGTGTCTTTAATTTCTGTAACTACAGGGGGTGTAGAGTAGAGTAACACAGCATTCCCCATGTTCATTACTATAGTAATTCTGTTTTGTGAAAAATTGTGTGCATTTCACTCAATCAGTCATAAGGTCTACATATAGCCTCTGTTTACCCTGCCAAGTAGCCTATGTTTGTTTGCATAGTTTCTACTTTGAGGTCCACCTCCCTTGACTCTAAGCCTCCCTTCAGGTCTTATGACTTGGGGCTTTGTCCCTCGAATGAAAGCCTTAAAAGCATCCCAGGACTGTATTAAGGAGGAATCAGGGCCCTGGTCCTGGAGGAAAGTAGCTCACTGTTGCAGGAACTATGGCGAGATGACAGAATAGTGATTCAGAATGGGATAAGTTTCCAGCTAGGACGAGGGGGACAGACCCCCCAGGACAGCATCACCCTTGGGGGGGGGGGCATGATCTGAGATAGAGCAGGAGAGGTATGGAGCCTGTTAATGACATATGGAAGCAGGAGTCTATCAGCGAGGTCCAAGTCTATTCTTTACATTGAGTGATATAAGGAGGAAAAACACGAGTAGACCAGATGTCTCTGCCAAGTTGCAAAACAGTGGGACTGGAAGAGAGGACATTGGTCTCACCACAGACCACCAGTCAAAGTCCCTATCCTACGTCACATTGAAGTCCCCTAACTACAACACCAGGATCCCAGAATGAGACAGCATAAAGTCCAGGTCTGGCTGCAGGATATCACACCTAAAGGGAAGAGTGACATATATGCCCAACAGTATCACAGGGGCCCCAAAGCTCAACACATTTGAGATGACATATCTCCCAGCACTGTCCAGGACAACCTCAATAAGTTCAAATAGAACAAGGATTGATACCCCCCTGACACTAGAATAGTGTACCAAGTGGTAAGCCTAACCTATCCATGGCTTACAAAGCCAATTAAGTCATCTCCTCACCAAGTGCGTCTCCTTGAGGCACATAATATCAAACATATGTTTTCTAAGATAACGAAGTACCAGTGATCATTTAATCTTGTCTTTAAGAACCCTCACATTCCAGGAAACTACAGTTAAGTCACCTCTAGTCATTGTTCCATAATTTATCAGGGTATTGCCTACCTGATAGAATAGAACAAGGATTGATAGCCCCCTGACACTAGAATAGTGTACCAAGTGGTAAGCCCAACCTATCCATGGCTTACAAAGCCAATTAAGTCATCTCCCCTCCAAGTGCGTCTCCTTGAGGCACATAATATCAAACATATGTTTTCTAAGATAACGAAGTACCAGTGATCATTTAATATTGTCATTAAGAACCCTCACATTCCAGGAAACTACAGTTAAGTCACCTCTAGCCATTGTTTCATAATTTATCATGGTATTGCCTACCTGGATGTCCCCTGGGGGAGGCAGGTCATACAAGAATAATGAACATCGCAAAAATATCCGTGCACCAACAACAGTTAACAAAAGCCCCCAACCCCCCTTCCACCCCAAACCTATGGAGATCTCATCCCAACCGAAAAAAAATGTAAAAGAGATAAAGGTGATTAGGCAGAGATGGACATGTACTAGCCACTAAATTACTGTTAAGTCAAAGTAAACATATAAAAACAATGCATGCAGTTACTGGGAACTCATTAATGAATAATTAACTGGAAAGCCTATATCTCAGGAGGGACAGCCACTATAGACATATCTAAAGGATATCCACAACTATGTCACACAGCTGCCCAATCAGAGTGTTTGATGAAGGGGTGTTTATTCGATACGTGGATGAGATAGTGGGTGGGTGTCGGATGTCAAGCCATGCCAATACCTCCTCCAGAGAGTCAAAGAATCCAGATTGATCACCATCAGTGACACAAATCCTGAAGGGGTATAATATGACATATTGCAGGTCTGACCCCCGGAATCTTTTCTTAACATGAACAAAGTGAGCTCATTTCTTCTCAACCTCTGGAGAAATCCAGGAAGACTAGGACCTCAACATTTGCGACATGCAAGGGCCCCTTCTAGTAGGACAGGTGCAGGACTGCATCTCTGTCCATGTAGTTTAGGAATTTAGCTATGAAAGTATGTGGGGGGCCTTGGGTGGAGGTGTATAGACAGAATACTTTGGGCCCTCTCCATGGCAAACATAGAGGAGAAACTATCTCTCTCATAAGACTGGATAAGCAGATTGTCCAGATAGGAGGCTGGTTTTGGACCCTCTGCAAGTTCAGGGAGACTCACAAAGCGAACACTGCACCTCCGTGATCTAATTTCTTGGTCTTGCAGTCTTTGATGTAGTTTATCTAAGTGAGCTCAGACAGTGTGTTTTGCATAGGGGTATGTCTGTCTTCCACGTCACTAACTCGCTGTTCCACCTCAACAAACCTCACCATAGTGCATTGGGCATCTTGGCACATAAGGGAGAAGTCCACTTTAATCTCATAAATTCTATTAGTAAGGGGTCAGATTTAAACATGAAACTACCCCTTGTGTATGTCTCTGCTTAGTACACTAATTGTAAAAATGTGAATACGGGACTTTATCCTAAGACTTCCTCCTTTGTCTACTTCTGCTCAAGAGAGATGTGGTGCCACAATATTACTACATTCTACTACACAAGTTTATGCTATTGCAGAGGTGACCAACCATTTTCAGTTGTAATTGTGTCTCTGATACGGGGTATCAAAAAGCAGGATCCTGATCATCCACCTATAATTGCCAATATGCTGATGTAATATGTGGTTTCTACTAACAAACCAATGATGAGAAATTATTGCAGTAAATGTCACAAAAATATATTTAACACTACAATTATGGACTAAACATGACAAAGGCTGCTATTTCACTATGTGTTTTGTGCAACACATTGAGGACAGTGTTGAGGTTTATACTATTGTTTAGGGTAAGCCAATGGTGGATGAATGTTTTTTTTTTTTTTTATGTATGTAAGTTAATAGGGTGGCATATTATATGTAACCATATGCCATATATTTTGTAATACAGAAATATGAAGATGATGCAGATTACTGGATGAATCAACGCCGTGCTGGAAGTGAATACTATGGAGGTTTTTACCACCACCACTATGATGAAGACGCACCAATTGGACCACGCAATCCAAATACATTCCGACATGGAGCTGCAGTGAATTATGATGATTATTAGTTCGGCTATGAAAAGCAATAGGAAAAGCTTTCTGTCTCATTGGCAATAATACAATTTTTTTAGCACTAAACCTGTGGGGTTAAAAAGAACAGCTATGGTCCATGTAATTGATCAGTTTATGGTGTCATACTTTAGTCTTGTTGCATAACACATTTGTGCATGGTCACAGTTAGCAGAGCTAAATACGTGTTATGGAAATTAAGGACAAAAATAAGGCATTAGTTAATTTTGACGCACAAAGACAAATGGTGCTTTCTACTCTTTTTACATTTTCATAATAATAAAATGTCAGTATGTAAAGATTGTTTGTTGCATTTTTTTATAAACAAGTGATACATAATACAGAATGTAATGTAATAGTACAAGGATCTTGCAGGACTTCACAGGTACATAATATAGGAAGGAACTTTATTCCAGTTCTAGTGATTTTCTGAAGACATGTGCATGTAGGTGTAGGCCTTAGTGATATGAATGAACTGGTGCATATAACTTTTTGTTTCGTTTCCACTTTTAGCAACTAATATACATTTATTTGCATTTTTTTTTTAATAAAACATTCACTTTAAATCAAAATTGCATGAAGATGCCTGTTTGTATACAGTACCAAATGGCGGCTGACAATGCTGCAGGTGTCTACTTTAAGAAAATATATAGGTATGGGAGCTTAGCATGATTTTTTAATGTTGCAATTAAGGTTTTATTTGTCCATCTCAAAACTGCGAAAATTGCGCTACCGGAGGTGCAAAATTTCTCGAGACCCCTGGCAGTGGAAGGGTTAATGTCCCCCTCATATGCCCTCCAGTTTATTGTTCCCCCTCTATCTGCCCCCATAGTTTAATGTCCCTCTTCATCTGCCAAAGTTTAACATAAAAAACACTGATACTCACCTCTCCTCGCTCCCTTGCTGCTCTATCTGAAGTCTCTTCTCCCGGACTTTTCAGGGAGCTGCAGGCGTGATGTGAGTGATGTCATCATATCGCGCCTACAGCTCCCGGAGCTGGAGCACATAGGGGGCACAGTGGTGAGGCAGGAGCTCGTCTGCGGACGGCTCCTGCTTTACCATTGTATTCAACTCATCTGTGTCCGGAGAGAGTTGAATCCGGGACATGCCTCCCGCTGACCGAGACTGTGGGACAGGGTCCACAATCTGGGACTGTCCCGCAGAATCCAGGACGGTTGGGAGGTATGTTACTCTCATAATAAAAAAGTTGTTGAAACCAATTAGTAAAATAATTTTACATTAAACCCATACACTGTGAATAAAAGCTGCTGTGGAAAGTGCCATGCACTGTGGGGTTTAAACTTGCAGCATATGAATCAATGCTGCAGGTTTCTCCTTTGGCTTTGACACTTTGCAGTGTTGCAAACACTTTGCAGTGTTGCAGAAAGTTGCAGCTGACCAGACAGAGAAACCTGCATATGAGCTGCAGTAAATCCCACCAAATTTTGGCTAGTTTTTGCCACAGCAGCATACAGAAGAACACAACAGAAATTCTGCAGTATGTTGTGCATCCCCAGTCATAAATACAAAATAAATAGATAGCATATACATGTGCATAGTACAAAAATAGTTCAGTAAATCTCCCCCACTGTGTGTGAAAATACCCTAAGGCTAAGGCCCCACTTTGTGGAAACACAGCGTTTTGTTTTTTTTTGCAGATTTTGCTGCGTTTTTTTGAGCCAAAGTTAGGATTGGCTTGAAAAGGATCGGAAAATATAAAGGAAGCTCTTAGATGTTTCCCTTCTGTTAAATCCAATCCTAACTGTGGCTCAAAAAAAACACAGCAAAACCTACAACAAAAAATGTTGTGTTTTCGCAATGTGGGGGCTTAGCTTTAAGTAGATCTGTCACCTACAGGGTACCTGAGATTAAATATCTGCAGGTTCTTCTGCAGATCTTGCTGGGCAATCTGTTCTATAGCTATATAATCCTTCATATCTGAGATAGGGGTATGTTGAGTACAGACTGTCCCCATCTATTATTACTACTACAGTCATGGCCAAAAGTTTTGAGAATGATACAAATATTAATTTTTACAAAGTCTACTGCTTCAGTTTTTCTAATGGCAATTTGCATATACTCCAGAATGTTATAAAGAGTGATCAGCTTAACAGCAATTACTTGCAAAGTCAATATTTGCCTAGAAAATGAACTTTATCCCCCAAAACACATTTCAACATCATTGCAGCCCTGCCTTAAAAGGACCACCTAACATCATTTCAGTGATTGCTCCATTAACACAGGTGTGGGTGTTGATGAGGACAGAGCTGGAGATCAATCTGTCATGATTAAGTAAGAATGACACCACTGGTCACTTTAAAAGGAGGCTGATGCTTGCCATCATTGTTTCTCTTCTGTTAACCATGGTTATCTCTAAAGAAACACGTGCAGTCATCATTGCACTGCACAAAAATGGCCTAACTGGGAAGAGTATTGCAGCTAGAAAGATTGCACCTCAGTCAACAATCTATCGCATCATCAAGAACTTCAAGGAGAGAGGTTCCATTGGTGCCAAAAAGGCTCCAGGGCGCCCAAGAAAGACCAGCAAGCGGCAGGACCGTCTCTTAAAAGTGTTTCAGCTGTGGGATCGGGCTACCAGCAGTGCAGAGCTTGCTGAGGAATGGCAGCAGGCAGGTGTGAGTGCATCTGCACGCACTGTGAGGCGGAGACTCTTGGAGCAAGGCCTGGTCTCAAGGAGGGCAGCAAAGAAGCCACTTCTCTCCAGAAAAAACATCAGGGACAGACTGATATTCTGCAAAAGGTACAGGGAGTGGACTGCTGAGGACTGGGGTAAAGTCATTTTCTCTGATGAATCCCCTTTTCGATTGTTTGGAACATCTGGAAAACAGCTTATTCGGAGAAGAAGAGGTGAGCGCTACCACCAGTCTTGTCTCATGCCAACTGTAAAACATCCTGAAATCATTCATGTGTGGGGTTGCTTCTCAGCCAAGGGAATCGGCTCTCTCACAGTCTTGCCTAAAAACACAGCCATGAATAAAGAATGGTACCAGAATGTCCTCAAAGAGCAACTTCTCCCAACCGTCCAACAGCAGTTTGGCGCTCAACAATGCCTTTTCCAGCATGATGGAGCACCTTGCCATAAAGCAAAGGTGATAACTAAATGGCTCAGGGAACAAAACATAGAGATTTTGGGTCCATGGCCTGGAAACTCCCCAGATCTTAATCCCATTGAGAACTTGTGGTCAATCATCAAGAGACGGGTGGACAAACAAAAACCAACAAATTCAGACAAAATGAAAGCATTGATTCTGCAAGAATGGACTGCTATCAGTCAGGATTTGGTCCAGAAGTTGATTGAGAGCATGCCAGGGAGAATTGCAGAGGTCCTGAAGAAGAAGGGTCAACACTGCAAATATTGACTTGCTGCATTAACTCATTCTAACTGTCAATATAAGCTTCTGTTACTCATAATATGAATGCAATTCTATTTCTGTATGTGATAAAAACATCTGACAAACACACATAAAAACCAGAGGGCAGCAGATCATGTGAAAATATAATATTTGTGTCATTCTCAAAACTTTTGGCCATGACTGTACTGTTTCTTTCTTAATCTGTCACAAGTAAATGTAAAATAACATAGAGCTGAGAAGAGCCAAAATGAACATGCTATAGAACAGCCATGGACATTGAATGGTAAACCCAGGTTAGGATGCAACAAAAAGAGGCCTGAAAGAGAAGTCTAAGCAGGCAGTTATTAGCTTTGTATTACAGTATATCTTCTCAGAGAAAAATGCTTCCTAGTCACGCTTCCTGCTAAATGGACCTTCACTCTGAAATCTCTGCTATATTCCTGAGACAGACTGCAGCATACAGTATCAGATTACACATATCTATAGAAGTCTAATAAGAAAGGAGGGTATAAGATTGAGCAGGAGTTGAAAAAAACAGAGATACACAGGCTTAAGGTGGTTTCACTCTACCATTATTCAATGTCCATTGCTCTCATCCTTCACAGGATGAGAGCAAAGGACATTAAATGACAGATGCAGATGGAGGCACCTGCATCGGATGTCTTTCTGCATTTACCCCAATGTAAAAAAAAACATGATGGAAGCATTACTTTTGTGATGGAAGAAAAGTCCTGCATGCAGGAGTTTTTCATCTGTTACAAAGGTAAACAAACAGGACTGAAGACATTATCCGTCATGTTGTTTACATTAGAGTAATTGGGGGAAAAGGAAGCTTCGTCTGTGTCCACTACTCTGCTAATAATAATGCCTGTTGCTGTCATATTAAAAAGGATGACAACAACAGACATTAATAATGGTAGTGTGAAAGTAGCCTTAGACTTACGAGGGGCGTTCATTAAAGATTTCCCGTGACCAACTTCTATTTATCACAGGATGCTGAAACTGCACATGTGTAATGATATAAGTCTCTATAGGTTACGTGACATTTTGCAACTCAAAACTGATAACGGTCTTGATTTTACAGGTCCTGAAGTGGTGTGAGGTTTGATAATGGAAGCAGTGGAATACAGAGCAGTCATCAAGTTCCTTTACTTGAAAGGCTGCACACCAAAGGAGACGTTTGATGAGATGAAAGAGGTTTATGGTAATGATTCCCCATTATATGATGTAGTCAAGAACTGGCATCGTCAATTCAAAAGTGGTCGGACTTCGGTGGAAACAGCTCCAATTCCAGGGTGACCCCACTCTGCTATTGATGAACACACCATCCAGCAAGTGGAGGTCGCCATTTTGGAAAATCGCCGCTTAACCATTCGACACCTAGCCCAAAATGTCAAGATTAGTTTGGGGTCCTTGAAAAAAATCATCCAAGACCATCTTCACATGCATAAGGTATCCGCTCGCTGGGTTCCCCAGCTGCTCACACCTTTCCAGAAGCAGGAACGAGTCGATTGCTCTCAGGCTCTATTGACGATGTGCCATAGAAACCCGGAGGACTTTTCCAACAGACTGATCACACAGGATGAAAGCTGGATCCATCACTATGATCTTGAGACTAAAGTCCAGTCGATGCAATAGAAGTATCATGACTCACTGCCTCCAAAGAAGGCACGTGCCCAACCTTCGGCAGGCAAAGTCATGCTCACAGTATTTTGGGACCAGCACGGAGTAGTATTGACGGTTTTCCTAGCAAAGGGTACCATGATCACTGGGGCATACTATGCTTCACTGCTGTAGAAATTGCAGGAGACCATCAAAAACAATAGAGACATGGCATGCTCACCAAAGGTCTTCTGCAAGACAATGCATCAGTTCACAACTCACATGTTGCCCAAATGGAAGCATGTGTGTGTGTGTGTCTCTAGGTGGCAGCTATGTAGAGAAGGACTAATAACTGTGCCAAGTTTCATTGGTCTCAGTCCACAGGAAGTGGGTCAGGGAAAATCTTTAATGAACGCCACTCGTATGATGCAGCTAAATAGGACGTTTCTGTCGCAGCCCAAGTGCTTTATTGACATTGATACAGGTGGTTATTTCTCTCTATATATCCTGCATGATCCTTAGGCTATTTGTGACTGAAAGAGAAAATTAGGGAGCAGTCTCTACTCCACTTACTGTCTGCAGTATATGGCAGCTAGTCTCTACCTATCAGCTCAGGGAAAACTGAAAACTAGAGCTACAGCCTGCAAAGGGAAAAATTCTAAAAATGCAGGATGAGTCATATAATGGCCATAAATAGTGTGAATCCTCATGTGCATTGACATGCCAGCTTTTCCTGAAAAGTAACCTGAAACAATAGGTACATTAAAATAAACAGACTTTTTTTTTTCTAAAACAAGAACATCCCCTTTAAGGCTACATTTCGCAGACCTTTTTTTTTTTTTTTTTTTTAAACATGAACAACCCCTTTAAGGCTACATTCAGACGATAGAGGTGCAAAACGGCTAAAAATATCTTTATCATCAATAATGGAATGATCACTTAAAAGTTGCATTTTGTGTTTACCTTTGCTTTTTTATCTTATATTACACTTAGTTGGATTATCTGAAACATTTAAATGTGCCAAATTACTAGAAGTAGAAAAAATTGGGTGAAGGGCAAATAGATTTCACAGCACTGTATCCTAATACTTCCACAGTGGGCTTCAAAACTACATCACACACATCATCAGAATACAGTGTACTGCAATTGTACTGTCAATTGTACAAGAGGGACATAAACAGTTCTCACAGAAGATCGTCAGTGAACAAAGAGTTGTGGCTTCCACACTTACCAGGCCTTGACTTTTATTTATAGGATTACCTGAAGTCTAGAGGCTTTCACGGCCCATCCTGTACTTCTAAAAAAAAAAAAACAAAGAGTGACATGCAAACCTCGTGAATAATAAATATAGGGAACTGTAAGATCTCATCAGTGGTTAAAACAGTTGAAGACAGGCTGGGGGCTGCATCTACTGTAGTGCCTGGTATCAAGCTGAAAAGGGCATTTTGGACAAGCCCTCAGTCAGCAAGTCAAAACAACTAGAAACACTTCTGCTGAGACAGAAAGGTGAAGAGGAGATCTCTTCCTATGTCGTATGCTTGGTTTTAGCCCTAATAACTTGCCCCTTTTTTCTTACTGTGATCCATGTTTATACAGTAGTTCATCTTTTGGGCTAGGTTCACATCACGCTTTTACTAAAGTTCAGCTTCCATTTAAAAAAAAAAAAAAAAAGCAGAACAAGTAAAGTTAGACAAGGGAAGGGCATACATTTGAATCCGTATTACATAGACTTCAACGTTACATAATTATTTAAAAAAAAACAGGCAATGTTACTTTTTTTTTAAAATACTGAAGCCTATGTAAAAAAGATGCTTAGGCTAAGGCCCCACATAGCGAGCTGTCCCTATTATGCCTATATGGGAAAATCCTATTATGCCTGTCCCTATTATGCCTATACGAATAACGCCAACATTTCCGTAGGTATAATTGACATGCTGCGATTTACAAAAAAGCAACGGTTTTTGCAATCGCAGCATTTCCGCTGCATGTATTTTTCTGCAATATGTGACTGAGATTAGCCAGAATCCCATCCACTTTGCAGATACTGTAAAACGCCGCAGTTTTTGCAACATGGGGCCCCTGTCTTAAAGAGGTTGTCGAGGTTAAAATATTATATTTTAATTAGGCCAGGGGAGGAGAAAAAAAACAAACCTTACCTGCGCAGTCTGTTCCTGCTGTTCGGCTGTCTTCTTGCAGTGGAATTCCTTGCCAGCTGTGTGCTCCCGGGTCCCCTCTGCTGAGGCCGCTGATTGGCATCAGACCCGGACCTCGCTGGGAGGCAATGGAGCACCGGGGACAGGTGAGTTTTTTTTGTTTTTTTCACCTCCCCCAGCCTAATTAAAAAATAAAATTTTCATCCAGACAACACCTTTAAGTATGGCCTACTATTGGATTTTTTTTTTTTTTTAAATGGATGCATTGCCTTTTAGAAAAAATGTGATGTGAACCCCTAGCCTTAATAATGGCGCTTTCAGAAAAAAAATGAATGTATCCTTTAAACTAAGTTCTGTTTGGGAATCAACTCTTCCTGAAAAACTTGGAACACAAAAGTTTTTTCATCATCCAAGCAGCTGCTTTTATATTGTTTTCTTCTCATAACTCCTGTCAAAACAGATACAGTGGGGCACATGCAATAAAGAAATGTGTCAGTGCAAAGTACTATTCCAGAAGACTATTACTACACACAGAGTCCTGCTAAAACATCCCCTCCTCAGTCTCCTCTGACTAGGATCGCTCTGTAAATTACTTCAGATAGCCCCATACAATACTCTTAGTCAGCTCTGCAACAACAATAACTTGGACGAACTTAAGTCTCTTGAAATTTCCTCAGAACTGGGAGAGAGCAGGCCTATTAGATCATGGCCAGGTCCCGATATATTGTAGATGTCAAATTATTTCAATCTCAAACATGAGTTGAGTCTCACAGTTTTTTGACGTACATGGAACGAAAAAGTCACACATTTTTTGCTTTTTTTACACTGCCCATGTGGTGAGGGGTTATGGTGTAAACAGGGTCACAGTAACCGACATCAACATGGTGTGATGCACCGATTGCCGCCTGGTGAGTTTCTTTTCTATGTACTATATATAGCTCTGTGAAAGGCGTTGATGTGCTGGCTGAGCATGGCGTCTGTATTTTGGGGCTATATCATACAATATGGCTACAGGTACTGTTGATATTGCTTATACTGAATAGCCTGGGGACAATAGCTATTGATATTACTGTTTTTGATGCAGGCATGTATACATGGATAATTGGGTTTAACTTGTACAGGTGTTACAGTTATTAGCAATAGTCTTGAATATATTCTATCCACCCTGTATGGATTCCAAATTTTGTGGCTTGTTATGTAGTATAGCCCTTACCTTTATGCACTACTAATATGTATTTTATATATGGGACATATAACTGCCTCTCATGAATATTCTACCATCCCCCTTAGTGCGTTCTATGTATGTACCATTATAATCCCTAAATATATGAAGTTTGCCAATTGTATAAATTACGGTCATCTATATTATTGTTTGGGAGTACCCCATACACCTTTCCGATGGTACTGTCTGCTTTGTGGCAACAACTGCCCTGTGCCTATTAACCACTATTGCATGTACAAAATGTGTAATTAGGGAATTTCTGGTATGAATAAATGTTAGATCTTTTATATATTTGCCGATATTGTGATCACTTTTTGTGGTGCTATTATGTATTTTGGAGGTAAACTTCATATTGTTAGGGTCACAATAACTACCAGATTTACGATCACTTATGCCAGTTTACTGGCACAAATTATGCCGAAATCTGATTTCAGTGTAGTCGCATGGTCCTGCAGATGGTTTATCTTATTTATGAGGAAGTGTACCCTGCAGTGGCACAGAAGATAAAAACACTAGCATTCAAAACACCAGTCTTCATGAATTTTCCCCAATGTATCTGTACTTTCCAGAACGCGTTACTTTTTTGTGTGTGTAAATTATGCCTTGTATTTTTTAATGTACAAGAAAATAAATCTTAACTGGTTTATCCACTTCCGTACCGCCCATAGACTATATACTGTACATACAGAAGGTAGTTGTCTATTTCTGCAAGGACGTACTGGTACGTCCAAGCAGAATTCAGCAGTTGCACAAAATCTTGCAGCTGCTGAAACGGGGAGCCGGCTGTAACTTCAGCCGGACCTCCCAGAGAGAAGGCAGGGAAGTTTTATTATCTTCCCTGCCATCCCGATTGCTGTGTATACAGCGCTGAATGAATGCTGTATACACCGCTATGGGCGCTGCCATCCCATCTTGCAGCTCCCCTCTGACCCGGCGGTCACATGATCCGCCAGAATCAGCATCTGTAAGAGCTACTTGGTCCAGTTCAGCTCTATTGTAATGTGAAAGTAATGTGCAGGAGACTGTATTCCTCCTGCAACTGGGGCTAAATGTACAGTTACAGGGGAAATCAGCCTCCCCAACAAAAACAAAAATAAAAGTCATCAGATGTGCCCAAAGGTTATAGGGCCGTGATGGCGAACCTATGGCACGCGAGCCAGAGAGGGCACGCAGAGCCCTCTGAGTTGGCATGAGCGCAGTCGCCATGATCGCTCACTAACCGGGAATCCGGTCCAGGATTCCCGGTTAGTGAGCGATCGCTTCTTTCAGCTGTATGTGAAAATGTACATACAGCTGAAAACTGTCACTGTAGGATGCGTTCCGCGGAGCCGCGGCCTACACTGACTGCAGAGTGTGACCTCTGCCCCGACGCAAGCGCGATGACGTCATTCATCAGCACCTGTGAACAGGAGGAGGACGCTCTTCGTGGGACTGCAGCTCTTTGTGGGACAAGGTAAGTAACATATACTACTGTGTGGGGGACACTGAAGCATCTAATACTGTGTGTGGGGGGGTGGACACAGAAGCATCTAATACTGTGTGTGTGGGGGACACTGAAACATCTAATACTGTATGGGGGACACAGAAGCATATACTACTGTATGGGGGACACTGAAGCATCTACTACTGTATGGGGGACACTGAAGCATCTAATACTGTGTGGGGGACACTGAAGCATCTAATACTGTGTGGGGGACACTGAAGAATCTAATACTGTATGGGGGACACTGAAGAATCTAATACTGTATGGGGGGGACACTGAAGCATATACTACTGTATGGGGGACACTGAAGCATCTAATACTGTGTGGGGGACACTGAAGCATCTAATACTGTGTGGGGGACACTGAAGCATCTAATACTGTGCGGGGGACACTGAAGCATCTAATACTGTGTGGGGGACACTGAAGCATCTACTACTGTATGGGGGACACTTAAGCATCTAATACTGTATGGGGGACACTGAAGCATCTAATACTGTGTGGGGGACACTGAAGCATCTAATACTGTGTGGGGGACACTGAAGCATCTAATACTGTATGGGGGACACTGAAGAATCTAATACTGTATGGGGGGGACACTGAAGCATATACTACTGTATGGGGGACACTGAAGCATCTAATACTGTGTGGGGGACACTGAAGCATCTAATACTGTGCGGGGGACACTGAAGCATCTAATACTGTGTGGGGGACACTGAAGCATCTAATACTGTGCAGGGGACACTGAAGCATCTAATACTGTGTGGGGGACACTGAAGCATCTACTACTGTATGGGGGACACTTAAGCATCTAATACTGTATGGGGGACACTGAAGCATCTAATACTGTGTGGGGGACACTGAAGCATCTAATACTGTATGGGGGACACTGAAGCATCTAATACTGTGTGGGGGACACTGAAGCATCTAATACTGTATGGGGGGGACACTGAAGCATATACTACTGTATGGGGGACACTGAAGCATCTAATACTGTGTGGGGGGGGGGACACAGAAGCATCTAATACTGTGTGTGGGGGACACTGAAGCATCTAATACTGTATGGGGGCCACAGAAGCATATACTACTGTATGGGGGACACTGAAGCATCTACTACTGTGTGGGGGGACACTGAAGCATCTAATACTGTATGGGGTACACTGAAGCATCTAATACTGTATGGGGGACACTGAAGCATATACAGTGATGGCCAAAAGTATTGGCACCCCTGCAATTCTGTCAGATAATACTCAATTTCTTCCAGAAAATGATTGCAATCACAAATGCTTTGGTAATAATATCTTCATTTAATTTGTCTTCAATGGAAAACCACAAAAAGAATTGTCAAAAAGCAAAATTGGATATAATTCCACACCAAACATAAAAAAGGGGGTGGACAAAAGTATTGGCACCCTTTGAAAAATCATGTGATGCTTCTCTAATTTGTGTAATTAACAGCACCTGTTACTTACCTGTGGCACATAACAGGTGGTGGCAATAACTAAATCACACTTGCAGCCAGTTGAAATGGATTAAAGTTGACTCAACCTCTGTCCTGTGTCCTTGTGTGTACCACATTGAGCATGGAGAAAAGAAAGAAGACCAAAGGACTGTCTGAGGACTTGAGAAGCAAAATTGTGAGGAAGCATGAGCAATCTCAAGGCTACAAGTCCATCTCCAAAGACCTGAATGTTTCTGTGTCTACCGTGCGCAGTGTCATCAAGAAGTTTAAAGCCCATGGCACTGTGGCTATCCTCCCTAGATGTGGACGGAAAAGAAAAATTGACGAGAGATTTCAACGCAAAATTGTGCTGATTGTGGCTAAAGAACCTCGACTAACATCCAAACAAGTTCTACCTGCCCTACAGTCCGAGGGTACAACAGTCTCAACCCGTACTATCCGTCGGCGTCTGAATGAAAAGGTACTCTATGGTAGGATACCCAGGAAGACCCCATTTCTGACTCAGAGACATAAAAAAGCCAGGCTGGAGTTTGCCAAAACTTACCTGAGAAAGCCAAAAACTTTTTGGAAGAATGTTCTTCGGTCAGATGAGACAAAAGTAGAGCTTTTTGGGAAAAGGCATCAACATAGAGTTTACAGGAAAAAAAAAAAGAGGCCTTCAAAGAAAAGAACACGGTCCCTACAGTCAAACATGGCGGAGGTTCCCTGATGTTTTGGGGTTGCTTTGCTGCCTCTGGCACTGGACTGCTTGACCGTGTGCATGGCATTATGAAGTCTGAAGACTACCAACAAATTTTGCAGCATAATGTAGGGCCCAGTGTGAGAAAGCTGGGTCTCCCTCAGAGGTCATGGGTCTTCCAGCAGGACAATGACCCAAAACACACTTCAAAAAGCACTAGAAAATGGTTTGAGAGAAAGCACTGGAGACTTCTAAAGTGGCCAGCAATGAGTCCAGACCTGAATCCCATAGAACACCTGTGGAGAGATCTCAAAATGGCAGTTTAGAGAAGGCACCCTTCAAATCTCAGGGACCTGGAGAAATTTGCCAAAGAAGAATGGTCTAAAATTCCAGCAGAGCATTGTAAGAAACTCATTGATGGTTACCGGAAGCGGTTGTTCGCAGTTATTTTGTCTAAAGGTTGTGCTACCAAGTATTAGGCTGAGGGTGCCAATACTTTTGTCCGGCCCATTTTTGGAGTTTTGTGTAAAATGATCAATGATTTGACTTTTTTTTTTCCATTCTCTTTTGTGTTTTTTCATTGCAAGCAAAATAAATGAAGATATTATTACCAAAGCATTTGTGATTGCAATCATTTTCTGGAAGAAATTGAGTATTAGCTGACAGAATTGCAGGGGTGCCAATACTTTTGGCCATCACTGTACTACTGTATGAGGGACACTGAAAGCATCTAATACTGTGTGGGGGACACTGAAGCATCTAATACTGTGTGGGGGACACTGAAGAATCTAATACTGTGTGGGGGACACTGAAGCATCTAATACTGTGTGGGGGACACTGACGAATCTAATACTGTATGGGGGACACTGAAGCATCTAATACTGTATGGGGGACACTGAAGCATCTAATACTGTATGGGGGACACTGAAGCATCTAATACTGTATGGGGGGGACACTGAAGCATATACTACTGTATGGGTATGTGATAATTTGGGGGATTAAACTCAAAATGGCGGCTGCTCCTGGTCCGGACAGAGGTGGTTCATGGTACTGGGCGCCGGAAATATAGCTTTCAGACAGTCCAAGCGTAAATAAAAGTGGCTTTATTCAGCTTAACTGCAACACAGCAAAACAACAAAAAACCTATGCCACAGTTAGGGCCTAACTCACTCCTTGAGCCCCTAACTGTCCTGACTATTGCTCAGCTCCAGCAACAGTCCTCCGTGGACGCCAGCCCTGTGGGACAGAGCCTATCTCTCTGTCCTAGCTGGTCCACTCCTGTGGACGCCAGCCCTGTGGGACAGAGCCGCTCTCTCTGTCCTCGCTGGTCCACTCCTGTGGTCGCCAGCCCTGTGGGACAGAGCCTCTCTCTCTGTCCTCGCTGGTCCACTACCATTTCCTGCTTCCTGCAGGATGCTCCAGCCCCTCTGGAGTTGCGTGCCACCACCCAAAGGCGTGGCTGAGGGCATTTTCTGGCCTGGCCTGGGTCGCTCAACAGCGCCCTCTGGCTCACATACTTACAGGGACACTGAAGCATCTAATACTGTGTGGGGGACACTGAAGTATCTAATACTGTATGGGGGACACTGAAGCATCTAATACTGTATGGGGGACACTGAAGCATCTAATACAGTGTGGGGGACACTGAAGCATCTAATACTGTATGGGGGGGACACTGAAGCATATACTACTGTATGGGGGACACTGAAGCATCTAATACTGTGTGGGGGACACTGAAGCATCTAATACTGTGTGGGATACACTGAAGCATCTAATACTGTATGGGGGACACTGAAGAATCTAATACTGTATGGGGGACACTGAAGCATCTAATACTGTATGGGGGACACTGAAGCATCTAATACTGTATGGGGGGGACACTGAAGCATATACTACTGTATGGGGGACACTGAAGCATCTAATACTGTGTGGGGGACTCTGAAGCATCTAATATTGTGCGGGGGACACTGAAGCATCTAATACTGTATGGGGGACACTGAAGCAACTAATACTGTATGGGGGACACTGAAGCATCTAATACTGTGTGGGGGGACACTGAAGCATCTAATACTGTATGGGGGACACTGAAGCATCTAATACTGTGTGGGGGACACTGAAGCATCTAATACTGTATGGGGGGACACTGAAGCATCTAATACTGTGTGGGGGACACTGAAGCATCTAATACTGTATGGGGGACACTGAAGCATCTAATACTGTATGGGGGACACTGAAGCATCTAATACTGTATGGGGAACACTGAAGCATCTAATACTGAATGGGGGGGACACTGAAGCATATACTACTGTATGGGGGACACTGAAGCATCTAATACTGTGTGGGGGACACTGAAGCATCAAATACTGTATGGGGGGGACACTGAAGCATATACTACTGTATGGGGGACACTGAAGCATCTAATACTGTGTGGGGGACACTGAAGCATCTAATACTGTGTGGGGGACACTGAAGCATCTAATACTGTATGGGGGACACTGAAGCATCTAATACTGTGTGGGGGACACTGAAGCATCTAATACTGTATGGGGGGGACACTGAAGCATATACTACTGTATGGGGGACACTGAAGCATCTAATACTGTGTGGGGGACACTGAAGCATCTAATACTGTATGGGGGGGACACTGAAGCATATACTACTGTGTGGGGGACACTGAAGCATCTAATACTGTGTGGGGGACACTGAAGCATCTAATACTGTGTGGGGGACACTGAAGCATCTAATACTGTATGGGGGACACTGAAGCATCTAATACTGTGTGTGGGGACACTGAAGCATCTAATACTGTATGGGGGACACTGAAGCATCTAATACTGTGTGGGGGACACTGAAGCATCTAATACTGTATGGGGGGGACACTGAAGCATATACTACTGTATGGGGGACACTGAAGCATATACTACTGTATGGGGGACACTGAAGCATCTAATACTGTGTGGGGGACACTGAAGCATCTAATACTGTGTGGGGGACACTGAAGCATCTAATACTGTATGGGGGACACTGAAGCATCTAATACTGTATGGGGGACACTGAAGCATCTAATACTGTATGGGGAACACTGAAGCATCTAATACTGTATGGGGGGGACACTGAAGCATATACTACTGTATGGGGGACACTGAAGCATCTAATACTGTGTGGGGGACACTGAAGCATCTAATACTGTATGGGGGGGACACTGAAGCATATACTACTGTATGGGGGACACTGAAGCATCTAATACTGTGTGGGGGACACTGAAGCATCTAATACTGTGTGGGGGACACTGAAGCATCTAATACTGTATGGGGGACACTGAAGCATCTAATACTGTGTGGGGGACACTGAAGCATCTAATACTGTATGGGGGGGACACTGAAGCATATACTACTGTATGGGGGACACTGAAGCATCTAATACTGTGTGGGGGACACTGAAGCATCTAATACTGTATGGGGGGGACACTGAAGCATATACTACTGTGTGGGGGACACTGAAGCATCTAATACTGTGTGGGGGACACTGAAGCATCTAATACTGTGTGGGGGACACTGAAGCATCTAATACTGTATGGGGGACACTGAAGCATCTAATACTGTGTGTGGGGACACTGAAGCATCTAATACTGTATGGGGGACACTGAAGCATCTAATACTGTGTGGGGGACACTGAAGCATCTAATACTGTATGGGGGGGACACTGAAGCATATACTACTGTATGGGGGACACTGAAGCATCTAATACTGTGTGGGGGACACTGAAGCATCAAATACTGTGTGGGGGACACTGAAGCATCTAATACTGTATGGGGGGGACACTGAAGCATATACTACTGTATGGGGGACACTGAAGCATCTAATACTGTATGGGGGGGACACTGAAGCATATACTACTGTATGGGGGACACTGAAGCATCTAATACTGTGTGGGGGACACTGAAGCATCAAATACTGTGTGGGGGACACTGAAGCATCTAATACTGTATGGGGAACACTGAAGCATCTAATACTGTATGGGGAACACTGAAGCATCTAATACTGTATGGGGGGGACACTGAAGCATATACTACTGTATGGGGGACACTGAAGCATCTAATACTGTGTGGGGGACACTGAAGCATCTAATACTGTATGGGGGGACACTGAAGCATATACTACTGTATGGGGGACACTGAAGCATCTAATACTGTCTGGGGGACACTGAAGCATCTAATACTGTGTGGGGGACACTGAAGCATCTAATACTGTATGGGGGACACTGAAGCATCTAATACTGTGTGGGGGACACTGAAACATCTAATACTGTATGGGGGGGACACTGAAGCATATACTACTGTATGGGGGACACTGAAGCATCTAATACTGTGTGGGGGACACTGAAGCATCTAATACTGTATGGGGGGGACACTGAAGCATATACTACTGTGTGGGGGACACTGAAGCATCTAATACTGTGTGGGGGACACTGAAGCATCTAATACTGTGTGTGGGACACTGAAGCATCTAATACTGTATGGGGGACACTGAAGCATATACTACTGTGTGGGGGACACTGAAGCATCTAATACTGTGTGGGGGACACTGAAGCATCTAATACTGTGTGGGGGACACTGAAGCATCTAATACTGTATGGGGGACACTGAAGCATCTAATACTGTGTGGGGGACACTGAAGCATCAAATACTGTGTGGGGGACACTGAAGCATCTAATACTGTATGGGGGACACTGAAGCATCTAATACTGTATGGGGAACACTGAAGCATCTAATACTGTATGGGGAACACTGAAGCATCTAATACTGTATGGGGGGGACACTGAAGCATATACTACTGTATGGGGGACACTGAAGCATCTAATACTGTGTGGGGGACACTGAAGCATCTAATACTGTATGGGGGGACACTGAAGCATATACTACTGTATGGGGGACACTGAAGCATCTAATACTGTCTGGGGGACACTGAAGCATCTAATACTGTGTGGGGGACACTGAAGCATCTAATACTGTGTGGGGGACACTGAAGCATCTAATACTGTATGGGGGGGACACTGAAGCATATACTACTGTATGGGGGACACTGAAGCATCTAATACTGTGTGGGGGACACTGAAGCATCTAATACTGTATGGGGGGGGACACTGAAGCATATACTACTGTGTGGGGGACACTGAAGCATCTAATACTGTGTGGGGGACACTGAAGCATCTAATACTGTGTGTGGGACACTGAAGCATCTAATACTGTATGGGGGACACTGAAGCATCTAATACTGTGCGGGGGACACTGAAGCATCTAATACTGTGTGGGGGACACTGAAGCATCTAATACTGTATGGGGGACACTGAAGCATCTAATACTGTATGGGGGACACTGAAGCATCTAATACTGTATGGGGAACACTGAAGCATCTAATACTGTATGGGGGGAACACTGAAGCATATACTACTGTGTGGGGGGACACTGAAGCATCTAATACTGTATGGGGGACACTGAAGCATCTAATACTGTATGGGGAACACTGAAGCATCTAATACTGTATGGGGGGAACACTGAAGCATATACTACTGTATGGGGGACACTGAAGCATCTAATACTGTGCGGGGGACACTGAAGCATCTAATATTGTGTGGGGGACACTGAAGCATCTAATACTGTGTGTGGGACACTGAAGCATCTAATACAATACTGTATGGGGGACACTGAAGCATATACTATTGTGTGGGGGGGCACTGAAGCATCTAATACTGTGTGGGGGACACTGAAGCATCTAATACTGTGTGGGGGACACTGAAGCATCTAATACTGTGTGTGTGGGGGGGACGGTGAAGCATCTAATACTGTGTGTGGGGGGGACGGTGAAGCATCTAATACTGTATGGGGGACAACTACTGTGTGGGGCCCCACTGTGAAGCATATACTATTGTGCAGGGGGGGGGGGCTTATTGTGAAGCATATAATGTGGGTGGGGGCCAAAGTGGAGCATATAATACTGTGTGGGGGCCATTCTAGAGCATATAATATTGTCTGGAGGCCACTTCAGAGCACATTGTACTGTCTGGGGCCCTTCACTATTTATATCACACGGTATCTGTTTTATAGCAGACATGTGATATTATTACAGGCTGTAATAACATTGCACAGTCACTATAAAATAGATTCTGGTTAATTTAAGGTTAAATTGCCGTCTTGGCACTTTGCGATAATTTAGTGGGTTTTGGGTTGCAGTTTGGGCACTCGGTCTCTAAAAGGTTCGCCATCACTGTTATAGGGACACAATGTAAAAAAAAAAAAAAAAAAAAAAAGTACATAAAATTAAAATTATTACTGTAATGAAAAAAATATACACGATTTCCCTCCTCTTTTGTTTAGATTTTCCAGGATATAAAAAAAAAAAAAAAATTAAAACACATGCAAAAATAAAAACATAAAAATAAAGCCCTATGTGTCACTGAAAATAAGACGCAGAAATTAGTTGAATAACGCAAATGATAAAAATGTTACAGCCCTCAAAACCGCACATATAAAAAAAAACCCCGAAAATGTGTCTGGTCCGGAAGAGGGGGTAAAGCATCTGGTATGGAAGTGGTTAAAAAAAAAAAAAAAAAAAATCAATCCACTGAAAATGTTGCAGAATTATGGCACCATTTGCAAAATACGTGAGGATAGTTCAGAAAAAAAATAAAATAAAAATCAAGCCCAGACAACTCCAAAACAACAAATGAAAAATAACGAAAACGTCAGTTTTTCTTTTTATCTATAAAACGTTTGAACAGGTTCTTTCATTTTTACAGTAAGCACAATAATAAAACACATGTCCTTTACAAAGATATTTTGCACACCCAGCACATGTCAGATTTGTTTTATTGTCACAAGAAGATGGACAGAAGTTACATCTCTTCCTTTTTTGGCTGGTAGCTGTGCTGGTGGAGGCCGTGGAGTCTCTTTCTTGAGCATGCTGCTGGACACTCTTCACAATGGCGGCTGCTCCTTCACTTTTGGGGTTTACTTTTCTGGCTTCGATAAACGGCCTAACTAGGGATTTTCCTAATTCTTCAATAAACCTTCTTTTATGCAGCTTATTTCTATTCCAATTGGGGTCGATTTCTCTCCATAAAACAAATGCGTTGTATGCTGAAACATCCAGAATGTTGTAAAACGTTATCATTGGCCAACAATTAGTTTTGCATTTGCATGTGTATGTTGATATTGCTTGATCTAGTGTATCAACTGCCCCTTTTGTGGCATTATAATCTAATATCATGTCCGGCTTTTTGTCTTCTCGATTACTTATTGCATTGTCATGGTGCATTGTGCTCATTAGAATTACCTGTTTATTTTTTTTGGGAACATAAGACACAACTGTTGTATCTCTAGTAAAGTAAAAAGTAGAACTATACACTTCTCTTTTACTAAGGATACCTTGCGGCAGTTCTGGCTTGTTTTTCCTTCTAGTACCCAGCATGGTAAATTGTCTTTTTCGCAACATCTGGCCCAGTTGGTAGGATGTGAAAAAGTTGTCACGTGACATTTTGTCCTTTTAGTCCATGAGTCAAATCGAGAACAACTCGCATACCCTGAAATTTTGCAGGCAGAAATAATTAGTGACCTGTAAAACTGTTCAAGTCATATTGACCCAAACAGTACAAGTATAACAATCAGCGTGTAGCAAAAAGTAAACAAAAAAAACCCACTCATAGTAAGAACCCCTCAAATGAGGAAAAGTCAACTAATCACAAGTTTCCGATCCGCATGAAAAATAATCTACATGGTATCAAATTTCATTTTGGGTCATATAGACCCGAGCAGAACAGCAGGGTTAATATTCCAACCTAATGCCCTCCCCCCACAGGAAGTTAGCCCCCACACAGAATAATGGCCCCATGGCTGCTCTCCATACAGTATGGGGGACCAGTGAAGAGATTGTCTATTGGAGTGACCCCTATGGCAGCCATAGAGGTGTAAAATTAAAAAAGCATACTCACCTGTCCCCAGCACCCCATTGTCCCTAGTCAGTGTCCATTTCATCTCATGGCGGCGCCTCATTTCTGGGAATCCTGTACCTATTTGGTCTCAAAGGTCACATGAGGTGCAGGACTCTCTGCAAGAAGTTGGTGGAACTAGACTGAATGGACACTGGCGGCAGACAACAGAGCACCTGAGACAGGCAAGTATGGTTTTTTATTTTTTTTTATTTTACACCTCCCGCCCACCTCATGGGTTGCTCCAATTCCTGGACAACCTCTTTAAAGGGTTTATCCATCTTTCTAATATTGATGGCCTGTCATTAGGATAGGCCATCAGTATTACATCTGCGAGGGTCCAACAGCCAGGACCCCTGCAGATTAGATTTTCCAGGATAGTACAGCAACAGGTAATGTTAATTCCTGGAATCACACTGTTCACTTGCCATACAGAGTGTATCAGTGGGTTTAGGTAGTAGAGTGGTGCACACTGTATTGCGGGTGGGCAGCATGGCTCCAGACATGTTATTACCTGTACCTGCAATGTCTCGGTACAGCTGATAGTAGTATAATGTTGTACCGTGTACCGGTACAGCTGATCTGCAGGAGCCTACAAGTCCGACACTGAATGCTATACCAGCATGACACAATTCAACAAGGAGAGCAAATCAACAGTGGTTTGCTTTTTACAGCAGAAACACAGTGTACAATATGGAGGACATGGTTTTCTTAGCTTAATAACTGGATAATCATTGGAGGGATGATTCCTTCTCCTTACCTTCAACTCAGACTCTTACCTCTACCACCACCTGTATCCATATCCAGTCAAATACAGAAGTCCATGGAGAGAGAAGGTATGAAGATAAGGTCACTATCAGCTAGTTATTGATTTATTGCCTCATTCTGTACAGTGGTAAAGCATTATCTTACCAGGTATAGCAGAGTCAAAAGAGCTACTAAATGTAGAACTCAGCAGAAGCAAGTATGTCTTTTCCAGGTGCCGCCTACTCTGCTTTCCATAAACATTTATGACAGAAGTTGCTCAGCATTTTTCCTTAGTAAGATATATTGCAAAAGTTCTTATATTCACTTGTACTATTAATTTTTATGAAAAGCTGTTTTATAGTTGGAGGTACTCTTTAACAGAAGGTATCTAAAGATATGCCAAACTTTTCATCCAGTATGAGCCGCTGTATAAAATTGGACAATTTTAGGTCATTTCTCTTTAGGCCATACAAATTAGATGTTTATTGGTTGAACCTGCACATTTCAATGGTTGCAGTTGACCATCTAATGCATATGCGGACCTCTGATGGCAGATGTCAGGGGTGAGAAGGTTCAGGCTTTGGATTTCTATAGTTTGATGTTTTTGTTCGTGTAGTGATAAGTTGCAGCCATAGTAGTCTGAGGCTTTCTCCTATGTCCCACTTTGGCCATGCATTTATACTAAACAAAGTATGCATGTGTATGGGGGAATTAGGTGAAATACAGTCATATGAAAAAGTTTGGGCACCCCTATTAATCTTAATCATTTTTAGTTCTAAATATTTGGGTGTTTGCAACAGCCATTTCAATTTGATATATCTAATAACTGATGGACACAGTAATATTTCAGGATTGAAATGAGGTTTATTGTACTAACAGAAAATGTGCAATATGCATTAAACCAAAATTTGACTGGTGCAAAAGTATGGGCACCTCAACAGAAAAGTGACATTAATATTTAGTAGATCCTCCTTTTGCAAAAATAACAGCCTCTAGTCGCTTCCTGTAGCTTTTAATCAGTTCCTGGATCCTGGATGAAGGTATTTTTGACCATTCCTCTTTACAAAACAATTCCAGTTCAGTTAAGTTTGATGGTCGCCGAGCATGGACAGCCCGCTTCAAATTATCCCACAGATGTTCAATGATATTCAGGTCTGGGGACTGGGATGGCCATTCCAGAACATTGTAATTGTTCCTCTGCATGAATGCCTGAGTAGATTTGGAGCTGTGTTTTGGATCATTGTCTTGCTGAAATATCCATCCCCAGCGTAACTTCAAATCCGTCACTGATTCTTGTACATTATTCTCAAGAATCTGCTGATACGGAGTTGAATCCATGCGACCCTCAACTTTAACAAGATTCCCGTTGCCGGCATTGGCCACACAGCCCCAAAGCATGATGGAACCTCCACCAAATTTTACAGTGGGTAGCAAGTGTTTTTCTTGGAATGCTGTGTTTTTTGGACGCCATGCATAACGCCTTTTTGTATGACCAAACAACTCAATCTTTGTTTCATCAGTCCACAGGACCTTCTTCCAAAATGAAGCTGGCTTGTCCAAATGTGCTTTTGCATACCTCAGGCGACTCTGTTTGTGGCGTGCTTTCAGAAATGGCTTCTTTCGCATTACTCTCCCATACAGCTTCTCCTTGTGCAAAGTGTGCTGTATTGTTGACCGATGCACAGTGACACCATCTGCAGCAAGATGATGCTGCAGCTCTTTGGAGGTGGTCTGTGGATTGTCCTTGACTGTTCTCACCATTCTTCTTCTCTGCCTTTCTGATATTTTTCTTGGCCTGCCACTTCTGGGCTTAACAAGAACTGTCCCTGTGGTCGTCCATTTCCTTACTATGTTCCTCACAGTGGAAACTGACAGGTTAAATCTCTGAGACAACTTTTTGTATCCTTCCCCTGAACAACTATGTTGAACAAGCTTTGTTTTCAGATCATTTGAGAGTTGTTTTGAGGAGCCCATGATGCCACTCTTCAGAGGAGATTCAAATGGGAGAACAACTTGCAATTGGCCACCTTAAATACCTTTTCTCATGATTGGATACACCTGGCTATGAAGTTCAAAGCTCAGTGAGGTTACAAAACCAATTTTGTGCTTCAGTAAGTCAGTAAAAAGTAGTTAGGAGTATTCAAATCAATAAAATGATAAGGGTACCCAAATTTTTGCACCGGTCAAATTTTGGTTTAATGCATATTGCACATTTTCTGTTAGTACAATAAACCTCATTTCAATCCTGAAATATTACTGTGTCCATCAGTTATTAGATATATCAAATTGAAATGGCTGTTGCAAACACCCAAATATTTAGAACTAAAAATGATTAAGATTAATAGGGGTGCCCAAACTTTTTCATATGACTGTATCTTTGAGCCAAATGAAGTAATGGACAGGTTGGATAACTGCTCTCTAAAGTGTATGGTCAGATTAATTTACACGGTCTAATATTTAGACAGGATAAGTACAGCTGTCCCACTGTGTAATGCCTAGTACAGATTTTTTTTATATATAAAGGTCCTCTGTTAAAGAATTTGGCAGATTCACTTCTAGTTCTGACTGGTTCACCAACCAATACGAAATTAATTAATTTGCAACCTCTTCAAGGGACCTTCTCTTACTACCAATGAACAATGACCACTCAAGACGGCAGCCACAGAAGTAGCAGCTCATTGCTCACCAGTTTTGATAGTAAAAATATTCTTGTATTAGTTCTGGTGTAGAAAGTAAAAGACAGAATACCTGTATGTTTACATGTGAAATTTTAGATATGGTTTTAGAAGTCAAAAAGTTTGTTTGTACAAGAAAAGCAAAAGTAGATTATTGTTCTTATTTTATTAAAATAGCATAATCAACCACCATAAACTGATAATACTTTATTTTCTTTATCCAAGAGTACACGTGACAACACAATAGTGATTCAAAATATTCTTATTTAGAATAGCTGCTTTTAAATCCAAATTTACAGCCTTGTGAACATTGAGGAGAACAAAGATCAAAGTAAAAAAACAAAAAAACAAAACAACAAAAACACAAAGCTTTCGCACATATTTTTCACACTCTTCAACCCCTTTACCTGTTAAGGGGAATATCTAAATTGGCAGTATGTAAGAGTGGACTCTCTGACAAGTCTGCCACCAATTAATGCATAGAATACATACCATATTTAAAAGTACCCACCATATTTTCTTTTAAACATATATAAATAAAATTGGCATTTTTTCCGAGTTAGCTTCAAAAAGAAACTAGTAATTTAAACCCGTTGTACTCGGCAGAGTCTGAAAAAGAACTAAACTATGTTTCTTAGCTGGCCCCACCACCAGCAATAGGGCTGACCTGTCCTGAGACAGTAGTCAAAAACAGTCACAGCAAGATATATAAAATGTGGAGTTTTCAATGTATTTCCTACACTACTGTACATAGAAAGACAAATTTAAAAAGTGCAAGGCAATGTTTGCAGTTCTCAATGTTATTAGGCACATCCATTCCTTTAAAGCAAGCTTCATAGGGAAATTCCAGTTTTATTCTTCATGATACCCCCTCAGAAGTCTCTCTTTTCTTGTAAAAGAAACAAAGGGGAGAGGGAGAACAAAAATTACATCCTGTAAACCATCAAGATAGCCTCTTCTTTATGGAGTGTTCAGTTATGTCGCGTTCTACCTTTTTTTATTCTCGCTGGTTTTGGCTTGGGTATATATTGGTTGTTTGCTTGGTATTCAAGTTCTTTGCTAAAGTAGTGAATTGTTTTATTCAAGCCTTCCTCTAGTGGAACCTAAGACGGAGAAAAGCAAGACAGACAAAGTTACGGTAGCTTTCTGAACTCACAGCAAAGAGTCATCCAGAAGGACAACCAGAGGAAAAAAAAAATAAAAATGTAATCCATGACTGTTCTTTGATTTTTCCAATGGAACCTGGACTTGAGAAACTCATACTGTATAACTTTGTGTTGAGAGAGACTGTCAGACATCCCTTCATGTATATATTTGCTGTTAGTATCAGCAGTAAAGTAACTGTGATATTTTACAAAGTACACATACATACATACACACACACACTACATCTAAATGACAACATATATTTTTATCTCACTTTACATACCACAGGTTCCCATCCAAGCAAAAGCTTGGCTTTCCTGATATCTGGTTTTCGCCTTTGTGGATCATCTTGAGCTTCAGAAAGAAACTGTATTTCTCCACCACTCCCTATGAAGAAACACACACTTTAGTTGATATTTCCTGAAACCTACTATCTTAAGTATTTTTCAGTGGATGAGCAAGAGCAGTTTCCGTTATGTGAACTGGGTTTACATATGCATACATTATTTAATATAGAGTTCTGGTACATTTTCAATTTAGTGTTATTTTGGTCACTTTGTTTTAATAAAAATCTTGCAAAGAAAAAAAAAAAAAAAAGTGTAAAAACAACCACTATGCAATAGGAAGAAAGAAGAATAATCTCTTTAGTGAAGTTCTACTTCATTGTATTTGCTACCAAAAAAGTGTCCGAAATACTTAAAGTGGACCTTTCTGTACTTCAACCAACTTCATCCTTTAACAGGCAATGCTCCACAGATTTCAGCACAGTATCAGAGCTCAGAATCACAACCTCTTTTCTGCTTCTGCCTGAGACCACCCACCTGACAGAAGAGTCCAGATAGTATATCAGACACCTGATAACCATACTAAAGGCTCAGGAACAGAGGAAACAAAAAAAAACCAACTGAGCCGGAATTAGTGGAGTGGAGTCTATTAAAGGATGCAAATAGCTGTAGTGGATGGAGGTGGTAAAAGGTTTTTTTTAACCACAAAGGATAAGTGAATAGCGTGCCATCAGAAGAATATATTACAGGTCAGACAGTGACACATCTTACATTGCCCTCTGAACGATCACATATAGATTGGAGGCAAAAGGGCATAGCAGAGCTGACACATCTAAACTGTATTGTGTTCCTATGGGTTGAGCCAGAACATTAAGGGAAATGTCTTAGAAGCCAGCATACCTCTGGGAATATGTACTGAAATGCAGTATGAAATTTCTCTTTAACACCTTTAAACAGACTATCTGCGAATGATTATTTGATGCTAGGAAATTTGATCAACCGAAACCTCCTATGAAATATACTTTTAAAGGTGGTCAATGCACTGACTATAATTTGCTCGGTTTAATAGTACCTTTTTGTAGAAATACTATCAAAGACCGGTATTTGCAATTCAAATAATAGTAACATCTGCCTTTTAGCATGCATTGAACAGTAGTGAGCAGCGAGTCCCCGAGGTGTGCGCGTAATTATCCACCCCCTGATTACACATCTAATCAACAATTGGCAGGAGCTCTCGGGGGGCACAAAACTCACCAACAAGGTGTTTAATTAACCTGGCAAATTCCAGGATGGTGTGCTCTTCTGGGTTCCCCTGTGAAGCAGATGAAAGCAGATTACTACTTTAATTGCAAACCGTAATTATTAACTTCACTGCTGAATTGAATTTATGATTAACCTCAAACTTTATTTTCCAGGTGAAATGGAGGCAAAATAACCGGAAGAAAAAAAAAAAAAAAAAAAAAAAAAAAAAACAGTACCTGAATGAATTATATGCAAAATAATAACCATGTAGATTATTAGTTTCACCCCTCAGTGAGTCCGATGCTATTTAATTCATTGTTCTGCCTGCTTACCTTACTAATGTGCTCCACACTGCCCTAGATTTGCAAATGCCTTTAAGGCTAAGGCCCCACTTTGCGGAAATGCAGCATTTTGTGTTGCAGATTTTGCTGCAGTTTTTGCTGCAGTTTTTTGAGCCAAAGTCAGCAGCGGCTACAAAAGAAATGGAAAATATAAAAGGAAGTTCTTAGACGTTTCCCTTCTGTTAATTCCACTCCTTACTGGCTCAAAAAACTGCCGCAAAATCGGTAACACAAAAGCTATTTTCTCCACAACGTGGGGCCTTAGCCTAAATGTGTCAACTACCAAGCAGAATGGTCCAGTACTCCTCCCATTTATCATATGCGTTTCAATAAACAGATAACTTTTCCTACATCCACTTAAAGGGAGTTTGTCAGCAGAACCCAGCATACCAACCCGATATGGCAGATAGATTGATGTCGTTGATCCTAACACAGTAAGTCTGTGCCTTTGCTACAGAGATATCGCTGTTTTTTTTCTAGTATGCAAATAAGGTCTTTGGAGCAATAAAAGTTAATGCTTATTTCTTTGGAGCAATGAGGGTGTTGCCTTTGCTCCCAACAAATCATTTGCATATTGACAAAAGTGGAGACACCCCAACAACAGATGTACCAATTCACAAGGGGAAAACAATGTTTAATTCAAGTAACCCTAAGCCATCTTTCTGCATGACTGGGTTGTGGTGACAGATTTCCTTTAACCCCTTGAGACAAATTTCCAATTTTTCAAAACTTACACATATAACTTTACATGGTGATAACTCTGGATTATTAGATTTTTCCATGAAATATTGTACTTCATGTTAGTGGTGAACTTTGGTTGATATTTTTCTGCATTTACTAATGAACATTTGCATTATTTACAATTCACCATTTTCAAAGTGGGAGATTATTTGCTTTTCAGACATATATTTCAGTCAGATCACCCGAATACAATAATAAATATCTACCATATCTCTGCCTTTAAAATATGTCAATATACAGTGGGGAAAAAAAAGTATTTAGTCAGCCACCAATTGTGCAAGTTCTCCCACTTAAAAAGATGAGAGAGGCCTGTAATTGTCATCATAGGTAGACCTCAACTATGAGAGACAAAATGAGAAAACATATCTAGAAAATCACATTGTCTGATTTTTTAAGAATTTATTTGCAAATTATGGTGGAAAATAAGTATTTGGTCACCTACAAACAAGCAAGATTTCTGGCTCTCACAGACCTGTAACTTCTTTAAGAGGCTCCTCTGTCCTCCACTCATTACCTGTAGTAATGGCACCTGTTTGACATTGTTATCAGTATAAATGACACCTGTGCACAACCTCAAACAGTCACACTCCAAACTCCACTATGGTGAAGACCAAAGAGCTGTGGAAGGACACCAGAAACAAAATTGTAGCCCTGCACCAGGCTGGGAAGACTGAATCCGCAATAGGCAAGCAGCTAGGTGTGAAGAAATCAAATGTGGAAGCAATAATTAGAAAATGGAAGATATACAAGACCACTGATAATCTCCCTCTATCAGGGGCTCCACGCAAGACCTCACCCCAGAACCACACGGGGGGGATGTGAATGACCTGCAGAAACTGGGACTAACGTAACAAAGGCTACCGTCAGTAACACACTACGCCGCCAGGGACTCAGATCCTGCAGTGCCAGACGTGTCCCCCTGCTTAAGCCAGTACATATCCGGGCTCGTCTGAAGTTTTCTAGAGAGCATTTGGATGTTCCAGAAGAGTATTGGGAGAAATGTTATGTGGTCAGATGAAACCAAAGTAGAACTGTTTGGTAGAAACACAACTCGTCGTGTTTGGAGGAGAGTGAATGCGGAGTTGCACCCAAAGAACACCATACCTACTGTGAAGCATGGGGATGGCAACATCATGCTTTGGGGCGGTTTCTCTGCAAAAGGGACCAGGACGACTGATCCGTGTACATGAAAGAATGAATAGGGCCATGTATCGTGAGATTTTGAGTGCAAACCTTCTTCCATCAGTAAGGGCATTGAAGATGAAACGTGGCTGGGTCTTTCAGCATGACAATGATCCCAAGCACACCGCCAGGGCAACGAAGGAGTGGCTTCGTAAGAATCATTTCAAGGTCCTGGAGTGGCCTAGCCAGTCTCCAGATCTCAACCCCATAGAAAACCTTTGGAGGGAGTTGAACGCCCGTGTTGCCCAGCGACAGCCCCAAAACATCACCCCTCTAGAGGAGATCTGCATGGAGGAATGGGCCAACATACTAGCAACAGTGTGTGCCAACCTTGTGAAGACTTACAGAAAATGTTTTACCTCTGTCATTGCCAACAATGGATATATAACAAAGTATTGAGATGAACTTTTGTTATTGACCATACTTATTTTCCACAATTTGCAAATAAATTCTTAAAAAAAAAAAAAAAAAAATCAGAATGTGATTTTCTGGATTTCTTTTCTCATTTTGTCTCTCATAGTTGAGGTCTACCTATGATGTCAATTACAGGCCGGCCTCATTTTTTTAAGTGGAAGAACTTGCACAATTGGTGGCTGACTAAATACTTTTTTTCCCCACTGTAAATCACCCTTGAATGTATTTTAGACGTTTTAAAGAGGCCCTTTCATGTCCTCAGGCACATGCGGTTTTATATACGCTAGAAATCTGACAGTGCGCTGAATTCAGCGCACTGTCGGCTTTCCCGTTATGTGCCCCGGGGCTGGGGATATCGGTGCCGTTAGTTTCGGCACCGATCTCTTCCCATCATCAGAAGGGGGTTCCTGACAGTCTAGCTTGGCTGTGAGGAACGCCCCCATTGACTGGACTCATCCATAGCCCTGTACTGTCAGAGGGGGTGTTCCTTACCGCGCAGTGATGACGCTGAGCTGTGAGGAACACCCCCCAGTACCAGTCTATGGACGAGTACATTCGGGGGCGTGTTCCTAGCGGTATATAAAACCACATTTGCCTGAGGACATGAAAGTTCCTCTTTCAGGCTTACAAATCTAACAACAATTTTCCAAATTTACAAGAAAATATCCCAAACCCAATTTTTAGGGACCACTTCAGTTCTAAAGGCCTATATATTAGAGACACCCAGAAAATCGCTCCATTTTCAAAACTGCACCCTTCAAATAATTCAAAACTGTATTTGGGAAAATTGTTAACCTTTAGACTTATCAGAAATTAAAACAATATGGAGGTGAAATTTAAACATCTCAATTTTTCAATAATACGTTCATTTAGACCTAAAATTTACACATTCACAAGGGAAGAAAATGCATCACCATCACAAAATTTGTTATGCAATTTCTCCCGAGCCCAGAAATACCGCATATGTGGCTGTAAACTACTGTTTGGGACATGGAAGTGCGCCAAAAGGAAGAAGTGCATCTGGGCTTTTGATAAGCAAATTTTGCTGAAAAAGTTTTCAGGTGCCATGTTACATTTGTAGAGCCCCAAAAAGTGCAATAGGTGCTTCCCAAAACGGACCTAATTTTAGAAGCTACACCTCTCACAGAATTTATCAAGGGGTAAAGTGAACCTTTTGACCCCACGGCTGTTTCACAGAATTTATTAACATTCAGAAATGAAAATGAAAGGAGAAAATGCACCATACAATTTCATATACAATTCCTTCCAAGTAAGGAAATTCCACACATGGAAGAAAACTGCAGTTTGGGTTCACAGCAGCGCACTAGGGCATCATGAAGCATTTAGAGTTGCCATGACACATTTTCAGAGACCCTCAGGTTCCAGTGCATTGACACTATATAGTGGAATACCCTAGGAAGGGACCCTTTGAAAATTGCACCCCTCAAAAATTATCAAGAAGTGTAGTGAACATTAGTCTTCTAGATTTGAACACTGTACATTGGGTACAACAAAATTCCCCACTAGAGCCTAGGTTTAGGGGGGCATTCTGGGGGTCAGTTCTGGTGCCTTTTCCCTCAATCTCTATATTCTGGGGTGCCTATAACTTATTGACATCTTATAAACTCTGAGTGGATTAAAAAAACAAACAAAAACAGGATAAAAAAAAAAAATTGTGCTACTAATTCTGCAGAACCAAAACCCATTTGGAGGGGAAAAAAAAACAAAACAAAAAAAAAAAAAAAACATGGGGAACATATGACTTTTTGACCATATTTTGAGAGAGGTAAGATGGTGAAAAATTATTGATTCTGGTGGTTTATTCCTGTTTCTTTCCACCCACAGCATTAACCATATGGATTAAATAACGCCAGGCTGTTACAGACTGGGCGATACCAAATATGTATTTTTATTATTTTGTTTCATAGTTAATTTTATATAGGGAAGGGGCATTTTTGGGGCTTTATTTATACGTTACATGTAACTATTACATCACATGTTCCAAAGTGGTTAAGGTAGCTCTCCCTCAAAATGTTTTATTCTGTAATCTCTTAGAAGGGTCCATTATGTAAATTACAGTGAAGATAATCTTCTTACTGGTGACTGTATTTGTGAGTTATCCATTAACTTCGGGGTCTCAAGAGAGCGACTCTCCAACTGACAACATCTTATATGTAGACAGGAAGTCCATTCCCCTATTCATTCCTATGTGAGCCTTGACGAGAGTCTGATATGAATGCAGAGCGTAAGTGTCAATCTGTCCACAAAACGCTATGTCACTTGAGAGTGTCATTCACTTCCTTCTGATCCTCAGCTGGGTCATGTGACTAATGGCAGTACAGTAGCTCAGTGGCTTGCACTGTAGTCTTGCAGTGCTGGAGTCCTTAGTCCGACTAAGGACAACATCTGCAAGGCGTTTGTATATTTTCGCAGTGTTTGCATGGGTTTCCCTCCATACAGCCAGACATACTGATAAGGATTTAGAACATGAGCCCTGTATGGGACCATGACCGACAACGTCTGTAAAGCGCTGTGGAATATGATGGCGCTATACAAGTAAGCTAAATAAATAAACAAACAAACAAACTCACAAATACGGCTATTGGCAAGAAGATTAGCTTCATGTACTTTTATAAAAGGCAAAGAATAAAAACATTTGAGGGAGTACTACTTTAATTTACTGTTTAGTCTGAGGCTACAGAGACACATTCTCAATACACAATAATAGGAGTTTGAATCTTACATAAATTTCCTTATGTAGGGCAGCATTTTCCGATATCTGTTTATTGGGTCATGTCTTCTGTTAATGCTAGCTAAACAGGTGCCAAGTTTAAAAGAACCCATGTTTACTATTATAAACCAAGCATACCAGAGAAAACATCCTTTATTCATTTACCTGTTGTATGCACTAGTGAGGTGAAGGGTGTTGCGTTGTAATACTGTAAACAGTAGGCAGGTGTGGTGCCGTTTTAGGAAGAAAGTCATTATGGTTTTCTAAACTTGAAGAATCCTCTCAAGTGTCCGCTGCACATTCTATCATCTCTGAAGTGTTTAGTGTCATCAGCAGCAACCCCTCTTCTCAGATCTTGCCTGCTATCTTCAGTTTCATCAAACTTCCTTTCCAGAAGATGACAACACAGAACACTTCGGAGAGGAAAGAATGCTCAGATTACACTTGATATTTTAGTCACTTACCTGATGTGTGCTAATGAATCATTTTCTCTGGTATGCTTGGCTTATGACAGCAAGCACATGAATCCTTGAACTTCTTTCCCTAGCACCTATTTAGCAGTGTATCAATTTGTGTGGGTCAGATCTACTCAGACTCCCTTTATGCCAGTCTTAAGAGGAAAAATAAGAAAGAAGAAGAAAATAAAGAAGTTAAAATGAACTGAATTTTAAAAGTATTTTCACTATTATTTATCTACCTTATGGAAACCAGTTGTGTGTTAAAATATTACAGTAGAATGTAATATCAGACAGGGAAACTTACCAGATTTACAGGACTGCTGACATTGCTGTTCATTAAAGCCACAAGACCATTCACCAAGTCACTGGAAGTGATAGAACCAGTACATTATTAGGTGCAAGGTTTAATGGTGCAATGCTGAAATGTATAGTCTTCTGTTTACAAAAACCAACCCTGGCTACATGATCCCATTACTTTATACCTGTGCTACGCAAATACTGTATATGCACTTGGTATGAGCCAACTAGTAGTTTAGAGCATATGTCATTTACTATAAATATAAGTTAATATCAAGGACTAGCAGCCAGCATCATATACCCATGTTGTTTTAGGGATAAAATGGCCCAATTCAGCTGTATCTTTTCATGCTGTTCACTTGTTTGTGAGGATTGTGTATTGTGGCTGTGGTGGGCATGCTCTGCGCATATGGTAGGCATGCACTGTAGGCATCAGGCATCCTTGGCTCTTATACCCAGCTTACACACAGATACACTGTATAGCATGCTCTGCATAGAACGTAAGCTGCTTCCCTCTGCATTTCTGTGTATATGTGTGTATAATATATTATAAATATATATATATATATATATATATATATATATATACACACACACACATTATATATTATATTATATAATATACACACACACGTAAAGATTTAAAAAATAAATAAATAAATCACAGTGCTTCTATACTTCTGTATATTACTGATCACACTAACCAGCACTTTATTGCACACTATTATCTCTGTTCCTGCTCTGCACTTCTGATCACACTACCCAGAACTGTATAGCGCACACTAAGGTCTCTGCTCCTGCTCCCACTATATTTCTGCATACTACTGATCACACAAACCAGCACAGTATGTCACACTGAAGTCTCGGCTGCTGAAGGGCGTGCAGTGATAACAGAGAGTGCGTACTTGAGAATGAGGTCACGACTGACTTCCCCTGTAAGAATTATCTAATCAAAATGTTGACATCGCTGAAGCACCACCTCTTTTATTACAGCATGCTTGTTGACAGAGAGCAGAACAGGAACAGAGACACTGATGTAAAACAGTGTTGGTTAGTTTGTTGAGACAACTAGATCCATGGAATCACATTGTACTATTATATACAGTACAGACCAAAAGTTTGGACACCTTTTCATTCCAAGAGTTTTCTGTATTTTCATGACTATAAAAATTGTAGATTCACACTGAAGGCATCAAAACTATGAATTAACACATGTGGAATTATATACTTAACAAAAAAGTGTGAAACAACTGAAAATGTGTCTTATATTCTAGGTTCTTCAAAGTAGCCACCTTTTGCTTTGATTACTGCTTTGCACACTCTTGGCATTCTCTTGCATGCTGTGCAGGGCCGGCTCCAGGTTTTTGTGGGCCCTTGGGTGAAAGAGCCTCAGTAGGCCCCTTTTAGAGCAACCCATGCGCACCGCAGCAAAAATACAACCGAAATTGGGAGTGGACCTACTGGAGTGGACTGTAATACAGTCCATTACATACAAGTAGATAGAACCTATTCAAACATCAGAAAGTAAAGAGGAATTTCAGGCAGACATCTGCCCCGGACTCCTCTTTATTTTCTGCCCCCTGACTCATGGTGGTGGATACAGAGCAACAGCATGCACAAGATACGGTTCAAAGCCCCGAAAAAGTCCAGGCACTGATCTCCTTACCCAAAGGGGATTGGGGTGTCATCCATGGTGTCTACACGATGGGGATCTCACCATGAACCCCATCATACCGCCGGCCTGACTACAGTCATCGGGCGAGGAGTTATAAGGAAAGATGATTCTCAGTGATTTAGAAAGGAGGGCAGGGCTCCTCCTCCTGGTGACATCACTTAAGGAGGAGACCAGGTTAGTTAAAAGTTCTCAGACCAGGAAGAGGGGTCTCTTTGGTCTTTGTTGTTCCTGGAGGAGATGTGAGTGCAGGTCATGGTGTAGACTCCAACCATGTGGCTTAAACATGCGGCCTAACATTGAGGCCTGAGACTTTGTTATCGTGGAAGAGATGTAACAGAATGTAGGACACACATACTTTGTAACTTGCTTAAGGAAGGACCCTGAAGCCTACCACATGAGCCCAGAGAAACGGACTCTCTCTTATTTCCATTTTTATTTTGTGTTCTGTATTTTACTTTTATCCGTATTTGCTTGGTAATTAATATATATTTCTGTATATGGTAATGCTTAGTACCGACCCACTGGGGTTAATAAATATATAAAATTTAGAAAGCTCGTTTTGTATTATCCTATAAACCCGGTCTGTTCACGGTGTGTGTGTGGGAGGTTCAGAAAGAAGGTTGGTCGCAGGTGTGCCACGTAGCGTGGCAAGGCGAGATCCTTCACAATGCCCTTGCAGCTTTCCACCGCTGATTAGACCCAAATCAATGAGTCTAATCAGTGGTGAGTCTCAAGCCACGGCCTCCAAATCAGCTGCAAAATCCGCGGCAAAATTAAGCAGGACATTTTTTTTTTCCAGCGTCCTGCACTAATTGTTTTCAATGGGAGGCAGAATGAGGGAAGAATCTGCCGCTGATTTGGGGGTGAAATCCGCTGCAAAATCAGCACCAGATTCCACAATGTGAACAGGGCCTGATTCTGTTAACAGTGCAATGAACGCTTTCATCTGTATTAATGCAAGTGCTCAATGCAGAAACTGAGTTGGCCCCCACAGATACATATATAAATATATACACAGACAGGGTATAATAAATATATACAGAGACGTAACTAGCAAAGACTGATCCTCATAGCATATTTTTGACTTGGGTCCCCTTATGGCATAGCGTCCCCTTTCCTGGCCTCCACACAGTAGAAAGTCCCATTTAAATACACTATAATGTCCCATAGTGGCCCCTGCACATGGCATAATGTCCCATAGCGGCCCCTGCACACGGCATAATGTCCCATAGCAGCCCCTCTACACGGAATAATGTCCCATAGCAACTCCTCCACACGGCATAATGTCCCATAGCAGCCCCTTCACATGGCATAATGCCCCATAGCGGCCCCTGCACACAGTATAATGCCCTACAGTGGCCCCTTAACACAGTATAATATTCCATTGTTCAGTGGCGACTCAGTATAATGTCCCATAGTAGCCCCTAGGGTGGCCCTTGCAAATATTGTAAAAATTTCAGGTTTGGCAGAACCCTAAATATTTGGGGTTCACGACCCACAAACTATTTATACTCAGGGGTCTTTTCAGACCCCTGAGTAAAATGATCAGAGGCCTAGGGTAGGTGACAAACATAAAAAAACATGTCACTTACCACTCCTGGGCTCCAGCGTCTCTCCTTGCTCAGTCTTCAGCTCTCTTAGATGACGTCAGAGACGTGTGTTATGCCGTCATTATGCGTTGTGATGCCAACCTTACCCACGTGAGTTCGTTGAAGAGGGCCGAAGATTGTACGAAGTCGTATCGGAGTGCAGGAGAGGTAAGTAATACTGTTTATTATGTTTGCTTACCTCCCCTGGACCCCAGAGAATGATAATAGCCATACCTCCCAATTTCGAAGGACAGAAAGAGGGACAAAGTGTGGCGTGCTATGCACGCCACTGCAAATTTAGCTCCACACACTTCTGCGTTGACTCCGCCCAGTCTCACCCATTTTTCCATGTGCCCCCACACAGTATAATGCTCCTACAGTCACCCTAACATTATATGCCCCCAAATTATAATGTTCCCCTCCAATTGCCCCACAGTATTAAGTCCCTCACCTCGTGCTCCAGTTTGAACTGGCGGAAACCAGAGGGGACATTAAACTATGTGGCAGCTGGAGGGTGACATTAAGCAGTGGGGGTAGTTGGAGGGGGATAATAAATTAAGGGCAGCTTGAGCAGGACATTAAACTGGGGCAGCTGAAAGGGGACAATAAACCATAGGAGTAGCTGCAGGGTGACATTAAACTGGGGGCAACTAGAGGCGGACATGTCCCCCTCCAGCTACTCTCACGGTTTAATGTCCTCCTTCAGTTTCCCACTGTGTAATGTCCCTTTCCAGTTGCACCCAGCTTAATGTCTCCGTCCAGTGACCCCCATTATTTAATGTCACCCTCCATCTGCTCCTCCAGTTTAATGTCCCTCTTCGTCTGCCGCCAATTTAATGTTCCCCCTCAATTTGCCCCCAAAAGTTTAACATATAAAACACATAATCACCTCTCCTCGCTCCCCTGCTCTTCTATCTGCAGTCTCAGTCACGAAGTCTGCAGGCGCGATGTGAGTGCCATCATCACATCGCGCCCTCAGCTACCGGGGCCGGAGCACATCGGGATACGCTTCACACAGAGCGGTGAAGCAGGGGCTGTCCACGGATGGCTCCTGCTTCACCACTGAATTTAACTCACCTGTTCCTGCAGTGGGGATCGTTAAGTAAATAGGGCTCGTTACCTGATGGGGTTACTCCAGCAGGTAACGGCCTATAAAAAACAAAAAAAAAAAAAAAAAAAAAAAACACGTAGTCAGCACCACGGCAGTCCAGTGGGCCTCCGACACTTGCCCGGCTAAGCTGGCCCTAATGCTGTGAAGTGTCTGTGTGCATCAGTATTGTTGAGGCTGTGTGTAATTGCCAGGAACATGCCAGACCCCTGCATTGACCCACCCCCACTTCCAAAAATACAGAAAAAAAAGTTTGTTGAAAGTGCCAATGAGTTTTTTAACCTGTGCCTTCTCTGCCCTCAGTTTAAGGCCTTATTCACATGACCATTCCGTTTATAAACAGACCTAAAGTCCATAAAAAACAGATGTGCCAGTCAGTTTTTGGCCACATTCACATGATAATGAAAAATCCTATGGGTATATTCACATGTGTTTTTGTATCTGTCAAAACAACGCAAAAATAGAGCATGTCCGTTTTTTTGACAGAAAAAAAAAAAAGGGGGCATGTGAGTATACCCATTCACTCTCATTGTATTAAAAATGGCTGAATGGTGGCCATCACATGGCTGTTTTTTCACTGAATATGTACAACATACTTTTCCATTGCATATTTGAGGGGGTGATGCACATTTTCCCAAAGTATTTTTACCACCCATTTCTGAACTCCTCCTTGAGGCTGAGGCCCCACGTTGTGGAAACGCAGCTTCTTGTGTTGCAGATTTTGTTGTAGTTTTTTGAGCCAAAGCCAGGAGTGGATTGAGCAGAAGGGAGAAGTATAAGAACTTCCTAAATATTTCCCATTCCCTCTGTAGCCATTCTTGGCTTTGGCTCAAAAAAACCACAGCAAAATCTGCATCAAAAGAAGCTGTGTTTCTGCAACGTGGGGCCACAGCCTAAGAGCGGTTTTCTGGCCCCAAATTGAGTTTTCATACTGATAACCTACCCACAAGATAGGTCATCAGTAGGTGATTTGTGGGGATCTGACACCTGGACACCAGCTGTTGCAGAAACCTCCGGGTGTCAGAAGCAGCTATTGGATGGCCAGCACATGCAGAACCACTCCAATTTAAGTAATAGGAGCAGCGCAGCAACCCCATTCACTGCATAGCAGTGGTTCGGGAGGACTGCACGAGCTGGCTGTCCAACTGTATCTACAGCCCCCCGGAGGATGGTGTAACAGCTGATGTATTCGGGGTCCAGGTGTTGAACCACCACAGATCACATACTGGTGACTTATCCTGTGGATAAGTCATCAATATTAAAAATCAGGTTGCAGCCAGAAAACCCCTTTAAGAATATCATAGATTTAGATGGAGAGCCTCTAAACATGAATGAAACGATCTGGATAAAGATTTTAGAAATATTTCTGATTTATTTCATGCACACTATAAAAAAAGGAAAAATACTTCATAGTACCTATTGAAGATGCTCTTAGGCTATCCACTACACTGTAATGTCAATCATAGCAAATTAACCAATGATTCAACAGTAGTTAACCGGCTATAATCTCGTCCTGTATGTGCTATGTCCTCGGCTAATGTTAATCTATAGTTTTTACAAATAGTAAATCCTACATAATTATAAATGGAGTTGCTAAAATGAAGATTAATCTGCACACAACAGTAAGGGGAGATAGGGGATGATGTAACATAGTTAGCATAATAGGCCTATAAATCACCCAGTAATACAAAAAAAAAAATATATATTACTGTTCTCCAAAAATACTCCCACAACACATGTAATCCAGTGTAATTTATATTTTATTCTGAATCTAAATGTAAGTTTCTTCAAACAAAAGTGAGGTATAGTTCATTGTTAATTTTCAGGGTATAAAAATCTCTACTGATCATGAAAAGGACACAAAAGTGCAGGGCCTATTGGAAGACACCACACTGATAACGACGCTATGTTCCCAACAGCGTTGGTCTATTCGTTGTTCTGGTCCGTTGGAGGCAGACCGCTGTAATAGCGGTTACACATGGAGCCCGGTGGACCCCAATGACTATAATGGGGTCCACCGGGTGTCCATGTGTAACCGCTTATTACAGCGGTCTGCCTCCAACGGACCAGAACAACGGATAGGCCAACGCTGTTGGGAAAACGGGTGTCCGTTTTAAAACTGAAATTGGCAGTGGAAAAACCCCTTCGTGCAAGACATTTTCGTCCACTGATTTCAGGAGGACATTGTGACAGAGTCTCCATCAGACACTTTGGCGCAGATGTGAACTAAGCATGACCAGAACAGATTGTTCTCCCTGGAAGTTACCCAAAAAGGGTTCCATTGAATAACACTAAGCAAAGATATTTAAACCTGAAACAGAACTGAAAACATATAGAAAAGTATACTAGAAAAATGTATAACTATTTTAAACAAAAAATGTAATTTTCTTACACAGTTTGGAAACAAACAAAACACACACACACACACACACACACACACACACACCTTTAAATGGTAATGTTTAAGCAATTTTTTCACCATCCCTGCACTGTTTACTTTATTGTCTGTCACAAACTGCACTTATTTTATGTATATTGTACTGATATTCCTTCAGTGCAGCTTCTCCTCAGCCACTACCATTGTTGTGGCTGGATTTGGTTATTATCCCCAAACTAGCATTCTCACCTTATTGTCAGAGAGCTTGCAATTCTTAAGTACCCTTCTGAGGCCAAGAGAAAATTCTGGCCAGAAAGACACAAGACTATGGAATTTGTGAAGTCTGCTAAATTACCTTGCAGCAGTCAGTATATTTTATAGTAACAGGCCTTACATTTTAAAACTTGTTTCATCCTATGGGACTTGTGCCTTTAGGGCATCACTTCAAATCAGAATTGTCACAAAAGTAATGACACAGTTAGTATTAAAGGTTGCCCAATATTACCACCAAGACATCAAACAATAGTCATCAACAACAGAATATATAAATAATAAAACTTTTAATAACAATTTAAAAATGACCTGCAGATCATTTATAAAAAAAACTGGCACCAACCACATCCATAGATATATTAATGACTGACTTACTGATTATATTTTTAATGTCTTAATGAATTATTGGATGTGAAGCTCTCCAGGTCTTTAGATCAATATAGATGCCTATTTACACCCTAGCGGCTCTCCCTTAAAACCCAAAGAAAATGTCTCCCACCCGTACAAGTGTAGTCCCACGATGGCATTCCTTACAAGGTACCCCTAACACACACACAACACACTCAACTGTCCCCGATGCTCCGTTGTCCTCCTAGGGCGGGCCAGTCTGGTCCTGTCGGCTGCCTTCTTACTGTTGAATTTCTTGCCAACTGTGACGTCCCATTTCCCTTCTGCTGAGGCCGCTGATTGGCCTCAGCTGTCATGTGCCGGAAGACAACAATGGAGCTGCAGGACTGGACCGCGTGGAGAGGCCCCGGAGCAATGAGGACAGGAGAGTATGGTTTTTAAAAAAAAATTTCACTTCCTCTAGCCTAATTAATAAATAAAATTTTAGCCTGGACAACCCCTTTAAGTATCTTTCTCAAGTTTTGTCACACGTCTGCGACTTCTCAGGGAAAAATCTTTGAAGGGATATAGCCTAAAAACAAATCAAACAAGGGAAACCTCTCCCCATCATCACTAATTTAAAGGAGCAATATACAAACTCACAATACTTATTAGAATCACCTCCTGTGCCAGACATTGAGTCTTTGGGCACGTCAGCTTGCACTACATGCATATATATGCTGGGTCTAGATGTCCTCCAGCAGATGTAAAAGAATAATGTAAACCCCTCCTATTGAGGGCATATACAAACAATAATTTACAATAGTTGGAGCAGAGATTGATTCAGATGGGATACACCTTACTCTACCTACTCACCAGCTTGTCATTGCTGGCCATCGATACTCCATAAACCAGTGTAGTCTCATGATAGCGATGACAACCGGCGCATTATCATAACACAATCCCTGTCATCACCGGTCACCAGGCGATAGTTATCAGTATCGTTCAGGACCCACCAATCGATGGGATCCCAGAACAGCCAACTGTGAACTATTGGGAGGATATTAACTGGTATTCATTCTCCATCAAAATAGCCTTCAAATCCAGATGACAGACAACCAGCCAAGCCAAATAGAGCTCGTTGCTGGCTATACAGGAGCTAGAAATCTAAATCTGCCAAACCAAAAAAATCCTTATACTAAACAAATCTTATCAGATATACTCTCCCATGAAAGCACTTGTATATAATGAGTCCTACATAAAATGTCAGGCTCATCGTTATATTCTAGCTATCAAAGATTATATGAATTCCAGAGCACAAAGAGTTAAGAATGGTCAGATTTTAAAAAGACAGTGGCACACAGAAAAAAAAGGAGAATGTCATATATTCACATTTGACATTCCAAGACTTATTAGATGAAACAGCCAACATTCTAGCATAATCTTTTTTTTTATGACTGAAGCTATTGCTAGTTAGAAGACAGTAATGCCAATATCAGATACCACTATTAGGTCATAATTTAATATTGCCATTACTGGAAATACTTGTGGTGTTGTATTGCATTTTTTGCTTTATTAGATTGTGAAGAATACAATTTATAAAAGGTGTATTGGTTGGTGGCGTAGCAGGTGGCATCAGTTCCCTGCAGCACCTGCAACTGTTGGGGTTTGTGAATTAAGACCTTAGCACTAAGGATTCTTTGATACGAAATGCTATGGTTTGAATAATTGTACAGTTTTCCAATATACTTTCTGTATCATGGTTTTCTAGATCTCTGCTTGCTGTCATTTTTTTGTTTGCTTCCAGTGGGGGGGGGGGGTGGAACACCACAGTCCATTGTGACGTGATGGACAATCCATGTTCATGTGATGGATACATGGGTGAACAGCTCGGTGTTCATCTGTTTCTAACAAATGACCATGGACTGTCAATCACATGACCATGGACTGATTTTTATACACTGGATAGCTGAATAACATTTGTTTGCTGAAACTGGACAACCACTTTAAGCAGAGGCATTTAAGGGGTTTTCCAAGAAGAAAAAAAAAAGTTTGCTGACCAATCCTTTGGATAGGTCATCAATATCAGAATGGTGGAGGTATGATAGCCAGCAGCCCTACAGATCAGCAGATGTTAGTAGCTGCAGTAATGTTCAGACAGCTCTGTCTACTGTGTAGTGGCAGTCAGTGATTACCTCAGCTCAGCTTCTATTGATCTGAATGGAACCTGAGCTGCGGTAGTCACTGCCACTACACAACAGCAGGCAGTGCTGGCTGCTCCCAGCTATGTGCACTGTGTTTTAATGTTGCAGCTACTGATCTCAGCTGATTGGTAGGGCTGCTAGGTGTCAGGCCCCCACTAATCTGATATTTGATTACCTATTCTGAAGATCGGTAATCAAAACTTTTTGCCTGGGAAACCCCTTTAATGTATGTACATTTTATCAGGTTAGAGTGAGATCACCCGACTTAACTAAAGAGAAGGATCTCAGATAGAAAAAGGAGTGCTACTGGAGTGCTGCTTTAACAAAAAAGTATCAACTCTTTTAAACATTACCTGCTGTGGAAAATCTGTATAATGCTCTTAACGCTGAGGCCCCACGTTGCAGAAACGCAGCTTTTTTTGTTGCAGATTTTGTTTCTTTTTTGAGCCAAAACCAGGAGTGGATTGAACAAAAAGGAGAAGTATAAGAACTTCTATATTTCCAATTTGTTTTGTAGCCATTCTTGGCTTTGGCTCAGAAATATGCAGCAAAATCTGCAACAAAAAAGCTGCGTGTCGGCAACGTGGGGCCGTAGCCTAAAGTAGATTTCTCATTAGAATATACTGCTTTATGTAAGGGCAGCAAAGTATGAGGACAAGTCCACTATCCTACTGGCAAAATAGCACAAACATACACTAGACATATACAGTAGTTAGGAATTCAGTTGATTCATGAAGGAAGCACCCCCCTGACCCTATCCGTGGTGACAGACTGCTGGCTGACATTTGTCTCCACACACAGAACATCAAATCGATGCTGTGTAAATCCTCATTCACCTATTTAAGTACCAGCCAACTATTTCTTACTAAGGTTTACACACTTTTACTAACAGGACACAATTTACCTACTGACTGAGTCTTCAAAGCTGTTCTCTTAAAGAGTAATATTTATGAACAGTCTTCTGAGATTACAATATAATGTAGGGAAATCTGCTTTTACATACATATCTAATTACACGGATTGGCCACTAGAGGGCAATAACACCCAAATTTATGAGCTGCACACCATGAAAGTATGAATGGGTTCACAGTATCATTTATGAAATAGCAGAAACCTGGGTTAATTCAATATTACGATTAACCGCAAATCCCAAGGACATTTTTGCAGCCTGAAACAGTTTCAAATAATTTCATATTCATAACTTTGTACATATTAGTCTTTCTGCCGTTTTTAACTAAATTATTTCTTTCACTTTTGCAGGGATGGTTTATGTTACTGTAAGCACTACCAAAATGTGATTCATTTGGGCTTCTCCTAGCCTGACTATTTATCCATATGCTATGGAATTACATTTACAGCAATTCATACCCATTTAGTAGAGACTTCGTTGACAGGGCCTACATTAAAGACGACCGAACATAACCATTCTGGAATTACAGGAGTGGAATTAAAATGAGAAACACCAACCTGACATATTGAAAGGCTCTGGTCTGTGATCCTGATCCATATACCTAGAAATAAACAACCAGTAAAAGACCACAGAAAGGTGTGCAAGTTCACTGTTTAAGAGTAATCATATACTAGTCCGTCATAGCGACTACGTACAAGTAAAAACAGTATTTGTTTTTACTGCAGAAAATGTAAGTTTAAGACATTTTTCATAGCAATTCCCAACATGTTAATGTCTAATAATTTTGCAGATTTTTTAGGCAGAATAGACATAAAATGATAGTGTGGAGTAATTTTCACACTGCTCTTGCCTCTAAAATTTAACAGTTCACAACCCCACATATAAACTTAAAAAGATGGCAAATGCATATTACATACACAATGTGAAAGTGGTTGTAAATTACGTGTGTGCAAGGAAAGCTCCCGATGCACATGTCAAATGTATCCAAAGACCCATATTCACCTGACGTAGGCTGTATGGAATAGCTTGGCAAACTGAGCTATTCCATACAGAAGCATTCAGTTAAGTACACATGTACTGCTTGGCCAAGCAGGCTGATCACCTGTTCAGCTATCTTAAGTGTATGGTCAGCTTAAAGGGAACCTGTCAGGGCTATTTGGGAACCGATGGTTTAGTGTCCCAAATAGTTCTATGCTAATGCTGTCTGTGGCTTGGACCCTGTAAGTGAAGCAGAGGTGTAGTTCTAGTAGTGCTACCTACCTACCACTAAAAACATCTCAAAATATACAACTGACCCCATGGGTGTTGGGGATGAGCACCTGTACGGCAGCCACCAACTCTCCTACTCTACAACACTCTCTGTGCTTTGAGTTCCTTGAGGAGAAAGTGCATTATAAATGTTCGTCATGTTGTCAAAAGAAATAATGGAATCCTTTTGCACCGATAATGAGTCAAATGGGGTCAGTCCTTTTTGATCTTTGCTGTAATAAAACCCATTGCACCAGTGTGACTCAAGCCTAGTTAGCTGCCTGAAGTGCTGAGCAGCAAGTCACTACAGCTGCCACACATCTTTGGGGTTCTTCTCACCTATTGAGGAACACCAAGTAGAATATGTATATATTAATAATATTAATATACTGTGGTATATTCATAATCATAAGTATTCTACAGGAAAGGCATATATTGTCAGGAAACAATTATACATTTTTTGGTCCCCCCAAAATTTTTTACGAAATTTCAATATGTCTCTCCCTAAAACTGTCCAAAAAAGTCTGGATAATCTTGTTGCCTAGTGATGCAATTAACTTATCTTATTTAGCTCTCTCAGAGATGATGTCACACTCGATTCATTTTCTTTCATCTCATTATATATAGTATAAAGCAGTGATGGTGAACCTATGACATGCGTTTCAGCAGTGACACGCCAAGGCGAGCTTCACCCACCGCCAATAACAATGACTACTTGGGGGCTTTATTAAGGCGCCGCGCTTGCCCCGTCTCCGATGACACTGACTGCTTGCTGGCTTCATTAATGTGCTGTTTACGCTGTGCTTGCCCCACCCCTGCTGATGCGAACAGCGCTAAGTGAAGCCAGAGCTGCATCTGACAGTCAGCATCCGGAGGCAGGGCAAGCGCGGCACGAACTGCGCCATATTATCTCGCTTAGTGAAGCCAGCAAGCAGACAGTGTACTTGTCTCTTAGTGAATTCCTTTACTGAAGCTTGAAGTGTACGAAATACCAATCTTCAATTTAAGATTTGGCCAAAGAAATTCAGCAACAAAAGTGTCACTAATTAGGGTAGGTAAAGAATTATTTGTTTTTGGTTTATTAAATACAGTACATATACTGTATTAACATTATAACGTTTTGTTATTATAGCTATAAATATCACAAAATTATGGGTTTTTCTCGAATTGACACACCACCCAAGTTATGCTCGGTTTTTTGGCAAATTCTGACACACCGAGCTCAAAAGGTTGACAATCACTGGTATAGAGACTAACAGCTTCACCTTAATCCCACTAAAAGGTTTGGTGCAGAAAATAGAACATAAAGAGGTGGTGATGGTGTAGTGAGTGTGGTGAGTGCGCAGGATGTTTACAACATCTTATCAATTAGAAGATTAAGAGAATCAACCCATTACAGTTAATATGGTATCTAGATAAATGACACAATTCTGTACTTACAGTTAAAGGCTCTCCCTGTAGAGCTTGAAGTACAAAGTTACTAACAACTCTTCCATCGTTCATGTGCATACGTGGTCCAAAGGTATTAAATATCCGAGCCACTCTGACCTCCACACCTTCCTGCCAACAAGATCATCAGTTTAGAGACCACATTTTTTATTTAATTTCCATTAAAATGACTATAATGCACAAGTTATTAATGAAAGAGAGAAAATTAACAGAAAATTACACATAAACCTCCAATATTAGGGATTGTTTTCATCCTGAAGTTCTGGCTGGAACACTGCTAGGACTTGCTCCTACCATTCACAATGACCCGAACCCCTCCGCTTCCATCCCGCTCAGCTCCCTCCTACTTCATCTTGTCTTCTGGAGCTTTCTAGTCGGCCCCCCTGTGAGCAGTGATGTGAATTTTCTCTACCCTATCCATGACTGCCACAATGTGCAAGTCTGTATATAATAGACTCGGGATGCAGGGAGAGGAAAAACGGTCCCAGAAAACCCCTTTAATTTCTCTACTATTACAACCGTATACCCTGCTGCAAGCTATATTGTTCAATGTTTGCTCTTAGTTTCATGCCCATTTTACCTTCTCTTTTTCCAGGGGTTTCCTAGGTACTTTTAATCTACTTTGTGTGTATGCAGGATGATTTTTCATTTACTTTCTGGTTTTAGACCTATTTTTGGGAAATATTTCCATTGGAAGAGTTGCTGTATGATACACCCAACTTATTTTAATTTTAGATGAGGTGACTGCACTTATTTTTTTTTTTTTTTTTATAGGTCTTCAATAAAGTTTTCTGATACGTTTACATGTTTAAAAAAAAAAAAAAAAGAGAGAGTCTTCCATTTATGACATTAGGTTACTCTTCAAAGATACAGACATCCACATTTTCCAAATTACAATTATTTAAAAAAAAAAAAAAAAAAACTTAAAAGGGGTTTTCCCCATGAACATATCCATATATAAATTTGTAGACAATTAAAAGTTAATTATTTTGGAATCAGCACTGGTAGCCCTGACCTCTTTACATGCTTTGCTTTGGGCCACAAGGTCAGCAGCCCTTGCTATTCCGGCTGTAACCAAGGTGACAGATTGCATGTTGCAACTGTGGCAGAGGGTTCATTTTCAACATAAGCTACAAAGACTTCACCTCTGATTCCATTATTTTTTTTAACTCTCTCTACCCCTCTGGCCTATCCCCTGAGGTGTTTGTTTAGTGGTGATTTCACTCTTAATGATTTCCTCTGTAACCAGCAGGTTTTTCCTAAAGAATTGCCACTACATTCTCCCCACCTCCCTCAGAGGCTTTTTCGGACTGTACAGGTTTACCATTTTCTCTGTTCCACTCAATCCAGAGATCTCCCCTGTTTAGAGCAGCGGAAAGAGGTTCTCTCTCAATTATACAGTGGGTACGGAAAGTATTCAGACCCCTTTAAATTTTTCACTCTGTTTCATTGTAGCCATTTGCTAAAAGCAAAAAAGTTCATTTTATTTCTCATTAATGTACACTCAACACCCCATCTTGACAGAAAAAAACAGAAATGTAGATATTTTTGCAAATTTATTAAAAAAGAAAAAACTGAAATATCACGGTCATAAGTATTCAGACCCTTTGCTGTGACACTCATATTTAACTCACATGCTGTCCATTTCCTTCTGATCCTCCTTGAGATGGTTCTACTCCTTCATTGGAGTCCAGCTGTGTTTAATTAAACTGATTGGACTTGATTAGGAAAGGCACACACCTGTCTATATAAGACCTCACAGCTCACAGTGCATGTCAGAGCAAATGAGAATCATGAGGTCAAAGGAACTGCTCAAGGAGCTCAGAGACAGAATTGTGGCAAGGCACAGATCTGGCCAAGGTTACAAAAGAATTTCTGCAGCACTCAAGGTTCCTAAAAGCACAGTGGCGTCCGTACTCCTTAAATGGAAGAAGTCTGGGACGACCAGAACTCTTCCTAGACCTGGCCGTCCAGGCAAACTGAGCAATCGTGGGAGAAGAGCCTTGGTGAGAGAGGTAAAGAAGAACCCAAAGATCACTGTGGCTGAGCTCCAGAGATGCAGTAGGGAGATGGGAGAAAGTTCCACAAAGTCAACTATCACTGCAGCCCTCCACCAGTCGGGGCTTTATGGCAGAGTGGCCTGAAGGAAGCCTCTCCTCAGTGCAAGACATGAAAGCCCGCATACAGTTTGCCAAAAAACACATGAAGAACTCCCAGACTATGAGAAATAAGATTCTCTGTTCTGATGAGACAAAGATTGAACTTTTTGGCATTAATTCTAAGCAGTATGTGTGGAGAAATCCAGGCACTGCTCATCACCTGCCCAATACAATCCCAACAGTGAAACATGGTGGTGGCAGCAACATGCTATGGGGGTGTTTTTCAGCTGCAGGGACAGGACGACTGGTTGCAATTGAAGGAAAGATGAATGCGGCCAAGTACAGAGATATCCTGGAAGAAAACCTCTTCCAAAGTGCTCTGGACCTCAGACTGGGCCGAAGGTTCACCTTCCAACAAGACAATGACCCTAAGCACACGGCTAAAATAACAAAGGACTGGCTTTGGAACAACTCTGTGACCACTTGACTGGCCCAGCCAGAGCCCTGACCTCAACCCAAGTGAGCATCTCTGGAGAGACCTGAAAATGGCTGTCCACCAACGTTCACCATCCTACCTGATGGAACTGAAGAGGATCTGCAAGGAAGAATAACAGAGGATCCCCAAATCCAGATGTGAAAAACTTGTTGCATCATTCCCAAGAAAACTCATGTCTGTACTTGCTCAAAAGGAAGGGTGCTTCTACTCAATACTGAGCAAAGGGTCTGAATACTTATGACCATGTGATATTTCAGTTTTTCTTTTTTAATAAATTTGCAAAAATATCTACATTTCTGGATTTTTTTTTCTGTCGCGATGGGGTGCTGAGTGTACATTAATAAGAAATAAAATGACCTTTTTTGCTTTTAGCAAATGGCTGCAATGAAACAAAGAGTAAAAAATTTAAAGGGGTCTGAATACTTTCCGTACCCATTGTATGTTCATACAGCAGAATCTAGAGAGGAACTTGCAGCCTTGTGTCTCAAAATCCTCTCTAAAACATAGTCTTAGTGGAACCCTAGGCAGAAAAGCAAAGCTGAGCCTAGGCTTTTTGTCGCAAGTTCGCACATAAGATTAGCACCATACACAATGTGGCGAAGCCAAGCAAGATCAAGTAAACCATGGCAGATTAAGCACGAAGTTAAAAAAAAACAAAACAAAAAGCGCAGCAGCACGGTGGCTCAGTGGTTAGCAGTGTTGCCATTGTGTTAACCCTTCATGCGAATGAATTTGATTACTCAACTCAACCCAGCTTTTCCATTTATTCTGGAAACCCTTTTAAAGCTTGCTTTATTCCCAGAACACCCTTAAAGAGGTTGTGTCCAGGCTAAAATACTATTTTTTTTAATTAGGCTGGTGGAGGTGACAAAAAAACAAAACAAAAACACAAACCATACTCAAGTCCCTGGTGTCCTACCACCGCAGCCCGATCCTGCTGCTCAGCTGTCTTCTTATGCAGAAGTCCTTGCCGGCTGTGACGTCCCGGGTCCCTTCACATGCGGCAGGGACTTCTACCGGAAGAAAACAATGGAGCTGCAGGACCAGACTGCACTGGGGAGTACTCGAGCATCAGCGACAGAATTTGGGGCTTTTTTTCCCACCTCCCCCAGCCTAATTAAAATTTTAGCCTCAACAACCCCTTTAAGCTTTAAATAGGGATACAACATTGCAGTGGCCTAGAACCTAAGATCTCATTGTTCAATAGCTTCTCAGAATCAATAGGTGTACAACACCACTGCAGCCAATAATGACAATGGACAATGCAGTAACGTTTTCACTACAGAGACAATATTACTGCAGCACAGTAAACATAGGAAACTGATGGAGATCAACAACTAAGGACAATAAATGCTTATGTGCACAAACTTTTTTTTTTTTTTTTTCCATATTATGTTGGGGAAAAATACCAATAAAGAATAAAGGATTGTTACAATGATAATAAATAACAGAGAATAGAGGCGAGATGTATTAAGGATTACACCACATTCATTTTAAGTCTACCAACCTGTTTCATATATGCATAGCACATGGTCTCTGCTACACGTTTTCCCTCATCATAGCAAGCTCGGGGGCCGATGGGATTCACATGTCCCCAGTAGTCTTCATTTTGAGGGTGTACTTCTGGATCTGAGGCGGCAAAAAAAAAGATAGACTTATTTACCGTATTTTTCGGACTATAAGATGCACCGGACCATAAGACACACCTAGGTTTTAGAAGTTTGTAGACCGGGCATTTTTGGACACAGGGATACCTAATGAGTATGTGTTTCACAGTCATTTTCTACTTTTATATATATTCTAGGGAAAGGGGGTGATTTAGAAGTTTTTGTTTTTTTATTTTTAGGTTTTAAATATTATATATATATTTTTTATTTATTTATTTATTAGCACCCCTAGGGGGCTTGAACCTGCAATTATTTGATTGCAAGTCCCATGAACTGCAATACAACTGTATTGAAGTCTATGGGAGATTTACTACATCACTAGTTTACTACATTCCTATGACAGACCTGGGAGCCGGCTGTCACAGGAACAGGTCGGCTCCTGCGATCTTGCCGTGCAAGATGCCCAGGATGGGTTTGCGCCACTGGGAACACCCTCTCCTACAAGCCCAGGGCCCGCAGCATTGCCCCACTCCTGCCGCTACAGGAAGCCCCGCTGCCGGAAGCCGGCGGCGGCAGGAGTAGGACAATGCATTCGGACTATAAGACGCCCTCCCCCACCTATAAGTGCGCCTTATAGTCCAAAAATACGATAATATTTCTCATAGTAACCATAGAATAGTCAAAAAAATAAAAAAAAATAAAAATTATCTAGAATGGGTGCTTTGAAAGGAATGATTAGATTAAAACATGAAAGGTCAAACTAAAACCAAGCTATATAGAATCTCATACAGTCTTGGTTTTTAATCTTTTACTCTGCAGCTTGTGTTAACAGATAATGAGACACAGTAACAATGTTGAAAGCCATTTCAAGCGTAAACCTCTTTAGCAATATGCTTCTTGATGCAATACCTAATACACCAATTATACAGACTAATGTATGCTGACACTAGAACGACTTTACCTCCATAGACCTCTGAAGTAGATGCCAGTAACAGCCGAGCTCCAACACGCTTTGCTAATCCTAGTAAAGACAAGAATATAAATCAGAAGTAGGCAACCTTGATGAAGTAGAAATCTCCTATAGTAATGATGCAGTTACTAAAGATCTACCATGTCAAAAACCTCCTGTTTTCATAGAGAAGGAAAGTGACCATGTTTAGGTTGTATGTATACACTCTGTGCACCACTTGAAAAGTTAAAAAAACCACCAAAAAAAAAAAAAAAAAAAAAAAAAAAAAAACACACCACACTAACTCACTCTCCTGGGCTCCAATGCAGCTTGCTATTCTCTTCGGCGCTTCCAACTGACGTCAGGGACCACTGAGGCCTGTGATTGGGCCTCAGCAGGTCACGTGGCATCATGAGACATAGGTCCAAGAGTCACGATGCCGTGTGACCCATGTGACCCGCTGAGGCCAAGTCTCTGGCCTCAACGTCCCCTGACGTCAGTCAGAAGCGCCAAAAGAAAACAGGGAATTTTTTTTTTTTTTTATTTGCAATGTTTGCTCATTTTCCTGGGCCTCCGCTTATTAGACTGTGGGGTCAGAGTATAATAATAGCAGTTTCGGTCCCATCATGTTCAGTCCGAACAAAACCACCAGGCAAAATCTCGTAAGGTTTTCCCAACACATACTCATACTGTAAAAGGGGCGCAGTTTAAAAGGGGCATTACCTAAATCACCATTAATCATAATTGAGGTAATATGCCCAATTAATTGCGATTTTAATTTAGCTCATACTAGCCCAGCTTTAATATATTATGTATGTGTGTGTATACCATGTTTCCCAGAAAATAAGACAGGGTCTTATATTATTTTTTGCTCCAAAAGATGGGTTAAGGCTTATTTATATTTATTATATAGGGATGTGGTCCCCCCCCCCCCCATGAACAACAATGCACTCACTAGACCAAGACCCAAAACAATTAGAGTTGGCAAGTGTCAATGGTGGATAGGCTCTCGCACACAGTGATCACGCCCCCTTGATGAAGCCGTCTGGCGAAACGTTCGTTGGGGTGGAGTGTGACTAGGTGAGGTTACAATGGTGGCTTATTAGGTTCACATTTATTTCTAGTATTCACTAGATTTCTTTGGGCTATTATACTGTTTATGGTATATTTACGCATATATATTGCTATATAGGTTGTTTTCAACCATCCTTACACATTTATTTGTACCAGCGGTGTATATCCCCCTATTTATTATTATTGTGGCCCCCCATTTCCCTCCCTATCGTTATTATGGTATACCTTCATTATTTATCTCCCCATATATGTTTGTTTCATTATTTATGTTAATAAAATGATATTTTATTATAATTTTTTTTTGTGGTCATGTTGTTATGGTGTTCTATGGTTTTACATGATCTACAGAGTTTTTCATGCTTAGTTATTAGCCCTTTTTTGTGTTTGAGTGTTCCGCTGCAGTCAAGTGTAGCGATTGGCTCCCTCTGGTGACCGGAAGCAGCTACAACGCTCGGGCTTAGGAGTGGAGTGATGACAGCGAGACTTCCCAAACTGTGTATGAGAGCCCAGCACTACTGGTAGTCAACCTTACTGTTGTGGAGAACTCTCACTAATGCCATCTTGTATAGATGGCTCCCTTAAAGTCAATGTCTGATTCTTTTGGGGTTGTCCGATTTCTTTGATGAAGGGTCTACTGTATCTGCTCTGTTTTCTCTTTTTACATGTATAGTTGCCTGGACACTTTTTTAATGAACTGCAACTAGTGATTATGTTTGGGGTAGGGCTTATATTTCAAGTATACTCCAAAAATCATGCTAGGTCTTAATTTCGGGGAAACACTGTATATATATATATATATATATATATATATATATATATATATATACACACACACATACACATTTTTTTTTTTTTTAAGAATTTAAAAGGGTTGTCCAGTTTTACACCAGTATTGAGACAAATATTATTGCTTGTATAATATTTTGTTTCAATGCCTCACAGATTTCTAGATCTCTGCTTGCTGTCAATCACTTTGTTAACTTCTAGTGAATATAAATCTGCCCATGATCATGTGACATGTGGCCTGTGTGTGCCTTGTAAGAGACCACATGAAAATGGCCAATGGACATGTGCAGTTTCCGCCAACTGATGCGGAGCGGCGTCAGAAGTAGACGAGAGAGATGGCGCTGGAGTTTGAAGCCTGCGTGTGACAGATGCACAGGGGACACCCCCTGTGCATTTTGCAGACCGGTGGAACGCCCCCTGTGCATCCAGAACAGTGATTAGCATAATCTGAAAATATGAAAAAGAAAATGGCAGCGCGGATGAAGAAAAGAAAGGTAGGAGACTAATAGCCTTTTTAAAGGCTATTACAACGTGTAGTTAGCTAAAAATCGATTTTCCCAATGATAGAATCCCTTTAAAAAGGTATCTGAGCTTTCATGAAAAGTTGAAATATGTGCAGGGTCTTGCTGGGCAGTCTGTTCTCTGGCTGTATAAACCTTCATACATGGTGTCCGATCAGTTTTTCCACCACTAATATCCCCATTATGGCTGCAGCACATTTTACATTTTTCTCTTGGGCTGTGGGCAAGTACAAATAAAGGAGCAGTGTGCCCCCTTCCCTATCCACTATAACTGGTTTATTTACATATATATACTGGTATATATACTGGTTTATTTACATGTAATTCTGCCAAATGTAACTGTACAACAGCAAACAAATAACTGAGAAAAGCCCATGCGAGTATAATATAGGAGAGACACTGAACTATAAATACATGCAGACATGATGCAGCTAAAAATATTTCTGACAAAGGAAAAGAGCAATCTATGAGCAGAGTCAGGAAAACTGCTTGCTGTCTGTGAATATCCCATCTATACTCAAACAAGCAGCCATAAGAACATAGAAGACTCCTCTTACATTGTGAGATGTGTATAACATTCAGTCCAGTCTACACAGAAAGCAGTCTGCAGAAGAACTGCAAAGAAAAACAACCCCTCTCGAAACACTGTGTGAAGTGCATGCTCTTTGCGCAGGGGAGAGGAGGAAGGGAGCTGTATTGTTACTGATGGATTCTGTGTTCTGAATATATAGTTTCTACCTTTCATTGTAATCCTGTCTGGAATAATAAACAGATGACCATCGAGAAGTGATCTCTACAGAACAGGACATACAAGACTATTGTTTAACTCAGCAAAACAACAAGTTCTCAGGTTTTTTTTTTTTTTGGGTTTTTTTTTTTATATACACACTAACAATGACATGGAAAGTATATCACCAATAATTTTCAAAAAAAAAATAAAAAAATAAACACAACTTGATTTGAAACCGTAAGTAATTTTCTGTCAATACATTTGCTTTAGGTTTGAGAAAAAGCACAGAAACTCTAGCGTACAGGGTGTAGATGTACAGCAGTTGCTTCAAGGTGCATGCTATATAAAACTCACCCAGCATGTTCAGGGTTCCTATGGTGTTGGTTTTTAAAGTCTTGATTGGATTATACATGTAGTTTGGGGGAGATGCAGGAGAGGCTAAATGATAAATTTGGTCCACTGTAAGGAAAAACAGACACACGCAATGGTTAATGTTAAGTTGATTCTGAATTTTTTTTTATTTTATTCTCAACCTCTTTACACTCATTTCCAACACAGTTTTTAATTCAGATCATCTAATGGTTCATGCATTAAAACATAAATTTAATAATGCTTGGACAGATTTTTATTGAAAGTTTGCCCTGAAACCTGATAGTTGTCTTATGAAATGGTTCCGCATGAGAAAACATCAGGATAACCCTCAGGCAATGCTTGTGTTGATGCAGCAGAACAACATAAAGCCCAGAAGTGCATCTTCTACACGTCCGAATATTAAAAGGAGACAGGCATAATCTCCATTAACTTCTCATAGATTACACTGTGCTACGCTTTCCTTAAAGGGATTTTCCAGTTTTCAAAAAAAACAAAAAACACACACATGAGATGTACATACATTCTCAGGTCACGTGAGGCCATGGCTGTGCCATTTCATTAGCAAGCACAATATTCTTCCCTCTTCACAGTACTTACTGAGTTCAGGTGTTTCAGCCACACTTATTGCAAGCAGATGCCTAAAAATGCACATGCACAAGCACATGACTAATCAGACTCCATAGTACTAATTGGTACTAATATGGCGGATATATGCAATTTGCATTGGAAAAGACAGATTTAATTGCAAATTACCTAGTTACAGTGGGTATGGAAAGTATTCAGACCCCTTTAAATTTTTCACTGTTTCACTGCAGCCATTTGCTAAAAGCAAAAAAGTTCATTTTATTTCTCACTCAGCACCCCATTTTGAAAGAAAAAAAAAAACAAATGTAGATATTTCTGCAAATTTATTAAAAAAGAAAAAACTGAAATATCACGGTCATAAGTATTCAGACCCTTTGCTGTGACACTCATATTTAACTCATATGCTGTCCATTTCCTTCTGATCCTCCTTGAGATGGTTCTACTCCTTCATTGGAGTCCAGCTGTGTTTAATTAAACTGATTGGACTTGATTAGGAAAGGCACACACCTGTCTATATAAGACCTCACAGCTCACAGTGCATGTCAGAGCAAATGAGAATCATGAGGACAAAGGAACTGCTCAAGGAGCTCAGAGACAGAATTGTGGCAAGGCACAGATCTGGCCAAGTTTACAAAAGAATTTCTCCAGCACTCAAGGTTCCTAAGAGCACAGTGGCATCCGTACTTCTTAAATGGAAGAAGTTTGGGACGACCAGAACTCTTCCTAGACCTGGCCGTCCAGGCAAACTGAGCAATCGTGGGAGAAGAGCCTTGGTGAGAGAGGTAAAGAAGAACCCAAAGATCACTGTGGCTGAGCTCCAGAGATGCAGTAGGGAGATGGGAGAAAGTTCCACAAAGTCAACTATCACTGCAGCCCTCCACCAGTCGGGGCTTTATGGCAGAGTGGCCCGAAGGAAGCCTCTCCTCAGTGCAAGACATATAAAAGCCCGCATAGAGTTTGCCAAATAACACATGAAGGACTCCCAGACTATGAGAAATAAGATTCTCTGTTCTGATGAGACGAAGATTGAACTTTTTGGCATTAATTCTAAGCACTGTGTGTGGAGAAAACCAGGCACTGCTCATCACCTTCCCAATACAATCCCAACAGTGAAACATGGTGGTGGCAGCATCATGCTATGGGGGTGTTTTTTAGCTGCAGGGACAGGATGACTGGTTGCAATTGAAGGAAAGATGAATGCGGCCAAGTACAGAGATATCCTGGAAGAAAACCTCTTGCAGAGTGCTCTGGACCTCAGACTGGGCCGAAGGTTCACCTTCCAACAAGACAATGACCCTAAGCACACAGCTAAAATAACAAAGGAGTGGCTTCGGAACAACTCTGTGACCACTTGACTGGTCCAGCCAGAGCCCTGACCTCAACCCAATTGAGTATCTCTGGAGAGACCTGAAAATGGCTGTCCACCAACATTCACCATCCAACCTGACGGAACTGGAGAGGATCTGCAAGGAAGAATGGCAGAGGATCTCCAAATCCAGATGTGAAAAACTTGTTGCATCATTCCCAAGAAGATTCATGGCTGTACTAGCTCAAAAGGGTACTTCTACTGAATACTGAGCAAAGGGTCTGAATACTTATGACCATGTGATCTTTCAGTTTTTCTTTTTTAATAAATTTGCAAAAATATCTACATTTCTGTTTTTTTTCTGTCAAGATGTGGTGCTGAGTGTACATTAATGAGAAATAAAATGAACTTTTTTGCTTTTAGCAAACGGCTGCAATGAAGCAAAGGTAAAAATTTAAAGGGGTCTGAATACTTTCCACACCCACTGTATATGCAAATACCCTGTTGGCAACTACTTTCCTGCATTCCTGATGTTTATTACAGTGTTGTTCTCTTCCATCTTTGTTCTTGTATGGGCTAGAAGTCTCCATACACCTGCAAAGGCATTCTCTACAAGACCTAGTAACCCTCTTCACTATTTCACACTCTTATGTTACCATCTCACCAATATCTTGCCTTTCGTGTCAACAGCAGAGCAAGTGTCACAAACAACTTTACACCATTCTTTCAGTTATGGTCGGTACTTCCCATTGTGAAATGGTCTCATCACCCTACTTGTGAAATAGCTTAGAGTTACTTTACATTCACACGTGTGACGGCCGTTGGGGGCTATTCATATGACCGATTTTTTGACAGTCCATTATAATGGAATGTTAAAATATAGGTAATGCTCTGTTTCTGTCCGGTTTCACGGATCCCTCCATATAATGAAATGTATGTGGGATCCATGGAAAACAGGCGCTCCATTGGGTGTAAACAGTGAGAAAAAAAAATGGACATGTTTCATGGCCGTTTTCACCCATGGTCATGTAAATCTAGGCTTACATTGCTACCTTGTATGACCATTTTTAAAACCGAGGGTGAGAGTATAGGACTGGAGCGAAGTCCTATTCCTGTAAGACGGAAGTTTTCTACTTTTTCTTTTAAATAGTACAAGGCTCTGTTCACTTGCTTTAACATGGCCAGTAAAGTGTAACATGCTATTCTTTCCGGCAAAAAAACTAGAAAGAAGTGGCATTCCTCTTTGGTCTTAGATCCTGTAAAAGGAGAAGCCATTAAGCCACTGTAAGCAGAGCCAAACACACTGAGATGCTATGAAACATCATTATAAAGCTTGACCAGTGAGGAAAACTCCACCATATATTTTTAATTCAGGCATTTACAGATTAACAGCGCGTAACAAGCATTTTTTTAAAACTTCGTTTATTGAAAAACATACAGAGCACAGAATGCAGTACATAGGTAAATGGCTGCATCACCACAAGTGTAAAGAAACACATACTTGCAAGACAGGCAGGCCATCAGTCTGAGACAACTACCCAGCTGTGGTGTTAAGAGTCTACTATGCAACTAATTTTATGTGCTATGTATGGTATGGTGAATACAAGGGTTGTATAGTGGATTCTGGACACTAGAATGCTTGTCACTTTGCAGGGGATGAAAAGGATCAGATGAAAAGGGTGTCCACTTTGAATATACCCTGCCTAGAAACCATTTTTCTTGACATCTAACAGAGTGTAGTAAAAGGGTTGTCTAAAGTGTAATGGATTTCTTTAGTGCATATGACTTATTTCAAAGCCAGATTTCTTCTGTGGAGAGGTCATGCTTTTAATCACTTCTTAATAGATTTATTGCATGCTCTACATATTTTATGAATTTCATCTTTTAGTGATTTTGTCTTTAGTTCAAAATAAACAGTAATGTAGAAATCCTGCATAAAACATCCTTCTGCTTCAGCCAGTTGTCTTAGGTCTAGACAAAGGACAGTAAAGAGGAAGGGGAATACATGGCTGAGTTCCTGGAACACACCATTACAGGATTTTTACATGACTAAAGCCCAAATCAGAGGTAAAACTCATGGAATATGGAAAGCATAAAACAAATCCATTAATGCGTGTGAAAATCGTGACATCCCCACAACAGAGATGACTAGTCATATGCACCAAAATAAATCATTTACAGACGATTTCACTTTGGACAGCCCTTTTTCTTACATCATATTATGTTCTGGTCAAGGAAAGGGGTTTCTGGCTAGGATTTATTCTACCATATTACTACCAGTGCTGATCTATGGAGATTGAATGGCCAAGTGCTGTATTTTAGGCACCTGCTTGCAATAGGTGGCTGTAACACCTAAACTGAATAATTAACAGAGGTGTCCACATACTTTTGGTCATCTAGGGAAAACTTATTACAAGTACATGAAAGAAAATGCACTTACTGTCCGACTAAACTCTTCAGAAGGATGAGCTACAGGAATGTCCAAGGATACAATAAGGTATTTACCTTCAATGTAAAGTGGTTCCACAACATCATGGTTAATGAGTTCAAAGTTCTCATGGCCAATCCAGTGCTCCACATTTCTCTTCCTACCGGTAAAAAAGTTGTCCACTACAGTAACCTCATGACCATCCATCATAAGTTTGTCTGTGAGATGTGAACCCACAAAACCAGCACCTCCTGTTATCTGCAAAGACAAAGGTTATCTGACAAAGTTGCATGAGTCTAAGGAAAAATAAGATGTGTGAGCGACAATATTACAACAACAATGTATGGGTGAACGGCCTTAACAACGGATAGCCTTCCCAGTATAACTGTATATACATTTATTCCCTATCTATAGGTACGATCACTGGGAGAGCACCACTGCCGGGAACCCCGGCGAAAATGAGAATGGAGGCCCCCTATGCAAATAGAGCTCCTGTGTGCATCTAGATCACTGCTCTATTCACTTCTATGGGAATGCCAGAGATTGACCTCCCAGAATTCCCACAGAATGAAAAGGAGCACAGGCTGGGTATGCACACCAGCACTTCATTCTTGTGGGACATTTGGAACAACTTGTGGTCCCCTGTTCTCCTGATCACTTAAAAGGTGTTTTCTCATCTCAGGATTCAGCTGTCCTCCTGTCTCTTCTCCCCTCTACTGGTTTTCAGCTCATTCTTGCAGAGAGCTCCTGCTTGTTGTAAACCGCACAGTCATCTCTGACTTTACATACAGAGATAACAAAAGCATTGCTTAAGAAACTGATCTAGCCCTTAACAGGGCTGAAAAGCATAAAACAATATGCAGAAAGAGGGTGAGAAGAGAATGTGTGTGGCGCAGAGAGCAGGGAATAAGTCATCACCCAGACCTACAAACAGGTCTGTAACCTAGGCAACCAGCTGTAAACATAAGGAGAGATTAAGCTGTATCTGGAAAAACAAAGCAAGGTAGATAAAGCAATGTATTAGCTAAAACACTTCAGTTAGCCTAAGCTACAAATCTGAATGTGATCATTGAGATGGGAATACCCCTTTAAGATTCCACCAGTTGGACCCCCAACGATCAGTGACTTATCCTGTGGATAGGGGATAAGTGTATGGTGGAAAAACACCTTTAAATCAATAAAATTACAGAATACTGTACAGTATAATCATAACTATTTTTTATTATATTACATTAAACACCATAAGAACTGCAAAAGGTGAGAATATTTCCATTCTTATCTGTCTACCTCACCATAACAGCACTATACCATTTGGTGCTGTATTCTTTTTGTATCAGAATACAGAATAAGTTATACAGAATTTTTCCCACAAATCTATATCAGTCAGTTCTTTCCAACAGCCTGGTTAACACATTATGTCCCCCCTTGAGGGCTAGCTACACATTTTTATTTTCTAGCATTTTAAAATGAATTATAATAATCATTTACATGGGTTTTTGGTGCCAGGTTTAGTGTCTGGCCATTGGAAACTACAGGAAAAAAAAAACAAAAAAAAAACCCACAACAAGCTAGATCCATGCTGTTGACCTAAAAAAAAGCCACTGGGAAAAATGAAGCTACTTCCACCTTTTTTAGTTTAGTTTAAATTGCCCCTTTTTGTGGTCTTTCTGTACTTGTGGCAACTGTGCCTTTATCAAAAAAAAGGGGGGGAAGTGCACATACCTTATAAAGGTGCATCTAAACTAACACATGTGCACAATATTTAACAAGGAGTTGCCCTATATTATAAATGAACACCACAGTAAACCCGGTGAAAAATACGGCCAAAAAAGCAGATAAATAATGGAGTTAAAATGTACCACACACAAAAGTGAACTGTATTTAGTGCATACTTTTGTTATTTTCAGACAAACTGTGAAAACACCTAAACAGGTATTTTAGCCCTCCGTCCTTTAATGATAAAAGAATAAATGTGAACCACAATGCATACGCAGCCTGCTACCGTGCCCTGCCGGATCTATAGATTAGTAACATCCAACTGAGGTTTCTTTTTTCTTTTTATCAAATATAAGTTTAGGAACACTTAAATGTTAACATTCCTTTTCATTTCTTGGTTCTCCATGTGAAACCAGGTGGTCTGGTGAGAACCTGACTTTTGCTACATGCCATTTTCCATTTTCAGCTTTCCTCACAAAACACAAACTCTCCATTTAAAGACCCATGAGATCAGGGACAATAAAAACAGAGTTGGTTTTGTCATTCACATGCTGCAGTGCTAGGATATACATAGAAATAAAAAGGCACAGCAAGCATTTCCTTGCTTATGTAGGCCAGCCAGACATTCTATATACTTACCAAAATTCTCTTCCTGTCTTTTTCTGACAGAAATTTCACAGGTGGGTATTTCTGTGTAAAGCTGTAATAAAGAAAGAATCAAATATAACAATGCTGGAAAATATCTTACACACAGTAAACTACATATACACCTAGTTTTGTAGCTGTGGCATCCTAACCATCATAGGCAAATTATAGAGAGAAAACACTCAGATAATATCAAAAACACAATGACTACAAATATTGTCCATGAGTGTAAGTCAAAACCATTATACATAAAAAAAAAAAAAAAAAAAAAGTCTGAGCTTGCATTTTCCCCAATATACAAGGGAAGGTTGACCAAAGGTAAAGTTTGCGTTCAATTTTTTTCTTACATCATGTATTGAAATGTTCCTAATATGTCTTAGCAGAAAACCTCAACTAGAAAATCACAAAAGGAGTTGATTCAGAGTTCAGTAAGTGACCCGATTCTCAAATCTTTCAGACTGTAAAATATATATGGTCCACATGGCAGGATAAGCTTCTAAAAGCCCTGCCAGAAAACTGCCCACTACTAAATAACCCACTCAGGCTACTTATTTCATAGGGGAGCGCTGTCAGCTCTTGTACCACTAAATCTATAACATTCCACTGCTGTGATCCAACATCAGCATCACTTTTATGGGAACTGACAGGAAAAGGGTTTGCAGTTATCGTGGGCTAAAAATAAACAAACACAGGAACTACATCAGCATAAATGACCCCCAAAGTTAGCAGGGTCACAATTTACAAAGTTACCTTTAAAAGGGAGTCTGTCACCAGAAAAGTCCCTATTGAGCTATAGCAGCAGTCAGGTAGCCTTGGTGCACAGGAATAAAACGCTTTTTTTTCTGCTTCCCGATTAGTCTCTTTTGCCAAGATATCAGCCCCCCTCCCCCCACGATATGCTAATGAGCTGTTTGGTGCAAAGAGGGCATCACCATTGTTCTCAATGAACCAAAGATCTACATCCCTGCAATGACTAACAGGGCCAGCTAATGTACGTGTCACTCATAGCGGGGATGGAGGGAGAAACTAGGTACTGGAAAGCATAGCTATTTGGAGCAATGATAGCAGCGGCCACACTACCATTGCACCAAACAGCTTATTAGCATATCAGGAACAAAAAACAAACAAATAACTCAGGAATGGAGGAACTGATCAGGAAACAGAAAAAAAAAAATTCATATAAACCCAAGGCTATCTGACTGTGCTTAAAGTTAAATAGGGACTGCTCTGGTGACAGACTCCATTTAAATGCACAGTGAACTGCAGGCAATGGCCAAACCAAGCATTTACACAAAACTCAGGATCAGCACAAGAGTACGACTGCATAAGTAATTACCATTTTATTACAAAGCAACTCATATTATGATTATAACCATAAAAGATTTAAACCATAAAAACTATAACCCTATTTTGGAAGTCGTACCATGAAAGGTACAAGTTTCCTCTCGATCTGAGGAGTTGTTTCTCAGGGTCCTCAAATGTATATTGAGAGAACCCTCAATGTGAATGATCATGATGTTGGTCAGCATCACAGCATCACTTGCTTGTGCACTTTACAACTAATTCTATTGGTATGTGCAAGAAGCAGAAGCTACAGTACAAGTGAAACCACATTTTCCTATAGAAGAGATTGCGCAGCACCTGGATTAAACATGGTACTTGTGTCCTGGGATGGCAGCTCCTATACACAGCAGACCTGCACCCACTTGCAGATGAATTGCTTCTTAGGATTATTCACATAATGGTTTAATAAGTCACATGTAATCAGTTTTAGCTGGTCAACAAGTTTCTAGTTCTATTGTAGGTCCCCAAAACAGTGACAGTGACTCTACTGAGACACATTGATAGGGAAAACATCTCCAGTTCTATACTGGAAAGGGCATGTTCGGCCAGGAAATGTTCTTAGTTTCCCAAATCAGTGTGACACAAACATGGTCCCGACACAATGATAAAAAGTGATTATTAGCAGTCTAAGGCCTCATACACATGATTGTTGGTATTGTCAGTGTGCTAGCCATGCTATTTATAGCTAGCACACTGTCGCATTATATTCTATGGCTCCATAAACCCGAGTCCGGTGTAAAATTCAGGACAGGTCCTATTGCTGTCTGTTTTGCGGCCTGGGCTCACCAAAGTAAATTAATGGGTCTGTGTGGCTATGGGTGGCACACAGATATCACCTATGTGCAGCCCATTCCGTTCAGCCACAGAATCATCCAAATGGTCGTGTGTAGGTGGGGGGACTACACTACCATGTTACTTAACAGTAAGTAGGTAGCAGAAATGAGCAACAGACTGTAATAGTAATATCAATGAACATGTAGTTTCACAAAATGACTTACCTTTTTTCCAAATCTCTTATTTTCTCCCTTAATGGTGCAATCACCTGTACAAAAAAAATAAAAATACTGAAGTGTAATAAAATGCTTGCATGATATTATATTTTTATACTCACATAGGGGAATTTCCACACAGATTTTGGTGCATATTCCACCGTACAAATGTTCTGTGTTAAAGCAACTTTTGAACAACTTAAGATTTTCTGGCAGCATTTGTGCCATTATTTCTGCAATACGTTATTAACCGATTTTGGCTCTTTTCTGTAAATTCCTGCACTGAAACACACTTTTTACCCACTCTGTATTCTTTTCTCTCTTACTGAAGAAGTGCAAGGACAATCTGACATATTTAGATATAATATGCCTCTGGTGTACAACACCCACAAATGTCATATGTATATAGGAAGGGAAGAGGGATGAAAGTAGGCATAAATAATCAAATCATAAGTAGTAAAGAAAATAAAACTTAACATTTATTAAATTAATTGAAATACTATATAAAAGATAAGAGGAAGTGCAGGGAAGAAAAAAAAAAAAAAAAAAAAAAAAGGGAAATAAAAATTCTCTCTTCACTCAGACCCCGATATAACAGAATAGGAGAAAACTGTGTGTATATTGAAACACATAAATATTGTGTAAAAATTAGCTAGAAAGGGAATGTAGAAAAAGCAATACACAGATCTGGAGACACAGCGCTATGTCTCCAAGACTGGTTATTTTGAATCCATCAATAGCAGATTACAAGGTACCACAAAAAAGTGATATACATAAATTATGTCACTATATACGCTACAGCTCAACACTTGGCATAGAGAGAATTTCTGCTTTCGCCTTGGATTACCAGTTAAGGCGAGTTTATTATTGTCCTTTTTAGTTCAGATGTTACTGCCAGAGCATTGCTGTAGTATAGCCAGCAACCATTATTTGTCAGTGCAGCTAAGAGTGGTATGAGCCGCACAAACCAGCTCAGATGTAATGTGCTCTCATCAACTATGGTAGATATCTGAAGTCCAAAATAAAAGGCTATGGACTACAGCGCCTGTCAGTAATATGGTCGTGCCAGTAAATCGTATTACATATCACCCACTAGTATTGCAGATTGCTGTTTGTGATATGGATGGATAGTTCTAACTGTCCCTCATACTGTAATTCTGTCCCTACACTGCCTAACACATCCCTCTTACTGACTGCAGAAATCCTCACTGCTTCTGACTGAGTACAGGTGTAGTAGAGTGAAGGCTGCAGTGGGGGTGGTCACTTAACGTCATATCTCAGGCACTATAAAGTGTAGAACTGTTGTTCCCGGGGCTGTGGAGTCAGATCAAAACCAATTTAGGTTGGAGTTGATAAAAAGTTACCAAAATAAAATGACTAATTATACAGTTATTAATATTGTATAATTAATTGGATATATCATTTGTTATACATTTACTTTCATAGGAATTTAATCACTGGCTTTTAATGAATTAGAGAATATTTATTGCTTCTGACTGACCATGGCTGTCATATGAAACATGAGATCACACAAGACCAGTCTTACCCTTTTTATTCCTGTAGAAAACCCCTGTTGAAAACACAGTTGGAGTTTGAATCAGCTGCATATAAATATGCCAATCCCAGCTGTGTTTTCAACTGTGGATATCGACGCAAATAATAAAAGTTAGAACCTGTTAGAATCTTATCTTTCATATGACACCAGACACACTATTCTAAGTTTTAAAAGTATTTGAAGTGACCCACCAGTTTCAGCACAAAATCCCAGAGAGAAACAATACATAAAAGGAAAGAAAAATAGATTTCAGCACAGGATGACGTCACACTCCCTGGGGTCACCGCCGAGACCAGAGCCTGGGCCTCAGTAGTCACTTGGGGCATGCTGACATCATGCTTTGACCCAGTGTCATGATGTCAGTGCATTTGTTTCATCAGCATCGTGACATCAGCACACCCACCTTGACCACTGAGGCCCAATCACAGGCCTCACCAGTGACCCTTGGGCATCTAACATCATCCGGGGGTTGGAAGAGGCCAGAAGAGGATGCCAGGGGGCTCCCACACACCCAAAAGAGGTGAGGCAAGGTGAGTGTAACTGTTTCTTATGTTTATTCACTTCCCCTGGGCCACCACTTCTTATACTCTGGGCTTGGAGGAGACCTCAGAGTATAACAGCACTTTTGGTTGATGCCGAACCTCACACATACTCGTCCAGACAAATCTTATGAGGCTCACCCTTCTCTATACTCAGTATTCATCAGGGCACCATAAGGGATGGCACTATTCAACCAAACGGATCTGTGTTTTTTAATGTAAAAATGGCTCATAGTTGTATCTGCTTTTACTGTTTAAAAAAAACACGGATCCTTTAAATGGATCTGCAGAACGGACAGAACGTGATATGAATGGAGCTTAACACATACATTAAACGTACACATACCATTTAGATGTGGTATGAAAGCAAGTGATGTAGAAGAATCTTTGAGGGATTTAAAATTGGGTACAATGTAGAGAGAATAGAAGGTATAAATATGCTAGACTGCTTGTATCCATATATATATTTTTTTTTATGATCTAATTTATATACAGCTCTCTGTGAGAGTGCTGGGTTCCATTACCACATAGGGCCAACATCGCAAAAAGAAATAACATGATGGAACTGGCACTCTAATATAAAGCAGAAGAGTTGTAAGATAAATGCTTGTAATACACAGGAAAATAATGTAACAGACCTCTTCAATTTTCTTTTCCATCTTCTGCTCCCCAGTCTCCTGAATTGACCTGCTGAGAAAAAATACGTAGGTAGATCAAGACAATCATATGTGAGACATGTGCCTGTCTGTGCCTGGTGACATTTATATGACTTTTCCAATATACTTTTCCAAAAGTCAGTCCATGGTCATGTGATGAACACACAGGTGCACAGCTCATTACCAGGCAGATGTCTGATTCCTGCGCTGTGACTGCAACGAACTGTGCACCTGTGTGCTCATCACATGACCATGGACTAATTTTTATCCACTGGGAGTATGCAGAGTGAATGACAACAAACAGAGGTCTAGAAAACCATAAGGAATTGATACGGAATATTGGAAAAATTGTATACATTTTCATTATGCAAACAATAACATGAGTCTCTCAATATTGATCTGAAACTGGACAATCCCTTTAAAGCGTAACTAACCTTTCAGGCAACTTTTGATTTCTGGAAGTATTTGAGTCATTAACCCCTTCCTGACATCCGCCATAATAGTACTTGGGAGCCAAACGGCTGCCATAGCCGCTGGGTCTCTGCTGATCGCGGGCATTAACCCCTCTGGCACCTCAGTCAAAGCTGACAGACGCCATTTTACCGGCGGCACGCGGGCGCAATTTTGCCGGGGATTGCCGACACCCGGAGCAAGCTCTGGGGCCGGCATCCCGTTACTACGACAGCCGGGAGCCTTGTGAAGGCTCCCAGGGTTGTCTTACAAAAGTTTCTATTGCAGGCCTCTCTATGCAGCATGCAATAGGAGAGTCTACAAATCTATAAAAATATATTTTTCCCGTATGGTAAATGCCATAGCAGGAAAAAAAAAAAAAAAAAGTCAAACCACCGTTTTTTCACTGTTTCGCCTCTGATAAAAATTTAAATAAAAAGTGATCAAAGCAATAGCAATTTCCCAAAATGGTATAACTAAAAAATGGCCCCGCAAAAGTGAGACGCCCTATGCATCCCCGTACATGGAAGTATAAAAAAAAGTTACGGGTGTCAGAATATGGCGACTTTTAGAAAATAAAATTTTTTGCACAGTTTTGGATTTTTGTTAAAGGGGTATTCCCATGAACATAATCATGTCTATATTCGTAGATAATTAAAACTTAAACACTTTTGCAAATATAAGTAGTTAAAAATTCTGCAGAGTTTTAAAGATTTTCTTTAACCCATCTTAGTGGTGACAGTCTGTGGTCTTGATCGGTTGCCAATGGATACGACCACAAATGCAGAAACTTTCTATAATCTGGAACTTGTGAGGAACCCAGCCCTGATTTTCTTATGGTAGCTGGGTTATCAGGCAGGCACACTACATGTATCAGAAGATATCCCGGCCACAATAAGGAAATAGCAGCTGATTTTCTAACCTTAGAAAGGTCCTGCATTCGTGGTCTTATCCACTGGCAACCGATCAAGACAACAACTTTTGACCATAAAATATTTAGAGAAAATCTTTAAAATTCTGCAAAATGTTTAATTACTTATATTTGCAAAAATGTTTAACTTTTATTTATCTACAAATTTAAAAATGGTAATGTTCATGGGAGTACCATATAAATTTGGTGTCCACGGAATCGTATCGAAACATAGATCATAGGTGACTTGTCATTTTGGCTGCAGAGTGAACACCGTAAAAACAAAGATCATAAAGTCGCACAAATGCATTTTTTCCAAGGGCTGGCATCCGTGGTAATCTGAGATCTTCCATGGAACTCCAATTCCTAGGTGATCCCTGACTAATCACCAACCCAGGGTTTCTCTTTTTGGCCGATACACCCACATAAATTTGTTGAGAATTTGCTCTTCCTGATGCCAGGCTGCCAGGATTTCCCACTGCAGGTCTCGGGAGTGGCCCTGAGCCAAAGGTACTGCTGGAATACAGGCCGTGAGAGTCCCCAGGATGGACATAGCCTTTCTTATAGTGACCCTGGGGGACTGGACCTTACCCTTTGGATGTAACATGTGCCCCCATTTAGGTAAAGACTCTTGGGGCCATGGAGATTCCAAAGGGTAGAGCCCGATATTGGTAATGCTGAACCACCCCTCCCATCTCTACTGCTACTCACAAGAACCTCTGGTGACCTAGAAAAATTGGAACATGGTAATAAGCATCTTTCAGGTCTATCACCGCCATCCAGCAATTGGGAATTAATCTCACTGCTGACTGTACTGTCTCCATCCGGAATTTCTTGTAAGACAGAAACTGATTTAACCTCCTTAGATTTATTATGGTTCTGTAGGAGCCATCGGGTTTCTTTACCAAGAACAGATGGGAATAAAACCCCTGCCTCTCCTCTTCCTGGGGAACTGGAATCAGAACCCTTTCAAGATCAGTTTCTTCACTTCCAATTCCAGAGCCAATTGAGAGTTAGGGAAGTCTGAGTTATGGTAATCTGAAAGTTTGAAGGCTGAGGAGAAGAGAACTCCAACTTCAGGCCTAGTCCAACCGTATCCAGGATCCAAGGGCTTGATGCAATTTACCTCCAGGCAGGCAGGAATTTCCTCAGTCTCCCCCCTACCCGGGGCCTGGTGTCATTGCTTATTGGGTCTTGGATCTTTATTACGGGGTGAGTTGCTAAATAAGAACCCCTTTTGTTTCTTATTGGTCTCTGACCAGCTATTATCTCTGGACTTGACAACTTTCTGCCTACTGTATGCTTCAAAGGGACAAAAGGACCTCCGTCTACAACCAGATGAAGGCACAGGAAAATCTCTCTTTTTATATGCTACTTTAGCTAAGATGTCATCCAAGACTAGTCCAAAGAGATATTCACCGTCACAGGGCAAATTGTACACTCTACATTACCTGTCCAACTCTTCAGCCATGTAGCCCTCCTGGCAGAGTTGGTCAGGGCAAGGGAGCAAGCTGATAATCTTACAGCGTCTGCTGAAGCATCTGACAAAAAATCTGCAGCTTTTCTAATAGTCTGCAGGGCTGACAGAATCTGCTCTCTAGGGGCCTTATCCCTTAATTGATCTTCCAGCTCCCCTAGCCAGATCATAAAGGGATCTTGCAGTACAGGTAGCCGCTATATTGGACTTGAGGGACGCTGCTACTGACTCCCAAGAACACCTTAGGAAGCTTCCCGCTTTCTTGTCTGAGGGATCCTTCAGGGTACCCATGTCCTCAAAAGGCAGTGCTGACTTCCTGGAGGCTCTGGCTATGGCAACATCAATTTTTGGTACATTATCCCATGAAGAGCAAGCTCCCTCTTCAAACGGGTATTTACGCTTAACTCCTCTAGAAATGAAACCCTTCTTGTCCGGCATTTTCCATTCCCTCTTGATAGGCGATGTAATATTTTTATGGACTGGAAAGTGTCTCCTTTGACTAACCTGCAAACATAATGCCCTGCATATAATGGGAGGGTCTAGGGTCCTCAATCCCCATAGTCGCGCAAACGGCTTTAAGCAACTTGTCAGTGTCCTCTACTGGAAAACACGACTGTCCTTCTCTACATCAGATATGGAGGAAGAAGAGGCATCATTGGATAATTCTCCACTTTCATCCTGAACAGACTCCCCCTCAGAAGAGGAGTCATGACCCCGGGTAGAGGAACTGGACTTCTTTCCTGGCCACTTTTACCTTTAAGGGAAATCCTGACTTCCTCCTGTATCAGAGATCTGATACCCTGTAAAAATGACGGGGACTCCTCAGCAATAGTTCTATCAATGCATGATGGGCAGAGCTTTTTCTCATAAGAAGAAAAAAGTCTAGTTCTACATATGGCACATTCCTTATTCTTAGATTTCGCCAAGGCTTTCCTACGTCTATCCTACAAAAGACAGGGGGACCAATTAATTAATAAAAAATAAAGGGTTGGAAAGCAACCACTTACATCCTCTAGAATACCGAGAAAGGCGGAGGTGGACCTTCATCTTGCCCTCCATCTTGGGGTCTCCTTCTTGCCAGCGGCAGCTGGGACTGACTGCAGCTGTGGCTGTAGCTGCTGCTCTTCTATACTGTAGATACGTCTTCTCAGTGCATGGAGAGCCAGGAACTGCTTAGCAGCTCCACCGTCCCTCAACCTGCATTATATGGCCATTTGGCCTAAAGTAGAGGAAACACACTCCTTCTGCCTCGATATCGGAACCCCCGCGCCTGGATCACCAGCAGCGCATAGCTGAGGGGACGGCACCGACTCCAGACTGGGCCACAGCTAACAGCCACCCATGGAAGAAGAGAGGCAACCCCTACCAGGACAAACTCTTTCCTATGCCATCAGGTAAGCCTGCCTCAAATCAGGCACGTAGGTCTCCCTTCAGGGACAAAAAACAACTGAGGGGTAGGAGAGGCTCCACCTTTTTATACCGTAGGTTTCCTGTCCCTGGGGGCGAATCCTCTCTCTGGGTGCTGGGAAAAAAATCTTCTGATCAGTGGGGGTCTTTGCAGTCAGACTTCCAATCATCAGCAACGTACCACTTACGAAATGAATAGGAGCTGATCTGCAGTAACCTGGTCTGACCATTACACAGAAAATGGTGCTGTATCTTGCTCAAAACAACTGATCCATGGGGGAAGGCGAGGGGGTTGAGGGGAGTGTTGGACCCCCCCTAATTACGATATTTATGACCCATCCTTAAGCTAGGTCAACAATATTTTTATCTCAGGTGTTACATTTCTGAATATGTTGCCTTTGTTAATACTTAGTTAAGTGAAAACTCTTTAGGACATCAGCACTCATGATTGGCACTAAATATTAAAGGCGGCCTAGCACATGTCTTACAAGATTCAGCAGAGGGTATATGTGGACACAATGATGACAACAGAACTTACAGTGCCATCTCTCCTACAGGACATGAAAACAGCCCATTTTATTTTTTTCCCCTTTTCTGAGTAATTCACAGTGGCACGGCATGGCTGAAGAACTGTGGTAAAATGGCATGGCAATGGAATTTAAGGTTTTCCCAATAAGGAAAGAAAAAGAAAAAAAAAAAAAAAAAAAAAAAAAGGGAGGAGAACACAGGTGTCACGGTGTTGTCCCTAAAAACTCATCATGGTTCCAAACATTAAAAGGAGTTTTTCTGGGAAAAAAAAATTCATTTTTTCAAAAAAAGGTCTGTTAGTGTTATTAATAGCTTAATAAGAGCACCCAAATACCTTTAGCAGTGTTTTGAGAGATTTCTGGGGTTCTCTGTGAGCTCCTTGCATCTTCTGCATTTGTCTACATGGGTATGGGGGCAGTCTTCTTTCCAGTGACATCCCGGGGTGCGGATATCCCTTAGACTGACACCCTGGGATGTCAGCGGAAAGTCAAGAATGTAATATATGTAGGTCACATGACCTACATACAGTTGTGCTAAAAAGTTTACATACCCCGGCTTGATTTTTGGGCCTTTTTTCAGAGAATATGAAGGATAACACAAACTTTTTCTCCACTCATGGTTAGTGGTTGGTTGAAGCCATTTATTTCAAACTTCTGTGTTTTCTCTTTTTAAATCATAATGACAACCAAAATCATAAAAATTCCCCTGTTTGAAAGTTCACATACCCTGGTGATTTTGGCCTGATAACATGCCCAGAAGTTGACACAAAAGGGTTTGAATGGCTACTAAAGGTAACTTCCTCACCTGTGACCTGTTTTCTTGTAATGAGTGTGTATGCATAAAAGCTGAGTGAGTTTCTGGGATCCAGACAGACTGTTGCATCTTTCCTCCAGCCACTAACGTTTCTGGATTGTGAGTCATGGGGAAAGCAAAAGAATTGTCCACGGATCTACAGCAAAAAAGGTAGTTGAACTGTATAAAACAGGAAAGGGATACAAAAAGATATCCAAGGAATTGATAATGCCAGTCAGCAGTGTTCAAACTGTGATTAACAAATGGAAACTCAGGGGCTCTGTAAAAACCAAACCACGGTCAGGTAGACCAACCAAAATTTCGGCCACAACTGCCTGGAAAATTGTTCAGGGTGCAAAGAAAAACTCACACATAACATCAGCTGAAATACAGGACTCTCTGAAAACTATCGGTGTGGCTGTTTCAAGATGCACAATAGGCGGCACTTGAAGAAAAATGGGCTGCATGGTCAAATTGCCAGAAGAAAGCCATTACTGCGCAAATGCAAAAGAATCTCGCCTTCGATATGCCAAACAGCACTGAGACAAGCCTCAAAACTTCTGGAACAAGGTCATTTGGAGTGATGAGACAAAAATTTAACTTTTTGGCCACAACCATAAACATTACATTTGGAGAGGCCTATGATGAAAGGAACACCATTCCTACTGTAAAGCACGGAGATGGATCACTGATGATGTGGGGATGTGTGAGCTTCAAAGGTACAGGAAACTTGGTCAAAGTTGAAGGAAGATGAATGCAGCACGTTATCAGCAAATACTGGAGGCAAATTTGCAGTCATCAGCCAGTAAGCTGCGCATGGGACGTAATTGGACGTTCCAACATGACAACGATCCAAAACACGACGCCAAGTTGACCTATCATTGGCTACAGCAGAAGAAAGTGAAGGTTCTGGAGTGGCCATCTCAGTCTCCTGACCTCAATATCATTGAGCCACTCTGGGGAGATCTCAAGTGCGCAGTACATGCAAGACAGCCCAGGAATTTACAGGACCTGGAGACTTTTTGCCAAGCAGAATGGGCAGTTTTACCATCTGAGAAAATAAAGAGCCTCATCCACAACAGACTTCTAGCTGTCATTGATGTTAGAGCGGGCAATACACGGTATTAAGAACTGGGGTATGTGAACTTTTGAACAGGGTCATTTTGATGTTTTTGGTTGTCATTATGATTTAAAAAGAGAAAACACAGAAGTTTGACAATAAATGGCTTCAACCAACCACTCACCATGAGTGGAGAAAAAGTGTGTTATTCATATTCTCTGAAAAAAGGCCAAAAAAAAAAAATAAAAATCTGCTGAGGTATGTAAACTTTTTAGCACAACTGTATATTACAGTAAAAAAAAAAAAAATTGATAAATGTTATTTCGAAAGTTGGAGGGGTGGGCTTATTGTAAAAATATTAATTTATCCCGGACAACCCCTTTAATGCCACAACCTGGTTGAGCTAATCTGTGACCGTGGGGCCCTAATCTATCAGATAAATAGCAAGTATAGTTTACAGTTTTCACATAGATTAACAATTTTAAAGATGCATGAAATAATCCTACCTCATGTTGACAAAGTTTCCCCAAACAGCTGAAGAGGAAAAAAAAAAAAAAGATATATTAAAATGATGGATATAAAAATATAAAACATACTCAGTAAGTACAAGGCTGAAAGTTGTCAGTTGCTTGCTTGAATTTACATGAAAAAAAGATGTTCAACATAACCCTGGAGCAACTATTTCACTTGCAGACATTTCCAGGAACAGACAAGTCAGACTGCCCACTGCCTGCTTTCAACAAAAGTCATGTTCCCTTATGTAAATTCTATGCATAACGGCAGTCCTGCTGAAAACAGTTTTACTGAGACCTCAGGAGTTGGGTACCTATGGAGAATCCTTTCCAACACAATTCTAATCATTGGTTCCCTGTATGCAGCAAGTCTCTGAATTACAGTGAATGTGGTTTTAGCACAATGGTACCATACACAAGAGAGAGATGGATTACATAACTATGGCTGGGGAGAAGTGTTAAAACTGTGACAATGCAAATCAATTAGTAAAGTAGTAAGTGTAAATGCCCAAACACATAGTAAAGAGAAGAAACCACATTAAGGCTGAAACCCAACGTTGTGAAAAATGCAGCGCTTTTGCCAAAGAGGAAACACCGCAGCAAAAAACGCTGTTTTACAGTACCTGCAAAGTGACTGGGATTCTGGCTAATCCCATCCACACATTGCAGAAAAAAAAAAAAATCTGCAGCGGAAATGTTGCTTTTTCAAAAATGCCTGAGTTTTTCAAAAATCGCAGCATGTCAATTTTACCTACAGAAACGCTGCCGTTTTCTCTATAGGTATAATATGGGCAAAAAGTCTGCAAAGAAAAACTATGCGAAAATGCAATGAAAAAAACTGCAGAAAAAATGTGATGCATTTCCGCAGCGTTTTTTTGCTGTGTTACGTGCGGCCTTAGCCTAAAGGGCATCTGGAACTAGGGAAGACCCTTTTATACAGGGCTGTGGAGTCGGAACGCCAAAGCCCCGACTCCGACTCCACCAAAATAGGCACCGACTCCGACTCCACAGACCTGAGTCAAGCAGTCACTCTGTGTCCTCGGGCTGTGGGTGGGTCTCCAGCACAATTACAGATAAAGTCAAGCTTTTCAGTCCTCACAATCACAACACTTGTATCTTTTGCTTACTCCAGATAATGGTGCTAAACCTTATAGGTTCACTCAGAACTCAGTCCCATCATTATATGAGAAATAGAACAAACCTTTACAGGACATTTCATCATTTTCAACATTTCATCATTTTCCCAAATTCTTATGAAAATATATTCAGCACATACTGCATTGTACTACTAACTGTACCAATTTATTATATATTTTGGGAGTCGGTCCATTTTATACCGACTCCACCAAAATAGGCACCGACTCCACGACTCCGACTCCACGGACCTGCTTTTAGATTATCAAGGGAAAGAAAATGTCAAAAGACATGTGAATTATTTGTTGTAAATAAAATTTACCTTTTTCATGGCATATTTCAGCAGTCCGATTTATAAGGGTCTGCCCTAGTGTCAGATGCATATTAAAAGGGGTTGTTCAGACTTTCATATTGAAATATATCATCATACACAGTCATGATTTTATTCAATAAGGGACGGCACGTAATTGTATATATTGTATATAATCTTTAAGTAACACCATGATCAGCTGGTTGAAGAGGCTGCGGCTCTCCAGGGAGCTCCTCCTTCCCTTTATTGTAACCAGACACAACTCTGTACATCTTGTAGTGGCTGTGCCTGGTACTGCAGCTGTTTCCTATTCAAGTGTATAGCACCAGGCGCTTCTGCTATTAAAAATACAGACTCATGCCTGGTAACAATGAAAGGTATATGGCACTCACCAGAGAGATAAGACCTGTACAATCAGCCTTTTACTTAAGGATTATTCTGATGCCCATTTGTCACAGGTTCCAGTTTGTAAGGAAGCATGCTTGTGAAAAGTCCCATAGTGCAGACTGAAATGTCGCATCCCACAAGCCAACAATAAGACAAGAGTTACCTTTTCTGTCCAAGGTTGAAACTATATGAGATATATGGGCATCTTGCATTAAAAAAAAGCTACATGCCATTGTAAGATTAAGGCTAGATGCACAGCCGAGCTGATTGAGCAGCACGGACGGCACATGGATGACATCCACGACCCCATTCACTGCTCTTAGTGAGCCCAGGCTGCAAAATGGACATGTCTAGGTCCTGTCCTGAGTATTGCCTGGGCTCACTGCTATATACATGGGCCCATAATAATATACAGGCCTGTGTTTGCGGCCACAGAAATAAATGAGTCAGTTTGCTAGCTTTGAAAAACTGGCGTATGCATATAGTCTAAGGATAGGTCTACACGTGCTTTTCTTCAGGCAGAAAAAAAAAAAATAAAACTGCTTCAGATGTTTAAGGCTGAGACCCCACGTTGCGGAAACGCAGCTTTTTTTGTTGCAGATTTTGTATAGTTTTTTTGAGCCTAAGCCAGGAGTGGGTTGATCAAAAGGGAGAAGTATAAGAGCTTCCTATATATTTCCCATTCCTTTTGTTGCCATTCTTGGCTTTGGCTCATAAAAACGCAACAAAAAAAGCTGCGTTTCCGCAATGTGGGGCCTTAACCTAAAGCAGATTTTAAAGCTTTTTGAAGAGGCTTCTGAAGATGATTTTGGAAGCTTTTTTTTGAGTAACACACAGGGTTATAGAGGTTTTAGGAAGAGAAAAAAAAAAAAAAAGAGCCTCTAAATCCCCTTGAGAGTATTTTTAAGCCTTCTTTTCATTTCTATGGGAGCTGCAGGTGGAATCTGCAGGGCAAGATGCTTCTGCTAGCAGTAAAAATCTGCCACTGCCTCCCATTTAAGAATGAACAGGAGGCAGATTTCAGGAGTTTTTTTAAGCAGATTTTGGGGCAGAACCTGCCTCAAAATTAGCTCCAAAAAACTTAGATGGGAACATACCAGTTTTCATTAACAGGGGAAAGCTAATACAGTGAGGATCTGTCACACAATGGACCCCAACAGCGCCCCATAGACCCCACTTATTTATGAAAGTGTTCACTAGGCTCAGCCAAGGAGTCCATTGTTTAGCTTTAAATAAAACACACAACTCTGTACACAGTGCTATTTTTTTCTTTTAAATGTGACAATCTCCAAAGGAAGTTCCTGACAGAGCCTCTGACACAGATGTAAACACAGCCTAAGGGATCTTCTAGACAAATATGAGATGAAGGCGTTATAAAGATGTCACGTCATATGAGATCATCTTGTATTTTGAGCTGCAGCTTTGGAACAGGTGTACAGTAATTTAATATGTTCATCAGGTCAATTAACTGGCAGGCTCAAAAATAGAAGCTTGCATGTGTCCAGCGGGCACTAACACATCACCACACATTCAGCTGGTTTTCCACAGTATAACTATTGCACCAAAACCACCTGAAATCGAGCTCTGGTTTACTTTTTAGATGACTGAAATTAACAGCTGTACATCCGGGTGCCTTCATCTGGCCCTATAGGGTGCATGCTACAGTTCGGCAGTGGAATGTGGCTAACCGCTACCTGAGCATGCATCCTAACCAAATAGATCCAGGTATTGACACGTGACTCAGGTTCTAAGTTACAGTTATATATAGACTGCCCCTGCATTAGGAACCCCATAATTACCGGGGGAAGGGTGACTGTAAACATACGGTAATTTTGCAAAGTGGCAAACTGCAAGCTGCCTTAAATGTACATGATGCAATTGGGGAAGAGATTAAACTGCAGCACCAGCGACAACGCTTTTTCATATGGTCAATAATCGTCGCTTCAGACCATACACTTTCTCTGCATGATCATATGCGTGATGAATGCCACTTTACCGCATCTGTTATATGCCCAAGGTTTCTATCAGAGAATCTAGTCAATAAAACCATGAGGACACCGCACAGCAGAATCTGAACAGTACTTTAGGGGAAGGGGGGGGGGGGGGAGGGGAAGAACAGCCCGGGAATAGCAGTGGAACAAAGTTCTTAACCTATCCCTAATGCTTTTTGCTCAGTGAGGCGTAGTAATATTCACAACTGCTTCTTCTGCATAGGGTGTAAAAGACATCAGCCCTGCTATATAAATGGGGAGTTGGGTCTGACTCCAACTGCCCCCTGTTGTGGATCGGCGGATGCCCACCTTATGCATATGCTGTGGAAGTACACAAGCTCGTGACCCTTTTGGCTTGATGTTCTGAAGGTAATGAGGAAAGTTTATAATATATTGTTAGATCCCAACCCCAGATTTTGACTTCTCGGCCGATAAAATGGAACAACTCTGAATTCATGGGCATATCTCATATAATAGACCAGACTAGGAAACTTGTAGCAGTGCATTGGCTGCAGCCAACAGTCCCCACTAAAAGGGAACTCTGCTATGAATTGAATGCTATCAGATTAGAGAAAGTGTACACCAAGCATAAGACAACCTCTAAGTTCAGAGGGGTATAGGGTCCATGTAGATTTACTTGTTCTTAGAAGCCTGTTTATGCTATTTGCACAGCTGATTAATGCATGTTCTAGGATACCCTAACCTGTCTACACCCCATATAATGCCACCGGACTCTGTACACCTATGTTCTCACTGCTTGTCTACTACACTGGACCCTCTCAGTGTGTTGGTTGAAGGCTATAGCAGGAACGCATAGCCTCTAGGGTGGACTGTCTTCACCTATAGTTCATTATTTTGTAAGTCTTTTCTTTGCATGAAAATGGTTTTGGTCTTAATAAAAAAAATTCTCATTTAAATTAATCAATCAGCCTAGAGTTTAAGAGTATCACTGTCTTCATCCAAAATAAGTGGTAGTGGTAGATTTAGGCTTTGGGAAAAAGTTGTGGAAAAGTTGCATTTTCTAATCAATATTTATTTATTTACTTATTCCTTTTTAAGGCAGAGACAAGAATGCATTTAGCATATGGGAGAAGTCCTTCTATATTTCCCATTCCTTTTGAAGCCACTCTTGGCTGTGCTCACAAAAACAGCAGAAAAATATGCAACAAAAAAACAAGGCGTAGGCCTCAACCCTTTTTTGTTTTCTAATTTTGGACTTTTATTCCTTACCTTTCAAAACATAACTTTTTATTTTTCTATGCAAAGTAAGGTTTCTTTTTCGTGAGGCCAGTAGTACTTTTTACGCTAGGTTCACACCTGCATTGGGGTTTCCATTCTGCAGCGGACCCAAAAAATAAAAAACCCAATCTGCTAAAAAAGCGGGTTTCTGCCTGAAAAAACACGCAGAGAAAAGTTCTGCTTGCAGAAGGAGCATGTGCATTGTAAGAATAATTCCTGTTAAAGGTGGGTTCACACTATCGTTTGATGTCCGTTCTGATAGTATCTGTTAAAAAAAATAAATAAAAATGGACACCTATCGTAACAGACATTAACGGACACCAGCTGATGTTAATGTATCAGGTTTTTTTTTTAACTGATCCAATTAATGGACACATTAGCAGTTAGTATCTGTTTTTATACTGTCCGTTTTTTTGTTTTGTTTCTGCTTTCTGAGCATGCGCAGAAAAAAAAAAAAAAAAGGACAGTAATAACGGACAGTATAATGGACACCCGTCCGTTACCCATAGACATTAATGTTAAAAAATAACAGACGCTTGACGTCCGTCATAAAACCGTTATTTTTCGCAACACAAGTCCTGCACCCCGGATTTTTATGTCTGCGAAAAATAATGGAAATGTGATGGACTTGGTATAAACGGACAACAGATAAAATCCCATTTAAATCAATAGAATTTTTAATGAATTTATTACGGTTCTGCTAATGTCTATTGTTAAAGTCTTGTAACAGACACTAGCAGCGGTCACTACTGACAGTCACCAACGGTAGTGTGAACGCCCCCTAAGAGAATGGCCAGTGGAGCAGTTAGGAAGCACACAGGGCAAGGTGAACCTGGAAAATGTAGCATACACCAGTATAGCTAGACAGTCACATGCTCCCTAACAATGCTAAAATTTTAACAGAGCTATGGTTGAACAACCCCTTTAGGTTAAATCTGGCCATACACATTAGATTTTAGACTGCCATTGCTCGTCTGAAAACAACTGTGGTTGGTTGGTGAACCTTCTAACAAGCATTTGACTATTTGGCAGTGACCAACTTTAGATGATGGTTGGCTCTATGGGACGAACTGTTGTAGGTTTATGTATGACCAACCAACAGAAGACAGTCCAAAATCTTCCACTACAGCGGTCTAAAATCTAACGTGTATGGCTTAAGGCCGCACGTCAGAAAGTGAAAAAAAACTGAGCATACATTTATAGATGGCTCTCTATTCTGGCAGATACAGAGGTGTCCGAAGACCTCCATATTCCCTAAGAGGGCATTTACAGGTATTGTGGAGAGACAACCCCTCAAAATGGGTTGTCAAGATCAGTTTTTGGGGTTTAGCTGTGATAACCCACAGCAAGTCATAAACCTGAGTGACACGGTGTGTAATGGACAGTAGGATGGGGGTCTCAGCCACCTGATACTCTGTGAACAAATAATGATGCATATCCCACGGATGTACCAACAACCTCTTTAGCATATTTCAGATGCATTCTCTCACTTCTGCCCCAGTCCAGGCCTGAGTAATAATGAAAGTCATAGTAAGGAGCACAAGTACCACCTCAGTGCGTAGAAAAACTGGTACACCAATGGCATTTCCACACAATTTTCTGGAACACGTACTCTACTAACAGAGCCAATATATATATATAATTTTTAAGGGGCATAGTAATGAGGTGCATTAAAGGATATGCCACTTACAGGAAAAGAAAATAAACAGGTCAAACCAGTCACTTATGCTTCAAAATCAAGAAAATAAGTCACCCCTTACAGATAATAAAAATTAATCTGTAAGTAACAGTATTCGCTTATGCCCATGACAATAACCAGAGCTCATGTAGGTCATATTAGCTATATCCCTCAACTGCACAGTATACAGTAGTATACAGCAGTCAGTGCTCATGTAGGTCATATTAGCTATATCCATGTGCTGCACAGTATACAGCAGTCACTGCTCATGTAGGTCATATTAGCTATATCCACGTGCTGCACAGTATACAGCAGCCAGTGCTCACCATGCTCACTTTGCATTTCAGTGGGGAAAAACTTCCAGCATGGCAGCTCCAGCCTAGTGAGGGGAAGAAAAGGGGGCATTGTCCTCTATAGTCCAGGACCTCCTACACTCCTGAGTATAGTACCATGACTTATGCATACCCACACCACTGATACATGGCATCTCCCAATGCCCAGGCTACACTAAGGCACCAGCACTGCTATCACTGCACTGTGCCCACCGTCATCCTGGCTCCTCCCCGCACTGATCACAAGGGCTCAGTCTCTACATCACACAGGGTACCAGGGCCGTCTGGCAGTGCCATGTAATAGAAGACGATGTGGCACTGGATACAGTAGCACTCTGCAGACTACAAGACGGATACCAGCCATCTGTACATAGAGGCAGTGCCTGCATTCTGACCACAATAAACCTCATACTGCCCCCACCACACGGCCCGGGCTGCCTTGCGAGGAATGAATGGGCAAACGGGCACTCACAGGCTACATAGGCGATCAAGGCGAGTGCAATGAGCAGCTTCATCATCCTTCTATTGATTGCAGTCAGTAAACGACGCATTCGGCTTTTCACCATCACCAGCCGGACCTCGTTCCGTGCCCGAACTCGCAGCCGGGGACATGGAACCCGGCGTCACAATTAAATACCGGGAGGAGGGATTGAAGGCCAGGATAGGGGCACAAGCGTGAGTTCCTGCCCGGTCAGGACACCACGCATGCGCACAACTTCACTGCACTTCATACACTCCGAATACAGGAAGAAAAACGCCGTGCAAATAAGACCCTATGAGCATGCGCGCCGCACACTGACGTTCACTGATCACGTGATAGAACGTTAAGCCTCAGTATAATGCGTAGGCTTACCTAGCAACACTAAATTGTGGTAGTGTGCCCAGAGCTGAGAGGCTGCATGGAACATACCATCTGACTACAAGAGGGTACCTCTACATATACTATCTAAAAAAAAAAAAATCTTGTTACTCTATTCATAGTGATGCATTCCTGTACATGTTGTATTTGTATTTGTATCTGTTTATCTTATCTTATCTTTGCTGCTGTAACACACTGAATTTCCCCACTGTGGGACTATTAAAGGACTATTATTATTATTATTATTATTATTATGCTTGAGTCAAACGAAGGAATTTTCATGAATCTTGATATTTTCTCTTAGACCTGTGTGCTAAATAAAAAGTACAATACCATGGAGTGACAGATTGGCTGGAGACATAGACACATCTCATAATGTTCTATTACATTTGCAGTGAATAGAATAACACTTGGGGCAGACATTGACCCAAATGTATCATACCTCCCAACCGTTCAGAATTCTGTGGGACAGTCCCGGATTGTGGGTCCGGTCCCGGACGGCGGAAGGTATGTCCTGGTTTCAACTCATCTGTGCCGGAGAGGACGCAGATGAGTTGAATATGGTGGTGAAGCAGGAGCTCCCGTGGCCCGGGAGCTGTAGGCGCGATGTGATGACGTCACTCACATCGTGCCTGCTCTCCCTTAACACGCTGGAACAAGAGACTGCAGACTGCGCAGCAGTGGAGCGAGGAGAGGTAAGTATCAGTGTTTGTGAGGGCATATGAGGGGGACATTACATTTTGGTTGCAGATAAAGGGGGCATTAAACTGTGGGGGCAGATGAAGAAGGACATTAAACTGAGGGCAGATGGAGGGGGCATTAAACTGGGGGCAACTGGAGGGGGACATTAAACCCGGGGCTAGCTGGAGGAGGACATTAAACTGGGGGGGAAATAGAGGGGGACATTAACCTGGGGGCAACTGGAGGAGGACATTAAACTCAGTGCAGCTGGAGGGGAACATTAATGTCCCCCTCTAGCTGCCCCCACGGTTTAATGTCCCCCTCTAGCTGCCCCCACGGTTTAATGTCCCCCTCCAGTTGCCCCAGATTAATGTCCCCCACCAGCTAACCCCACAGTTTAATGTCCCTCTACAGCTGCCCCAGTTTAATTTCCCCCTCTGGTTGCCCCCAGTTTATACAGAATAATGTCCCATAGCGGCCCCTGCACACGGTATTATGTCCCATAGCGGATCCTGCATATGGTATTATGTCTCATAACAGCCTCTACACACAGTATTATATCCCATAGCGGCCTCTGCACGAGGTATTATATCCCATAGTGGCCCCTGCACATGGTATTATGTCTCATAGCGGCCCCTGCACATGGTATTATGTCCCATAGTGGCCCCTGCACACCGTATTATTATCTCCCATAGCGGCCCCTGTGCACCGTATTATGTCCCATAGCGGTCCCTCACACGGTATTATGTCCCATAGCGGTCCCCCCCCCTCCAAACAGTATAATATTCCAACTTTTATAATATTCCAATTTTCGCCTCTCACTAGCTATTATTATACTGTGGGGTCTCTATAGACCCTAGAGTATAATATGTGGAGGGCCAAGAGAAGTGACAAACATAAAAAACAATGTTACTCACCTTCCCTGCGCTCCGCAGCCACTCTGTTCTCTTCAGCGCCTCTGCCTGAAGTCAGCGACCGCTAATTGAGTCTCAGGGGTCACGTCACATCATTATACGTAATGACGCCGGGCGTGACCCCTGAGGTCCTATCAGTAGTATCTTACTTCAGGTAGAAGAACCTGCAGAGCACAGAGCCTCCACGGAGCGCAGGTGAGTAACACCTCCCCTGGGGCTCCGCTTATTATACTCTGGGGTCGGAAGTGACCCCAGAGTATAATAATAGCAGTTTTGTTTCAGCCATGTTTGGTCCGAGGAAACAGCTGGGCTAGGACTCGGATCGCTGTGCCAGGGAAATAAGCCTCGTGGCACACGTGCTGGGGGTTGCCAACCCCTGAACTAGACGGTGTTAAGATAGATTATCAACCAGCATCTACCACTGTGATAAATCTGGCTTATTTTCAGACTGTCTAAATTTACTATGAATAAATTGGGGCATTGTATTTATTCCCAAACAGACAGCATTTTCTATTGGTAAAATTAGCATATCTGCACAGGGGCGGACACAGAGAACACAGGGCCCCTGTGCAGGACATAAATCTGGACCCTCTTTCCCTCCATGCTTTATATTGAATATAAACATGCAAAAAATACCTACACATTCATAAAAATGTTATATATGTGCATACACTTTACGCAAATATATTACACTTATAAGGGATAAGTTATACTTGTTTTTTATTTACTTAAAGACGATCTTTCACCACCTCCACCAACTCCAGTTCTTAGTATCTGGGAATAGGTGCTGCTCCACTGATTGTAGCACAGTTGTCATTTTTTCTCTAGCCCCTACCATTTGGTGTCTGATGTGCTGGTTGTCTAGGATATTTTTTTTTTTAGGTCATGAAAGGTGAAAAAAACAAAACATAATCATCTGTCCCCAGTGCTCCAGTGCCTCCCAGCGTGGTCCGGTCCTGCTGCTCCGCTGTTTTCTTCTGATGGAAGTCCCCGCCGCATGTGACTGCTGAGGCCAATCAGTGGCCTAAGGAAATTGACACGGGACGTCACAGCCGAAGAGGACTTCCAGCAAAAGAAGACAGCAGAGCAGCATGACCGGACAGCGCTGGGAGGCATCGGAGCACCTGGGGACAGGTGAGTATGTTTTTTTTTTGTTTTGTTTTTTTTCACCTTCCCTGACCTAATGTAAAAAATTATTATTATTAAATAATAATAATTATTAAAATTATTATTTATCCTGGACAACCTCTTTAAGCTCTGTAATATCAGAAGGACGGTGTAAGGCAGGGGTGTGCCACTGTCAGAGCTCAGAATCACACCCCTGCTGGAACCTGCCTGACACCGAACTCCTGAGGGAGGGGGAGGCGCAGTGACCCAGGGAGCTGAACGTTGCCTCTGATCACATGACCTTGAGGTCGTGACGTCGCCGGAACCCCCGGGTCCATCAAAAGCATTCTGCTAGACCAGGTAAGTAAATAAATAAATCCCCGACCAACCCCTTTAAACACATTATGGCATTTGAACAGATTTTTATAGGACAACACTTTGATAATTGGCTAGTGTAAACAGGAATTGATACCACCCTAAACTATGTGCTGTACAGAGGTGTTAACCCCCAAAATGGGGTCAATCCCTAGGGGATGCAACTTCACTGATACCTTAGAGCACAGGTGTCAAACACAAGGCCCGCGGGCCGAATCCGGGCCGCTGCCTTCTGTTATCCGGCCCGGCACTTATCTGGCCCGCAGGGGCGCGGCATTTTTTATTGTCTATGTAATGTAAACCAGCCCAGGACAGGCCGCTTAAAAAAAAAAAAAAAAAAAAAAACAGCTACGCGATACCTGTCCTGGGCTGGTTTACAAGACCTCTGCATGTCAGCGCAGGAGGCGATACAATGACGTCATCGCGCCTCCTACGCTGACTCGCAGACAAGAAGAGGAGGCGGCGGCTGCATGAAGGCATCGGAGGTAGGTGAGGATAACTTTTTTTTATATATATAAATAGACCGTTACCTGCTGGAGTATCCCCGGCACGTAACGGCCTATTTACTTATCGATCCCCGCTGCTGGTCGTGGCCGCCCCCGCTTCCCCTTCTGCTATCGGACGCAGAAGCGGCCGTGTGCAGGAGCGGGGATGGTAAGTGAGGCCGCGGCCCGCGAACCCCATGAAATACTACTATTATTATACTCCGGGGTCTTTTCAGACCCCGGAGTATAATAATCAGAGACCCAGGGGAGGTGATAAACATAAAAATCATTGTTACTCACCTCTCCAACGATCCGATGTTGCTCCCAGCTGGCTTCGGCCTTCTTTGGTGACGTCCCAGGCGTCACATGAGCCAGGCCGACGTCATTATGTCGCGACGCCGGTCTGTGCGACATTGAAGAAGGCCGAACGCAGGGAGCGCACCGGGGCCCAGGTAAGTAACACTGGTTTTTATGTTTGTCACCACCTGGGTCTCCGATCATTATACTCTGGGGTCTGAAAAGACCCCGGAGTATAATAATAGTTCATGGGTGGGGGGTCACTATGGGGCATAATACCGTGTGCAGGGGCCACTATGGACCATAATACAGTTTGCAGGGGCCACTATGGAGCATAATACCAATGCAGGGGCCACTATTGAGCATAATACCATGTGCAGTGGCCACTATGGAGCATAATACCGTGTGCAGGGGCAACTATTGAGCATAATACCGTGTGCAGGGGCAACTATGGAGCATAATACCGTGTGCAGGGGCCGCTGTGGGGCGTAATACCGTGTGCAGAGGCAACTATAGAACATAATACCGTTTGCAGGGGTAAACGGTATTTGTATAGTGCTTAATTTTTGATATATTCAGAAAAGGATGAGGATAGTATGTAACATGCTTTTTAGGTTTTAACAATACATTATGTTCTTCCTGGTTTCCCTCAAAGGGCTGATTGTAACAGTAGTAATGTACAAATGTAACTACTCCTTAATAGCTCGCTTAACTGTTAAGGAGAAGTTACTTTTATACATGTGTAAAATAATCTTGGCCCTTCAAGGTACCCCGTGAGGCTGAAGTGGCCCCCGGAGAAAATGAGTTTGACACCCCTGCCTTAGAGGCTCTGCAAACATGACATGGCATCCAGAAACCAAATATCTGCGCTCCAAAAGCCACATAGTGCTCCTTCACATCTGTGCCCTGCTGTGTGCCCAAACTGCAGTATATTTCCACATGTATGACACTGGTGTATCCAGGATAACGTACTTAATATCATATGTGCATATAAACTGCTTTTTGGGAACACAGCCGGTCATGCTACTTTTGATGAGTTCCTGAAATGTCAGTAGAGTGGAATCCCCTGGCATGTGACCCCATTTTGGAAACTACACCCCTGAAGAAATTTATCCAGAGGTGTGGTGAACATTTTTAACCCCCAAGTGTTGCATTAATTTATTTTCCACCCATGAATGTACAGCTGATGATGAAAGGTAAAAATGGCAATTGTTCCAGGAATACGTAATTTCAGTGTGCAATATATTGTGCCTGGCTTGGACCGGAGATGAATACTCCAAAAGCTGTTGTGCCCGGAATAACCTCTTAACAGTCTTTGGAGTGTGTGTCTTTGCTGACACAAACTGGGCGCGACGTATCGGGTACTGAAATAGCGCATCTAGCGGAAAAATTACAATTTTCTCTTTTCATTATCAACTGTGCATTCATTTGTGGAAACTAATTCAATGCAACACTCAAGGGTTAAAAATGCTAGCTATGCCGCTGGATATATCCCTTTAGGGGTGTAGTTTCCAAAGTGGGGTCACGTGTCTAAGGATTCCACTTCACTGGCAATTCAGTGGCTCTCCAAAATGGCATGATGTCCAAAAACCAAACTATGCCAAAAATTAAAACAGCGCTTCTTTGTTTCTGTGCCCGACTGCGTTCCCAAACAGCAGTTTATACCCACATATGGCATTGTTAAGTACGTTATCCTGGGTGTCATACATGTGGGCATAAACTGCTGTTTAGGCACACAGAAGGGCACAGATGTGAAGGAGTGCTATGTGCTTCTGGAGCGCAGATTTAGATTGTTGGTTTTTGAACCCACTGCCACATTTGCAGAAACTATAAAATTGCCACCACAAAATTGGGTGACTTCTTGAGGAATTCTGACAGTGGGGAGATGCCAAAACTAATGGCACTGATATCTCCACCACCGGGGCACATAAACAGGAAATCCGACAGTGAATTCAGCACACTGACAGCTTTCTAGCGGTATATAAAACCACACTTTAATGAGTACATGAAAGGTCCTCTTTAAAGAGGTTATCCGGGCAAATAAATTATTTTTAAAATAGGCTGGGGGACGTGAAAAAAATGTAAAAAAATCATACTCACCTGTCCCCGATGCTCCGGAGTCCTCACAGTGAGGTCCAGTCCTGCAGCTCGGCTGTCTTCTTGCTGTGGAATTTCTTGTCTGGCGTGACATCCCGGTTCCCTTCTGCTGAGGCCTCTGAATGGCCTCAGCAGTCACGTGCAGCGGGTACTTCTGCCGGAAGACAACGGAGCTGCAGAACCGGACCACGCAGGGAGGCACTGGGGAATGGTGAGCATGATTTTTCTTTATTTTTTTCATCGCACCTGGACGATTTAAAAAATTATTTGGGTGTCCATTTTTGTCTGGACAATCCCTGAAAGTACCATCAGGTCTGGGCATCCCTCATCCCCAAGTCTGGGTATACCATACAGTTGGGAGACTATTACCCCCATTGGGAAGCTGCACAGGTTCACAGTTTACAGTTGCCACAGTAAAGTTGATCCTGTTTCACTGCTTCACTGCCTTTTGAGTCATTCCTACTATTACCATCAGGGCTCTTCCGAACATCATTACACCGGCTCAGGGAAAGAGAGGACCCCTCTCCAACTGGAAGTGCCCCGGGGGAACTACTACTACTACTATCATCTGGCAGCGAGCAGGCCCCCCTCGTCGGTGTCCGGCCTAGGAGGTGTGCTTAGGGAGATGGGTTGAGAGCACTCGGCCTATCTGGTGACTCAGTTATCGCCACTACTACTTCCATCCTCCGGTTCCCTCCATCTGGGCTGTAGCATTATTATTCAATGTCATCTCTATAGCCAACGATTATGCTTTGTCAACTCTTATGCACCTAACAAGTCCCCTGTCACCTTTTTTCATGAGCACCTTGTTAGAACAAATAGATTTTTCTAAACTAATCTGGTGTGGAGATTTTAAGTTTTTCTGTTAATGCTGTTACTGTTGTCAGGATCTGGGGTGCTGGGTGGGCTGACATGAACACAGACTCCAAGGTATTAGTCCAAGTATTGAGTTTTATTCACTCAAAACACTCCTTGGTACATGCAACCTAACAGAAACCGAAAAAAAAAAAATACCTGCCCGTCTGGGCTCTAACTAAACAGAAATAGGTTACCTCACCTAGAATAGGAACAAGTTCAAACAGTCAGATTGTCTTCCAGCAATAGCCACTTTCTTTGTGGCTTTCCAGCCAAGCTCTGCCACAGTCTGCTCTCCTAGCAGACTTCTTATATCCCCTTAACGAGGAGATCCCAGTCAGCTGGGTTTCTTCCAGGAGTGTCCACAAGGTGGGGACTGGAGGAGATGGGAATGGCAGGCCCCACTACCAACCTACCTGCCATTCCATAAAAAATCCAGCCCAGTGCACAGCACTTAAATAATGCTCAGCAAACATAGTTGTCTGCTGAGAGCAAACTTTCTGGATTTCCCTCATCTCACCCATCTGAGCAACCTGGGTGAGATGTACATCCCTTCCAATATTTTTCCTGTCATCGGCTTACACTGTTAACACTAGATCGCTCTGCCCCCTCTGCGGATAAACTTTCCTCTAAGGCTAAGGGAGAGATTCATAATTCTATTTAGTCCCTTAATGTTGCAGATGCTTGTTGTGACTTTAATGGTAACAAGAGAGTCTATAACTATTTTCCCCAGCCCACCAGCAATATACTAGAATTGATCCTCCTCTCTACCACAATGCTCCCTGACCTCACCTATGCTTGCCACATTCCATATGCCTGGTCGGATCACAACCTATTTATGATTTAAGTTAATTTCCAGAACCTCTCCTACTACCTCCTCCCGTTGGGGTTTAAACAAGTCCCTGTTAACTGATCATGGTATCAAACAAGGAATCTCAAACATACCGAGTTCTTTGGCCACAATAATTCCTCGAATACAGGCCCAATTATTAATTGGGCTGCACATAAGGTTACGGTTAGGGGTACCCTTATAGCTGAGGTCTCTCGCCTGAAAAAAGAGAGGTCTAAAGGTCAGGCTGACTTGGAGTACAAATTGGAATCTAATTAGCTCCACCCCTTTCACTACCTAAAAAACAGGTCTTTCGCTGTCCAGTGTCATCAGACGTGTTGATGCGATCATGCTGTATGAAAAGAGTAACGCCACTATTTTAGATACTCATCCTTATTTTGACAGGGCATAGTCTCCCTGGGTTAATAGGTCCAATATCCCAGGCCTGTTGTATTGTCTTCAGCTTTAACTTTTTGTTGTGGTTGAGTGTTCCGTTTTTACCCCCCTGACTGGGACTATTCCCCCCTCTCCACCTCAACCCATGCAATATAGCGCTGTCTGTCCCTTTCCTTTTTCCCCTCCTTGCTTGTTATTAGTTAATTGCCTTTGTACTCATATTCTTTTATTGGATTTTTTATTTCTGCTGAGATGTCATGTTTATGTACCATGTTCTGTATTATCTGATCTATCTTGAGACTGTGCGACTTGCTACAGTTTTCATTCAATAAATACCTTTAAAACAAAAGTGCAATTTTCTGGGAAGTGATCATATTTTAGAAACTGTACCCCTCAGAGAATTTATCAAGGGGCATAATGAGTATTAGATTTTCAGATGTGAATGCACTGTGGATAGTGAAAAGTAAATTTTGGTACACCAATACCCTCACTATTTTCCCACTAGCTCCAATAACTGGGTTAATTCTGGTCATAACCTTTAAGTGTGGGGTGTACCCTTACATATGCTTGCACAGCTTATACATTCTTTATACATTCCCCTTCCTGCTGCAGCCAGTTTTGCCATAAAAGATGTGGTAATTTTTAGGTTTTTTGCTGTTCCATTGTACAAGCTATAATTGTGTTATTTTTCTTGTGATGTAGCCATATGGGAGCGTGTTTATTGCAGTTTACTAAGTTTAACTCCCACCTGGCCAAGTTACTGGCAATACAGTACAGTCTCCATGGAGAATACCTAAATAATTATGGGCAGGAGACAATACATTAGCTGTCATGGCCCACTGTGTCAATGTGTTGAGCATCAGCGGCCCACAATCTAGAAATATAGAAAGGCCTGGTGCTTTCTAGTACTGACATCACCTCACAGATGCAGGGCAGGTGCAGTTTCAACACCAGGCGGGATTCATCCAACTCCTCCAGTTCTTACACACTGGACCATTTCCAACCCCCAGCTTCACCAGTGCAAGCCATTGGTTCCACCCCCTCCCCTCGTTTCATGGTTGTAAGTTGAAACACACATGCAGGCATGCTAATAGCGAAACCCAAATTTTTCTGGAAATTTTGTCAATTGTCACTTCGCCAACACGACATTCTATCTATGTGGCAAAAATTGGCTAGATAGGTTCCTAGGATCCCTAAGAGTTTTCACACTGAACTTGTTCGACCCAAAGCGGATTTTGGTCCCAAACTCGAAAAAAAAACCAGCCAATCCCAAGAAGCCCTGGCCTATTTATATCCACTACACTACAGTACCTGAAGAATATTAGATTTGGTGTTCTAGAGTTCTGCAAGGGGTATTGTCACTTCATTACTGTTGGATTCTTGTCATTAACCTAGGCCTGTTCTCTGACTGTTGTTTATTCTTTTCAGCTGCCAACCCGTGTATGACCTCTGCCTGTACCTGACTTGTGAATCTCAGCTGCTTTCTCCGACCCTTTGGCTAGTTTACAACCTTGATCTTCTGTTGCCTGCCTTCTGCCCATTCTTGATAATTCTTGCCTGTCCTTCTGGTGCTCTGCACAGGCATTTCTCAGGCTATTGGTCAGTTGCCTGCTACGCTGGGTCCACTCCGAGAGGCAGCGAACTGGTAGTCTCCCTGTGGCAAAGACCAGATCCCCTTATGGTTATTAAAGGGTAAAGATTGGGGACGCTACTTAGATGATGCCCTTGGGAGTGACCCAATGTGAGACCTGTTAGGTGGCACAAGTCCACATCTGCTGTCCTTTAGAACAAGTAACATGCTATCTTTATTCTATGGGTTATACAGTTTTATGTGTTACTAATTTTGCATAATAAAAACCCATTTTGGGAAAAAAAAAATCTATTATATGTGCATCACCATTTTCTGAGAATCATAATGTTTTGTTTTGTTTTTGTTTTTGTTGATAAAACTGGTTGAGGGCTTACTTTTTGTGGGACGAGCTGTGCTTTTTATCGGTACCATTTTGGGATATATATGACTTTTTGATCACCTTTTTACCTTTACATATTTTGTGAGGAAAGAGGATGAAAAATGATTACTAGCATAATGTAGCAAATTCTGCAATATAAAATGCAGCTTTTCCGCAATGTGTGGCCTCAACCAGAGGGTGTATATGCATACTATGTGATGTTCTTGTGTCACAATTATTGCAAAATCGCAAGAGAAGTTTTTGAAAAATAAAGAATTCTTGTCATGATTTTGTCGGAATAAGAAAAACATGACATGTAGATACACCCCTGATTTTGGGTCTTATTGTAACCACTGCTGCATCTGCTGTGAGGTGAGATGAGTATCTTGCCTCAGGTGGCAGATATCAGAGTCTTTGAGTGGGTGGTGGCAAGCAGGTCAGATGCAGAAGGTGAATGCCAAGCTGCACCACTATCTGTAACTGAGCTATGACCTGCACATCTCTCCTGCTGCCCCCCACCGCCCACACAGAGTTATCTCATCTAGTTTGCATCCCAAAATATACCCATATTTTCCAAGCAATATAGTAGCCCTGAAAAGTAACCCTTTTTGTGTCTATAAGGGAAAGATTGCGTGTCAGGTTGTGTTTGGCTTGTATTGTCAAAGTATGTCCTGTAGGTAGTTTAAATTACTTATAATAACAGGGCACATTGAGAAAAATGTTATTAAAACTAGAATTTTTATTAGTATGCTTTAAAAAGCTGGACTTGCAAATTATAGGGAGTTTATCACCTCTCCCAGACATATTCAACTGTTACCACTGCCTTACAGAGCGCATTGCAGTGATAAATACTTTTGTTATATGTGTCACTTTTGTAGATTTGGAAAAAAAACAACAGCTTTGAAGACTTATGTAAATGTGGCAGCTGATGCGCTGGGCACAGGGCTTTAGCTCCCTGGAGCAGTGCTCCTGCCACTCAGAATCCTTCTATCCTTTGTGCCACCCCATTCAGTTGATCCTCCCACTGTTATGACATCACCCATCCTACTTGAGCAGCAAGATGCTAGGCTCACATTAGCTTTGTGGTCTCTGATGTATGGGCCCGCCAGGGGACCCAAATGACAGAGAGCTGGACCGCTAAAACAGCAGTTATACATGGCAGGCAGCGGATCCATTTGACTATTATGGGGTCCACCGTTTCAAAGCTGAAAGTGGCGGAGGAAAAAGTCCTCCATGTAGGACTTTTCTCTCTGCTGATTTTCGGTGTTTTTTGCGATGGAGTTTCCAACGGAGATTCTGGTGCAGATGTGAACCCAAAATACTAACAAATATCTATAAACTGATAAAAAGGTACGTGTACAAAAATTCAACAAAACAAAAATAAAGAAAATGTACACTTAAAAAATAACTTTTAATAATAATGTCTAAAAGTAGTAGAGAGTAATAGACAAATGTCCCTGTATACTCAAATGGACTCTTATAAACTCACTTTCCCGATTTAGGTCACCACTATATGGTTACACTGGTTTAGTCATGTGTTCCAAATTTTTTATCCCTTCCTTTATCCATTATGAACCCCTGTGTATCTGTAGGTGATTGGTCTTTAGGGAGGTAGTCCATTGTTACGTATGAAAGGGACCTTTTTTACTTGTCTCAATAGTTTGTTGACCTCCCGGTGTTGTATAGCGTTTTGGGGCTTATCCTTATAGGGATTTTCTTCCATCTCCAGCCCTCTGGCTTGCTTTTTACTGTAGAGTGGTGTATTTATCTAGCACTCCTACTACCCACGTTTATGGGTCTATGCGGTGTTTATTAATATCTTAGCAGGGGGGGATTCCTGTTCCCTTTGTATCCCTATGCATTTTGGTTGGTGCATGGGGTTCATTTACCATCACATGTTGTGCTCTGCCACTTTTCGCTTGTTTTGATTGATTTTCTCCGGGCCAGCAGTCACATGACCGCGATGTGCAGTCTGGGCATTACTATGGACACTTTGATGCGTCGCTATTAGGAACCGAAGGAAGTGCCCATTGTAGGTGTTTCCTAGTATCTCAAGTCTCACATCAACGGAGGTGGCTGGCGTGTGATTGGGCACACCTCCAGATGATGTTACAGGATGGGGATGTGATCTAGAGTTTATATACCCGGACCCCGCTCGGTGGCATTCACGGCCAGGTATCACGGCCAGCCGGGCGTTACATCTTGGTGCTTTTTACTTTTGTCAAAGGCAGATACGATGTTACTACTATCTTAGTAGCGATCTGCCTATGCCCAATGCTTATGGCCTCTGATGAGCTGGCTCTAATATTTCCAGCAGAAACGCATCAGGACTGTTCATGGGCTATAATTGTTGCATATTTAGATGTGTTTGTGTGTTATGTGGCATTAGTTAGTTACCTATGAGAGTGTAATGTAAGCTCTCTAGTTAGTGGCCAGTTAGTACCTTGGGTCAGTCTTTTACAAGCCTACTAGTGAGAGTATGGTTGTTTTCCCTATCTGTCTCCTTTCTTTGTGTTTACCCCCTAATTGGACCTATATACAGTGAAGGAAATAAGTATTTGATCCCTTGCTGATTTTGTAAGTTTGCCCACTGACAAAGACATGAACAGTCTATAATTTTAAGGGTAGGTTAATTTTAACAGTGAGAGATAGAATATCAAAAATAAAATCCAGAAAATCACATTGTATAAATTTTATAAATTTATTTGCATTTTGCAGAGAGAAATAAGTATTTGATCCCCTACCAACCATTAAGAGTTCTGGCTCCTACAGACCAGTTAGACGCTCCTAATCTGATTGTTACCTGCATTACAGACAGATCTCTTATATTGTCACCTGTATAAAAGACTCCTGTCCACAGACTCAATTAATCAGTCAGACTCTAACCTCTATAACATGGGCAAGACCAAAGAGCTTTCTAAGGATGTCAGGGACAAGATCATAGACCTGCACAAGGCTGGAATGGGATACAAAATCATAAGTAAGACGCTGGGTGAGAAAGAGACAACTGTTGGTGCAATAGTAAGAAAATGGAAGAAATACAAAATGACTGTCAATCGACATCGATCTGGACTCCATGCAAAATCTCACCTAGTGGGGTATCCTTGGTCATGAGGAAGGTGAGAAATCAGCCTAAAACTACACAGGGGGAATTTGTTAATGATCTCAAGACAGCTGGGACCGCAGTCACCAAGAAAACCATTGGTAACATATTACGCTGTAATGGATTAAAATCCTGCAGTGCCCGCAAGGTCCCCCTGCTCAAGAAGGCCCATGTGCAGGCCCGTCTGAAGTTTGCCAATGAACACCTGGATGATTCTGTGAGTGAATGGGAGAAGGCGCTGTGGTCAGATGAGAGAAAAATTGAGCTCTTTGGCATTAACTCAACTCGCCGTGTTTGGAGGAAGAGAAATTCTGCCTATGACCCAAAGAACACTGTCCCCACTGTCAAGCATGGAGGTAGAAACATTATGTTTTGGGGGTGTTTCTCTGCTAAAGGCACAGGACTACTTCACCGCATCAATGGGAGAATGGATGGAGTCATGTACCATAAAATCCTGAGTGACAACCTCCTTCCCTCCGCCAGGACATTAAAAATGGGTCGTGGCTGGGTCTTCCAGCAGGACAATGTCCCAAAACATACAGCCAAGGCAACAAAGAAGTGGCTCAAAAAGAAGCACATTAAGGTCATGGAGTGGCCTAGCTAGTCTCCAGACCTTAATCCCATAGAAAACTTATGGAGGGAGCTGAAGCTCCGAGTTGCCAAGCAACAGCCTCAAAATCTTAATGATTTAGAGATGATCTGCAAAGAGGAGTGGACCAAAATTCCTCCTGACATGTGCGCAAACCTCATCATCAACTACAAAAAACGTCTGACTGCTGTGCTTGCCAACAAGGGTTTTGCCACCAAGTATTAAGTCTTGTTTGCCAGAGGGATCAAATACTTATTTCTCTCTGCAAAATGCAAATACATTTATAAAATTTATACAACGTGATTTTCGGGATTTTATTTTTGATATTCTATCTCTCACTGTTAAAATTAACCTACCCTTAAAATTATAGACTGTTCATGTCTTTGTCAGTGGGCAAAGTTACAAAATCAGCAAGGGATCAAATACTTATTTCGTTTGCTGTATGTGGAGTAGAGAAACTGCATCTCACCACAATTAGTGACAAAAAGAATTGCTCCAGGGGGTGCACCTTTGACATTTAATTTATGGAGGAGACAGTCAGTAAATCATAAGGAACACTGATTATTGGGGATTTGACTATTGTGGGTCTGGAGCACCGCCTTATTTACACTAACAATTTATTGGATTTATCCCTAGTCTCGACTGCATGATACCATAAGCATACCAGGGCATGCGGTCATAAGGTATAGGTGACACATAGTCGTTTTGTATGATTCAGTGTCTAGATACCTACTTTTGCTGTTTCCCCCATTATGGTTCATTTGTCTATTACTCTCTACTACTTTTAGACATTATCATTAAAAGTTATTTTTTAAGTGTACATTTTCTTGCAGATGTGAACCCAGTCTGAGCAGTACTGCCAGGGCTGAAGGGCCACCTGCTTTGCACCAACTGCCTCATTTTCATAAAACCTCAAAGGTATTTTTCTCAAAAACAACAAAAGTGATTTACCTAACAGAGCTGTATTATTTATCACTGTAATGTGCTCTGGAATATGGTGGTGACTGTTGAATATGCTTGGGGGAGGTGACTCCCTTTAACCCCTTTCCGCCGGGGTATTTTTCGATTTTTGACTCCCCACCTTCCAAACCCCATAACTTTTTTATTTTTCCATTCATAATGTTTGCTGGACAAATTGTTCTTCATAATTGTACCATTTATTATTCTGTATAATGTACTGGAAAGCTGGCAAAAAATTCAAAGTGGGGTAGAATTGTAGAATAGGTGCATTTGTGCGACTTTCTTAGTTTTTACAGCATTCACTGTGCAGCCAAAATGATATGTAACCTGTATTCTATGTTTTGGTACGATTCCAGCGATACCAAATAACATAGTTTTATTTACAGTTTAACCCCTAAACAAAAATCCAAAACTTTGCAAAAAAAAAAAATTATAATTTTCTTAAAATTGCCATATTCTGACACCCATAACTTTTTAAAATTTTTCCGTGTACAGCGATACATAGGGCATCTTTTTATTGCGGGGCCAGATGTACTTTTTAGTTATACCATTTTGGGGAATGTCTTTTGTTTTGCTGACTTTTTATTCTAATTTTTATAAGAGTTGAAACAGTGAAAAAACTGTGGTTCGAAACTTTAGATTTTTTTTTTCCTGCTATGGCGTTCACTATACAGGAAAAATATTTTTATAAGTTTGTAGACCGGGTGTTTTTGGACACAGGGATACCTAATGTGTATGTGTTTCACAGTAATTTTCTACTTTTAGATGTATTGTTGGGAAAGGGGCGTGATTTAAATTTTTATCCACTACGGACCACCCATTGTTTTTTTATGTCCGGAAAATGGTTGTCTTGTTCTGCAAGTATGTACCGGTCACTTCAGCCAGAGAGAAGACATGGAAGGTTTATTCCCTTCTCTGCCTTCCCAATCGCTGTGTATACAGCTCTCAATGAGCGCTGTATACACTGCTATGGGCGCTGCCATGATGTGGCTCCCCTCTGACCTCGCGGTCACGTGATCCACTGGGATCACAGCCTGTTAAAGCTACTGGGTCCTACAGATCAGCTCTATAGTAACAGGCAGAAGGCTGTATTCCTCCTGCAACTGGGGCTAAATATACCAGTCCCAATTACAGGAGAAATCAAACTCCCCCCCCCCCAAAAAAAGTGATTAGCTGTCCCCAAAGTTCTATTATGACCTTATGGGGGCACAATGTAAAAAAAGAAAAAAAAGAAAAGAAAAGTAAAAAAAAAAAAAAAAGTAAATAAAATAATTAAAAAATAAATAAAATAATATATCAATAACACGTCCATATTAAAGGTTATACCCCCACTCCCGACGACACCATACAAAATAAAAATTACCGTAACAGAGAGTAAAAACTATTTTATAAAGTTTTTTAGTAGCACTTTGTGTTATTAAATAAAAAAAAAATGAAAAGTGAAAAACAGACCCGTTTTCCCTCCTCTTTTGTTTATATTTTCCCGGATATAAAAAAAAAAATTAAAACACATGCAAAAATAAAAACAACATAAAAATAAAGCCCTATGTATCACCGAAAAAAGGTGCAGAAATTAGTTGAATAACCCAAATGATAAAAATGTTATAGCCATTAAAACCACACAAACAAATTACCTGAAAATGTGTCTTGTGCTGAACCAGAAATTGGCCCGGTACTGAAGTGGTTAATTCTAATTACATTTTTTAATTTTTTTTTTTTTTTTTAAACACTGTGTTTATTAGATTCCCTAATGCATTGCAAAATACCGTCATTTGTATGCCATTCAAATTAATGCTAGAGAATCATGGGAGCATCCCCTGGCGATCCTCCCGAAAATGTTGGCACCCAGGGCAGGCACTGACCGTGGGCATTAGTGCCGGGACATTGCTGTATAATACAGCAAAGACCCGGCAGCTATGGAGGCTGCAATATTTAAATATCCGACATCCGCCGTACTATTATGGTGGATGTCGGGAAGAGGTTACATAAAAGCCATTGTTTGGCATATACTGTATATAAAAAGTACTTATACTTCTACCTTTTGCTAAATCCACTCCTGTCTTCAACAAAAAAAAGCTGCATTTCTGCAATGTGGGACTTTAGCCTTAAATAGTAGCTCACGGTGGTGCTCACCCCAAGACAGCAGATACATAGAAGCAAAATTAGTGATCCAGCAAAGAGAACAATAGAAAAAAAAGGAGGGAACTTACCACGCTTCTTTAAAAACTTTGCTTTATTCCAAACTTCCATAAAAGCTTGACAGCAACAAAAATGAGAGAGGTAACTCAATGCAGCATTTGAAGCAATGGCTGTTTCACGCTAACAAGCGCTTCTTCTGGCCCCTATCTGAATAACCACTAACAGGACTTACCCAGGTTTTTATGTGCCATCTTAAGGGTCTCTGCCCACTGTGAGGCTGTGGGCCCTTTCATGTTCCGCAGCCCTGGGGATATCTCCTGTGATCTGGTGAGAGTACGTACAAAGGGCAGGGAGGCACTGGTAATTTGGTTGTGGGGCGTGGCGGGTGTGCGGTGGACACACACACACAACCTCCCATTGGACAGAGACCCTTAAAAGCATGCATAAAATTCTTCGTACTTCTGTGAAAAGTGCTGCAGGAAAAGCCATGATGCGTTTCCACCGTGGTTTTTCCTGCTGCACTTTTTTGCTACAGTTGGCTGTGTGGGGTCTTAGCCTAAAGGGGTTCTCCCAACATACAACATTTTTTTAAAACTTGAACAGCCATAAAGATAAAGTATCTGCACTGTACTTGTGACTTCAATGACCTCCTATGTGCCCTCTCTTTCAAGATCTGCACCCCAATATCACCATTACATTTTCAGCTTGCAATGGTCAGAGTGGGTGGTCCTTACTATGGAGCATGTGACTTCCTGCTTAATAGTAAAAATTACATTTCCCATGTATACATTACTTTGTGTGCTCTCTAAGGCAGGGTTTACACTACCATTATGATAGTGTCCGTTACAAAAAAAAAACAAAACAGACACCTACTGTATCATAACAGACATTAATGGACACTAACTGATGTTAATGTGTCCGTTTTTTAACTGATCCATTTAATGGATTATACTGTCTGTTTTTTACTGTTTTTGTTTCTGCTTTCTGAGCATGCGCAGCAAAAAAACGGACAGTATAATGGACACCCATCTGTTACTGTCCATTACCCATAGACTTTAATGTTAAAAAATAAAGGATACTTGATGTCCGTCATGAAACCGTTTTTTTTTAATGGACACAAAAGTCCTGCACGTAGGATTTTTTGTCTGCGAAAAAAACCAAACATATGACGGATTGGGTGTAAACAGACACTAACGGTCACTAACAGACGCATGATAAAATCCCATTGAAATTAATGGAAATTTTAACGGATTTCTGACGTTTCAGCTAGTGTCCGTTGCTAAAATCTTGTAATGGACAATAGAAACGAACACTACTGACGGTCACCAATGGTAGAGTGAACGCCCTCTAACTGCTGCACTGGCCATTACTCCTAAAAGAAATCATTCATGCACTGCACATGCTCTGTCTGTTAGAATGGCACATGCATGGAAAGTGAAAGAAACAAAGTGGGCTTCCTGAATGAAGATGGACTACAGGTCGTATCCATTGCCAACAGTGCTCAAACAGTGGTAGGGATAGGAGGATTTCATTGGGCTTTTTCTAGTGAAATATACACTTTTGTTAATTGCTTTCAATAGGTGACAGTGATATTTTTAACTTACTTTTATATGAAATACGATTGTTAAGTCTGAGATGCCAATGGCAGTTCATAGAGAGATTGTTTAAAGGGGTTGTCCGGGATAAAATAAAAATTTAATCCTAAACTGAACCCTCTCCCCTTCTAATTTACTTAGTTTTAAAAAAAAATCTATAATTACCCTGATCGTTGGGGCAGACATGTGACCACCCCAGGCACACTTTCTGATAATCAGGTGATATTCCGTTTCCCCGTTTCCAGAAACGGAGCATCACCAATACTACCCCCCCACCCCATCATACTTATTTGTCTTCAGTCTTCTGGGCACAAAACGTCACTTCCTTAGTTTCTGTTGGCTCCTGTGCAATAGAGCCAGTGATTCTAGCTCTACTGTACAATCGCCAGCAGAAGTGAAGAGCTGAAAGATCCTGCCAACCACGCATACACAAGAAGTCCAAAGAAGAAGAAGCCAGTGGGACAGAAGAAACTGATCTCCAGGACACAGAAGACAGGTAAGTATGATGGGGTGTGGGGGGGCTGAGTTAGGTAGGTAGGTAGGTAGGGCTAGTAGTCTGCGGGCTAGCTAGGGAAACAGGGAGGGAGTGTGAGAGAGGTAGGGGGAGTGAGTGAGAGGGAGATCTGAATGAAAAGCAATGCATCATGGTAGTTGTAGACTAAGACAGCAGGAAGCAACCCAGAGAAACTCAGAAATCATTCAAAACACTGCTATAGGTATTTTGGTGCACTTATTAACCCACTCATAGCATTAAAATACCTTTTTTAAAAAAAACAAAACAAAAAAAACGTTTTTTTGCCTGCAAAACCCCTTTAAGGGCAATTTCTTCATAATTCTTGTCCTAACATTTAAGTTATAGTGTCTTATAGTTCTTATAGTAACTCCAATTTCTGATTTCTACATTCATTATTGCTGTTGATAATCTAGAGAACTGTTGGAAATGGAGATAGCAAATGGAAAATATATTGAATTGGTAAAGCATAACTAAAGCGGGACATGGCGGGGTTGATGTTTTGGGGAATGAGAGAAGGGGAATTTGCTTCAGCATACTGTAGAGATACATGATGTTCCTAAAAGTGAAGCTGAAATTCCATACTTTAGCTTATAAACATTGTGAAATGTTTACGAGATGCCATTTGGTAATAACTGTGTCCAACTCCCACACTGGGGATGCAAACAAACATAGTTGATCTTAAGAGTTCACTGTTCCGTTCACACATTCTACTTGTACATATAATAATTTTCCTAAACTGCTTTTGAACCAGCTTTAATCTCCATTGCATGACAGTATATATTTTTCTGTATGTGTTCTCTCCTTCTATGAATACCTAGAACCATCTTGCTACACCTCATCTATGTTTTCAACACACGGGGCACTATTACTTTTAGTGGAATTACCACCCAAATGTGGAGTGCTGAATCTTTACCATACTGAGGCAAAATGGATATCACACAATACCCATACCAGCTTCATCATTCCTACTACAAACACAACTGAAAATCCAGTTTATGTTCAGAATGGAGTATCCTATTTCTTCATCAAAGTTTCAGTCACCATATTCTGTTGATCTAGGGATTTGTGAGTCATGACAACTCTTGTCCAAAAATAAGCTTGCAATAAGAACTAGAGATGAGCGAATCGAAGCTCCAGAAGTGGAATTCGATCCGAATTTCAGGAAATATTCAATTTGTATCGAATCCGAATTTCCTCACGCTTCGTGGTAACGATTCGCACTTAGTTCAAAATGGCTGCTCTACATGGGGCAAGGAACTCTGGGAACGCGGGATCACACACAATGCCACGCGTGCAGCCAATCAGCAGCCAGCCCTGTGATGTCACATCCCTTTAACCCCTTTGCAAGCGCATGTTTGACCGCTGAATCCAAGGTGTTAAATCCCCCCGATTGGTTATGGAGCAGGGTGTTAGCTGTAACTGACAGCTAACACCCTGCTCCATAACCGATCTGGGGTTTTAACAACTTGGATGCGGTGGTCAAACATGACCGCCGCATCCAAGGGGTTCCGCCATTTTGCCGTCCACCCGCCCCCACCCCGGCTCTCTGCAGCCAATAAATAGCTGCTTTTGGTACACAATTCGCCGAGATTTAATTCGGATCGAATAGAATCATATTGCGAAATTCGGCAAAGTTGCCAAATCGAATTTTTCAATTCTTCGCTCATTTCTAATAAGAACCTAATGGAACTCTCACCCATGCTGTATTATTGTTTTTAAGTTTGCCGGTTTATTGTGACTCTGAAAGTGAACCTGTCAGATACAAAGATACAGAGAATCTATGCCTACGGTATCTGTGGACTCATGTGCTCTTATACAAGAAACCCATGCTTAGGGAGGCTGTAACATTCTGTAACATGCTGTAACAGCCAAGCAAAGTAGGTTTATCGTTTAGTCTTACTTCTCCAGTCTGCATCATCAAAACCAAATCTGCCATTACAGTCACTAATAGAATACTACAGTGAACTTTCTGTTACTGATAGTACTGTTATTGAGAGAGATGGTGTCAGTCCTTGACGTGCCACTCTGAAGTCTGCTCCTGGCACTTCTGCAAGAGGATAAGAAGTAAGCAGAAATGCCCCAGTGATGGATATTTGGAACGGAGTTGGCATGCCTGGTAATATATCAAGTGTAAGTTAAGTGTCAGGATCTTAATTTGATGGACTCTTTGTTTTGCCAGTATGAGTCCCTTAGCAAGATGGCGTTTTGTGTGTTTCCTGTCTGTGACCATGTTGGTTCCTGCCTGTTGATTATTTGAACTCCTGCACCTGATCACTCAGTGCCTGAGTATTGTGTTTGAAGTCTGCTTCTCTCACTCCTTGAGCCGGGGTCTACTGATCCCAGTTGGTTCTATACTACCGCTGTACTACAAGTTCCAGCATACTACCTGCTGCACTGTGGATACCTGCTACTACTGCTGCACTACAAGTTCCAGCATACTACCTGCTGCACTGTGGATACCTGCTACTACCGCTGCACTACAAGTTCCAGCATACTACCTGCTGCACTGTGGATACCTGCTACTACCGCTGCACTACAAGTTCCAGCATAGTACCTGCTGCACTGTGGATACCTGCTACTACCGCTGCACTACAAGGTCCAGCATACTAACGCTGAACTACAAGCACTAAAAGTTCCAGCATACTACCTGTTGGACTACTGATCACAGCCATTGGTCTCCGGAAACCCGGTAAGAGAGTCTTGACATTGAGTTACTTAAAGTGGTTGTCCAGGCATTTTTTCTTAAATGCCTGGACAACCCGGGAGGTGAAAAAAAAAAATCATATTCACCTGTCCCTGATGGTCCTGTTTCTTTCCAGCACGTTTCGGTCCTTCTGCTCTGGTGTCTTCTCATGGGTCTCTTCCTGAGTTCCACTGATGCCGCTGATTGGCCTCATCAGTCACGTGATGGAAGAGACCTGTGATGTCACAGGTAGTGACATTGCATGCCCTTCGCTGAGGCCACTTATTGGCCTCAGTGGTCACGTGTGGCTGGGACTTCTGCCACATATCAGCACGGGACCGAAAAGACCGGACCGCGCAGGGAGGCACCAGATCACTGTGGAAAGGTGAGTGTGAATTTTTTTTCACTGCACCTGACCTATTTAAAACTTATACAGGTTGTCCATTTTTGCCTGGACAACCCCTTTAAGTTTGGGCAAAACTCATAATCTGATAAAGTGTAACTGTAGTCATCACTGGTGATGGAGGAGACGTCGCACAAAGATGCCAAAGACTATGCCAAAGACGATTGGTACTGCATTTAATGGGCACAGGAGTTGTCACGCATACAGCGAGGAAAAGGACCAAGAAGCTTCCCAAGAAGCCACCCAACTCAGGCTGGCCTTGAGGTACCTACAGGTGCTAGACAATCACAGAAGGTGAAATTGCTTGTAGAGACTGTAACAAGTAATTTGAGTTGCACTTTATCCCATTCATTTCTTCTTTTGTTCATTGTACCTTTAGTTCTTGCCAGCAAAGTACACTATAGCATTAACCATAACTGGTTGTCCGTGTCTGTATCTGAAACAATGGTTACTGTACAGTTTATAATACAGGGTTTTCTTAGTGACCAGATGGTGGCAGCATAATGTTAAAAACATTAAGTAGATTATTTCTTTATTAAACCACAGTACAATTTACCTTTATTTCTGGTCTGTTACAACAAAGTAGTGCATTCTGACTAATACTAACATAATGTTACTTTCATCTAATGTTTTTTTCATCTAAATAACACGCATATTAATCTAGTAACAACATTATTAGTTTATATTCTGTTGGACTTCAGCTGTCCTTGCATTTCAAGGATAACCATACAATGATCATCTGGCTGGGAGTGTATTACTTGATAAAAGTTGTTTGCTTGGGATGTCTGATGTGAGAGGCACAAACTGAAAGGGGATGTCTGATCGTTTTTATTTAGTTTTTTATAGTCAGAAAAGTCAGAGTCATTTAGAGTCTTAAATTGATCCACCATAGAGGAAACATTTCAGTTCTTACAAGAAGAAATCAAATTACACTTTCTCTGTTTGAATGTAATGATGATATATAAGTGATGACAATATTAGGATTATTGGGGAAAACTGTATAACTGAAAGGAGGTTCTAGTACCCTGTTGGGGCATTTCTAGCGGTATGGTATCATGCGCCACATTTGCCTACAGATTTTGCAGCTGGGTGTGTAGATCCTGTGCACTTGTAGGTTGCTGGCAACTCGGCAGGCGTAGGCAAACTGGGTTTTTTTTCTAAAACAAGTTAACTCAAAGATGGTCAAAGAATGACTATAATCACACCAGAATATAATAAAATAAGTGTTTAATAAATGAAAAGAGATAATACTTAGCTGTGATTACTAATGATGTAATAGCTCACTGGATGGGGAGCCCCATTATATATCATGCCCTGATATATACCCATCGTTTGATGACTTCCAGAGTTGCATGGCGCGCATTCATGGCCCAATGCCGAAGCTGACCAAACAATAGCCCCCTACAGCTTTTATAGTACCCTTGGGTTGGGTGAGGGGCTGACTTAGTCAATGTATAACATGATCATTTATGGTACAGGAATTTCAGGAAATTCTTATCTAGTGAGCACATAGTATACAGAAATACAGACAATAGCTACAGAGTGACCCTCCTACAGATGTACAGGAAATACATATAGACTGATCAGTAAGTCATATCACATCAATAAGAAACTATGATTTTGTGGAAAAACATGTCCTATTACAGCAGGCCAAGGAATTGTTGCAATCTGGCAGAGAGGGTTTCCTGGGTTATCTGTGTGGGTGAGCATTACCATGCTGAAAAAATCCAGTTGTAAGGCCTGCTATGAGAGTCAACATATGTGACTGCAAGATGTTCTGCACATGTGGCTGAGCTGTTACTGTCCCTTGTATCACTGGTATGGGTGACCGACGGTCATTTGTGATAGTAGTGCATTGCTCAACAGCAAAGGCAGGATTGAAATGCTCACCACAAGGCCTCCATACTCGAAAAAAGTATTGGACCTCATACAGAACTATAGATGTAATGTAATTGCTTCTAAAGCAATTCCCCAGTTATGGAATTGTTGTTTTAAGAATTTTCCAAATACACTGCAGATACTGGCAGATCAGATAGCAAACAAAATAAACTACCTAAAATCCTACACTGTTCTGGCTGGTCTCAGGCTATCCCTGAGGACTTCACCAGAGCCCACCACAAGGCAAGTTGGACCAATCAGGGACCCAGGTTACCACACTGAAGCTAGTTTAAGAAAATAGTTGCACTTGCAAAGACCATACCTGCAAACCCACAGCAGAGAGTAAAAATACAAGCAGGGTCAAAACCAGGAGAGCACAGGAGTAACCAGATCAGTAGCAGTAGAATAGTGTCCAGGCCAGGGTTGAGTCCAGGAGTTCACAGACAAAGCCAAGTCAGTAAGAAAATGTATAACCAGGAAAGCATCCCAAAATCAGTAATCGGGGTAATCAGTCATCAGTAAATTAAGAGGTAACGTCAGAGATCACAAAGCTATGTACAATCAATAGCAGGGGCCTGAGTAGCCTCAATGAGAGTTTAACCCCTTCAGGTCTGAGCCCGAAAGTGCGTTAAGGACCAGGCCTCATTTTTCAAAACTGACATATACCACTTTATATGGCAATAACTTTAAGACGCTTTAACTTGCACAAGTGATTTTGAGACTGTACTTCATGTTAGTGGTAAACATTGATCAATATTTTTGTATTTATTTATAAAAAAAATACAAAATTTGGTGGAAATTTGGAAAAAAATCGCAATTTTCAAAATGTGAAATGCTGTGCTTTTCAAACAGATAGTCATACCACCCAAATAAGTTAATAACTATTATCTACCATATCTCTGCTATATATTGGCATCATCTTTTAAGCGTCCTTTAATGTATTTTGGACATTATAAAGCTTACAAGTGTAAGAGCGATTTTCAAGATTTACAAGAAAATTTCTCAAACTAATTTTTTAGGGCCCACTTCAGTTCTGAAAAGGATTATAAAGGCCTATATATTAGAAACCCCCATGAATCACCAAATTTTCAAAACTGCACCCCTCATATAATTCAAAACAGCATTTGGGAAGTTTGTTAACCCTTTAAACATTTCATGAGGATTAAAACAATATGGAGGTGATATTTAGACATTTCATTTTTTTAAAATAATACATTCATTTAACTCTAAAATTAACACAATCACAAAGGGTTAAAGGAAAAAATGCATCTCACAGATTGTTATGCAATTTCTCCCGAGCACAGAAATACCCCACATGTGAGTGTAAACTGATGTTTGGGCACACGGCAGCGCACGGAAGGGAAGGAGCTACACTGGGCATCTGAAAAGCAGATTTTGCTGGAATAGTTTTCAGGTGCCATGTCTCATTTGCAGAGCCCCTAGAGGACCAATACAATCGAAACCCACTAAAAGTGACCCCGTTTTGGAAACTACACCCCTCTCAGAATTTATCAAGAGGTATAGCGAGCATTTTGACCCAAAAGCCTTTTCACAGATTTTATTAACATTGGGTTGTGTAAATAAAAAATTACTAAAATGTCACTTTATCCCCCAAATTTTCATTTTCACAAAGGGTTAAACGAGAAAAACCTCCTCAGAGGTTGTTAAACAATTTCTCCTGAACACGGCAATACCTCATATCTCATAATACCTCATAATCTGCTGTATGGGTACATGGTGGGGCTCGGAATGGAAAGAGCGCTATTTGGCTTATGGAGGGCAGATTTTGCTGGAATAGTTTTCGGGTGCCATGTCGCATTTACAGAGCCCCTAAAGTAACAATACAATGGAAACCCCAAAAAGTGACCCCGTTTTGGAAACGGCGTCGCCGGCCTGATCACGTGACGTGTGTGCGCAATTAAACAGGGCCGAAAGCTGCAAGGCGTGCACCGGTGTCCAGGATAGGTAAGTAACTCTGGTTTTTATGTTTGTATTCTCCCCTGGGTCTCCAATCATTATACTCTGGGGTCTGAAAAGACCCCAGAGTATAATAATAATTCATGGGTGGTCCACTATGGGGCACAATACCGTGTGCAGGGGCCACTATGGAGCATAATACCCTGTGCAGGGACCGCTGTGGGGCATAATACCCTGTGCAGGGACCGCTGTGGGGCATAATACCCTGTGCAGGGGCCGCTGTGGGGCATAATACCCTGTGCAGGGGCCGCTGTGGGGCATAATACCCTGTGCAGGGGCCGCTGTGGGGCATAATACCCTGTGCAGGGGCCGCTGTGGGGCATAATACCCTGTGCAGGGGCCGCTGTGGGGCATAATACCCTGTGCAGGGGCCGCTGTGGGGCATAATACCCTGTGCAGGGGCCGCTGTGGGGCATAATACCCTGTGCAGGGGCCGCTGTGGGGCATAATACCCTGTGCAGGGGCCGCTGTGGGGCATAATACCCTGTGCAGGGGCCGCTGTGGGGCATAATACCCTGTGCAGGGGCCGCTGTGGGGCATAAAACCGTGTGCAGGAGTTGCTGTGGAACATAATACCGTGTGCAGGGGCCGCTGTGGGGCATAAAACCGTGTGCAGGAGTTGCTGTGGAACATAATACCGTGTGCAGGGGCCGCTGTGGGGCAAAAACCGTGTGCAGGAGTGCTGTGGCATAATACCGTGTGCAGGAGTTGCTGTGGAACATAATACCGTGTGAGGTGGCCAATGCGGGGCATAATACCGTGAGCAGGGGCCACTATGGAGCATAATACTGTGTGCAGGGGCCGCTGCGAGGCATAAGACTGTGTAATACTGTGTGCAGGGGCTGCTGTGGAACATTATAGTGTGTGTAAATGGGGCGCTATAAACATGGGCTATGGCACCTGTTTATATTATACGCTATCTGTTTATAGTGCCCGTGTGATGTAATTACAGCCTTGTCACATATTGTAGACATGTACAGGACGAGGCTGTAGTTACATTACATGGCCGCTATGAGATGAATGACACTATGTAAACAGAGAAGCGGTCGCGGCGCTTACACAGGTACCATTCAAACAGCTGATCAGTGGGGGTCCTGGGTTTTTCAACCCCACTGATTAGTTTATTAATGACCTGGAAAACCTTTTCATTAGTTAACACCTGGGGCATTATTAATAAGGGGCACTATTTATACAGGGTACACACGGACATTATTAATATAAATATGCACTTGGGAGTATTATTCATTATGGGGGGTTATATCACATATTTTATAATTGGGGGTAGCAGCAGGATGGGGGCTTTGTCTAGGTGAGGACAATGTGGGTTGGATGCCTGGAAAAGTGAGGAGCCAAAGATGTCTGTGTTGCAAACTTTACAGAGACAAGTCACAGCTGGAAGAAGTGGTCATGGCGGTCCAGAGGGAAGAGAAGGGAAATGTGAAGGATTAGTCAGAGACGTCACCTGTAAGTCACAAAATGTTATTGCACTGTATTGATGGGGGTCTGTCTGCTGAGACCCCCACTGAGCCTGAGAATTGGGTTTTTCCCCCCACTAGGTGGGAATTCAGCCTGACCGCAGCCATATATAGGTGTGTCACTTGGTGGATGGACGAACCCGTGTGGCTCTCATTCACTTTAATGGGAGTGCCAAAGATACCCGAAGTCCAGTACTCAGCTATCTGCGGCGCTCCTATTATAGAGAATGGGGGCCACGTGGGCTCGTCCATCCACCAAGCAGAAGATGTGTGAAGTTACTTTCATTGTTAATGCCGTGTTGTTGATCTGATACTGAAGTAATACAGGAAGAAGAATTCTTAAAAACTGTTTTATAACTTTGTGTATTGTGTATATTGTGCGACGATAACAGTGTGTTAAACTAGTAGCATGGAAACTCAGTTTTTTGTTTTTTTTTTTTGGGGGGGGGGGGGGCGTCTATCTATAGTCCGCCTCAGGCAGCAAAGAGGCTAGGTTCACCACTGCACGCACTCCTAAAACTGTTAAGCGGGTATCCCGGGCACAACAGCTTTTGGGGCATTCATCTCTGATACAAGCCGGACACAACATATTACACACTGAAATGACATATTCCTGGAAAAATTGTCATGTTCTCCTATCATTATCAGCTGCGTATTCATTTCTGGAAACTTAATTAATGCAACACTTGGGGGTTAAAAATGCTCACTGTACCCCTGGATAAATTCCTTCAGGGGTATAGTTTCCAAAATGGGGTCACATGTCAGGGGATTTCACTTTACTGGTGTTTCAGCACTTCTGCAAAAGTGTCATGGCGTCCAAAAAGCAAACTGTCTAAATCTGTTCTCCAAAAACCAAAATAGCGCTCCTTCCCTCCTGTGCCCAAACAGCAGTTTATACCCACATATGACATTAAGAATGTTATCCTGGGTACAGCAGTGTCATACATGTGGGTATATACTGCAGTTTGGGAACACAGCAGGGCACAGATGTGAAGGAGCGCTATGTGGCTTTTGAAGTATATATTTAGATGTTTGGTATCTGGACGCCATGTCCATGTTTGCAGAGCCTCTAAAGTACTAGTAAAGTGGAATCCCCTAAGGAGTGACCGCATTTTGAAAACTGCACCCCTCAAAGAATTTATCAAGGGGTGTAGTGAGCATTAGTATCCCAGACGTGAATGCACAGCGGATGGTGAAAAGTGAATACATAAGCTGTGCACAAGAAGTAGAACTTTTTTTGAGAAAGGATGCGCTCCGTCAAAAAACTACTTATTAATTAAAACAGAGTGAAAAAGATTACGGTATGATGTGTTGGGAAATGGGGTCGCATTCATCTGGGATAGTCGGCCATCTAGGATAATGGTGCCGTAGGTAGTGAATGAGTGTGGTTGGAACAATCTGTTCCTATGGGGTCCCAGGAATTGCACTCCTCGAAATGAGATCACAGGATAATAATGGTTGGAGGTAATTCAGGCTTTATTTAGATAAGATAACGCGTTTCGGGGTTTTTAAGCATTCAAAAAAATGCACCCCTTCATCAGATCTATATATGAATAATAGTGGAGAATAAAAACTTGTTTATACATTAAAAGATTAAAAGTTAAAGGATTGTTTCAATATATACATAATTTTACGGGTACATAAATGAATAACCGAATGTCAATGAGACACCATATACATATATATCTAGACCTTTCTACCTATTGTATATGCCAATAGGTCAATAAATATATAATTAAATAAATGACTATATATCCAAATGTCTGTGTATAGTTGTAGAACTATACTACATTGGTGTAGGTCTTAAGAGAATAAGTTCAATTTTAATTATACAAATAAAACAGTATAAAATAATAAAAAGTAATAACAAACATATATAAATATAATGTATATGGTAGTACAAATATACAGGGATAGATAATGTTGTTCAAACTGCTGTATATAGTTGACAGAATGGTTATAACATACATAAATATATCATCAGAAATCACTACTAAAGGTAAATTAATAAGATGGTATATCGAATAATTAAGGATAAATGTAAGTAAAGATAAGCCATATATATATAGAGTGTTGGATAGTTGGAATATGTGTGGCAATAAGCTAAATAAATGTGGCACTTAAATGCATTTGTGAGATGTCAGACGGTATGTAAGGCTCTTTGGATAAGAATGGGAACCTGGCTGGGAGAGGAGAAGAGAGCTTACCTCTATACCTTTAAGTCTGTAGCTGAAATGATAGAGGGAGCGGGTAGATGGGGGGTTAAATACTTGAGGATGCGCGTGGGACGCCAGCGCAGGTGTCCTGGGCGTCTAAGTGATAGCCGGTACTAAAATGAAAGTGCGCGCATGCGCACTGTGAGTATGATTCTGATCGCTAGTTAGGATTCTAGAAAGGAAAGTGCGCGCATGCGCAGTGGTGAGAGGAGTGCGGGACTGCGGAGGACTTCGTGCTGCACGTCATAGGGTAAGTATAAAAGTATATGTGACCGCTGGGAGCTTCGTAGAGGGGTATAATGAGGGAATAAAAAGATAATAATGCAGGAGAAATATAAGAAAGACTAAAACAATTTGGAAAGTGGACTTGTTATGTTTTTGGAAGGCAAGAACAAGACTATCAATGGGTTGGTTGGGGATGTTATCAGTACCAAAACTATAGGAGAAGGGATAAAATAGGGAATAAGATAATAATGCAGTGAAAGAATGAGGATGGCTTAACTAATTTATAAATTGGAATTATTATGTTTTTGGAGGGCAAAAATGAAATGGGTTTGTAGGGGATGATATCACTATACGAAATAAACACTATACTATACTATAAATACTATACTATAAACAATAACTATAAACAATTGAAACTACAGTGGGCAATAGGATAAGCGCAAAGTGGCTATAATTAAAAAATTATTAGATTATTATAAACAATAAAGTGGACCTGACGTTTATTAGAAGAGAATAAAAAAAAATATATATATATATTATATAATGATTTAACTGATTATTTCAGTGACTTCATTTAGGCCATATGGATTTAGAGTGTTGAGTTTAAAAATCCAGTACATTTCTCGTTTTTTCAATATTTCGAATCTATTGTCTTTGGTAACAGGGATTTGTTCTATTATGGTGGCTTTAAATGAAGTGAATTCACTATTATGAACATTTTTTGCATGTCTCGAGACACCATGTTTGGTATATCCTCTATTGGAATTTGATCTATGGTTGTTAAGTCTGAGATGAAAAGGAAGAGTAGTGCGGCCCACATATTGGAGGCCGCATCCACATTCAATTAGATAAATTACAAATTCCGATTCACAGTTTAAGGATTGTTTGATTTTAAATATTTCACCGGTTGTATTGCTTTTGAATTGTATCAAAAAAAAAACAGAACAGATTATCTAGCAGAAGCAAACAGGATACTCTCAGACAGAGTATTACAAAAAACTTTCCGTCGATCCTTCTAACACTTTCCATATTGAATACAAAAATCTGATTCAAAATGGGGTAGATAACGGTATCCTAAACAAAAAAGAAATTGAATTCTTGACCATTAAATTCCCCAAAACAGCTCTGTATTATCACCCACCCAAAATACACAAAAACACAATAAACCCTCCTGGACGACCCATCATATCTGGCATCAATTCCCTTACTTGTAACTTATCCGAATATATAACCATTTACAACGTTACGTACTCAAACTACCTTCTTATTTGAAAGACTCATCCACACTGATATCTCTTTTAAAAAACATCACATGGTCTGAAAATTATATTTGGGTTACCCTCGATGTAAGCTCTCTATACTCCAATATCCCACATGTAAAAGGACTCAAAGCTGTCACCCATTATTTAAATAATGATACCTCCTTACCAACAATACAAAAGAAATTCATCCTAGATAGCATTTACTTCATTTTACAACATAATATTTTCACATTCGAGGGATCTTTATACCAACAACAGAAAGGCACCGCTATGGGCACAAAATTTGCGCCCAGCTTTGCAAATTTATATATGGGAAAGTTCGAAGAATCCTTTATCCATAGGGACCATGATTGGTTAAAAAATATAGTGTTTTTACACTCGTTACATCGATGACCTTCTGCTTATTTGGAAAGGATCCATCAATGATCTACAAGATTACATTAAACACCTTAACACAAACAATTGGAGCTTACAGTTTACCAGCTCCTTCTCACACTTTGAAATCGAATATCTAGACCTTGTGCTCAGCCATGAAAATACTGAGATCCATACAAAAACCTTTTTCAAGAAAGTAGACGGAAATAGCCTGCTGAGCTTTGATAGCGACCACTATAAAAAATGGAAAATTAACTTCCCATTCAGCCAATTTAAACGACTCAAGAGAAACTGTTCTCGCATTAATGACTATCAGAAACAAAGCAAAATCATGGTTAATAGGTTTCTAGAGAAGAAATATCCTAAACCAGTAATCTTAGCAGCTGAATCAAGAGCCAATAAACTCACTCAGGCTGAATGTCTGAAGTCCAAAACTCTACCAATATCCACTAACGATGAACGACAATACAACTTCCTCACCACATATACATGTAGACATAGGCTGATTTCCAGAGGTCCCGGCAGGATCAACCAGGTACTGGGGGCTTCAGGCATCCTGGGGTCACTGGCCAGACCCCGGGCTGCATATTATAGATATTGGCACCCCCCACGATCTCGCCGGGGGGGGCAACATGGCGGAACCCCTTGGATGCCGCGGTCATGTTTGACCGCGGCATCCAAGGGGTTAAAAACCCTTATTGCCGATCGGAGGTTAAGGAGCAGGGTGTTAGCTGTCAGTTATAGCTAACACCCTCTCCCGATGCCGCCCGCGGCACTCAGTGCCGCTAGCAAACACTTAAAATGCCGCGGTTGCTATTGACCGTGGCATCTTAAGTGTTAAACAGGGATCTTAAGGGATCGGTGTTATCACTGGTCCCCGCTGTTGCAGCGGGAGCCTGGCTGTCAAATACAGCTGGGCTCCCGCGGTGATCGCACGGGCTCTGCTTCTGAGCCCGCTCGATCACCGTCACATACCTGTACGTGGGGATGGGGTAACTAACCACATTCTCCCACGTACATGTACGTGATAATGCGTGAAGGGGTTGGCTCAACATCTAAGAGCACTGACTGGCTGCAGACCCAAACCAAAGCTTCACTTGTAGGCATAGCCACCTTAAAGTTATGGCTGTCAGCAGTGTTGTAGTGAAAAGAATGATTGCTACAAGTAGGATCTTGCATATTGAGATTCCTAACACTAGGTTTCTCATCCACTGCACATATCTGCCTCAGACATAGCTGCATTCTGAATTTTGCATTAATCTCTTCTTTCCATTTAGTTGTTATACTATTAAAAATGTATAGATGATGCCAGTGTGGACATAGTTTTACATAGATAAAGACTATTGAAAAAAGTCTAATTCTACTGCAGAAATAAATTAGTATGTGGCATCTTGGATTAACATGTAATCTAAGCATTTTGATGGATGTTTTAATAAAATAATAAATTAGAACACTGAAACAACCAGCCTTGGGCCTCCAACAGCAAAATCATACTATGTTCCCCACAGTGCTCTTGTTTAAACACTAAAGCCAAACAGGAAGTGGAATTGAAATATTACAATACACACAAATGAGAATAAATAATTAAATGTACAAAACCACTCCAGGCAGCAATGTGTATATAAAGTGATTTACTGCTGGTAATATTTTCTAAGCAGCACATAATAATTATTATTATGCAAGTTAGCATATTTCAATAGTTAGAATATTATAATAGCTTAAGTTAGAATTATACTGTTGGTGCAAAAGAGATTTTTATATATATATATATATATATATATATATATATATATATATATATATGTCCTGACCCCTGGATACATTGAATGAAAGAATAATTTTCTCTTGTTTGTTAAAAAAAAAAAAATAAATTAGATGTTAACGTACGGTAATATCAAAGTAACATTTTGATAATTTTTGCAATATTTTTCTCACGTAATTAGTAAAAAATCAGCCAGGACTGAGTATACATGTAGTATTTATTAAACAGTGTCCAACGCTCTTGTTCCTGATATCTTTTTTTTTAACTCCTTCATGTATGTCATTGGTCGCATGGGAATGAATGGAGAGGGCTCAGGAGCTGAGCCCTCTCCATACAAGGCGGACACTGGCTGTTTAATACAGCAAGCACCCGCCACTAATGGCTGTGATTGGTGTTGACATCGATCGCAGCTGTTAACACTTTAGATGCCACGGTTAAACGCGACCACGGCAAATGAAGTGCATAGGCGCCATGGGCACCGCCATCTTTTACTGATCACCGCCAGTTTTAGACAAAGTGTGGCCCTGGGCAAAATTTAAAATGCTGATATACAAATAATGCCATCAAGTTTCAGTGGCAACCCCTTTAATAATGCCTCCTTTCTGCCCCCAAAACAGTAATAACAGCCCTCATTTTCCCGCACACAATTCACCTTTGTACCGCCTAATAGATTTTTGCACCCACTCATCAGTTGTTATAGCATCTCCTCATAAATAATATTAGACACTTATCAGTAATAGCGCCCTTATAAATGATAGGTACTTGATTATGGCTCTTGAAAGGTGGGGAGTAAAAAACAGATATGCAAAAATGAAAATTCTTGGTCTTTAAGGGGTTAAATTAATTTTAATTTATAAATTAATAGTAACAGTGCATATTGTGATCTTTAAAGAGATGAGTATTTGAGTTTTGTCCATACAAAAGCAGAGTGTTATATGAAGTGTCAACTGGAATTGAGCGTCAAAAATACTGTTGAAGGTATGCTTTACAAACACTGAAATGAAAGTGCTAAACTTCTTAGTCTTGGAGATGCCAGTCAGATTAACTCTTTTGTGTGATATTTTGAAAGATGTCATCTTGTATTATATATTTTATTTGACTGCTTTTTGAAATTAGGCAGACATGATTCCTCAGTCGATTGCAAGGCAAGACCGGTTTTAGACAAAGTGTAGCCCTGGGCAAAATTAAAAATGGGGCCCCAAAAGCTGACATACCAACAAAACATCATCACATTCAGTCAATTCAGAAGACACTGCAGCACTTCAGTGGCATTGCTAGGGTCTTAAAAAAATCAGGGAAACAAATAAAGATTCATAAACATATATACTGTATGATATATAATACATATATTTATGTATATATAATTGTGAAAAAATACCAATATACCATATATACACAATAATATATGCGCCATAGATATGGCCCATGCACAATATAAATTACCACATTTGTTCTGCCTAATAGATTTTTGTACCCCTTCATCAGGTATTATAGCGTCTCCAAGTTTTTTAGTAGCACTTTGTGCTATGAAATAAAAAAAAAAAAAAAAAATGAAAAGTGAAAAACAGACACGTTTCCTTCATCTATTGATTATATTTTCCCGGATATAAAAAAAAAAATGAAAACACATGCAGAAATAAAAACAGCATAAAAATAAAGCCCTATGTGTCACCGAAAAAAAGACGCAGAAATTAGTTGAATAACCCAAATGATAAAAATGTTATAGCCCTCAAAACCACACATACAAAAAAACCCGAAAATGTGTCTGGTCTTTGTTTAGGTCTTTGTTTAGATATAAGTGCCCCCTTTTGCTTTTCAGAAAATAATAAATCTTATACTCACCTTCCCACGATCCCCCGATGAGTGGAATGGCCAAGGCTTTTCTCAGCTGTTGCACTCTGATGCAGGTCTGGTGCAGATGGAGTGAAGCAAGAGCATGTCTTCTATGGCAGAGCAGGAACTTTTACAGCTCTCTGCTCTACCATAGGCTTCAACGGTATTGGTGTGCAGAGCATGCCGATACTGTTGTAAATGGAGATCCCCCCGAACCGAGTCATCAGGCAGAAAGGTTGGCGCTCCAGATCAGGGGGCCTTTTTGGGGGCAAGGGTCCTGGGCGATTTGTGAACATACTGTATGGTGTAATGAACAGACCTGTGTTCTTGACTAAGCAAACCTGAGCAAACCTCTCAAGATTTGATTTGTTTTGAATTCGGGTGGCTTGGATCACAGATTTATTTTGTATAGAATAAGTTCGGTACAAAACACAACTTAAGGCTGAGGCCCCAAGTTGTGGAAACTTTTTTTGTTGCAGATTTTGCTGCGTTTTTTTGAGCCAAACCTAGGAGTGGCTACAACAGGAATGGGAAATATAAAGGAAGCCCTTATATTTCTGCTTTCTGCTTAATCCATTCCTGACTTTGGCTCAAAGAACCGCAACAAAAAAAGCAGCTTTTCTACAACATGGAGCCTCAGCCTAATTTGGCTTAAAGGGGATCACCATCCCATTAAAATGAATGGGACTGAACTGCACAGCCATGTGATCAATGGATATGATGTCAATTTCTGAGAAGAAAGCAGCCATGTTTTCGTAGTCCTGCACAACCCCTTTAAAACTTAGTGTATAACACTCTCAGGGCTCCTAGAAATCTATCAATTTTCTAGCTCTCTAAAATAAACACAGCCAAAGTTATGTCAAAGTGAAAGTGACATGTATGTCTATGAAATAACGGGTGGTAAGCAGTAGATGCAAGTTCCAAGTTTAACCATACACTGCGCTGACACTAGCTTTTATGCATTTTAATATTTTAAACACTCCAAAAATGTCCCTTTTTTGGGGGAAAAGGTGCTTGCCGTGTTTTTTTTATACACATGGCAGTTATACTGCAAAAAGCAATGGTTCTGTAGAAAAAATAGCCCATTTTGATGACTTGTAAGTCCTACAGTCTTGTTGCTATTTGGGAGACACATTTGTGTGCATGAGCCACTTTAACCCCTTCAGTACCGGCAAATTTCTTTGGTTCAGGACCAGACACATTTTAGTTTTTTTTCGTGCGGTTTTGAGGGCTATAACATTTTTATCACTTGCGTTATTCAACTAATTTCTGCGTCTTTTTATGGTGACACATAGGGCTTTATTTTTATGTTGTTTTTATTTTTGCATAATTTTTTTTATATCCAGTAAAATATAAACAAAAGAGGAGGGAAAACGTGTCTATCAGTTTTCACTTTTTTTTTTTTAATTTAATAACACAAAGTGCTACTAAAAAACTTTATAAAATAGTTTTTCCTCTCCGTTACAGTATTTTTATTTTGTATTGTGGCGACAGGGCAGGGGCTAGAATCTGTGATGAGGGCGTGGTATTGGCATATTATTTTATTTATTTTTTACTTATTTATTTTTTTGTACTTTTCTATTCATTTTATTTATTTCATTTTTTTACACTGTGTCCCCATAAGGTCATAGTAAACAGTTGGGGACATCTGACCACTATATTTTTTGGTAGAGGAGGCTGATTTCCCCTGTAACTGGTGCTCATACCTATAGCCCTAGTTACAGGAGGGATATAGCCTCCTGCCCATGACTGCTGAGCTGATTAGGCCTTCTAGGTCCCAGCAGCTCTAGCAGTCTCTGATCCCTGGCAGATCACATGACCGCTGAGTCAGAGGGGAGTTGAAACATGGCTCATTCAGCGCTGTGTACACAGCGATTGGGAAGGCAGGGACGGTAATAAACCGTCCCTGCCTTCTCTAGGGGAGCTCCGGCTGTAGTAACTGCTGGCTCCCTGCTTCTGCAGGGATTTCGGGCAGCTGCTTAAAACTGCAAGGATGTACCGGTACTTCCTTGCAGAACAAGAGAGGAACTGCCCGGACATCTATAGTCTTTGGGGTGTCCGGAAGAGGTTAAAAATTATGAAGAATTGGCTTTTGAAAGAAAAAAAAAAAACACCAAAAATTATCCTTTTATGAGAGCAAATGTTTTATTTTTTTTATTTTTTAAGACCATGTCATTAACAGTGTTGTGAGATATGTACAGAGAATGACCCACCCCCATAAAGGTTTAATGTTAACAAGTGCCAGAATAGCAGAATATCTCAGGGGAGTGTTTCTGGTAGGACACTTATTGTAGTGCACCTCAGATAACAAGAAGAAGGGAGGTCCTAATCTCCATGTCTGATGCATGTCCTTTATTATTGCAGATGAATGTTAAATAAAGAATATAACCCCCCCCCCCACCCCCAACCACACCAGTGTCAACTCATTAGGTGTGCAACAGTGTGATATAGTGGAATGTGATGGAGCAGGTCACAGGGCATGTCTGGCTTAGTGGTGGCAGTTGAGGTAGCTATGGCAACATGTGTGACAGTGCAGCAGGGCAAAATATGATGGATCGGGCCGCAGGACATATCTGGCTGGTGGTGGCAGTGGTGGTAACTGTTTAGGAGTAGCAGCCAGCAAAGCAGTACAGTAAATGGAATATGATGATAAAGGGAGACGGTGTCACCACTATTTGGAGGCATCAGCCAGAGGTGTTTGATGGATCCTAATCCTAATGGATCCATGCCTGATTCATTTTAACAAAAGTAAATTTTTTCACTCTAGTGGTGGACAGTTTTAAGTGTTAGAAAATAACCGACAGCACTGAACACCTTCTTGGCTATTAAAGAGGACCTTTCACGTCCTCATGTATATGCGGTTTTACAAACCGCTGGAAAGCTGACAGCGCGCTGAATTCAGCGCACTGCCAGCTTTCTCGTTATATGCCCCGGGGTTGGAGATATCGGGGGTCTAAATTTCACCGTTCACTGTCAGAAGGGCGTTCCTGACAGTCTAGCTGTGCTGTGAGGAACGCCCTCCCTGACAGTACTAGTCCATAAACATGTACAGGGGGGGGGCGTTCCTTACAGTTCAGCGTCATCACTGGGCTGTAAGGAACGCCCCCTCTGATAGTACTCGGCTATGGATGAGGACAGAGAGAGGGGGCGTTCCTTACCACCCAGTGATGACGCTGAACTGTAAGGAATGCCCCCCCCCCCCCACACACACACACACACAGTGCTATGGAGGATTATGCTATGAATTCAGCACGCTGTCAGCTTTCTAACGGTATGTAAAACAGCATATACATGAAGATGTGAAAGGTCCTCTTTAAGTTTGAGGCCAGTCAAGATAAAACTCCCGTGGGAAACTGGGCCAGCTCCTTCCACTGCTCTAACCTATTGCCAAATAACAATATCATAGCATTGAAATGTTATATATGAAGCTCCAAAGGTACTCCAAAGGGCCTATTACTGAAAATAAATAGACCCCTCAATACTGCCATGTCGGCAACATTCTATATCTTCAAGACAACCACAAAAACAAAGAAATATGAGCCACACAACTCAAAGTACTCCAAAATATCAAAAAATATATCAACCTTTATTTGTCATAGAAAAATATATTATAAAAATTCATAAATATTAAACCTATAACAAGATAATATAGGCAACGTGAATAGATGTCAAGCCACTCATATAATAGTTAATTAATAACATGTCATAATACCCATGAATCAGAATTGATGCCATAAATGATAGCATGGGTATAATAGTACACAGTAGAAGCCCCACTATATAATAATGGGTACTATATGTATCCCAGCGTGTATGTTTAACTTGGAACAGGCATGTGCTAAATAACGCAAAAACATGTCTGCCAATAATACCTGTGTTATGGAAAAATCTTAGAAAATGGCTTTAGAATCAATAATCAACAATATTGTGTCTTTGTTTAAGTATGTAGCTACAACTTTAAGAGAATATACAGTCATATGAAAAAGTTTGGGCACCCCTATTAATCTTAATCATTTTTAGTTCTAAATATTTGGGTGTTTGCAACAGCCATTTCAATTTGATATATCTAATAACTGATGGACACAGTAATATTTCAGGATTGAAATGAGGTTTATTGTACTAACAGAAAATGTGCAATATGCATTAAACCAAAATTTGACCGGTGCAAAAGTATGGGCACCTCAACAGAAAAGTGACATTAATATTTAGTAGATCCTCCTTTTGCAAAAATAACAGCCTCTAGTCGCTTCCTGTAGCTTTTAATCAGTTCCTGGATCCTGGATGAAGGTATTTTTGACCATTCCTCTTTACAAAACAATTCCAGTTCAGTTAAGTTTGATGGTCACCGAGCATGGACAGCCCGCTTCAAATTATCCCACAGATGTTCAATGATATTCAGGTCTGGGGACTGGGATGGCCATTCCAGAACATTGTAATTGTTCCTCTGCATGAATGCCTGAGTAGATTTGGAGCTGTGTTTTGGATCATTGTCTTGCTGAAATATCCATCCCCGGCGTAACTTCAAATTCGTCACTGATTCTTGTACATTATTCTCAAGAATCTGCTGATACTGAGTTGAATCCATGCGACCCTCAACTTCAACAAGATTCCCGGTGCCGGCATTGGCCACACAGCCCCAAAGCATGATGGAACCTCCACTAAATTTTACAGTGGGTAGCAAGTGTTTTTCTTGGAATGCTGTGTTTTTTGGACGCCATGCATAACGCCTTTTTGTATGACCAGACAACTCAATCTTTGTTTCATCAGTCCACAGGACCTTCTTCCAAAATGAAGCTGGCTTGTCCAAATGTGCTTTTTGCATACCTCAGGCGACTCTGTTTGTGGCGTGCTTTCAGAAATAGCTTCTTTCGCATCACTCTCCCATACAGCTTCTCCTTGTGCAAAGTGTGCTGTATTGTTGACCGATGCACAGTGACACCATCTGCAGCAAGATGATGCTGCAGCTCTTTGGAGGTGGTCTGTGGATTGTCCTTGACTGTTCTCACCATTCTTATTCTCTGCCTTTGTGATATTTTTCTTGGCCTGCCACTTCTGGGCTTAACAAGAACTGTCCCTGTGGTCTTCCATTTCCTTACTATGTTCCTCACAGTGGAAACTGACAGGTTAAATCTCTGAGACAACTTTTTGTATCCTTCCCCTGAACAACTATGTTGAACAATCTTTGTTTTCAGATCATTTGAGAGTTGTTTTGAGGAGCCCATGATGCCACTCTTCAGAGGAGATTCAAATAGGAGAACAACTTGCAATTGGCCACCTTAAATACCTTTTCTCATGATTGGATACACCTGGCTATGAAGTTCAAAGCTCAGTGAGGTTACAAAACCAATTTTGTGCTTCAGTAAGTCAGAAAAAAGTAGTTAGGAGTATTCAAATCAATAAAATAAGGGTACCCAAATTTTTGCACCGGTCAAATTTTGGTTTAATGCATATTGCACATTTTCTGTTAGTACAATAAACCTCATTTCAATCCTGAAATATTACTGTGTCCATCAGTTATTAGATATATCAAATTGAAATGGCTGTTGCAAACACCCAAATATTTAGAACTAAAAATGATTAAGATTAATAGGGGTGCCCAAACTTTTTCATATGACTGTATATTGTATTTTTGTAGAAGTCGATTCATTAGAATGTTCTCTTGTTTTGAAGTTCTTTGTACGCCTCATAGTCAAGGTCTTTTGATAAGATAAGGTCCGGTGTACGATTACTCCTTCCATCTAAGAACAGGGAGTCCTGTATGGTGATAACGTTAGCTCTCATTAAAAATGTTTTATGGGACTTTTCAAGGATTCTCTGACCAAATGAGCTCATCTGGTCAGATGCTTAATTAAACCTCTAAGATGGCGGATACCAAAAGTCCACGTGCTAGCCACGTGCTGGCCATGCGGAACACCTACTTATTCTCGACCAATTGTATTTCAAGTATTATATGCTGTATCTTGTGATTTGCTGGCTGGCATAAAGCCATTATTTTCTAATATAATCCTGTGCACAGCCTCAATAAACGAAGAGAGAATTATCATAGAGAATTACCTATCTCTGTGTTGATTCCCTGAGCTTGATTAATCAAATTAATTTGGACATCTCCTGACAATCAGAGACTGGAACCGCTTGGGTTCCGATGACACCTGTTTATATCATATATTATATTGAGAACCATGTATTATGTAAGCCAGAAACACCTGCCACTTATGCATATGACATACAGTATCCGACAATCATAAGATCAAAGGGAAAAAATGCATTACCCAGGCAATTACCAAACAGATACCAGACTTACTCAATATGAACATTGTGTGATAAATAAATATATCAATCATACCCATATAGTGGAGTGAGTCCCTCTTAGAGTGAGCTTGACACCACTCCCATCGCACATTTCGACTGCATCTTTATAATTTTCCCATGGGAAACTGGGCCAGCTCCTTCTACTGCTCTAACCTATTGTCCCAGAATTCCATGGGGGTCACAGTTATATTCTGGAATATAGGTGCATTCTAGTGTACCTGGTGGTGCAACCTGTGGATGTCAGTTGCCTGTTGTGGCTTCAGTTGGTACTGTGAGCTGAAAACTTTCTGATTCATCAGGTTCCAGATATTGTATTGGGCCTGGCTGCTGATGCTGCCGCTTTTACCCCGACACATAAATCTGTGCCACTGGCTGCATGAGGTGGAGTGGGTAGAGGCCACTTGGGTATGCATGTGACTGGCATTTGCAGTGTTCTCCCTAAATACTGCGGTAAGCTTGGTATACAGCCTATCTTGATAATATTGCAATTTTTCTTCCCTTTGGGAAGAATTCCCCCATTTTGCATTTATAGTGAGGGTCTAAGAGCACAGCCATCCAGTACTTTTCCCTTTGCTTGATCCTAATAATACGCTTGCTGCTATGTAAGCAGCAGAGTATACATCCTGCCATACTTGCCAGCGTGTACACGGACTCAGGAGCCTGTCATGGTTAGTGTTGGCCAGTGTGGTCGTCGTCATCATCATCATCATCTTGGAAGAAATAAGGGTCAGCCTCCTCCCCTGGCTGTGTGTGACATCAATGGTCCCTTCTGCATCCAAGGTAGAGTTTTCATCATTCTCCTCCTTTTCCAGTCTAGGAGTCCCAGTTACTCCTTCATAATGACCCTGACCCAGATCCTCATCCTCCTCCTTCAACCCAGGGTAATGACAATGACTAAGAGGTGGAAACTTTTCCTCCTCTTCTGTCTCTCATTGCATGAGTGTTTGTTTTGGTTTCCTGTAAGATATACAAAAGAGGAACACATTTCTGATGCAGCAGTTGTCCCTGCTGACAAACTTGGTGGCCTCTTCAAAGAACTTCAGAAGCTAACACACTTCCCTCATGAGCTTCCAATGATATATCTTGAAATAACACATTGTCCCTATGGTCTGCTGCATGCAATAATTGTTTTGTCTCTGCAAATCTAGGAGGGTGTTTTTTGCAACATAACAGCTGAAATGTGCAGAGACTTTTCTGGCCATAAGGACCACCTTTTTGAGCAACTATGCAGGTTAATAAAGTATTACTGTCCTGTTTTTTATTTATTTATTTTTCCGCCAAAGAGTTGGGCCTTATGCAAATATGTACTTTGGGGGTTTGTTGTTGTTGTTGTGTGGATCTTGGGAAGTGAAACTATAACTCACATATACTCATTCTAAAATATCCTATATTGTATACAGTTGAAACCGGAAGTTTACATACACTATACAAAAAGACACATATGCATGTTTTTCTCAATATCTGACATGAAATCAGAATAAACCTTTCCCGTTTTAGGTCAATTAGGATTAACAAAATTTTTTATGTTTGCCAAATGCCAGAATAATGAAAGCGAGAGAATTTTTAAGGCATTTTTATTACTTTCTGTAAAGTCACATACATTTCATTAGTATTTGGTACCATTGCCCTTAAACTGTATGACTTGGGTCACATGTTTTGGATATCCTTCCACAAGCTTCTCACAATAGTTGGTAGGAATTTGGGACCATTCCTTCTGACAGAACTGGTGTAACTGAGCCATGTTTGTAGGCCGCCTTGCTCGCACCTGTCTTTTCAGCTTTGCCCATAAATTTTCAATAGGATTGAGATCAGGGCTTTGTTATGGCCACTACAAAACATTGACTTTGTTATCCTTAAGCCACTTTGTAACCAGTTTGGCAGTATGTTTTGGGTCATTGTCCATTTGGAAGACCCATTTGCGCCTAAGCTTTAACTTCCTGGCTGATGTCTTGAGATGTTGCTTCAGTATTGCCACATGTTCTTTCCTCATGATCAGGGGCGCACCTCTAACGAGGCAGAGTGAGGCGGCCGCCTCAGGCGGCGCTATCTTTGCCAGTTAGGGTGGGTGGCATTTTGACTGACCTAAACTAGCCCAAGACAGGCCGCTTTAAAAAACATGCTGAGCGGGACCTGTCCTAGGCTGGTTTAGAGATATAGGTAGGGGAGGAGAGAGGTAGCTCGTGTGGAGCCAGTGCTGGGTCAGCACTTACCTATTGGCAGCAGCGCTGCTCCAGCAGTCCACCCTCAGACGTTCACTTGCCCTGCTCGTGGATTATCAATTACTCCACTCTCCGCCCCCGCTGGGCTGCGTGCATCACGTCAGGTCACGTCCAGGGCCGGCGTGGGGGGGGGGGGGGCAAACTGGGCAATCTCCCAGGGCCCCCACAACTTAAGAGGCCCCCTGGGCTGCCAGGTGTTGGCTGCCTCTCCCGTGCAGGCTGACAGCTCCTCCTCCTCTCCCCCGGAGTCTTGCACTGCAGGGGATGATCAACTCCATTGGGCTGCTGCAGCCCAGAGTAATTGATCCCTAACTCGGCTCCAGGTATGTGTTGTGTCTGTGTGTGTGTGTGTGTGTGTGTGTGTGTGTGTGTGTACATGACTTTTGGATATGGGATGGACCCTCACTCCTTCCTAAAACCACCCAAACTACAATAAACATTGACTTTGGAATAAATGCACTACACACTTTATTTGGGGTGTCAAAATGGCCACAGCTTTATTTAAATCACAGAACTAAAATAATCGCAGAAGGAGTCAGGCGAAGTGCTAGACCATTGGGATTCACGAATACTGTGAGATCCCCAGCTGTCTGACATACAGCAATAAAGGGGCGGCACGCTCCGGCTTGTAATTCTAGCAGAGCCAGTTCACTTTAAGGGCACCAACGACCCTGTGCTTAACCACTGTGCCCACCCCTGGATGACGTTACTATTACGACATCCTTCAGGCTGGCCATTTTCAAAACTCAGCCTGTTCACCACCATGAGGTTTAACCTCTTATTTTAGTTAATATAAGTCCACAATAACTCTCCTGCAACTTCCACCTGACTCCTCAAACACAAAAGTAAAGGATGATCAGGATGATCACCGTTATATTTCCTAAGATTCTTGCTATATATCTAAATGATGAAGCCAGATAAAAACTGTTATTTTAAAATGAATTGAAAGCTCTTAGGCTAGGTTCACATCTGCTCTGGTCTCTCTGTCGTTCGGCTCCACCAGGGAAGCCAGACCACTGTTTTTACACACAGACATTGGTGGACCCCATTGATTAGAATGGCGTCCACCGTTTCAAAACTGAAAGAGTAGCTTTCACATCCTCCAGCACCTGCGGTATTATATACCGCTAGAAAGCTGACAGTCCATTGAATTCAGCGCACTATAATTTTCCCGATGTGCGCTCGGGTGCTGGACATATCAGTGCCGTTAGTTTTGGCACAGATATCTCTCCACTGTCAGAAGGACGAGCCTTACTGCTCAATGTCATTGCTGGGCGGTAAGGAACACCCCCCTGACTGTACTATTCTTAGCATTGTACTGTCAGCGGGGGCGTTCCTTACCCCCAGCAATGACGATGAGCAGTAAGGCCCAACCTTCTGACAGTGAAGGGATATCGGTGCTGAAACTAAGGGCACCAATATCTCCAGCACCCAGACATGTACCTTCAAAGCTGACAGTGCACTTTATTCAATGTACTGTTAGCTTTCCAGTGGTATATAAAACCGTAGGTACCAGAGGACGTGAAAGGTGCTCTTGAAATTGGTGGAGAGAAAATTTTTGGGGATCATGACCCATGGACTATTATTATACTCTGGGGTCTCTTCAGAATGATGAGTATAATGTTCGGAGGCCCAAGGGAAGTGAAAAAAAAAATGGTATTACTTACCTTTGATGTGCTCCAGTGCTACTTCCTGCTGTCTTAAATGACATCATATACGTGGGTTAGGTCGCCATAATTGTTCGTCAATGACACCAGCTGGACCCACATGCCGTCTGTGACATCATTGAAGAAGGCTGAAGACAGCAGGAATTTGCGTTGGAGCACAAGAGAGGTAAATAAGACCGTTTTTTTTTTTTCATCCTGGGCCACTGAACATTATACTCTGAGGTCAGAAAAGACCCCAGAGTATAATAACAGCAGTTTGTTGGAGCGAAACTGCCAGGCAAACCTCGCGAGGTTCGCCCAACAAATACCAAGTATTGCAGCTGTACTTACTTATCCCTATGCATTCCATATCATGCCCCTATCAGCGAAGTCCTGATGCTGTTCAGTGTCAGCAACGTACTATGGGATGCATGGGGCCCCCTGGAGAGCTGAAGGGGAAGCGGGGGCGACAGTGGGCAGGAGTGGGGACCAGTAAGTAAATAGGGCCCATTACCTGCTGGAGTAACTCCAACAGTTAAAGGCCTATTTAAAAAACAAAAGCAGCAGGGGCCCACCAGGCCTCCTATGGTCACAGACCGCATAGCAGCTGCTATGGCGGTAGTTCCGCCACTGTATGTCTTAGAATTTAGGGCCCCACTTGTAAACTTGCCCAAGGTCCCACTTTTTTTAAAACCGGGCTTGGTCTCGTCGCTAGTATATTGACCTGACGTGATCAAACCACTCCTATGATACGTGGTGTGGCTCCTGCGCGGTCTCCTTGTCCCTGCTCTCAGGAAGGATTTTAGCACTACTACTGGCCTGGCTACTGCTTGTTCCTGGATCTGGATTCTTTCTATGCCCCCTGGCTGAAGTAGCTAAAGTAAGTGTTTTTATATTACTGAAATATTGCTCTTAAAAATATTTATCCCCTATCCATAGGATAGAGGATAAATACCTGATTGATTGATCTAGGTAGGTGGGGCGGGGGGGGGGGGGGTAGCTGGAGGGCTGTCTGCTGAGACCCCCACTGGGCTTGAGAATTTTTTTTTTTTTTTTTTTTTTTTTCCCCCCACTTGGAATTCAGCCTGGCCGCAGTCAGGCTGAATATAGGCCATCTGCGGCGCTCCTATTAAAGCTGTAAGACACCCAGTCTACAAACTTATAAAAATATTTTGACCGTACAGTGAATGCCATAGCGGAAAAAAAAATCAAAAGTGCTGAACCGACGTTTTTTTGCTGTTTTGCCTCTGATAAAAATTTGAATAAAAAGTGATCAAAGTAATAGACATGTCCAAAAATGGTACAAAACTAAGAAGTACACCCGACTCTGCTAAAAAAGAACATTATGTGGCAATACTGAAGCAACATCTCAAGACATAAGCCAGGAAGTTAAAGCTTGGGCGCAAATGGGTCTTCCAAATGGACAATGACCTGAAGCATACTGCCAAACTGGTTACAAAGTGTCTTAAGGATAACAAAGTCAATATTTTGGAGTGGCCATCACAAAGCCCTGATCTCAATCCTATTGAAAATTTATGGGCAAAGCTGAAAAGGCAGGTGCGAGCAAGGCGGCCTACAAGCATATCTCAGTTACACTAGTTCTGTCAGGAGGAATGGGCCCAAATTCCTACCAACTATTGTGAGAAGCTTGTGGAAGGATATCCAAAACGTTTGACCTAAGTCATACAGTTTAAGGGCAATGGTACCAAATACTAATGAAATGTATGTAAACTTTTGACTTTGCAGAAAGTAATAAAAATGTCTTAAAAATTCTCTCTCTCTCATTATTCTGGCATTTGGCAAATGTAAATAATTTTGGTAATCCTAATTGACCTAAAACGGGAAAGGTTTATTCTAATTTCATGTCAGATATTGTGAAAAACATGCATATGTGTCTTTTTATATAGTGTATGCAAACTTCTGGTTTCAACTGTATATACTTATCATGTGATGTAATCAGTATACCCGGCTGCTCAAGATATTTGTTATAAAATCATTTTCACACTGACCTTACATAGGTTTAATCTCCATAGACATTTATTGCTGCTCCTGCTAAATTACTGATTTTACTATCTATCTCATTAGATAGCGATACATTTGTATTCAATGCTCGGCTCTGGGTAAAAAGAAAGCTTCCGTCATGTTTTTTACATTGGGGTGAATGCAGATGGACCGCCGATGGAGGGGACTCTGTCTGCATCTGTCATTTAATATCTGTTGCTCTCATCATGTGATGGATGAGAGCAATGGACATTACTTATCAGTATTGCCTTACACAGCTCAATCAATTGACAAATTAAAAAGTTATGGCTCTTAGGATACAGCAATTTTAAATTTTTTTTAATAAAATGTTTTTATTATTCAAAAGAAGTTAGAAGTAAAAAAAAAAAAAAACTGTAGAAGGCTAAGGCCCCATGTAGTGGCTGCAGCCAAAAAGCGCTGCGGCAAAAATTGTGGTGGAAATGCATTGTGTTTTTTCTCGCAGTGTTTTTCACAGAAAGTCACTTACTTTCTGCTTCAATTATACCTATATGAAAACCTCCAGCGTTTCTGTAGGTATAATTGACATTTCCGCTGCAGGTATTTTTCTGCAATGCCTGGGTGGGATTCGCTTTGCAGGGACTGTACAACGCTGTATTTTTGGCCACGGTGTTTCCGCCGCGGTCAAACCGCAGCATTTACGCCACGTGGGGATTCAGCCTAGATTAGGTATCACTGTATTCGTGATGACCCACAAAAGAATTTGTAATTTTATTATTTGTATTTCAAAAAATCATCTTGTCTCAGCAAAATCATGCTGTCATATGGCTATATCAATGAAAAAATAGAAAAGTGGTGTGTCTTGGAACAAAGGGATGAATAAAGCAAAATATAATGCTCATCCTGAAGGCCAAAAAAGGCTGGGTCATTAGAGGGTTTGTTCTGGTTTCATTATTAATTCCATGCTGTTTTCACGATCTCTAATTGGACAAACACATCAGAATTACAGTACAGCTTGACCCGAGCACCTATGTGATCATCACATGACCATGACGGAGTTTTAATAATAAATAATAAAGGTTTCTATTAATTGACAGCAAGCAGATATCTTTAAGAACATGGGGAATTATAACAAAGTACAGTATATCTAAAGATTGCATAACGTATTATTATATAAAGAATAACATGTATTTGCTGAAACGCAATAGCCCTTTAATCCAAATAATATAGTACAATTTATCAGAGATAAAGTATTGCTAATGGTGAGTATCTTCTATTTACTTTGCCTGACTGCTAAATATTGATGAATTATCCTCATGTATTAATGAACTAGTCTGAAAACAGACCAAGTGCATCACCTGTAGCCTGTTATTAATTCTGAGGCTGTTATTACATGGTAAAGTTGAGCTGCATTTAGATGCTTGCTGAATTCAATTTACAACTCAAGTCACAGAAATTGATGTATTCATTATTAATACAGTGCACAGAGGTCAAAACCTTTTCAGTGCATTTCATGGCTATATTAATACAGAACAAGTCATTCACTGTCATAATGTATAGGATGTTTTTATTAACTGCTTAAAATACAGTTCCACTTAGGTAAAATCCTTTGTTGAGCTTGAGTCTTTTGTCCATATGGTATACAGTAAAGAGGCAGGCTTCAATAGTTAAACAGGGATTTTAGTATAGATTGCAATATGGAGGGCCAAAGAAAGCTTTAAAAAAGTAAAAACAAATCACCCCTCTTTCCCTAGATTATATGTATAAGAGAAAATAAATACATTAGGGATCCCCCACATCACAAAATGTCTGAAGTCTAAAAATCTAAACTTATTTATTCCATACAGAGACTGCTATAGCAGAAAAACGGGAAAGCCAATTTGCCATTTTTTTGCCATTTCACCTCTCGAAAATTTGAATAAAAAGTGTTCACATTAAACTAAACATTATACAAAAACTACATCTTGCCCCTTAAAAAAGATGTGCTACACAGCTTCATACTCAGAAATATCATTTTGACCCACAGAATATAGGTCAGGGTGGGTTCACACCTGCGCTTGCTATCCGTCCGTTGCCAATCCAGTGAAAATCTCGGCAAACTGGATTGGCATCGGATACAGACCGGTCAACGACGCATTGGTTAAAAACCCATTCATTTGAATGGGTTTTTAAAGCAATGCGCGGGTGTGCGCTTACACCCTCTGCACTGCGAATCCTTTTTTTTTCGTCGGAAACAAAGTCGGACACGCAAGACTTCGTGTCCGACGAAAAAAAAATGGCTTCGCAGCGCAGAGGGTGTAAGCGCACACCCGCGCATTGCTTTAAAAACCCATTCAAATGAATGGGTTTTTAACCAATGCGTCGCTGACCGGTCTGTATCCGATGCCAATCCAGTTCGCCGAGATTTTCACTGGATTGGCAACGGACGGATAGCAAGCGCAGGTGTGAACCCACCCTAACATGTTATTTGTACCGCACAGTGAATACTGTAAAAACAAAACCAGGAACAAAATGTTACAATTGCGTCTTTTGTAATTCTGCCCCATTCTGATTTTTTTTACAGCGTCATACTACATTGCACAGAATATTTAAAAAGTTTTGGTGTTTGAAAAGCAGAGAATAAAAAACAAACACAAAAATGAAATATAGTTGCAGTGGGAAGAGGATAAAGGTGCCTTCTGTTCTTTAAAAATCATGTGTATGCTATTCACCCACTGATGTACTGTAAGATGGCAAAACAGCCCTCATGTTGTGAATGTACCTGTTTCTGTAAATAAGTTTATTTCTTTTATAAACTGACATTTAGTTGTTTGACCACAAGAGGCCACTGTTACCTAAGAAATGGGAAAATACTATATTTCCCTGGAGTAGTGACGTGGAGACCCTGTTCTGCAGAGGTGGAGCTACAAGGAGGAGCAGAGTGTGTGTGTGTGGCAGCCATCTTGAGAGTGTGCTTTGAGCTCTAGAAGGAGGAGGACTGGAGTGTGAGTAAGAGCATCCCTAAGGGACCAGAGCTACAGCAAAGTGGAGCTGAATCAGAGACTGTTCCAGAGTTTGTTCAGACACCATCCTGAAGGAGAAGATTGCCATCAAGGACTCGGTTGAGAAGTGGCCCTGTCAGTGAGACCGCATGTTTTCTGGATGAGCCCCGCTTCCAGCTGTTCCAGGCAATGGTAAAGGTACCCAACAGACCCAGGTCAGTAAGAGAAGTAATCGTGCACGCACCGCATTACGTTTTTTGCGCCAAATTGCTTGGGACAAAGTAAGGGCCTGTAGTTAGATTAGTTAGGCATACTCATCGTCACAGACCGCACTACTGGTGAATTATCTACCTATTCGGTAGTAAGAACTAGGACTCAGAGAATTCTATTGAGTTGTAACTCTCAGAGAGGAGCTTCTAAGGAAGTCTAAGAGCGACATTTTATGCAGTTTCACATTTTTTTGGCTTGCAAGCTCACCTACTATTATATTTACTTGGTTGTACTTTGTTTGAGGGGAATAGGGGTATTTTGATAAGTTGGTAAGCTCTTGTATTATACCACCGGTGCCCCTATCATACACACTGAATTGTTCCAATGACTAGGGTGATAAAAGGTAACAAGCGGCTGGTTAGTTGCAGCCTGCAGATAGGTAAAAGCTTGTAGTGTTTTGGAGGCGCACATTAGAGGGCACCACGCTGCACAACACCAGGGCCTTAGCTTCCTGGCTGAGTGTATGTAAATGTCTGGGAGTGTTATTTTTGGTAAAGGGGTGTTACTACACTAAGTAAAATCTTGTTTTTACTAAATTGAGTTGGAGTCGCTTCCTTTGTTCATGACTTCGCAGTATCCCGGGGAGCCCATTCCGTTACACGGCTTACAGTACTAATCCTTGTGCTTTAAATGCTTCTTTAAACTAATGTATTTCCTGCTTGTATGACACTCTGACCATATGTACACTACCTGGAGAATCAGATATTACAAATCTAGTGACAAGTAGCAGAGCTTGCAATAGAGTAGAATGTAGGCAGCTGAAAACAGAGGCAATGCCAGTGAGTGGGGACAGGAACTGTAATTCTTTACAATGGTAATCCTTCCCAAAGCAAGGCTTGGAAAGGTAAAAAAAAAGGTGCTGCCTTGGGATGGACAAAATATTGAAAATTAAATACACCAACTTCTCAACTGTAGTAATATTTGGTGAGCATTCAATTGGTACTTTAATGTTAAAGTCCTAAAATTTTAACAAAATGGACTGCACTGGATTTATTGTCATTCTGACCTATTCAATAACAAGATGTGCCATGGAAAAACAATTCATGTATATAAATACTTATTATTATCCGAAACCAATTACAGCTTTGGTGGCTTTATACATAAGGGGCTATATGAGGATGATAATAGTAACTAAACAGCTTCCAATGACAATAAAACATGCTGACTCTATTTCTAAAGTGTAATCCCTAGAAAATTAGGGATGGGTGAACCGATTTGTTTAGAACTATATTTGACACACAATTTCCAAAAGTTTTGGTTTCGCATCTGGGGTCTCTTCAACATTGGAGTATAATAAGTGGAGGTCCCAGGGGAGGTCAGTGCAAATACCAAACACATATACTCACCTTGCCTCACCTCTCCTAGACATCCAGCGGTCCCCTGGTGTCTTCTTTAAGTCTCTTCCAGCTGACGTGGCACACTGCGGGATCACTGCAGAGGCCTGTGATTGGGGAGGTAAGGTGACTGTCCTAGCACTTGACGTGGATATGGCTGTCAGGGGTCAGTTCACTCCACTCACTCAATCTTGCACTCACCCTTCATTCAGACTGCAAATTGAGGGTAAATCACACCCCGACATAGTCCACGCACCCCAAATACACAATGCCACCAATATTGACTTTGGGCTCAGCAGAAACCTTACTCACATATGCACATATGTTTTCAACAGTCAGATGCAAACACATTTTAAGAAGGTTATGGATTCATAGAGCAAACACAACGTACCATTGCTTACATATAACAATTTAATACCCAAAGGGATAAGTGCAATATATGTGAAGGATAACAAGACAAGCAAAACAGTTTTTAAAATAAAACAGAATAAACCTGATAAACTAGAGGCCTTTTGGTTCCATAGAAGCTTGGTGGATTTCTCTGATGGGCTGGGCACACACAGCTTACTTGCTGGCTCCAAGATGTGACAAAAGTTCCAAGGTTTTCCCAGTCCTTTCTCTGTCAAAAGAAACTCGAACTGCTGCACTGCACTTATACACATGCCCTATCTCAAAGGGAAACAATAGGGAAGTCACTGATATTACTCAAACTGGTGGTGCTCCATTTTGATAGATAATCAAGACAAGCCAACTATAGAGTAAAAAGAAGCAGAATTCACACGTAATAAAATTTTTCTTTATTCAGGTTTTGTGAAAAACAGCATTTTGGCATTTGAGCGCTGGCACACAAAACAATGCTTCTTCTGGCCCCTCATCACAGTATGATACTTCCTTTCTATGTGTCCCGACATGATGTTACCTGTGCGACTGCAAACAACCATCTTAAAGGGGAAGAACTCCCATAAACTCGTGCATTATTATTAGTAGATACGCTAATTAGCATATTATGTGCTGGAACCAACAGAAATGATTGTTTTTGATCAAGCTAGAGAAAAAATTCTAACTGCATCGGAATCAGTGGAATGGAACCTATTAATGTATACAAAGAGTTGGAGTTGATGAAAGCAGCGAAAGGTCCTCTTTAAATTATAATTCTATTGATACAATATTTTTTTCACATTATCCTTCAGCTGCACTCCACTAAACTCCATATTGAACTATTATTTAGTGATCTATTGTGGAGGATTTTCAGTTTGACCGCCTTAATAACCACTCAATGTAAGGGCTTTATATTACTATAGAATACTCTGAAATAGTGGATGCATGGAGACAGTAGTAGAGAAGGCCTGTCTTTCCAATCACTATACCAGGGGTAGGCAACCTTTTTTGCTCAGCGTGCAGATTTTAATTAAAAAATTAAAGATGAGGTACTCGGAGTGCCGGTCAATAATTGTAAGTCTGATGACCCCTAAACTAAAGTCATATACCAAAAACCATAACACAGAAGTGCTGCCACCAAATGCTTTAGGACGCATGCGTTTACTGCTATTTCCTGGGACGCTCCTGTACTTTCCGATTAGAAGCAATGAAAGTACATGTGCAGCCCCGATTAGTGGTAAATGTATGTGTTCAGAAGCACCATATGGCAGCATCCTTATTGTGAAAACACACCATGTATCTGGATGCAGCTATATTATTAGGCCACTGGAATTTTTACTTTGATGTAAAACTGCGTTCACATGGTACATTTTTACACACAAAAAAATGCTTGAGTTTTCTGTGCAAAAACACATCCTTAATACAGAAAACACACCGTTATACAGAATAATGTCCCATAGTGGCCTCTGCACACGCTATTATGTCTCATAGCGGCCTATGCAAACAGTATTATATCCCATAGTGGCCTCTGCACATGGTATTATATCCCATAGTGGTCCCTGCACATGGTATTATGTCCCATAGCGGCCCCTGCACACGGTATTATGTCCCATAGCGACCCCTGCATAGGATATTATGTCCTATAGCGGCCCCTACATACGTATATGTCCCATAGCGGCCCCTCCAAACAGTATAATGTTCTAACTTTTATAATATTCCAATTTTCACCACTCACTAGCAATAATTATACTGTGGGGTCTTCAGACCCCAGAGTATAATAAGCAGAGGGCCAAGAGAGGTGAGTAACATAAAAAACAATGTTACTCACCTTCCCTGCGCTCCACAGTGGCTCTGTTCTCTTCGACCGCTGATTGGGTTTCAGGAGTCACGTCCCGCGTCATTATGCATCATGACGCCAGACATGACCCCTAATGCCCTGTCAGCGGTCTCTTACTTCAGGCAGAAGCGCCTGCAGAGCACAGAGCCGCCACAGAGAGCAGGAAAAGTGAGTAACATTGTTTTTTATGTTTGATCACCTCCCTGAGCCTCCACTTTATTATACTCGGGGATCTGAAGAGACCCCCAAGTATAATAATAGAAGTTTTGTTTCGGCTGTGTCTGGTCCGATCGAAAGTGCTGGGTGAGTGTGAAGAATCTCGCCTTGCCAAGCCTTTTGACACACACACCTGCGATCAACCTTCTTTACCTCCCACTCACAGACCGTGAGCGGACCGGGTTCATAGGATAATACAAAACGAGCTTTATAAATTTTATATATTTATTAACTCCAGTGGGTCAGTACTAAGCATTAACATATACAGAACTACATATCAATTATCAAGCAAATACGGATAAAAGTAAAATACCACACAGCAAGTAAAAAGGGAAATAAAAGATAGAAAAATACCAGTGCAGGTTTATAGTCAGTTTCTCTGAGCTCCCATGTGGTGGGCCTCAGGGTTCTTCCTTAAGCAAGTTACAGAGCATGTGTCTCCTACATGCTGTCCAGACTAAAGAGTCTCAGGCCTGGCTCTAAAGCCGCATGGTTAGGCCTTATGACTGAAGTCTACACCATGACCTGCCCTCACATCTTCTCCAGGAACAAGATAACAAAGACCTCTCCCCCCCCCCCCCCCCAGGTGAGACTGTATAACTATCCCCAGTCTCCTCCCTGCGTGATGTCATTAGGTGGAGGATCCCTGCCCTCCTTCCTAAAATCCTCATAACCATATTTCGTTATATTTCCCCGCCCAATGACTGTAGAGTCGGGCAAGAGGTATGATAGGGGTCGTGGCAAGATCCCCATTGTGTAGACACCAAGGATGACACCCCAATCCCCTTTGGGTGAGGAGATCAGTGTCTGGACCTGTTCCCTGCTATGAATAGTACCTTGTATGGGCTCTAAACATGCGCCTGGGCTGGGCGCATCTGGGGAATTTATCGGAGTGACTGTAATAGGTTCCCCAGGGCAGATATTGTCATAAAATCATATCACTTCTGATCTGTTGCTGGCTCCAACTTGTCTGGGGGCTGTGTGCCCAGGGTCCTCCCACCACATCCTTTCTGCAGGACCCCTGCCGTGTTAACGAGTGTAGCACTGTTATGTAAACAAAGGCCTGTGTAAGTGACTCTCTGGGGATCAAAGGGTTGTGGGACAACAACGGGTTGGATACACAGCAGACATGCCACATGGTGTAGGAGTAATCTGAGCATGTGACCACACACTGACGCAAAATACATATCTGGAAAATGCATAGCTGGCGGTCTCTCATCATCACAGTGAGGACTCGGGCTGCCCGTGCCACATAAATAAGCCTCGCGTGCCAAGAGGGTTGTCAACCCCTGCACTATACTGTACTGACACCACCCAGTAAATGTTGTATATACAATGGAGTACAGTTGCAGCATCAAAATGGACACTGCATATAAGTTTTTATTTTATTGTGTTTCTGTGCCACTGGTTGTATATATTGTTTTTATATTGTATTTTATGTGTTTTACCCATTTATGTATGTTTACCAGCTTCCCTTATGGGTTCCTTTTTAGTTTAGTCCACTGTGTTTGGCTATCATTCTGGTACCGCCTTGACCAATCGCAGGCCACTGGGCTGGGGGTGCAGACTCTAAGTCTCCAGAAGACCGTTATTCAGAGGTCAGTTGAGTGTGTGCTAGAAGCCTAGTGAGACATGCTGAGAGTTCTCTGCAGGGAGAAGAAGTAATCCACTCCCCTACAGTGACATTATACAGCCCTGAGACAGGAAAGAAACTGCTGTCAGCCCAAAAGAGGCAAAATTGTGCCAATATTGTGGAACAAGTTATGGATCACAGAAATCCACCAGCCAGGACCCACTCACATCTAGGTATCTCGGCCCTTCATAGAATTCAGTCCCCATAGCCATAATGGGAGAGGCAGAGACTTATATATTGTTTATAATGGAATAAAGGCACCATTTATCACCATCTTATTCTGGGTATCCCTCATCCCAAGTCCGTGAATAGCCAATGGACACTACTACTCCCATCAGGAAGCTGCATGAGTTATGTGGTTGTAAGTTCTCACAGTAAAGTTTCATCTTGGTTCAACTATACCACAGCCTGAGTCATTCCTGCGCTTACCATCAGGGTCCTTCTGAACACCACCACACTACTCAGAGCTAGAGTGAACTCCTCTCCAACTGGAAGCGCCCGGGTAAAACAACTATCACTGCCATCAGGTACCACACAGGCTTTCCTAGCCATTGTCCAGCCAGAAAGTTGGGCTGGAGGAGTTGGTTGAGTATCCTTGGCCTAACTGTGACATCATCACCACCACCACTACTACTTCTCCCATCCTCCGGTTCCCTCCATTGGGTTGCGACACAGTCACATTGCTATCTATTGGTCTCTCTGGTACTTGTAAGTGTGACAGTCTTCATTTTTCAAGTCTGTTTTGCTCTTACAGCTATTGTCATAGGGCAGGTCACATGACATTACTTAGGTATTTGGCTTTCATGTTAAAACCATCATCCCCATAAAGATGCCCCACCCTTTGATCACTATTGACAAGGTATAGAGGTCAGCTCTAAGTACAATCTGGCCTGAGATATAGGCATTTAAAGTAACCCTCTCTTCCCAGCCTTTCATCTTAGTCTCCTTCTGGATGAGATGGGGGCCAGCAGGGAGATATGGATAGGCTGTAAGAAAAAGAAAATACCAGGGGGAGGGTTAATATACGTTCTAGTTATCACTCCCCCCACAATCAGTATACTGTACTATTTTGAGAAATAAGCGAGAAGATGAACACTTGCTCATCAAATCATTTGTCTGTGTCTAATGAGGCCATTCATTGACACCATCACCCCCACATTTAATACCATCTGAATTGCAGTGATAAAAAAAGTTAGACTGAACATTTACACCAAACAGTAGCATCAATAAAGTTATATTTTTCACTGTTCCTAACCTGTGACATTAGGGCCCAGTCCAGAGCCCCGCTGCTTTTTTTTTGTAATATATTTACTTAATATATTTACATATCCATTACTATTCTTGGTTACCACCATCTCCTTGACGTCATGACGCTGTTTAGCATCAGGATATAACAAGTAGCAAGAGCCTGAGAGGTGAAGTGGAGGAGGCAGTGAGCAGGAGCTGGGATGGTTAAGTGAATATCAGCCATTACCTGCTGGAGTAGTCCAGTTACACTACCGTTCAAAAGTTTAGGGTCACTTAGAAATTTCCTCATTTTTGAAAGAAAAGCACAGTTTTTTTTCAATGAAGATAACATTAAATGAATCAGAAACACACTCTATACATTGTTAATGTGGTAAATGACTATTCTAGCTGCAAACGTCTAGTTTTTAATGCAATATCTACATAGGTGTATAGAGGCCCATTTCCAGCAACCATCACTCCAGTGTTCTAATGGTACATTGTGTTTGCTAACTGTGTAAGAAGGCTAATGGATGTTTAGAAAACCATTGAAAACCCTTGTGCAAGTATGTTAGCACAGCTGAAAACAGTTTTGCTGGTTAGAGAAGCTATAAAACTGACCTTCCTTTGAGCTAGTTGAGAATCTGGAGCATTACATTTGTTGGTTCGATTAAACTGTCAAAATAGCCAGAAAAAGAGAACTTTCATGTGAAACTCAACAGTCTGTCTATTCTTGTTCTTAGAATTGAAGGCTATTCCATGTGAGGAATTGCCAAGAAACTGAAGATTTCCTACAACGGTGTGTTCTACTCCCTTCAGAAGACAACACAAACTGGCTCTAACCATAGTAGAAAGAGAAGTAGGAGGCCCCGCTGCACAACTGAGCAACAAGACAAGTACATTAGAGTCTCTAGTTTGAGAAATCGATGCCTCACGGGTCCTCAACTGGCAGCTTCATTAAATAGTACCCGCAAAACACCAGTGTCAACGTCTACAGTGAAGAGGCGACTCAGGGATGCTGGCCTTCAGGGCAGAGTGGCCAAGAAAAAGCCATATCTGAGACTGGCTAATAAAAGTAAAAGATTAATATGGGCAAAAGAACACAGACATTGGACAGAAGATTGGAAAAAAGTGTTATGGAGAGACAAATCGAAGTTTGAGGTGTTTGGATCACACAGAAGAACATTAGTGAGACGCAGAACAACTGAAAAGATGCTGGAAGAGTGCCTGACGCCATCTGTCAAGCATGGTGAAGGTAATGTGATGGCCTTGGGTTACTTTGGTGCTGGTAAAGCGGGATATTTTTACAAAGTAAAAGGGATTTTGACTAAGGAAGGCTATCACTCCATTTTGCAACGCCATGCCATACCTTGTGGACAGTGCTTGATTGGAGCCAATATCATCCTACAACTGGACAATGACCCAAAGTACACCTCCAAATTATGCAAGAACTATTTAGGAAAGAAGGAGGCAGCTGGTATTCTATCTGTAATGGAGTGGCCAGCTCACTCACCAGATCTCAACCCCATTGAGCTGTTGTGGGAGCAGCTTGACCGTATGGTACGCAAAAAGTGCCCATCAAGCCAATCCAACTTGTGGGAGGGGCTTCTGGAAGCATGGGGTGAAATTTCTCCAGATTACCTCAGCAAATTAACAGCTAGAATACCAAAGGTCTGTATTGCTGTAATTGCTGCAAATGGAGCATTCTTTGACGAAAGCAAAGTTTGAAGTAGAAAATTATTATTTCAAATAAAAATCATTATTTCTAACCTTGTCAATGTCTTGACTATATTTTCTATTCATTTTGCAACTCATTTGATAAAAAAAAATGTGAGTTTTCATGGAAAATACAAAATTGTCTGGGTGACCCCAAACTTTTTAACGGTAGTTGTAAGTTACGGATTAAAGTCACTCTGTGGGGCATTATAATGTGTGTGGATCAGTCGTTCCTAGTTATGCCCCTGTATATACTGTAGATTGCGGGGAAAGGGAGGGCGACAGGGGTGATGCAACGCGGAGATATAGTATATTCAATGTTTGCATATTTCTTAAGTGCCTTTACACATGTTTTGTGTTTGCTTGCAATGCAGACACAGCAACATGCACCTGAATAATCACAAGCTTCAAGAAGGCCCTGAAGACTCACCTATTCAGGAAGGCCTACAACCTCCAATAACACTACTGCCACCAAACCAGCATCTGAACAGTCTCTCCCCTCACCTTCTGTCTCTCTCCCTCTTTCCTCATAGATTGTAAGCCCTTGCGGGCAGGGCCCTCTATCCCACTGTGCCAGTTGGTCACTGTTAGCATTGTGTTTATTTTGTATATTTTGTGTACTGTATGTAAACCCTCAAATGTAAAGCACCATGGAATTAATGATGCTATATAAATAAATAATAATAATAATTTGTTACACAGGAGGTGTTGTCTAATCTTTGTCCTTTGCATTTTAAACACAGATGTGTCCACGCTTAACTAATACAGTCATATGAAAAAGTTTGGGCACCCCTATTAATCTTAATCATTTTTAGTTCTAAATATTTGGGTGTTTGCAACAGCCATTTCAATTTGATATATCTAATAACTGATGGGCACAGTAATATTTCAGGATTGAAATGAGGTTTATTGTACTAACAGAAAATGTGCAATATGCATTAAACCAAAATTTGACCGGTGCAAAAGTATGGGCACCTCAACAGAAAAGTGACATTAATATTTAGTAGATCCTCCTTCTGCAAAAATAACAGCCTCTAGTCGCTTCCTGTAGCTTTTAATCAGTTCCTGGATCCTGGATGAAGGTATTTTTGACCATTCCTCTTTACAAAACAATTCCAGTTCAGTTAAGTTTGATGGTCGCCGAGCATGGACAGCCCGCTTCAAATTATCCCACAGATGTTCAATGATATTCAGGTCTGGGGACTGGGATGGCCATTCCAGAACATTGTAATTTTTTTCCTCTGCATGAATGCCTGAGTAGATTTGGAGCTGTGTTTTGGATCATTGTCTTGCTGAAATATCCATCCCCGGCGTAACTTCAAATTCGTCACTGATTCTTGTACATTATTCTCAAGAATCTGCTGATACTGAGTTGAATCCATGCGACCCTCAACTTTAACAAGATTCCCGGTGCCGGCATTGGCCACACAGCCCCAAAGCATGATGGAACCTCCACCAAATTTTACAGTGGGTAGCAAGTGTTTTTCTTGGAATGCTGTGTTTTTTGGACGCCATGCATAACGCTTTTTTGTATGACCAAACAACTCAATCTTTCTTTCATCAGTTCACAGGACCTTCTTCCAAAATGAAGCTGGCTTGTCCAAATGTGCTTTTGCATACCTCAGGCGACTCTGTTTGTGGCGTGCTTTCAGAAACGGCTTCTTTCGCATCACTCTCCCATACAGCTTCTCCTTGTGCAAAGTGTGCTGTATTGTTGACCGATGCACAGTGACACCATCTGCAGCAAGATGATGCTGCAGCTCTTTGGAGGTGGTCTGTGGATTGTCCTTGACTGTTCTCACCATTCTTCTTCTCTGCCTTTCTGATATTTTTCTTGGCCTGCCACTTCTGGGCTTAACAAGAACTGTCCCTGTGGTCTTCCATTTCCTTACTATGTTCCTCACAGTGGAAACTGACAGGTTAAATCTCTGAGACAACTTTTTGTATCCTTCCCCTGAACAACTATGTTGAACAATCTTTGTTTTCAGATCATTTGAGAGTTGTTTTGAGGAGCCCATGATGCCACTCTTCAGAGGAGATTCAAATAGGAGAACAACTTGGAATTGGCCACCTTAAATACCTTTTCTCATGATTGGATACACCTGGCTATGAAGTTCAAAGCTCAGTGAGGTTACAAAACTAATTTTGTGCTTCAGTAAGTCAGTAAAAAGTAGTTAGGAGTATTCAAATCAATAAAATGATAAAGGTACCCAAATTTTTGCACCGGTCAAATTTTGGTTTAATGCATATTGCACATTTTCTGTTAGTACAATAAACCTCGTTTCAATCCTGAAATATTACTGTGTCCATCAGTTATTAGATATATCAAATTGAAATGGCTGTTGTAAACACCCAAATATTTAGAACTAAAAATGATTAAGATTAATAGGGGTGCCCAAACTTTTTCATATGACTGTATCTAAACCAATTTTTTAGCACAATATTTTAATACAATATCACAACATACTAACAAAAAAATTCACACCCAGTCCCCATCAGGCTAGAAGAAAACACAAATAGGATAGATAGTAATGAGGCAGAGGCGTAGCTAGCGGGGGGGGCAGAGGGGGCGGCTGCCCCGGGCCCACTGAAATTTTAAGGGCCCACCCCGGGGCCGCCATTAATACATCCTCTATTTTTAACTAGATCGGTGTCTGCAGACTCCGATCTAGTTAAAACGTAACCTGCAACTTAACGGTATTGTAAACCACAAGCCAATACAGGCCTGCAGTTTACAAGACGCTGAGACCACAGACGACGTCTGCTTCTCAGCACGGGCGGCTCCATTCATCATCGCAGGTGAGTATGACTTTTTTTTTGTTTTTGTTTTTTTAGCTTAGTTGTGGGTATATTAATAGTATAAGGGGTGGTTAGGAGGGGGAAATATAACTATAAGGGAGGATTCATTAGGGGGCATTATGACGATGGGGGGGTTATTTATATAAGGGTTATTAGGAGGTATTATTAATACAAGGGGGAGGTTATTTATATAAGGGGCCATTAGGGGGCATCATTTATATTAGAAGGCATTATGAACATAGAGGTGCAGTATTTATGTCTGGGTGAATCAGGGGCATAATATGAGGGTCAATTAATTTAATTAAGGTGGCACTTGGGTCTTAATAAGACTAAGCCTCAACATAGTGGGCTGCAGAAAAAAAAAGCACTGCAGGAAAAACCGCAGCGGTAACATTGCGGTTTTTCTCGCAGCACTTTTCACAGAAGGTCCACAGAGGTTTCCCCTGTGGACTTTCTGATTTCAATACACCTATATGAAAACCGCCAGTGTTTCTGTAGGTATAATTGAAATGCTTCAATTTCCAAAACCGCAACGGTTTTGGAAATCGCAGTGCATCTGCTACACGTATTTTTCCACAGTGTGTGGATGGGATTTGCTAGATGTAAAATGCCGGGGTTTTTTTGTGGGTTTTCGCCACATGTGGCCCCCATCCCATCCCCACTTTGTAGTAAAATATGCGCAGCGGATACGCTGCGATTTCCAAAACAGACGCAGTTTTGGAAATCGCAGCATGTCAATTATACCTATAGAAATGCTGGCGGTTTTCCTGTAGATATAATTGAAGCAGAAAGTCTGCAGAATCTCTGCGAACTTTCTGTGCAAAGTGCTGCAGGAAAAACTCTTTTTTTTGCTGCAGGACACCACGTGGGGCCTTAGCCTTAAAGAGGACCTTTCACGTCCTCATGTATATTGTTAGGTAGTTGTCCAGTCGGGCAGGGGTTAATTATTGTCTGCCGGTACTTTCTGCCTTAGGGAGGGTTTTTTTCCTGTGCCTCTGCCCCACCCTTTGTGCTATATATACTTGGGCTTCACACTTGCACTCTGCTGGTTATACTTGTGTGTCCAGTCATTCCTGTGCTGTTGGGCCTAGTACTCAGGTTTTGTATGCTTCTCTCAGTGTACGTTTATTCTTTGATTTGCTGTCTGGGGGTCAGTGCAGGGGACTGCTAGTTTATTACTTTACTTCTTTCAGGGTCAGCTCCCAGGGATTCTAGTCAAGTTCCTGTGAGGTGTCCTCTTTTAAGAGGAAAACTCTGGCGTTAGGCAGGATCAGTCAGGGCGGATCACAGGGTGATTTCTATTGTTGTTTTCTCCTGCCTGCTCTGTTTCATTTAATCCATTATTTTGACTGCCCTTTGTTTGTTTCTTGTTTCTTCAATAAACCAGTTTATTTTGCATGTTTGTTTATTTTTCATTCGGTTCAGGGACAAACATAACATATATGCTGTTTTACATACTGCTAGAAAGCCGACAGAACGCTGAATTCAGCGCACTGCCGGCTTTCCCGGTATGTGCCCCGGGGCTGGAGATATCGGGGGTCTTCGTTTCATGGTTTACTGTCAGAAAGGCGTTCCTGACAGTCTAGCTGCGCTGTGAGGAACGCCCTCCCTGACTATTCTCGTTCATAGACTTGTACAGGGGGGGGGGCCGTTCCCACAGCTCAGCGTCATCACTGGGCTATAAGGAATGCCCCCTCTCTGTACTCGCCCATAGCTCTGTACTGTCAGAGGGGGTGTTCCTTATTGCCCGGCGATGATGCTGAGCTATGAGGAACGCCCCCTGAGTACAAGTCTATGAACGAGAACTGTCAGGGAGGGCGTTCCTCACAGCGCAACTAGACTGTCAGGAACGCCTTTCTGACAGTAAACCATGAAACTAAGACCGCCGATATCTCCAGCCCCGGGGCACATATCGGGAAAGCCGGCAGTGCGCTGAATTCAGCGTGCTGTCGGCTTTCTAGCGGTATGTAAAACAGCATATACATGAGGACGTGAAAGGTCCTCTTTAAGGAGTTTTCCAGCTCATTTTTATTAATGGTCTATCCTCAGAATAAAACATCAATAAGAGATAAGTGATTCCTCACTGATCAGCTGTATGAAGGGGCTATGGTGCCTGTTTATATCACACGCTGTCTGTTTATAGTGACCGTGTGATGTAATTCCAGCCTTGTCACATAGACGTGTATAGGATGAGGTTGTAGTTACATTACATGGCCGCTATGAAAAGAATGACACTATGTAAACAGAGAAGGGGTCACGGCGCTTACACAGGTACAATGGTTAATTCAAACAGCTGATCCTGGGATACGGGGTATTGGAACCCCAATAATTTTTTTTCCTTTTTTTTTCCTTTTTAATTAGGAAACATCTGGGGCATTATTAATAAGGGGCACTATTTAAAGGGGTGCACAGGGAAGTTATTAACTTAAAGATACACTTGGAGGTATTATTCATTATAGGGGGTTATATTATATATTTTATAATTGGGGTAGCAGCAGGATGAGTGTGCAGGTGAGGACAATGTGGGTCAGGTGCCTGGAAAAGTGAGGAGCCAAAGATGTCTATCTTGCAAACTTTACAGAGACTGGAAGAAGTGGTCATAGCCGTCCAGATGAAAGAGATGGAAAATGTGAAGGCTTGGTTAGGGACGTCACCGGTAAGTCACTAAATGCTACTGCCCTGTATTCACCTAAATCGTCTGCAGAGCCCTGTGTAGAGCTGCTACATACCACTATATGCTCACCGTATACTGATAGTATCGGTATACGAACAAGTCCAAGTTGGGGGCCAACTTGGACATGTTTGTCCCCCCCTGTGCTGAACCCCTAGCTACGCCTCTGTAATGAGGATAAGTAAGGAAGGACACATCTATATGGCAAAGTAGCTTCCTTCATTTTGGACTTGCACTTCTCCCATCCATCCAAGGCTGATTTTAATTAGAACAGAGAATAGGAGATCTTCGCCCTTTTTAGTGTTTGGATCTTATCTAGATGAAGTTGCCTTGTTGTGACTCGTTGGCAAATGTCTGTAACAGTTTGATCCAATAATGAGAGAATCTAAAATTTTTCAAATATAAGAGTAGTGCTGTTCAAAATTTATTTATAGAAATGTTTGCATATTTCTTAGTGCCAAGGTTTTGTTACATCTTTTGTGTTTTATTGTGTTTTATTGTTCTTCTTTTATCTCTGCTTTATTTTAAACTCTAGAAATTTTTCATTGCTATTTACGAAAACCAACTGCAAATAACTGCCCTTGCCAAGCCAGTAAAATAAGAAATACAACTGTGACTTTTATTGCAAAGATAGAGTGGTCTAAATTGAATTAAAAGAAACCTTTGATTAACCCCTTCAGACTGGGCCTATTTTGGACTTATGGACCACAAGCATATTTTTTCATTTTTCCATCACTGCATTCTGAGACCTATAACATTTTAATTTTTAGGCTTGTAATTGAAGCTGATGCAACAAACAATCGACGGGACAGTAGGACAGTGACTGTGGGCTTTGTTTTAACTCACTTTTTAACCTTTTTAATTTACTAAGCAATGGCTGCATTTGCCATAAGCTTATTTAGTAACTGTGCGCCTGTTGCAGTTCTCTGGCCTTGGGGAAAGTGAATCAATAGAAGAATCTCAATAAAACAGCACCACAGACTTTTTAACTTATATTCATTTGGTTATAGGTTCCAAATGGGCATAGAATCAACTAAATAGTAGCAAATTTCAGAACTATATTCTTTCATCAGTCTGTATGAAGCAGCAATAGTAGTTCAAGGTGGCCTAATTTGATATATGTGAGGTTTCTGAATCATGTCCCATGAGCCTCTTATCTTTCACAGCACCATATTGATTCTATGCACCAATAAACAACTGAGTTGCACTGAAAAGTCTGAACCATACCATTAACCTAATGAACAATCATTATTATATCATTATAAAGACATTTTTAAGGGATGGGATATATTACACAGCAAATTTTTGAATTGATGTACTGGAAGGAAAAATGGACAATTGTAATAATCTGAGCACTGTGACTAGGGCCATTGTAATAACAACTATGTGAGAGCATCTCCAAAACTGTAGGTCTTGGGTGTTTCTGGTATGCAGTCATTAGGATCTACCAAAAACTGGCCAAAGAAGGACAGCTGGGGAAAGCAAGCAAGTTGGTTGCCATAGATCTTATTTGGCAATATTTGCATTTTTACCTGGATCAAGTGAAGGGTATTAGTTGTCTACAGGGCCTGAACCAAAAAGTCATTTTAATACTGTATGTTATTTTAATAGCTAAAGCATTTTTATAATGTTGAATTATCAATGTGACTTTTAAAGCATTGTAATAACCAATACACCTTTAGGCCGGGGCCCCACGTGGCGGAAACGCTGCGGAAAAAAAATGCAGTATTTTAAAGTCACGGTGTAGTGGTTGGGATTCTAGCGAATCCCACCCCCCACAGTGTGGTAGAATACATGCAGCGGACACGCTGTGATTTCCAAAACCATTGCCCCATGTAGCGAAGCCCAGCAAAAAATGCTGCGGAAAAAAATGCTACGGAAATGCATTGCATTTTTTTTCCACAGCGTTATTCATTGTGATCTTGCAGAGTTTTCCTCTGTGGACTTTCTGCCCCTATCATACCTATCCGCAGGTATAATTGACATGCTGTGATTTTCAAAAACGCTGGTGTTTTTGAAATCGCTGCTTTTCCACTGTGGGTTTTTTTCTGCAATGCATGGATGGGATTAGCCAGAATTCCATCCACTTTGCTGGTACTGTAACACACAACATTTTTTGCCATGGTGTTTTCGCCGTGGCAAAAACAATGTGTTTTCGCAACATGGGGCCCAGCCTTATTTATTTATTTATTTTATGCTTACTTGTATAGCGCCATCATATTCCACAGCACTTTACAGATATTGTCAGCCATTGTCCCATATAGGGCTCACAATCTAGGCCCCACATCAAGGAAAAGCTGCTTTTTTGTGGCATTTTTTCTTCATTTTTTTGAGCCAAAGTCAAGAGTGGCTTTAAAAGGAATGGCAAGTATAAAGGAAGCACTTACACTTTTCCCTTCTGTTAAATACATTCCTGGCTTTGGCTTAAAAACTGCAGTAAAATCTGCAACAAGCTTTTCTGCAATGTGGGGCCTCAGCAGTACTGTCTTGTTTTGTAAATCAGTCTAGCTTTGTCCACTGTACTTTTTATTTTTTTTTTGCAAACTCACCTTGACAGTTGGTATACAGTAGTAGGAATTATATGATTTGAAAGAGAGAGGTACAGTACATGTATTTGGTTTATTGATATGTTTCTTATCTATTGGATACTTGCCACAAAAATCACCTTAAAAGTGTTATTACAGTGATTTCCCAATTTAGCATACAATTTTATGAACTATTCAGTTTCCTTGCTCCAAAATACTGTATGTATAGATTTAGCAGTTTTGCTTGACACTGATACTTGCTGCAGTGTAATTTCAGAGAACACAAAAGCAATTGAAAAGCCATTGTGAAGAGTTTGTTTTGTGCTATGGTGTATTTAATGCATTAAGTTAAACTTTACTGTATACAGTTTTAGCATTATTATTTTACTTCACATACAGTATTTAGTGGACCGTACCTGATTTATATAAACACTATTACAGTTCGAGCATTCTGATTTTTTTCCCACTACATCATTTTCCATATGGGAAAAATATTTTTATAAGTTTGTAGTTTGGGCATTTTCAGACGCAGGGATGCCTAATGTGTATACGTTTTACTTTGTTTATTTTTATTTTTGATCTAGGGAAAAAGGGGGGTGAACTTTTAGGTTGTTTTATATTTTTCAATTGTCTTTTTTTTACTGATATTTTTAGACCCCCTTGGGGTCTTGAACCTCAGGGGTTTGAGCACTAATACAATATACTGCAATGCTAATACATTGCAGTATATTGGGAAATTCATACAGCTGTGGCCTAGCACAGCCTGTAATAGAACTGTATTACAGACAGGCCTGGGATCCTTATATAGGCTCCTGGCTGTCTTGACAATTAGATGCAGTGGCAGCAATCTCAGCCAAAACAGTGGTGCCCATGTGCTGCCAGTAAATATATGCTTGGTCATGTTTGACTGAAGCATCAAAAGGGTTAATGTCCACGATCAAAGCAGAAACTGATCACTGGCATTGCCAACAGGTCTCTGCTGTGTAATACTGTGGTGACCAGGAGGCTATGGCGGCCGTTCAGTTTCTAAGCAGTCATCACATTTAAACACCCAACATCGGCCATAATAGTATGGTGGGTGTCAGAAAGAGGTTAAAGAGAGTCTTTCACCAGAAGCCAGCATATCAAGCGAGCCCACAAATAGATGGGTTAGGGTCACCTAACTCAAACTGTAAGGTATCTCAATATGTGTAATCAATCATACTAGTGTACATCATACTTTTTAGTGTAGCACTACTCACAGCTGTTGCTTTAAGGCTGCTATTCTTTCAAGTCAAACTCTGGCTGGAAGCTGGTGGCTTCCCACAGATCTGACATGGTAGCTCTGCAGGGTGAACTTCACCAGATAGGCACCAGGGTCGCGGATATTGAAACCAACCATGAGCAGATCCTGACTATTTTGGACTTTCACATTCACAGGGTAGTTATTAGGAACATTCAAACCAGATTGCTGACATTCTGTCCCACCTCAATGATATCGAGAAAAGGCATAGAAGAAACAACCTGTGAATTAGGGGTCTCCCCGAATCAGTTGAACCCTTTCATCTGGATTCCTGGGCCCAAGATTTCTTTTGTCACCAGTTGCAGAGGTCTGTGGACCAGCTGATAGAGAGAGACTTCATTCACAGAACTCTGGGTCCTAAGTCCCCTGACCCATCTTGCCCTCAGGACATAGTTTACTGCGTACATTTCTATAAAAAAAAAAAAAAAGGCCATCCTGCAAAAGGCTAGGGAGGAAGGTATTCTTCAATATGAGGACTCTCCTATCTCGATCCTCCCTGACTTGGCCAAATGCACTCTGTTTCTCCACAAGGAGGTCATACCACTCTGCACTGCATTGAGAGAATGCAACATCCACTATAGGTGGGGATTCCCCTTTCAGTTTATCGACAGGAAGAGGCTGTTTCCTTCAGGTCCCCAGGGGATTTGCCCACCTTTCTCGGAATTCTGGGGCTGCCAATGATCTCCCTCCTGGACTGGCCAAGCCCAACTTCACTGCTACCCGCTACACCAAGAGAATTGTGGCAGACACTGCCTCCTTGTCCCCAAAGGAACTGGAAGAAATCCTGTTCCAACTCTGCCTAATCCTTAAGCCTGACTAGGCTATCTTTGTTGGGCCCAGTTCTGGTCCCTTCCGAACTGTCCCCCGGTCTCTACTGGGACTCAGATGGCTCTTTCATTTGTGCCTGTTGTTTATACATGCATATACTGCTGTATCTTACTACCTGGGCCTCATCTGAACTTTTAGTTTTGGTTATGCTTTATATTTGTCTGTTGCCTCTTTTTCTCTAGACTTCCAGGCAATCCCTGGTTATTCATGGGGTATGCAGGAGTTGCGTACCGCTGATTATTTCCACTTCCCCTCCTTAGGGACTGCAACACTTCGTGTTGTGCTTGACGCTAGGCGTCCTCTAGTTTAGTTGTACTTGGTTCTCCCGTCCTAACCACCTTGACCCTTTCTTACCCACCTCTCTCTCCCTTTCCAGGAGATTCATTTTAAAACTGGTGCTGTTACTAAGTGCGCCACAGGTTATTATGCATCCTGTTGCTATCCACAAGTCCCTCCAGTACGCTATGTTGACATCAGATATTGAACTGGAGGGCAGGTTCATATTTCTTAAGATTGGTATGGTTTCTGCTTTCATTACGTTGGCTAATGTTTATTTTCCCAACCAGGGTCAGACCTCGTTTAGATGGTATTTGACCCCTCAGTCGATTCCTCAAGCGGCAAGTCCTCCATCTTCTCCTCTGCTATCCGCAGGCTGCAACGAGATATGTCTCCTACACCTGATAGATCTGTGGTGCATTCTCCATCCCGGGGGAAAGGACTTTAGCTACCATTCCCTAGCACACAAACATCTACCATAGACTTGACCACATTTTTGTTTTAGATCTACACACACGTTGCTCTATGGAAGGGTTTTTGTGGTTGGACCATGCCCCAATATATGGAGCTGTGAGTGGTTCCCCAGACAGACTTAGACTCTGCACTTGGAGACTTTATAATAACTTACTACAGTGCCTGGCCGAGATCACTCCAGCAATCCATTCTTTTGCCCTCAACCACGTGGCCGACACCACAAGTGCCTCCATTCAATGGGAAGCACTAAAGTGCGTACAGCACAGCATATTTATTTATTATGGGGTCACGTCTGAAAAGGGAGTGTTCCCTGAGGCTGAAGGACCGCTTGAAAAAAGTCGGCTTCTGCTGACTCAGCAGGACTTGAACAAGGCAGCCCCTTCAGATGCACTCAAGGCTTAAATTTCCTCCATTCAACATGATATACTGTCCATTTTAAACCAAAGGTTCAGATGCCTCAGGGAAAAGATCCAGAGGGGCTGTATTGAGTACAGCGATAAATGTGGCTCATGACTGGTGCGGGCCCTCTGCTCTTGGGCAGCTCGGACACATATTTTTAGTATAAACTCATCGACTGGTATGCATATACACACCACCTCCAATATTATTTCAGAGTTTGATTCGTTCTACTCTGCTCTATATACTGCCCATCCCCCTCTAGACCTTTTGGTTAAATAGAGGACTATTTAAAGTCCCCATTCCTGTTGACCTCAGACGTCTCTATAGACCTCGAACACGATTTTACTGAATCAGAGGTTACCCACGCCATCAGAGAACTTAAATCTGGGAAGAGCCCGGGGCTGGACGGCTTCACATCCATGATTATTCCTTTCCCCTCTCAATCCCTTCAGGCACACATCACTGTATTGCCCAACCAGGCAGACAGCCGACAGCCAATTTTGTTACTCAGTGTTGATTGCAAATTATATGCCAGAATTATGGAGCTTTATCTCCAGCTGAGATGATACATCGGGAGCAGGTGGCTTTGTCCCTGGCCATGAGGCACGTGACAATACCATCAAATCCATTTCCCTAATCCACAGGAGAGGGCTTCTGACAGCCCTCTATGTTTTTTATCAGTGGATGTGGAAAAAGCATTTCATAGAGTCCATTGGTCTGGGTTCCTGCATGCTGAACCCTATAATGGCCCTGTATAGGGGTATCATGACAAAGGTGAGGGTGAACAGGGCTCTTTCTGAATCTCCTTATTCAATGGTACATGGCAGTTGTGTCCCTTATTCCCGTTACTTTATCTCTTTGCCATGGAGCCACTGGCTAATGGCTTAAGGGCTAACCTTTCGGTGAAGGGTAGGCCACACAGAACATAAATTATCTCTATTCACAGATGACCTGCTCATTTATGTGGCGTCCCATAGGACTACCCTCCCGGCTATATTACGGGAGTTCGCCAGATTATCAACTTTAAGGTCAACCTACAGCTCTTTGAGCTTAATTTTAAGCCTTTACTTCAACCCTGGAACTAGATTTTTAGAGGTGGATTCCTTTGACACTGTCATGATTCAGCAGGATCAACGTTCTGAAAATGCATTTCTTACCTAAACTATCTATACCAGACTATTCCAGTTGACATCCCATACTTCTATTTTATACGTTTGTGTAAATTAACCACAACTTTAGTTTGGAAGGGCACTAGACCTTGGCTCCAGCTCTCTATTATCTCTTGATCAAGGTGAGGGGTGGACCTCCTGGACATCTCACTATATTATAGGGCATGCCTGTGTCCCTGTATGTTAGACCTGTGCCATCATTGCTTGTCCAAACTTTGGGTGGAAATGGAGCTGTATCATTCTCGTTTTCAGGCACAGGGGGTGTTTTTGCTGGACTCCTCCTTTACTGAGTCGGGCCTCATCTCTCAACCCTCCTGCACACCCTCGCCATGGTATTTGAAAAATTTGTTCCCTGCGTGGGCATGCAGAGGAGATGGGAGACCCCATGTTATATTTCCACCGGGCCAGGAAAGCTGAACTGGGCCGGGCCCTTTTGGCCGACCAATGGTGCAGGGCTCCTGATAAACTACATTGGATCTTCCCTCAGGTTTCATCCACATGCTGGCAATGTGAGCAGGCGGTGGGCACAATGCTTAACATCGGGTGGGGATGACCCCAGATTAATACCCTCTGGAGAGGTGGTTTTCATCTCTGTAACACTATGTGCTGGCCGATGGTAAATTCAACACCTGAGTGGGCCCTCCTGTTGGTCTTACTGGGCCTACTGTCTAAAATCAAGAAAGTTCTTTTGAGGCATTTCTTGGCAGTGACCCGCCAGGTCATGCCCGATTATGGAGGTCAGGAGAGGCCTCCTTCCGAACCATGTGGGTGAGAGCTTTGAACCATCCACCATATTAGACATGTGGAAGACTTGGGCGCGGTCACCCATACCAATCAGACTGCTGTCAATTCTATTTGGATGCCTTGAAATGCTTTTCATTTTTCCCAGGGTTTCAAGGCATGGGTCTCTGGCGGTGGGCTACCATCTGTCTGATGCCCAGGGGCGAGCTTGGTTGCAGAGCTTCTCCTTTTTCCTCTTTTTTTCTTCTCTCCTTACTTTTCGCTTCTCCTTTCTTTTCTTCCTGCCTCTTCCTCTCTCATTCCCGCCCCCGGACCCCTCCATGTGCAAGACAGTGGCTGTCGCCACTGTTTTTTCCTAATTCTCATCCCCTTTTTCTCTTTCCTTCCCTCTGTTCCTCTTTTTGGTGTTTTTCCCTCCCTGTTATCCTCAGCACCTTCCCTTCCCTATCCTGTTATTCACAAAACTGGCATTTGATCTCTTTATGACTTTCATATACTGTATCTATATAATGTTTTAATGATATGTTCCAATGCTACTCAAAAAAACCCTATTGAAGCTAAAAATTGAAGCGCCCATGCGCCTCCACAAAAATGGCGCCTCGGTCTGCTTTGACCGAGATGTTGAAGTCCTTAATTCCCGCGATCAGTGCAGGCACTGATTGCTATGTCATTACCATTGGGTCTTTGCCGTATAATACCCAGCAGCTATGGCAGCTGGTCAGCTCCTGAGCGGCCATTATATTTAAATACCCAGCATCTGCTGTAATAGTGCAGATGTCAGGAAAGGGTTACAAACATATTTTATTTTTTCATGCATATCAATAAAGGGTAGATTTTAATATTGATTGCAGATTTTCCTTTCCATTGCTTTAAATATCTGTGTCTGCCCTCACAGGGGCTTTTTAACTAGTTTTGGCACTTGACACATACCTCAGTGAGTGCCAATATGTGTTGCATTTGGCTCCAATAAATATTTTTCTTTTTTATATTTATTTTTTACATGAAGCTGGTGGAGATACTTTTTTGACATTTGTTATTTATTTATTTTTTACCCAAAATGGAGATTGGGCTACTGCCGTACACCTTGTGGGTGTAGTCCCTTGAAGTTGGTGTTTTGTGGGGATAGACGCCCTGAAGTTTGTGCTGTAGTACACTACTGTTCAAAAGTTTGGGGTCACCAAGACAATTTTGTGTTTTCAATGAAAACTCACACTTTTATTTATCAAATGAGTTGCAAAATGAATAGAAAATATAGTCAAGACATTGACAAGGATATAAATAATGATTTTTATTTGAAATAATAATTTTCTCCTTCAAACTTTGCTTTTGTCAAAGAATGCTCCATTTGCAGCAATTACAGCATTGCAGACCTTTGGCATTCTAGCTGTTAATTTGCTGAGGTAATCTGGAGAAATTTCACCCCATGCTTCCAGAAGCCCCTCCCACAAGTTGGATTGGCTTGATGGGCACTTTTTGCGTACCATACGGTCAAGCTGCTCCCACAAATCTCAATTGGGTTGAGATCTGGTGACTGCGCTGGCCCCTCCATTACAGATAGAATACCAGCAGCCTGCTTCTTCCCTAAATAGTTCTTGCATAATTTGGAGGTGTGCTTTGGGTCATTCATTGTCTTGTTGTAGGATGAAACTGGCTCCAATCAAGCGCTGTCCACAGGGTATGGTATGGCGTTGCAAAATGGAGTGATAACCTTCCTTATTCAAAATACCTTTTACCTTGTACAAATCTCCCACTTTACCAGCACCAAAGCAACCCCAGACCATCACATTACCTCCACCATGCTTGACAGATGGCGTCAGGCACACTTCCAGCATCTTTTCAGTTGTTCTGCGTCTCACAAATGTTCTTCTGTGTGATCGTCGTACAATAAACATACACAAAGTGATAAAACAGTTTTTAAGAATTCTTCTTCCTGTATTACTTCAGCATCAGATCAACAACACGGTATTAACAATGAAAGTAACTTCACACATCTTCTGCTTGGTGGATGGACGAGCCCACGTGGCCCCCATTCTCTATAATAGGAGCCCCACAGATAGTTGAGTACTGGACTTCGGCTATCTTTGGCACTCCCATTGAAGTGAATGAGAGCCACGCGGGTTCATCCATCCACCAAGTGACATGCTTATATTCAGACTGGATGCGACCAGGCTGTATTCCAACCCAGTGGGGGGTTAAAAACCCAATTCTCAGGCTCAGTGGGGGTCTCAGCAGACAGACCCACATCACTCAGGTATTTATTATCTATCATTTAGGGCAGTAACATTTTGTGACTTACAGGTGACGTCTCTGACTAATCCTTCACATTTCCCTTCTCTTCCCTTTGGACCGCCATGACCACTTCTTTCAGCTGTGACTTGTCTCTGTAAAGTTTGCAACACAGACATCTTTGGCTCCTCACTTTTCCAGGCACCCGACCCACATTGTCCTCATCTGCACACCCATCCTGCTGCTACCCCAATTATAAAATATATGATATAAACCCCCCATAATGAATAATACTCCCAAGTGCATCTTTATAGTAATAATGTCCACGTGTACCCTGTATAAATAGTGCCCCTTATTAATAATGCTCCAGGTGTTAACTAATTAAAAGGTTTTCCAGGTCATTAATAAACTAATCAGTGGAGCTCAAAAACCCAGGACCCCCACTGATCAGCTGTATGAATAAACTGTGGTACCTGTGTAAGTGCCGTGACCGCTTCTCTGTTTACATAGTGACATTCATCTCATAGCGGCCATGTAATGTAACTACAGCCTCGTCCTATACACGTCTATGTAACAAGGCTGTAATTACATCACACGGTCACTATAAACAGACAGCGTGTGATATAAACAGGCGCAATAGCCCTCCATACAACTGATCAGAGGCGGGGTCCACTGATCTCTTATTGATAATCTGTCCTAAGGATAGATCATCAATAAACATGAGCTGGAAAGCCCCTTTAATAAAGCCCAAGTGCCACCTTAAAGGGATTGCCCAGGATAACCACTTTTTTAATATGAGGCTGGGGAAGGTGCTCCGGTGTCGCCTAGCGCGTTCCAGTCCTGCTGCTCCGGTGTTTTCTTCCCCACAGCACTGTGACGTCCTGTGTCAGCGATCTCAGTGGTCATGTGCGGCGGTGACTTCCGCCAGAAGAAAACACCAGAGCAGCAGAACCAGACCGCGGTGGGAGACATCGGAGCACAAGGGACAGGTGAGTAGGTGTTTTTTTTTTTTTAAATACAGTATTACACAGTATTATGGCCCACTGCAGCCCCTGCACACAGTATTACAAGGTATTATGCCCGGCAGCGGCCCCTGCACATGGTATTATGCTCCGCAGCGGCCCCCGCACATGGTATTCTGCCCCACAGCGGCCCCGCACACGGTATTATGCCCCGCAGTGGCCCACGCACATGGTATTACGCCCCACAGTGGCCCCTGCACACGGTATTATGCCCCACAGCGGCCCCTGCACACAGTATTATGCCCCGCAGTGGCCCCTGCACACGGTATTATGCCCGGCAGAAGCTCCTGCACACGGTATTATGCCCTGCAGCGGCCCCTGCACACGGTATTATGCCCTGCAGCGGCCCCTGAACACGGTATTTTGCTTCATAGTGGCCCCTGCACACGGTATTATTCCCCATAGTGGCCCCTGCACTGGTATTATGCTCCACAGTGTCTCCTGCACACAGTATTATGCCCCATAGTGACCCACCCATGAACCATTATTATAATATGGGTCTTTTCAGACCCCAGAGTATAATGATCGGAGACCCAGGTGGTGACAAACATAAAACCAGTGTTACTTACCTGGGCTCCGGTGTCCGATAGCAGAAGGGGAAGCGGAGGCGGCCACAACCAGCAGCCGGGATCGATAAGTAGATAGGTCGTTGCTTGCTGGGGTTACTCCCTTAGGTAACGGCCTATTTATATATTAAAAAAAAAACTTATCGTCACCTACCTGCGATGCCTTGATGGAGCCACCGCCTCCTCTTCACCCGCGTCTGAGACACAGACACATCATTGTATCGCCGCCTGCGCTGAGATGCGATGTCTCGTATACCAGCCCACGACAGGTACAGCGCAGCTCTGTTTTTTTTTTAAGCGGCCTGTCTTGGGCTGATTTACATTAAATAGACAATAAAAAATGCCCCCCCCCCCCCCAGACAGTGCTGCCTGAAGCGGCCGCCTCACTTCGCCTCATTAGCGGTGCGCCCCTGCTTGTCTTGTTGCTCAGTTGTGCAGCGGGGCCTCCCACTTCTCTTTCTACTCTGGTTAGAGCCTGTTTGTGCTGTCCTCTGAAGGGAGTAGTACACACCGTTGTAGGAAATCTTCAGTTTCTTGGCAATTTCTCGCATGGAATAGCCTTAATTTCTAAAAACAAGAATAGACTGTTGGGTTTCACATGAAATTTCTCTTTTTCTGGCCATTTTGACAGTTTAATCGAACCAACAAATGTAATGCTCCAGATTCTCAACTAGCTCAAGGGAAGGTTAGTCTTATAGCTTCTCTAACCAGCAAAACTGTTTTCAGCTGTGCTAACATACTTGCACAAGGGTTTTCAATGGTTTTCTAAACATCCATTAGCCTTCTTACACAGTTAGCAAACACAATGTACCATTAGAACACTGGAGTGATGGTTGCTGGAAATGGGCCTCTATGCACCTATGTAGATATTGCATTAAAAACCAGACGTTTGCAGCTAGAATAGTCATTTACCACATTAACAATGTATAGAGTGTATTTCTGATTCATTTAATGTTATCTTCATTGAAAAAAACTGTGCTTTTCTTTCAAAGTAAGGAAATTTCTAAGTGACCCTAAACTTTTGAACGGTAGTGTATATTTATTATTGTATATGTATCTACAGTATGTGTGTGGTAAATGTCCACCTGGGATGAACACGCTGCTAAATTTCTTCTCATTTTTAATTAAAATATGTTAAATATACAGTATGTAATCTAAAGAAAAGCAAAAAGTAATAAGTTATTAAATTACAGGTTATTTCTCCAAATATATGGCCTTCATAAGCATAAACACCATAAATCCAACAAAAGTGGCAACCAACACTCCAAGACAGATGGATAAAATCCAAAGTCTTTACTAGTTTACAGCACATCACACACAGAGCATGTGCACACTTCCTATCATGCATTTCTGGCCACACTTGACCCCTAATCACAGCTAATCTGCATAAGAATAAAACTCTGAATTTCATAAAAATGGAGTTGAATTGCAGAATAAGAAAGGCATCTTTTGAAAGTGTAGAAACAGCTCTACAAGGTACTGTCATAAGTTATATCCTGATTTTCCTGCTGACAGACTCCCTTTAACTAGTTCTGGCCACATGTGATAGTGGGAACCTGTAACAAAGTCGTATGCCTTGAATTCAGTTTCTTTATCTAAAGTGCCTTTTTTCAGTTGCTTATGAGCAGATTTCATTTCAAGATTGGAGACCAAGGAACCCTATGCAAGCACATTACATGGTCCTAAGAATCTAATTTCCCCTTCGGTATTTCTAAAAATCCATTAGTAATAGACAGGAGGTAGTTGCTTCTAAGGTGGCAATGGGTCTCTACCTACTGAGCTCCTGTCCAGCTATGCAGGTTGCAGATCTGTCCATCCCTGTTCAATTTCTTTATTTAAAAAAAAAATGGTTTGATGAAGCCAAAAAAACAAAATAAAACACTCTTAATATCCCTAGTGTGTATGGCGGGATACTTCTAGACTTAGATTTCCTCTTGCAAAGGGTCTGCTAAAACTGCTACTTGGTAAATAGTCATGTTACAGTGGCAAAAAGACCAGCATCTTTCAGAGAGCTTGGGTTGGTGGCAACAGTAAGACCTGGCTATGAAATACAATATTAAAACGTTATTTAAAGTGCCATTGTCATTTTAACAAACTTTGCATGAATCAATGATACCAATTATAAAAAAAACTTTAAATTAGTTTTTAGATAGTTTTACAGATAGACAAAACGTATGCTAAAAGTAATTTTTCTAATTTTCTAATTTCCTACCCTTTTGCAGAATTGTGTTTCCTGATCTTGTGCAGTACATTGTTACTGATGAAAACAGCTTTTGTTGAAACTTTATTGACTTCCAGAGCAGCCAGGTGGAGGTGAGGGCTTTTCCTGATCACCAGACAAGCCAGCATCTGCCTCATACATCTAGATGAACACAGCAAACAGCAGCAAGGACAGGTAGACAGTTTTTTTAAACTATTCAAGCCACTCCTCTGCCTTCATCGGATGGACATTCTTCTGTGAGTGGGGGGAAGGGTTTTATGGACCATGATGGGCTGGCAGCATGGTAGATGCATAGGGAAAGTGAAAAAAATGAGCAACATGTGCAGTAGATGTGAGTGCTTTATCATTAGCATCCTGCAAGGTCCTTCTCAGGCTGTGTTTCCATGGTGCATTTTTGCCCCAAGAATGGAAAACTGCATGTGTTTTTGAACAATATATGCTGTTTTTAAAAACACATATGCGAGTTTCAAAGACAGCATGCAAAAACGCACTGTGTGAACACAGCCTTACTGTGAAGCACTGTATTATGGAACAAGATTGTGTGATTGTACTGTACAGACATTCTCAGTCAATATATATTATAAAGATATTGCTTATAGTATTATTATTATTATTATTGCTTATTATATACACATACATTTGCTATATATATATATATATATATATATATATATGTAAATACATATACAAATATACACATGTGCATATATATATATCTACAGTATATACTGTAGATATATATATTACATATATATGCTGTATATAGATATATGCAAATATATGTGTGTGTGTGTGTGTGTGTGTGTGTGTGTACATATATATGAATGTAAATATATACACAAACATAATAACCCAAATGTGTGTATATTACATATATATATATATATATATATATATATATATATATATATATACACTAACACAGTGCATATATACATACTATAGATGTACATATATATGAATTATTTATTTATGCTTACTTGTATTGCGCCATCATATTCCGCAGCATTTTACAGACATTGACAGTCACTGTCCCATATAGGGGCTCACAATCTACATTCCCTATCAGTATTATAGTAGTTATATGCTTGAAAATAGGAGCAGTATTATAGTAGTTATATTCTTGTACATAGGAGCAGTATTATAGTAGTTAGTAGGTAGTATTATATTATTTATTATAAACATATATATACATTTTATATAGGTAAATATGCATATGTGCATACACACATATATATATATATATATATAGCAAGGCAGGGAGAGTATTGCACATCATCTGAAGGTGTACTGGGAGTGAATGAAAAAGTTGCAGTGGGCAGATGCTGGGAAGGGCTGTCTGAAAAAGCATTGACACTCCCACGACCAGGAAGTGCAAACCAGGGAGTATTGCATGAGTCTGAAAATATGAGGAATGGTAAAAATGGCCCAAACACACATAAAAGGTGCTCAGTTATGTATGTTCATTCATATACTAAGCATTTCCCGCCTTTAGTCCCATGTTCTTAGTCTCGGAAAGCCCCTTTAATATATCTTATTAGCGAAAAAATGCTTCTTTCTCCTTTATCAGGCAATTTCAGATAAAAACTACATAGCGTAAAAGTGCTAAAAATGCTAAATCTAAGGCATTTAATGGTCAGAAATATTGTTACTTTTCGTGTATATAAACATGACTATCTATCTTAAAAAGTGAAGTGAAACGACAGGCATGCTTGAAAGATTTTTTAAATTTACTAATGTCTTACAGTCAGTCGCTAATTAGAAAGGATCAAGCACTAAATATAACTATAGCCGGACTGGACTGTTCACATGATTACATGTGTAAATTCCTCTGAACCATTTCAACCAATTTCTGCTTCGCGACCAGATTCTAATTAATTTTACACAATGCTGAAATACAAGGAAAATAATACATGTATAAAAATTGCTTTTATAAAATTGGTTCATATTTATGATAGGCATAGCCTGTTTATGACAATCTTCTTTCAGACAAGTAGATTTCCATGATCTCCCTTTCTATAAAAGCAGCAGTTACCTGATATTCTTCACTAGTGGTCTAATTCATTGTACATTAGTTTATTAACCAATTGTCTAATTCTGTAAAATAAACCATTCCCTTTTTTGCACTAAATTCTAATGGACTTATGTTTGTACACAGCTGCCAATCTAAAGAGGCAGAACTACAGTGACGAGAAATAGAGAGGCATAAATCTGTGAGTACTAGACTTTCTCAAATCACATTATGTAATGAAGCTAAGTTACAGTCACTTATAAGAGGTAAGGAGAAAAATTATACTGCATAAAGCATAACTTTTAATAGTAATTGCTACAAAGGTGTGATAAAAAATTTTTTACACAGCATCAGCGGCATGTTTAAATGCCATAGAATAAGCTGCCTGAGTGAGGGACAGTGTAGATATAAGTGCAAGTGCTAGAAGATGATTACATAGGCTAGACACTCTGTCATAACCTCCCTAGACAGATGAACCAAGATCAGCAATGTTCAATCAGCCTATACATCACAATACAGCTAGTGTAAGGGAATTGCCAGTTGAGCAATTCCCCAGTGCCACTGCAGAACCCTGGGGGGAGGGGCACAACAAGACAGTGAGCCCTAAGCTGAACCCCCCCACTGTCCCTGGCTAACTTGCCTATCTGTCCTATGCGACAGCAGCAACTGGTCGACAGGCCCTACCTAATATAGGTGACAACACAGAACGCAGACAGGACAAACAACGGACAAAGGGAGGTCGGCTAGCCAAGGGGTCGGTAACAGTCGAACAATGCAGTACAAAAATCACAGAGAGAATCAAAGATGCAAGAGACGGGTGTGGCTGAAATTCAATTACAGACAGGAGGTATTAGGACAGTGTTGAGACTGAGCAACAAGAAACCTATGCAAGGAATCAAACTGAACATACCTCCTTCGCCACAGGGTGCAAGCAGAGGGTGGCGCAGAGACCCGAACAGGTAGAGACATTACAGTACCCCCCCTTTATGAGGGGCCACCGGACCCTCACCAGATAAACTAGTTTTAGAAGGATCCAGTATTCTCTCTGCCTTAAATTCCAGATCTCCCTGAACAACAAGAGGTGCTGGTGGACCAGGCAAAGGTTTTTTATTTGCCTGGCATTTCCAACCCTTAGTAGCCGAGACCATCTCCTCACTGACACAATCTAAGGTATGCAAAGCAATACAGTGGGATGAGCACTGATCTCCCCATTTTACTAACTCCCTTTTACCCCAATCAAAAATAGGGTTATGGAGGTTCAACCAGGGGAGCCCCAAAACAATATCAGAAGACAGATGCTCCATAACAAAGAAGCTTATGACCTCAGAATGTGCAGAACCCACTTGCAACGTGACTAAAGGGGTCTTGAATCGGACCTTACCCCTGGCCAGTGGGGCAAAATCCGCTCCAGTAATCGCCAGAGGAGTGTCAAGTGGCAAAAGCTTAATGCCTAAGGCTGAGACAAATGAAAGTTTGACAAAGTTGACCCAGAGTCAACTGGGGCCAGGCCAGAAACAGATTTGTCCTCAGAGGACAGAGACACAGATAACAACATCTTATTGTTATTTCCGGCAAATACCTGGTTGCCTGAGTGGTTCTTCTGACTACCACTCAGACACTGAAGCTTTTGGAGCAGACTCGAATTATATGATCTAAAGCACCACAGTACAGGCAGAGGTTATTCTGGAGACGATGCTCTCGTCGAGACTTGGCGTCCATAGCTCCCAGTTGCATGGGTTCCTCACCAGGAGTGATGGGAGAAAAACTGAGTTTATCAGGAATGAGAGAGGAAGAGACAGAAAATTTGGAGGAAACAGACCCTACTCTCTCTTTAACATTTTCCCAGAATCTATGGTCAATACGAACAGCCAAAGTCATGGCCTGCTCAAGAGTAGGGGGATCTGGGTGACCAACCCAGACCTCCTTAACACAGTCACACAGCGTTTGCCCTGCCGCATGATGAGGAGTTGCGATTCTGCAAGTCCAATGTGGTCTGGCTCAGCATATATAGACCACAAAGAAAAAAAAAAAATTCAAAATCTGACCACTCCTCAGCCCCAGGAGGGAGTTTAAGGGCCCAAGCTTGTGGATCCCCCTGTAGGAGGGATATAACTACTCCCACCATTTGGGCCTGGGATGCATGAGGGTTAATCCGGAAATACAGACGACAAGACTCCTGGAAAGTCTCAAATTTTTCTCGGTCCACCAAGAAACGATCCGGGAGTAGCATCTTAACACTGAAAGGGGCAGAAACAACTGGAGATGCTGCAGCAGCATCAGTAAGGGTCTGTACCTGCTTAGCTAGCTCAGCTTCCAGGCCTGCCAAACCCTCCATCTTGGCTGCAAGGCCCTGGATAGGATCCATGCTGATCTGGAGGGAAGCAAATAGTAATTTTGGGCTGGTAATTCTGTAAGGGAATTGCCAGTTGAGCTATACCCCAGTGCCACTGCAGAACCCTGGGGGAAGGGGCACAACAAGACAGTGATCCCTAAGCTGAACCCCCCACTGTCCCTGGCTAACTTGCCTATCTGTGCTAGGCAACAGCAGCAACTGATCGACAGGCCCTACCTAATATAGGTGACAACACAGAACGCAGACAGGACAAACAACGGACAAAGGGAGGTCAGCTAACCAAGGAGTCGGTAACAGTCGAGCAATGCAGTACAAAATCACAATCCAAAAGAATAGTCACAGACAAAGCCAGAGATCAGAAATAGGAATACAGGTAACAAAAGCACGGAGTAAAGGCAGGTATGCAGAAGCAATAACCAGCGACCAAGTGAGGGCTAACAACCTGTTTATAGAACGACAGGACCTTCCCCAGACTGGATTGGTAGACAGGCTGTCAATCACACAGGCAAGGCTAAGATTAACTATTAGAGGAGCAGAGAGAAACAAAGATGCAAGAGACGGGTGTGGCTGAAATTCATTTACAGACAGGAGGTATTAGGACAGTGTTCAGACTGAGCAACAAGACACCTACGCAAGGAATCAAACTGAACACGCCTCCTTCACCTCAGCGTGCGAGCAGAGGGTGGCGCAGAGACCCAAACAGGCAGAGACATTACAGCCAGATGAAAAGATAGAAGCAAATTTGGACTGAGGCTACTGGTCTACTGCCACACCAATGAGCCAAAGAAGCTAACACCCGACGCGCTGCAAATAGTAACGTCCATCAAAAAGAAAATAATTTTTAATGAGCACAAACTGTAGCAACTGTAAAACTAAGTCACTATATAGTTTGAGGTGAACACCTCTCATATCCAGAAAATATCTGATCGCCTCTAAACCACTAAATAGAGCCTCAACATCCAGACTTGCTATAAATGTGCATCCCGGAAAATAGGTACCCTCAAGATGTCTGACATATGACGTAAAAGTGAAAACAAAAAGCCGCAGGGTAGTATCAATATAAGTATCAGTTCCCACCATCAGGGAGCCAGGAAATGCAGTTTTTACTGCACTACACCTTATTTAGGGATTTTGTGGTTATGGTGTGAAGGATCATTATGAACTTTTTATAATTTTATATTTTTAGATCTGTTTTATATTTTCATATCTGCTTAAGGTGTACTGTGTGTAAAAAAACATTGTTATCCTTAAAGTTAAATATTAGATGTGGTTGTTTATGTTTGAAACTGAGTGTAATGTAATGTTACACTACCAGATAGTGTCTGCATACCAAAGTGAGAATCCTTTGTGTCCAAGAAGACATGTGCTTGGTTTGCTGCCAGAAGACATCTCCCTGGATCAACGCACAAGACAGGAGATGGCTGACCATATACGGAACTGATTATATCTGTTATCTATGATAATCAAGATATACTACACCAATTAAGATTGAACATGAGGACTTATGTTGCTATGTTAACCCTTTCCTATATTTGCTGCTATATGAACTTATGTTGTCTTAATAAAGTTTCAGTGTGCGTCCCTGTATTCGGCTAAGAAAGAGGGTTCATACCAGCTCTGTGCCTGGTGTCTATCTCTCGCCGCTAGCACTTAGCTCATATCAATTAGGACAACAACAGTTACCTGAGGTACCTGGTCATCTGGCCCACAAAGGGTGTCATGACCTTATCAATGGTATCATTCTATTCTCCTTTGAGGAACCCCTCTAATAGATTTTAGTTGGCTGAAATGCGTTGAGATTTTTTTAGGCTATTGAGTTAGGGCCAGTTCACATCTATACGCATAGAAAAGTAGTTTACCCAAGGAAACCTGCGGACTCCATAGACTATAATGGGATCCGTGTGATTGCCGCTCTGTTTCTGCACGAAACATGCAGAAACATGCGGAGAGAAAAGTGCTGCAAGCTTTCCTTTCCACATGTTTCTTATGGAAACCGAGCGGCAACCACGTGAACCCCATTATAGTCTATGGGGTCCGCAGGTTTCCTCAGGTAAATCTCTTTTCTATGCATATAGGTTTCCGTTCGGGGGTCCCCAAGCGGACTCCCCGAACGGAAACCAAACGCAGATTTGAACCAGCCCTTAATGAAGCTATGTTTACCAAAGAATCACTCAGTTGCTACATAGTCTAGCTCCTATTCTGCTACATTTATAATAGTGGTATCAAGTGAGTACAGCAGTACAGACTTTGTGTTGTGAGAACTATAGTGTTTCCACAGCAATCATTTTGACTTGTAGCTTATCTTAGAGACTGAGGGATTCTAAGTATTTGCCGTATTTTTTGGACTATAAGATGCACCTAGGTTTTAGAGGAGGAAAATAGGGAAAAAATTTTGAAGCAAAAAATGTGGTAAAATACAGCTGTAGGGGGAAGCATAGGGCATCTTTTTTTTGCGGAGTCAGGTGTACTTTTTAGTTGTACCATTTTGGGGAATATCTATTGCTTTGATCACTTTTTTTTTCAAATCAGAGTCGAAACAGTGAAAAAAACGGTAGTTCGGTACTTTTGATTTTTTTTTCCCGCTACGACGTTCACCCTATGGGAAAAATATTTTTATAAGTTTGTAGACCAGGCATTTTCAGACACAGGGATACCTAATGTGTATGTGTTTTACAGTAATTTTCAACTTTTATATGTATTCTAGGGAAAGGGGGCAATTTAGAACTTTTTGTTTTTTTTTTATATATATATAAAAAGCCCTAGGGGGCTTGAACCTGCAATCATTCGATTGCAAGACTCATAGACTGCAATACAACTGTATTGCAGTCTATGGGAGATTCTGTACATTACTACTGAGGCTGGTCATAGACCAGACGCAATAATAATATTACTATGACAAGCCTGGGAGCCTTCATAAGGCTCCCGGCTGTCACAGGAACAGGTCGACTCCTGTGATCTCGCTGTGTGGGAGCCAGCCTGCAATGAAAAAGGTACCTACCGACTCCGGGGGCAGTTTTAATATCTTTGGGGGGACTCTGATCGCAGGCATTAGCTCCGGGTCTCCGCTGTACATTACAGCGGAGACCCGGAAGCTATGGCAACCACTCTGCAGCAGAGCGGACGCCATAATCTTTACAGACCCGGCATCTGCCCTAATAGATTGATGGATGTCGGGATGGGTTTGCACCGCCGGGACACCCTCTCCTCCAAGCCCAGGGCCCACAGCATCGCCCCATTTCTGCTGCTGCAGGAAGCCTCTGCAGGAAGCTGGTGGTGGCAGGAGTGGGCCGAAGCTGCGAGCCCGCTCCTCTGCCACCCCGTTCAACCCCCACATTCGGACTATAAGACGCACCCCCCATTTTCCTACCAAATTTGGGGGAAAAAAGTGCATCTTATAGTCCGAAAAATACAGTATAAACCTTCAATTTATAGTGGATGATATTGTATATAGTCATCCACGTTTTTCCCTATTTGTATTTTCTCCTATGAGAGTACATTGCTACTTCACCAGGACTGGATCCAGTGCCTGTACTCGTTCATTTTTTCATTTTTAGAATTGGATATGTGGGCACATATATTTTGTTGTATATAATATTAAAAGTTTTAGCTTTTATTTTCATTATTTCTTCCATGAACACTCAGTAATTTATACTTTACTTGCAGAGTTATGGATCTTGGACTTTTCCCAGAAGCAGTCATGTTTCCATTTGTTTGGATTGTTCTTTGGTCTCTGGATGATATACTTGGTTCTAAATTTCATCCATAGTTATCAGACTGTTCAAAATTCCCACAGGTTCCAGCTGAACATGGTCCAAAATGGCTTGTGAAGAAAGCAATTGCCCAGCCTAGCATTGAGGCATTAGGGAGTTCATTTGGCTGTGAGCTTTCTCAGGTCTAAAATTTTACTAATAATATAGCCTACTCCAGAGGCATAACTTGAAGCTCCTGGACTTCAATTGCAAAATATGTAATTGTTCCCCTACTTACCGTATGCTATCTAAAATACTGGTGTTTTCTTGTGTTGTGAAAAGGCTTTTGGACCCCTTGACGCTCCAGGGTCTGGTACCTCTGCACCATCTATAGCTTTGCCTTTGGTCTACTCATTCTCAGTATATTACCAGGTTCTCTGCTATAATTTTAGCAGACATTCTTCAATTGTGGAATGAGCTTGGTACTGGAGCTGGTCTCCCTGAATGTTTCTCAGCTTTAATGCTGAAATGTCCTCTTCTAAATGTAGCATTCCAATTTTTGACTTTGGTGTTCCCATTTAGCAAAAGATATTTCATCACTGCTCTTGTGAAGGGAAACAAACAATAAATGACTGATATGATAAAGTACTGTCAGTCTAAAAGTAGGTGAAATAGTCAAAAGCCAAACCAAGACTTATTGGCATCCCCTTGCGTATAAGGCTAGAGCCACATGGAATGGACACACTGCAGAATTTTCATAACCACCTGAAATCACCAAAGGTTGAAAGCTGAAGGTTTTAGTGGCAACATGTGGACTAGATTTTGTAAAATCATATCCATTATGTTGCTACAGTATATCACAGTGATTTAGCTGCCAATGAGTTAGTAGCAGATAACCTGCTACTAGTATTGCCTGTGTCCCCAGCCAAAAACTCCAATAATGTATTACACTGCTTGTAATAACGGCTATAAAACAAGAAAAATCCATCATCTTCCTAAATACAGATGTAGTTTCAGGTACTATTTAGGTGAATATTGTTAATGTCGGCTTTAATTAACAGACGCTAAGCACAAGACAAATGTAATAAGTATTCTGAATACATTAACAACCATTTACTGCTGAGCTGATGTCTGCAGCATAGAATAAGGTCAACAGCTACTGACCTAGTTCCAGAACACCATTTTTCACTTCAGATTATTTTCCCCTTGTGAACAGGAGAGTCACAACATATATGATGTTATCATTCAGCTGTAACCTTTAACTTATACTATTAAAATTAAATAATGTGACATGCATCTGCCTGTACATTTCATGTGGTCACATTTAATGCTTGTACCCTATATATTCTAATATAATAATACAAATAATGTTTAAATTGCTGTCAGCATTGACCCCTACATATCACACACAGTTAGAGGCCACATATGACATTGAACTATGAAGCTTGCGGATAATGGTGCTCATCGGTTTATTTTTGTCCCACGCGGTATCTCAGTCAGACAAATTACTCTAATAAGACATGTCATCAGCCCTAGTGGATGATTAAAATGTTTAGTAATCTATGCAATTAGCATAGCTTGTAGCCACAATTGTCACAATTGGCTGAAGTTGGAGTCAGAAAACTCAACATGTCACTGACAGACAACATTGGCTTCTTATAATACATTCATCTGCTTTCTTCATTTTTTTTAGTTGTGCTGGCCAGTGAATTTTTTCACAAAACATTTTTTTAAATTTTCAAAACGCATTTCTTCATGTGCTCCATGGCTGTTCTTTCTATGGTTCAGTTCTGAAAATAAAAGCTATAGGCAGACATTATTGTAGACATGAAATGGAGTTGTTTAGGCATTCAGGATGCATGAAGTATACACTATCCTTCTGCAGTGTATATGTTGGTGCTATTTACCACATCCATAGTGGGCAAGGCTCTCTAAACCCACCCACCAGGAGTGTTTTTGCACCCTACAAAATACTCCAGCATACTCTATTTCCCGGAATAAGAGGCAACTCTATTTCTGCCTTGACGGCTCAATAACATTATGTAATTCGGGTCCACTTCAACTTATCTGAGGAGTGCCCCATTATACCTTCTAATTGGTGTAATGTAATATCGTGAGTAGTATTCACAATCCTTCTGGTGTGGCAGTAATTGTTACCACAACTGTAAAAAAGGGTCTGAACACTGTCCAAGTCAGATCTGTAAAGAAAAATGCTAAGAGGACTGAACACAACAAATTGTTCCCCCCAGCGTGATTCACCAATATGGTTGAGATACTATGCAGTCTAGAAATCTAAGAGAGTGACAGTCATGTCAGCATGCTACCTACCTTTACGCCTGGGAAATAAAGAAAAAAAAAAAGCCTAATAATCCATAGGAATTAATGAAACTAAATTTTCCATTTGTATTTCCCATTCTTTCAAGAGCCATAAACTTTAAATTTTGGGTCAACATAGCCATATAAGGACTTGATTTTTCCTAGACAAAATGTGTTTTCTAATGGCGCCAGTTATTTTCTATATACTGTATTGTGAAAAGGTAAGAAATGTATCTGTACATAGTTACATAGTTAGTATGGTTGAAAAAAGACATATGTCTATCAAGTTCAACCAGGTGATTGGAAACGTGACACATATACATTTCCATAACTATCAATGTTGTTTTGCTCTAAAAGGCATCTAATCCTTTTTTGAAGCTGTCAGCTGTGACTGCTGTGACCAGCTCCTGGGTTAGGCTATTCCACAGATTCACAGTCCTTACAGTAAAGGGCTTGCTGGCTTTTGAGATTAAATTTTTTTTTCTTCAGACGGAGAGAGTGCCCCCTTGTCTTTTGAGGGGATTTTACATGGAACAGCTTTTCCCCATATTTCTTGTATGGGCCATTTATATATTTATACAGGTTTATCATATCTCCCCTTAAACGCCTCTTCTCCAGACTAAAAAAATTTTATTCCTTTAGTCTCTCCTCATAACTTAGATCCTCCATGCCCCTTATCAGTTTTGTGGCTCTTCATTGAACCTTTCCAACTCTTAGACATCCTTTCCATGTACTGGTGCCCAGAACTGAACTGCGTAATCCAGATGGGGCTGCAACAATGACTTATAAAGTGTTAATATTGCATCCCTGTCCTGTGAATCCATATCCCTTTTAATACAAGACAATATCCTGCTGGCCTTAGAAGCCGCTGATTGACATTGCATGCTGTTATTTAATCGTAGATATACAAGTACACCCAAGTCCTTCTCCACCAGTGACTCTCCCAGGATTACTCCCCCTAGGACATATGTTACATGTGGATTATTTTTACCCAGATGCATCACTTTATATTTATCCACATTGAACCTCATTTGCCAAACACTCAGTCTGTCCATGTCTGCTTGTAACCTACGTACATCCTCTATAGACTGTGCATAGCTTGGTGTCATCTGAAAAAATAGAGACCGTGCTATTAATTCCATCTATTCCCATCAATTCTATATCATTAATAAATTAGTTAAATAACAGCGGACCTAACACTGAACCCTGGGGTACATCACTTATAACACAGGACCAGTCTAAGCTGGAGTCATTGACCACAACTCTCTGGATACAATCCTTCAACTAGTTTTCAAACTAATTACAAACTATATTTTCCAAACCAATGGACCTGATTTTACCCATTAAACGTCTATGAGGGACATCATCAAACACCTTTTCAAAGTCCAGGAACGCTATATCCACAGCCTCCCCTCTGTCCAGACTTTTACTGACCTCTTCATAAAAACAAATCAGGTTAGTCTGATAAATTATCTCTTTAGAAAAACAATGCTGTCTGTCACTTACAATGTTACGTATAGTCACATACTCCTGTATATATTCGCTTAAGAACCCCTCAATTTCCCCACAATGGATGTTAAACTCTCCGGTCTGTAATTACCTGGGGAAGACTTAGAGCTGTTTTTGAAAATAGGCACCACATTTGCTTTGCACCAACCCCTTGGCACTGCACCAGTCACTAGAGAATCCCTAAAAATTAAGAATAGAGGTACAAAAATGACTTGATTGAGTTCTTGAAGTACTCATGGGTGTAATCCATCTGGACCTGGAGCCTTGCTCACGTTTATTTTGTTTAGGTTGGCTTGGACCATTTCTATGTTTATCCAGTTTAGTATATTAGTTGTTGTATTACCAGCATTGGTGACACCTACATCAACTACCGTCTGTTCTTCTGTATACACAGAGCTAAAGAACCCCCATTTAGTAGCTCTGCTTTCTCTTAATCCCTGGTGACCAACTCTCCATTACCATTATTTAGGGGACCTGCTTGAACTGTCCTTGGTTTTTTTGCATTTATATATTTAAAAAATGTTGTTATTTTTGCTTTCCATAGCCACCTGCCTTTCATTATGTATTTTAGTATATTTTACTTCCCTTTTGCAGATTGTATTAAGCGCTTTGGCTACATCCTCACAATCTTTACCCACATTTGCCTCTTTCACACTCATGCTACTTCTGACATATATACACACTCCACCTCCCTTCCTTTTAGCCCTGTCTTTGCGAAAGAATGTAAAACCTGGAATGCTAACAACCTATACACTGACAGTTTTAATCTTATACTGGCTTGGATTATCAGATGTATTACCGGTCTTGTGTATCTCTGTTCTCTGTTTCTCTTGTCCTGTTCCTACCCACTCCCCTCTCCATAGATTTCATTGCTGATTTCTCTCTGTGAATTCTGTGTTTGTATGGAATCAGTGAATACAGAAGCATAAGGGAAAAAAGAACAAGATTATGGAATTTAATAAATAGATAGTTAACAAAACTGTAATAATATTAAGTAGTTCCCACTCCATGATGTACTATTACGTCGGGAGTAGAGGCCTATTCCTGCGAATAGACATAAGAGTATTTAATAGGCGTGACACCAACTCAGGAGCTGAGTGGGTGCCATTGGGATGCAGTGTCAGCTGTATTATATGCAGCATCCCAGTGGACACTGCTAAAATGTTTTATTTATTTTATGTTATGTGCCACTGTCTGCTTATAATTTTTTATGTAATGTATTGTTTTGCAGATTCTCTACTCTTTTTTTTGTTTTCTCTTTTCTGGAAACTAAATTAATGTAATACTCAAAGGTTAAAAATGCTCAGTACACCCCTTGATAAATTCCTTGAGGTGTGGAGTTTACAATGTGGGGTCACTTCTTTACTTCTTGGAGAATTCCACTATACTAGAAACTCTGGTACTCTGCGAAAGCTACATGGCATCTAAAAACCAGTGCCTCTAGAACTACACTTCAAAAGCCGAGAAAGTGCAGCACTCCTTTACTTCTGAGCCCTACTGTGTACCCATACAATTTATATTTACATACACAACTTTTTTGTACCCAGGACAACCATAGGGAAGCATGCCTGCTTACAGAGACTCTGCGACAGTCTCCAACGGAGACCCGGGCACAGATGTGAACCTAGGCAAAGGTGTGAGTGTGTGACTGAAAATAAGTGATTGACACAGTGATGCCTGAGGTAACACAACAAATGTGGATGGAGATTGCCGAGGGATTTTAATGCAAAACTAATTTTCCCAACTGCCTAGGTGCCCTAGATGGGAAGCATGCCTGCTTGAAGAAACCAATGAATAATGGATCTCGATTTTATAATTTCATAATTTTCTATATTGCTCCATTTGGGTTAGTTGATAATGACTACATCTTCAGAGTAATTAAATTGGATGCATTTGGAAGCACAAGTGACTCACATATCCTTAAGCTCTCAGAGATTGGACAACGCCTACCTGCTGGCAGGCTGCACATTTCCAATGAAGCACCACTTCCCGGGACCTAAAAATCACCTATGGCCTATGTCAGGGGTACTCAACTGCTTTTAGTAAAGGTCCAGTGACCAGAGTCCACCATAAAGTAAAAGTCAGAGCTGAACAGTAGCTAAAAATGTCCAGTATTTACAGTATTTTTTTATTTTTCAGACAAAAAGATGCATCTGACTATAAGATGCAGAAATAAAATTAGGAAAAAGTATTTCCTAATGTGGCATTATGTTGTGCAGGGGGCACTAAGGAGCATTATACTGTAGGTGGGGGCACTAAGGAGCATTATACTGATTATGGGTGCACTAAGGAGCTTTATACTGTGGATGGGGCACTAAGTAGCATTATACTGTGCATGGGGGCACTAAGGAGCATTATACCTTGTGTGGGGGCACTAACGAGCATTATACCGTGTATGGGGGCACTAAGGAGCATTATACTGTGCGTGGGGGTACTAAAGGGCATTATACGGTGGGTGGGGGCACTAAGGAGAATTATACTGTGGGGAACACTAATGGGACATTAGTGCCCCCATACAGTATAATGCCCCATTACTGTGCCACCTCTTAGTATGCTCCCTAGTACCCTCTCTCACAGTATAATTGCCCATTAGTACCCCCCCTATCACATATAATTAACATTAACAGCAGCCGGGAGAAACCTTCATCTCCTGCTCGCTGTCCCCAAGCCCTGATTCCTTACACAAAGCAGCAGAAGGGATGATTTGCAAACCCTGCTGACGCTAGCGCAAGGGATCGGGGTTTGGGGACAGCTGTCATAATGAAAGTACCGGGAGGAAGGAGTCCGGACAGCTGGTGGCTGCGGTCTGTGTTCAGATGCAGTCTGCCACTGAATATCACTGCCCTATGTCTTTGTAGGAGATGAAGCCTTTGCCCTACCTGATAATATATTAAGGCCTTACCCACGTTGACAACTATCAGTGGAGCAAAGGGTCTTCAATTATCGGCTTGGTTAGGCAAGATTAGATGTAGAGTACATCAGGTATACTTTCTGCTAAGTGGCTTGTGTTTCATACTGGCATGAATGTCACAGTCGACTTTACTGAGGATATTGTGAATTTATCACATCCCTTTGACAAACATTTGTGCCGTCCCTTCTCAATCATTACAAAGAGCAAAGTCTGTGAGGAAACCGTTCACCTTCTACTTTGTCACCAGAGGGAGAGTTGCCATTGCAGTTGCAGTGCAGTGTATTATGGGTTTATACACTTTTTATACATATTTTTTTGCACCATATGCCTAATATAGCGTGCGCCATTTACTTATCACACAGTGTAGAAGTTAAACTGGGGCCCCATGTTGCGAAAACGCAGTGTTTTGGCTGTGGTGGAAACGCCATGGCAAAAACGCTCCGTTTTACATTACCTCCAAAGTGGATGGGATTCTGGCTAATCCAATCCACATATTGCAGAAAAAGAAATCCACAGTGGAAAAGCTGCAATTTCAAAAACACCTGTGTTTTTGAAAGGCGCAGCATGTCAATTATACCTACTGAAATTCTGCCGTATTCCATATAGGTATAATAGGGGCAGAAAGTCGACAGAGGAAAACTCTGCGAATTTTCGGTGTAAAATGCTGCAGAAAAATGATGCATTTCCCCCGTGGTCTTTTCCGCAGCATTTTTTTGCAGCGATTCGTGTGGGGCCTTACCCTTAACCCCTTCACGCATTCTCACCTACATGTAAGTGGGAGAATGTGATTAGTTACCGCATCCCCACGTATAGGTACGTGACGGTGATCGAGCGGGCTCAGGAGCAGAGCCCGTGCGATCACCGCGGGAGCCCGGCTGTATTTGACAGCCAGGCTCCCGCTGCAACAGCGGGGACCAGTGATAACACCGATCCCCGCTGTTTAACCCTTAAGATGCCGTGGTCAATAGCGACCGCGGCATCCAAGGGGTTCCGCCATCTTGCCGCCCCCCCCCGGCACCCCCCCGCGAGATCGGGGGGTGCCGATATCTATAATCTGAAACCTGGGGTCTGCCAAGTGACCCCAGGCTGCCTGGAGACCCCACTACCTGGTTGATCCTGCCGAGACCTGCGGAAGTCAGCGCTGTGTTTCCATAGCGCTGACTTCCTGTATAGGCTGCAAGACACTTGCATGCTCGTGTCTTGCAGTCTATAGTACTGAGCCAGAGATCAAAGCATCTCTGGCTCAGGTGTCCTAATGGGACACATGAAAAAGTAAAAAAAAGTGGAAAAATAAATAAATAAAGTATGTGAAAAAAATGAATAAAAGAATAAAGCCCCAAAAATTCCCTTTTCCTATATAAAATGAATTATATAAAAAATAAACCTAAAAATTAATAAAAACAATACATATTTGGTATCGCCGCGTCCGTAACAACCTGTACAATAAAACTGAAACCATATTTAATGTACACAGTGAACGTCAGGGAAAAAAACCACCAAAAGTAATGATTTTTTGCCATCTCACCTTACAAAATATGCCATAAAAAGTTATCAAAAAGTCATATGTACCCCAAAACAGTACCAATAAAAAGCACAGGTTGTCCCGCAAAAAATAAGCCCTAAACCAACTCTCTAAACTGAAAAATAAAAATGCTACGCATCTTAGAAGATGGCGATGCAAAAATAATTGATTTATGTCCCCAAATGGGTTTTTGTTCTGCAAAATTGGTATTGCATAAAAAAACAATATAAATGAGGTATCGCCATAATTGTACCGACACGCAGAATAAAGATAACATGTTACTTACGCTCTACGCTGCATGGTGAAAAATTTAAACGGTAAAACGCAGTGCCAGAATTGATGAGGTTGTTTTTTAATCCACCAAGAAAGAGTTAATAAAATGTATTTAAGAAGTTGTAAGCACCTAAAAATGTCATTAAAAAATATATCTCATACTGCAAACAACAAGCCCTCATATGGCTACATCACCAGAGAAATAAAGAAAATATAGCTCGTACAATGTGAAGACAAAAACCCCCCCAAAAAATCGCCAAATCATTAGAACATAACTGGCTGCGACAGGAAGGGAATGTGTAAACTGTGCGAGCATATATGAGGATACAAACCAGATTTAGAGCTTATGAGGGATAATAAACCAGAATTGACCCCCAGAGTGACCTCCCCAATAATAGGAACTACTGGGGAAATAGTAGGGAATTTAGTGCACCCAATGTACTCCGCACAGCTTACATATTCACTTTTCCCCATCCGCTGTGCAGTCACGTCTGGTATACTAATGCTCGCTACACCCCTTGATAAATTCTTTGAGGGGTGCACTTTTCAAAATAGGGTCATTCCCTAGGGGATTCCACTTTACTGGTACTTTAGAGGCTCTGCAAACATGACATGGCATCCAGATCCCAAACATCTAAATCTGCGCTCCAAAAGCCACATAGCGCTCCTTCCCTTCTGTGCCCTACTGTGTTCCCAAACTGCAGTTTATACCCACATGTATTACACTTGTCGTACCCAGAATAACGTACTTAATGTCATATATGGGTATAAACTGCTGTTTGGGCACAGCCGAGCACAGAAGGGAAGGAGCGCTATTTGGTTTTTGGACGCCATTGCACTTTTGCAGAGCTGAAATGCCAGTACAGTGGAATCCCCTGACATGTCACCCCATTTTGGAAACTACACCCCTGAAGGAATTTATCCTGGGGTACAGTGAGCATTTTTAACCCCCAAGTGTTGCTATAATTTATTATCCATAAATGAATACGCAGCTGATGATGAAAGGTGAAAATGACAATTTATCCAGGAATACGACATTTCAGTGCGTAATATGTTGTGCCCGGCTTGTATCAGAGATGAACGCTCCAAAAGCTGTTGTGCCCGGGATCCCCGCTCACCAGTTTTTGGAGTGTGTGTCTGTGCAGACATAAACTGGGCACAACATATTGGGCACTGAAATGGCGTATCTATAGAAAAATTTCATTTTTAACTTTTCATTATCAGCTGCGCATTCATTTCTGGAAATTAAAAGAATGCAACACTTAAGGGTTAATAATGCTCGCTACCCCACTTGATAAATCCCTTGAAGGGTATAGTTTCCAAAATGGGGTGACATGTCTGGGGATTCCACTTTACTGGCAATTCATGGCCTCTGCAAAAGTGGCATGGTGTCCAAAAAGCAAACTGTGCTCCAAAAACCAAAATAGCGCTCCTTCCCTTCTGTGCCCGGCTGTGCCCAAACAGCAGTATATACCACATATGGCATTAAGTACACTATCCTGGGTATACCAGTGTCATACATGTGGGCATAAACTGTCATTTGGGCACACAGCAGGGCGCAAATGTGAAGCAGCACTATATGCTTTTGGAGCGCATATTTAGATTGTTGTTTTTTTGGACGCCATGTCACATTTGCAGAGACTCTAAAATTGCCCCTACAAAATGGGGGTCACTTCTTGGGGAATTCCAATTTACTGGCACCTCCAGGGCTCTGCAAAAACAACATGGCGATGAGAAAGTACTCCGAAAGCTAAAAAAAACACAGTGCTCCTTCCCTTCTGAGCCCTGCTGTGTGCCCAAGCAGCAATTTATACCCACATATTTAATTTTTTTTGTCCCCGGGATAGCCCACTTAATAGTTTTAGGAGTTCATGTCTCTGATGCCACAAAGTGGCCGCAACGTATTAGGCACTGAAATTGGATATTTCTTTAAAAACTTTAATTTTCATTTTGTACATTAATTTTTGGGAAGCATTTTTAGGCTCAAAATCATAATATCCCTTGATACATTCCTTGAGGGGTGTAGTTTCTAAAATGGGGTCACTTTTTGGGGGTTTGTATTGTATTGATACTTTAGGGGCTCTGCAAATGCGACATGGCACCTGAAAACTATTCCAGCAAAATCTGCCCTCCAAAAGCTAAATAGCGCTCTTTCCATTTTGAGCCCTGCCATGTAGCTATGCAGCAGATTACAACCACATATGGGGCATTTCTGTGTTCAGGAGAAATTGTGTAACGAACTTTGGGGAGCTTTTTCTCCTTTGTCCTCTTGCGAAAATGAAAAATTTGGGGCTAAATTGACGGTTTATTGGAAAAAAAGTAATTTTTAATTTTAATGTCCCAATGTTAATAAAATTTGTGAAACAGCTGTAGGGTCAAAATGCTCACTATACCCCTTGATATGTTCTGTGAGGGGTGTAGTTTTCAAAATGGGGTAACTTTTAGGGGGCTTCCACTGTATTGGTACTTTGGGGGCTTTGCAAATGCGACATGGTACCTGAAAACTATTCCACCAAAATCTGCCTTCCAAAAGCCAAATAGTGCTCTTTCCATTCTGAGCCCTGCCATGTACCCATACAGCAGATTACGACCACATATGGGGTATTGCCGTGTTCAGGAGAAATTGTTTTGCAAACTGTGGGGTGCTTTTTCTCCTTTAACCCCTTGTGAAAATGAAAACTTTGGGGATAAAGTAACATTTTAGTAATGCTTCATTTATACATCCTAGTGTTAGCAAAATCTGTGAAACGGCTGTAAGGTCAAAATGCTCACTATACCCCTTGATGAATTCTGTGAGGGGTGTAGTTTCCAAAATGGGGTCACTTTTTGGGGTTTTCCTTTGTATTGGTACTCTAGGGGCTTTGCAAATGAGACATGGCACCTGAAAACTATTCCAGCAAAATCTGCTTTTCAGACACCCAGTGTCGCTCCTTCCCTTCCGTGCGCTGCCATTCGCCCAAACATCAGTTTACACCCACTTGTGGGGTATTTCCGTGCTCGGGAGAAATTGCATAACAAACTGTGAGATGCATTTTCTCCTTTAACCCTTTGTGAATGTGTTAATTTTAGGGCTAAATTAAGGAATTAGTGGGAAAAAATTAAATGTCTAAATTTCACCTCCATATTGTTTTAATTCCAGTGAAATGCTTAAAGGGTTAACAAACTTCCCAAATGTTATTTTGAATTATTTTTGGGATGCAGTTTTGAAAATGGGGTCATTTATGGGGGTTTCTAATATATAGGCCATTATAATCCTCTTCAGAACTGAAGTGGTCCCTAAAAAATTAGTTTGGGAAATTTTCTTGTAAATCTGCAAAATCGCTGTTACACTTGTAAGCCTTCTAACATCCAAAATAAATTACAGGACGATTAAAAGATGATGCCAATATAAAGCAGAGATATGGTAGATAATATGTATTAATGTATTTGGGTGGTATGACTGTCTGTCTGAAAAGCAGAGCATTTCACATTTTGAAAATTGCAATTTTTTTTTTTTTTCCAAATTTCCATCAAATTTCCTATTTTTTTATAAATAAATACAAAAATATTGATTAGTGTTTACCACTAACATGAAGTACAATGTGTCACGAAAAAACAATCTCAAAATCACTTGTGTAAGTTAAGTCGTCTCAAAGTTATTGCCATATAAAGTGACACATGTCAGTTTTGAAAAACGAGGCCTGGTCCTTAACGCATTTTTGGGCTCGGTCTTGAAGGGGTTAAGCAGTCTTTGATGTCTATAGTAGCTTAAAGGGGTTTGCAAAAATTTTATATTTTAAAAAAAATTATACTCACCTTTCCCCAGTTCCCCCGTGCCTCCCAGCGCAGTCCAGTCTCCGTTGCCCGTGACTGCTGATTACTCATGTGACCTCTGAGGCCAATCAGCGGCTTCAGTGGAAGGGATCTGGGATGTCACAGCAGGCAAGTTGTTTCACTTCGAGAACACAGCCCAGCTGAATGACCGGATCGCGCTGTGAGGACACTGGCGTGAGTATGATTTATTTTTATTTTTTTCACCTCCCACGGCCTTTAACACAGATATAATTTTTAACAAATACAATAACTTTTAATCAACATTTTGTTTTCAAGAAACCAGAATTCCTTCTTTTGTAACAAAAAATTTGTGTTTGTTTTAATACAAATTTTATTATTAAAATTTTACAACAGAGTAATTTGCTCCAATCATTTCACCAGTTGAGGGGTACAGTTATGGGGAGCCCGGTGGCCCCCACATATGCTAATTTGTACCTTGGCTGGTGGGAGGAAACCAGGGTCTTTTCAGAAGACTATCTGCATTGGACGTCCATAATTGATTTATGGATTTGCTACATCGATGATATACTGATATTATGGCATAGTACGCAAAGGGGAATTCCATGAATTTGTACGTCCTCCACGTTGTGGGGGAGATTGGGATAACCATTTGCTTAGGAAAGAGGTACATTGGATTTACAAATTGCGTACGGTTCAACCCAATGGTATTGATGAGCAGATGGATTTTACATGCTTCATTTAAGTGTCCAATTTTTACAGGTTGTCCCATGAAATAGTGTGCTATAGGTTGGTGGTATGTGACTTCCTTGTCTTGTTCATTTGTGTCCCTATCTGTCCATTGGCTCTTTATAGTGTTTTTGCAATACTCTCCTTACTAGTCTCTCTTGGATTTGTTTCTTTACAACTCCATATTTGAATTAGGTCTAGTAATGTATCTGTCAGAATCCTGATGTAATCTTCTAATCTACCATCAGTGGCCGCTGTTTCACTCACTCTGAAGTATTGCACTTCTACTCCTCACCACTGGAGGCTGCTGTGTTTGGCCTAAGAGCTGCCCTTAACAAAGATGGTCAATGTGTGTGTTGTTATGAAGCCATCTTGTTTCCTGTTTGGGCCTACTAATACCCTTGAAGCAATGCAATCATTGCTCGAGTATTATGACTTGTTTCCAGTCTCGTGCTCCTCAGAACTGTCTTTCCCAGACTGTTTCTACCCTCTGATGATTTATCCTTGCGATCTACACTTCAAGCCGCACCCTGGACTGCAAATCTATTATACCCAACTGCGCCTGGCTTTTTCCATCTGGCCACTTTATTCCAGCCGTGTGTACCAGTACCATAACAGGATATTTGAGCCTGAACTATGGAATCTGCCGGGGAAGTGAGCTTGGAGGTTCGTGTAAGTAATATGAACTGTTTACTTACCAATATCTAATAATAATAATAATAATAGTCCTTTAATAGTCCCACAATGGGGAAATTCAGTGTGTTACAGCAGCAAAGATAAGCAGATACAAATACAAATACAACATGTACAGGAGTGTTCCAAGGTAAGAGGCATTACATTGATAGTAGACAGACAGATAGGACGTAGCAGAGGAGGGGGGGGGGGGGATTTAACAGGCAGAGAGATATTTCAGTTCTCTGTGTGTATTGATCTCCACTTATGTCGGTGTTGGTTGTACAGCCTAACCGCGGTGGGGAGGAAAGACTTCCGATAGCGCTCCTTCTCACACTTAGGGTGGAGCAGTCGGTCACTGACAGTACTGCCCAGCGCGATCACAGTCTCATGCATGGGATGGGACTTCTTCTTCTGCATGGAGCTCACCACGGACAGTATCCTATTGTCACCCACCACCTGCACTGGGTCCAGTGGGCTCCCCAGGACAGAGCTGGCCCTTCTAATCAGCTTGTCAAGTTTATTTCTGTCTCTGGTTGATATACTGCTCCCCCAGCAGGCCACTCCAAAGAAGATGGCTGATGCCACTACCGAGTTGAAGAAAGTTCTAAGAAGTGCCCCCGGATTCCAAAGGCTCTCAGCTTCCTAAGCAGGTAGAGCCTGCTGTGGCCTTTCCTGTACAGGACCTCCATATGATCTGCCCAGCCCAGCTTATTATTAAGGAGCAAACCCAGGTACTTATAGGTGTTCACAATCTCGATGCGCATCCCCAGAATGTCCACTGGTTTAGGAGGGCATCTGCCTTTACGGAAGTCCACCACCATCTCCTTGGTCTTCCCCGCGTTGATCTTCAGGTGGTTCCGCTGGCACCAGTCCACAAAATCCCGGTTCAGTTCTCTGTACTCCCTGTCATCATCGTCTGTGATGAGACCTACTATTGCAGAGTCGTCAGAATACTTCTGTAGGTAGCAGCTAGATGAGTTGCACCTAAAATCTGCAGTGTACAGTGTGAAGAGGAAAGGGGCGAGAACCGTACCCTAAGGTGCCCCCATATTACAGATCACGGTATCTGACACACAGTCTTGGGCTCTCACATATTGAGGTCGATTTGTGAGGTAGTCTAGGATCCAGTTGGAGAGGTGGTGGTCCACTCCAGCAAGGCCCAGCTTGTCCCTCAGTAACCTGGGCTGTATGGTGTTAAAAGCACTGGAGAAATCAAAGAACATTATTCTCACCGTGTTCCCTGGTTTCTCCAGGTGAGACAGAGCCCTGTGCAGAAGGTGGATGATGGTATCATCTACCCCAATGCCCGGCCGATAAGCAACCTGGAGATGGTCCATAGCGGGGCTCACTAGAGGGCGGAGATGAGTGAGAACCAATCTCTCTAAGATCTTCATCAGGTGAAATGTCAGTTCTACAGGTCTGTAGTCGTTGAGGTCCATAGGGTGAGATTTTTTTGGAACTGGTACCACACAAGAAGATTTCCATAATTCAGAGACTATTTCCTGCCTCAGGCTCATATTATACATATATGTAATTATACCACACAGCTGGTCCCCGCAAGTCTTAATTAGCCTTGCACTGATGTCTTCTGGCCCTGCGGCTTTCCTCGCCTTGATCTTTTTCATCTCCTTCCTCACCTATGCTGAAATGCAAAATTTGAAAACAAAAAGTATTTGGCATTTGAAAACCAAACATCTCATAATGTGCAAATATTTGGACAAGCAACTCAGGATTTACAAAACATGGTGGCTCAACATGCAGAGCAGATACTGGAACTACAAAACTGGGCTGTGGTTCCAGGTTCTTCATCCACCTTGCCTCTTCCACCCTTCAGGTTTGGTGGGCATCGTGAAAAGTACCGCAGATTTATTAATCAATGCAAGTTGTATTTTGGTGTACACCCTCCTCACTTCCCCACTGACAGATCTAACGTGCTGTGTATTATTATGCTTCTGACACATAAAGCCGTAGCCTGGGCTAATCCCCTTATTGAGACCAATGATGCACGTCTTGATGATTTGGAAACCTTCCTTGCGGCTATGAGCCAAGTTTTTGATGATCCTAACCGATGCGCAACAGCAGAAGCAACATTATTAGCTCTACACCAGGGCAGGTGCTCAGTTGCCGAATATGCCACAGAATTCATAAGGTTGGTCATTGACACTGAATGGAACAATGGTGCAAAGTTAATATTTTTCAAGAATGGACTATCTAATGCACTTAAAGATGAATTAGCACGTGGTGATGCCCCCACAAATTTTAATGGTTTTGTACATCATTGTGTTCATATTGATACTCGACTGTCTTGGCGTAGGCAAGAGAAATGGAATTCTACCTGGCTCCGTAATAATCGTTACTTATCTGTTCCACCCTCCACCCCAGACTTTGAAACGAAGAAATACTCTGAAGCTGATGCTGAACCAATGCAAATTGACAGCATACAAAAACGTGAAAGTGCCGATAGAAGGGAACACAGATTCAGGAAAATCAATGCTTTTATTGTGGTAAATCTGATCACTTTCTCATTAATTGTCCAACTTTATATTAAATTGGAGAAATGTGAATTTCATCAAACAGAAATTCAGTTCTTGGGTTATGTAATTTCTACTGAAGATCTGCATATGGACTCCAGCAAAATTCAAGCAATTAACTGGCCAACCCTAAGGAATGTGAAAGAGGTTCAGCGTTTTGTAGGATTTGCTAATTTCTACAGACGGTTTATCAAAAATTTTTCAGCTATAATTGCACCAATTAATCAATTAACAAGGATGGGAATACCATTTATTTGGTCTTCTCAAGCACAGGAAGCCTTCCTTTATCTAAAGACAAAATTTATCACAGCCCCTATACTCAGGGCCGGCGTTAGGGGGGGGAAAACTGGACAATTGCCCAGGGCCCCGTCCCCAAAGGATCCCGGAGTCAGGCCCGGCCATATCAATAACAGAAAGGCACCCAGCGTCATGTGCCGCAGGGCCCTTTTCTGAGGTGAGTAGAAATAACCTGTCCTTGTCGTCCGACGTTATCTTCTGGCGTTCCGGACATCACCGCCGAGGCCTGGCCACAGCGGTCACGTGGGACGTGCTGACAGCCTGCCTCACGTAATCGCTGAGGCCCAATCACAGGCTTCAGCGGTGACGTCCACAACGCGTGACGTCAACCATAAATAAGAGGAAGCGCCGGCAGGGATAGCGGAGCAGTGCGAGGAGGCCAAGCAGAGGTAAGACAAGGTAAGTATAACTGTTTATTTTCCCTCACCTCCCCCGGGCCTTCGATTATTATACTCTGGGGTCTGAAGAGACCCCACAGGCCACTGTGGAGCGTTATACTAGAGGGGCACTGTGGGTTGCATATTATACTGTATGGAGCATATTATATTGTGTGGGGCTGCTGGGGAGCATATTGTACTGTCTGGGGCCACTAAGGGGTAGTATACTGTGTTCGCCACTGTGGAGTATTATACTATGTGGAGCCTTATATACCATGTGGGGCCACTATTGGGGGCTCAGGGGAGCATGTTATACTGTGTGGGGCCACTGTGGAGCATTATATACCATGTGGGGAAACTGTGGAGGGTTCAGGGGAGCATTTTATACTGTGGCGCATTATATACCATGTGGAGCATTATACTGTGGGGGGCTCAAAATTCCTGCTGGCAGCCCTGTGTGATATGTCTGCATCACAGCTTCCTCACTATAATCTTGCACATACATGTAGTGCTCCATGGCCATGTCATTCCCGATACAGTACTGTGCATGAACTGGCCATGGAGTTATTGGGGCCTGCACAGTACTATAGGGGCTGACTATACTGGGAACATACTCATTAACACCAGATAGTCAGCACATATGTAAGACTTCAGTGAAGGAGCCATGGTGTAGGCTATTAGCAGGAAGCTGTTGGGTGGGGCCCCAGAACAAGTTCCTCTGGTGGGCCTAAGGCCCTTCAGTCTGACACTGTATAACTGAGAACTATTATACTGTATATAAGGGTGGGTTACTATATATAATTGGGAAACTTAAATATGAGGGGGCTATTATAAGGGGGAACTATTATTTATATGATGGGCTATTATTTATAAGGGGGAACTATTATACACACGTGGCCAAAATTGTTGGTACCCCTCGTTTAATGAAAGAAAAACCCACAATGGTCACAGAAATAACTTGAATCTGACAAAAGTAATAATATATAAAAATTCTATGAAAATGAACAAATGAAAGTCAGACATTGCTTTTCAACCATGCTTCAACAGAATTTTTTTTAAAAAAGAAAACTCATGAAAAAGGCCTGGACAGAAATAATGGTTCCCTTTACTGAATATTTTGTTGCACAACTTTGAGGTAATCACTGCAATCAAATGATTCCTGTAACTGTCAATGAGACTTCTGCACCTCTCAACAGGTATTTTGGTCACTCCTCATGAGCAAACTGCTCCAGTTGTCTCGGTTTTGAAGGGTGCCTTTTCCAGACGGCATGTTTCAGCTCCTTCCAAAGATACTCAATAGGATTTAGGTCAGGGCTCATAGAACGCCACTTCAGAATAGTCCAATGTTTCCTTTTAGCCATTCTTGGGTGTTTTTAGCTGTGTTTTGGGTCATTATCCTGTTGCAAGACACTAGGCAGCACATTTCTCTCTAGAATCCCTTGATAGTCTTGAGATTTCATTGTACCCTGTACAGATTCAAGACACCCTGTGCCAGATGCAGTAAAGCAGCCCCAGAACATAACAGAGCCTCCTCCATGTTTCACAGTAGGGACAGTGTTCTTTTCAAGATATGCTTCATTTTTCCGTCTGTGAACATAGAGCTGATGTGCCTTGCCAAAAATTTAGATTTTTGTCTCATCTGTCCATAGGACAGTCTCCCAGAAGCTTTGGGGCTTGTCATAGAATTTTTATATATTATTACTTTTGTCACATTCAAGTTATTTCTGTGACCATTGTGGGTTTTTCTTTCATTAAACGAGGGGTACCAACAATTTTGTCCACGTGTGTATATAAGACATCCATTATAAGCGGGAGATATTTATAAAAGGGGAACTGTTTATAAGGGGGTATAATTAAGTGGGCTTATTTATAAAGGGGACTATTAGTGATAAAGGGGACTACTGTACAGTATTTATAAGGGTAACTATTATTTATGAGGGGGCTATTATTAATAAGGGAGCAGTATTATTTTTACTGGGTGACTGTTACTGATAAGGGGGAATATTACTGATACAGGGCACTATTTATCATTTATAAGGGCGCTATTACTGATAAAGGTGTAATATTATTTATAAGCATGGACTATTATTTATAAGGAGGCGCTATAATAACTGATGACTGGTGCAAAAATCTATTAGGCGGTACAAAGGTGCTTATTTGAATTGTGTGTGGTAAATGGGGCTTGTTTTTACTTTTTTGTTGGCAGAAAGGAGGCGTTATTATAGGGGTTGCCACTGCAAGATGATGGTGTTGTTTACATATCAGCATCTGGGGCCCTGCTTTTAATTTTGCCCAGGGCCCCACTTTGTCTAAAACCAGCCCTGCCTATACTGATTCATCCTGACCCTGAACATGTCTTTATCATTGAAGTTGATGCTTATGACTGGGCAATAGGAGCCATTCTATCACAAAGAACCAGAGAAAAAGACTTGTTACACCCCTGTGCTTATTTTTCTCGAAGATTGACCTCCTCAGAAAAGATTTATGATGTAGGAAACAAGGAGCTTTTAGCTATCGTGGCAGCTTTCAAAGAGTGGCGACATTATTTGGAAGGAGCAGCAGAGCAGATAGTGGTGCTAACTGACCTTCGTAATTTAGAGTTCATCGGATCTGCTAAATGTTTGTCTCCCCGTCAAGCTCAGTGGAGTCTGTTTCTTAATCAGGTCAGCCTCCTTGGTTTCTCTAGTAACCAATTCTCCTCCTGTAGTCGGCATCTTACATCGCACCACTCCCCCTAGTGACGCAATGCTCATATGACGTCTGTGTTATTTCCTAGCGCGACCGTGCTGGAGGTGCCGTTCTTGAGGCGGGCCCAATGTAGGTGTGCCGTATGACACAGGAATGGTGGGTGGGGCTTTCCTGTACTGATGCCGCTCGAGTTTGGTGAGCGCAGCCCGGCGGTTTGGTTGAGCGGTACCTCAGTCTTGTTGATTGGAGGGACGTCACTGACTAGGGGTGGAGACTTTAGTATATAAGGGTGGTTCAGCTTAGCTGTGGTTACCACTGTCATCGAAGGTGGTCACGCTATACCACCATCGAAGTGTACTTTGACTTGTATTGTCAATATCCCATTGGATGTTGTGTTTGATTACTGTGACCCCTGATGAATTTTTTGAACAAAAGGAAATGAGTAGGGTCTACTGACTGTTTTTGACAGCTCAGGAGTTTTAGCTCCTTCTCCAGATGATACTTTTCCAGAGTTGTTTTGAGACTTCAGGCACTGTTGGCGTGGCACAAGGCCAGTAACCTCAGCGCCTGGGTCTCTACTTATATTGATTACAGCCTGGTTATGAATCTATTAGGTAAATATGGAGATTCAGAGTTACTCGCTTGTTTTATGGAGGGAGACTAGTGTGCAGATAGGGTTCTATAGCACTGCTGTCATTGACCAATATACAGTGGGGAAAAAAAAGTATTTAGTCACCAATTGTGCAAGTTCTCCCACTTAAAAAGATGAGAGAGGCCTGTAATTGTCATCATAGGTAGACCTGAACTATGAGAGACAAAATGAGAAAACATATCTAGAAAATCACATTGTCGGATTTTTAAAGAATTTATTTGCAAATTATGGTGGAAAATAAATATTTAGTCACCTACAAACAAGCAAGATTTCTGGCTCTCACAGACCTGTAAGTTCTTCTTTAAGAGGCTCCTCTGTCCTCCACTCATTACTTGTAGTAATGACACCTGTTTGAGGTTGTGAACAGGTGTCTTTTATACTGATAACAATTTCAAGCAGTCACACTCCAAACTCCACTATGGTGAAGACCAAAGAGCTGTGGAAGGACACCAGAAACAAAATTGTAGACCTGCACCAGGCTGGGAAGATTGAATCTGCAATAGGCAAGCAGCTTGGTGTGAAGAAATCAACTGTGGGAGCAATAATTAGAAAATGGAAGATATACAAGACCACTGATAATGTCCCTCGATCAGGGGCTCCATGCAAGATCTCACCCCGTAGGTTCAAAATGATCACAAGAATGGTGAGCAAAAATCCCAGAACCACACTGAGGGACCTAGTGAATGACCTGCAGAAAGCTGGGACTAACGTAACAAAGGTTACCGTCAGTAACACACTACGCCTACAGGGACTCAGATCCTGCAGTGCCAGACGTGTCCCCCTGCTTAAGCCAGTACATATCCGTGCCCATCTAAAGTTTGCTAGAGAGCATTTGGATGTTCCAGAAGTGTATTGGGAGAATATCATATGGTCAGATGAAACCAAAGTAGAACTGTTTGGTAGAAACACAACTCATTATGTTTGGAGGAGAGTGAATGCTGAGTTGCATCCAAAGAACACCATACCTACTGTGAAGCATGGGGGTGGCAACATCATGCTTTGGGGCTGTTTCTCTGCAAAGGGACCAGGACGACTGAACCATGTACATGAAAGAATGAATGGGCCATGTATCGTGAGATTTTGAGTGCAAACCTCCTTCCATCAGCAAGGGCATTGAAAATGAAACATGGCTGGGTCTTTCAGCACGACAATGATCCCAAGCACACTGCCAGGACAACAAAGGAGTGGCTTCGTAAGAAGCATTTCACGGTCCTGGAGTGGCCTAGCCAGTCTCCAGATCTCAACCCCATAGAAAACCTTTGGAGGGAGTTGAAAGTCCGTGTTGCCCAGCGACAGCCCAAACATCACTGCTCTAGAGGAGATCTGCATGGAGGAATGGGCCAACATACCAGCAACAGTGTGTGCCAACCTTGTGAAGACTTACAGAAAACGTTTGACCTCTGTCATTGCCAACAAAGGATATATAACAAAGTATTGAGATGAACTTTTGTTATTGACTAAATATTTATTTTCCACCATAATTTGCAAATAAATTCTTAAAAAACCAGACAATGTGATTTTCTGGATTTGTTTTCTCATTTTGTCTCTCATAGTTGAGGTCTACCTATGATGACAATTACAGGCCTCTCTCATCTTTTTAAGTGGGAGAACTTGCACAATTGGTGGCTGACTAAATACTTTTTTTTCCCCACTGTATCTGTTACAACAGCAGTGAGCATTAATCTGCATTTCTCTACCGCTCCCAGTTTAGTTTATTTTGTTACTTTACCACAAGGATACACACTTTTGTTTAATTTATTTTTTATTAAAAATTAGATTTTAACATTTAAATTTTTTTTTTCTAATCACATACCTACCTAGTGATTTTGCCTGTAAGCCCTTTTGAATGATAGGTTCAATATTTGTGCCATCCGTGAGTCTTTATGTGATGTATCCGTGATGCATCAGCATCCATGTTAAAAAAGGACGTGCTTCCATTGAAGAAATGTGCAGATGTCTGAATAAATTAATTAAATGAATTGGATGTATTGAATCCCCATATGTAGTGTGAAAGTGTCCTACATGTGATTTCTTTTACCCAGACAAATATACAATAGCCATTAAATTTTTGGTATAATGCATATATCAAACCAAAGTGGACCGTACATTCTAAAATTTGGTGGCAATATGTTTAAAAAATGTAGTTTTTTGCTTACTCATATTATGTAAGGTGTTAAAGAGGTTGGTACCCATTGAAGTAATGTTATGTGGTCAAAAGGGTTGTGTGTTTTCTTTAAAAAATAGCACAGTATTACATGCTCTAAACTAACAAAAAACGACATGCTCTAAACTAACAAAAACACACCTCTATTCCCTGCTGAACCTCTACAGTACTACTACAGTTATTGTTCCCATCACTATGCAAACTAGTGGCCCTTTTAGAAGAAAAAGTGCAGAGGTTGGAAGAAAGAATAGTGACGTTGAGAAGCATCAAAGAAAGTGAGGTCTTCATTGATGAAGCAGAAGCAAGCCTCCAGAATACAGTAAGGGAAGAAAGTTTGAGAGAGCCTACAGTGGCAGAGGCTGAAGCAAGCCTCCAAAATACAGTAAGGGAAGAATACTTGAGAGAACCTACAGAGGCAGAAAATTGGATACAGGTGACCAAGAGATGCAAATGGATCACAAGGCCATCACCACTCACACAGCTAGGTAACCGATATGAAACTCTCATACAGGCTGATGAAAATGATAAAAATAACCTATCAGCAAAAGAAGAAACAAAAGTCACTCAGAGACAATTAGGAGCAACAAGAAATAGTGTTGCAAGGAAGAAAAGAAGAGTAGTGGTTATGTGCGACTCACTGCTAAGGGGCACAGAGGCAGCTGTCTGCAGGTCAGATTTAACTGCACGAGAAGTATGCTGCCTCCCAGGAGCAAAAATTAAGGATGTGGCCGATAGGATTCCATGCTTCCTCAGCTCCAAGGACAATTACCCATTTCTACTGATACATGTGGGTACAAACGATACGGCAAAAAATGTTTTACCAACTATCTGTAAAGACTTTGAAAATTTGGGGAAGAAAGTGAAGGAACTGGATGCGCAGGTGGTATTCTCATCAATCCTCCCAGTTGATGGTCATGGCATTAGGAGATGGAATAGAATACTAGAGGTAAACAAGTGGCTTCGACAGTGGTGCAGAGAGCAAGGATTTGGATTTTTGGACCATGGCATGAATTACCTCTATGATGGACTCCTTGCTAGAGATGGGATACATCTCACAAAACCTGGGAAACATATATTTGCCAGAAGACTTGCCACACTCATTAGGAGGGCTTTAAACTAGAATGAGGAGGGGATGGGAAGAAAAAAGAAAGACAAGAACATGCAGTTAAAGGACATACTAAACAAGGTTACTAGATGTGGTAAAGAGGACCCAAGACAGGATACTCAGAAGGAAAGTATGAAAAAGGAAGCAACAGAGCACAATCTGAAATGTTTTTACACAAACGCACAAAGCATGGGAAATAAACAGGGAGAACTAGAGCTGATAATACAGAAGGAAAACTATGATGTCATCGGCATCACAGAAACCTGGTGGAACGATATGCATGGTTGGAACATACAGATGGAAGGATACAACTTATTCAAAAAGAATAGAACTAATAAAAGAGGGGGAGGAGTTGCATTGTATGTTAGAAAAGAACACATCTCCACAGAAATTACAGTTTTACAGAATGATAATTTATTAGAAAATATTTGGGTAGTAATTCAAGGGAAAAACAATGATAAGGACATTATAATAGGTGTTTATTACAGACCACCAGGACAGACAGAAGACGTGGATGAGATTTTTTTCACAGCAAATGACCACGCTTTCAAAGAAACATGAAATAGTTATCATGGGAGACTTCAATTACCCAGACATTCATTGGGAAACCCACACAGCTATGAGTAAAGGCTCCATTAAATTTTTATCCTCTCTAGCAGACAATTTCATTGCCCAGTTAGTAGAAGAAAACACGAGAGGAACATCTATTTTGGACCTAGTTTTAACCAACAAGAAGGATATGGTTAAGGAACTAAGGGTAGCAGGGACATTGGGATTCAGCGATCATGCTATACTCGAGTTTGGGGTTGTAAGAAGAAGATCTGAGAAGACACAGACTTCAAGGCTTGACTTTAGCAGGGCAGACTTCAAGGGCCTAAAGGCAAGGGTTAGTAGAATTCAATGGCGAAAAATTCTTAAGCACAAAAATGCACATGAAGGGTGGGAAATCTTCCGTAGGGAAATCATTAATGCACAGGAACTAATGATACCTAGAAGGAAGAAAAATGGGAAGCACCTAAAAATACCAGGATGGATGACCAAAAAATTACATAACCTGTTAAAAAAGAAAAAGGAAACCTATAACAAGTGGAAGATGGGAACTATACCTAAGGAAGAGTACACAGCAGTTTGCAGACTCTGCAAGACAAGCATTAAAGGAGCTAAGGCTGAACACAAATTGAAGCTTGCAAAAGAGGCAAAGAGTAAGGTAAAAGGATTTTGGGGTTATGTTAAAAGCAAAAGAAAAGTGACGGAAACCATTGGAGTCCTGAAGAATGAGAAAGGTGAAACAGCTAACATGGTGGAACAGCAGGTGGAGCTACTAAATTCATATTTCGTATCCGTCTTCTCCCAAGAAACTAAGGGAAATATTAAAATTAAGGGGGGTGGTGGTGGGGGGGGGGGGGGGCCCGGCGGGGGTGGGGGGGGTTGGGCCCGCCCCCCCGCCGGGCGCGCCCGCGGCCAATTTTTTTTTTTCCCCCCCCCCCCCCCCCCGGGGGGGGGGGGGGGGGGGGGGGAGGAAAAAGAGAGGAGAATAATATTTATTTTTTTATTAATAAAAGTGGGTCGGTATGGATTAATAGCATATACAGAAATATACAATATTAATATGATCAAGCATAAACATACAAGCAAAAGGGCGATGATACCATACAAAACAAAGTAAAAGGGAAATAAAAGTTTAGAAAAGATACCTGAGCACACAGCTTTGTCCTAGCTGTCTCTCTTCCATGCTCAGCACAATGAATACTAAAAACTCACTCTCACCTCAGTGTGTGACCCCCCCCCAGCTACACCCTTCACCTCCCCCTTAGCCAGCCCTCCCGCTCTCTCCTTTGCAGAATCCTCGGACAGATGGGTAGGCACCACATTCCAACCAGTGGGGGAAGGATGGACATCTGGGATATCACACTGACGAGCCAGACCGGCCCTCTCTCCATGGTATGCACATAAAACCATTGGAGAGAATTGACCACCAATGTAAACACAGCTTTACATTCCTACAGATAGGTGACTGATAGGAATGAGGAATGATACATGTCCAAGAAAGATACATAAATTGAGGGACTCATCATCACACCTCCCCCTTTTAGAGCGTGTCGGGAGGAAGGAGGAGCCTCCGTTCCTCTTCCAGCCGCACCTCCGCAGCCTCACCTCGCCGGGACAGGCCATCGGCATTGCCATGGGCCTGGCCAGGCTTGTGCCGGATATCATAGTTGTATTGCTGCAGCACCAGGCTCCAACGTAACAACCGTCCATTCTGACCGGCAACACGTTTGATCCAGATCAGAGGGTTGTGATCCGTCACCACGGTGAAGTGGCGCCCATACAAGTAAGGCTGCAGATGCTGCAAGGCCCAAACAATTGCTAGGCATTCCTTCTCCACTGTTGCGTAGGCCACCTCCCGCGGCAGTAGCTTTCGGCTGAGGTACTGCACCGGGTGCTCTTGCCCCGCTGAGTCAAGCTGGCTCAGTACGGCACCGAGTCCGTAGGTGCTGGCGTCGGTCTGTAGCACAAGCGGACGTGACTCATCGTACGCCTGAAGTACAGGTGCGTTCGCCAGGGCCGCCTTCAGGGTCTGGAAGGAGTGCTCGCAAGCATCCGTCCACTGGACAGTTTGCGGCAACTTCTTCTTGGTGAGGTCCGTCAAGGGGGCAGCCAGAGCACTATAGTTCGGTACGAACTTCCTATAGTACCCTGCCGTTCCCAGGAAAGACATCACCTGTCGCTTGGTCCGGGGGGTTGGCCAGGATGTGATTACATCCAGCTTTTCAGGTTCTGGTTTCAGGGTTCCCCCACCTACCCGGTGTCCCAGGTATTGGACCTCGCGCATGCCCAGCTGACACTTTTCCGGTTTGATGGTCAAGCCCGCACGGTGGATCCGCCTCAGCACCTGCGCCAGGTGCTGTAGGTGTTCCTCCCAAGTGGAGCTGAAGACGGCAATGTCATCCAGGTACGCCGTGGCAAACCCATCGCATCCCGTCAGCAGGGAGTTGACCATCCGCTGGAAAGTGGCAGGGGCATTCTTCATGCCGAATGGCATGACAGTGGACTCGTACAGTCCGAAAGGGGTGATAAAGGCCGATCGTTCCTGGGCCTGAGAGGACAGGGGGATCTGCCAGTATCCCCGACTCAAGTCCATGATGGACAAGTACTGGGCCTTACCTAACCGGTCAAGCAGGTCGTCGATGCACGGCATGGGGTACGCGTCGTCGACTGTAACCGCATTAAGTTCCCTGTAATCTACACAGAACCGGGTGGTCCGGTCCTTTTTGGGCACAAGAACCACAGGTGAAGCCCATGCACTGTGAGAGGGCCGAATCACCCCCAGGTCCAGCATCTCGCCAATCTCCTTGCGCATCTGGACCTGTACCTCCAAGGAGACGCGATATGGCGACCGCCGGATAGGGGCATGATTCCCAGTATCCACATGGTGAATGGCCTGGTCAGTTCTCCCGGGCTTCGCGGAGAACAGACCAGGTAGGGAGTGCAAAACTCCATCCAGCTGGGACAGCTGGGCCTCAGCCAGCAGGGGGCTCACCTGTGCCTTCTTGTTGGACCCATCCTCCTGAAAATGAGCAAGCAAGTCAACAAGGTCTTCTTCTTCCCCCCTCCTCTAACAGACTGCATACCGGAAAGGCACTAGCTTCCCGGTCATGATGATCCTTCATCATGTTGACATGGAAGACCTTATGCCTGTTCTGGCCTGGATCGACAGTGACCAGGTAGCTGACGCTGTTGACCTGCTGGTGCACGACGTATGGGCCGGTCCATTTCGCCTGAAGCTTGTCCTGGGGCTCAGGGACTAGGACCCATACTTTCTGCCCCGGCTGGTATGTTCTCTCACGGGCATTCTGATCATACCAGCGCTTCTGGTCAGCCTGAGCCTGGACCATGTTGTCATGCACCAGCTGCGCCATAGCCTACATTTGGTCACGGAATCGCAGGACATACTCCACGACTGGCACACCTTGGATGGCCGTTTCTCCTTCCCAGGACTCTTTCACAAGAGCTAGGGGCCCACGTACACGTCTCCCGTACAAGAGCTCAAAGGGGGAGAATCCCGTTGAGGCTTGAGGCACCTCCCGGTAAGCGAACAGCAGGTGCGGGAGATAAGGCTCCCAGTCGCGCCCGTGGGACTCGACTAACATCCTGAGCATCTGCTTCAGGGTGCCATTGAACCGTTCGCACAGGCCATTGGTCTGTGGGTGATACGGGGTGGACACCAGATGTTGCACCTCTGTTACCTTACACAGGCCTTGCATCAAGGCAGACATGAACTGGGTACCTTGGTCTGTGAGCATCTCTCTGGGGAATCCAACACGGGCGAAGATGCCTACCAGAGCCTTGGCCACTACATCAGCCCGGGTGGAAGACAGAGCGACAGCTTCCGGGTACCTAGTAGCGTAGTCTACTACCGTTAATATGAAACGTTTCCCGGTGCGGCTGGGAATGGACAGGGGTCCAATGAGATCCACAGCCACCCGCTGGAAAGGTTCGGTTATGATGGGCATAGGTATCATTGGTGCTTTGGAGCCTTGCCCCGCCTTGCCCATCCTCTGACAAGTGTCACATGAACGGCAGTATTTAGCTACATCTGTCCCCATCCTAGGCCAGTAGAATAAGTGGCTGAGGCGAGCCTTGGTCTTAGCGATTCCCAGGTGGCCTGCCAGTGGAATATCATGAGCAATCCGCAACAACTCCACCCAGTAGGGTTGGGGTACCACCAAATGTTTCTCCCTGAGCCGACTTTCTTTTCCCTTTGTGGGGATCGTTTCCCGGTACAACCTCCCTTGTTCCCAGTACACGCGGTCCTTGTCCGACTCCAAGGGAGGTTGATCAGCACGCTCCTTCAATGCATCCAGACTGCGGTCAGCTTGGACAGCGTCCCTGAACTCCTGACTGGAACCAGACAGAAGAGATGTGCATGTCATATACCCGCCGGGCTCCTCCGGCTCCAGTGTGGGGGAGGTTAGTCACGGCGGCCTCAGTGCCATCTCCGGGTGACAGAGGGAACGCCTCAGGGGTCGGAGCGCCTTCCACCTCTCTAGCACTCTGGCTGCGGGTCACCACCGCAACTCCAGCAGTCCGTTCCTCATCTGGATCGGCCCTGAGATCCCCGTGACCCACCTGACCACCTGGCACATTGTCCTCAGTTGGGGTTGCCCCCAGCATCTCAGAAGAGCTACCCTGTAAACCTGCAAGGCAAGAATTAGCAATTACATTGACATTGCATTCATTCATTGATTCACAGTGAACTGCATGGGGGAATGGCTGAGCCAGGGTCACACTGAGGGGGCTCTCATCACCCGCAGATGTGGGCGGGGCTACAGCCAGGTCAGCATTCCACAATGTCTCATTCACATGCTCACTGATTACTTTAGCTGGACACACAGCAGGGGGAAACAGGCAGCTGACCCCTCCCTCTGCCTGTGTGACAGGCTTCAACACCTCATTAAAATCATCCTTCAGTACAGACATTTTGTCACAGCGAGGTGGGGCTGCTCCCACCCCATATTGGGACACCAAGGGCCCCAAATCTCTTCCCAATAGCACATTGGCAGGCAGATCAGACACTAGCCCCACATCACGCATCCCTTTTCCCGCACCCCAGTCCAAATGGACGCAAGCCATGGGCACAGTTATGCGTTCTTGTCCAATACCCTTCAGGGTCAGATTTTTTCCAGGGATAATACTGTCCGCAGGGACCAAGTCAGGTTGCACCAGAGTAATCTGCGCCCCAGTGTCCCGAAATCCCATGACCACTTTACCCCCCACAATGACCTGTTGACTGTTGGCATTGGATTGCAACCCCTCCCTCCCCCCACCAAGTATACAGATGAGCCAGCTGCCGTGGCTGGGGAAACAGGGGGGTTCTTAGAGCGGTTGGGGCACTCCGCCTTGAAATGTCCTGGCTGGTTACAAGCATGACACCGCCGGGCCTCTCCTTGGTACTTGGAGGGGTCCCCGGGGTGCCCAGAGTTCTTGGGACAGGGGAAGTAGAGGGGGCACCCGGGACAGAGTTTGTCTTACCCCACTTGGAGACCGCAGGCTGTGGTGAACTCCAACTTTGCCCCTCCTTCCAGCTTGAGGGTCTCTGTAGTGTGGCTCCTCTCTTGATCCCTTGCTCCCTGGTGGACACATAGTCGTCAGCAATCTCTGCAGCATTGTCTGCTGTTGTGGGTTTCCGATCACACACGAACTGGCGGACCTCCAGAGGACACACCTGGAGAAATTGTTCCTTTATCATAAGATCCCCAATTCCCTCAAACGTGGTGACAGTAAGTCCTTTGATCCACTGCCAGAATGTAACCTGTAAGTGGTGCAGAACATCCGCATAGCTCTCTGTGGGACCCCGCTGGATATTCCGGAACTTTTTGCGGTACACCTCCGGCGTGAGCCGGTATCTCCGGATCAGCGCCGCTTTGATGGTCTCATAGTCCGCGTCCACTGGTAAGCTCGTGGAAACATCCAAGCCTTTTCCCTTCAGCCGGGGAGACAGGTAACGGGCCCATTCTGCCTGGGGAATATGATGCTGCTTACACACCCTCTCAAATCCCCGCAAGAACGAGTCCAAGTCCCCGTTATCTTCCAAGATTGGAAAGTCCTCGGATCGGATCTTTAGTGCTCGGGCTCCTGGAGTTGGTGCAGGGGAAGGTTGCGCCTGCTGGCAAAGTTCCAGCTTTTTTAGCTCAAGCTGATGCTCCAACTCCGCCCGACGCTCTGCAGCAGCGGCCTCTCTTTCCGCCCGGCGCTCTGCAGCGGCGGCTTCTCTCTCCGCCCGGCGCTCTGCAGCTTCTCTCTCCGCCCGGCGCTCTGCAGCTTCTCGGTACTGGAGAATCACCTGCAGACGGGTGCTATAGTCACTGGCGTCTATCTGCTGTAAGGCCATTTGCAAGTATAAGTCCGTTACCCCCACAGAACTGGGGTTACTGGTCCCTCCAGGCACAGTTACCTCTGGGGTCCGGGCACCTGCGGAACCATCTGGCATGGTGATGTTTTCTGGTGCCAGCCTCTCAGGACTTTGCTCCGCCTCCTGCATGGCTATGGTAGCTTCCATATCTGCCATCTCCTGGAGTTCAGCAGCAACCAAGTCCTGCAGACGTTTGGTTATGCTTCTGGTCCCACCAGCCATCCACTGGAAGCCGTTGCCAAATAAAAGATAGGACAGAAAAAAAGAAGAAGGGAGGGAACAGTACTGTACCAAACTTTCACCGTATTTTAAGCTTGATCTCATACCGCGCTCGTTCCATAGGATTGCCGCAATCCCCAGTGTCTGCGTGATACCACACCCACACACTGTTATCCTAATATCCCACAACGCTGCCACCACTGTGAAGAATATCGCCTCGCCCAGCCACCTGGCACGCCTGCGATCAAACTTCTTTCTTAACCTCCCACTCACACACCGTGAGTAGACCGGGTCATAGGATAAAATGAAATGAGCGATATAAATTTTATATGTTTAATAACCCAAGTGGGTCGGTATGGATTAATAGCATATACAGAAATATACAATATTAATATGATCAAGCATAAACATACAAGCAAAAGAGCGATGATACCATACAAAACAAAGTAAAAGGGAAATAAAAGTTTAGAAAAGATACCTGAGCACACAGCTTTGTCCTAGCTGTCTCTCTTCCATGCTCAGCACAATGAATACTAAAAACTCACTCTCACCTCAGTGTGTGACCCCCCCCCCAGCTACACCCTTCACCTCCCCCTTAGCCAGCCCTCCCTCTCTCTCCTTTGCAGAATCCTCGGACAGATGGGTAGGCACCACATTCCAACCAGTGGGGGAAGGATGGACATCTGGGATATCACACTGACGAGCCAGACCGGCCCTCTCTCCATGGTATGCACATAAAACCATTGGAGAGAATTGACCACCAATGTAAACACAGCTTTACATTCCTACAGATAGGTGACTGATAGGAATGAGGAATGATACATGTCCAAGAAAGATACATAAATTGAGGGACTCATCATCACACTGACTATAAGTGAAGGTTTGGTAAGAGGGCCCTAAGCAAAAAAAAAGGAAACCCCCCCCCCCGGGGGGGATTAAAACCCCCGGGGGGGCCGGAAGAAGTGGGGGAGGGAAAAAAACCCCCCCCCCCTTTTAATAATTAAAAAGGGGTGGGGGGGGGGGGGGGGCCCCCTGGATAGGGGAGGGGGGGGAATGGGTCCCTCAAAAGAAGAAGGGGGGGGGGCGGGGCCGGGAAGTGGCGGGCGGGTGGCTCGGTCTTTTTAGGGGAAAAAAATTTAGAAAATAATTTGGGAAGGAATTTTTTTTTCGGCCTGGGGGGGGGGGTTTTAAAAAACCCGCGCGGCCCCGTTTTTTAAAAAAAAAAATTTTTTTTCTTTATTTTTTTTTCTTTTAAAAAAAAAATAAGGGGGGGGGGGGGGGGGGGGGGGGGGGGGGTATAGTATATTTTTGTTTTGGGAAGGGTTAAGAAAAAAAAAAAAAAAAAATTTTTTTAAAAAATGATTAAGTATGGCTTTGATAAAATATCAGTGAGGTGGATTCACAACTGGCTTAAAGATCGGGAACAAAGAGTAATACTAAATGGCTTCACATCGAACTGGAAGAAAGTAAAAAGCGGGGTGCCGCAGGGCTCTGTCCTGGGCCCAGTACTTTTTAATATATTTATAAATGATCTGGATGATGGAATTATTGGGGAACTCATAAAATTTGCAGATGATACGAAGATAGGAGGAATAGCCAACACTAGAGAGGAGAGGGAGTGTATTCAAAAGGACTTAGACACACTGGAACAATGGGCTGAGGCGAACAGAATGGTATTTAACAGCGACAAATGCAAAGTCCTACATCTGGGTAACAGAAATGTAAAAAGCATATATAGTATGGGAGGAATAGAACTAAGCGATAGCATAAGGGAAATGGACTTGGGTATAATAGTAGATCACAAATTCAACATGAGCCAACAGTGTGGTGCTGTTGCAAAAAAGGCTAACAAAATTTTGGGATGTATCAAGACAAGCATTGAATCTAGATTAAGAGAGGTAATTATTCCGCTGTACTCTGCCCTGGTCAGACCCCACCTGGAATACTGTGTACAGTTCTGGGTGCCTCAATTTAAAAAAGATATCGATATATTGGAGCAAGTCCAGAGAAGAGCAACCAAAATGGTGGAAGGTCTGCAAACCATGTCCTATGAGGAACGGCTAAAAGAACTGGGATTGTTTAGTTTGCAGAAGAGAAGGCTAAGGGGAGACTTAATAGCGGTTTACAAATATCTGAAAGGTAGTCACAGTGCAGAGGGATCTACCCTATTCTCATTAGCAGAAGGAAGTACAAGAAGCAATGGAATGAAACTAAAGGGAAGGAGATATAGATTAGACATTAGGAAAAACTTTTTGACAGTGAGGGTAGTGAGGGTGTGGAATAAGTTGCCACGGGAGGTGGTGAGCTCTTCATCAATGGAAATCTTCAAGTGGAAACTGGATAAACATATAGCTGGGATTATTTACAAAAACCTGCACTTGCAGGGGGTTGGACCCGATGGCCCTTGAGGTCCCTTCCAACTCAAAAAAAAAAAAAAAAAAAAAAAGAAAAAAGTAGTAACAAATATACAAAATATATGTAAAACCTGCACTGTATCTGGCTGCAGCATACATATATACAGTATGACATATGATAAAAAATTAATGTAAAAGGATTAAAAGCTACATACTTCTAAATGAATATTTAACTTCTACCTTAGAAGAAAGGATGTCTGTTTATTGAATAATTAAATAAACGCCATGAAAAACACTCCATTACCTGATTGTTGCTTTCAGATGTGCCTGAAAAGGATCGCAGTACACCATGAAACAGAGAACATGTTCTCAATACAGTCAAGAGACATAAGTGCTCAAATGTAATACAGCACAAAGCTAAAAAACACGGAACTTAGTCATCCATATATGACATTTCCTGCTGTTAATTTTACCCTGAATTTAATGGAAAGACAATATGCACATTTTGTATTCTTTTACATATTTTCAGTTATATTTAAAAAAAATTTACACAGCAAGCCTTGTACAATAAGGAGCATTATAACATAACTTTTTTCTCATTATTTTTTTTCAACAACTACAAGGCCACAGTTGTTTCTCTCAAGTATGGCACCCAACAAAACATGGTACAACTGCAATGGGAGCCTCTGTCTTATGGTTTTACTGTGTGGATAAGGCCTATGATAGACACTGTTGAACATATTCTAATGGTACTTTATATTTTTAATTTGAATCTTCCGTTAGTAAAATGTTATATTGGCAACTTTTTTGTAGAAAAAAGGGGGAATGTATTGTTTTATGCATGACTTAACTGGGCATTTATGAAATTGCCAAAGTTCTCTTAAGCAGCCTGACTATAGACTGGATTGTATGGATTGTACAGATTGAAGGGCTTGAAGGATCTAAAACAAGTAACATTTTAAGTGATTGTCATTTTTTCATTTTGACACGATGACATGACATATTCTACAACTGAAATTAGAAGCCTTTGCATTGCTAGAAGGGGGTCTACATAATACCTACCAATAAATGTCATCTGTTCTGCCTGCAGATATGTAGGCATAAGGAGAGTACTTCATATGTATGTTTCATATTCAATTTGTACACTTTTGAAAGATCATTGTTATTGCGGGAGCTGTGACAATTTTTCTTTATTGTTCGTCAGCTGCAGATGACAATCAATTTATCATGATGATTATAGTTCATTTTTGCAGGTATTCAGATAGATAGGCGATTGTAATTGTAAAGGGAATGTTTTACCAGGAACACCATGATCACCAGCTAACATTTGTAAAGAGCATAGATAGAAAAATCTATAGTACGATGGAGTATGAGAAATACTAAATTAAATGGCAAACCTCCAGTGGCTCTAAATGCCAGGTCAGGATTATGTTAGAAGGAGGAAGCCCTTTTTAACACCAGTATTAGGTTATCTAAAGCTGAAAAGAGAACTCCTTATTCTAACAAGGATGTGTAACAAAAAATAATATGGCAATGTTATCCGATGTTAGCATCCGCTAGAAAATGTCAACAACAGACACTAACTGATCTGTCAAAAATCTGTTAAAAATCCCATTGATTTCAGAGGGATTTATTCTGTTCCATCCATTAGCGTCTGTTTTTCATCAAATCCGTCACAGGTTATTTTGGAGGAAATAATAACACGGGGTACAGGACTTTTGACTCCACTGAAAGGAACAGACTTATGAAAGATGTTAAGTTATATTTTTTAACATTACTGTCTATGACTAATGGACATATGACAAATAGTAACGGACGGTCATCCATTATACCGTCCGTTTTTTTTGTTAGCCATTTTCTGTGCATGCTCAGAAAGCAGAACAAAAAACTCCCAAAAACAGACTGTATAATAACAGACATTAACGGACGTTAATGGATGAATTTTTATCCATTTTCACTATATTTTTTTAACTGTTCCATGAATATCCATTAGCGTTTGTGTACCATCTATTATAATTAGGCATACATTTTTTTTTATCATAGCGGTCTTCCAACAGTAGTGTGGACCTAGCCTTAGCCAGTAAATTGTGACGTTAAATGCTTTTGAATCAAAAAACAAAAGCATTATAGGATCATAGAGGCACGTCATCAGGATAGTTTCTAAATCAATAATTGATTCTAAATCAATAATTGATAATTGAGACGTGAGCATATAATATGTAAGCAATGTTATACAAAGACATTGTACATAGCATGATTCTTCATTACTTATCAAAGTAATAAAAGCTATCATTTTGACAGGGGCCTTGAAAACCCCTTAAGGCTAAGATCCCACGCATCGAATCACTGCCAAAAAACGCTGAGGAAAACGCAACGCATTTTTTTTCATAGCATTTTTTACAGAAAGTCTGCAGAATTTCTGTCCCTATTATACCTATATGGAAAACACCAGCGTTTATGTAGGTATAACTGACATGCTGCAATTTACAAAAACGCAATGGTTTTTGAAATCACAGCATTTCTGCTACGGTTATTTTTCTGCAATGTGTGAATGGGATTAGACAGAATCCCATCCACTTTTCAGGTACTGTAAAATGCTGCGTTTTCACAACAACGTGGGGCCCTGGCCTAAAGGTGTTTTTTTCACATACCGACCATCCTAGCAGGTGATGCGAATGCGGCTGTCGGGTCAACTCACTTCCACCACTATTAGCTTGACAGGCCCAGCGGAAACCTCGCTCACATATATACGCATCTCTCCAACAGTCAGACACAAACACACTTCAAAAAAGTAATGGTTCATAGAGCAAATGCAAAATACCATTAAATTTAACAATTTAATACTCAAAGGGTTCAGTGCTATATATAGCAAGAAAATACAAATAAAACAAATGACACACAAGCAAGCAGTTCTAAAAATAACAGGAGAAAAACAGAATAAACTTAATACTTAGAGTCCTTTGTTTCCATGGAGCTTGGAGGATCGCTGATGGACTGGGCACACCCAGCTTGCTTGCTGGTTCCAACAGATGTGTTATCAGGAATCACAGATCAGTTGTATGGTATCACAGTCTCTTTTGGCTTGTGCTTAGCCATGCCTCCTGCCAGAGTGCCCCTCTCCTCCCCCTTTCCACATCTGGCTCTGGAAAATGCTTGGTTTCATCTGCGACATGGAAAGAAGAATATTCTACCAATGGCTATGAGGTCACTAGTCAGTCACACTCTCTTATTTATGCCTGACTGAGTTGCCAACTAGTCATAAAACAATAAAACTTGCCCTGAAATATCTGGTCTTGATGGCAGGAAGAAATATTTCACTCCTGCCCACCTGACATTATTTGTATATACACATAACAACGGCAAAGACTGTTGACGCATACCTAAACAATACATTCACTAAGGATTTATATATATATATATATATATATATATATATATATATATATATATATAAACAACTCGTACATACACAAATAGGCACCTGTCATCACATTTTTATGGGAAAAACATTAACCCTTTCCCGACATCCACCATAATAGTACGGCGGATGCTGGGTGCTTAAATATGATGGCCGCCTGGGACCCGAGCAGCTGCCATAGCCGCCGGGTTTCTGCTGTATTATACAGCAGACACCTGGTGCTAATGCCCGCAATCAGTGCCCGCAATGATTGCGGGCATTGACCGCTCTGGCACCACGGTCAAAGCTGACCGAGGCGCCATTATACCGGCGGCGTGCGGGTGCCGCCATTTTGCCGGGGATCACCAGCACCCGGAGCAAGCTCCAGGGCTGGTGTCCCATTACGATCACAGCCGTGAGCCTTGTGAAGGCTCCCAGGCCTGTCTTTCGTTAACTTCTATTGCAGGCTACTCTATGTAGCCTTCAATAGAAGCGCCGTTTTTTTGCAATGCATTGCAATGCATTAGCATTGTAATGCATTGCATTAGTGATCAGACCCCCTGGGGTTCAAGACCCCTAGGGGGTCAAATAAATGCAAAAAATAAAAAAGAAAAGAAAAGTAAAAAAAAATAAACAATATTAAAAGTTCAAATCACCCCCCCCTTTCCCTAGAACACATATAAAAGTTGTTAAATACTGTGAAACACATACACATTAGGTATCCCTGTGTCCGAAAACGCCTGGTCTACAAAATATTTTTCCCGTATGGTAAACTCTGATTAAAAATTTGAATAAAAAGTGATCAAAGCAATAGTAATTCCCCAAAATGGTATAACTAAAAAGTACACCTGGTCCCGTAAAAAAAGACGCCCTATGCATCCCTGTACACAGAAGTATAAAAAAGTTACGGGTGTCAGAATATGGCGACTTTTAAAAAAAATATATATTTTTGCACAGTTTTGGATTTTTGTTAAGGGGTTAAATTGTAAATAAAACCATATAAATTTGGTATCCCCGGAATAGTACCAAAACATAGGATACAGGTGACATGTCATTTTGGCTGTAGAATGAACGTTGTAAAAACGAAGCCCGTAAGAAAGTCGCACAAATGTACTTTTTCTTCAAATCCACCCCATTCTGAATTTTTTTCCAGCTTCCCAGTACATTGTACAGAATAATAAATGGTAGCATCATGAAAAAAAATTTGTCCCGCAAACATTAAGACCTCATATGGCTCTGAGAACGGAAAAATAAAAAAGTTATTGGGTTTGGAAGGGGGGGGGGGGGGGGAGTCAAAAACGAAAATCAAAAAATGTCACCGGCGGGAAGGGGTTAATGCTCTGTCTAGTCCCTTTGATCTGCGATAACATTTTTTTTCACAGAAATACCTTCAAATTCTATGAAAGATACATTACACTGTATAATTTTATTAATAAAACCAAGGTGCCTAAAGTTAGGCTATCAATATCAAGCCTTTTGAGAAAACCTTTAAGTTGAAATTAGAAATATGAATAGTGCCTAAGTTATCATTTATAATGAACGCTCTGGTCATTGACCTTTGAATTATATCAGATCATGTTTCACCCTTTGCAGGCATAGATTTACCAATATTGTTTACCTTTACAATAATATATGCAATATGGGAGGAGGGGATGTTTTTATTCTTAGGCTATGGCCTCACGTTGTGGAAACGCAACTTTTTTTGTTGCAGATTTTGGTGCGGTTTTTTGAGCCAAAGCCAGGAGTGCTTTGAGCGGTGAGTAGAAGTAGAAGTACATCCTATATATCTCACATTTCTTTTGTATTCTTGGCTTTTACTAAAAAAAAAAAGCATAATTTGCAACAAAAAAAGCTGTGTTTCCATAATATGGGGCCTCAGTCTTACAATGTCGGCAAGACCTGAGAGATGCAAGAATCTTGCTAACAGGAAAAAATAGCCTCATTATGGGTAATATACAGTACTTTTAAAAAGTGTTAGGCAAGAGTGGATAAAATGCTGCAAATTCAGAATGCTGTAACAAATAGAAATCTTAATATTTTATTGTTGTCAATTTAAGGAGTTTACTATCCCCTTTCAGCTGTGACAGGTGGTATCACTCCTATTCAAGTAATAGTAGTGGTGCAATTCCCCAGAAGCACCACATGCAGTGGACAGGACTACTGCGCCACTCTTATTTCTTGAATAGGAGTGGTTCTGCATGCGCTCCCGGTCCACTAGCGTTTTCTGGCACTGGAGGCTACTAGAACAGTGATCTGTTCGGGGTCCGCATGTCAAACTTATGGCTTATCCTGTAGATAGGTCATCAGCATGAAAAATCAGTTTGGCATTTGATACTGTAGACAAAGGGGGGGGGGGGTCGCATGAAATATTGATTTGATTTAGATATCTCTTTTTTCATTCACTTATGAGAAAATATTCACTTAAATGAGAAATATAAACTATTAACACTTCAATTTTTATGGCCTTTATTTTTACTTTTGAAAGAATGAAGTTACAAATTAAAAAGCAGGAACAAGAATCATATATCAGAGCAACTACCAGAAAAATTACACTTAGAGGACATAATTATAAGTAATATTGTCCAAACAAAAAGATTACATACAGGTCAAAAACTGCATGCATCCAATAACAAAAAGAGAAAAGTCCCAGTGTCTGAAGAAAGGCCACTGATGGTGTCACTTTAGTTAGTTCAAAGGTGCTGCAACTCATTCACACACTCACACATTCCATGCACCACTCGGGGATAGCAGAGCAGTCTTTGCAGGCTGTGCAACCACCCATGGGTCCTAGATTTGCATAAAAGAGTCTGGCGTGCTCCTGGCTGCATAGTCAACTTGTATTTGGGAAGGTCACAGTTAATCCGAGTTAGCCTATTGTTGGAGGGTCAGAACTTTGGGAGGCTTCCATTTGAATATGATTTATTTCCTTGCATTAAAGAGAAGAAGCCTGTATAACTTCCTCCCATACTTGGTAGGTACAAAGGGGTAGATTTATCAAGACTTGCATATTGCAGGGAATGAGGGGGCTGGTACAGGGAAAGAGTGATTTATGTAGAGGCCCTGGCCTCATAGGAACTGGTGTAGATTTCCATTATAACTCACACCAGTTTCCTGGTGTAGAGGGACTGATAAATCTCCCCCAATGTCTTTTACCAGTCCTATCAGACTAATATACGGGGTAGAGATCCTAGGGAGCCCCAAGGTGGCAGTCATAAAATCATGGATCTCCAAATAAAATGATGGGATAGCACCAGTCCACAGTCCCATGTCATATGTATGAAAGTAACACTTCAATTCAAGCATTCATACTTTGCAGCATTTTTTTCACACCTGCTTAAAACTTTTACACAGTACTATACTTGTCAGCTAAATCAGCAGTGAACTACAGTATACCTTACATTATGTCCCAAATATGTTTTATTAAAGGTTGAGAGATATGATTATAGGAGCTTTCCCACTCAGTAAGGGATGGTATGTTGATAGGACATGCCAATACTTACTGACTGATGGGAGTCTTTTTCCTTCACTTTTTCCACTCAAATCGGATGGCTTGGAGCGACATGTTCTCTTTAGTACAGTCATGGCCAAAAGTTTTGAGAATGATACAAATATTAATTTTTACAAAGTCTACTGCTTCAGTTTTTCTAATGGCAATTTGCATATACTCCAGAATGTTATAAAGAGTGATCAGCTTAACAGCAATTACTTGCAAAGTCAATATTTGCCTAGAAAATGAACTTTATCCCCCAAAACACATTTCAACATCATTGCAGCCCTGCCTTAAAAGGACCACCTAACATCGTTTCAGTGATTGCTCCATTAACACAGGTGTGGGTGTCGATGAGGACAGGGCTGGAGATCAATCTGTCATGATTAAGTAAGAATGACACCACTGGACACTTTAAAAGGAGGCTGGTGCTTGCCATCATTGTTTCTCTTCTGTTAACCATGGTTATCTCTAAAGAAACACGTGCAGTCATCATTGCACTGCACAAAAATGGCCTAACTGGGAAGAGTATTGCAGCTAGAAAGATTGCACCTCAGTCAACAATCTATCGCATCATCAAGAACTTCAAGGAGAGAGGTTCCATTGGTGCCAAAAAGGCTCCAGGGCGCCCAAGAAAGACCAGCAAGCGGCAGGACTGTCTCTTAAAAGTGTTTCAGCTGCGGGATCGGGCTACCAGCAGTGCAGAGCTTGCTGAGGAATGGCAGCAGGCAGGTGTGAGTGCATCTGCACGCACTGTGAGGTGGAGACTCTTGGAGCAAGGCCTGGTCTCAAGGAGGGCAGCAAAGAAGCCACTTCTCTCCAGAAAAAACATCAGGGACAGACTGATATTCTGCAAAAGGTACAGGGAGTGGACTGCTGAGGACTGGGGTAAAGTCATTTTCTCTGATGAATCCCCTTTTCGATTGTTTGGAACATCTGGAAAACAGCTTATTCGGAGAAGAAGAGGTGAGCGCTACCACCAGTCTTGTCTCATGCCAACTGTAAAGCATCCTGAAACCATTCATGTGTGGGGTTGCTTCTCAGCCAAGGGAATCGGCTCTCTCACAGTCTTGCCTAAAAACACAGCCACGAATAAAGAATGGTACCAGAATGTCCTCCAAGAGCAACTTCTCCCAACCGTCCAAGAGCAGTTTGGCGCTCAACAATGCCTTTTCCAGCATGATGGAGCACCTTGCCATAAAGCAAAGGTGATAACTAAATGGCTCAGGGAACAAAACATAGAGATTTTGGGTCCATGGCCTGGAAACTCCCCAGATCTTAATCCCATTGAGAACTTGTGGTCAATCATCAAGAGACGGGTGGACAAACAAAAACCAACAAATTCAGATAAAATTAAAGCATTGATTCTGCAAGAATGGACTGCTATCAGTCAGGATTTGGTCCAGAAGTTGATTGAGAGCATGCCAGGGAGAATTGCAGAGGTCCTGAAGAAGAAGGGTCAACACTGCAAATATTGACTTGCTGCATTAACTCATTCTAACTGTCAATATAAGCTTCTGTTACTCATAATATGAATGCAATTATATTTCTGTATGTGATAAAAACATCTGACAAACACACATAAAAACCAGAGGGCAGCAGATCATGTGAAAATATAATATTTGTGTAATTCTCAAAACTTTTGGCCATGACTGTAGAGCTGTATTGTAGTTCACTGCTCAGCAGATGGCGCAGCTGTAAAGGAGAAGTACTGAAGGGGCCTCTGACTCTTTGTTCTTCAGTTGAGCAGGGGTCCTGCAAGTCAGAACCCCACCAATACTGAGCTTATGGCAAATGCTAGTGATATGAAAAACATGTATTTCATGTATTAATAAAGTTACTTTGCATTCAAATTAGTGCAGTATAACATGCATGCATTTCTTTTTGCTTTTGCGCTAGTGTTTTTGAATATGCTAATGTGTACTCTTGTGATATTTGTGTGCCCCCTCTAAGACTGAGCTCACTTGTTTTTTAAGCCAAAGGCAGGAGTGGATTTAGCAGAATTAAAAAGTATAAGTGTTTCCTATATACAGGTTCATCTCAATAAATTAGAATATCTTTGAAAAGTTTCTTTCTTTCAGTAATTAATAAAAAAAATTGACCTATATTTTCTAGATTCTTTACACACAGAGTGTTCTATTTCAGGTGTTTTATTTCTGTAAATGCTGATTATGGATTACAGGTAATGAAAACCAAAATCTAAGAAAATTAGAATATTATAAAAAAGTTCAGTATTGTAAATCCAGTGTGTCACCTGCCAAGGTTTCCTAAGCCTTTAAATGGTCCCTCAGTCTGGTTCAGTAGGACACACAATCATGGAAGACGCTGATTATGAATTGTATTACTGAAATGAATGAACTTTTCAAAGATATTCAAATTTATTGAGATGCACCTGTATTTCCCATTCCTTTTGAAGCCACTCTTGGCTAAAAAATAAACGAAAAAACAGCTTCTGCAACTTGTGGCCTCAGCCTAATGCTGTATTTCTTTATCCTATCTCTATGCCAGAGCATTAAATGATAGGAGTACTTATTTAATACATAACTGTCACTAAAAAATTTTGAAACCTTCCTTATAGAATCAATCCTCTATTCTGCACCATGTGACTTTATTTTAGTAAGGGTGCATTCAGACTTTGTGTTTAGGTGCAGTTAAAATCACATAAAAAATGGCATTGGAAAAATTCCCATTTTTATTTTTGCAGGTAAAACATGTTAACTATTTATATAGCTGTAAAAGCCACAACAGCTTAAAAAATGCATGACGATTGTAGCTGGAGCGCACTGTCTAAGAGCATCATTAGGGGAGCAGCATGTATCTAAGAAGCAGCTCGGACACTCATTTTTAATGCGCTTGACTCTAATCATCTAATGAGCTGGAAATGTCAGTACAGAACACACACAGACACAGCTGAATGATATACACAGTGGCAGATCAGTGCAATACAATGGGACACTTCAACCCTCCAATCATCTTAGAGCAGATGATGCTGCCAGCTGTAACTGGAGATATGCCAGTGGGAAGTCTAGCCTGCTCACACTTTCTCCAACAACTCTGCTGTACTGTAGAGTATAGTCAAATACATAGGATAGGTGACAGTAGCCTCTACTATAGCAGAATCTATTCAGACTCTGCAAGTTTACTTTCTCACTAACCTATTGCCTGTGAATATAACCTGTTGTCTATGAAGACTACTGAATTTGATTTCTTCTATATCTCTTGCTATACTACATTTCTGAAATGTAAGTAACTCAAAACAGCACTTATTGTAATTAATAGTATTTTATTCATGTATTATTGAATATTGCTTTCTAGTACTACACTTTAATATGTTTAATCTGTTTTACAAGATTGTATGTGAAGTATTTAATAGTATATTTTATTAATAGTAGATAATTGCAGACTTGTAGTCTCACTTTTATTCTGTGAAGAATCCATTAAGGTCTATTCACAATTTCTGCAACTTTATGTTCATCTAATGGATTTGCAGAAACCCATGTGCTTGCTGCAGAAGAAAAAACACTCAGATCAATGAAACAGATTTTCATCCGTAGAAATTTCTGCAACAAATCTGCCATGTGTGGTTTTGTGTAGCTGCTCTATGAATGTTGGTGGTGCTCTGTATATGGAAGAAAACAATAGCTGTGACTATATAAACAACAATTTCCTTCTAATTTGATCCAGCACCAAAAAAATCTTACAAGTGTAAGTTTACAAGCATGGTAACATAGGGAAAGCATTTTCTATAACCTCATCAGAGAACACTTTAGTCAAGCTCTCCCATTCTGAAATAGCTATTCTAGCAATAGCATAGCATGCTCAGAGTAGCAAAGTCAAAGTAAATAAAAGTTTTATACAGTGATATACAGAGTCTATGCAGCTATACACTAAGTATCACAAAGCAACAGATACTGCTTTTGCCACCATATATTGCTCCATGCTGCATCCGGTGTCAGAGATATTTACCCCATGAAACATGCACATGAACATTGAAAAAATATTTGTGAAAAACAGATGTTTATTTCATTGCCGTTTTACAACTGTGGTTCATTCGTTTTCACAGACCCCCCATTGACTTTACGCTATTGAAGGATCAGTGAAAGCAGATGGAAATAGGACATATGAATAACTCCACTGAAATCATAGGGGGGAATTTATTAAGACTGATGTTTCCTAAGAGATTTCATCCTCTTAATAAATCAAGCAAACTCACATGCACCAGAAGTGAAATCTATGCCAGTTGGGAACTGACATAGATTTCATGTACAACTCAATTGTACAGCAATTTTCTGGCGTGAATTAAAATTAACTTGGTGGTATAAGGCCTCTCCATTCTGGCCCTTTTTTCTTTCCACCCTGTTCTGCCCAAAAAGTGGTGGTTGAGACGAGGAACAAATGATGTGGCGGGTCTTTGAAATAGACAGTTAACCCCTTTATGATGCAGGGTAGTTTGTACATTAATGCTCAGTGACTTTTTTCATATTTTCCCTCACCATCTTCCAAAATTCTTAACTTTTTTATTGTTCTGTCCCCATAGCTATGTGACGGCTTATTCTTTGCATTATGAGTCATTATAGTCATTTTGGGGTACATATAAGGTTTTCATTAACTTTTATTTACGTTTTTTGGGGTTCCATGTGAAATAACACACAATTCTGTCATAACTTTTTGCATTTTGTTTTTACGGCGTTCGCTCTGCATTAAAAATGACATGGCAGCTGTGTCCAGTTGGTCATTATGACTACGGTGATACCATATTTATATTGGATTTTATTACGTTTTACCGCTTTTACAGATAAAACGTGGTTTTTTTAAAATGAACGATTTTGCTGGGGTCACCATCTTCTGACGCCTATAACTTTTTTTTACTGTACTGTTGATGGAGATATGTCAGGGCTCTTTATTTGCAGGACAACATCGCACTGTAGTTCCTATGGGAACTGTGCATAGGAAGCCAGGAGGCCATGGCCCGGCCTCCTGGCTGCCATGACATGCCGTGCCTGAGAGCAGGAGGTAATGCCGCATGTGCAGCTTCTGTGCCCATGGCATTACAGCACCGTAATAGCAGTGAGCTGAATGTGAACTATATACATGCCGCGACGTACTATTACAGCGCGGAGCAGGAAGGAGTTGTTACACTCTCTTCAGTGTTTTCTAAAAACAACCATCACTGTTGTGTGCATGAGGCCTAAGGCTTAGGCCACACATTGCAGAAAACCGGCATTTTTTTGTTTCAGATTTTGCAGCAATTTTTGAGCCAAAACTAGGAGAGGATTTAGCAGAAGGGGAAAGTATAAGTTATTCCTTTATATTTCTGTAGAAGCCACACTTGGCTTTGGCTAAAAAAAAAAAAAAAAAAAAAACATCAAAATCTGAGCCTAAGGCCAGGGCCCAACATTGCGAAAACGCAGCGTTTTGGCCTTGGCCATGGCAAAAAAACGCTGTATTTTCCATTTCCTGCAAATTAGATGGAATTTTGGCTAATCTCATCCACTCATTGTAGAAAAAAATCAGCAGCGGAAAAGCTGCGTTTTCAAAAATGCTCGCATTTTGCAGTTATACCTATACAAAAAAACGCCAGCATCTCCATAGGTATAACAGGAGCAGAAGTCCGCAAAGGAAAACTCTGCGGACTTTATTTGAAAAACATTCCAAAAAAAAAAAAAAAAAATGTGATGCGTTTCAACTGCAGTCTTTTCCGCAGAATTTTTTTTTCGGTTCGCTACGTGGGGCCTTAGCCTAAGGGAGAATTCACACATAGCACATTCCTATGTGATACATAGGAATTTTAGTGTAAATTTGATGCAGATTTTTTTATGGACTTGCTGTTGATTTCACCCATTGCATTGCCAGAATTATTTTCTGTTAGATTTCATTCAAGAGAATAAAAGTCTATATATGCCTATATATAAAATTGGATGCTTACAGAGGTATATTAGTGCCCAGTATTGAGTGATTAACAGATGAAAGTCGTTCAATGCTAATGAAGCGCTAAAAACAGAAAATGACGGCTGAAAATATCCAACACAACAGATTTTGGTTCGGTTCAACTTTAGTTGGAGGTTGGCTGTATGGGACAGACTGTCATAGGTTTATGTACGACCATCCAACAGCATACAGTCTAAAACCTGCCACCTCAGCAGTCTAAAATCTAATGTGTATGGCTAGTTTAAGGCCGGGCAACCACGTAGCGTAAACGCTGCGATTTTGCCGAGGCATTTTACATTAACTCCAAAGTGGATGGGATTTTGACTAATCCCATCCACACATTGCAGAAAATAATCTGCAGCGGAAATGCTGCAATTTGAAAAACGCTTGCATTTTTGCAAATCGCAGCATGTCAATTATACCTACGGAAATGTTGGTGGTTTCCATATAGGTATAATGGAAGCAGAAGGTCCGTAGAAGAACTATGTGGACTCTTTGTGAAAAGTGTTGCGGGAAAAACTGGGATGCATTTTTGCTACGTGGGTCCTTAGCCTGAGGCTCCAAGATTATCAGTATGTGGCTGATTTACATTGCCCTTTACAACATATCCACATGGCAGTATTCTGAATCTGTTTTTTATGCCAGAACCAGGAATTAAATTTATGTAAATCGTAATGGAAAGACCTCTTCTGTGTTGAGGCCCACTTCTGGTTTTGGCTTACAAACACTGAGACGAATGCTGCCAGGTAAATGAGATAAACAGCATAAATAAGTACAGGTACACCTTCCCTAGTCTGCTATAATGGATTGTGCACTGCCTGTACTTGGTGACATATGTCGCTTCATTTAATTTGTTTTATGAGAAACAGTTCATTAAATACCGGAGTCTTAATTCTATTATAATTTACAAACACTCTAAGGCCTCAAGCACATAAACGTTGAGAAAAATGTTAAAAACATCATCACAGATCCCTCATAGACTTAATTCTATTGATGAATCACTGAAGGACAGAAACAGGACATGTACCATTTTTTTTTTTTTTTTTACAGTCTGTTAAAATCGTAAAAAACAGACATGTGAATAGCCCCATTGTGTTCTAATAATGGCTATTACAAAAACTTCTGTCATACGTGTAGCATGTATGAGGTCTTAATACATATAAAATGTAATGTTCTGAAGTTGGAACGTCCCATGTAGGTCTGAGTTTGCAGTGGAATATACTCGGAAGACATTCTGAGTGTCATCCGAGTGCATTCCATTATGCATTCACATTTATGCAGGCTTTGGGTTCATTCCGTTCTGTTGACACGGATGATTATACAGTAGGTCCTATCCTGCTCCATGTCATCAGAACAGAATGATGGAAGCCCTCATAAATGTGAATGCATAACGGAATGCACTCAAATATCATTCCGAGTGTCATCTGAGTACATTCCGCTGCAAACTCGGCCCCACATTTGATGCAAAGATCATAATACTTAATCAACATAGATGAAAATATACCACACCAGGGAAAGTGGAAAAGAACCATTTCCAATATTCAGTTTCCACTGCAAAAACACTAGTCAAGTAGTCTACTCAACTCTTGATAAAAGTTGATGTAATTAATATTTAATAAAAAAATGAAATCCTCCTGGGTAAAACAGCATGTTCATTGCATAGTGTATGGGTGGTCCCACACAATGTCCTGGGCCGCCAATGATTTATCTTCTTAGTAAGGGCTTATTCTCATGTCCACATTTTTCATGTACAGTATATCTATCCATTTATTTCATATCTTCATTTAGACATCTGTTTTTTTCAGACGGTGGATATGCAAAACAAAAGCAAAAGCAGATTAATTTTTTTCACTGACAAGGATGCGCCACATCCATGAAAGTCTAGGAGTCTTGGGGAAAAAAATGCATGACATCTGTGTGTCGTGTGTCATCTATTTTTCATGGACCCAGAGACATTGAAAGGTAAAGTTAAAGGGGTTGTCCAATTTCAGCAAATAAGTGTCATTGTCTGTATACTGAAGTGTTATACAATTTTGCAATATACTTGTTCTATCAATTCCTTATGATTTTCTAGAGCTCCGCTTGCTGTGATTCACTTTTTACCTCCAATGGATAAAAATCAGTCCATGGTCATACATGTGATATACAGTCCATGGTCATGTGATGGACACACATGTGCACAGCTTGTTACAGTTACAGCACAGGAGTCAGAACTCTGTCTTGTAAAGAGCTGTGCACCTGTGTGTCCATCACAGGACCATGGACTGATTTTGAATTGATACAGAAAGTGTATTGGAAAATGGTCGAACTTTTTAGTATACAAACAACATTTATTTGCAGAAACTGGACAACCCCTTTAAATGTTTTTAAAAAATGGATCTGTTTTTCACAAATGAAATCACACACCATTTTCAAGTTACGCCAGGTTCACACCTGTACTTGGGTTTCCATTTTTTGAGTCCGCTTGGGGACCTGAAGAACGGAAACCCAATCCGCTTATAAAGCCCATAGACTATAATGGGGTCTGCCGGGTTTTTGCCCAAAAAATGCATTACATTTTTCAAACGGAAAGGGGGACAGAATCCCCGAATGGAAAGCGAGCGCTGGTGTGAATCCAGTCTTAGCATGAGGTGCTGTCAGTGAAGAATACAGACGTTTAACATCCTCAAAATGCGGAAGTGTGAATGCAGTGTATGAATAATTTCAGCTGCATTGAATTACTGTCAGCACAGTTTTGCTGTTGCCATGTGCTCAGCAATGAGACACAGATGAGCTTAATTGGTGGTTCGCCTCCAGCCTCTGTTTAATTTAATATGCCTTAATCGTGTACACAAATGTTGTTACCTGAAGCAGACATTCTAGCGTAATGGGTTTCTGAATGAAAAGTATCTTTGTTTTTTGACGTTATCTAATCGAGTTCCTGCTGTCTGGTACCATGGCTTCAGGCAATAGACAGCTCAGTTCTAAATACTGTAGAGCTTTTTCAAAGATAAATGCAGTAAAAAAAGACTCTTTATAGTATGATAGTTTTAAGAGATGTTACAACTGTATAAATATGGAGCACTCACTTCTATTTTTTTAAAGATGTTCCCTGTACAGTACTGTATGGTGGTGACCCCCACCTACCTGAAAAAGTGATCCTCTGCCTCCAAAAATTTGGCTGCAGGGGCTTGAAAAACTGTATTGCACCCTTGGATTTCTCCCAGGGCCCCCTCCATTGCTTTATTCCTTGGAAAGATACATGAGGTATTTAACCCATTCCCGACATCCTCTGTAATAGTACGTCAGACGTCGGGTATTTAAATATGGCCGCTGAGCGGCTGCCATAGCCGCTGAGTTTCTGCTGTGTTATACAGCAGAGACCCGGGGCCAATATCCGCATTCAGTGACCACATTGATTGCGGGAATTAAGGCCCCTGGTGCCTAAGTCAAAGCTGACCAAGGTACCATTTTCCCAGCGGCACATGGGCGCCACCATTTTGGATAGGATCGCCAGTCCCTGGAATGAGATTCAGGTCCAGCAATCCATTGCCATGACAGCCTGGCATTATGTTCTATTACAGGGTGCTTTAAACATTATAATCCATTGCATTAGTGATCAGACGCCCTGGGGTTCAAGACCTCTAGGGGGTCTAATAAATACAGAAAAATAAATAAATAAAAGGAATTCAAAATTCAAATCACCCACCCCCTTTCCCTAATATACATATAAAAAAAAAAAAAAAAAAAAAAAACTAAAGTGAAACACATTAGGTATCCCTGTGTACAAAAATGCATTGGTCTACAAACTTACAAAAAAAAAAAATGTTCCCATATGGTGAGCGCCGTAGCGGGAAAGAAAATCAAATTAGCTGAATGGCCCTTTCATTTTAATAAAAAGCAATAGACATAGAATAGCAATAGAATTAAAAAGTGCATCTGGCCCCACAAAAAAAGACTACTTATGTAGTATATGTAAATATAAAAAAAAGTTACGGGTGTCAGTATATGGCGACTCCAAGAAAATATTTTTTTTTTTGGATTTTTTTAAGGGGTAAAAAAGGTAAATAAAACTATAAAAATTTGGTAGCCACAGAATCATAACGACCCATAGAATACAGACATGTCAATTTGGCTGCACAGTGTATGCCATAAAAAACTAAACCCATAAGAAAGTTGCACTTAGGCTGAGGCCCCACGTTGCAGAAACGCAGCTTCTTTTGTAGCAGATTTTGCTGCGTTTTTTTGAGCCTAACCTAGGATTGGCTACAAAAGGAGTGGGAAATATATAGAAATCTCTAATACTTCTACCTTTTTCTCAAAATCTGCAACAAAAAAAGCTGCGTTTCTGCAACGTGGGGCCTCAGCCAAAAACAGTTTTTCTCCAATTCCACCCCATTCAGAATTTTTCTCCAACTTCTCACTACTTTGTACGTAATAATAAATGGTACCATTATAAAATACAATTTGTCCTGCAAACATTAAACCCTCATATGGCTCTGTGAACAAAAAAATCAAAAAGTTATGAGGTTTGGAAGGCGAGGAGTCAAAAACTAAAAATGCCTGTGGCGGGAAGGGGTTAATATGGATAGATTACATGCAACCCTAAATAAAGACCCACAGACTGAGGCTAAGGCCCCTTGTAGCGAAACGCAGCTAAAAAACACTGCCAAAAAACACATGGAAATGCATCATGTTTTTTTCCACAACGTTTTTATAGCATTTTTGCAGAGTTTATTCTCTGTGGACTTTCTGACCTTATACCTATACGGAAAATACCAGCATTTCCGCAGGTATAACTGACATGCTGCGATTTTCTTAAAATGCGTGAGTTTTTAAAAAATGCAGCTTTCCCGCTACAGATTTTTTTTTCTACAATGTGTGGATGGGATGAGCCAGAATCCCATTCACTTTACATGTACTGTAAAACACAGCGTTTTTTGCCGTGTTTTTTCTGCAGCAGCAAAAATGTTGTGTTTTCGCAACGTGGGGCTTCAGCTTAAAAGATTCTTCTTAAGTTGGGGAAATTTTATTTAGTGGACTCCATTGGCAACAAAAATGATTTGACACCTTTAAATTTATGAATTGGTAACAACTGTTAGGCAATGTGGTGATTGACGTGTCTGGAGGAGCCTAGGCCAGTTCCTTTGAGAGGGGATGGGCCGATCCCTATTGTGAAAAAACAGTGGAAGGATGGCACTCAAAGTTGAGTTATGATGTTTATATACTTTGGCTATCTATTTTCTGGGAAACTATTTCACAGTTGTTCTGTGAGACATAAACACAATTCTCTTGTGACCAGGAAGAGCCACTTTTATAAGATGAATTGAACTATGGTCGATATACATCATATTTTGGACTGCAATACTCTTTAGTTATATATATATATATATATATATATATATATATATATATATATAAAACATTATGAAAATGTGTATGCTTGTGGTCCTCTGTCTCCAACACCATTTACTATTTGAGTGATGAAGCAACACAAAATTAAACAGTGCCCAAATGATGCCGCATATAGCTTACTTCATCTCACAAAAATATCTCAAAATGAAAAAAATGCTATACGTGCCATAGGCAGCCTGTAGTAGAAGTGAATAGATTTTTTTTTAATGTGCTGCAATATATTAAACTTACCGTTTTTGGTAATGTGTTAATTTTTTGATGCCATATTTCTATTATGTTATCTTTATAAGATTATGGGAACAACAACCTTGCCTGGAATGTAAGCAACAGTTCCATATGCTTACTTTACAGCAGCCAGCTGAACATAAAGAAGCTATGGCTATTTACATACATTAGATAGCGTATGGCTGACCCTTCCATACACATTCAGGATCGCCTGAGTGAGTATGTGTTTTGAATGGGCATAGCACTAGTTTATCTCCTTGAGAATAAACGGATTGCACATGTTAAAGTTTGGATGCCCAATACACAAAGGATTTATCAGCCAATCGTGCCAAACCTGTGCATAAATCAGAAAACATGTCTTTAGAAAAGTGACCTGAGCATACTCTGTGATATGCACCTCTCACTGTGTAGACAGAGGGAGGTGGTGAGCTGTTTCCTATCACCCATTATCCCCAAGCAGGGGCGTAACTACCAGGGTAGCAGTGGTAGCGGCTGCCACAGGACCCGGGACATTACGGGTCCCCGCGGCCCCCCAATGCTTTTTTTTTTTTTTTATAGGCCGTTACCTGCTGGAGTAACTGATCCCCGCTCCTGCTCACGGCCTCCTGCTCTTCCCATCCTGCGGAGGCGGCTGTGAGCAGTAGCTGGGATCGGTAGGTAAGGCCGCGGGCCGAACCCCACAATCACTGCTTTGTGCTATCATTATACTCCAGTGTCTTTTCAGAGCCCAGAGTATAATAAGCGGAGGCCCAGGGGAGGTGAGGGAACATAAAAAACAATGTACTTACCTCTCCTACGCTTCTCCAGGCTTCGGACCTGTTTGGTGCTGTCCCAGACGTCAGCAGATGTCATTTTGCGCCGGCCTGGTCTGACATTGAAGAAGGCCGAAGTAGCAGGGAGTGGACCGGAGAGAGGAACAGGTAAGTAGCATTGTTTTTTTATGTTTCTATCCTCCCCTGGGTTTCCAATCATTATACTCTGGGGTCTGAAAAGACCCCAGAGTATAATAATTGTTCATGGGTGGCCCACAATTGGGCATAATACTGTGTGCAGGGGTCACTATGGGGCATGGCATAATACTGTGTGCAGGGGCCACTATGGGGCATAATACTGTGTGCAGGGGCCACTATGGGGCATAATACTGTGTGCAGGGACCACTATGGGGCATAATACTGTGTGCAGGGGCCACTATGGGGCATAATACTCTGTGCAGGGGCCACTATGGGGCATAATACTCTGTGTAGGGGCCACTATGGGACATAATACTGTGTGCAGGGGTCACTATGCTGCATAATACTGTGTGCAGGGGCCACTATGGCACATAATAGTGAGCGCAGGAATGCGAGTTTTTTTGGTGGAGGGTTGGAGGGGGCGGTTGGGGGAGGCGGTTTGGGGGGGGGGGCCCATGTCAAATGTTCGCCTTGGGGCCCAGCCATTCCTAGTTACACCACTGTCCCCAAGGATCTAGTACTGTCTCCAGCTTTGTAATAGTGTTGTTCCCCTGCAATCCTTGACAAGGGCATTGCCAAGTCGCTTCCTTACTAAATAAAGACATGACACAATAGTTGGATTAAATTGGCCACAGCATCCTTTTATTAAATAATTATAAATAACCATTAAATTGCCAACATTTATAAAACCTCAACCATAACCCATAGACACTCCAAGTGTCTATCCATTTAAAATATAAACAGTGAACATATACCCTGATGCCCGACGAAGGAGGTCCTCGAAGCCCGTAACCGGTCACAAGCGACTATCAATATTCTTTAGCACCAGGAATATTAACCCCAGCCGATCCACTAGCTCGGGGGCACCAAGCTCTTAAAGCCAACTGGTGCTCAGCATCCCTTCTATTCCTCCAACAACCAAAACCTTCCAGAAATACCAAATGGCCTGGAGAGTCCAGCCCCTCCCATGGGAACCCCCCACCAAAACCATTTCCATACCGCACCAGCTTTGAGAACCCCCCCCCTGCCACAACGAACACCGGTAACACCTTACCGGTGAGCGTCCCGCCACACCCCCAAAGCAGTCTCCAGACCACCTTGCAGGCCCAAACACCACAGATCAATACCGATTGCATTCAGATGAATGCCATCTCTCCTCAAAACGCTCCATCCCCAGACTCCAACTCAGAATGGCTCACTACCACCGCTCCGTTATGAGCCATAAAGCGGCCAACCGCCCTGTTAACTTTGATCCGGGCTTTGTTCAAGCGTTCCACCGACCGGGCATCCCACCACACTTTCCTCGGAACCATATCTGACCATACCGTCACCATGCCCAGAAACAACGACCACAATCGCAACATATCAAACTTAATGTTGTTAATTAACTCCCTAAATGGCCAGACACCAAGATCGTTCCCCCCCGAGGTGAACCAGCAAGATATCCGGCGGCCGATCCAGCCGTGCATAGCGATGAAACTCCGGGAGCAGTCGCACCCAGAACTTACTTCATAACCACAGCCATCAGACAGTCGCTACGTCCCTCGACAAACCGAGCTGTCGCCCATCTGGCCGAACCGCCACCCTCAAGGCCCCCCAAAATATGAACGAGTGACCCATCAGCCACACCAAACACAGTTCAGCACCTGCAACCAAACACAAGCACAACTAACTAAACCATACTGATCACAGACAGGAACACCCACCTCCCCAAATCCCCACACCAATCCCTGTCCTATCACTGATGCAACTGGACATAAGACCGGAAGCGGCGAGACTCCCACCGTCCAATCTTCCGAATAACCTCCTCCCCTAAACCCCTTCAGGCCGCCTCCGTGGCCACCCCTGATGCACAAAAAAACAATTAGTAAAGTCCCGCATACCCCGTCGTTTAAAACCAAAATCCAGACCAGCCATACAATGATTCAACCACGCCACCGACCACCCCAACTCCCGACAATGCCCAACAAACAACAACAACGCCATCTCCAAATCATCCCTGCCCTGCTCAAAAAAACCCAGCCAATCTTCCCACTGACTCCAAGCCACACCATAAGCAACCCAGGTACCAGGCACTACTGACGCACGAATCAGATCCTCTGCTGCTCGACCGGCAGCTACCACAGCTCTGTTGGCCACTCGAGTCCACATGTGTCCCACTGCAAAAGAGAGAGGGAATCTGCAATATCATTTTGCACCCCAGGCACATGCACAGCCACCACACATGCATTGAGAGACAAACACTCCAACACCAGCCGTTGCAGCACCCTGACCACGGGTGGCGAGGAAGCCGACAACCCATTAATTGCGTGCACCACCCCCAGATTATCACAATTATTATTACTTATATAGTGCCATCATATTCTGCAGCGCTTTACAGACATTGACAGTCACTGTCCCATATAGGGCTCACAATCTACATTCCCTATCAGTATGTCTTTGGAGTGTGGGAGGAAACCAGAGTACCCGGAGGAAACCCACGCAAACACGGGGAGAACATACAAACTCCTTGCAGATGTTGTCTCTGGCAGGATTTGAACCCAGGACTCCAGCGCTGCAAGGCTGCAGTGCTACCCACTGAGCCACCGTGCTGCCCGTATCACAATGAAAATGAATCCTCCGATTCCGAAACAAATGACCCCACCCCACCACCAGAATCGGAAATAGCTCCAGCAGCGCCAAATTGCGAATTAAACCACCTGACACCCATTCTTCTGGCCATGAGCCCACGCACAAGCTACCCTGACAGTACGCCCCAAACCCAACACTCCCAGTGTACAACTCGCAATCAAACGCATCAACCACCTCCACCATCCATAGGGACCTCTCATTATACTTTTCAAAAAATGAGTCCCACACTAACAAATCCCTCCGTAGGTCTGCACCCAACCTAACGTAATACGAAGGAACCGACACCCCCGCGGTCGCCGCCGCCAATCGGCGGGAGAACACCAGCCCCATTGGCATGATCCTGCAGGCGAAATTTAACTTGCCTAAAAGAGACTACAGTTCCCGCAGCTGCAGCTTTTTTAGCCAACATGCCCGCTTTACCGCTCCCCGCAAATCTGACAACTTATCTTCGGGGTGCTGACACTCCATAGCCACCGAATCAATAGTTAAACCCAAAAAACTGATAACCGTCGATGGACCCTCCGTTTTATCCGCCTCTAAAGGAACCCCAAAATCCTCCGCAACCCGCTCCATCGAAAGCAACAACAACGAACAAACTGAAGACTCCTGCAGACCCACGCACAAAAAATCGTCTAATGTATAAAGCTAAACGCTTCAAAATACGAAAACAAAAGCAAACAGCCCATGGGCAGACACCGATCCATGTAAAAACTACCCTCCCAAAAACACCCCAGTAGACGCTGACTCTCTGGATGGACAGGCAGTAACCTAAAGGCCGCCTCAATATTGGTTTTTGCCAGCAGCACCCCCTGCCAGAAATGCCGAACCCGGGAAATGGCCGCATCAAAGGATGTGTACACCACCGAGCAAAGCACCGGATCGATGCCGTCGTTGACAGACGACCCCTCCGGGAATGACAGGTGTTGAATCATTCGAAACTTGTTGGCCTCCTTTTTTGGGACCACCCCCAGGTCCGGCTAGGGGCGGGTCTGAAAACGGGCCCGACATACGCCTCAACTTCACCTCCCGCATAATCTTCTCAGCAACCACCTCAGGGTGCTCCCGGGCCGACTTCAAATTCCTTCCCCCCCAAGACACTCTCCACCCCCACGCTGGAAATCCGAAAACCCTCACTAAAACTCACCAACAATAACTCCGCCGCAGCGCAATTGGGATACCCCCTTTTCCAGCTGACTCCGCCCCTTTGTGTTTCCCCTTAAAGCACCGGCTGGCCCCGTGACTACCCCCACAGGTGGAGCACTCATGCTTAAATTTGCATTTCGCACCGAATTTACAACTACCTTTGTTAAACAGGAAACACAGTCCCTTCTGCGCGGCGACCGAGTGCCCCGAAGATTCAGGGCCCCCGATCCCTCCTGGAAAGGGCTCCCCCCGACTTAGCCTGTGCCATAATGCGCAACCAGAGCCCTATGTCTTTATGGTCCAGCAAATGCTATATACCGGAGCCAAGCCTGGCCCCCATACACCCGATACACCTCCCCAATAGCATCCAGATAACAAAAAAGCACGGAACAATTTTCCTGCACTTTCTCACCAATCACGCTCGCCAGAATGGCGAACGCCTGAAGCCAATTAGAGAAGGTCCGAGGGATAAGGCGATACCGCCTCTTCTCTTCCTCCTCCTCTTTCTTTGCCCTGCCCAAATTAAAGCGTTCTAACGGCAACAGCGAGAAGATATCTACATATTCCCCTTTCCATATATCTTCCCGCACCTCCTGTTTCAAATGGGCCCCCATCAGGCCTTCAAAACACACGTATACCTCCCCCTTTCGCCGCGTCATCCAAACGCGGCGCTTCCTTATCCTCCCCTTGGGTTGGTACCGACACGGAAACCCCAGACGCAGCCAGAACCCCAGACGCTGAAGCCACCCCCCGAACTACCCGCTCCCCATGCCGCTACCGGGGACGACGCCACCGCCGCCCCTTGCCCCAAACCCCTAACCATCTCCGCCAACGCCCCCATAAAACTATCCAAACCCCAGCTAAGCTCTCCAGGGCGTCCCCCAACCCCCCTTCCCCAGGGGCAGCTAACAGGGCCCACGATAAAAAAGACATCTCCTCACCTGGTTGCCTGGTTGCTGTGTCCCTAGCAACCACCGAGTCCTGAGCCAACTGACGCATCCCACTTGTGCTGGAAGTCGGGAAGGCCTCCATCTCGCCACCATCTTGGGAGTCGCTGTAGTCCCGCCTCCCCGGACCGGGCCACGCCGGGAGGCGCCATCACGTGCTGTCAACACGGGAACTGAGTCATCCGCAGGCAGCGCCAGCCCCGCCGATCCAGCAGAAGGGGCTGCGCCATTACTACCGCCTGCATCCCGACGCTGAGCCTGCATCGCAGCTGAAGGCTCGCCTACAGAGTCTCCTCCCAATGTCCCGATGTCAGAAGAAGAAGGAGGGGGTCCCAGGTCCCGCCAGGCGCGCGGATTCCTCCCAGCCCTGGACGGCCGCCCAGCAGTATACCAAGCAGGTCTAGAGGCCGGAGGGTCCCTGGAGGGGCTCCTGATGCAGCGCTGGACCCAAGGGGTCGCCTCAGGGCTAAGGCGCGCCGGAGGCCTGGTCCTCCGCGGCCATCTGCCTGACAGGGAGGGGCAGCTGGCCGGCTCCCCAGACCCCTGAATAACACCCTGGAGTTGGGCCTGCAGCCACTGAGGCCCTCGCACATCAGCCTCAGCCCGCAGCTGTGCAATCATGGCGTCTACGTCATGAAAGGTAGGGAGCTGAAACTGCTGTGGCTGCTTTGTCTGTGTCTCCTTCCCGACTGACGCCAATGTTCCTGCTCTTTACTTAAATACCTGACCTTTCCCCTTACCCCCTCCCCCCTTACCCCCTCCCCTCCAACGGCCAACTTAACCCCGTCCTCTTTGCCCTCATGTCACTCCTGTCATGAGGCCTACCTTTTAGGCTTTGCCTCTTAGTCCGGCCTTTCTGTACTCTAATAGTAATGATTGGATGAGTGCTGATCCTGCCCCCAGTGCACACAGCACAAGATAAGTCACAGGAAACCTATAGTGTGATCAGTGTACACAACAATATTTTGATTTTATTTTGATAAAGGGACATGGAAAATTAATAAAACAAGAACAAAGCTGAAAAAATATTTTTGCAAAAAAACATTGATTTTAAATAATTACTGTAATTCGCTGACAATATATTTCTCTTAAGAAAAACATTCCTTTTACACTACGCCGCCATGACAGCACCAAACATTGGAGAGATTGACCCTTGACCCTAATAGGAATAGGAACACAAAGAGGTTAAAAGGCCCCACCCCCCCTCCACACTTCCCTAGTGTTTTCCTGTTCCTATTAGGGCCATGTCATGAAGAGAGCTCTGGTGTTTAGCTTGAATCGGCTGCTGAAAGATCCCCCCCCCCCCCACAGGCCAACCAGTCTTTCCTCTTCTGGGAACAGTGCTTCACTGCGCTCCTGGGGGGGTTATATGTGGCAGGGGTCTGGAGGCAGCTGGAGCCAGGACACCTAGGGGAGAATCCAGGCTCCCTCTGTTCTCTCTCCTGTGCTTACATACTAACGACAATGATTTTCTTTACAATGGCTGGCCTCCATACCGGCATTGCGAAGTGGGTCAGTACGCAGTAGTGACATCACATGTCTGCGCGCGTCTATGATGTGTGACATCGGCCTACGTAAAGAATTGCATCTAATGTGTGTTTCTGGTGCCTGGGTCACCTCCTGTTTGATGAAAACATAGTGCACCAATGAATTATAGCTTCCTCCTTGAACCCGGATGAAGAGACAAGGGAGGCAGGGCATAGGCCAAAAGTCACAATTTGAAAAAGCCTTTAGGATTTAAAGGTAAGAGAATAAGAGAATGGCTGTGTTTTCTGTAGACTACCATGTCTGCTACTGATGGTCAGGCTGTACCTCGTGCAGAGGCTTCTGATTCTAGTTCTGGTGTTGTATTATTGTGGTGCCCCAAGGGGGATTGCAAGGGGGAGACTGTGCCTGAGTGGTGGATGTTAGGAGTGGTAGTCACGGTGCAGGCATCTCCAGGCTCTCTCCCTCGGGTACAGCACAGTGGTGGGGAAAACGCACCTAGGTGGTTACTGTAATGGACAGGTTCCCCGGGGTACTCCCTCTGGTGAATGCCGGGTGTAGTAGTGTGGCCTGGCCCGGGATCTACCCAAGATGGTGGTTGGTGCAAGTTAGTTACAGACACACACACGGAGGCAAGGGAGATGGTGAAGGTAGTGCCCAACTTTACTGAGTGCAAAAAAAAGTCTCCAAACAACCAGCATTAGCTTTACAATTCAGGCAGATAATTGTGCACAGCAAGGTAGTGAAGGCTATCAGAGTTCCTCTCATATATACCGTATATATTGTACCTTGGAGCAGCAATAGATATTCCTCCGTATAGGCCTGAGTATAGCCTTGTGCTCTGGTGCAATCTAACTCCTCCTAATCTTAGTACAGACAGTACCTGGACTCCTGGGACTTGTAGTACTCCACTCTTAACTCTGTCCTGTTGGTTCTGCGGTGGCTACAAGGGTGGCAACTGTCTCCTCAGACTGCACTCCGTCTCACTACTTCACTGGCAGAACTCTCCCAACTTTCAGTGTGCCTCCACTACACCAAAGTGTCCCCACCCCCTTTGTCCAATGAGGGCTAAGTGTTTGGCACATGTGGTGTGAGGTGCTGTGCTTTAACCTTACCAGTGCTGGCACAGATGCAATGGCTGATGCAATCACATAACATATAACATATAAATATGACAGTATCCTGTGCTACAACATGTACACATCCCTGACTCAGCCTTAAAGGAATACATGACGCAGTACTGGGGTATTACAAATCCCCCCACTTGAGATAAGCCGTCCTCGGCGACCGGTTGGGTCGGGGATGCTGGTCTGGAACAGGATATTAAATAGCTATGGTATGCTCTATATAATACTTTCCTGAGTATAGGGTTCTTGCCCTAAGTGGTAGGATCCTCCAGGGATTCACTACAGTGCAAGGAAATAATACTTTGTGCAATATAACAAATATCACAGTGCAATAATACAGTATACAGTTAGTATCCCTGAGAATTTCTGACGTATGCTAGACTATTAACCCACCGAGGTGTGTGGCAAATGGTATACACCTTAAAATGGTCCTCACTCGTAGGTCCCTATGCTTTCAGACAAGGGAGATACTTTCAAGGCTCAGCTGGGGTTAGCTGAGATATCTTTTCTCTGGGGCTGGGCCTAACCCAAACCTCCAGAATTAAGTTGCTAGAAGGTACTTTATAACCCTACCCTTCCAGACACAAGAAAGTAGGATGTGGAGTGTACTTTCTCCAACACCCCAAAATACACATTATAACCACGTTCATCTTATCCCCATATGATACCTCAATCAGGGGCAGGTACATAACATCACTCAGGTTAAAACATTGTACAATATAGAAGCACATTTTAAGAGCATACATTATGAGCATATAAAACATTGTAATACTGACAATAAATATTCTTGGGTCTTGACTTGAGTCTTTGAAGTCTTGAATGTCTTTCTGCCGCAAGAGCACTCCTTTGGCACATGTAGATAGCATAGTGTCCATCGAATGAGTCTCCGTGGTGCATGCAAGAAAGATGTCAAAGGCCATGGCGAATGCGTACAATGGGCAATTACGCACCGCAGTGCTGCTGAGCACAGGAGGTAGTCCTTAGACTAAAGTGCTAACAGAGGGACTAACCACAGGAGACTCGGGTAGACTGGGGTAGTCCATGACATGGGGAAAACACAAAAGGAGAACTGGGTAGCAGTCCATGCTATAGGCTCCATTGGCTACTTGATGCCAAGTCTGTGTAGTACCCATGGCAGATCAAGACGTAGTCCCTTTTAGATGTGAGAGTCCGTAACAGCACAGCTGTCGGGCTTCAGCTGTAAACAAGACGAAGGTGTAATAGTTCTTGGTGTTACCCAGGCACAAACGCTTATTGGTTTCCACTTTGCACTTTAACTTTAGGCACTATTCCACCTGGACAGAACTTCTTGGCCAACGGGGCCTAAACAGAAAAGATGGGCTACGGGCCCGCAATGGAAAGGGAGTGTGGACCACTTATCCCCTTTTTCAAGAAGATCTTCTACTTGGACTTGTCTGGTTTAGGGTCAGCAGGAGGATGGTCCTTCAGGTACCACCAGTGCTCTTCTTTTTCTGAATTCAAAGTGTCCTGAAGATATCTTTCATACCTCACCATCTGCTGTTGAAGGTACCTCGTAGGTGGTTTCCCCTTATTGGACCTTTCTGACCTTCTCACGAGAGACGGTTGCTCACCGGTTCATTCATCTTCAGTCCCTTGGACAGGATCTAACTCCTCCCCAGTTCCTTGGGTAGGATCAGGGCCATTATTTGCAGGAACTCTTGGAAATGAAAAGGTTAAAGCAGGTCCTGACAGTAAGGACCATGGGACAACAGGAGGTCCAGGAGATGGTTCAGAATCAGTCTGAAGGATCAGTGACGTAGGTATCTCTTCTCTTGACCCACAGGGTTCCGGGGCACCCATGTCAGCAGGAGACTCCTCTTTCAGGCAACATTTTAGCCTGTTTTGATGAACAGTCTGTGGCTCCCAACCTTCCTTCTGGATCTTGTAAACCCCTGATTCTGGATACGGAATTCCAATCACCGTATGAGGTTCCAGCTCCCACTTGGGATCAAGCTTGCTGGTCCGATGGCCATTCTTTAACCAGACGCGATCACCCACATTTAGAGGCCCAGCATGGGCATGCAGGTTGAAATCGGCTTCCTGCCGTCGCCTGGCTTCTTCCATTTTAGTGACGACAATCTCTTTGACCTCTTCCAGACGTCTCTGATGGCCACCACCCAGGTAGTTTCAGGCAATGGGTTGATGCTGTCGGGCACTTGTACTCCCAACGCCCTGTCAGAGGGTAGTTGTCCTTGCTGGCAAAACATCAGAAAGTAGGGGGTGTAGCCGGTGGAGCAATGTACACTATTGTTGTACATGTAGACTAGCTCTGGCAATGAGTTCGGCCAGTTGGCCTGCTGAGAGGTGGATGCAGTCCTCAGGAGATTAATGAGGACTTGGTTAATGCGCTCACAGAGTCCATTCCCCTGAGGGTGATAGGCTGTTGTTCTCAGCTTCCTGCACTGATGTTGTGTACACAACTGTTGGATCAGCTGAGACTCAAAAGGCTGCTCCACGATCCGTAAGGTTTTGCTCTGGGCATCCATATGGCAGGACAAAGTTCCTCCAAAGTTTCTCAGCCGTGGTCTTAGCAGTTAAATCCTTGACCGGGACCACGACAGCGAACTTTGTGAAGTGGTCCATGATGATCAGGGCGTACATATAACCGGACCGGCTAGCTTCCAACTTGACGTGATCCATGGCCACAAGTTCCATGGGCCGGTGCGTCTTGATGGGATGCAACGGGGCTCGTTGATCAAGTCTGTCCCCTTTGACCTTGGTGCAGGTAGGACATTCTCGGCACCACTTCTCGATGTCTCCCCTCATACCAATCCAGTAAAACCTCCGCCGGATGGTTGCTTCTGTCTTCTGCATGCTGAAGTGTCCCGACTGATCGTGATATGCTTCCAGGACCACATGAGCATCCCGACGGGGAAGCAGCACTTGATGAAGTCGTTCACCTGAAGTGGGGTCAATAGAATTCCGGAGCAGGACACCCTTCTGGACGAACAGACGCTTTCTCTACCTCCACAGCCGCACCAATTCTAGGTCTGGATGACCTTTGTTTAGTCGAGCTGGTACTCTTCCCCCTTGCAGATAGTCTTGAATCTCCCCCAAGACTCTACTCTCCTCCTGCAGGGTCGTCCAAGGTCCTTCAGGCAGGGTATCACGGACAGATGGCAGATTGGTTGGACTCTGGCTCGACTGAGCTAAAATTGCATCCTGGTGAGCAAACCTCGTGTAGAAAGCAGGCATCTCCACCTCTTCCCAAGCAGTCTCATCTGGACTTGGTGGTTCCTCCCCAGTGGGAAGCCTAGACAGAGCGTCCGCATTGGTGTTGACTTTTCCGGAGCGAAACTTCACAGTAAACTGGTAGTTTGCAAGCCTGGAAGCCCACCGCTGCTCTAAGGCCCCAAGACAGGCAGTGTTCAGATGGGCCAACGGATTGTTGTCCGTGTACACAGTGAAGGGGGTCTCAGCCAGGTAATCCCGGAATTTCTCCGTAACGGCCAAACCAGCGCCAACAGCTCCAATTTAAAAGAAGTATAGTTTTGGTCTTTCTTTTCTCCCTCCACGTAGAGCTCGACTCGCGTAGGCGATCACCCTTTCCTTGCCATCCTGCCCTTGGGATAATACTGCACCAAGGCCCAAATTGCTGGCATCCGTGTACAATCGGAATGGAATGGTGTAATCCAGGTAGGCCAGAATAGGTGGCTGGGTCAGGAGGTCTTTCAACCCCTGAAAGGCGGTTTCCTGCCGATCTGTCCAGTTGATGGGTAGACGCCTCTTCCTGACTTCAGGTTGGTGTCCCCTCAACAACTCTTGTAGAGCTTCAGAAATATGGATGAATTGTGGGAAGAAGTGCCGGTAGTACCCAGCGAAGCCTAAGAAGCTCCGGACGTCCTTGACGGTGGTTGGTGTAGGCCAATTTCGAATGGCTGAGATCTTGTCAGGATCCAGCTGCACTCCTTTGGCGCTGACGACATGACCCAAGTAATGCACTTGCTCCTTCAGCACATGGCACTTGGAGGGCTTCACCTTCAAACCGTGTTTCATGAGCACCCGGAGGACTTCAGCTAGGTGTTGCAGGTGCTCCTCGTAGGTTCGAGAGTAAATGATTACATCATCCAAGTACAGGAGAACGCTCTCAAAATTTTTATGACCCAGACATCTCTCCATCAGTCTCTGGAAGGTGGCCGGGGCATTGCACAAACCGAAGGGCATGCTGGTGAACACGAACAAACCCATTGGGGTGGTGAATGCAGTCTTTTCCTGATCTTCCTGGGCCATAGGCACTTGCCAGTACCCACTGGTCAGATCCAGGGTAGTGAAATATGCGGTTTTTCCTAGGGCAGCCAGAGATTCTTCTATGCAAGGAAGTGGATATGCATCTTTGTGGGTCATGCTATTCAGTTTGCGATAGTCCACGCAGAATCTGATGGTTCCGTCCTTCTTCCTCACCAACACGAGAGGCGCAGCCCAAGGACTCTGACTGTCCTGGATGACATGGGAATCCTTCATCTCCTGCAAGAGTTTCTTGACGGATTGATGAACTGCTGGGGGCAAAGGATGGTGACGTTCCTTGATAGGGGGATGGTCCCCAGTTGGAATAGTGTGCGTCAGCAGAGTAGTCTGGCCGAAGTCCAATGGATGCTGGCTGAAGGCTTGCTGATGATCACGTATCACCTTTAAGACCCCCTTTCTCTGTTGCTCTGACGTATTAGGCTCTCCAATGTCAAGTTGGGCCCACCAGGGTTCAAGTACTTCTGTGTCGGCCTTCTTGGTGATTTGACTGGCCTGCTGGCAAGAAGAGGCTTCACCCTCAATGATGTCTTCAAAAGTCACCTGCAACAGCTTGGCCATGGCAACAAACTTAGGAAGTGTGACTGGATGGTCGCCGATGTTGACCAAGCGCACTGGCACACGTCCAGAGGAGACAGTCCCTAGACTCCGTGCGGCCTTCACCAACAGTCGCCCTTCCACTTCAATTGGTTCCAGGAGGGCCTGGTAGTCTTCCCCTCTAATGCCAGGCCGGGCGCGACACCACAAGATCATCTCCGTCCCAGGTTGCAGGATTACGGGATGATTATCTAGAATACGGAACCTGCAGATCTCCCCGGAGGAGTTAGCAAACTTCTGTTGGGCGCTGAGGGCCTTCATAGCACACTGGATCTGGATCCTTTTCTGAGTGGGTGGTGGAGCGGTGGCAAGGGACTCATGCAACAACTGGAGGATTTCGCCAAAACAATTCCTCATGATGTTCATACCCAATATCACTTGGGGTTGATTAGGGTCTTCGGTATTAGTCACGATTACCCCCTGACGTGGTAGCTGAAGGTTGGCAATCTGGAACATGGGCTCCCAGTAGCCCATCAGGGGAACTTGATGTCCCGAGCTGCCGACCACAGTCAACCAAGGCTTTGGTGGTTGGAGCAGGTCAGCTATTTTCCAATGTTGCTGGTAGACACCCTGTTGTATAGTAGTCACCTGGGAGCCGGTATCAATCAGAGCTTCCAGTTTCACCCCATTGAACCGCACAGTTATTCGAGGTCGGGTGGAGACATATCTGGGACCCCATAATGGCTCTCGAGATGGACCTGGGGTGCTTGATCCCGAGGGGTGGTCCTCACCCTCGGGGGCCTGTAGTTTAACTGTGAACACGTATTTGCTTGATGTCCAAATCTGCGGCAAACACGGCAGAAAAGCTTAGGAGGCTGACTTGTCTGAGTGGATGGAGTCCTTCCAGAGGGACCCTGGTGTTGCGATGGGGCTTCAGCAGGAGGATTCTCGCAGATGGCTCTGGTGCCTCAGAGGATGACGGCTGGCTGGTCAGAGTCTCTAGCCGCTTGACAAGGTTCTCCAGGCTTTTGGTCAGCGAGTCCACACGATCCTCCAGGCGAGCTATAGCTTCTTTAGTTGTGCCCTGCGCCGCCTGGACCACCGGGGAAGGGTCTGTAGGGAGAAACAGAGAGACAGGAGCAGGCTCAGATGGTACAACAGGGGAAAGACAGGTCCCCGGCAGCTGACACCTCTCCAGCACCCGGACAGCTATCTTGCGAAAGTCTTGGAAGGCCATGGTGGGATGCTGCTCTGCTAACATTCGGAGCTGGCTCTTGATGTGCTCCGAGTAGGCCCCTTCAATGAAACGTTCCCGCAGGGCACGGTCAGCATTGCCTGATTCATGGGAGTTGGCTTGGGTCACAGCCCTCATGGCCTCTTGCAAGGAATATGCATAGTCCCTCAATGACTCTCCAGGCCTCTGTCGCCTCTCAAAGAACCGCATCTTTAATTCTGACAGAGAGCGGTCCTCAAACTCAGTCTGCAACTTGTTAAACACAGCATCAGCAGTTTTTCTCTCAGAGCGAGGCCAGGTTTTTATCTCTCTGAGGGCAGCCCCCTCTAATTGTCCCATTAGCATCTCTACCTGTTGTTCTTGAGACAGGGGGCACATCCGGAAGATAGATAACATTTGCTCCCTGAAGCCCCTTAGGGTATGAGGTGTCCCCTTGTAGCGGGGCAGCCATGGGGCCCCTAAGTAGTATGGCATAGTCAGTGGCATGGGGCCTGCAGTAGGTGCAGAGTGGCTAGGGCCAGGACTGTCACTGTCACTAGAGGACTCGGACATCTTGTCTTCTTTTCCCCCCTTCTAGGGGCACTGAGGACCGCAATTGGTTGCTCGTCCGTATCAGGGGTACTGTCTCTATAGATACAGCCACCCCCAGCAGAATTTGACAGATACTGTCCCAGGGAGTTTAGATTTCAACTCACTTTTCAGCAGTGGAACACACAATTCAAGATGGCCGCGGCCGTGCGCCAGTATTTCCGTCCTGTGCAGGAAGCAGAGTCCTGAGATTCCCGCGCTGGGGTAGACGGAGTCAGTGATCTTCGCGCCTCTGGACACAGGTGTTTAACCCCTGACGGGGCGGTATAATTAGCAAAGGCTCAGTAGATAATGTCATTAACCATTGTTGGGCGGAAATACAGTCTCTCACAATGCAGCACATAGCAAACAGTTCATAAATGGTGCACTTACAACTTCTGGAGCTAGAGGGTCCCCCCACTTTGTCGGATGGCACTCCTCAGGATGAATTTCTCACAGATGCGGTTTCGCTGCAGTTGCAGGATGCACTCAGTTTTTCTATAAACTTGAATAAACTTTATTGTAGACTTTCTTGATGGTAGGCACACAATGTGCATCCTGTTTGTGACGCCAAAACTTGTGGTGCCCCAAGGGGGATTGCAAGGGGGAGACTGTGCCTGAGTGGTGGATGTTAGGAGTGGTAGTCACGGTGCAGGCATCTCCAGGCTCTCTCCCTCGGGTACAGCACAGTGGTGGGGAAAACGCACCTAGGTGGTTACTGTAATGGACAGGTTCCCCGGGGTACTCCCTCTGGTGAATGCCGGGTGTAGTAGTGTGGCCTGGCCCGGGATCTACCCAAGATGGTGGTTGGTGCAAGTTAGTTCCAGACACACACACGGAGGCAAGGGGGATGATGAAGGTAGTGCCCAACTTTACTGAGTGGAAAAAAAAGTCTCCAAACAACCAGCATTAGCTTTACAGTTCAGGCAGATAATAGTGCACAGCAAGTGAAGGCTATCAGAGTTCCTCTCATATATACCGTATATATTGTACCTTGGAGCAGCAGTAGATATTCCTCCTTATATAGGCCTGAGTGTAGCCTTGTGCTCTGGTGCAGTCTAACTCCTCCTAATCTTAGTACAGACAGTACCTGGACTCCTGGGACTTGTAGTACTCCACTCTTAACTTTGTCCTGTTGGTCCTGCGGTGGCTACAAGAGTGGCAACTATCTGTCTCCTCAGACTGCACTCCGTCTCACTACTTCACTGGCAGAACTCTCCCGACTTTCAGTGTGCCTCCACTACACCAAAGTGTCCCCACCCCCTTTGTCCAATGAGGGCTAAGTGTTTGGCACATGTGGTATGAGGTGCTGTGCTTTAACCTTACCAGTGCTGGCACAGAGGCAATGGCTGATGCAATCACATAACATATACATATAACATATAAATATGACAGTATCCTGTGCTACAACATGTACACATCCCTGACTCAGCCTTAAAGGCATACATGACCCAGTACTGGGGTATTACATTATGGTGATAGCTTTTTTTTTTTTTTTTTTACTTCTCTGGATTTTGTATTTTAGGGAGGTAAAGGTCCCCCTAAGAAGCCTAGAAGGAAATGGTGTACAATTTGTAACAAAACATTGGTGGATTACTCTGTGTTACATGTACAAGTAATACAGCAGGACAGCAGGAAAAGCCGGCGATGTCTACTAGACAAGAAATCCTGGCATCTTTGGCCTCCTTCACTCCCTTTCCTTATAACCCGCCTCCACCTAAAAAACCTAGATTTCTGCTAGCATCTGATTCAGATTTGGCAGTTAGTTTAGTTAGTTAGGGAGACTTGTTGGAAGAGGTGGGGGGAGTGTCTTCTACATATAGAGCAAAAGAGGAGAAAAATATTTATTTCACTTCTAAGGACACAGACACTCTGCTAGAGGCCGTACGGGCCACCGTCGACAATGAAGAAAAGGAGGAGTCTCTCTCTGTCCAGGATGTAATGTTGGTCTCATCCCCTTTTTTTTTTTTGTACACAAAAATATATTAAAACTCATTAAAGAGGAATAGTGTAATCCAGATAGAAAACTTGTCATTCCTAAATAGATCAGAGAGAGGCTTCCCTTCACTCATGAGGACTGTGAGCTCTGGGAAGAAATTCCCAAGGTCAAAGTGCAAGTCTCTAAAGTTGTGAAAAAGATGGCTATTCCCTTTGAGGATGCTTCCCAACTTAGAGACCTGATGGACCGGAAAACTTGGGAGTCCACTACCGCACTGCTCAAGCCAAATATTGCTGCAGTGAGTGTTGCTAGACCTTTATTTATCTGGGTTCAGCAACTGGAGAATCATATTGAGAACACGACCCCCCCCCCCCCCCCGCAGAGATCAAATCCTTGCCTCAGTTCCTTTGCTGGTTACTGCTTTTCTAGGCGATGCATCCTGATGTGGCTAGGTCTGCAGCTCTCCCTAATATGGCCCACAGGGCTCTTTGGCTCAAATATGGGTTGAAGGGAGACACAAAGTCAAAATCCATGCTTTGTGACCTGCCCTTTGAGGGAAAATTAGTTTTTGGCCCTGACTTGGAAAAAATCTTGGAGAGAGCTGCAGATAAGAAAAGGGTATCCCAGAGGATAGATCCTACAGACCTAGAAAAATTTTTTTCGTCCCTTTAGGTTTAGAAATAGGGACTATAGAGGCAAGGGTAAGTCGGGGAGTGGGAGTTATCCCAAGGGTGGTAGAGGAAAGGATTTCCCCCTTAACCACAATCAACAAACGGCAATGATGTCCTTCAGGTGGGTGAAAACTTTTCATTTGTCCAAAGGTGAGAGTCTGTAACCCAAAATCCTTGGATTTTAAGAACCTTAAGGGAAAGTTACAAAATAGAATTTTCTTCCCCCCTCCTATGAGATATATTCAGACTTCTCCTCAAGTCAAAAAGGCTTCGAAAACATCTATCTCTAGGTGGCGCAAGCTCTGTGAAGCCTACAAGGTAATTGGGAAGATTCTTTTACAGCACATTCAACAAGGGAAGCTGCTGTGTTATGGACAGGGATATCTTCAGCTCTGGAACAAATCTGCAAGGCAGCAGTCTGGTCTAGTCCTTATACTTTCTTCAAGCATTATAAGCTTTATCTCATCCTCCTTGTAAGATCTGACCTTTGGAAGAAAAGTTTAGCAGACTGTGGTCCCCCCTTAGTAAGTATGATTTGACATTTCTCCGGTGTTTGGTGCTGTGATGGTGGCATAGTGTAAAGTTTAACCCTGATAGGAACAGGAACACAGAGGTTAAAAGCCCCCCCCCCAAAAAAAAAACTTCTCCAGTGTTTTTATAAATTATTAGGTGGTCCCTCATAATAGATAAGAGTAGACAAGGGAAGGGTAATCATGGTGCTGTCATGGTGCCTTCTAAAAACCGAATTAACGGTAAGAATAATACTAACTTTTGCACTAGCAACTTTAGGTGTAACTTGGCTCAGATATGTTATGTTATGTACTCAGGGGTGCACTGCTAATGAGGCGAAGTGAGGCGGCCGCCTCAGGCGGCACTGTCCGTCACTGTCTGGGGGGGTGGCATTTTTTACTTTATATTTACCGTAAATCAGCCCAGGACAGGTCGCTTTAAAAAAAAAAAAACGCTGAGTGGGGCCTGTCCTGGGCTGGTTTACGAGACCTCTGCATGTCAGCACAGGCGACGATACAATGACGTCATCACGCCTCGTATGCTGACACGCAGATGTCGCGGACAAAAAGAGGAGGCGACGGCTCCATCAAGGCATCGCAGGTGAGTATAACTTTTTTTTATATATATATATATATATATAGGCCGTAACCTGCTGGCGTATCCCCCCGCAGGTTACGGCCTATTTATTTACCTACCCCGCGTCTGCTCGTGGCCGCCTCCGCTTCCTCTTCTGCTATAGGACGCAGAAGGGGAAGTGGATGCCGCCGTGAGCAGCCATGGGCATCTGTAAGTGAGGCCGCGGGCCTCAAATACTACTATTATTATACTCTACGGTCTTTTCAGACTCCGGAGTATAATAATCGGAGACCCAGGGGAGGTAAGGGAAAATAAAAACCAATGCATCTCACCTCTCCTGCGATCTGATGTTACTCCCAGCAGGCTTGGGCCTTCTGGTGACGTCATCAGGTCGCGTCGCATTCCTGATCACGTGACGTGTGTGCGCAATTAAACAGGGCCGAAAGCTGCTGGGAGTGCACTGGTGTCCAGGATAGGTAATTAACACTGGTTTTTATGTTTGTATCCTCCCCTGGGTCTCCGATCATTATACTCTGGGGTCTGAAAAGTCCCCAGAGTATAATAATAGTTCATGGGTCGGCCACCATGGGGCATAATACCGTCTGCAGGGGCCACTGTGGAGCATAATACCGAGTGCAGGGGCCACTATGAAGCATAATACCGTGTGCAGGGGCCACTATGGAGCATAATACCGTGTGCAGGGGACGCTATGGAGCATAAAACCGTGTGCAGGGGCCACTATGGAGCATAATACCATGTGCAGGGGCCACTGTGGAGCATAATATCAGTGCAGGGGCCACTATAGAGCATAATACCGTGTTCAGGGGCCACTATAAAGCATAATACTGTGTGCAGGGGCCAATATGAAGCATAATATCGTGTGCAGGGGCCACTATGGAGCATAATACCATGTGCAGGGGCCACTATGGAGCATAATACCATGTGCTGGGGCTGCTGCGGGCCATAATACAATGTACAGGGGCTGCTGTGGAACATTATACTGTGTGTAAATCGGGCGCTATAAACAGGGGCTATGGCGCCTGTTTATATTATACACTGTCTGTTTATAGTGACCGTGTGATGTAATTACAGCCTTATCATATACACGTGTATAGGACGAGGCTGTAGTTACATGACATGGCCGCTATGAGATGAATGACACTATGTAAACAGAGAAGCGGTCACGGCACTTACACAGGTACCATTCAAACAGCTGATCAGTAGGGGTCCTGGGTTTTTGAGCCCCACTGATTAGTTTATTAATGACCTGGAAAACCTTTTAATTAGGAAACCTATGGGGCATTATTAATAAGGGGCACTATTTATACAGGGTACACGGACATTATTAATATAAAGATGCACTTGGGAGTATAATTCTTTATGGGGGGTTATATCATATATTTTATAATTGGGGGTAGCAGCAGGATGGGTGTGCAGGTGAGGACAATGTGGGTCGGATGCCTGGAAAAGTGAGGAGCCAAATATGTCTGTGCTGCAAACTTTACAGAGACAAGTCACAGCTGGAAGAAGTGGTCATGGCGGTCCAAAGGGAAGAGAAGGGAAATGTGAAGGATTAGTCAGAGACGTCACCTGTAAGTCACAAAATGTTATTGCACTGTATTGATGGGGGTCTGTCTGCTGAGACCCCCACTGGGCCTGAGAATTGGGTTTTTTCCCCCACTGGGTGGGAATTCAGCCTGACCACAGCCAGGCTGAATATAGGTGTGTCACTTGGTGGATGGACAAACCCGCGTGGCTCTCATTCACTTCAATGGGAGTGCCAAAGATAGCTGAAGTCCAGTACTCAGCTATCTGCGGGGCTCCTATTATAGAGAATGGGGGCCATGCGGGCTTGTCCATCCACCAAGAAGATGTGTGAAGTTATTGTCATTGTTAATACCGTGTTGTTGATCTGATGCGGATGTAGTAAGAAGAATTCTTAAAAACTGTTTCATAAGTTTGTGTATTGTGTATATTGTGCGACGATAACAGCGTGTGAAGCTAGTAGCATGGAAACTCAAATTTTTTTTTTTTTTGGGGGGGGGGGCGTCATTCTATAGTCCGCCTCAGGCAGCAAAGAGGCTAGGTTCACCACTGTATGTACTTAGTTAAATTGTGTACACACATTTACAATGCAGTGCTCTGCTACTCTGTATATCTGCTTCCTCCTGGGAATCCTTCTCAGAAAATAATTGTTTTATTTCACGGAAATGTCCACATTGCTGTCTGCAAGCGTGATCAGCTCTTTGTCTTCCTGCAAGTATTTTCTTATTTATTGCTCTTTTCTTGTGAAGGACTCCTATAAAAAATGCAGATGAGGAAGATGCTATTAGTTATGCCGTAAGTTACATAGCTGCTCATGTACTAAATAATGTAAGCCATCATGTAATATACACATTTCTGCTTCTGTTGCAAATAGTTATCACACGTCATTGTTCTAGACCAACTAAAATGTCGCTAACAATAGAAAGAAATGATTGTGTTTTTGTTAAGAGAAAGGAACTGTGAGGCTATGGGGACATTGCAGAAATGCAGAGTTTTTAGCTGCTGTGGAAATGCACTGAAAAACAAACCACTGTATTTTACAGTATCAGCAAAGTGAATGAGATTCTGGCAAATCTCATTAACACATTGTGGAAAAGATGGATTTTCAAAAACATGTGCGTTTTTTAGCTGTGTTTCGTTATGTGGGGCCTTAGCCTTAAAGGGGTTGTCCAGTTTCAGACCAATATAGAGAGACCAATGTTATTGTTTGTATAATAAATAGTTATACAATTTTCTAAAAACTAAAGATCTAAAAAACCGCGAGGAATTGATACAGAAACTATACTGGAAAGTTGTAGTTATTCATTATACAAACAATAATATTTTTCTCTTAATATTTGTCTGAAACTGGATAACCCCTTTAAGCACTGTTAAACATTACCGAATATTCAAATATTATCTTTCATTCATATCCATTTTAACGGGTTATCTTTCCAGTGTTGCCTATCATAAAGAATGAACAATGACACTTATTATAGCTTGAAATCTACATTTATAATCTACAAATCAAGAAAAGACATCACAATTGAAGGTTTCCTCTATAGAAAAGGATTACCAACAACATTCACAGCAACCAAAAGCGTCAACCGTGTATTGGAATTCATTGATCTACAATATAAAGTAAATTCATTTTGCATGCAGAAGAATTTTAATTGAGTGTTCACTTTTAAAGTTATTTTTAGATCCCATATTCTGGATCTAATAAAATAATTTCTAATTTTAATATAGCTCTCAAACAGTTGGAGCAGGGAGCTCCACATCCCCTGTATTGATATAGGAAAGATTTATTAATCCATGTACTCCAGTTTTATGGTGCCACACAACAGTTTTCCACCACTTTGTCATTTTTCCAAATTTTTTTATTACCTGAAATCTATAATCTACAAATCAAGAAAAACCTCCCAATTGAAATTTTCTTTGTAGAAAAGAATTGCCAGCAACATTTATAGCATATATCCATAAATCCAGGTGGTCGGGGCAGAGATACTTAACATGTTTACTAACTCCTACCAGGAAACTGGCATGAGATATAACTGAAATCTACACCAGTCCAGCTGGGGTAGATTTTGATTCTGGCACTCACCTGAGGTGTGCCAGAATTATTAAGAGGCCGGAGGCTCATAATAATTTCAGTGCATCTGCCATCAGCACTCACAATATTAAGACCATAGCATGATGTACCAGCCTTAATAAATCTCCCCACTGTCTTAAAAAGTTGCAAGTGGGGCACAGAAACAACAAAGTAGGGCATCTTTGGAGCAACTTGCAGCTATTCCCTAAAGATGCAACACTTGTATATCAGTTTTCTGGTATACATGTGACAGTAAATTTCCCTATTAAGGCTGGGGCCCCACATTGCAAATACGGCGTGTTTTACAGTAGCTGAAAAGTGGAGGGGAATCTGGCTAATCCCATCCAGACATTGCAGAAAAGCTGTGATTTCAAAAATGCCCGAGTTTTTGAAAATCACAGCATGTAAATTATACCTACGGAAATGCTGGCGTTTCCATATAGGTATAATAGGGGCAGAAAGTCCACAGAGGAAAACTCTGCGAAAAAAAAACGCAATGCGTTTCCACCGCGTTTTTTGCAGTGGCTTGTTACTTGGGGCCTTAGCGTAAGTCTGTATTTTTCTTCTGGGAACATTCATGTTATTACAGATATTTTTATAGAGATATATCATCTCTTTAATCCAATCTAGATACAGGATTTGCTTTTTCTTTTCTTTTCATGTCCTGATTGTATATTTTTATTCCATTGACTTCCATTTGAGTATAGCGGCTGCTATCTTGCCTGAGTTTCTGCAACAGCAGCTGCAGGGGTTTGCTTTACAACAAGCAGTGGGACAGAAAATAACTGACTTCTGTTGGAGTGTTGTGAGCATATTTTGTGTCATATCTATGCAGTGGTCACAGTTCAAGATCAAGAGGAAAATGGAGGCACTGAACTACTGTCAGTATGTTGTCTGCCTCCTGCTTCATAATATAATTGCTACCTTTCATTGTAATCCTTTCTCTGATGATAATGAAATAGTCGCTGAGAAATAATCACTGCAGAACAAGTGGTGTCAGCCTATTGTGAGGCTAAGAGGTCAGTGTGAAAATGGCAATATATCAAAATTAATGATATAGGTATTTACAAGAAATGGTTAAGCTGTGTCAGGGAACATCACTTAAAATTTTAGCTATTTTCCCTTACGCTAGGTTCACACTAGCGTTTGAGTCTCAGTATGAGACTCCATCTCCCATTTCGCTTAAAATCAGCAGAGAGAAAAGTCCTGCAAGGAGGACTTTTCTCTCTGCCGTTTTCAGTGGAAACCTACATACCCCATAATAGTTTATAGGGTCTGCGGGTTTCCGCGTCTAACCGCTTTTAGCGAATAGGGTTTCCATTTTTCGGCTCCCCAAGTGGACCCAAAGGATGGAAACCCGAACACTATTGTGAACCTAGTGTTTCTTTAGTATTCTGCACTGCCAGTACATAATTGTAGTTTCTTCTTGGGCTAGTATTATTCTAAGGGCGGTGCCACACAATATACCTGGATGAGGCTCTTGCTAATTTTGCTGTTACCGCGCAGCCTGTAATGAGATACAGATTAAATTAATTGGTGTTTTGCTTACAGAGAAGTAAAAGCAGCAGAGATGCACCTGGATGCACTTCTAGCCATACTCTAATGCTATTTTCTGCTTCTGACTTGTAACACATTGTAGCACTGTTTTCCAATTATTATCAGACACTAAGATATTCTTCTCACAGCACCTGTTGATAAATTAAGTAAAGATCTCTGCACTGATCAGCATACAGAGAGCTGTTATTGGGAATTCTCAGTGTTAACAGCTACAAAGAGTTAGGCTAAGCCCCCACATTGCAGAAAAACAGCTTTTTTTGTTGCAGATTTTGCTGTGTTTTTTTTTTTGAGCCAAGGCCAGGAGTGGATTGAACAGAAGATATAAGTATAAGCACTTCATATATATGTCCCATTCCATTTGCAGCCACTCATGGCTTTGGATAAAAAAACTGCAATAAAATCTGCAACAAAATAAACTGCATTTTCACAGCGTGGGACCTTAGCCTTACAGCGATTGCTTCCACCACTCCTATCATGTACAGTATTTTAGTAGAGGCATCATTTGCTGGTTCAGAATATCTACCTGCACAAATGAGATATAAGAAGTCAAAGCTTTGTAATGCATTATTTATATAGCACTTGACTATTCTGCTGCCACCTTTTTGAATTGCAGTTTCTTAGGTGTTAGTTATTTTTAAAAAAAAAAAAATATGGAGCACAATTCAGGGCTTATAATGGAATAGTGGAATTAAAATAGCTCTTTGGTTAAATCTGAAGCACTGTGTTATGGCTACTGCATGGCCTGAAGGGGCAAAACATGACATAGAGATGCAAGGATAAATTACTTGTCATGCTTCCCTCCCTTAAAATAGTAAAACAGTACTTGCACAAGTGCTTTGTCCTTCCCCATCCTTTTGCCAGTCCCCTGCTCTGTTTTTCCCCCATCCATTTTAATTATAATAGTGATTGGCAACAATTCTGAGTGTGTCTGTCTTTTTTATTTTTTTATTTTTTTCTTGCAAATAACCATTTCAAGAAAAATAATCAACTTTAAATAAACTTTAAATAACAGATTTTTTTTTTTTAGATTAGTACAGGCTACCAGGCTGTATATATGAGCAACAAAAAAAAATGCTTATGAAATGAATATTTTTTCAGATTAGCACACTCCATCACATTGTATTGGGTAATGAGAGCTGAAAAAGAACCATTAAATAAGTTTTGTTTTTTTTAGATTAACACATGTATATATGAGAAACAAAAAAATGCTTAACCCCCCTCCTGATATCTGCTGTACGGTTAGGGCAGATGTCAGGTATTTAAATATGCCGGCTGCTCAGGAGTTCTATGACCCTTAGGGCAGTGATGGTGAACCTTTTAGAGACCGAGAGCCCAAACTGCAACCCAAAACCCACTAATTTATCGCAAAGTGCCAACACTGCAATTTAACTTTAATACTGTGTAGATCCACAAATGCAGACAGTTACGGACCTGCAAAATACGGTTGTGTGAATGGGGTTTTACAGAGCTTTCAATAATACAAAACAACTTTGTACTGCATTTGGTATACTTTTGAACAATTAATGTTCACTATTTACATTGCACAGGATCTGTTTTATAGTGACAGTGCAATGTTATTATGGTCTGTAATAATATCCTATGTCTGCTATAAAACAGATACTGTGTGACATAAGTAGTGAAGGGCCCCCATGTGGTCCAATGTGCTCCCCAGTGTCTCCCAGAGGGTCCAATGTGCTCCCCAGTGGCTCCCAGAGGGTCCAATGTGCTCCCCAGTGGCTCCCAGAGGGTCCAATGTGCTCCACAGTGGCCCCCAGAGGGTACAATGTGCTCCACAGTGTCCCCCAGACGGTACAATGTGCTCCACAGTGGCCTCCAGATGGTACAGTGTGCTCCACAGTGGCCCCCACACAGTATTATATGCTCCACAGTGGCCCCCACACAGTATTATATGCTCCACAGTGGCCCCCACACAGTATTATATGCTCCACAGTGGCCCCCACACAGTATTATATGCTCCACAGTGGCCCTCACACAGTATTATATGCTCCACAGTGGCCCCCACACAGTATTATATGCTCCACAGTGGCCCCCCACACAGTATTATACGCTCCACAGTGGCCCCCACACAGTATTATATGCTCCACAGTGGCCCTCACACTGTATTACATGCTCCACAGTGGGCCCCCACACAGTATAATATGCTAATTACCAGCACCCCCCACGAAGAACAGGTAAATAGCGTCCTCCTTCTTCTGTTACAGCAGGCACTGATGACTTACGTCATCGCGCCTGCATTGGGGCAGAGGTCACACTCTGCTGTCAGTGCAAGCTGCGGTCCTGCGGCCTACACTGACCGTTTTCAGCTGTATGTGCATTTGCACATACAGCTGAAAGAAGCGCTTGCTCACTAACAGGGAATACTGTACCAGATTCCCAGTTAGTGAGCGATCAGTGATCCTTGATGGGGTGACGGCATTCATGCCAACAGAGAGGGCTCTGAGTGGTCCCTCTGGCATGTGTGCCATAGATTCGCCAACACGGCCCTAAGGAATCTAATAAATACAGTATAAAAGAAAAAAAAAAGTAAAAAAAAAAAAATAGTAAAGAATTAAAAATTTGATTCATCCCCATTTCCCTAGAATATATATAAAAGTAAAATTTACTGTGAAACATACACATTAGATATCCCTGTGTCCAAAACGCCCGCTCTAAAAACTTAGATTATTGCTGAACGGACGTTTTTTTGTTGTTTCGCTTCTGATAAAAATTATAATAAAATGTGATCAAAGCTATAGACATTTCTCAATATGGAATAACTAAAAACTACATCTGGCACCTCAAAAAAAAAAATAGACGCCCTATGCATCCGCATTCACAGAAGTATAAATAATTACGGGTGTCAGAATATGGCGACTCTAAGAAAAATTCTATTTCTATCACAAAGCTGCCTGTAATTGATTAAATCTGACTAAACTGTCCTATTCCTAAAATTCTCTAGCTTTTCTTGCAATTTGTAATCTTTTAAAAATTCAGTTCTCTGTTTCATGCAGTGAGATGAATCACAGACCCATCTGTACATCCACCATTACTTTAATAGCTTATGATTATGCTTAGCACCTTCTATAATGTATATGACCTCAGCACTACCACCTATCTACCAATCCACCTTCCACTGTCTACTGGCTGAGAGGATGTCAGCTGATGCCAGATGATGTCAGAACATCACACTAACTCCCAAGACATGTGTCTCTTCTGTATTTTTCCTGTGCAGTACATGTGGCAGTGACCATTTTAGTTCAATCGAGACAAATCACCATTTGTTCAGTTTTGTTAAAAACTGTACAAATGGAATATTCAGGTTGAATCCAGCTTGTAACAAATTGGTTCTCCCATATCTAGTGTTCATATATTTTTTACAAAGATGGTTAATGAAGACACATAATTAGTGTTTTTGGTGTTGACCTGCTAGTCCCATAGAGGATTATTCTCTCTTAGCCCCCTTGCAGACAACTATATGACTGGTCAGTGTGCTATCCGTTTTTTTCCCCGGATAGCACACTGACCCATTCATTTCTATGGGTCCATACACATGACCGTGAATGACACGGTCACCTGTGCAGGCCGACAGTCCGGGCTGCACAATATGGAAGAGGTCCTATTCGATTTTGTGGCCCTGCTTCCACGGCTCCTATTCATTGAATGAAGGGGGCCGTGGAAGCACGGATGTCCCCCGTGCGCCACATGTGCTGTTCATTCATGGCAGCCGGTTTGTACACGGTCGCGTGCAACCGGCTTTACTGAGGTATTATGTTTTTTTATGTGTCTTTCCTAATTAGTCTGCATGAGTTTATTGCACACTAGGCCAATCCTCTATAAATAATAGAATCGGAAATGTATACACAATATGAACGTGTTGCTATGGGTTTTGGAAGAATACAGCACAGAATGGCTCTTTATTACTTCCACAATGTAAATGAAGACCAGAGCAGTGTGGGATTTAAAAGGTGTATTGTGGGGTTTTTTTGTAAATTATATTTGCTTTCCAATTGAAATTGTGGTAAATAATACTAGTCTGCTTCATTTTGCTCTTATAAACAATGAAACTGGTTTAAATACAAATCTAATATTAAAAAACAATTGTTTGCGTTATATTAAAGGGTATTTCCATCAAGGCCAAACATGGCTCTGATGGGATATTGTGGTTTCTTCTCTTGACCACCAGGTCAGGAGTTACAAATACAGGCTGATCTGGCAATTCTATGCTGTTTCCACAACCCCCACAAAGGGAAATATGAGTTAGGGTAGCTTGATGTGCTATACCATATCCCTATTTCCTTAAATTTGGGCATTAGGGAAACAACATAGATTACTATTTAATGCTCTTTCCATAACTCCTATTTACGTATATGGAAGCTACAAAAACAGCAAGTATAGCTATGTTCAGCTGTCTCTGAAACTTCTCACCACCTCAGAGAGGTAGAGACATGGATATCCCTGTCTCAGTCATAAAATTTACATAAGGAATACATTAGCATACAATGTGTAACTTTTGTAAATTCTGATTTCAAATGCAGTCAATAGCAAAACCAACATTACAATGAGTACATACTTCAAAATCAATTTTACAACTGATACATATACATTACTTATGTCCTACAAAACACTTGATTTCCACATCCTGACCAAGGTCACTCTTCACATCTGTCTCTTACTGTACATCTCCAAAAGCAGTTTAACAACATCTCAGAACTTCACACACTTGCGCTAGGTTCACACCAGCATTCGGGTTTCCGTTTGTGGGGTCCGCTTGGGGACCCCATGGACGGAAACCTAATTCCCCTTTAAAAAAAATAGCGGTTACCCACAGAAACCCGTGGACCCCATAGACTATAATGGGGTCCACCGGATTTCTGCCTGAAAAATGCGGACAGAAAAATCCTGCTTGCAGGACATTTCTCTCTGCATTTTTAAAGTGGAATGGGGAACAGAATCCCCAAGCGGAGACCCAGCGCAGGTGTGAATCTAGCCTGCCTTTTAATTCAGGAATACTGGCATAGCAAACTTTAAAGAAAATGCTTAAAACAGTTCAAAAATAATTATTAGCACATAAAACTTGACTAGAACATTTTGTACACAGTGACAGCAAATTGGTACTTTATAAAGTCTCCAATGATTTCTGCTCAGACTTTGTATACCTTTATTACATCCCATTGCTTACATCGTGTCACATTTTTGACACAAATTTAACATAATCAACTGTAGTTCAAGAATAGCAAATAGCAGGATACATTTATGTACATTCTCATTATTATTTCTTAAGGTAATGGTTTCTCTGCTGGAACAAAAGGTCATAAAGTATTTTGTCTTGCAGCGCTCCACACATTAAGGAAATTCTTCCATGTTGCCATTAACATGGAATGACAATCTCTGCTGGTAAATATAAGAAGGTATACGATGCTCTAAACTATGCAAACAAAAAGGATGACCCTTGACAGATTATTAAATATAATCTATACAGCAAAAACATAGGTCAGTCCTGCAGATAACTGGCATCTACAGACACACACATTACACAGTACATTGTAAACTTTACCAGTAGCAGCTGTTATATCTGAAGATTTTGTTGCCCACACTGTTCTATTTGATAGCTGACTACAGGTGCATCTCAATAAATTAGAATATCTATGAAACGTTCATTCATTTCAGTAATACAATTCATAATCAGTGTCTTCCATGATTGTGTGTCCTACTGAGACTGAGGGACCATTTAAAGGCTTAGGAAACCTTGGCAGGTGACACATTGAATTTACAATGCTGAACTTTTTTACAATATTCTAGTTTTCTTAGATTTGGGTTTTCATTAGCTGTAATCTATAATCAACATTTACAGAAATAAAACACTTGAAATCGAACACTCTGTGTGTAAAGAATCTAGAAAATATGGGAGGTCACTTTTTTAATGTAATTACTGAAAGAAATAAACGTTTCAAATATATTCAAATTTTTTTTTAAAACTGTAATTTTTATTGAAATTTTTATAAGTTACGCAACAACAATATGGGAGATGAAATCAAAATAAACAGAAAAAAAAGAAGTATACATGACAAATTGTCCAATGGCAACATAAAGAACACAGTCAGGAGAGGAAGGGTAACGACAAGGGAAAGAGGGGAAGGGGAGATGAAGGAAGAGGGAAGGGGGGAGGAGTCAGAGACCATGTTAAATACAATATGCATCTCAGGATGACCACACAGCAGTAAATGCTTCCATTGTATGATTAAGAGAAGCCATCAAATACTCCATACTACGGACGTTTTTCACTCAAGCAATAAGCTCTGGACCAGTGGGAGGAGAAGTCTTCCTCCAATGGAGAACAATGAGGGTTTTAGAGGCAGTACATAAGTATAGAAACAATTTAGAGGTCTGCTTACCTAAGTGCCTGGGGGGAAGATTAAGCAAATAGGTAAAGGGATCTAGGTGAACAACTTTAATAAAAAGGGCATCAGTAAGGGATCTGACCTCTGTCCAGAAGGGGCGTATCCCTGGACATTCCCATAAAATGTGGCATAGTGTACCCACCCCTGCCTGGCAGCGCCAACAAATGGAAGGAATGCTAGAATTAAGAGAATGGAGCAAGGCAGGGGTCTGATACCAATGCATAAGTAACTTATATTGGGGCTCGCGGAAAGTAATACATGTGGAGGACTTGGCTGCACTGGACCAAATAATCTGCCATTGCCCAGGCGAGATCTGCCTATTCAGAGCCCCAGACCACTTAATCATATACTTATGAGAGAGAGGGGCCTGTCCCTCCAGAGAGGAAAGGAGCCTGTAGATGCCCGATATCAGACCCGCCATGGAGGTACCCGCTCTGCAAACCTTTTCAAAGGCAGTAGGGACCGAGACCTTCAGGGAACCAAACTGGGAGGTCACGAAGTGGAAAATTTGCTGGTAGTGGAACCACTCAGAGGTAGGCAAATGTAGCACAGAGGTAAAATAGACAAAGGGCCTGAGCTCCAAGGTCAATGGATCCACCAGGTCAGCAATGTGAAAGAGGCCCAGTTTACTCCAGGGCCGTACCATAGCTGCTGCGAGTCCCCCTGGGAGGAGCGGATTGTACAAGAAGGAAACCATAGAGGAACATGGAGAGGCCAGAGGAAAAAGTTTGGAGCAGGTGATCCAAATAGCTTGCGTGAAGCGGATGGGTCCCAGGAGAGGGGTGGAAGGAAGGGGAGAGGAAGGGACCACAAGAATGTATTAGGGTGGATCGGTGCTAGCCAGAGCTTCTCAATCTTGACCCATTTCGTGTAGGCCTGCGGAGCAGCCCAGAACAGGATACAACGCAAATGGGATGCCCAGTAGTAATGCAAAACATGTGGGACCGCCAACTTCCCCTCACCTTTGCCCAACAACATCACAGAGCAGGGAATACGATGGCGTTTACCATTCCAGATAAACTGGAAGACCGATTTTTGAAGGGCACGCAGCTCTGAGCGAGGGACAGCAATTCAAAGCATTTCAAAGAAGTAAATAAGCTTTGGGAGGAGGGTCATTTTGACAGCAGTAACGCGACCTATGAGGATAATATGGAGAGGACGCCACTTATCTAAAACGGAACGTAATTCACTAAACAGGCGAGGATAGTTAACTGAGTAAAGGGTAGAGTAAGAAGGAGATGGGTGAATTCCCAAATAACAGAGGGAGCGCTTCCTCCACTGGAAATCAAAGTTAGACTGGAGCAGCTGTAAGGTAGAGTTAGGGATGTTAATAGGTAATACTTCAGTCTTGGTCGGATTAACTTTATAGCCAGAAAAATCACCATGTGTTTTCAGCACTTGGAGAAGGTTGGGGAGGGACATGTGAGGATTAGTAAGGCTTAAAAGAACAAGCTAATCTTAAAGTCCCTAACCGCCACCCCGGTGGCTAGATAGAATCTGGGAGGCTAGGGGTTCAATACACAATGCAAATATGAGCGCGGATAAAGGACATCCCTGATGCATCCCATTACGGATGGGGAACGGTGATTAGAGAGAGTTAGGGAGGTTTACCACAGCCGAGAGTACAGTGCCTCGATCGTCGTGAGAAAGGCTCCAGAGAACCCGAATTTTTCAAGAGTGGCGGTCATAAATGACTAGTCAAGGCAGTCAAAGGCCTTCTCGACATCAAGGCTCAAGAGGAGGGTGGGGGTGGCAGAGCGGTTGGCAACATCTATGAAGTCCACAGTCCTTCTGGTGTTATCTCCCCCTTGACGATAAGGGACAAAACTCACCTGGTCCTTATGGATAAGAGATGGAAGCCAGACACTAAGCTTGTTGGCCAGAACCTTAGTGAAAAGTTTTAAATCGGCATTTAGAAGCGCAATGGGGCGGTAATTAGAGCACTCCTGATGGTCCTTGCGAGGTTTAGGGACTAGGGTGATATGAGAATGAAGCATGGACTGAGGGATAGAGGCGCCTTCAAGGAAGGAGTTAAAGAGGTGGCACATGTGTGGAAGCAGGTCAGATTGAAATGTTTTATACTACAAATACGTAAACCCGTCCGGTCCCGGAGCCTTGCCGTTTGGGAGACCCTTAAGGGTAGCAGTAAGCTCCTCTTCTGTGAAAGGAGCACTTAGATTAGCAATTGCTGAGGATGGGAGCTTAGGAAGGGTCAGGCGTCCAGGCACGAACCTAAGGCCTTGTCCCCGGACACAGGGTCAGCACCCGAGCGGGAAGGGAGGTTATATAGTTTAGTATAATAGTCTTTAAATAGGGATGCTAAAGAGTCAGGATGATGATGGAGGACACCATGAGAGTCGCAAATTGCATGCGGTATGGAAGAGGCCTGGTGGTCACGCAGAGTCTTAGCGAGCAGGGTGTGGGCTTTATTGCCTCTTTCATGATAGCGCTGACGACTGTATAAGAGGAGACGGTGGGTAGCCTGAGTGGTGAGGTCACGGAGGTCCACTCTGGCCGCTACTAAATGGCAAAGAGGGGAGATCAAGGGGGCTTGGGCCAAGCGATCCGAAAAAGAACGGATTCAGGACACCTCCCTGGCCTTTCTATCCTTCTTAAGTTGGGTGGCTAGGGCTATGCAGTGACCCCTCATGACTGCCTTATGGACTTCCCAAAGAGTGGAATCAGAGGTGACCGAGTGTACATTATGGCTGAAATAATCCAGGAGTTGAGTACGGAGGGTAGCACAGGAGGCCGGGGAGTGGAGAAGGGACTCATTTAGCCGCCAATGGCAATGTTTAACAGGGATGGAGGTAGGAGACAGTGTGAGCAGGACAGGGGTGTGATCGGACCAGGAAATGGGGCCAATATCCGCATCAACCAGGAGTCTAAGGGCCAGGATGTTACCAAAAAAATAATCTATCCTGGAGTGCGTCTTATGGGGGTGGGAATAGAAGGTGTAGGACCAGGCAGTAGGGTTATGGACGCGCCAGAGATCATAAAGGGCGAGGGATCTAATCAGGCGGCGGAATTCCCTGGCTAAGCAAAACTGGGGTCTCCCGGGGCACCATCAGATAAGGACAATTTGTCCACGTGGTCGGAGAAAACCATATTAAAATCACCACCCAACAGTAGGGCCGAGCCAGAGAAGGTTTGCAGGTGTCGGAACACTTTCTTAAGGAAGGGAATTTGGGACGAATTAGGAGCATACAAGTTACAAAAGACAATAGGTTGGCCTTGTAGGAGACCCTCCAAAATTACACAACGTCCTTCGGGGTCTAGGTGGGAGGTAGAGATAGAGATAGGGCAGGAGCGAGAAAGCAAAATAGCCACACCACCCTTTCTATGGGAGTTGTAAGCAGTGGGGAAGTAATGGCGGGCAAAGTTAAAATGACCCGTATGATCAAAGTGGGTCTCCTGGAGGAAAGCCACTTCCGCCCGGAGGGATCTGAGTTCACGTAGGACCAAACGCCTTTTAGAGTTGGAACTCAGGCCCTTGACATTCAATGTGACACACTTAGCCATGGGGGAGCAGGAAAAGAGGTACCAGCAAATGTATAGGGGAAAATGTAATGGCAGATCTCACCCAGCCCAGAGGAAAGGAAGTCGGCATTACGGCTCCCATGAAGAAGATCTAGGTGGTCAGCCGCGATGGTCGAGGGACTCCAGACCTGTAAAGGGAAGAAAGAAGGAAAGAAGGGGGAGGGAAGAGGACAAACAAAAAACTGTTAAACAGTACAGCAAAAAAGAACTGTATCATGGGCAGGACTAAATCTCCTGACCGGGGGCTGAGAGCAAAAACTAGAGCAAATGCAGGCAAACTAGCCAAACGGGTCTAAAAATGGGACCCACAAGTGGGTAGAGCCCCCACAAAGGGAGTGTGGGAAGTGACCATCAGTAGACGGACAGGCTATAGGTATTAGGAAATATTAGCAAACTATATAGGTAGGAGGGAGGGCAGCCTCCTACCCTGTCTGCAAAGAGATGGAAGAAACCACTAAAGAAAAAACCTGCTAGAAAAGGACCAAAATGAGTAAGAAAAAACACAATAATCAAGCGTCAGTAATGGACAAAAGGGACTGTGTAAACCAGGAGTCTCAAACTCGCGGCCCGTGGGCCAACTGCGGCCCTCGGGACAATAGTTTGCGGCCCCCACCTCAATATCAAAGTTTAATGTTAGTGCGGCCCGAGTTTGATACGAATGGCACCAGGGGCGCACTGTCTGGGGGACGGCATTTTTTACTATCTAATGTAAACCAGCCCAGGAAAGGCCGCTTTAAAAAAAACAACGCTGAGCGGGGCCTGTCCTGGGCTGGCTTACGAGACGTCCGCATCACAGCGCAGGCAGCGATATAATGACGTCATCGCGCCTCCTACGCTGAGACACAGACATCTCGGACAAGAGGAGGAGGCGGCGGCTGCATCAGGGCATCACAGGTAGGTAAGTTTTTTTATTTATTTATATAAATAGGCCATTACCTGCTGGAGTATCCCCGGCAGGTTACGGCCTATTTATTTTCCTAACCGGCGTCTGCTCATGGACGCCCCCACTTCCCCCTTCTGCTATGGTACGTAGAAGAGGAAGTGGATGCCGCTGTGAGGAGCCGCGGGCTTCGGTAAGTGAGGCCGCGGGTCTCAAATACTACTATTATTATACTCCAGGGTCTTTTTAGACCCCGGAGTATAATAATCGGAGACCCAGGGAAGGTGAAGGAACATAAAAACCAATGCTACTCACCTCTCCTGCGATCCGCTGTCACTCCGAGCAGGCTTGGGCGCTCTGGTGACGTCATCAGGTCGCGTCAACGGTCTCATCGCGTGACGTCTGTGCGCAATTAGACAGGGCTGAAAGCTGCTGGGAGTGCTCCGGTTTCCAGGATAGGTAAGTAACACTGATTTTTATGTTTGTATCCTCCCCTGGGTCTCCAATCATTATACTCTGGGTTCTGAAAAGAACCCAGAGTATAATAATAGTTTGTGGGTGGGCCACTAGGGAGCACAATACCGTGTGCAGGGGCCACTAGGGAGCACAATACCGTGTGCAGGGGCCACTAGGGAGCACAATACCGTGTGCAGGGGCCACTAGGGAGCACAATACCGTGTGCAGGGGCCACTAGGGAGCACAATACCGTGTGCAGGGGCCACTAGGGAGCACAATACCGTGTGCAGGGGCCACTAGGGAGCACAATACCGTGTGCAGGGGCCACTAGGGAGCACAATACCGTGTGCAGGGGCCACTAGGGAGCACAATACCGTGTGCAGGGGCCACTAGGGAGCACAATACCGTGTGCAGGGGCCACTAGGGAGCACAATACCATGTTCAGGGGCCACTAGGGAGCACATTACCGGTGTGGAAAACCTGCCTCACCCAGACTCTACCTCCAGCGGCCCCCGGGTAAATTGAGTTTGAGACCCCTGGCGTAAACAATGGCCAGTCATTTAGAAATACAAGAACATGCTCCACTTGGCGACATAGAGAAATGGAATGAAGAAGGAAGAGTCAGTGTGCTGGGGGCGGGGGGATCCACCCGCTGACGTCTGGAAGCAGCACCAGGAGAGGGCAATTTTCATCTCTGCATCCTCTGTTGAGACCATACCGGAGGTGGTGGTGGAGGAGGAACAGCCAATTCCCAATCAGACCTGTCCAGAAGGGGAGCAATGTCCATAGCCAGGCATAATGACTGAAGGTCTGAATGGGAACGTAGAGTAGCCAAACGGCCGTTGAGCCTTGCAGTTAGGGCAAAGGGGAAGCCCTACCGGTAAGGTATCTGATGTTCCCATAGCAGCTGAAGGAGAGGACGCAGGTGTCTTAGTTTCTGCAGAGTTATCCAGGAGAGATTCATGATAGAGTTGTATCTTCGCCCCATCAAAATCAATGTCCTTTAAGGTTCTGTCCTTGGACAGGATTGCCTCCTTTAAGGTAAAATCATACACACAGCAGATAACGTCTCGCGGATTAGGCCCAGAGCCTTTAGGGCGCAAAGCTCTGTGTGTGCAGTCCAGCTTTATCTTGCAAGTAGAAGGTTCCTGTAATACAGAATTGTAGATCACCTCTAGAGTAGCATGTAAGTCCTCCTCATGGGTAGCCTCAGGTAGCCCCTTGATTCTAATGTTAGCCCACCTGCCTCTGTTATCCAAGTCTTCAACAAGGCGTTGCAGGTCGAGAAGAAGATAGATAGATAGATAGATAGATAGATAGATAGATAGAACAGAGTCCTGAAGCTGAGAAATATAGGCACGGGTCTGGTCAAGATCATCCTCCAGAGAGTCAATCCGAGTTGCAATATGATGAAGGTCTTGCCATAATGCAGAGATTTCAGTGCGGATTACCGTATGGAATTCCGTACGGCATGCTTCAGTGACTTCAGCAACTAGAGAGTGGGAGAGGAACTGGAGCCATTGTGGCGGGAGGGAGGATGGAGGTAGTTCACTCTTTTCCAATTGTAGATGCTGAGAGGCAGGAGGAGATGAATGAGGAGACATGGCAGCATAGGGGGACATAGAGGGAGTTGCACCAATGTCCACATCAGTGCCCCAGGGATGTACAGGAGAAGAGTCCCCTGGGTGCAGGTGCTGAGCCTGGGAGGGGGACACTTGGGGGGGCAGAGCCATGGAGGATGTCCCAGAGGTGCAGGCAGGGGCTGCAGATTTGCCAGCGGTGGGGCCAGAGGCAGAGGAGAGGCAGGTTGTGTGAGGAGAGGCTGGGGGCCAGAGCACTGCATGCAGGAAGCAACGCCGGTGTCCTGCAGCGCTTGCGATGCAGCAGGAGGAGAAGCCGGCGGCGGTGCCATTTTGGATGGCGGGTGAGCACAGGAAACGATTTCAGGAGCCGAGGCCTCCAGGTCTTGGCGTTCCAGACCCACCTGAGAGAACATCCAGGGGACCGGAGGTGCCAGAGGAGCTGTGGTGCCGGCGGAAGACTGCAGAGTGGCCGCCCGCGGCCCAGAGAGAAGCGGCTGGGAAGCCGGCGTGGCTTGGGAAGATGGCCGCCGCCGAACAGAGGCCCGAGTTGCAGCTGACGGGGGGACGAGGTAGGATGCGATCCCGGGTTGTCTCGGGCCAACAGTGGAGGCAGGGGTCTCTAGGGTGGAGGCTCCGGCAGTTTTCTTTCCCATGGAGGGTGAAGGGACGCTAATTTAGGTGCTGGTGTAGGCAGGCAGGGCAGGAGCCACAGGAAAACACGGCATTCTACATCAGGTCGTAGGCCACGCCACCCCAAAGATATTCTAATTTATTGAGATGCACTTGTAGTTCCGAATAGCTTAAGAGTTTTTAAAGATCAATTTTTTGTTTTCAGGATAGATAGTAGAATAGCTGCACAAGAGTCTAGAGTTTTAGTTACACCATGTCTCAATATAGAAAGCCACCCCCTGCTCCTGCGAGTAATTCACTTCTACAAAAACCAGGGAAAGGACAGTGACTAATGACCAAGACTATATGGTGCCAAACTGGGGCACTTCTCGATGTGCATAGGGATTCACAATATCTTTTTATGCCTCCAGTTTCGTAGAGAGGCATGTGGAATTGGGATTCTTTGCCAGATTTCATGAGATCACATGACCCAACTAAAGTGAATGAGTCCATAAAATTTCTGATAGGAATAATTAAATAAGGGGGAATAGTTATATAATGATAACAGAGGTTGTCCAGCCTTCATATTTCTAACTTCGAATAAATCAACAAAACCAGTTCTATGGAGTTTGATACCTGGTTCCCCCACAGATCAATTGTTCACAGCAGCGCCACAACTACACAGTGGACAGAAAAAGAAGACAGCTTCACACTCAACGGTTACATAGCCTGATATTAGCTCTTTCCCATTCAAGTGAATGGACCTAGCTGTGATACCAGGCACAGCCCCTGCACAAATGTATGGGGCTGTGCTTGGAAAATGGTATTTGCTACAGCCTCTTCAAACAGCTGATAGTCCAGGGGTCTGGTTGTTGGACCCCTGCACGTCTTTAATTGATGACCTACAGCCAAGGCACCCAGTGCTAGAGGCAGCAAAACAACCCCAAAACATCTTTGAACCTTCACCATATTTGACTGTTGGTACTGTGTTCTTTTCTTTGTAGGCCTCATTCCGTTTTTGGTAAAAAGTAGAATGATGTGTTTTGCCAAAACGTTCTATTTTGGTCTCATCTGTCCACAAGACATTTTCTCAGAAGGATTTTGGCTTGCTCACGTATATTTTGGCAAACTGTCTAGCTTTTTTATGTCTCTGTGTCAGCAGTGGGGTCCTCCTGGCTTTCCTGCCATAGCGTTTCATTTCATTCAAATGTCGACTGATAGTTTGCGTTGACACTGATCCACTCGGAGTCAGCAGGATTGCTTGAATTTCTTTGGAACTTGACTGGGGCTGCTTATCCACCATCCGGACTATCCTGCGTTGCAAGCTTTCATCAACTTTTCATCCACATCCAGGGAGATGCCGTGGGTTGTAAACTTCTTGATTATGTTGCGCACCGTGGACAGAGGAACAACAAGATATATAGAGATGGACTTGTAACCTTGAGATTGTTGATATTTTTCCACAGTTTTGGTTCTCAAGTCTTTAGATAGCTCTTTTTTTCCTCTTTCTGTTCTTTATGCTTAGTGTGGCACACACAGACACACAATGCAAAGATTGAGTCAACCTGTCTCCTTTTTATCTGTTTTCAGGTGTGATTTCTATATTGTCCACTCCTATTACTTACCACAGGTGAGTTTGAACAAGCATCATATGCTTGAAACATAGCTATTTACCCACAATTTTGAAAAGGTGCCAACAATTTTGTCTAGCCCATTTTTGGAGTTTTGTGCAAAATTACGTCCAATTTGCCTTTTTTTTTTCTTTGTCTTTTTGTGTTGTTCCAATACATACACAGGAAATAGACATTTGTATAACAAAACGTGTAATTGCAACAATTTTGTGGGAGAAATCTTGCAAAAAATTTCAGGGGTGCCAACACTTACGGCCATGATTGTAAAATATTTGTATCCAATTATCGTGTATTCCAATGAAGTTAGAGATTAGAGATTGGCAAACCTCTCAAGATTCATTTTGTTTCAGGTTTGGATGGCTCCGAACCAAGATTTGTTTTGGCTTGAGCAAGTTTGGTATAGTAGACCTTAAAATGGCTTAAAACATAGTATTGAACACTTCTAGGGTTCCTAGGAACCTATCTATCCAATTTCTAGCTCTCTAAGGCAAACAAAGCTGAAGTTATGTTAAAGTGAGGCCGGGGCTCATGTTGCAAAAACGCATCGTTTTAGCTGGAAGGCCGCGGCAAGAAAACGCAGTGTTTTACAATACCTGCAAAGTAGATGGGATTCTAGCTAATCCCAATCCACACATTGCAGAAAAAAATCTGCAGCGGACCCACAGCATGTCAATTATACCTGTGAAAACGGTGTCATTTCCTGTATAAGTATAATAGGGGCAGAAAGTCCGCCGAGGAAAACTCTGTGAAAATGCAATAAAAAATGCTTCAAAAAAACTGAGATGCATTTCCGCTTTTTTTTTTTTTTTTTTACAGCAGCTTTTTTTTACTGTGTCTCATCATATGGGACCTTAGCCTGAAAAACTAATGCAAAACAGTGGATACAAACTTTGACTTTAACAATACACTCTGCTGCCAGTCTCTTTTACGCATTTTAACGTTTAAAATGCTCCAAAAATTACCCTTTTCTGTGTTAAAAGGTGCCAAATGTAGTGGTTATATTGTAAAAAGCTATGGTTTGTGTAGAAAAATTAGCTCGTTTTTATGGCTTGTAAGTGCTACATGCTTATTCTTATTATGGAGACAAATTTGTTGAAAAGTGATGAAGAAAAACTCAGATGTGAAATTAATTAATTAATTAATTTATTTATTAATTTATTTATTTTTTAAATTCCAGCACTGTGGCACCAACAGTGTGGTACAGTGGAATGTGATAATGGACCAGGCTGTAGGGCAAGTCTGGCTAAGTGGTGGTAGCTGTTTAGAAGTAGCATCTAGCATCAGCAGCAGTAAAGTAAACGGAAGAGGATGATAAAAGGAGACATTGACACCAGTATTCGGAGGTATCAGTCATTGGTGTTTAAAAATCCTCACGGATCCATGCCTTATTCATTTTGACAAAAGTAAGTTTTTCCATGCTATCTGTGGACAGTTTGTTCTTATAGGTGTTCCTACGCTACTGAGCACCGTCTTGACCATTACGCTTGAGTCCGGACAAGATAAAACTCCCATGGTAAACTGGGCCAACTCCTTCCACTGCTCTAACCTATTGTCCCAGAATTACAGGGGGTCTGAGTTGTCTGCTGGAGTATACTGTAGGTGCACACTAGGAATGACTGTACCTGCTGGTGCAGCTGGTTGGGTGTCAGTTGCCTGTTGTGGCTAAAAGATAAAAAATGACTGCTTCATCATCTTCCAGATATTGTACTGTGCCGGGCTGCTAAAGCTGTCAGTTTTACTCCTCCTGATACTTGAGGCACTGGCAGATGAGGTGGAGCGCTGACTAAGGTGGAATGAGGTTGGGTAGAGGCCACCTTGGTACGCATGCTACTGGCAGTTGCAGTGGTCTCCCTAAATGCTGCAGCAAGCTGGGTATACAGCCTTTCCAATTTTTCTTTCCTTTGGGAGGAAGAATAAAATTCCTCCTTGTGTCTTTATAGCGAGGGTGTAAAAGCACTGCCATCCAGTACTCATCCCTCTGCTTGATGCAAATAATATGCTTGTCGCTGTGTAAACAGCAAAGCATACAGACTGCCATACTTGCCAGCATATGCGTGGAATCAGGGCCATGGTTGGTGTTCTTGACCAGCGTGGTCATCGTCATCATCTTGAAACAGATAAGGGTCAGCCTCCTCCCCTGGCCTGTGCCCATATCGCCCCCTCTGAATCAAAGGGAGAGTCTTCCTTCCCTTACAGTCTAGGAGTCCCATTTCCTTTCCATAATGACACTGAGCCGGATCCTCCTCTTCCTCCATTAAGACAGGGAAATGACTTTGAATGAATGTAAGATAAACAAGAAATCACATAGCTAATGCTGCTGTCGTCCCTGCTGACAAATTTGGTGGCTTCGTCAAAGGGTTTGAGGAGCCAGCACACTTCTCTCATGATCCTCCAATGACGTATTTCGAAGTAACACATTTTCCCTGTAGTTTGCTGCCTGCAATAATCGTTCACCGCCTTCTGCTGCTAACACTAAAGCTGCAGCATGTTTAAAGTGGAGTTCCAAAGCCAAGTCGGTTATTCCCCGTCGTTGGAAGTCTACTACCCCCCCCAATCCATGTCGGATTGGCTACAGGAGATCCTGCATATTAGGGGGATGGAAGACCTGGTCGTGGCTCTCTGGCAAGATGACAGTATCCACCAGAAAGTGTCACAGCTGTGGAATGTCTTTTACTACTCTTTCTCTTTCCAGGCCTCGTTTTATACTCCCGTCCCTGGAACCTCTCCTCTGCCTCTGTGATCTTATACTATTTTCTTTTGCTCATGTTACTCACTGTTACTATTACTTATGCACTAAGTGTAGCACTGCTGAGTCAGGAGCAATCCCCTTCTCTGCACCCCACCCCTCCCCAGTTTCTTGCGTTTTTTGTTGCTATTTCTCACCTGGTCTCCCCCTTCTTGTTTCTCCCCCATTTTCCTTTCTCCCTCCCAGCCGGTTGCACGAGTGATTGATTATCTCTTTCCTCATGGAAGATTGTGTTTTTTTTTTTTTTTTTATTGAAAAAAAAAAAAAAAATTTTTGATGGTAAAGTGGAGTTCCACCGAGTTGGAACTTCGCAAATAAGGCGGTGGAAAAGCAGACCGTTTTGTCGCTGCAAATTGAGCAGTGTACTTTTGAAACGTGAACAGCTGAAATGCACAGAGATTTTTCTGACCATGAGGAGCACCTCTTTTAAGCCACTATACAGGTTAGTAAAGCGGCAATCCTCCAGATTAAGGACATGCACGATACAGGGAAAGTGCATTATTCTTTATAACGAGATGGGCAAACCTCTCAAGATTCATTTGGTGTTCAGGTTCAGCAACTCTGGTCCCTGATTCGTTTTGTGTCAAACAAGTTTGATACGAATCACACCTTTTAAATTTGCTTAAAACATAGTGTAGAATATTGTTAATCTCTTAGGAACCTATCTATCTATTCAATTTCTAGCTCTCTAAGTTATGTCAAAGTGAAAAGTGACATTATTAAAGGTGGAGGCCCAAGGGAGGTGTAAAAAATAAAAACTTTTATACTCTCCTTCCATTACTTCTTTGGGCATCCTCCCAGCTTCTTGAGCTCTCCTGGTGATGCTCTTCTGTGACGTCATCGGCCTGGGGGTCACAGCTCAGGCCTGCATTTGAGCCACCAGCGGTCACCTGGGCGTGTCGAGGCCTGCCCAGGTCACCACAGAGGCCCAATCACAGGCCACAGTGCTGAGCGTGGTCCGATGATGTCACAGAAGAGCACCGGATGCCGTGAGGAGGCCCAAAAGAGGTAACAGAAGGTGACTATGAATGTTTTATTTTTTTCACCTCCACTGGCCTCCACTTATTATATTCTGGGTTGAAGAGGCCCCAGAGTATAATGCAGTGGCCATTTTAGTTCCTCCATTTGTTCGGTTTCGTAAAAAAAAAAGTGCATTGCCTAACACCTATAAAACGAGGGGGATGGAGGATGAAGAGGAGTGGAAGTGACGGCTTGATCTGGTGAAGATGGTGGTGGAAAATGGTCCAGAAAGGAGATCCAGAGGAGGTGAATGGGCTTCGCATGGTGTTGGAACTGGGCCTGCACAATCTTGGTGGAATCAGCACCTGGCCTTGGTGTGTTTCTAGACTGTGGCCACTGCTGCTCAAACATTGACTTAAACATCCATAATTGCCACTCCACATGTCGAGCATACACCTTTCCCCAGACTGACGTATCCAAAGAAAGGCCCACGTTCTCCGACATATTGCAATATAAAGCAGGGATGGCTTTCCTAGAGAAATAATGACGGTTAGGCATTCACCATCAAGGTTTGAGCTCATGCCATCAGTTGGCGAAACACAGTGGAATTCAATAAGTGGTATGGAAGCAACATGTCTACTATTACAGTCAGCATCTAAAGACTGAGAACGAATGCACAAGCTTTTATATTCCATATGACATCCACGTCCACCTACAGACAGTGTCTGAGTCATATACACGTGTTTCACGTGTTTCCTCTGTATTTTCTGGTCAAAAACATGGCGGTGGCCATTTTCTTGTAGGTCATTTTTGTTTGTACAAAGCAAATCACCATTTGTTCGGTTTCGTTAAAAACCAAACAATTTGGGATATTCGGGATGAACCTGGCTCATTACGAAGTGGTTCGTCCATTTCTAAAGCTGATATACTTTATTACTTTCATCATACACTTCTGTCAGTATGAATTTTTACAGTATGATTTGGATGATACCTAATTTATGTGCATTTATGTTTTGCTAATTTTTACTAGCAAAACACTTTTTTTTGTAAAAAAAATTTGTTTCTGCATTGTCATCTTCTAAAAGCTAACTACCAATGTAGTTGAAGAGTTGTAGTTGTTAAATTCATTTGTACCATATTCCTTAACTTTTTATTTCTTTTTATTGAATGGGGAGGTCACATTGCCTACTTTTATACTCCTATTTATACTTCCTTGACTCTCACTGTTTGATGCCATTTTTGATTTGGTAGTGTTTCATTATTTTGCGCATAGCTTAAATAAAACAAGAAAACAGCACCGAGCAGTGCATAGTGTAATACTGTTTGACACTAAAAGTAATGGTAGGTCTTAATAAGGTAGGACTCACACCTTGGGGAGTTGTGCACTAGGCCACAACTACCATATCGTGCATTGTAACCGTTTCACAGAGGGTTCCTCTCTGGGTGTACAGCAGGAGCAGGAACCAGTAGGCACCCAAGGGTGTCAGGAGTGTAGACCGGAGGACCAAATTCCAAGCCAGAGGGCTAGGTCAAGTAGGAAGGAACCGCGCTTCAACCAAATATATAATATAATATCCAAAAACTCTTTATTTAAATCCATACACTACGCGTTTCGGGGATATCTCCCCTTTGTCAAGTGTACAGGAAGTAGCAATGTTACTTTTGCGCATGTATTTGTCATTTTTTGATACTTTTATGTGCTTGAAGAGGTTGTATATGGTCTAGTTTATGATTAAACTGAGATGGATTATATTATTGTATAACCTTTGTAATATCATAGCTACTGCCTGACTGCTGAGTCACTTTGTTTTATTGTAACTTGGTGTTCTTTATATTTTAATGGTCCGTTTGTATATTGTTGGTGATTCTTGGTTGATGATAAAGATTGTATACTTTCTTCATATCTGGGTCTGCAGTTTATGCTGTATTCCTTTCTCTTAATACAAAATTGTGATTTTGATGTCCGTAGGAACACGCCTTTGCTTATTAATTCCTTATATTTTACTGTATGTTACAGCTGACTCTCGCTGTCGGTGGCGCATACTCAGCTCCTGATACTGCTGATACTAAGGGGTGCTAATATTTGTCACATGAATTTAAATGTTTGGTTGCATCCAAAGCACCGAAGAATTTAAGCTAATGGTGATGTTTTGCAGTTTATGACTTTAGCAGATAAGAAGAGACATCTGAACTATTTACACCCATTAGCCTTATCGCAGTGGCATATTTTTCTAATCTGTATTACAATTTGTAGAAGTCAGTTTAAGTGGGCAGAAATATTCTGTATTCATTCTTAAGTATAGTTTACTCTAGTTTTTGTACAGTATTAAAGGTTTTTTATAACTATGCTCTTACTTCAGCTCTGAGGCTTAAGGACTTACAGCACAACAATGTATGGGTTTTTACTGAATTCTTCTAGGTCTCCATTATGTACTTATGCACTGGAGGATCCTCAGATTTGGATCTTCCTATTTTAAGATTTAAAGCAGAATAAAGACTAGTGAAGGTGCATTACCCCTTTCAGAGTATTTAAATATTCTGGAGGGGGTGGATCGCCGGCCCCTGGAATGAGATACTGTAATATAAATGCCATTATTTTACAATGCATTGCAATGCATTAACTTTACAATCCATTGTATTAGTGATCAGACCTCCTGGGGTTCAAGACTCCAAGGGGGTCTAATTACATTAAAAAAATAAATAAAAATTCAAATCACCTCCCGTTCCCTAGGACACATACACATTAGGTATCCCTGTGTCTGAAAACACCCAGTCTACAAACTTCCTATAAAAAATATTTTTCCCAAATGGTGAACTCCGTAGCCGGAAAAAAAAAAATCAAAACAGCCGAACCGCTGTTAATTCTCTGTTTCGTTTCCCATAAAAACTTGAAAAAAAGAGATCATAGCAATAGACATTCCCCAAATTGGTATAAATAAAAAGTACATATGGCCCCGCAAAAAAAGGTGCTTTATGCATCCCCATAAATGACAATAAAAATGTTACACCTGTCAGAGTATGTTGATTGCAAGAAGTTTTTGCAAAGATTTGAATTTCTTTAAATTGTTAAAAGGTAAAAAAAAAAAAAAAAAATCCTATATAAATTTGGTATTTCCAAAATCATACGGACCCATAGAATACAGGTGACATGTCATTTTGCCTGCATAGTGAAACAATTTGTTCGGCAAAAATTATGCCTTCATACGGCTCTGTGAAAAGAAAAAAAAAAAACGTTTTATGGCTTTTGGAAGGTGGGGAGTCAAAAATGAAAATCGAAAAATTAAGATTAACTCCTTCCCGCACCATGATGTAATAGTACGTCATGGAAATGTGTGCCTTAACACATTATGACGTACTATTAAGTCACAGTAATGTCACCCGCTCACAAGCTGAATGGGTGACATCAAGAGCTGAGCTCCTGTTGCGGGTGTTAACCCTTTAGATGCAGTGATCAATTATGACATGGCATCTAAGCACCTAGCAACCCGGCTCTCCCACAACTCCCCCAGTGGGGTCTTGGCCATTCTTTGGCAGCCCAGGGCCTATTGTATGGCCCTGGATCTGAGATCGTCTTTTCATGTCTCGATTAGTTAGGCCTGTCAGCTTATGCATGTGCGTAGGCTGAATGCCATTTTGAATTTTTTAAAATCGTTAAAAGGTAAAAAAAAATCCTATATAAATTTGGTATTTCCAAAATCATACGGACCCATAGAATACAGGTGACATGTCATTTTGCCTGCATAGTGAAAAACAAAGCCTGTAAGAATGTTGCGTAAATGCAGTTTTTTTTTTCAGTTCCACCCCATTCTGGTTTTTGTTCCAGCTTTCCAGTACATTGCAAAGAATATTATGTTACCAATATGAAGTTCAATTTGTTCGGCAAAAATTATGCCCTCATACGGCTCTGTGAAGAAAAAAAAAAAAAGTTTTATGGCTTTTGGAAGGTGAGGAGTCAAAAATGAAAATCGAAAAATTAAGATTAACTCCTTCCCGCACCATGATGTAATAGTACGTCATGGAAATGTGTGCCTTAACGCATTATGACGTACTATTAAGTCACAGTAATGTCATCCGCTCACAAGCTGAATGGGTGACATCAAGAGCTGAGCTCCTGTTGCGGGTGTTAACCCTTTAGATGCAGTGATCAATTATGACATGGCATCTAAGCACCTAGCAACCCGGCTCTCCCACAACCTCCCCCAGTGGGGTCTTGGCCATTCTTTGGCAGCCCAGGTCTTGTTGATCTGAGATCGTCTTTTCATGTCTCGATTAGTTAGGCCTGTCAGCTTATGCATGTGCGTAGGCTGAATGCCATTATATATACCAATTCTTCTGTATTGGAGTGCATGATTCTGAACCAGCAATCAGAAAATCACTAGTTCATGTCTCCTATTGGGACAAAAAAGGACTAAATAAAAAAATAACCCACCTGAAATGCTCCTTTTTCCCATATATAGTGTAGACATAGCATGGAACACCACATACTTTGTATCGCCGTGTCCGTAACAAACTGTACAATAAAATGAAACTATTAGTTAACCTTTGTGGTGAAATTTGTGAAAAAAAAAAGAAAAAGAAAAACAAACGCCTCAAATAATGATTTTTTTTGCCACCTCGCCTTACAAAATCTGGAAAAAAAGTGATCAAAAATTCATATATAGCCCAAATAGTCCAAATAAAAAGCACAGCTAGTCCCGCAAAAACAATATACCCTAAACCAGCTCTGTCAATAGAAAAATAAAAATATTATCTTCTCAGAAGATGGTGATGCAAAAACAATAGATTTTTTTTTCCCCCAAATTAATTTGTATTCTGCAATATTAGTAATGCATAAAAAAACTAAATGAATGTACTTACCCATAAAATAAAGATAACATATTATTTATTTTGCGTAGCAAAGGCCAAAAATGTTAAAAGCAATGCCAGAATTCATGTTTTTTTCCAATCCCCTCCCAGAAAGTTATTTAAAATGTTGTCATTAAGTTATAGACACCCCAAAAGTGTATCCTTAGAAAATGCATATCATCCCACAAAAGCAAGCCCTCATATTGCTACATCACCAGAAAAATTAAAAAAAATGTACAATACAACAACAGAAAAATCGCCAATTCATTAGGACAAAATTGGCTGTGACAGGAGGGGCTGCGGCAGGAAGCTGTGCAAGCATATATCAGGGTATATCCCATGTTTAGAGCTTAGGAGGGAAAGGACAACAGAAATGACCCCCAATTACAGGAGCTACTGGGAAAATAGTAGGGAATTTGGTATATCCAATGTACTCTGCATTGCTTACATATTCACATTTCACCATCCACTGTGCATTCACATCTGGGAAAACTAATACTCACTACGCCACCATAAATTCGTTGATGGGTGCAGTTTTCAAAATGCGGTCAGTCTCTAGGGGAATCCATTTTAGTGGCACCTCATGGGCTCTGCAAACATGTCATGGCTTCCTAAAAACCAAACAATCTAAATCTGCACTCCAAAAACCACCTTGCACTCCTTCACATGTGTGCCCTACTCCCAAACAGTAGTTTATGCCCACATGTATGACATTGTTGTACCCAGAATAGTGTACTTAATAATGTTATATGTGAGTATAAACTGCTGTTTGGGCACACAGCTGGGTACATGAGGGAAGGAGCCCTAGTTGTTTGGTTTTTGGATGCTTTGGCACTTTTGCAGAGCGCCTGAAATGCCAATAAAGTGAAATGACACATGACCCCATTTTGGAAACTACACCCATGAAGGAATCTATATAGGGATGAAGTCAAAATGTTTAACCCTGAAGTGTTGCATTAATTTATTTTCCATAAATGAATACACAGCTGATAGTAAGAAGTGAAAATGGCAAATTTTCCAGAAATACATAATTTTAAAGCAATATGTTTTGTCCAACTCCAAAAGCTGTTGTGGTCTAGATAACTGCTTAACAATTTTTGGAGTGTGTGTCTCTACTGTCAAAAGCTGAAGGAAACATGCAGTGACCCAGAGCGGCCACTGAGGGTTAATCTAGGGCCCTCCTGCTCCTGTGGCCATGGACTTCCACCTGGGCGCTGCCAACAGCACTTCCCCTATGTTTCTCTGTCATTTTCTGGGTTCTGAAGTATATTGTGTATTACATGTACTAAATGGTTAATACTGCATTTCCTCCTTAAGAATTTCACATGTGATATTGTACATTGCTACCTTAAGTTGGTTCCACCAATCACCAGTCTATCTCCACCCCTAGGGAGGAGCTAGTCTCCCCCTGTGGTTCAGTGTGTGGACCTAGAGTCCAAGGAGGACACCCCTGTACAGGCCCCAAAACTACTACTACTGCTCTCATCATCCTCTCTGAGCGTTCTTCTTCAATCCAGAAGCTGCAGGTCCCTTCCAGGTCTCAGTTGAGGTCTGGTTTCCAGTTGTACCTTGGGCCAGGAAGCTGTATCCCGCCAGGGCAACCGTACTGAAGTGCCTGCACTCCACCAAGGGTCTGTCCAGCCAAGTATCTACTCTAGCCCCGCAAGCTGAGGATTATCTCTTCCAGAACCTTCTACCTGCCTTCCAAAGGTTTCCTTCCGCAGACAGAGAGGATTACACTACTTCTTCTGGGCCTCCCTGCAAGCTGGTAGCCTTTAATGAGTCACTCAGCTACCGCACCCCAAGGACTCTGCGCAAAACCGTAAGTCCATTTTCCCGTGGCGAGCCAAACCACGAAGCCTCACGCTTGTTGTAACCCACAAGGGCTGGAACTCTGTTTTTTTTTTTTCTTCTATTTTTAATCTCCTAATAGACTCTCAACTCTGTCGTTGCTATTGGCAACCGTCCAACTACTGCCCCCAACATCTGCCTTAAGGGGAATTATAGACTTGGTGCATTGGTGAATCACATACTTGAACGTGCCTTGAACTGCATAAGATTTTGCACTACTTGACAAGCTGCTGAAGCACTGTATTGTTGTAAACTGACTTTTGCACTAAGTAAAGACTTTACCTGGTTATCCTAATTCTGTGTGGTCGATGTTCCTGCTCACTGCACCTGGGTAACACAGATGAGTGAAAGGGAGTGGAGAATCAGGGACTACACCGGGACTACCCCTCGAGCCAAGTGACACTACACTACCCGTTGCCCCTGGTTACCACAAACATATCGGGCACTGAAATGACATATCTCTGGAAAAATTGCGATTTCAATGCAGCTGTACATTTCTGGAAAATTAATGCAACAATTAAGAGTTAAACATGCTCGCTACGCCACTTGATATATCCCTTGAGTGGGGTAGTTTCCAAAATGGGGTCTTGTGTATACAGATTGTTAACTATGTTATCCTGGGTACAACATTGTCATACATGTGGGCATAACTGTTTGGGCACAAAGAAAGGTGTAGATATGAAGGAGCGCTATGTGGCTTCTGGAGCGCAGATTTAGATTGTATGGTTTTTGTACGCCATGTCACGTCTGCAGAGACCCTAAAATTTTCCCTACAAAATGGGTCACCTCTTGGGGAATTCCAATTTACTGGCACCTCCAGGGTTACAGCTGGAGTAGAGTGACGTCTGTGACGTCATGGAGAGGAGCAGGGTAATGCTGGAGGACTTCTGTCCACTACTATGATCTGCAGAGCTAATCATCGGAATACTAGGGGATCATCTTATATGCAGTTAGCAAATGTATACAGTGGAGTGAATGCACTGAAAAAAAAAATTCTATCCCTGTATAACCCCTTTAAGTTCTCTGGAATTTGTATATTATTTACACCTCTTATTCTTACTTTATAGACATGTGAATGTCATCTGAGTCTGAACAGGTATACAGTATGTTGCAAAGAGTGAGTGGCGCCATATACAGATTTGAGTGCCACTGCAATGTTTACATACAGTGGAAAGAGGACGGTGATATTTACCACAATATAATTATGTCTATTATGGTAAATCTTATTCATTGCTTCGTCATGGATTTTTTGCGAGCATTAAATATATATAGTATTATTATTATTAATAATAATAATAATAATAATAATAATAACAATAATTCTGCATTATGGTCACCACACCAAGATCATACTTGTGTTTTATTGACCTGGATTTAGTACTGATAGAAGTTTGGAGACACCTTTTCATCTCATTTTCATTTTCAACATTAAAGATTCATGAGGACATAAACTATAACACACATGGTAAGTAGTAAGCAAAGAAGTGTTAAGCATACCAGAATATGTTTTTTATTTTACATTATTTAAAGTTGCCTCCTTTTGCTTTGATGACAGCTTTGCACCTTCTTGGCATTTTCTTAATCAGCTTTATGAGGTAGTCACCTGAAATGGTTTTGAAGGAGTATGTTGATTATGTTTCCTTCACTCTGTGGTCCAAATCATCCCACACCATTTCAGCTAGGTTTATCTTCGGTTATTCTAGAGACCAAGTCATCTGATGGAGAAATCAGTCGCTCTCCTTCTTAATTAAATAACCTTTATATAGCACGGATGTAAGGTATTTGTGGTTATTGTCCTGTTTGTTGAAAAAACAAATGATGGTTCAAGTAAATGCAAGCCAGATGGGATGGTTTTGCTGGAAAATGCTGTGATAGCCATGCTGGTGAAGAGTTCCATGAATTTTTAAATAAATCATCAACAGTGTCACCAGCAAATCACGCCATTGTCATCACATCTCTCGCTTGATGCTTCATGATAGGAACACACATGTAGAAAACATCCTCTCAGCTTTTCTCACAAACAAATTGTGGTTGGTAGCAAAAATCTCAAATTTTATCTCATCAGACCAGATTTTAGATTTACACTGGTATAATGTCCATTTCTTCTGTTTCTTGGCCCACGCAATTATTTTCTTCTTCTTCTTGTTCTGCAGTAGTGGATTCTTTGCAGCAATTCAACCATGAAGGTCTGATTCTTGCAGTCTCTTCTAATGTTTCTTGTTCTCTGTGAAGCATTTATGTGGGCTCTAATCTGAGGTGCTATTAATTTGCAATTTCTGAGGTTGGTGTCTCAAAAGAACTTATCCTCTGCAGCAGCAATAACTCTTGCTTTTGAGGTTCTTGAAATTTCTAGAAATTTTTTGGATTGGCTGACCTTCATGTCTTACAGTAATGATGGACTATTGTTTCTCTTAGTTAAGTGGTTCTTGTCATAATGTAGATTAGAACAATACATGAATAGGGCTAAGCAGTCTATGGAACTGTGTAGCACTAGCAATCATACATATGCACAATGCAATTGATGGTCTCAAACACATTACGAAGGCAAGAAATTTCACTGACTGATAGAATGCAAAGAGAGTGTAAAATGCCATAAAAGGAAAAGGGAATCTAAAATATAAAACATATTCTGGTTAGTTTAATACTTTTTTTGTTTATTACTTAATTCCATATTTGTTCCTTCGTGGTTTAAATGTCTAAAATATTAATGTAAAATGTAGCAATTAAAAACAAACAAACAAAAAACCATGGAAGATTTTTCCAAACTTTTGTCTGGTAGCTTATATTCCCATAGGCAATATAATTCCTATATGCCAAATCACATCAAGTGATGCCACACTCAAAATATGTTTTTTACTCTTGCAGAGATGGGCAGCATGCAGATGCAACTTTAAATTTCCACTTTACTCTAGCATGAGTTGCAAATGTTGATGGTTGCAATACTAGTCTACAGTATCTCAGTACATGAAACACAACTTGATGATAACAGTCTCCCATAGCAAAAATAGCCCCACACATAGCAAAAAATAGCAAACCACACATTTATGTTGGCCCTGTCCTGCCAATTCCACCTGCGTATAACAGGGGGCCACTTTTCATTTTTTTTTCCAGAGCCACTTTGACTTCCAAATCTGGCCTTGTTTTTTCCATTAGCTGTAATAATCTGCTGTGATAAAAGAACATTTCTTGAAATGGCATATTAAAACTTGTGTTTCCGTGAAAGCCCAATGTGGTTCCTCACAGTCATTTTATAGGGTGGACTCCAGGCACTACACTCAGATTTTGGCATCACTAAATTACAAGATATAGCAGTTAGTAGATTTTATTAAGCAGAATAGTTCAGCTTTACAAATGTCATTAAATCAGGCAGAAAGGTCATGGCTCAACTCAGCTGGAGACAAGAGGGTTTGCCTACAAACGTTGCTAAATCTCAGTTGCTAACTATGTAGATTGACAATAAAATTAATTATAATCATGGAGACCAGTCATTGCAACACTCCATGGTTCATAAAAGATGCCACTCACAATTTTATATATTTAGCATTTCTTACCACCAACATATTCTACAATGATGTAAGATTTTCATCACTTTCACATCTTCCCCATTTTGCAGTTCATATGCAGATTTAATCCATATAAACAGATGAGTATCTTTTGAATGTATTACATTTAGCGTAAACTATTAAAGCCTGAAACTATGTGTCAATTGTATCATCATACACACCCCCACTAGTTTAACTATGCTCCTATAATACATTAGATTATTATATAATGGGTGGTGTAAAGGGCATAATACTGTTCCGAATGCAAATGACCATGACATTAATGACTGCTGGGAGATTTCAGTTCTGAAGCCCACAAATTAGTAAATACAACTCTTACCTATAAGTGACTATACACAATGTTTGCTTCCATTGCAAGGAAATAATATGGTTTAGCCGCAATTTTGCTAAAATGTAAAATGACTGTATTATGTGGATATACCCAGGTTATATTCTGTAAGGGAAGCAATGTATTGTATTAGTCGAGTTATAGTGTTTATTTTGTAAACTGTTAAATTGTGTAGAAAGTGCAGTAGGACATACACTGTAAAAGTAAGTCCATAAGTAGATGTTTTGCTGTGGAACAATGCTACAACACTTCTTCAATGACTTTTCTCAGAATTACTTCTATGGAAAAAAAAAATGGTACTGTATGTAAAAAACAAAACAAAAAAAAAACCATAATCACTCTTACATTTTTTTTCTACATGTGTTTACATCTTTGCATGTGTTTTTTCTAGGCTGTGCTGTTCTCTGTTAAAGGAAGTCTCTCACAAACATCTCCCGCCTGACAATAGTATTACTATTATTAGTATTTACATTATACATTAGTACAGCAATAAGCTATCTCCGGTGCTCCGATTGCAGTGAATTGGAGTATAAGTACATCCTTGCAGAGTTAGATACTGCTAAGGTGGTCATTGTATAGTGTGGCTTCATTACAAGTTTTACTATGGGGCCCCTTGCAGGGGCATAACTACCGGGGTAGCAGAGGTAGCGGATGCCACAGGGCCCGGGACATTTGGGGGGACCCCCGATGCTTTTTTTTTTTTTTTTTTTAATAGGCCCTATTTACTTACCAATCCCCGCTCCTGCCCATGACGCAGGGCCGCCTGCGCTTCCCATTCTGCGGAGGCGGCTGTGAGCAGGAGCGGGGATTGGTAAGTGAGGCCGTGGGCCGCGAACCCCACAAACACTGCTATCATTATACTCGGGGGTCTTTTCAGAACCCTGAGTATAATGATCGGAGGGCCAGGGAAGGTGAGGAAACATAAAAAACACTGTCACTTACCTCTCCAGGGCTCCGCAGGCTTTGGGCCTGTTTGGTGACGTAACGCAGGACGGGCCTGCGTGATTATGTGTCGCGATGCCGGCCCGGATCACGCGAGATCTGGTCGAACATTGAAGATGGCCAAAGTAGCGGGGAGTGCACCGGAGCCAGGGAGACGAAAGTGACATTGTTTTTTTTGTTTGTATCCTCCCTGGATCTCCAATCATTATACTCTGGGGTCTGAAAAGATCCCAGAGTATAATAATCGTTTATGGGTGGTCCACAATGGGGCATAATACTGTGTGCAGGGGCCATTATGGAGCATAATACTGTGTGCAGGGGCCACTATGGGGCATAATGCTGTGTGCAGGGGCTACTATGGGGCATAATACTGTGTGCAGGGGCCACTATGGGGCATAATACTGTGTGCAGGGGCCACTATGGGGCATAATACTGTGTGCAGGGGCCAGTATGGGGCATAATACTGTGTGCAGGGGCCACTATGGGGCATAATACTCTGTGCAGGGGCCACTATGGGGCATAATGCTGTGTGCAGGGGCTACTATGGGGCATAATACTGTGTGCAGGGGCCACAATGGGGCATAATACTGTGTGCAGGGGCCAGTATGAGGCATAATACTGTGTGCAGGAGCCTCTATGGGGCATAATAGTATGTGCAGGGGCCACTATGGAGCATAATACTGTGTGTAGGGGCCACTATGAGGCATAATAGTGTGCGCAGGAATGTGGTTTATGCGGGGGGGGGGGGGGTTGGAGGCGGCCGTCCAGGTGGGGTTGGGGGTGGCGGTTCGGGGTGCCCATGTCATATGTTCACCTTGGGGCCCAGCCATTCCTAGTTACGCCACTGGACCCATGGTTACATGTTTCACCTCTAGATAGAGGGGGGATAAAAGTTTTAGAAATTGTAACTTGTGGGAGCGGTGTATTAGAAAATATCTAAGGTATTTTCTTGGTGGTTTTAAAGGATTATTCTGAACCTTTCGTAGCCCTGTCTCTGCCACCCTGAGACCGCCAAATGTGGCTGTTTTATGCTGTTTCCGTAATCTCCATAGAGGTAATTAGGAGTTGCTGAAACACTGTAGCAAAGTGAATTATACGGCTTCCATAACGGCTGCAGTTAAAGAAACAGCATAGCTCACTGTGCTATTCTGCTTCCATAACTGCCTATTTACCTTTTATTAGAGTTACAAACCCAGTGATCAGGCAAACAAGTCGCATATTCTCATCTCGGCCATGAGAATAGACAGAACGGAGCATAGTGAGGAGGAGTTGATGGTCAACAGTGTCAGATGCTGCCGAGAGATCCAGAAGAATGAGAAGAGAGTAGTCACCTTTGGATTTAGCCATCCAGAGGTGATCATTGGAGACTTTTGTGAGGGCCGTTTCAATAGAGTGCAGAGTGCGGAAGCCAGATTGTAAGGGGTCAAGAAGAGAGAAATACCTCTTTAAGTACTGTGCCTTCAAGATACTTTGCAGTATCCACACATGAGCACATAAGGAAAGCAATAAAATTACTGTTGATTCAATTACACCTGTTGACCAGAGAGGATTGTTGGATGAAGAGTCTTAGCTGCAGGTGCTTTTACATCATTCAGCTCTTTCATAAAAGCAATTATTGTAAATGTAGCATATGTGAGGCTTGAAAAAGTGCGCCCAACGCGAAATGGACGTTGCCTAGCCATCCTATGTGCAGTCTCTCTCTCCTATGTTTTTCCTACAGATATGTTTTTATCTAGGACTGAATAAAAGGATGTTTTTATGAAAAAAAAACAAACTACGCTTTGGTGAGTGCCCCCTTACTTCTCTTTTTACGTTTTCCATATACAGTCATATGAAAAAGTTTGGGCACCCCTATTAATCTTAATCATTTTTAGTTCTAAATATTTGGGTGTTTGCAACAGCCATTTCAATTTGATATATCTAATAACTGATGGACACAGTAATATTTCAGGATTGAAATGAGGTTTATTGTACTAACAGAAAATGTGCAATATGCATTAAACCAAAATTTGACCGGTGCAAAAATTTGGGTACCCTTATAATTTTTTTTTTTTTTAAATTCTAAAAAATTTTTTTTTGTTTTTTTGGGAGCACAAAATTTGTTTTGTAACCTCACTGAGCTTTGAACTTCATAGCCAGGTGTATCCAATCATGAGAAAAGGTATTTAAGGTGGCCAATTGCCAGTTGTTCTCCTATTTGAATCTCCTCTGAAGAGTGGCATCATGGGCTCCTCAAAACAACTCTCAAATGATCTGAAAACAAAGATTGTTCAACATAGTTGTTCAGGGGAAGGATACAAAAAGTTGTCTCAGAGATTTAACCTGTCAGTTTCCACTGTGAGGAACATAGTAAGGAAATGGAAGACCACAGGGACAGTTCTTGTTAAGCCCAGAAGTGGCAGGCCAAGAAAAATATCAGAAAGGCAGAGAAGAAGAATGGTGAGAACAGTCAAGGACAATCCACAGACCACCTCCAAAGAGCTGCAGCATCATCTTGCTGCAGATGGTGTCACTATGCATCGGTCAACAATACAGCACACTTTGCACAAGGAGAAGCTGTATGGGAGAGTGATGCGAAAGAAGCCGTTTCTGAAAGCACGCCACAAACAGAGTCGCCTGAGGTATGCAAAAGCACATTTGGACAAGCCAGCTTCATTTTGGAAGAAGGTCCTGTGGACTGATGAAACAAAGATTGAGTTGTTTGGTCATACAAAAAGGCGTTATGCATGGCGTCAAAAAAACACAGCATTCCAAGAAAAACACTTGCTACCCACTGTAAAATTTGGTGGAGGTTCCATCATGCTTTGGGGCTGTGTGGCCAATGCCGGCACCGGGAATCTTGTTAAAGTTGAGGGTCGCATGGATTCAACTCAGTATCAGCAGATTCTTGAGAATAATGTACAAGAATCAGTGACAAATTTGAAGTTACGCCGGAGATGGATATTTCAGCAAGACAATGATCCAAAACACAGCTCCAAATCTACTCAGGCATTCATGCAGAGGAACAATTACAATGTTCTGGAATGGCCATCCCAGTCCCCAGACCTGAATATCATTGAACATCTGTGGGATAATTTGAAGCGGGCTGTCCATGCTCGGCGACCATCAAACTTAACTGAACTGGAATTGTTTTGTAAAGAGGAATGGTCAAAATACCTTCATCCAGGATCCAGGAACTGATTAAAAGCTACAGGAAGCGACTAGAGGCTGTTATTTTTGCAAAAGGAGGATCTACTAAATATTAATGTCACTTTTCTGTTGAGGTGCCCATACTTTTGCACTGGTCAAATTTTGGTTTAATGCATATTGCACATTTTCTGTTAGTACAATAAACCTCATTTCAATCCTGAAATATTACTATGTCCATCAGTTATTAGATATATCAAATTGAAATGGCTGTTGCAAACACCCAAAAATTTAGAAAAAAAAATGATTAAGATTAATGGGGGGGCAAAAATTTTTTATAATGTTTGTTGTTTAAAAAAGGGGAAAATATTGTGGTTTTTTTTTGTGAAAAGCTGTGGGAAAAAAAAATGCAATGAATTTCCCATGGTTTTTTCTGCAGCGTTTTTTGCCAGCAATTTCATGCGTGGGGCTTTAGCCTTAAGGGGTTTTCCAGGCCCCTGTCAAAATGATAGTATCATTGGGGGTCTGACACCTGGATCCCACACCAATCAGGTAATCTGGCAGCCTCTAGTAATGGCGAGGACAGATGCAACGCTGCTCCTATTTAGGTAATAGGAGAAAAGCTGCAATACCCCAGCACTGCTATAAACTGTAGCTATAGAGTTTATTCAATCAATAAATGGTTAATATTTTTAAAAGTAATTTAAAAACAAAATTTTCAGTTTTTTTTCACAACACTACTATGAGCCTGGTAAAGTGGAGCTCTACTCCCATATGACCTAGTCCCAAATGTGAAAAAAGGTCACATATTGTACAGTGCATGATCTGTACATCTGTTCAGTGTTGCATACTCTAATGAAATGCTTTTAGAATGTCTGGAAATTCAACAAATGCGCTGCAAATACAGAGATTGCTTCTGACATTCTATGGATGTTAACTAAAGTTTTTTATATCTTTACCCATATTCAGCTTTAGAAAGCTTCCTTGGAGATATGGAGAGGTTGAGATACAGTAGACACGATGCCATCATAACAACAAGATCAATGCAGTTAGGCCAAATAAAAATGGCCAAGATAATGTACAGTATGTTTGAATTGCATTTTGTATAATTTAAGAAACCAATTTCCCTTACAAGTATACAAGTTGTGTGTTATGTCCTGTTCACTCTACTGATGAAAAAATACAGTAATGCAGTCTGCAGCAAACAATACTAGAATTTTGATGGAAATCAGTTTGTCCATGGAATCTGTCAGAATTTATTGTGATACTAGCAGAAGGACCCGGCTTCGCACGGGTATATTTCATTTTTTGTTTGTGTAGTGACCCCATAAATATTGGCCAGTTTTGCACTTCACATCCAGTATGGCAGTCCAGTTTAGGTACAGTCTACTTATGGCTGTGTTGTTATGGAAACCTGGTAAATGAAATGTGAACTTATATTGGCTGATACACGTCATATGACTGAATATTTAAAGACCTGCGAACTGCTATTGACTCATACACGTCATAAATAGCTTGGTTGCTATGGAAACCTGGTGTAAAGCTGTGTGTATGTCAAGACTGAACCTGCGATTTTCCATTGGTCCATAAGTGTCATGTGATCATGTGCATCTCAGTTTGGATATCAGTGAAAAACCTGCTATCGGTTGTTATGGAAAACCTGGAGTAAAGCTGTGTGTATGTAACCTTGTGTAACAGTGTCATCCACAGCGCTCTGCCCCTTCAAAGCTGACCTACAGCAGTGAAGAAAAATGGCTGGGTTGTTATTGAAACCTGGAGTGCAGCTGTGTGCATGTGGCTGACAATGCTTTGTCAGATTGGAGACGGGCTTGGGTCTGCTGGGGAGTTTCAGCAGCTCGCTGTTGTCTGTAACATACCTTATCAGATTGGAGACAGGCTTGGGTCTGCTGAGAGTTTTCATTAGCTCGAGCAGCAGCCATGCGTTTTGCTGCAGGGGACATGAGTAGTTTAAAAAACGTTTCAATTTATAAGAATGCTGAAATCCAGTATGGCAATCCAGTCAGTGGCGTAAATACCGGTTTAGCAGTGGTAGCAGCTGCCACAGGGCCTGGAACATTAGGGGACCCGGCGGGCCTCTGATGTGTGTTTTTTTTTTTTTTTTTTAACACCAGCAGGTAATGGGCCCTATTTACTTACCGATCCCCACTCCTGCTCACGGCCGCCTGCACTTCACCTTCTGCAGAGGCGGCTGTGAGCAGGAGTGGGGATTGGTAAGTAAGGCCTGTGGGCCGTGAACCCCACAAACACTGCTATCATTATACTCTGGGGTCTTTTCAGCAGGCTTCGGGCCTCCTTGGTGGCGTCCCAGATGTCAGTGGGCCAGTCCGACGTCATTATGCGTTGCAATACATGCCTGGCTCACGTGACATCTGGTCCAACATTGAAGAAGTAGCGGGAAGTGCGCATAATACTATATGAAGGAGCCACTATGATACTGTGTGCAGGGGCCACTATGGGGCAGAATACTGTGTGCAAGGGCCACTATGGGGCCTAATAGTGTATGCAGGGGCCACTATGGGGCATAATAGTGTGTGCAGGAATGCAGTTTGTGCGGGGGGGGGGGGGTTGCCGGGGGGGGTCCCATGTCAAATGTTCGCCTTGGGGCCCAGCCATTCCTAGTTATGCCACTGAGTCCAGTATAGGTACAGTCTATTTATGGCTGTGTTGTTATGGAAACCTGGTAAATTAAATGTGAACTTATATTGGCTGATACATGTGATATGACTGAATATTTAAGGTCCTGTGAACTGCTATTCACTAATACAGGTCATACATACCTTGGTTGCTATGGAAACCTGTGTGCCTGAGCAGACTAAGCGCCTGCGAGCTGTTATTGGCTGATAAGGGACATGTGACCGTGTGTATGGCAGTTGGAATATGAGTGAAAGACTTGCAGGCTTGTATAGACTAATGCTAGTCATTTTTGGGAATACTGTATCTCAGGAACGGTACGTCCAAGAGAGCTGAGACCCAGTCTATAATATTCCCGGACACCTGATGTACATGTGTGCCAAATTTGGTGAGGATCGGTCCAGTCGTTTGGTCGCGCATAAAGAACAGACAGACAGACAGAGAGTCAGGAACTCATTTTTATATATATGAGATATAAAGATGTCTGCTGATTTTATTATATCTGCTGGTATGTGTCACAAATCTGGATCCATATACTGAACCTCTCCTGCTCCATTCATAATATACCTCTGCTTGCTGATTTTATTATATCCGCTGGTATGCTATTTTCCACTTTGTAATTGTATTAACTTTGAAACCCCTATCTCCATCCCCCCGGCTGAGTCCTCCCCCCTTTTTATTTCTCATCTGTCTCTTCCTGCTGTCTCTGATTCTATCTCCATGTTTCCACACCCCCCTATTCACACCTGATACACATGAAACAAATGTATTCCTAGTTAGTATAAATGTGAGGGCAGTGGTCATTGCACCTTCCAAGTGTATCTCTAAAGTGTACAGGCCAGAATTAGGCCAGAATTGGATCTGAAGGTAACAACAACCCACTAAAAAACAAAACCTAACTATTATCTACAGAAATGCTTCTCACTATAATCTCTGTTGTTTTTCCCATTCTTGTTAAAACCAATTTTCCACCCCAAACCAGCCATGTCACTAAGAATATCTTTATCTCTCCATCTATTCTACCCCACCATCTGACCTTCTCTGCACAGCTACTCACACACCTGCAAGCTTTCCGCCGCAGACACACACAACCACCCCACACTCTCTCCTATTTACACCTGCTATCCCTTTCCCTACTACTCCTTACTTCTGGCGACATATCTCCTAATCCTGGAGCATATATCGACCGCCAGGACCTACTGCTGCCTTTATCGATCACTTCACCACCTGGCTAATGGACTTCCTATCCACTGACACCCCCACCATCATCATGAGGGTTTTCAACATCCCCATTAACACAAACCACCCCCCCCCCCACTTCCAGTCTCCTGTCCCTCACTGCCTCCTTTGGTCTTTCTCAATGCTCCTCCTCTGCCACCCACACAAAGGGGAACACGCTGAACCTCATATTCACATGCCTCTGCTCTCTAGTCAACCTCTCTAACTCTCTGTCTACGCTCTCTGACCACAACCTGCTGACATTCTCTGCCCTCTCCTCTGTAATAGACCCTCCAACCCTTTAACCAACACCCCCCCCCCGCAGGAACCTTAATCGCCTTGACATCCACATGCTCTCAGACTCTCTCCTGCCGCTCGCTGACATATCCTCACTCCACGACGCAGATACCGCTGCTGACTTCTACAATGCCACCATCACTTCAGCCCTTGACTCTGTGGCCCCCTTCACTAACACCAGAGCCCGACCGATCGTTCAGTGTCTGCCACTCACATACCACCTCCCCGCCACGCCCTCTTTCTGTAGGTGTCCCCCAAGGCTCCTTCCTAGGACCCCTCCTGTTCTCCATCTACACTCTCGGCCTTGGCCAACTCATAGAATCTCATGGTTTTCATTACCATTGCTATGCTGACGACACTCAAATATATCTCTCTGGACCAGACATTACCTCTCTGTTGTCCAGAATCCCAGAATGTCTAGCAGCTGTAGCCTCCTTTCTCTGCTCCCGCTTTCTCAAACTCAACATGGAGAAAACGGAGTTCATAATCTTCACCCCTCCCCGCAGGGCCCCTCTACCTGACCCATCTTTCAAAGTTAATGGAACCACACTCACCCATGTCCCATGGGTCCGCTGCCTTGGGATAACCTTAGACTCTGACCTATCCTTCAAGCCGCATATTCAAACCCTCAACACCTCCTGCCACCTCCAACTCAAGAACATCCATCGTATCCGTTCCTTCCTCACCCCTGAAACTACAAAGATACTAGTCCACGCCCTCAGAATTTCCCACCTAGACTACTGTAACACCCTTCTCCATGGCCTCCCAGCAAACACTGTCGCCCCCCTCCAGTCCACCTTAAACTGTGCTGCTCGCCTAATACACCTCTCCCCCCCGTTCTTCATCGGCCACTCCCCTCTGCCAATCCCTTCACTGGCTACCCATTTCCCAGCAAATAGCATTCAAATTACCAACACTGACATACAAAGCCCTCCACAACCTGTCCCCTCCATATATCTCTGACCTAATCTCCCGCTACCTGCCCACACGTAACCTCCGATCCTCCAAAGACCTCCTACTCTGCTCTACTCTTATTCGCTCTTCACACAATCGTCTCCAAGACTTCTCCCGTGCATCACCCATACTCTGGAACTCATTACCAAGACACATAAGCCTGACCCCACAATCATAAGCTTCAAGAAGGCCCTGAAGACTCACCTATTCAGGAAGGCCTACAACCTCCAATAACGCTACTCTCACCACACCACCATCTGTACAGTCTCTACCCTCACCTTCTGTCTCTATCCCTCTTCCCTCATAGATTGTAAGCCCTTGCGGGCAGGGCCCTCTATCCCACTGTGTAAGTTGGTCACTATTAGTATCACATTTGTTTTTGTATATTTTGTGTACTGTATGTAAACCCTCAAATGTAAAGCACCATGGAATTAATGGTGCTATGAAAATAAACAATAATAATAATAATAATGTCTAGATTCCACTGTTGTCACTAGGTAGGGTAACTGTACAGTAGGAATTGCTTTCTGACATCCAGAGTCATAGGCACAGCAGTCAGTATTCAGTTTTCTTGAAATATAGCTCTGAATACCCTTTCTAAACTTACTTTTAGGCTAAGGACCAATGCAGCATCCCAGAGTGACACTGCTTATATTGTTTTTATTTTATGTGTCTCTGTGTATTGTATGTATTTTTATGTTCTTCCCTATTGTGTTACCCTTATGGTTTCCTCTAGAGATGAGCGAATTCCTCAAAAGTTTGATTCGGCAGTTCGATTCAAAGTTCCAAAAAAATTTAGTTCGATCCGAATTACTTTGTGGCGAATAAACAGCTATTTCTGGGCTGCAGCAAGCCGGGGTGGGCAGCAAAATGGCAGAAGCTCTTGGATGCCGCGGTCATGTGTCTCTCTTTCTCTCTCTCTCTCTCTCTCTCTCTCTCTCTCTCTCTCTCTCTCTCTCTCCAGCACGGACAAGTTTTACTCATGTGCAAGGATCTGCTAACAAGCAAAGACACACCTACCAAATCACATCACTAGAGAACATCATGCGACCGTCTGATGTCACAAAGGTCCTTAATAAATATTCGTTACCGCGAAGCATCAGGAAATCCGGAATCGTGGCGAATTGAAGATTTCCTGAAATTCAGATCGAATTCCACTTCTGCAGAATCGATTCGCTCATCTCTAGTTTCCTCCTACTGTTGGCCAACCCTTAACCTCTGTAAGGCTTGGTTCAGCCCTGGCCAATCAGAGGCCACTGGGAGGGGCTTGGAGACTTAAGTCTCCAGAGAAGCGTTATGGTTCGGAGAGTTCTGCAGTGAGTGTTGGCACTGTCAGACCTGTGCTGTACCTGTGTTCCAGCCAGCCCCTGAGGGAGATGATTATCGCCCAGCTTTGCCAGAGAAAGTCCTGAGACAGTGAACAATAGTCTGTCTACTTACCAGACAGTGTGCCAGGAGGAGAGGAGTCCTGCTATCCAGGAACTATTTTCAGGGACCCACAAAACATGGTATTTGTGCCCAGAGAACTTCCCCAGAACCATCTACTGGCTGAGGCTAGGTTAGCTACAAAGTTGGAGTCGAGTACAAGGCACTTATCTACAGTTATGGACTGGGCATCTCTCATCCCCAAGCCTGGGTGAACCCAACAGTTGGGAGAGTACTACCCCTATCGGAAGCTGCATCTTTTCATGGTTGCACAGTTTCTACAGTAAAGTTTACTTTGCTTCAACTGCACCACTGTCTCCTGAGTCGTTCCTGCATTCACCATCAGGGCCCTTCTGAACACCATCACACAACTCAGGGTAAGAGAGCACCCCTCTCCAACTGGAAGCGTCCCAGGGGAACAACTACCACTACCATCAGGTAGCACACAGGCCCCCCATTATCAGAGTTCGGTTGAGGGAACTCGGCCTATCCAGTGACATTGCTATAGCTACTACTACTCTTTTCCTCCCATTTCCTCCATCTGGGTTGCGGCACCAACGAAGCGTAATGCAGTTTAAAAAAATGTGAAAAAAAATGTAGCGAAAATGCATTTAGTTTTTTCCACTACGTTTTTCATTGCGTTTTTCTCAGCTTTTTTTCTTCCCCTATTAAATCTAAAGGGAAACCGCTTGCGTTTGCACAGCTAAAATCAGCAGCCTGCATTTTATATTTTTAAAATGCGTTCAATTTTGTAAAAGCCGCTTCTTCCGCAGCTCTGTTTTCCCTGCAATGTGTGTAAAGATTAAGCAAAATCGCATTCACTTTGCTGGTACTGTAAAATGCAACATTTTATCTCACTGCATTTTTGTATGGTAGGCTTTAGCCTTACATGTGACATGCTAGCTGCATGCCATCACCTAATAGAATAATCTTAGTACCTTAGTGCATATTATCAAGAGTTCAATGTACAGTGGCTTGCAAAAGTATTCATACCCCTTGAACTTTTTCACATTTTGTCACCTTACAACCACAAACTTAAATGTATTTTAATGAGATTTTAAATGATAGACCAGCACAAAGTGGCACATAATTGTGAATTGGAACGAAAATGATTGGATTTCAAAATTTTAATCAAATAAAAATCTGAAAAGTGTGACGTGCAAAAGTATTCATCCCCCTGTACTCTGATACCTCTAATTATAATTCAGTGCAATCAATTGCCTTCAGAAGTCACTTAATTAGTTAATAGAGTCCAGCTGTGTGTAATTTAGCCTCAGCATAAATACACCTGTTCTGTGAAGGCCTCAATGTTTTGTTAGAGAACACTAGTGAACAAACAGCATCATGGAGTCCAAGGAACTCACCAGACAGGTCAGAGATAAAGTTGCGGAGAAGTTTAAAGCAGGGTTAGGTTATAAAAACATATCCCAAGCTTTGAACATCCCTGTGTGCACTGTTCAATCCATCATCCATAAATGGAAAAAGTATTCTACAACTGCAAACCTACCAAGACATGGCTGTCCATCTAAACTGACAGATTGAGCAAGGAGGGCGCTGGTCAGAGAAGCAGCCAAGAGGCTCATGGTCACTCTAGAGGAGCTGTAGAAATCCACAACTCAGGTGGGAGAATCTGTCCACAGGACAACTATAAATCGTGCACTCCACAAATCTGGCCCTTATGGAAGAGTGGCAAGAAGAAAAGCATTGTTTTAAAGAAAGACAAAAGAAGTGCCGTTTTCAGTTTGCCACTAGCCATATAGAGAACACAGCAAACATGTGGAAGAAGGTGCTCTGGTGAGATGAGACCAAAGTTGAACTTTTTGGCCTAAATGCAAAGCACTATGTCTGGCGGAAAAGTAACACTGCTCATCACTCTGAACACACCATCCCCACTGTAAAACATGGTGGTGGCAGCATCATGCTGTGGGGAGGCTTTTCGTCAGCAGGGACAGGGAAGCTGGTCAGAGTTGATGGGAAGGTGGATGGAGCTAAATACAGGGCAATACTGGAGCCTGCAAAAGACTTGAGACTGGGAAGGAGATTCACCTTCCAGCAAAACAATGACCCTAAACATACAGCTAGAGCTACAGTGGAATGGTTTAGGACAAAGAATATTCATGTGTTAGAATGGCCCAGTCAAAGTCCAGACCTAAATCCCATTGAGCATCTATGGCAAGACATGCAAATTGCTGTTCACAGACGCTCTCCATCCAATCTGGCTGAGCTTGAGCTATTTTGCAAAGAAGAATGAGCAAAAATCTCTAGATGCGCAAAGCTGGTAGAGACATACCCCAAAAGACTTGCAGCTGTAATTGCAGTGAAAGGTGGCTCTACAAAGTATTGATATAGGGGGGCTGAACACTTTTGCACGTCACACTTTTCAGATTTTTATTTGAATAAAATTTTGAAAACCACGGATGATTGTCTATAAAATGATGGTAGTCTCGCGTTTGAAGCTGTAGTGGATGGTGAGATATGGAGCCTGAAAGTCAAAAGTTCAAAACATTGTTACCCTTTTGCTTTGTCATTACAAAGTTTCTTATATTCACCTGCACCTGCATATTCATTTATGAAAATATAGTTTTTTTTAAATTGGAGGTACACATTAATGTGAGACTATATGCATGTGACTGTATTGGTTTTTAGTCCACAAAAATGAATCAGTATTCCCGTTCGCCAAAATCAAGTCTGCATTGCATCAGTATGTTATCCGCAAACATAGACAGAAATAGGACATTCTACATATTTTGCGGACCATTTCTACAACCTGCTCACTGTTCAGTGAAAGACACATAATGGGGTTGTACGCATGTGGCCTTAAGAAAGGATTGCCTCACATGAATAGAGCTGGGTGCATTTTTTTTATTATCATTGTTTATTTATATAGCACCATTAATTCCATGGTGCTTTACATTTGAGGGTTTACATACGGTACACAAGATATACAAAATAGATAATACTAACAGTGACCAACTGGAACAGTGGGATAGAGGACCCTGCCCGCAAGGGCTTACAATCTATGAGGGAAGAAAGATAGAGACAGAAGGTGAGGGGAGAGGCTGTTCAGATGGTGGTGTGGTGACAGTAGCGTTATTGGAGGTTGTAGGCCTTCCTGAATAGGTGAGTCTTCAGAGCCTTCTTGAAGCTTGTGATTGTGGGGGACAGTCTTATGTGTCTTGGTAATGAATTCCAGAATATGGGGGATGCACGGGAGAAGTCTTGGAGATGATTGTGTGAAGAGCAAATAAGAGTAGAGCAGAGTAGGAGGTCTTTGGAGGATCGGAGGTTACGTGTGGGCAGGTTGCGGGAGATTAGGTTGGAGATATATGGAGGGGACAGGTTGTGGATGGCTTTGTATGTCAGTGTTAGTAGTTTGAACTCTATTCGCTGGGCAACGGGTAGCCAGTGAAGGGATTGGCAGAGGGGAGCAGCCGATTAAGAACGGGGGGGAGAGGTGTATGAGGCGAGCTTCACAGTTTAAGATGGACTGGAGGGGGGCGAGAGTGTTAGCTGGGAGGCCATGGAGAAGGGTGTTACAGTAGTCTAGGTGGGAGATTATGAGGGCATGGACTAGTATCTTTGTAGTTTCAGGGGTGAGGAAGGAGCGGATACGATAAATGGCTGGCAGGGAGGTGGTGTGCAAGTGGGAGACACTGAATGTGCGGTTGGTGAGGTATGAGGAGATCCAGGAAAGGGCCAGGTCTCAGATACCAAGGGATGAGAGCATTTCTAGCAGGAGGGAATGGTCGACTGTGTCGAAGGCAAAGGAGATGTCGAGGAGGAGGAGGACAGAGTAGTAATGTTTGGCTTTGGCAGTTAGAAGGTCATTAGTGACCTTGGTTAGGGCAGTTTCTGTGCAATGATGGGGTCTGAAGCCTGACTGTAGTCTGTCAAAGAGTATATTGTATGAGAGATAGGAGGACAGTTCAGAGTGGACGTGTTGCTCCAGCAATTTTGACGCGTATGGGAGTAGTGAGATGGGGCGATAGTTGGCTGGAGATGACGGGTTGAGGGAGGGTTTCTTAAGTATAGGTGTGACGGTAGCATGTTTCAAGACGGAAGGGAAGGATCCATTGGTTAGGGATAGGATGAAGAGATGGGTTAGGCCAGGAGTAATGACTTCAGAGAGTTTGGGAATGAGATGTGACTGGATTGGGTCGAGTGCGCAGGAGGTGAGGTGGAATTTAGAGATTAGGGTGGAGAGCTTTTCATCAGTGACTGTGGAGAAACAGGTTAAAGATGAAGAGCACCGAGCAGTTGGGTAGAGTGGTTGTCGGGGGGTGTTGGGTGAGACTGTCTCTGGTGTCAATTTTGCTTTTGAAATAAGAGGCAAAGTCATCAGCTGTGATAAGTGATGTCGGAGGGGGCACAGGAGGACGGAGAAGGGAGTTGAAGGTAGTGAATAGCTGTTTGGGGTTGCGGGATAGGGCAGATATTATTGTGGAGAAGTAGACCTGCTTTGCAGAGGTGACTGTGTTCCTGAATGTAAGAACTGCCTCTTTATACCTAAGGAAGTCCTCCTGGGAGTGGCTTTTCTTCCAGAGGCGTTCTGCAACCTGTGAGGCACGTCTCAGTTTTTTAGTCAGGTCAGTGTGCCAGGGTTGCCTATTGATCGGCCGGGCTCTGGTGTTAGTGAGGGGGGCCACAGAGTCAAGGGCTGCAGTGATGGCGGTATTGTAGAAGTCAGTGGCGGTATCTGCGTCCTGGAGTGAGGATATGTCAGTGAGCGGTAGGAGAGAGTCTGAGAACGTGCAGATGTCAAGGCGATTAAGGTTCCTTTGGGGACGTATTTTTTTTAGGGTTTTAGGGGTCTATTACAGAGGAGAGGGCAGAGAATGTCAGCAGGTTGTGGTCAGAGAGCGCGGACGGAGAGTTAGAGAGGTTGACTAGAGAACAGAGGCGGGTGAATATGAGGTCGAGCATGTGCCCCTTTGTGTGGGTGGCAGAGGAGGAGCATTGAGAAAGACCAAAGGAGGCAGTGAGTGACAGAAGACTGGAAGCCGGGGGGGGGTGGTTTGTGTTAATGGGGATATTGAAATCCCCCATGATGATGGTAGGGGTGTCATTGGATAGGAAGTGCATTAGCCAGGTAGTGAAGTGGTCAATAGAGGGAGCAGTAGGTCCTGGTGGTCAATATATGACAGCCAGTTGGAGGTTAGAGGGCGAGTAAATGCGAACAGAGTGCACTTCAAAGGAGGGGAGGGTGAGAGCAGGTATCGGTTGGATTGGGGCAAACGAGCAATTGTCAGACACTTCACCAGGTTTATTGTTGGGGTGGGGGAGTGAGCGAGAATTGCAGACCTCCATAGGAGAGGGCAGCAGGGAAGGTGGTGTCTGAGGGTGTTATCCACGTTTCTGTGATACCAAGAAATGATAATTTATGAGAAATGAAGAGGTCGTGGATGTAGTCAAGTTTGTTCCTTTTAGTGGCTAGTTACCTTCAGTTCCCTTCAGTTCCACTTCTGGCCTAATTCTGGTCTGTACACTTAGAAACTGCACTTGGAAACTGTACTGCCTAGGTCATCACTGACCACTGCCCTCACATTTATACTAACTAGGAATACATTTGTTTCATGTGTATCAGGTGTGAATAGGGGTGTGGAAACATGCAGACAGGATCACAGATATCAGGAAGGGATAGGTGAGGAATCAGCAGGGGGAATTAGACAGTGGTTTCAAAGTTAATACAATTACAAAGTGGAAAAAAAATATACCAGCAGATTGATATAGATATAACTAAATCAGCAGCAGATGTATATTATGAATGGTGCAGGGAGGTTCAGTATATAAGTCCGGATGGAAGACACATACCATGCATTCAGTGACCCTTCTATGTTATTAGTAGGAAGAGGAGTGGATAAATTATGTATACAGCCATCAGTAAGATTAACTTCACTATAATCTACATCATGTACCTAACAGGCCACGGAATAAAGATTTTTGTGGGGTTGCTGCTTTCAATAAAAGTATAAGAAGTGTATTAAATGCTAAAAAGTAAATAATTTAAAGTGTAACTAAACTTTTATATTTGAAGATACATTTTGTAAAACACTTTATTAAAGTGCCTGATGCTTCACTTAGTTTCTTCCTTTTGTCACTGATCAAATCTCTACAATCTCTATGGAGATGGGCTTGAAGTGGAGAGCTCTTAAAAGCAGAGAGACATCTGCACTATAGAGAAATAGTTTTTTTTGCACAGCACAGATTGATATCAATAATTATTATCCAGCTTTCTGCAGACAGCCTCTTATCTCTGTCTCTTCTCCTCCTTCTCCCCACTCCCCACTCCCACCATAGAGTTCATTGTAAACTGACATTGCTTGTGTGCTGAGTGGTCCAAATGACTAGACCTAAAGACATGAGTAATACTTGAAGTCACAGGCACTTTTCTTTAGTGAAGTATCTTGCAATGTTTCCTCCCTTCAAATTGTGCTATTAATTTATGAACAAATTATAGAAGAAATCTGGTGAAAACACTTTTTTATCATCACCCATGACAGCACTCCTGCGAGTATGATCACCCATCCTTGACAGGAAACCTGAAGATATAGAAAGTTCTCACCCCCACCACACCTCAGTTCAGGTTTCCTGTCATCCTGGACAGTTGGTCCTGGAGATACTACGCACACCCAGGGCTGAGGACAGAGCAGATACTCCTGATCCTACTGGGGCATAACTTGTCTTATAATGCTGCCTGTGGCGGCTGATGTCACTTCCAGTTGGATCAGAGGCTGGCTATTGCTGTGGGAGCATCGTGGGTGAAGCATCTGATGTCATTTTCGGCACAGATGCTTGCCAGAGGGGGAAGGGAGGAGCTACAGGTGGTAGGCGCTTTAAAAATAGCCACAGACCAGGCAGCCAGCCTGTAAGGGTGTGTTTACATGGAAGAATTTGTCCGTGGATTTGGGGGGGGGATTTCACCCCGAATCTGGAGCAGATTCCTCCTGGAATCCACCTCCCATTGTTTTCAATGGGAGGCAGAGATCTCAGCAGGATGCGGAAAAAAGAAGTGTCCTGCTCGATCTCGCCACGGATTCCGCAGCACGGGGTCCGCGGCTCGAGACTCCCTCCTGATTAGGCCCATTCATTCGGACCTAATCAGGAGTGGGATGCCGCGATGGAATGCTGATGCACCGCATCGGTATCCCATCGCGGCTAGACGTGGCGAAAATGCCGGCGGAGGAAAATGAAGAGGAATTCCTCTTCATTTTCTGCCGTGTGAACATACCCTTCCATTGTTTGACTCCAACAACTTGCTTCTTAGAACAAGCTGAAGGTTGGCATAGCTGCTGCTGTCAATATGTCTGAAGCACCAGAAGCCCATAAGAGCACTGACACTGGAGAACCCCAGATAATCCACTCCAGCATTTTATGGGTTTACAGGTTCCAGCTTTTTTCCTGCTTCTAACTCAGGTAGGAGATATTCTATGAGATTGTTAATTTTTAAAGTTTTGTTTGTGTATTTTAGAGTAAACTGACCAAGAAGTAGAGCTGGGGTTCTAGCTCCAGAATCAGGTCATGTGGCATTTGTAAAAGATCCCTTTCTGCCTCGTACCCTAAGCCTTTATTCTGTCGTTGTTTGGAGAAAATTGTTGCGGAAGAATCTCCTCCATTGATGGATAGTATAAGGCAAATTGTCAAAGAGGTTTCCTCTTCCCTATAGGGATATAGACTTTCCTCTTCTTTGCCAAGTACATCTAGAGATAGTCCCAAGCCCATGAATAGCCCAGATAAGTCTGGTTCTGAAGTCTCTGATGAAGGAGAACTGGACTCTGCCTCCAATTCCACTTCAGAAGGAACTTCGGGAAAACCATCCTTTCTCCAGAAGATTTTTAGTAAAGGCAGATAGAGCTACAATGGGGCTGGAGGATTCTAGGGAGTATCGCTCTACCTCGGACTTGATGTTTGAGGGTTTAGTACCGAAGAAGAAAAGAGTCTTCCCCGTCCATGATATTGTAAAATCGCTAAGAAAAAAGGAATGGAAAAATCCTGATAGAAGGTTCTTTGCCTTTTGAGGACATTGGTTCCCTGAGGGACTCCCTGGATAGGAAAGCTGATGCCTTTCTTAGCCGCTCCTGGGAGGCTGCGGCAAGTAGTTGTAGACCTAATATTGCAGTTACATGTGTGGCTAGATCAATGAAAGTCTTGCTAGCTCAATTGGAGTCTCACATTAAAGACAACACCCCTAGGGAGCATCTTTTGGCCTCTATTCTTTTGTTCATGAAGGCCTTAGACTTCATGGCTGATGCTTCAGCAGACTCTGTTAAACTTTCTGCCAGGTCTTTGGCTTTTTCTACCTCTGCACGAAGGGTCCTGTGGCAAAGGATCCCATCAAGAGACAAGCCCTTCAGGAAGAAGTGAGGTCTCTTATTCAGAAGGAGGTGGTTACCCCAGTTCTAAAGGAGGAGTTATGGTCAAGTTTCTATTCTCCTCTATTTCAAGAAACCAAATGGAAAATTCAGGGTAATCATAAGCCTAAAAACAAATTTCTGACCTACAAAATGTTCAGAATGGAGACTGTTTGCTCCACAATCAACCTCCTTTTTCAGGATTGTCTAATGGTATCCCTCGATTTGGAGGATGCATATTACCACATCCCCATTCCTGCATCCTGCCAGAGATACCTAAGACTTGCAGCCTGGATGGACGGCTCTTGGGTCCATATCCAGTAGCAGGCCCTCCCATTTGGGGCCTCCCAAGCACCCAGGACCTTTACCAAGGCTGTAGCAGAGATGGGGTGGAACATAAATCGAGAAAAATCTTGTTGTCTTCCCTCAAAGATAAGAATGTTCCTGAGTATTCAGTTGAATTCCTCCAGTCAAATGGTCTTCCTTCCACCAGAGAAGGTTCTGTCAGTCAGGAACTGGGTAATCGAGCTGTTCATGACTCACAGATGTTCAATAAGACAAGCTACGTTGGTCTTGGGGGTCTTGACCTCGACAATACCGGTGGTAAAATGGGCCAGATTCCATTATCGCTCCCTTCAACAGGATGTTCAATAAGACAAGCTATGTTGGTCTTGGGGGTCTTGACCTCGACAATACCGGTGGTAAAATGGACCAGATTCCATTATTGCTCCCTTCAACAGGAGATCTTGAGTGTTTGGGATGGTTCTTGCTTGACCCTGGACTCCAAAGATCCTCCTCTCCTCCAGAGTCAGAAACTTGCTGCTGTGGTGGACGAAACTGGAAAACCTAAGGTCGGGAGTCCCCTGGTCCGTGCAGTCTCCCCTGGTCCTGTACATGGACGCCAGCCCTTGGGGTTGGGGTGAACATTTGGGAGACGAAGTTTGGCAGGGAAGATGACCAATAGGAGTAAGGAATTCCTCTTCAAACTACAAAGAACTCCTGGTTATTCAGAAGGGTCTCTTGTCAGCTCAGAACAGTTCACAAGGAAAGGACGCGTGGATCCTTTCAGACAAATCTACCACAGTCTCTTATGTAAACCACCAAGGGGGAACTCTGTCTGCATCCTTTCTATCGCTATCTGATTGAATTTTCAGCTGGGCAGAGAACTGTCTTCTAAGCCGATCTGCAGTACACCTAAGATGGAAAGAGAATGTAAAGGCAGACTTTCTCAGCAGAACTCCCCCTTCCCTGCTTGATTCTGAGAACCCTGAAGAAAATTCAGGAGGACAGAGCAGAGGTCATCCTTATTGTTCCAAACTGGCCCAGGAAACCCTGGTACTCTTGGCTAATAATCATTTTGGTGTCTCCCCTCTTGCCTCAACCGAGGAGGGAGGACCTTCTCCAACAGGGGCCTCTGTTTCACCCCAAAGTCTAATGGCATGGAATTTGAGAGGCTAATTTTATATAGGAGGGGATTATCTCAAAGGGTAGTAGATACCTTGTTGGCCAATAAAATCCTATTTGTATCTAAAATCTATTTCAAGATTTGGCAGGCCTTCTTCAGGTTCTCTATGTCAGAACAACGCCAATTATTACCCCCTAATATTCCCCTCATCCTAGACTTCCTCTAAGCAGGATTAGAAAAAAAGCTAAGACCAAGTATTCTAAAGGTCCAGGTGGCAGCTCTGAGTGCTTTTTTTTTCAATTTTAAATTAACAGAACACTCTTGGATCAAAAGGTTTCTGGTGGCAGCGAAGCACCTTAACCCAGCTTCTAAGTGCCTAGTCCCTCCTTGGGATCTTAATCTGGTGCTTTCAGCTCTCAGCCTTCTTTTGAGCCTTTAGAAAGCCTATCTATCAAGTTGCTTAGTCTCAAAATGTCTTTTCTTCTAGCTATATCATCGGCTAGAAGAATTTCTGAGATGCAGGCTTTCTCCTACAGGCCTTACATGGTTATAACCGATGATGATGTCACTATTCGACCTTTACCCATGTTGCTACCTAAAGTAGTCTCCGACTTTCACAGAGAACAAGAGGTCTTCCTCCCTTCCTTTTGTGCAAACCCTAATAATTCTGGAGAAGAGCGTTCACATTGTCTAGACGTTAGGAGTTGTCTTATTCAGTACCTGCAGGTCTCTGAGGATTGGAAGAAGGTGGAGAATCTCCTATTACAATTTTAGGGTAAGAGGAAGGATCTTAAAGCCTCCACTTCCTCCATAGCTAGATGGATCAGGCAGTGTATATAGCTTTTTCTTTCCAGTCTGGAGGGTTTTGGTGCCCATTCTACCATGGATGTAGCTACCTCTTGGGCAGAGAGGTTGGATGCCTCTCTGGCCCAGATCTGTTGGGCTGCAACTTGGAGCTCTCCTCACACCTTTTTAGACATTATCGTCTCAATTTGAATTTCCACTCAGACTTGGCCTTTGGCTGAAAAGTGCTTCAGGCCATAATCCCTCCCTAGCATCTTCTAGTTTAGAATTACTGGTAATTGTTTTTCTGGAAGCCCATTACAGGAACTGTCTAATAATCACTACCGTAGTAATACAAAAGAAAACAAGCACTAAATAGTGCTTATTGTACTACCATTGATACACAGTGAGAAAATGGTAAACAGTGTGTGGGTGGTCTCTCACCTTGGCAGGCTGTGGTCCAGGACACAAGCACTGTTTCAAGCAGAATCTATCAACATCACTGGGTACAGGTCAACAGCAGGATCCACAGTGCCTAGTGGAGAGCGTCAGGAGATATGGTAGCAAAGGACCAGGAGCACATCCATCAAAGAAAATGCCAATGGAAAGTAACCACACTTACCCAGGAATCATTCCAAGAGAATCTTTATTTTTCTTACAAGCAGGCAAATAAACACTCAATGCGTTTTGTGGTTACTGTACCCCTTTCTGAAGTGTTAAATTAAAAAGTTTTACAAGTTTAACTCCAAAAGCCTCTTTAATACAGGGAGATTCACTTGAAAGAGGCCCCGAATATTCTGTAATAACTCTCACCAGGATGAAGCAATCTGAATGTAACAATGTGCAATGTGCTCCTCAGTATATGGAGCATCAAACACAACTGGATTCCCATGCATTGCAACACGGTAGATGGACAGCCATGGCGATGTTTAAACTTTACTCATTCACTCAACTTCTTATCAGGATGGTGATGTACAGTAGTGAGCAGCATATCTTCATGGTGCAAACCTATTGGGTCACCAATTCCTTTAATCAATATCAGGTGGTGTTAGAGACGTACCCTCAAAGAGTATTATTCAGAAGATGGAATGGAAACTGAAAACAACGGGATTATTAATCCCTACTCATGGTCTAGGCCAGTGATGGTGAACCTTTTAGAGACCGAGTGCCCAAACTGCAACCCAAAACCCACTAATTTATCGCAAAGTGCCAACACGGCAATTTAACCTTAAATTAACCAGGATCTGTATTATAGTGACCGTGCAATGTTATTACAGCCTGTAATAATATCACATGTCTGCTATAAAACAGATACTGTGTGATATAAATAGTGAAGGGCCCCCACATAGTACAATTCGATCTGAAGTGGCCCCCAGACAGTATTATAAGCTTCACAGTGGGCCCCCACATAGTAGTATATGCTTCACAGTGGGCCCCCACACAGTAGTATATGTTTCACAGTGGGGCCCCACACAGTAGTATATGCTTTACAGTGGGGCCCCACACAGTAGTATATGCTTTACAGTGGGGCCCCACACAGTAGTATATGCTTTACAGTGGGGCCCCACACAGTAGCTTATGCTTCACAGTGGGCCCCCACACAGTAGCTTATGCTTCACAGAGGGCCCCTACCCGGTAGCTTATGCTTCACAGTAGGGCCCCACACAGTAGCATATGCTTCACAGTGGTCCCCCACATAGTAGTATATGCTTCACAGTGGTCCCCCACATAGTAGTATATGCTTCACAGTGGGGCCCCACACAGTAGTATATGCTTCACAGTGGGGCCCCACACAGTAGTATATGCTTCACAGTGGGCCCCCACACAGTAGTATATGCATAACAGTGGGGCCCCACACAGTAGTATATGCTTCACAGTGGGCCCCCACACAGTAGTATATGCATAACAGTGGGCCCCCACATAGTAGTATATGCTGCACAGTGGGGCCCCACACAGTAGCTTATGCTTCACAGTGGGGCCCCACACAGTAGCTTATGCTTCACAGTGGGGCCCCACACAGTAGTATATGCTTCACAGTAGGCCCCTACACAGTAGTTTATATTACTTACCTAGTCCCATGAAGAGCTGCAGTCCCACGAAGAACATCCTCCTCCTCCTCCTCCTCCCGCTCGCGTGCGCTGATGACTGACGTCATCATGCCTGCGTCGGGGGAAGAGGTTACACTCTGCAGTCAGTGTAGAGCGCGGTCCGGACCGCGGCCTACACTGACAGCTCAGCCGAAAAGACGCGATCGCTCACTAATAGGGAATCCTTTAACCGGATTCCCCGTTAGTGAGCGATCATGGCAACGGTGCGCGTGCCAACTGAGAGGGCTCTGCGTGCCCTCTCTGGCACGCGTGCCATAGGTTCGCCATCACGGGTCTAGGCCATCTGAAAATGTCGCAGGGCACAATCTATGACATAGAACATCATCTGGAGTAGTGCCTTCAAAACCTCTGAGTCACCTAGTACAGGAGAATGAGATATCTTATTAAACATGTCAAAGAGATGCAAAAATGTCAAAATTGTATGTGTTTTGTGTCACCGTGGTTCAGGAGTTCATAACTTGTTTGAAGCTTCATATACTGAGGAGCACATTGCACGTTTATTGCAGAGTTCTTATACTCTGTAATTACAGAGAGTTATAACAGAATTTTTGGGGCCTCCTTCGGGTAAATCTCCTTATATGTATATTGCAAAATGGATAAAGATAGAAATATCCTATTATCCTTTGATGGGCAATTGTGATTTTTCCATTCTTGTTTTTTTTTCTCCTTCCCTTCTCAGAACCATAACATTTTTATTTTTCTGTTGAAATAGCTGTATTACGACTCGTTTTTTGTGGGGCAAGTTGTATTTTTTGAAGGCAGCATTTAATGTTCCATATAATGCAATGGGGAAAAAAATGCAATTTTGCATTTTTTAGTCTTTAGACAAAGAATATTTAACTTTATTATTTGTTCATTAATACTAAGGTACACTTCATATTTAGTGTTTTAGATTCATTTTGCTACTTTTCAAAAAATTCAAAACCTTTTAAGGCCGGGACCCCATTGTTTTACAGTATCTGCAAAATGGATGGAATTCTGGCTAATCCCATCCACACATTGCAGAAAAATATCCACAGCGGACATGCTTTGATTTAAAAAAAAAAAACGTTGCATTTTTGTAAATCACAGCTTGTCAATTATATCTATGGAAATGCTGGTATTTTATGTATAGGAGTAATAGGAGAAAGTCCACAGAGGAAACTTTGAGGACTTTCTATGAAAAGCGCTGTGGAAGAAAACGCGATGTGTTCCCGCTGCAGTTTTTTCAACAGCGCTTTTTAACTGTGGCATGCTATGTGGGGCCTTAGCCAAAAAATGTTTTGCTTTGTGTCACCATATTTTGACACCCATAACTATTTTTTTTTTTGTTTTCTTTTTTTTGTCAGACAAATTCTAGTTCCTGTTGGTACCGTTTTTGGAGTATATATGACTTTAAGATCTCAATTTTGGCACTGTGAACATACTTTTAATTATGGCATTCCATATGTAAAGTTATATGTTCATATTTCTGATGCATTGATACCAAATATGTTTGGTTATCTTGTTTTCAGTTTTTTATTTATCAAATTGAAAAAGTGGGGTGCTTTGATTTGTTGTTCTTTACTTTAGTATTGCAATTTGTTGTGCATGACTTAATAGGAATATTATAATGGCAGCCCTGGAAGCCTTCAAAATGCAGTGCAAAATATTATTTTCACAGTTTGTATTTTTCAAAAGCTACTAAAAACATAACACAAGTGTGTAGAATAAAAGTAACATGTTGATTTTGTTTTTTGTTTTTGTTTTTTATTGCATTGAAAGTTTTATTCAAGTTTTTGTGATAAAAGTAAAACAATACAAATCACAACTGAAGACAGGAGAGGGAAGAGTTTGAGGGGAGGGAGAGGGAAACCAGGAGGGATAAGAGGGAAAGGGAACAAGTAGATACTCTGGCGAGTCAAACTGCAAAATAGAACAGATAAGGTATAACAAAAGTCAAAGATTATAAATTCAACAATTTATAAAGAGGGAGAAAATACTGAGGCAAAGGGGAGGCCCTCTACCCACCCCAGGGCCAGGGGAGCAACATGTTATTTTTACTACAAAGTTAATGCTATGAACACAAAACCCATAGTTAAAAGGAACAGCTGAGTTTTATTTTCAATTCCACCTCATTCCCAGAAAATTGAACAGAATATTAAATACTGCCATTAGGAAGTAATAATAATAAATAATATATTTTATTTATATAGCGCCAATATATTCCTCTGCACTTTACAATTTGTAGGGTTAAAATACAGACAAAATGAGGCATTACAGAGTAGTAAGTCAATTCACACAATGGGACCATTTGTTCTGCCAAAAAGAAGCCTCATATTTCTCTTTAAATGGAAAAATAAAAAAGCTGTCTTTTGGAAGGCAGGGAATAAAAATAGGAAAATGTTATGGCTAGAAAGGGTTAAGACATGAACCCTCATGATTTATCAGTACACCTTTTGTGTGGCTAGTAATTTATATAAAGATAAGTCTATTCATTGGCATTATGTTTATTTGGGTACTTAAGAACTATTTATCAGATAGATACTTTTTAAACGTGTAGTATGAAATATAGTAGTATGAATTATTATGAATTACAAACTTACACAACTAAAGAAAAATTAAAAAGCTAATTTCACTTTCAAAGACGTGGAGAATTCTGAAAGATGTTCATTAAAGCATGCAGAGATTAAAATTAATTTGTCTTGGAGCGACAGAGCACAAGAGATAAAGGAATACACACTGTAAAGCAATGGCCACACATCCACACCAATTATAATGTTTTAACAAACTGTGAACCTCTCATACATTTATGACCTATACACAAAATAATCCATAAATGCATTGTAGGTGCAGAAGAATCGATGTCCCTCTCCTGCATTACTTAGACAATTCAACATGGAGTTTGTTGTGGCCATTTCAATTGAAGTTGATAGAAGTTGCAAAAAGAACTAAACTTCTTGAAAACATAGGTTAAACACAATTCTCACTACTCTCAGCCACTTTTACTGTAACTTTTATATTTATAATTAATAATATATGTAGAAAGTAGAGATGGACAAACCTCTGAAGATATGTTTTGGGTTTGGATGGTTCAGTTCAAAGATTACTTTTGGGTCAAATAAATTCATCATGGGGTATTCCCATGATCATAACCATTTTTAAATTTGTAGATAATTAAAAGTTAAACATTTTTGCAAATATAAGTAATTTAACATTTTGCAGAGTTTTATAGATTTTCTCTTAATATCTTGTGGTCACAAGTCGTTGTCTTGATCGGTTGCCAGTGGATACGACCACCAATGCAAGACCTTTCTAAGGTCAGAAAATCAGCCATGATTTCCTGATTGTGGCTGGGATATCTTCTGATACATGTAGTGCTCCTGCCTGATAACCCAGCTACAATAAGAAAATCATAGTTGGATTCCTGTCAAGTCCCAGACCATAGAAAGTTTCTGCATTTGTGGTTGTAGCCATTGGCAACTGATAAAGAAAACAGACTGTCAGCACTAAGATGGTTAGAGAAAAGCTTTAAAACTCTGCAGAATTTTTAACTACTTATATTTGCAAAATTGTTTAACATTTAATTATCTACAAATATAGATATGATTATGTTCATGGGAATACCCTTTTAAATTTGATTAAACATAGTGCATTACACTGTCAGATCTCTATGACTCTATTTAGGCAATATCTAGCTCTCTAAGGGTACGTTCACACGTCAGATTCCGTGGCAGATTCTGCCCCAAATATGCCTCCCAGTTTTCAATGGGAGGCAGAGATTGCAACAGGATGCAGAAAAAATCAGTGTCCTGCTCAATGTTGCCATGGATTCCGCCATGGCTAATTTTCTGCTTGCAGATCTTCCACCTTGCCATCGGTTTGTTATTTGGTAATATGCAAAAAAATTGCCAAAGGGGAGATGACCATATGTAGCTGCTGCCATCAACACCAGCAGCAATAGATGTCTGCCACTGCCACCAGCACCCAAGCTTGCCTTAGCCCTACCCCAGGCTGCATGTTGGGGCTGCATGTTGGGGCTGCACATCAGATAGAATTCTTAATATTGAAGCTACCACCCTCTTCCTATGATCTCACCTTAACCCAGTTGACAGGTCTTATCTGCAATAGAATCATCATTGGATTCAGTAATTTCATCATCTTCCCCACTTTTTTTTTTGACTCATCATAGCAATGAGATTCCTCTGTATCCTCAAATTTCACCCTAGTGCCCCTACCAATATGACTACCAGTGTCACACCCACTGCCACGACTGCCTCCACCACACCCAACAGTCATGTCTTCAACCTCTGCCTCTTCTACATCCAAAAACTCTCTGTTCTCATCCAACTCATCAAGAAGAGGAGGACTTGGGCTATGAGGACTATATCTCTCACCAGATTCCACATGACTACTAGAGAATGGATCTGTGTCAGTGAAGATGAAAAAGACATGATTGATAGACAGAAAGACAGCATGGCAGATTATGTGTTACAACAGCAGAGGAGGAGAAACACACAGAACTCTGACTCAGTGTTTGCGTTTCACTATTTTCAAAAACTTCATCTTTAGTCTCAGGAAGTACAACAAACCTTTCACTACTGGTAGGGCTGCCAGGAATAGAAGTGTTGCTGTTGCCACCCAATTTTATTGTTAGTATTAGTACTTGCACTGGTGGATGTTGTAACAGTAGCACAAGTGTTTCCTTCACCTTTAGCCTGTCTCCTGCCCTATTTTTTTTCCCTTTTACATTTGCTTTTTTATTTGGTACAAAAAACTCTAGTTGAAGAAAATTAGGAAGTTCTAAGTTAAATGAGATTTAACCCTTGAAGTATAACCTGGCAATAGTTAGACTGTAATACACTGAGTCAGCATGGAATTTGCATTGATAAATAATGACAGTTTTTCTGTATTTGTTAACAAAAAACACTATTTAAAAAAATACCTTTTTTAGTAAATCTCATTTAGTAAGAAATGAGATTTACTACTATATATTGTCCTGGTTAGTGAGTACTACACTAGAACACACTGTGTGAGTAATGAGATAATGACACTTAGTTAACAAACAATCCTATTGACCAAAGTAAAAATTAAGAAAATGAGATTTTTTTTTTAGCTATAGACTAAAACATACTGTTTGAGTCAGCTTGTTTTTTTTTGTTTTTTGTTTTTTTTTTTGCAGTAATAAAGGCACTTTTTTGTATTGGTGAATGAAAAACACTATTGCCAAAAAAACCTAAACAAAATGAGATTTTTCACTATAGACTCTAGAACAGATGCCATGAATTGGCTATATTTTATTTGTGATAATAATGGCACTTTTGCTTTATTGTAAAAAAAAAAAGTCTTAATAAAATGAGATTATTAGCAATGAAAGGAAAGGTTGACCTGTCCCATGTATATGTTACACAGTGAAAACTGCAGTCACACAGCACAGTGAAGAAATTATGCCTTTCTGTCTAAAATTGATTAAATGTAACTAAACTGTGCTCCACTAGTCCTCTTCCTATAATTCTTTAGTCCTAATGCAATTTTGGTGTTGTTTTCCCCTAGCAATGTATTAGCAGTAATTGATTTGGATCATGCAATGATGATAACAAATCTGTCCCTAAGGTTGAGTATCACAAAATGGCTCTGTCTTCCTCAGCAGAATCATCCTATGTGACATCAGCACTGCAGTCTCTCCACGTATAACCCATGATTGGCTGAGAGGCTGTCAGTTGATGCCAGAACCCAACCTATGTCATAGAGACCATGTGATACTCCTTCTCTTCTGTACTTTAACGGTGCATTACATGTAAGGGCACCAAAGATGAATTGCAAAGGTTTCAGTTTTGTTAAACAAAACTTTTGGAAAATCCAGGTTGAAGCCGTATTGTTACCAATCGGTTCACTCATCTCTATTAGAAAGGACCAGCACCAATATTAAGTCCCAGTGTGCTCATGGCCACAAGAGTTGCCTGTCCAAATTCAAAATATTGTACAGGAAGGTCACAACAACACTTGCAACATGTGAAAACTGACGGGTTTTTTTATAGGTTCAAAGTGGTTACATCACAAAATGCATATTGCGTTGACCATAATCAATACACACTGCATACATATGCTTATACTATGGATTATATCAAATCACTGAGCTGAAAACCAAATTCGTATCCAATTCTTGGATCCCCTTTTTGTTTCACAATTCTCTGTTTGTCCCCCTTCCCCTTTACTGGGACATAATCAATAATTCTAAACCAAAGTTGGCTGACGTTGTGTTTATATGCTATAAAGTGCTTAGGTACTGGTAATCCTGCTTTATTGTTTCTAATTAGGGATTTCTGGTCATTTAATCTAATGTGGCACTCATTCGTTCTTTCCAACATAATATAGGTCACAAGGGCACCATATAACATTAATAACAAAATTAGATCTACACCTATATCTATCCTGAATATCATATTTTTTTTATCTGTATATGGGTGGGTGAAAATATCACCTTTGATCATTTTATTACAATGACTACAGTTGAAACAAGGGAAATTAAAATTTTTCAGTTTACTCAAATATACCTGCACCATAATTTTCCTACTCCCTATGTCTGATTTGACTAAATGGTCTTTTAAATTATACCACTTCTATAGGCCATCGCTGGTGTTACTTATATTGGTGCTTTTTATCAATAAATTCCAGTACATGTAAAATATTGATCTGCCAACTCTACCTACTATATTAGGATACACACTGAATCGAATCATCCTTTGCCTTTAATGGTGAGTAGTGTTGTCCTATCCACATTTGTTAGTCTCTCCTTATGTTTATCCAACAATTTCTTCGGGTGATCTTGACAGCTGAATTTTTGCCACCTCTGATTCACTCTCATATCTATTCCCATTAGATCAAACACAATTATTTTTACCAAGAACATCTGGCTCCATGGGAACAATTCCACCACTGGTTTTGAATAGTGACTGTGAAAAAAAAAATATTTTGGTCTGTACTTCTTGTCAATAAATCATTTTTTACTTGACACCCTTCGACAGTTACAGCTATATCTAAAAAATGTATAGAAGTATCTGAATAGACCATGCTGAATTGTAACTCTGGATGGATACTATTCAACTCCCTCAGAAACTCTGTTAAACCCCACCAGTCCATATCACAAAGCTGTCATCGATGAACATGAGCCAAGTGTGTACATACTGTAAAAATTGTGATTTAAAAATGTATCTGTCTTCAAAATCTGCCATGTATATATTAGCATACGTGAGTGAAATATTGGCCTCCATTACCATGCCCTATTTCTGGATGTCATCCACAAACACAAAACAACTATGTCTGAGGATGATCTCCCACAATCAATAGGTACAATATGTACTTTATTATGTATCCGCAAGACAAGCCTTTTTTCCACCTGATGCAAGCCTTTGGTGCTGTGAACTTTCTGTACAATATAATTTGTAATACTTTATGCCATCCAAAAATGTGTTCTCTTCCATGCCTGCAGAAGAATACCTTGTTTTACATAAGTGTGCTTAACATTGACAAGGATATACTGTATCATAAAATGAATGCATTGATCTCAAGATAACATCACTCATTGTTACACTTGTATTTCTACCTATTTTAGGTCATGCCTTATCCAGCATAAATTAAACTGATAAGAAGGTGACTAGAAGAAATTTGAGTACCATCCTGGTTTATGGGGGCTTGGATCACTACTAATTCCTATCTGCTATGATGACTGAGATGAACTCAAGCTGGACAACGAATATAAGTTATGAAACTTCTTTGTCATACTTGGACAATGACGATTCACAGCCCCGGGTTCCTGTGATGTCCAGAACAGGACACACAGTGGTAGCTATTTTTCTTGGATTTATCCTTGTGTTTGGCTTCCTTAACAATTTCATAGTGTTAGTTCTATTTTGCAAGTTCAAGACTCTAAGGACGCCAGTTAATATGATGTTATTAAATATAAGTATCAGTGATATGCTAGTCTGTGTATCTGGCACAACACTGAGTTTTACATCCAGTATTCAAGGTCAGTGGATTGGTGGAGAATATGGCTGCCAATGGTATGGCTTTGTTAATTCTTGTTTTGGTAAGTACATTATGCATCTATTGTTTGCAAATATTTGGTAAGGATCTGTCATTATCATGCTGGTTTATGTTAGTTGTACAAAATGGGAATACTTCTGGTATGCACATTGACCATAATTATAGGAGCTCATTGATGTATACTGATGTATAGGAAAAAGGAGCTTTTTTTGGTATACAGTATGCTTGGGTCTTCTACACCAACATAACTTTTTTACTGAAAAGTATACAGACGTGGCACTACATATATCCTTTACGTAAAACCTTATTACTTATGTATGCAACTGCAGGTAGTACAGTTGCCTAAGTTGGGAGTTTTTGGTCCCTGGTGTGCACAACGAACATAAACTGATAGTGTAACCTGTAAAATCTTTTATATAAAATGCTACCAGCAGTAATGGAAGTTTAATTTTCCATTTAGTCAGTGACACTGTTTGCTTGTTTAGGGTGGTGAAACATGGAGTTCTGGCCTCAACACAGCTGTAGTCAGTGCTGACTAATTGATTACCTACATAACCTACATAACCATATGGATAGTAATGTGGAAAGGCCAATGCTTTTACTATGCCAGTGCTCTTAATTAGGTCAAAGCACCGGAGGCACCACCCATATGGCACCACTGTACCCTACAGTTTGATGTTAATTATTAAAGTGTTTGGAGATGTGCCATCTGTTATAGTTCACCTACCTTTGCAAATACATGTCTTTGATCAGAAAAGCAGCTTATTTAAGTGGAACAGCTGCAACCTTAATAAACTGGAATAATGAAACTCGCCATTATTTTGGTGTCTTTTAAGTACCACTTACAAACTGTTTTTTTGTTATTCACACATGCGAATGAGACTCAAACAAAACTGACTGTAAATTAGTCTTACCTTCCAGTCTCAGCTAAGTAAATAAATTGTACATAGATTTATTGCTGTCAGCTAAAACTGACAGGTAAACTGTTAGGCTGTACCTCTGGCATGGCCTAATAGGCATACTTTGATGGCAGACCTGGTGGCCTTCATTAGGCACCTGGTTACCATGTAGCAGCATTGGCACTCCTTGAGATAATTTGCAGGGATGTCAATCAGTGACAGATGAAGCCCCTCCCCCCTTTGAAACCATTTAGATGCAGTGGTATTGATCAGAGTTTTTCCAGTCCTGGGCAATAAAATAGGTGTCTGGCTGTGATTACAAAGGGAAGCAGTGACTTTATTGGGAGCCTGAACATGCTCTATTTAAAGGGATATGTCCCCATTGTTAAAAGGTATATCAGTGACCACTAAGGGGTTAAATACATACTGGTCATTCTACCTCAGAATGCTTTTGGAGCATGAAAAGAAACATATGGAAAACCAAACATATGAACAACAAAATATAACAAGCTCCATACAGATGCTGTCTTTGGTCTTCTGCTGGGTTCACACCTGCGCATGTACTACGTTTGGGGATTCTGTTCCCCTTTCTGCATGAAAAATGCAGAGAGAAAAGTGCTGCAAGCAGGACTTTAATCTCCGCATTTTTCCACCCTTTTTGGGTGGAAACTGAGGATTTATTCGCTAACCTTAACTCTGTGTTAATTGAAAATATTAATAGAGCTACTATGGGCATCAAATATGTTTTCAGTTACTCATTCTTATTGTAGTCCGTCAAATGAACAACTTAACACTCCATTTACAAAATACCACTTGCTGTAAGTGGTAGATTATGCTGAATTGTGAAGTCGTTCACAGTTTTTCTGAAGAATTTCCACTTTTAAATAAACCAGTTCCAATAATATTTTGAAAAAGGGACTTGTAAATTTGTATCTTTTACATGCTTTACGGCAATCTCTGAAAGATTTTGAAAGTTTAAGTATTTTGAATCCTGCACAATATTGTAATTTTCGAAGGAATTATTACTAGATGTAGAAGCTCAACCTATCCTGTTGGCCTGTTGAGCAAGGCACCGATTTTCTCAACATAGTACTCAGACTACATGAAAATCCTTCAAAAATGAAAGGCCTGATATACAGATTATTTATTGACACATTTATAATAGACCCTTTGTTAGAATGATTTATAAAAAAAGATATTGCAAACCAAAACTTCCCTCGAAATAAAAATACTCACAGTATGCATGAAACATTCATGAAAACTACTCACTCATCCACATAAAAGTGTCTACCTTTTCTTTATATTCTACCTTATATTTCGCCATACTGATAGGTCTTTGTAACATTCATGTGAATTGGTCTTTATATTCTTTGAATAAAGTTACTCTCTCTTTCTCTATTCCATTAGAAAGTTCAAGCACATGAGTGGCCGCCATATTTAAACACCTGACATCCGCCGTACTATTACGGCAAATGTCGGGAATGGGTTAATATCCAACACAAACATGGAGGGGACCTGTGTTGATTTTTCACATTTTTCATATTTTTTTAAATAGCACACAATGCTAAAAAAAGTTTAGATAGTTTCCCTCTCCATTACGGTAATTTTCATGTAGGTGACATTTAATGTGTCGACATGGTTGGAGCTAGAACCTGTGATGTAAGCATGGTAGTCGCAGTTTGTTTTTTTTTCCATTTTTTTTTTTTGTCTTTTTATTGAATTTTTTTTAATACATTGTGCCCCCCATAAGGTCAAAGTACATAATTTTTTTTTACAGTAGATTGTAAGAAAATGAAGTGAAGAAATATTGGATTTTATATTGCATTATTAATATGAGTTTACTTTGATTGGGCTATTATTACTAAAGTAATTTACATATTTCTAATGAGGAGATTTACAGTCCAGTCAGATGTCAATGTTAAGAAAGCTACAACTTTTCCTTAAGTAAAAGGGAAAGTATAACTATTAGATTAATGTGTATTAACACATTTGTGAAACACTTTCCAAATATACAGGTGATACAGGTGGCTGGAAGCAAAATTAACTTCAAAGGTAAAGAAATCTCTTAAATTCTTCTACTCAAATTTACTTCTGCCTTTCAAAGACCCTTATGTTTATTAGTCTTTTCAGTGAGCCAGCAGTGAACATACACATTTAAGGGAAGCTCCACTTTAATCCCCTTCCCAGCATCAGCTGTACAGGAGCTGAGCAAGGTCCATAACAGAAACAAACCTAAACACATTCGATATCCCCATGTTTAAAAATACCTGAACTATAAACATATAAAATTATTTATCCTATAAAGTAAACGTAGAAGGGAAAAAATAAAAATGGCTGAAACGAATTTTCTTTTATTTTTTTGCTGTTTCCTTCCCCACCGAACCTCCATACTCAAACCCAAACAGAATCTGGATTCATTGCTAAAGATGATACAGTTCCAGTCCATAGCATTCCAGGTCTCCGGTTCACCACACCACTGAAAATGAATTAAATGGGAGTTATGGAAACAGCGTAGTTTAGAACTACAGTGTTTCCATAACACCTGATCATAGCTGAGAATCTTCTCAGTAATGTTGCAGCCGAATATGTAGCAGGACACAGAGGCTGGGGACTCATTTTAGAGATAGGTGCAGCCTCAGAGGTGGAGACCTTGTGATAGATCAGGGAAAGTCTGGCTCATGTCCCAAAAACAGGGGTTCTTAAGCCGCATTTTTGCAAAGAGCCAACAGAGAGGTCCCCATACAAATAATGTCACTCTTGTAAGAAAATTAACATAATTATACATATGACATATAGTTAATTCTAAGAAGCATTGTTTGGTCTAAACAATAGGCCTGTCTCTCAGCAAGCCCTTGCTATCTAATCTCTGTTCCACCCTCCTAAGAATACAACAATGGCCTCAGCAGTAACGGCAGAACTTCTGCTAGAACAAGTCCCCTGGCTCCTCTGGACCAGAAAGTTGCAGAGACACCGGAGCGCCGGGGACAAGTGGGTATGGGTTTTATATTTCACCTTCCCCCGGCCCACTGGCCCAGAACTGTAATTCCTGGATGTCCCTTTAAAGGAAATCTGTCATGTTGAACAAGCAGTCTGATCTAAAAGCCAAAGATAACACAAAGATAACCTTTAATTTTATATTATAGAGCAAAAAATATAAGTCTTCCTATCAATTCAAGTAGACTTTCTCCCAAATACAAATAGGTCCACAGACCAGTGACCTCAAATTTGGTTAAGGAAATTTCCAATTTGTCTTGAAACCAATTATTTATCACAATATCACAACATACTAAGCCTTGAAAGTCTACAATTCACCCTCCACCACTGGATGCTCACACATAGACACTAAAATAAACATTTTGTGATAACCTGCTACAAAACTATGTTGTATTTGGAAAGGCTGTTTAACTTGTGATACACATGCCTGGACCAAGCAAGTGGACTGCTAAGGGAAGACGCATCATTGGTTTAACTCAGTACACAGGTCTCAGCTTACCAAGAGTATCTATTCTACCTCAACTTCTCCTTCTTAGGAAATTAGGGCAGATCTTTGCAAACAGCAGAAGCTCCCACTGTCCTGGCTTGGTTCAATTCAATCAATAAAGATAGTTTCCTCCCACTTCTCCTTTATCTGTTCATAAACCCATTCACTTTTATTTTAATGTTCAAATCCTTATTCTTGGACATTGTGTAACTGAAGGAGTAACTGAAATTAGGTTACAATTATCTTATTAGGCCAAAGCTGAGGGGAGGCCTAGTCTTCCTGACCTTCCTAGATATAAGGCAGCAAGGCTCACTTATATTCTTCATTGACTCCATCATGGTAAAGAGAAACAGTGGATGCAGATAGTACCTAGGTTCCTGGGAACACCTCAAACTTGTTTACTGTGTATATCTCCTTCATATAGGCCTAAAGATTTGCCTCTCTTTTCATCACTTCTCAAATTGTTACATTTTGGGACAAGCTGCCTTTCATTCACCCCTCTAGCCCTATTATTTGGGAACCCATCTGTATCCCTGAGCAAGTTGGCATCACACTTAATTCAAACCAGAGGTCTGGACGAAGGCATTTATTTTCACCCACAAGTCTTCTGTCTCCTGTAGATTACAGGAGCAAAATTATAAATTATCTAAGTGGTGTAGAGCACCAGCGTGTCTGTGGGACATATGCCTGAAGACTTCCAGGTTCTTTTGGAGATGTGGGATGAGCTGTGCACTCAGGGGCTTATGAAGAATCATTGTTTTATTTTGTAAGCACTACAACAATGGTATATTTAGGTAACTGGAGACCAGGTCTTCTTGACCCCAGATATAGTTTTTTTCAATGTAGTTCTTTCCGTGTTTCATCTTCTTTACATGCCACCAAGTGCAGAATAAATGAAGAGGTATTTTAAAGGTAGTCTACCACCTCCCTCAAGCATGTTCAATCACCACTACCATGTTTCAGAGCACATTATAGTGTTAAACAACATAACTTCAGCTCCCGGAGCACTGCTTTTGATATTCAGAACCCTACTATCCTGTGCACTGTGAAGTTGATGCTTCCACTGCTATGACATCACTCATCCTACTTGACCAGTAAGAGCATTGTTCCCAGGGTTGAAGGCCTGCCCCCAGTGCACCAACTGTCTCATTTGCCCAAGACTTCAAAGTTGTATTTCTCCGTAATGTCTTGTGCAATGCAGCGGTAGCAGGTAAATATGCATTGAGGAGGTGGTAGACTGCCTTTAGGGTTTTCATATAGACAGTTGGATTGTCAATTCTACATTACACATCAGCTACTACTTTGCCACTCTCGGAGTGGCTCTTTGACATGCAGTCAACTCCATCCACATTTATTTATTTGTTTCATTATTCCCCCTTTTTTGAACCTGAATCTCTTATATTTATATGTTGTTTTTTCATGTCCTTTGCACTTATACTGTTCCATACAACCAGATTCTACTTAGACAATTCTGTTGTTCTTCTCTAAATATTTTTAAAAAACCGACTCATATGCATTTGATTGAGCAACTGCTTGGGCGCTGTCACATGTGTGTAAGTGTGTGTAAGTTGGGTCGGGGCGCCACTTGTGATTTCACTTTAGCATGTGAAACACTGATTGATGATAGGATATTCCTCATTACTGTCCATGTGGTAACCCTCAAAACCGACCGACCAGTATTGAGGAGTCAGTGTTTAAATTAATGAAGTGAAATTACAAAGACTCCTAAAATTGCAGCTACACATACATTGTGTGGCAGTACCCTTATGTTACCTTGATAGTATGCATATGTTTCAATAAACTTTAACTCAACCTTAAATATTAGACAGATTAGTAAATCTGCCCCATTGTCTCTTTATGAAAGACATTTTATTTCTGATTAGAAAAATATGTCCTCTATGCATTTAGTCATCCATGCAAATCATTTCTAAGGAGCGTGACTTGAAGTACTTTATGTATATCTTGACAATGCTGTAATTCTCACTTATGTATTCAGCTATGATCTGCTAATTGCTGAACGTAAGTAAATTTTATTTCTGTTACCGACAACTACTGGATGTCAACTGGGTGTAGATACTGTTTAACCTATCATTATCACAGCAAAGCAAATACATGTTTACTCACTGTTTTATAGATATAAACACAATATAAAACCGTGTTTTGCATATCCTTATGTTGAATAGGAACCTAAATTCACTGGGTCATTGTAAAGATCCTTGCAGCTGCCAAGGGTTACACTTCTCTTATTTAAGTACAGTAGATGCCCTATTATAAAATATGCAATCTAAATAATATGCAAAATAATCTAAAAAAAAATAATAAACTAGGCCTGTATTCTTCTGGGGTAATCTGAGCTTTACCCCATTTTGGGGATTGACATTGTATGACTAAAGCCTCTGGCTCTTCCTGTTGAAATGGGGCTTCCATTATTGTACATGCACAATTATTTATCTTGTGAAAAATGGAGACAGGATTACCTTATAAATTATTAGGTACTTGTGGATGAGACCATCCTGACCTGGGTTCACTTTTGCATACTAGGTGCCTCTACTAGATCCCGCTATCTAGGGTATCTCTATTTACAGCCCATATCTTTAATGTAGTGTATAGGTCAAGTTTCGGTCCTCTGATAAACCCTTACAAACGAGGGGAGAAGTGTGTTGGGACAGATACCGTATGCATTATTGCAATAATTGAGGCTTTGGTACCTGTTTCACCCCAGTGTATTGCTATACATTTAAGAGCAAGCGGTGTATTTGAGATTCTAGCTGTAAAGGGCTATAATGGGTGATTTGTGAAAATCTGTACTCATTCAGCGCTATTAGCTTATATTTTGAATAAAGTGGTCTTCCCATGAACATGACCATATTTAAATTTGTAGACTATAAAAAGATAACCATTTTTGCAAATACGAGCAATTAAAAATGTTACATAGTTTTGAAGATTTTCTCTAACCATCTTAGTGATGGTAGTTTTTTAATAGTAATAACTTTATTTATATAGCGCTAACATATTCCGTAGAACTTTACAAATCAGAGAACAAATGAACAGACAAAATAAGACATTACAATGTGACAAAGAAATAAACATATCAAACCATAGGAGTGAGGGCCCTGCTTGTGAGAGCTTACATTATATATATCGATAGAGATAGGGACACACAAGAGGTCAGAGGGCTTGTTTGCTACCATGGTCCAGCTATCTTTTAATAGAAAAGGTTGTGTAACTAAAGCTGTATGAACCCATCACCAGCCGATATCTGTGAATAAACATATGCTAAGTGCAAGGAGTGCAATGTAACGTGTAGATGGAGGGGACAGGATCTGAGGAATAGAGGTGTTATTGTTGTACACCATCACATACTACACGGTGATCAGATCACGTGATAAGCCTGACCAAACAGGTGTGATTTTAGGGAAGTTTTGAAGCTACTGTAGTTGGGGATTAATCGGATTGTCCGGGGTAAAGCGTTCCAGAGCACCGGTGCAGCTCGAGAAAAGTTTTGGAGACAGGAGTGGGATGATCGGATAATAGAGGATGCAAATCTAAGGTCATTGGCAGAACAGAGAGGACGATTAGGGCGGTAGACAGTGACTAGAGAGGAGATATAGGGGGAGCGCAGTGCTATGGATGGATTTTTGGGTCAGTGTGATAATTTATATTGTATTCTGTGATGGATGGGCAACCAATGCAGCAACTGACACAAGGTAGATGCGTCTGTGTAACGGTTTGACAGAAAGATGAGTCGTGCAGCTACATTCAGGACAGATTATAGTGGAGAGAGTTTAGTAAGAGGGAGCTCAATTAGAAGAGAATTGCAATAGTGAAGACGAGAGAGAATGAGAGTGACCATGAGGGTTTTTGATGTTTCCACGGTGAGAAAAGGGCGAATTCTAGAGATATTTTTAAGGTGCAGGTGGCAAGTGTCTGAATATGTGGGGTAAAGGTGAGATCTGAGTCAAATACAACCCCCAGACAGCGGGCACGCCGCCTCAGTGTTATAGTAAGGCCACAGACAGAAATGGAGATATCAGGGTTAGGTCAGTTAGTGGATGGAGGAAACACAAGAAGTTCAGTTTTTGAAAGATAAAGAGAAGACATGATGTTAGAGACAGCAGAGAGACAGTCACTGGTGTTCTGTAGTAGTGCAGGGGTGATGTCATGGGATGAGGTATATACTGTAGCTGGGTATCATCAGCATAAAGATGGTATTGAAAGACAAATATTTTTTGTCTTGTTCAGTTGCCAATGGATACAACCATGAACGCATTAAGTTTTGATGTTCTGGAACTTGTCAAAAACCCCAGCCATGATTGTGTTGTCAGGCAGGGCATTCAGCAGTGCACTACATGCACAAGAAGACAACCCAACCACACTAATGAGATCATGTCTAAGTTTCAGATAATAGAACATTCCTGCATTCATGACCATAGCCATTGGTAACTGATCAAGACAAAAGACTTCTAAGATAGTTAGAGAAAATCTTAAAAACTCTTCAAAATTTTTAATTACTTACAGTGGGGAAAAATGTATTTAGTCAGCCACCAATTGTGCAAGTTCTCCCACTTAAAAAGATGAGAGAGGCCTGTAATTGATATCATAGGTAGACCTCAACTATGAGAGACAAAATGAGAAAACATATCTAGAAAATCACATTGTCTGATTTTTTAAGCATTTATTTGCAAATTATGGTGGAAAATAAGTATTTGGTCACCTACAAACAAGCAAGATTTCTGGCTCTCACAGACCTGTAACTTCTTCTTTAAGAGGCTCCTCTGTCCTCCACTCATTACCTGTAGTAATGGCACCTGTTTGACATTGTTATCAGTATAAAAGACACCTGTCCACAACCTCAAACAGTCACACTCCAAACTCCACTATGGTGAAGACCAAAGAGCTGTGGAAGGACACCAGAAACTAAATTGTAGACCTGCACCAGGCTGGGAAGACTGAATCTGCAATAGGCAAGCAGCTTGGTGTGAAGAAATCAACTGTGGGAGCAATAATTAGAAAATGGAAGACATACAAGACCACTGATAATCTCTCTCGATCAGGGGCTCCACGCAAGATCTCACCCCGTGGGGTCAAAATGATCACAAGAATGGTGAGCAAAAATCCCAGAACCACACGGGGGGACCTAGTGAATGACCTGCAGAAATGTAACAAATGCTACCGTCAGTAACACACTACACCGCCAGGGACTCAGATTCTGCAGTGCCAGACGTGTCCCACTGCTTAAGCCAGTACATATCTGGGCCCATCTGAAGTTTTCTAGAGAGCATTTGGATGTTCCAGAAGAGTATTGGGAGAATGTCATATGGTCAGATGAAACCAAAGTAGAACTTTTTAGTAGAAACACAACTCGTCGTGTTTGGAGGAGAGTGAATGCTGAGTTGCATCCAAAGAACACCATACCTACTGTGAAGCATGGGGGTGACAACATCATGCTTTGGGGCTGTTTCTCTGCAAATGGACCAGGACGACTGATCCTTGTACATGAAAGAATGAATGGGGTCATGTATCGTGAAATTTTGAGTGCAAACCTCCTTCCATCAACAAGGGCATTGAAGATGAAACATGGCTGGGTCTTTCAGCATGACAGTGATCCAAGCACACCACCAGGGCAACGAAGGAGTGACTTCGTAAGAAGCATTTCAAGGTCCTGGAGTGGCCTAGCCAGTCTCCAGATCTCAACCCCATAGAAAACCTTTGGAGGGAGTTGAAAGTGGGAGAACTTGCACAATTGGTGGCTGACTAAATACTTTTTTTTCCCCACTGGATATGTGCAAAAATTTAAATTCATTAACCAAATTCAAATATGGTTATTATATTCATGGGAAAACCCCTTTAACTGTTGGAATGTGACCAGCTTTAGCATTTAGGCTGCAATTAAGTGTGAAAAGCATCTTCTGGAATTTATTGGCTTTCTTGTATTTGGATGACTTTGTAAAGGCTCAGGCCAAACATGTCGGAAAAGCTGCATTAGTTACTGCAGATTTTACTGTGTTTATTGAGCCAAAGCAAGAGTGACTTTAAAAAGAATGGGAAATATTAAGGAAGCACGTATACTTCTCCCTTCTACTAAATCAGGTTCTACAGGTTCTTTGGTAGGGATGGGCCACACCTCAAGGTGGAGGGTGCAGCTGTGCTAGGGAGAAAAAGACTAAACAGTTGGAGGAATGTTTAATCTAGGGTGGGCAATAACAGATGTAGAGGGCAAGATAGTGTAAACAGGGAACAAGGGCTTAGTAAGGTAACTGGGTATGGAAAAGAGAGTAGGGTGAGAGAAGTTATTACAGAAAGGTTGAGTAGGGATAAGGAAAAACACATAAGATGCATGTATACCAATGCCATAAATCTCACTAACAAAACTGAGGAATTAGAAGTGATAATGTTGAAAGAGGAATGTGACATAGTGGGGAAAAATGAGACATGGCTGGATGACAGTTATGACTGGGCAGTAAATATACAGGGGTACAGTCTTTTTACAAAAGAGCATACAAATAAAAAGTTTATATGTTGAACTTGATTGACTTGTGTCTTTATCCAACCTTATCTACTACGTAAAAGACTAGTTCTTGGAAGATGTTGGGCTCTGTGGTGACATCTATAAACATAACTGTGGATGATGAGAGAATGAGGAGTATATTCCATAATATTACAATCTCGTATAATTCAATTGTTCACTTAGGAAACTGCATAGGAAAGACCAAGGTCTAGAAAGTCACTAGTTTAATATTTATGTGTACTTTATGTGTACTTGTAATAATGTTTGAACTGCAATGTTGAAAACTTTACTTTAACTGTTAAGGTTACTGCTTGGCCTATTCCTTTTAATTATGTTGTGTATGTTATGTTATCACTACGTAACTGCAGTATATAACACCAGATGTGATAGTAAATGCCCAACGTAAATATGTGTGTATGCTTTTTGCAAGAAGCCATTTTGTGTTGTGTGTAAATGAACATACCTCTATGTAATTTAATGTACCTTTAAGAGTGAAGGCTGCAAGGCTGGACTGGTCAAGGTCACTTGGAAAATACTCTAAAGTGACTCTGCGTAGCTTACTGACATGGATCTGATGGTTATATACAGTATGTGGTTAAAAAAGTGGACCATGTGACTGTAGTTTGACAATGATAACTAGGAAGGGTAGCACTTTAATCTTAATAAGTCATGGGAGACAGGAGTGGTCCCTCTAGATTGGAAAAGGGCAAATGTGGTCCCCATCTACAAAAAGGGGAATAGGGACGACCCAGGAAATTATAGGCCGGTAAGTCTGACCTCGATAGTAGGAAAAATCTTTGAACAAATCGTTAAAGAACATTTAATTAGGTACCTGGATGGGAAGGCTTTAATTAATCAAAGCCAGCACGGCTTTATGCCTAATAAATCTTGCCAGACTAATCTTATTTCCTTCTATAATAAAGTCACTGAATGGTTGGACCAGGGGAATGCAGTGGACATAGTATATCTTGACTTTAGTAAGGCCTTTGATAAAGTATCACATAACATTCTTATTGAAAAAATGATCAAGTATGGCTTTGATAAAATATCAGTGAGGTGGGTTCACAATTGGCTTAATGATCGAGCACAATGAGTAATTCTAAATGGCTATACATCAAACTGGAAGAAAGTAAAAAGCGGGGTGCCGCAGGGCTCTGTCCTGGGCCCAGTACTTTTTAATATTTTTATAAATGATCTGGATGATGGGGCTAATGGGGAACTAATAAAATTTGCAGATGATACAAAGATAGGAGGAATGGCCAACACTAGAGAGGAGAGAGAGTGCATCCAAAAGGACTTAGACACACTGGAACAATGGGCTGAGGTGAACAAAATGGTATTCAACAGGGACAAATGCAAAGTTCTACATCTGGGTAACAGAAATGCAAGAAGCATATATAGTATGGGAGGAATAGTACTAAGTGAGAGTACAGGGGAAAAGGATCTGGGCATAATAATAGATCGCAAACTCAACATGAGTCAACAGTGCGGTGCGGTGGCTAAAAAGGCTAACCAAATTCTAGGATGTATCAAGACGAGCATTGTAGCTAGATCAAGAGAGGTAATTATTCCGCTGTACTCTGCCCTGGTCAGACCCCACCTGGAATACTGTGTACAGTTCTGGGCGCCCCAGTTTAAGAAAGACATCGATTCATTGGAGCAGGTCCAGAGAAGAGCAACCAAAATGGTGGAAGGTCTACAAACCATGTCCTACGAGGAGAGGCTAAAAGAATTGGGACTGCTTAGTTTGCAGAAGAGAAGGCTAAGGGGAGACTTAATAGCGGTATTTAAATATCTGAAAGGTTGTCACAGTGCAGAGGGATCTACCCTATTCTCATTAGCAGAAGGAAGCACGAGAAGTAATGGGATGAAACTAAGGGGAAGGAGATTCAGATTAGACATTAGGAAAAACTTTCTAACAGTAAGGGTAGTGAGAGAGTGGAATAGGCTGCCACGGGAGGTGGTGAGTTCTTCATCAATTGAAATCTTCAAGCGGAAACTGGATAGGTATATAGCTGGGATGTTTTAGGAATTCCTGCTTTTGCAGGGGGTTGGACTCGATGGCCCTTGAGGTCCCTTCCAACTCAAACAAACAAACAAACAAACAAACAAACAAACACTTATGAATTGCCACACCACCCCAAGCAAAATGTGCAGCAGGAATTAGTGCAGTGTAGCACAGCGAGGCCCCATGCACATGAGCAAATATGGTCCAGAAAAGCCAGACTGTATATTGCCTGTTTTCCTGGACTAAATGTGGTCTGGAGACTAGGACTCCATGCATGGTAGTGATCTATGAAGCTTGGATTTCCTGTTTCCTTGCGGGTCCACTATTCTGTACTGTATACATCTCTCCTGTCAGGGCCGGCTCCACGTTTATACCTTGGACAACTGAGCCTCAGTGGGCCCCCTTTTTGGTGCAACTCGAACAGCACTGATATTTCACAGACTGTCAGAATCCTGGTGTATTTTTTTCTAAACTACCACCAGTGGCTGCTGTTTCTCTCACTCTTAACTATTGTGTTGCACTTCCACTCCTCACCACTGGAGGCTGCTGTGTTTATCCTAGGATTTGTCCTTAACAAAGATGACTGAGGTGTGCCAATTTGAAGCCATCTTGTTTCCTGTTTGGGCCTATTTATACCCATGTAGGCAATTCAACCATTGCTCGAGTACTGTGACTTGTTCCAGTCTCTTGCTCCTTAGAACTGTCTTTCCCAGACTGTTTCTACTCTCCGCTGAATCATCACCTTGCAATCCACACTTCAAGCCGCACCATGGACTACAACTTTACTATTCCTAACTGCGTCTTGCTTATTCCATCTGGCTACCGGATTACAGCCGTGTCTAACAGTATCGTAACACAGACATAGAGTTATGGCAACCCATTGGCACTTTGTTTAGTCACCTAGATACCATGCATGTTATTGACTGTGCCATTTAGGGGCAAAATCATTGGGATCAGATAAATCACAGGGCATCTGCATTGCAAAGGTTAAAAGCAGTGGGTGAAACCTGCAAGGATAAATAACATTCTGTGGGTTTAAAACCAGCAATGAAATCAATTTGTGCTGTGGATTTTAGTTGCAGCATGTGAGTTAGATTTGTTAGATCACAGCAGGTTAGCTGCTGGCAAGTTTGCAGCAGCTAACCCGTTGTGAATTTCGCCCCCACCTATATTAATAAGTGCTATATAACCAGACCAGACACTAGAGCAATTAAAGAATTACACATTACACATTAAAAGAAAGGAAAAACACTACAGCAAAAATTACAGTAAGGTTGCAAATAAAGTGCTAGTCAATCTCCCTATATAGCCTCAAATGTATACAAATACATCCATGATACAAATACATGGATACATGTATTCACCTGCATCCATGTACACAGATACACACAAACACATATATACTGTACATACACACGTGGACAAAATTGTTGGTACCCCTCGCTTAATGAAAGAAAAACCCACAATGGTCACAGAAATAACTTGAATCTGACAAAAGTAATAATATATAAAAATTCTATGAAAATGAACAAATGAAAGTCAGACCTTGCTTTTCAACCATGCTGCAACAGAATTTTTTTAAAAAGAAAACTCATGAAACAGGCATAAATGGAATCCTGCATTCCTATTTAACCTGAGGTTACTGGCCTAACGCCACATCAACAGGAAAAAATGGACCAGGTATTCCAATAAAAGACAAAATATATTTCCACACTGCAAATAGCTTAGAACTATATAACTCTTCTAGTCCTTAAATTGCCTGCCCAACGCGTTCCATCTAAAAGATTAAAAGATTCATCAGGGGCAAATGAAAAATTACTTCTGAGCAGTAACAACTGCTAATCCAACATAATTCAGCAGATATATTTTAGTGTGACCGCACTGATTGAGGCAGTTCAGTTTGATTATATAGGGTGAGGTGCAGTTATCTATTTAAACCAAATTTATTTATTTTTTTTGCAGGTTTGGTCATACTCATTCATTTAAGTTATTTGGAATAATGGACTGCTAGTCCTTATCTTAAATCATGTCAATCTGTAGATCTGTCTAGCTCTACATGATATTAGCGGATTATTTATTTGAGCCCTGTTAGAAAGTGGGTTATTATCTTTTAAAATTTACACTAATAAAAGTGAAGTTTTAGATATCGGTATCTCTGTTATATGGGTCTGTGAAATTACATGACATGCAGATTCTTGTCATGTAACTGCATTGTTACTGTTTTGCTCCTGGTGGTGTAAAAATATTTTTCTTCCTGTATACTACAAATTACAATCTATTCTCACATTCCCTAATAGCTCAGTGTGTTTTTGGTTGATTCCCACACAAAAGGTCACTGGTTCAAATTGAGGATCAGCCATGAAGAAGATTTTTCCAAGAAAAGAGAAACCGCATCATCCAGCTCATCAATAGCATTTTCTCAGGCAAGAAAATTGCCAAAATTCTTCATGTGAGCGCCATGACAGCTGGAAGAATACGAAATGTAGTCCTCCCATCCATTAAAAAGCCAAGAGGTGGACATCTAGGCAAAATATCGGAGTCAACAAGTTGGCTCATCACAAGGCCTATCAGTTGTGGCGCGACAAACACGGCAGTGGAGGTGGCTCGTATGCTTGGTAATGGTGAGATCACAGATGTCCATGCAAGCACTGTGTGACACACCTTACACAAGTCTGGAATGGTGGCCCAAAAAAAGGTGAAGAAGCCTCTACTTCAATATTGTCATAAGAAGCAATAGACTAGGCTCTGATGGGTGCGAATAAGTTTGGAAGAAACTAGGGAAAAGGAGGCTAACAGATCGAGAAATTGAAGGAACTGTCAAGTTTGGTGGAGGAAGCCTGATGATATGGGGTTGTATCACAACCTAAGTCATTGGATACTTGACCAGAATCGATGTCGATCTCAATGCTGAGCTATATGTGTGTGTATGTATCTTTCAAGACAAGTTCCTTCGCACACATGAGTACTATGGGTATGAAAAGGACCACATAGTGTTCCAGCAGGACAATAACCAGAAGCATGTTGAGATTAGCGAAGAAATGGTTCAATGACAATGAAGACGTATAGACATGCTGCATTGGTCCCCACAGTCCCCAGACCTCAACCCAATCAAACACTTGTGGGTAGAGTTGAAGAAAAAGCTGTATTCATACCCAAGTGAGTCGACCAGTATGCACCAACATTGGGAACGTGTAGAAGAGACCTGGGATCAGATTTTGGTCGAGACATGTTTGAATATGATTGAGGGCATGCACAGAAGTATTCAGGTAGTGTTGAAAGTCAAAGGTGGATTTACAAAATAATAAAAATTAAAATTTAGATTTTAAGGGACAAAACAGTAACAATGTAGTTATGACTAGAATCTGCATAACTACTCATATGCTAAATAGTTGCAAGTCAAATTTATGTATGGGATAGCCAAGATGATTGTCTATAAAATGATGGTAGTCTCACGTTCGAAGCTGTAGTGGATGGTGAGATATAGAGCCTGAAATTCACAAGTTCAAAACATTGTTACCATTTTGTTCATCAGTGTATTTGCACATGTACACACACTCATACATACCTGTTATACTGATTGTGTCAGGTAGGCAGTCTACTCATGTAGCAAGGGTTATTTTGGCTAAATGAGTAAAAATCACTTTTTAATAGGAGAAGAGGGGGCACAGTACAGGGCAATAAACATGATTTTTTTCTGACTTTTACTAGCACTGTAGACACTGAGGTAATCCCTCCATTCTTTGGGTTATAATGTAAACAAAGCCCTGGAAGCAGAGACCTGGCTATGCCTGTGAGGAAGGTGCACTATAACAACCAGAGGTTTTTTTTTCACTTCCCCAAAATATTTTTTTTGCCTGGACAACCTCTTTAAGTAAAGACCAACTTACAGTAGTTGCCTCACGTTAGAGTTTGTAATCACCAAGCCAGTGGCCTGTAACCACTACCGCCTCATATTGAGTTAACAGATGTTTGTTCAATTTATCTGCCATGTCCTCCTAAATGCTTGCAATATCTTCAGGTAAGATCCCAGTCACAACACCATTGACAGGGACACAGATCCTAGGTAAGGACTGACTTCCACTCATAGTAACGCTATGTTCATATCTGGTTCTTTATATCTGTTGTTCTGATGTGTTCTGTGATCAGACCAACATATTGAAAAACTAATTTGACTGATGCACACGGAGCATGTTCTGTCTGGATCCATCATCATTCATTGTAATGTAAAAAACAAGATGGAAGCAAGTACAATTTAACCTTCCGTTTGAGAAGTAAACAAATAAGACGGAAAGAAACTTCTGTCTTACTTTTTAAACTATAGTGAATATTGATGATGTAGACAAAATGTGCTCCATCATTACAGAATGTGCTCCAACTGCATCTGCCATTATATTAATTTTTTAGCCTGTTTTGATCATATGAGGGATCAGAACAATGGATGTAAAAGAAGATGATGTGATCTTAGCCTTACTTTGAAAATCCATGTCAGGATGCATAATCCTTTTTGAACGTTTTCCTGCCTATTATTAAAATAAGCATAAGTGAGATAAATTCAGTCTCTACCCACTTAGCCAAAATGACATGCTGCTTTCAGTGTTATCACCTCCCATACTGAAGCTGAAATCTCACACTGCTAAGTACAAGCTGCAGCATGTAACAAAATCAACTTAATTATCTGCAAACTAGTGATGGCCACCATTGTTTCAGTGATAGTTATATATACTGTCATGCAAATACATGCATATAGATGACTACTAGACAACTGTCTCTCAAATGCCCCATAGAAACATTAGTTAACCAAAAAGTTACATTATACTATTCTCACCCATTTAAACTTAGTTCAAATATCCCATTATTCATTTTATATTCACATTTTTGTCTCTTACAATTGCTAAGTTGTCTATCCTACAGTTAATACTAAAGACCAGTAGGTCTGAAACACATAAACCAGTGCTTCCCAACGGTACACTGCATGGATTTAATATGTTTGCACTGGTCTGCTTCTATATATGGATTTTAATGGCTTACTAATAAAATAATGGACACAGTATTGGATCACTCTAGTGTTTGGACTGTGTATAACAGGTTGGATCAATGCACTCTTTCAGGTGAGCTGACCACTGCCTTGCTTCTATCCTACAGTTATTGTTAACTCTATAGCAGCTTCTTTAATATAAAATATTGTATCACTCCTTCAATTTCCATTTGAGCCCTAGCACTGTTTAAGTGTGCTTTCACACCAACTAAATGTTTTACCGACTATATAACAGTGGACATTGTACATCCTAGTGTATTTCTGTGTCTGTTCCGTGTGCCATCTGTTTTTTTCTGTCCGCAAAAAAAAGAAAAAAAGGGAAACCACGCATTTTTTATAAATAAAATAATTGAAAAAGATTACATACATGGGTTCCCCCCACAATTTTTAATAACTAGTTAAACAGTTTTTGTGTCCTTCCCAGCCTAATAATAGCAGCCTACAGACAATCTAACACCCTGCCATCACATTAGAAGGCCAGGTATTGGATGATACCTGGCCCTTTTTGGCGCCTCTGATGGCAGTGGGTACCAGGCTTATAATTCTGGGGATAATGTTAGCCTCTTCACCAACTAACACTAAGCCCCACCATAGTAATGGACTCAATCATATAGCAGTCATAACTAAGGTGGTAATAAAGTATAAAAAAAAAAACACACAGAAACCTAAGAACTTTTTATTAAAATAACAGCTCCCCTCACAACCCTCTTTGAGCATTTTATTAAAAATAAAATTGAAGAAAAAAGCAAAACAACGATCATTGAAGAAGTCCAAGAAATCCAAACAATCAACAAACAACAACGTAAACTGAAGGATAAAAAAACACAAAAAAAGATACAGTGCCTTGCGAAAGTATTTGGCCCCCTTGAACTTTTCAACCTTTTACCACATTTCAGGCTTCAAACATAAAGATATAAAATTTTAATTTTTTCGGTGAAGAATCAACAAGTGGGACACAATTGTGAAGTGGAACGAAATTTATTGGTTATTTTAAACTTTTGTAAAAAATAAAAAACTGAAAACATTTAGGGTATCACAAATGTACCCCAGAAGCAGAGGAATTAAAACCTTACATTTACACATGAAAATATGACCCATGGAAAAGTCATAAACTCAAATCCCATTCTGGAAGATTAGGAAAGCCTTTTCATAAAGCTCTCTGATTATTCCTATCCTACAGCTTATGCGGAGAGGCATAGAATGATTGTGATCACAAGCCTTTATACTTTTAAAGAGCAGCAAACTTTAAATTGACATGGCAGTGTTACATCACATTCATTTTAATGGCATGTGATACATTACATGTGAATTTTAGGTTTGGTATATATGTAGCTATCCCTAATAGGTAACAAATAAATGTGAAAACTATGTTAAAAACACAGAGGGATTTATAGTATGATATACAGTATGACAAGACAAACTGTATACATATGTAGCATCTGGGAAAAATAATAATAATAATAATAATAATAGTCCTTTAATAGTCCCACAATGGGGAAATTCAGTGTGTTACAGCAGCAAAGATAAGCAGATACAAATACAAATACAACATGTACAGGAATATTCCAAGGTGAGAGGCATTACATTGATAGCAGACAGACAGATAGGGCGAGCAGGGGGGGGGGGTTTAACAGGCAGAGAGATATTTCAGTTCTCTGTGTGTAATGATCTCCGCTTAGGTCGGTGTTGGTTGTACAGCCTAACCGCGGTGGGGAGGAAAGACTTCCGATAGCGCTCCTTCTCACACCTAGGGTGGAGCAGTCGGTCACTGACAGTACTGCTCAGCGCGATCACAGTCTCATGCATGGGATGGGACTTCTAAAGACAGTTTAGGCAAACTATGCAGTTGAAGTAGGGTGCTTACACTATTCATTCATCTACTTTTTATGAGAGAGGCTGTGGTACTCAAATAGCCTACAAACCCTTGCAAATAGAGTGTGACTGTTTATTTGGCAATTGTCACATCTGTATTCTATATAGAGCATGATGTAATATCAGCCATTGTATGCTCCAAGAGAGAAAAGTGTTCATGCAATTGACTGAAAGCCTTAATGTCTTTACATAACTTGTTATCTATGAGCTAATTAAGGCGATCTTTGTGGTTAGTTTACACATTTAAGGCATCTTTTGCATATGGAATTTCTACAGTGACCCAAAGTAGTATCAATATTAATGGGGAAAACTTTTTATCCTTCTATTTTTTTGCAAAATGTAATGCATTGAATTTTACAGAAGGTCAGATTATAGTAATTTATAAGACCTATAATGTAATAGGTCAGTCAGGAAAGTATAGGATACACAGATAGCACTAGTGAAGAGGAGATGCTATATTGACCCCTTGAGACATTTAATGATCTGCATGTACGAAAGAAAGCTACATCTTCTACAGGCAGTCAGAATGTTAGTAACTCTGACTGGTAGAGCTCCCAATAAAAGCCTAGCTCTCCCTTTAAAGCTATATAGTACAGCTTAGTTTGTTTAGTAATATAATAATAAAAATGAAAAATTCTCTGCTAAATTTCTTCTGCAGAGAGCTTTATCATGTAAGTGAAAGAGGACCAAGGACTGGGCCCACAGGTTCAGCAGGTACACGATGCCACACAGACACACACACTGTTTTAATTCCCAGAACAATGTTTACTGAGTAAAGCAATGAAGAGAAATCTGGGAAAATATGCATCAAGGTATAAACAGAGAGAAAAAATACAAAATGCTATGGAACAGATTATTGCAGCAAACTAATAATATACCCCTTAGTTCCCACAATTACTTAAACAGGTAATGGATTCAAGTCCTTTAAGAACGCGGTTTTACTGGATCGGTCCCTCGTCGGGGTGCACCCTAAGTATTGCGCAATACTGTTTGTAATCCAATGGTTAAATTGTAATCCATAGGCAAATGCTGTCTTCCTCTTCAAGTACAGTTATAGGGCTTTCTCCAGCTCCCTGCAGTGCAACACTTAAAAGACAGGCCAGTCTCTCCAATGATAAGGCGTCAGTGTAAGAGTCCCTTATACAACTACCACCACGTGGTCTATGTAGATGGGCAGTTTCTTACTTTGCTGCCACCTGCTGACCAAAGTCAGTTACTGCAGATGTATTGCAGATGTATTGCTTCACAACCTTACATAAGTTAATACAATTTAATATTTATTATATGGTACAAGTGTATCTTCTACTGCAGAGACAGATATATAGCCTGAGAGTTGCACATGGGTCTAGAGTGATGGGGATTTCCTATCCAACTACATTATTGTTAAGGATGTTACATTTCCTTCAGCAGGACCCTGACTAGTGTACAGGGCCCTGGTTTCACGGGGGAGTGAGTTAGCAGCAGAGGTAAGTGGGGCACAACCAACAGGGTAGGACTTCATGTGTGCCTGGAATACTGGTCTCCTAGATCCCAAGAGTCATGATGTTGTTATCAAAGGAGAGAGGCAGGGGAAGAGAAAAGGTCAGAGCTGTAGATCTCAACGAGAACTTAGGTAGCCTCAGAGAGCAGATCATGGGGCTGCACCAGAGTACTACAGATGCAGAGGCCAACAAATGTTCAAAGTCAATAGGCAGGGGAGAGGTACTGTGGCAAACCCTAGAAAATGTGGAAGACGCCATCTTGCCCAAGACCAGTGTAAAGGTTAGGCTATAGCTGCAGACTGGAGTTCCTGTGATAGTACAGTGATCCAGAACCATGTACTATTGGTCGTTGTGCTAGTTTTGGAAAAGAGACTCAGTTTCTGGTGTAACCCTATCAAAGCTGCACTGCAGGGGCATAAATACCGGGGTAGCAGCGGTAGCGGCTGCCACAGGGCCCGGAACATTATGAGGTCAGGAGCCCTGTGGCAGCTGCTACCATGAACCCCACAAACACTGCTATCATTATACTCTGAAGTATAAAGACCCAGAAGTATAATGATCGGAGGCCCAGGGAAGGTGAGAGAACATAAAAAACACTGTAACTCACCTCTCCTATGCTCCGTCGGTGATGTCCCAGATGTCAGCCGATGTCATTATGCATCGCGACGCCGGCCTGACTAACGCGAGATCCGGTCCAACATTGAAGATGGCCGAAGTAGCACACCAGAGTGCATCGGAGCCAGGGAGAGGTAAGTAGCATTGTTTTTTATGTTTATATCCTCCCCTGGGTCTCCGATCAGTATACTTTGGGGTCTGAAAAGACCCCAGAGTATAATAATCGTTCATGTGTGGTCCACAATGGGGCATAATACTGTGTGCAGGGGCCAATATGGGGCATAATACTGTGTGCAGGGGCCACTATGGGGCATAATACTGTGTGCAGGGGCCACTATGGGGCATAATACTGTGTTCAGGGGCCACTATGGGGCATAATAGTGTGTGCAGAAATGCGGTTTGTGCAGGGGAGGGTTAGGGGCGGAGGTTTGGAAGGGGGCCCATGTCAAATGTTCGCCTTTGGGCCCAGCAATTTCTAGTTACGCCACTGCTGCACTGTATACCAAATATTTCCATTACACTGTGCAATTAGCGGATGAGTATCCACTTAGCTTACTGTTTCATACTGTGAAAAGATAAAGACTATAAAGCTGTTAATTATTTATCACTTGCTGTACATGTTAACTGGAAATAGTTCCAAAGGCTACCCCTGTGAGACTACATTTGGGAGGAGAGGGATACTCCACAGGTGTACTGCTGAAGGCTGGGTGTTGCAGTAGAATTTAAAAGAGTTGTCCGGGTCTCAAATGCGTTCATAATGATGACCTATATGGTATTATTAGTATCTGATCTATAGGGGTCCTACACTCTGCACAGACCAGCTGCTTCTTCAGTAGCTTCCAGGTGGCAGAAGCTACTGCAGAGGACAGGGAGTGGAAGCAACACTGCTACTATTCAAGTAGTTTTTTTGTATGCATTTTTTAGACCCACACCAATCATGAAAAAAGGTGTCCTGCGCCCCCCCCCCCCCTCACTTTGGATGAACTGGTAGTTACACTTATCCACTTGTGCTCCATTCAATTCTATGGGAGTGCTGATGATAGCTGAGTAAAGTTATGAATTGTCTCCAGCAGGTGCATAAATTTATAAAGAACAGCAGCAAATATGATGGTTGTTCCATTCAGACATGTCAGTCATGTAAGAGACACAATCCGTTAAATCCAGTGAGTGCTGGGACATCATATATATATTCTTTATATTCTGTTTAAAACAATAACAAACATGACAAAAGTAAGCTGCCAACTTTTCTTTAACATTGCAGTGGATGTTGGTAGATGCAAATGGAGGGTGTGCTGCCTGCATCTGTCATTCTCTCAGAACAACAAATGTAAAAGTGTGAACATTTCCTCACTTGTACAGTCCTGTAAGCTCTGGTTGGGTGTATACATCAATACAGTTGTCATACATATAAAACATTATATATCACAACATTAAGGCTCTGTTCACATCTGCATTGTGTCTTCTGCTATAAATACAAACGACGACACAGTGTCATTTTTGTCCCACAGCAGTCACAACCTTTACCCAATAGATCCAATTGACTTGAAAATGGGGTCTCTTAAGTTTTATCACTTGACATTTGTTGTAAGGTTTCCTCATGACAGCTACAGATATACATACTTGCTAACCTTAGATAGCTGTGTAACAAAGATGAGGTGCTACAAGTCCCAGGACAGAAGAAATGCACAGTTGATTGATTTATAAACTTTTGCAAATTAAAACTTTCACCACGTATCTTTTATTTATTTGTGGCTACTAACATACCATCTGTCCAGTTCAGTTACAGAAACACTATACAGTATATGAGAACACAGTCAGAGTCAGAGCTAGGAGAGGAAAAACTTTAGGAGACGCTGGCATTTTTGCAAATTGCAGCTTGTCAGTTATACCTAAGGAAACACTGGCGGTTTCCGTATTGGTATAATAGAAGCAGAGCTTTTTGGTTGTGGCCCACTACCTAGGGCCTTAGCCTAAACCTGATTTTTCAGTTCTCAGCTGAGAAGTGGACCCCGGCATCTGCCTAAGTTGGCGGGTGCTGATGTTAGCCCTGGGTCCCAGCATCATAACCCCACCAAACAAACACTTATTCTCTATCCTGTGGAAGCCACTTTATGGAATTTAGGTCCCTTCTCAATTTTTGCACAAGGGCCCTGTGCTTTCATTGTCTGTACCTCCACTATTGCATAATTTCTGGCCATTTGTTTTAAAAAAAAAGAAGCAAGCTCCATATTCATCAAAGACAGAAATAGATTTGCTATTGGAAACATTCAGTGAATACGCAGGTGTTCTGTTTTTTCATCCATCCACATCAGAGCAGATTTCCTAATTTGGGCCATGTATCTTATGTCATGCCTCAGTGAACCATGCTAGAAGTAAAGGCACCAGAGAGTTGTCTTGTGCATAAGTGTCTCAGCTTGTCATTGACTTGACAAACTGTAACATATTTGAGGCATGTTTTATAAAGGGACAGCATGTTATTTTATGCACATCTGCTGAGTGTTAAAATTTACCCATAAGTAAATATGTCCAGAACAAGCATCATGTTTGCACATTTGCTGAGCATATTTTGATATCCATATGATACAAACCTAAGTTGTTTTGAAGTACCTTCCGACTACTTATATGTTTAGTCTTTTTGTGTGCACGCATATTTTACTGAATATAATTATGACAAGGGTCTATCTACAACATGTTGTCCAAGGCATTTAGCATGGTTAAATAATGAGTAGAGATTGGAGAACCTTACAAGATTATTTTTGCCGTATATTCGTGAGGTACGGACCTCCAATTAATTTTGGGCCAAACTTGTTTGGCGTGAAGCTGAAGTGCTGTTATTATCCCTTTGTATTATCGTGGGTTCTACGGATAGTGGGAATCAAGGATGTCACACATCACTGATGTAAGTGATTTAATAAAAGGATAGAAAATAAACAAACAAGTACAATCAAGCAAGTAAAAGACAATAAACAAGAAAATAAACACACTTACAAGCCTGGGATGAACCCAGTGTCTGCTAGCTGACACCCCAAGGTATACAGGGAAGTCACAGATAATGGGAACCAAGGAGACATCTGGAATGAATGGGTTGGCTGCAATAGCATAACCCAATGTTTTATAGTGTTCCATCCAGTCACAATTCTTAATGTATAGAACTTTCCAAAAGCCTGATGGTCACTAGTTTGATATTTGCCCTTAGACCTTTTGTATCAGACACTATCAGACATTTTCATAGATTGTAAGCCCTTGCAGGCAGGGCCCTGTATCCCACTGTGCCAGTTGGTCACTGTTAGTATTATCTGTTTTGTATATTTTGTGTACTGTATGTAAATCCTCAAATGTAAAGCACCATGGAATTAATGGTGCTATATAAATAAACAATAATATTAATTTTAGCATAACTAAGATAGCTAACAGAGAGCTAATTGAAGTGAGAGAATCATTAAGAAGTAATTTTAAATCCTTTACAATACACCCTTCCTGAGGAGACCCCAGAGTATAATAAGTAAAGGCCCAGGTGAGGTGGTTAATAATTACAAACAGGTATACTAGACTTGCCTCCCCTCTCCTGGGCATCCTTGTGGTGTCCGATGGTCCCCCAGTATCTGCTTCTGGACTCTCGCTGATTTCACATGCCTAGGCATTACCACTAATGCCTGTGATTAGGCCTCAGCAGTCAGACACACATGGGTCACGCTGATGTCTTGATGCTGGGTCAGTCAGAGAAATGTCTTCCCCTGGGCCTCCACTTATTGTACTCTGGGGTCTGAGGAGACCCCAGAGTATAATTTTTCATGGGTGTTGAACATGAAACTTTTGGAAAATTTGGATTGACTCCAGTTCAATCTGAATAATTTCACCTATTCCTTTAAATAAAGTCTCTTTTGTAAGTTCTATTGATATATCACACACTTGAGATGTTCTTCTGCCTTTACTGATTGTGGCTCTGCAGCTAATTTTCTGGATCCTTATGGTTGTGAAGCAGCTATTGATACTTATGGTTCCACTTGTGAATCCACTGTGCACTGTACTCCATTGTCTGAAGGTCCAGTTAAATATGCCACTACACCGATGACTCTGAAAATAGATACATTCTGAGGCTATTTCTTTTGCTGTTCTTGAAAACGTACATAAGGAAATTATTTTGAGACTTCCTTGGTTACACTCTCCCAACCCAGCACTTGATTGGAGAAAAGGTGAGCTGGCTCTACATAGTTACATAGTAGATGAGGTTGGATGAAGACATCAGTCCATCAAGTCCAACCTATAACCCTACAGTCCCCTACAGTGTTGATCCAGAGGAAGGCAAAAAAAACAATGAGGCTTATGCCAATTGCCACATTTCATGGGAAAAAAATTCCTTCCCGACTCCAATCTGGCAATCAGTATAAAACCCTGGATCAACGTGCCCTTAAAATCTAAAACCCATAACCTGTAATGTTGTTCTGTTCGAGAAAGGCATCCAGGCCCTCTTTGAACTTGTTCAATGAATCCACTATCACCACTTCCTGGGGCAGAGAGTTCCATAGCCTTGTTGTTCTTACTGTAAAGAATCCTCTTCTATGTTGCTGGTGAAACTTTCTCTCCTCCAGTCGTAGAGGATGTCCCCATGTCACTATCACTGGCCTAGGGGTAAAAAGATCATTAGAAAGTTCTTTGTGCTGTCCCTTCATGTATTTGTACATTGTTATTAGATCTCCCCGTAGACGTCTTTTCTCTAAACTGAATAACCCCAAGTTTGTTAATCTATCGTTGTACTCCAATCCACCCATTCCCCTAATAATTTTGGTTGCCCTTCTTTGCACTCTTTCTAGTTCGATTTTGTCTTTCTTGTATACTGGGGCCCAGAATTCTGCACAATAGTCTAAGTGTGGCCGTACCAGTGATTTGTATAGAGGCATAACTATGTTCTTGTCATGAGAATCTATACCTCTTTTGATGCATCCCATAATTTTATTTGCCTTGGCAGCCGCTGCCTAGCACTGGTCACTAAAGGTAAGCTTATTGTCCACCACAATCCCAAAGTCTTTTTCATTGGCAGTTTTACCCAGTAGTTTACTATTAAGTACATAATCATACATTTTATTTCGTCGTCCAAAATGCATAACCTTACATTTGTCGATATTAAACTTCATTTCCCAAGTCTTGGCCCATGCTTCCAGCTTCCTTAAATCCCCTTGTAATATTCTATTATCCTCCTCATTTTTGATTACCTTACAAAGTTTAGTATCATCTGCAAATATGGACACCCTGCTTTGCAAACCTTCTACCAGGTCATTAATAAAGATATTAAACAGGAGAGGGCCCAATACTGACCACTGTGGCACCCCACTGGTGACTGTTACCCAGTCTGAATATTTACCATTAATAAGCACCCTCTGTTTCCTATCAGTGAGCCAGTTGCGAACCCAAGTGCATGTTTTCCCCCAGTCCCAACATTATCATTTTGCATACCAACCTTTTATGTGGTACAGTATCGAAAGCCTTTGAAAAGTCCAGATACACCACGTCCACTGCATTACCCATGTCTAGTCTTGAACTTACCACTTCATAGAAACTGATTAGATTAGTCTGGCAGGACCGATTCCTCATAAAACCATGTTGATTGGGTGTTATAAGAACATTGAGGTACTCCAGGATAGCATCTCTTAGAAAGCTCTCAAATATCTTACCCACCACAGAAGTCAAACTTACTGGCCTATAGTTTCCAGGCTCACTTTTAGACCCCTTTTTGAAAATTGGCACCACATTTGCTATGCGCCAATCAAGTGGAACAGACCCAGTCATTACTGAATCCTTAAATATTAGATATAAGGGTCTGTCTATCACTGTGCATAATTCCCTCAGAACTCGGGGGTGTATGCCATCTGGACCTGGTGATTTTATCTATTTTAGTGTTTTGAAGGCGGCACCGCACTTCCTCCTGGGTTAAACAGGTGACATTTAATGGAGTGTTAACATTACCCCTAATCATGTTGCTGGCCATTGAATTTTCTTGTGTAAACACCGTAGAGAAGAAGGCATTTAATAGTTGTGCTTTTTCCTCATCCTTCTCCACCATTACACCCAGATTATTTCTGAGAGGGCCCACATTGTCAGTTTTTATTCTCTTGTTATTTATGTAATTGAAGAATAATTTTGGATTATTTTTACTTTCCTTGGCAATTTTTCTCTCCACCTCAATCTTTGCCTCCTTTATTTGTCTTTTACACAATTTATTTTTTTCTTTATAGTTTTTTAATGCTGTGTCACTACTTTCTTTTTTAGTACTTTAAATGTTTCCTTTTTATCCCTCATTGCACTCCTTACTGTTTTATTTAGCCATATTGGTTTTCTATGATTTCTGGCCCGCTTATTCCCATAAGGGATATGTTTTTTAGTGGTCCAATTTAGAAGGCTTTTGAAAATGTCCCATTTTGTTTGTGTTCTGGTCACTTTGAGGACATTGTCCCAGTTTATGCTGCTAAGCTCCTCTCTCAGCTGGTTAAAATTGGCCTTCCTGAAGTTTAGTGTTTTTGTTCCCCCTCTACTGAACATTTTTTTAGTGTGTACAAGAAAACTTATTATGTTATGGTCACTATTACCAAGATGACCCCCAACCTCCACTTTTGACAATGTGTCAGGTTCATTTGTTAAAATTAGGTCTAAAAGTGCCTCACCTCTTGTTGGGTCCTGCACTAGTTGCGATAGGTAATTGTCTTTTATTACCGACAAAAACCTGTTCCCTTTGTTGGACCTGCAGGTTTCTGCCTCCCAGTTAATATCTGGGTACTTGAAATCCCCCATAATAATGACTTTATTGTGCTTTGCGGCTTCATCTATTTGTTTTATTAGTACATTTTCAGCTTCTTGCATTATATTTGGAGATTTATAACAAACCCCTATCAGTATTTTATTATTCTTTGTTCCTCCCTTAATTTCCACCCATAAGGACTCCACATATTCATTTTCCTCCCAGATATCCTCACGCAGAACTGGCTTAAGGCAGGATTTTACGTATAAGCAAACCCCTCCCCCTTTCCTATTGGTACGCTCCTTTCTAAACATACTGTACCCCTGTATATTTACAGCCCAGTCATAGCTAGAATCCAGCCATGTCTCACTTGTAATCAAACCACACTCGCCAGCTCACACACTCGCTTTATACTTAGCATTTAAAGCTGCTCCAAGTTGCAGACCAAGCTGCCGCTGATTCCTCTGATTGCAACCGTCTAGCCATCTTCTCCCCCAGCACAGCTGCACCCTCCCCATTGAGATGCAGCCCATCCCTACCATAGAACCTGTAGCCTACAGCAAAGTCAGCCCAGTTCTCCAGGAACCCAAACCCCTCCTTCCTAGTGTCTCTAGTGTCTCATGTGGTGTCTTGTACTTGTCTGAATATATTCAGGATCCTGCACATATTCTTTCTGAAATTTGTAGTAACTCTCTACCTTTTGGGTCTTATAATAATGAGGGCTATGACTCTGTTGGTGTTACCTGTGCTAAAACTCCTAGTTTCAGGTCTTTTCCCACTTTCACAGCTAATACCTCAGTGGAGGAAATGGAATCTAACAAACTCGGTACTGTTTGGGATCAGGATTAGTTGAACCTGAAGAAATCCCAGTCTGTTCAAATGAGGAAAGTTTTTCTCAAACAGCCTAATGATCAGGAAAACTGAGTTTCTCTGGTGGCCCGGCTTGGAGACAGAGGGGAACAGTGTTGGCTTGGGCATGTTCAGCTCTGATGCCACATAGAGGCACCATACCATCAGAAATAATTGGGTACTGAGGAGGGGAAGGGTGAGGGGCAGTATGTGGTGAGGTGAGAGGAGGATGATAGAACAGGTGAGAGAATGAGAGACCTGGTGAGAGGATTGAGAGCCTGCTAAAGACTGCTACAAGCTCTTTCCTTTGCTTGGACATTTTTGCCTGGTGCACAACAACCCCCTTTCCCCATACTAAATAATATGCAATGTGGAGCCATGTGAATAAGTGACTTGTGGTGTAAATGTGAAATATGAGTGCATTTGTACCCCTACTCTCAGGGGAGATTAGCAAATAGAGAGAGCCTGACTGGGTGTTATATCAATAAATAAGAATACAGTGTTACTGTAAAGCGCTGCTGTTACAAGTAAGCATAATAATAATAATAATAATAACATTCATGGAAAGTAGTATCCACAATGGTATCATTCTGGTTTTACATCCATAACTATTTCACAGATAAAAGAATCGCAAAAGCATTTCCGGCAATATATTTTTTTCCTCTTTTAAGATATTATATTCTCTGAAGAGAAACATCTTACACAAGGAATAATCTGATTTAAAGGATACCAACATCTCAGAAACAAAATCACTTTTGATCGGCTTACATGCAGCAGCTCAAGAACCTCCAGGGATTTCATTTTTTTATGTTGTCGATTATACATATATAGCCAACAGTCTGTTATGTGTCTATAAAAGTGCTTGCTCGGTTCTGCTTTGCTTATTATGGATATTTAAAATACAACTTTCTTTAGGGATCTTTAGAAATGGCAATTTAGTGACTTGTTCTATATGACGTGATGAAAGAAGTTTAGGAGTCTGTAACTTGAACCTGCATGGATTTAGTCAGTGACACTACTAACCAAAATATTGTGTATTAAAGGGAGTTTTCCCTTCTTCTAATGTTATGGCATATCATTGGTCCGACCTACTGAACCCAATTTGCCAAGCTTAAGAGCAAAAGAACAAAGGTCCTGACATTTACTGTATACTGCACGAACAGTGAATAAAACTACTGTACAACACAGTTTCATTTAATTCATGGATTAAATTTACAGTATGTGCTTCTTGCTAATATATCCTGATCGTAGAGATACTTCTATCTGGCCAACACTTTCCAATCTGCGCATATTAGAGAATATAGATATAGCACTCAAAAGATGCAGAAAAGGTCCCTTTATTCAATGTAACATTTTGGTTCCAACAAGAACCTTTCTCAAGGTTCTATCTATCTATCTATCTATCTATCTATCTATCTATCTATCTATCTATCTATCTATCTATATCTCCTGTATCTAAAGTTCCCCTTTAAGAGATCAAGAACAAGCTTCTTCAATATTAGTAAGCTGTACATTCCAAAGATGTTGGTATGACCTAAATAGCTATTTAGTATCAGATGGCATGGAACAAAAACTGTAAATAATTTGCCCATTGTTTTTATTTGTTTTTTCCCTTTACTATTAGTGGTGACAGCTAATAAAATATTTTATATTCCATAAATAAAAGAAGATTGGCTTAAAAACCCTTTGGATTGTATTTATTATGGAGAAATTATAGAAACTGTAAAAAAATGTCCCAGACCATCTGCCTACAGATTGTGTGGCACATCTGCCGCATTATACATTACAAAGGGCACATACATATACAGCAGATACAGTTTAATTTGCATGTAATGGTAAACTGCATACTAAAATGTCAAAGAGTTTCTGTACAGACTTTAAAGTTTTTATAATTCCTAATCTGCACATGCTTCATAAAATGATATTCAGGGGGAATACAATATACAGGTGCATCTCAATAAATTAGAATATCTTTGAAACGTTCATTCATTTCAGTAATTCAGTAATACAATTCATAATCAGCGTCTTCCATGATTGTGTGTCCTACTGAACCAGACTGAGGGACCATTTAAAGGCTTAGGAAACCTTGGCAGGTGACACACTGAATTTACAATACTGAACTTTTTCACAATATTCTAATTTTCTTAGATTTGGGTTTTCATTATCTGTAATCCATAATCAACATTTACAGAAATAAAACACTTGAAATAGAACACTCTGTGTGTAAAGAATCTAGAAAATATAGGAGGTCACTTTTTAATTTAATTACCGAAATAAATAAATGTTTCAAAGATATTCTAATTTATTGAGATGCACCTGTAATAGAATAGCCCAACTAATGAAAGCATTTACATAATAATAATAGTCCTTTAATAGTCCCACAATGGGGAAATCAGTGTGTTACGCAGCAAAGATAAGCAGATACAAATACAAATACAACATGTACAGGAATATTCCAAGGGAGAGGCAACAGATAGCAGACGACAGATAGGGCGAGCAGGGGGGGGGGGATTAACAGGCAGAGAGATATTTTCAGTTCCTGTGTGTAAGATCCCGCTAGGCGGGGGTGACAGCCAACCGCGGTGGGGAGGAAAGACTCCGATAGCGCCCTTCTCACACCTAGGGGGAGCAGTCGGCACTGACAGTACTGCCAGCGCGATCACAGTCTCATGCATGGGATGGGACTTCTTCTTCTGCATGGAGCTCACCACGGACAGTATCCTCTGCACCCACCACCGCACTGGGCCAGTGGGCTCCCCAGGACAGAGCTGGCCCTTCTAATCAGCTTGTCAAGTTTATTTCTGTCCCTGGTTGATATACGCCCCCCAGCAGGCCACCCAAAGAAGATGGCTGATGCCACACCGAGTTGAAGAAAGTCAAGAAGGCCCCCCGGATTCCAAAGGCTCTCAGTTTCCTAAGCAGGTAGAGCCTGCTGTGGCCCTTCCTGTACAGGGCCTCCATATGATCGCCCAGTCCAGCTTATTATTAAGGAGCAAACCCAGGTACTTATAGGTGTTCACAACCGAGCCCGTCCCCAGGATGTCCACTGGTTTAGGAGGGCTTCTGCCTTTGCGGAAGTCCACCACCATCTCCTTGGTCTTCCCCGCGTTAATCTTCAGGTGGTTCCGGTGGCACCAGTCCACAAAATCCTGGTTCAGTTCTCTGTACTCCCTGTCATCATCATCTGTGATGAGACCCACTATTGCAGAGTCGCAGAATACTTCTGTAGGTAGCAGCTGGATGAGTTGCACCTAAAATCTGCAGTGTACAGTGTGAAGAGGAAAGGGGCGAGAACCGTACCCTGTGGGCCCCCGTATTACAGATCACTGTACCGACACACAGTCTCGGGCTCTCACGTATTGAGGTCGATTTGTGAGGTAGTCTAGGATCCAGTTGGAGAGGTGGTGGTCCACTCCAGCAAGGCCCAGCTTGTCCCTCAATAACCTGGGCTGTATGGTGTTAAAAGCACTGGAGAAGTCAAAGAACATTATTCTCACTGTGTTCCCTGGTTTCTCCAGGTGAGACAGAGCCCTGTGCAGAAGATGGATGATGGCATCATCTACCCCAATGCCCGGCCGATAAGCAAACTGGAGGGGGTCCATAGCGGGGCTCACTAGAGGGCGGAGATGTGTGAGAACCAATCTCTCCAAGATCTTCATCAGGTGGGATGTCAGTGCTACAGGTCTGTAGTCGTTGAGGTCCATAGGGTGGGGTTTCTTTGGAACTGGTACCACACAAGAAGATTTCCATAATTCAGGGACTATTCCTGCCCAGGCTCATATTATACATATATGTAATTATACCACACAGCTGGTCCCCACAAGTCTTAATTAGCCTTGCACTGATGTCACTGGCCCCCGGCTTTCCCGCCTTATCTTCACCCTCCTCACCTGGGCCCGTGTGAAGGTCAGACTGTGGCCAGATAAAGATGGATTTCTGGATTTACTGGTCTGTTGGGAAGTGGCCGCATGGGGAGAAGTCATTGTGGTGGGGGGAGCTGAAGGACATGCTGGGGTGGGAGGAGCTGGTGTGTGATCAAATCTGTTGAAGAATAGGTTTAGTTCATTAAGCCAGTTAACATCTGCCTCAATCTGGCAGACAGACTGTTTATGACCCGAAATTGACTTAAGCCCCTCCCAGACCCCCCTTATGCTTTCTTCCATTTGCTTTTCCATTTTTCTTTATAACTGGATTTTCCCTGCCTGATTTGATGCCTCAGCTCCTTTTGTACTTCCCTCAACCCCCCTTACTCTTGTCCTAATGCCATCTTTCTCCTTAAGTAGTGTTTTTATATCAGAGTTAATCCATGGTTTGTTATTGGAGAAGCACCTCACCACTTTTGTGGGTACTGTGTTGTCCACACAAAAATTAATGTAGTCCGTTATGTAGTGTGTGAGTCCTTCTATATCTTCCCCATAAGAATCCTGCAGAACTTCCCATGACCGTTTCTCTTAATATATGCATATGAACACATAGCCATAGACAAAAGGGGCGTATGCAAAGTGGCAGTTACATGGCTAAAACAACCCCCTCACAATCCCTGGTTGGCCACAAATCTTCTACAAGATCCTGGTACAGCAGGAAATCAGGAAGGGCAGAAGAGGATTAGTGCACTCTCCTGATCTCCCTCAAATGACGATTTTATTATTGTGTTGAGACTTTCATTATGTTGATAATGCTCATCCTCATAACCATAGTTTGGTGCAGCAGGGAAGTGGCAGAGCTTGTAAAAAACTGGGGATTAGACCAGTTGCAGACAACTATGCTGTAACCAGCCTGCCGTGAATGAAAAGCACGGGCTGCATACGGGGGACACGGGGATGTCCCTGTGTGCCGCCCGTGCATGGGCCGTGCTTCTGTTGCTCCTTTCATTAAATGAATAGGAGCCATGGAACCTGTTCTATCTGATGCGGCCCAGATGGTCGGCCCACACACGGGACCGTGAAATTCATGGTCGTGTGTACAGGCCCATAGAAAAGAAAGGGTCAGTGTGCTATCCGTGAAATACACGGATAACACACTGACCCACACCACGGTCGTCTGCAAGGGGCCTTATAGATGGGGGAAATTAGCAGTAGCAGAGGGGGGTGATTTGGATCAGCATCAGTCAGGCCTGGCCGGGGGGGCTCGGGGTGCTGGTGTACCCCCCTTAAGAAAATCCTGTGTCTGTCCCTGGCATAGAAATAATATTGTCCTGCATTCTCACTTAATTATTTTGATTCATTCCTCTTCATGCCATTAGGACTTTATTCTCTTATCATCATACCTATCAATACACAGAAAAATTTTTAGGAAGAAATAATGCCGAAAAAGAAATTTACCTAGTGGAATATTTTACTAATTCTATTTAAGGCAGCAATTTTTGTTTTTAAAGCTCTAAGGATGTGAATGTACACACGTGGACAAAATTGTTGGTACCCCTCGTTTAATGAAAGAAAAACCCACAATGGTCACAGAAATAACTTGAATCTGACAAAAGTAATAATATATAAAAATTCTATGAAAATGAACAAATGAAAGTCAGACATTGCTTTTCAACTATGCTTCAACAGAATTTTGAAACAGAAATTATGTTACCCTTAACTTAATATTTTGTTGCACAACCTTTTGAGGCAATCACTGCAATCAAACGATTCCTGTAACTGTCAATGAGACTTCTGCACCTCTCAACAGGTATTTTGGCCCACTCCTCATGTACAAACTGCTCCAGTTGTCTCTGGTTTGAAGAGTGCCTTTTCCAGATGGCATGTTTCAGCTCCTTCCAAAGATGCTCAATAGGATTTAGGTCAGGGCTCATAGAAGGCCACTTCAGAATAGTCCAATGTTTTCCTCTTAGCCATTCTTGGGTGTTTTTAGCTGTGTGTTTTGGGTCATTATCCTGTTGCAAGTCCCATGACCTGCGACTGAGACCAAGCTTTCTAACACTGGGCAGCACATTTCTCTCAAGAATGCCTTAATAGTCTTGAGATTTCATTGTACCTTGCACAGATTCAAGACACCCTGTGCCAGATGCAGCAAAGCAGCCCCGGAACATAACAGAGCCTCCTTCATGTTTCACAGTAGGGACAGTGTTCTTTTCAAGATATGCTTCCTTTTTCCGTCTGTGAACATAGATCTGATGTGCCTTGCCAAAAATTTTGATTTTTGTCTCATCTGTCCATAGGACATTCTCCCAAAAGCTTTGTGGCTTGTCAACATGTAGTTTGGCAAATTACTTTTGTCAGATTCAAGTTATTTCTGTGACTATTGTGGCTTTTTCTTTCACTAAACGAGGGGTACCAACAATTTTGTCCACTTGTGTAACTGTCAGTACTTATTTTGTATATAACAGATGGACATATTTTTCATCAGTGTAGCAATTTCAGCACGTGGAATGAAATGAAATGAAGTGGCATCCAGAAAGGAATTTTTCATCCAGGACCAATACAGCTGGGGGGTTCTACATTCAGATGGAAGTAGCAAGTCTATGTAATATATTGATCATGGGTAATCTGAAAATAGACCACAGAAGACAGATATCTGTACCACTGCTGTCCAGACCTCTAGAGCAGCAGTTAGGGGAAAGACTGATCTTAACATGTCCCTGCTGCCTATACAGGAGTAACACATACAGGAGCGTAGCTATGCTGATGTGTAGATAGCACAGACAAGTGCTAATCCCTTCTGCCACTACTGTTTTCCATCACTGTAAGACTGACAGGGGTTTAGACAAGTGTTTCCCCCAACTGCTGTCATTGCCTGGCTCAATGAAAGAGAGTTTCCTACAGGTCCCCTATACCTCCCTGTGCCACATTGTTACAGGGGGACACTATGAGACATTATACTGTATGGATACACTAAAGTGGAATTATATGAGTGTTATGCTGCGTGGCAGCACTATTGGAGTGCTATACTGTGTGGGGGTACTATGGGGACATTATACTGTGCAGGGCACTAATGTGGAAGTAAATTGTAGGGCACTAATGTGGAATTATACTGTTTGGAGTAAACTATCAGTGTATAACACGGTGTTGGGAACCAATAAGGGGGCACTATACTGTGTGGGAGCACTAATTGGGTATTATACTGTGTAAGGGCACTAAGAGGGTATTATAATGGGTGGGGTCACTATCCGGTCATTATACTATGTGAGGGCATTAAAATAGCATTATACTGTGTGGGGTCCACTAAGGGAGATTACACTATGTGGGAGTGCTAAGAAGGCATTATACTGTGTGTGGGCACTAAGAGAGAATTACACTGTATGGGGTCACTAAGGAGGCATTCTTCTGCGTGGGGCATTAAGGAGGAATTATATACTATTTAGGGGAAATAAGGAGTAATTATACTGAGTGGAGACACTATGAGGGCTTAATCATTGTGTTCCACACAAAGAAGGGCATCATTACTGTATGGGGGTATAAAGTGAATGGGCGAGAATGTGTGAGGTCAAAGAGGACATGGCCAGGACTGGGCGGGGTTAACAACATAGCTTAACATATGTAAGTAGTAACTACTAAGAGTAGTAGAGTACTCCTGAAGTAGATAGTACATTATGGAAGCAGACCAGTAGCTGAATCAGTCTTGAATGATGATATCATAAAGCAAGAAAAATCAAATAACTGGCAATGTAACTGACTAAACTTGGTTTACCAATTAGCAACAACAGTTTAGAGATTAAAGCAGAGTCATTGTTGGGCTCCTTTAAATAAGTAGATTTTAACTGCTATGATCAACTTTTGTAAGATAAATCACTCTTTGGTCAATATTACATTTCTCTGAAACATGAAAATGAAGTTTTATATATGTAACAGTCATATATGTAAACAACCATTACTCTGATGTGTCAGTTCCCCTTAGAAAGATTTAGCATCTACTCTAGTTAACAGAAGGGTTTCTAAATGAATAAGATCCATGGGGAAAAAGGGTTGCATTGGGTATTTGAAAAGGGATTGTCTGAACCTGCCAAATACTTGCTTATTTTTTTTATTTTTAAAGTAACAACACTTTTTTTTTTCAAATAAAGAAATGTGTCACAAACCACACAGCTATGTCTTCTGTTCCCCTAAGGAAGACTTGTCTAGTTGCCAAATAATTGGCATCACATGTTGTCAGGCTTTGCCTGAATATACACACTGTTTGCTCCATGTGTCTGAGACCTGAACCATTGCCTTCTCTGTCCTATTGCTCTTGCATTGGCCATTGCCAGAGAATTAATTCTACTCTGCTTCATCACTTTAAATTTTAGCTTTCCTTAAAGAGAACCTTCCTCCAAAAAAGGAGCCTAATCTGCAGACAGCATGTTATAGTTCAGGAGAGGCTGAGCAAATTGATATGTAGTTTTGTGGAAATATAATCAGTATAACTTGTATTTTATTCATTTGGGGACAACCTGTCACCAGGTCTGAAAACCAATGATGTACATCATCTGATGAGAAGCTGTCAACCAGAACATGTCTGTGCTTGCTTTGTATATCCAAATCCACTCAGCCATTCCATAACATATAAGTCCTATTAGTGTATATGCAAACTAGGGTATACAAGCCAAGGGGGTGTTAATACTGCATGAATTACAGCTCCATGATTTTGAATGTAAATCCTATATACATAGAATTTGGCAATGGCGCCTGTGCATAAAAGTTATCGGTACCTCTTGAAACAAGAACTATAAAAATAATACATTCTGTACTTATTAGTTTATAAATCATTTATGAACTGAGTTAAATAAATGGGAGCTTATCAAAGTACCTGATCTGGTATTTACGCAGAAAACAGATCTGTCTGTTTCCTGCTGTATTCTATGAGTTATAGCTACTGGGAAGTTAAGATATGTTCTATATTTTGACTGTCGGTTAGCCAAAAAAAGACAAGTGAGTAGACACATTGAAATTAATGTGTTCTAAAAATGGACAATTGACAGCTGTTATAAAAATGGCTGTCACATGGCTGTTTCTTTTTGCTTATAGCCTAATCGGGGTAAGGAATAGAGATAAGTTCAAGTGTCTGGAAACTTAAGGCTGCCATGTGACAAGGAAAATAGTTCTTCATTGATCATGTAGTAGTTAATTTGTTGCTTGACTTCATAAAAGTGAAGAATTTGCTTTTTTCATGCTCACACTATGGTTTGTTTGGCAGCAACAAAGAAGACGTTTACAAGTTTTTGCTTTGAGCAGTGCACCTCTTAAAAGCCCATATATTTATACCTAGGTTTAAGTCAGTGACAGTGCAGATGAGATAATAAAGCTGAATTCACAGACTGACTTTTGGGCAAGCCACCAATTGTGAGGTGTACACTCCAGATGAGGTACAGCAGTATCCCACTGGACACTTCTAAACTTTTTTACATGCTTGTTATGTTATGGCTGTTCCACTGAATATGGAGGAATACCCATCCTTTCATTGAGCCATGGTCCAGTCCAACCCATAGTCTTTACAGTCTTTACACTGCCACAGACAGAAGTAGATATTTAGTCTAAGTTCTGCTAGAGGGAAAGACACAGCCTAGTCCATTTTATCATTGCTGCAGCGCTGCTAAAGGGAAGAGGTGAATGCTGTCAGTCCATAGAGAGAGTGAGAGAGAGAGAAAGAAAGAGAGAGAGAGAGAAAGTGACATTTTGGAGAAGTTCAGGTTTGTTAGAGTTTGACCAAGCTTACCATGGGATAAGGAGAACCATCTTAATTACATACTTAATGTAATATGTGTGTGTTAATTTTAACAGTGAGAGATAGAATATAAAAAAAATTATAGACTGTTCATGTCTTTGTCAGTGGGCAAACTTACAAAATCAGCAAGGGATCAAATACTTATTTCCTTCACTGTGTATATGTTATATATATATATATATATATATATATATATATATATATGCAACACCCCTTTGGGCCGACCTCTGTAGGCAGGATGTGTTGTAGTTCTCACCTCACTATGGCGCAGTGTCTCCACCCAAAGTTTGCTAGGAGCTCTATAGGAATTCAGGAGGGTCTTCCTGTTCTGCTAGGGGTCGACTCGGGAAACCCCCACCTAAGCTCAGTACACACTCACAAATGTTGAGGGTAAAACTACTTAAACGGTTTATTATGGGAAGGGTAAACAAGGGCAAACTTGATAAAATGCGAACAGAGAAATGTTTCAGTAATTCACATGACAATGCACAGGTACATCCTATAGTATTAACCTCCTAGTGGTAGGAATGGACTATGTGCCAGGCCTGGCGGGTATAATAAACTATAGGGAATAGCACAGAGTTAAGATAGTGACCCACAGATGATAGTCATCACTCACATGCAATCATACTGCAGGTAACAGCTTGCACTCCTAAATAACAGCACACAATGCAGAATTACTAATGGCTGCAGCAATAAACAGAACAGTCCATCTGTTGGGGCCCAGTTGCCGCAGATGATGGCGCACATTCAGGAAACGGTGCACTATAGACACAGCAGATCCTTTCTACCACAGTTCTCATAAACCTTCTAACAACAGTACAACAAATTCCAGCAAAGTCTACTCACTAACTCTTGCAGGGAATCTGGTGCCAGCCTGGAGTCTCACTGGGTGCTGCAGCTTTCAGATGACAGGATACTTATGGAGTATGAGGCAGGAGTCTTCTTGGATGCAGACCTGGGTACCTTTTGGAAGTCTGGTCAATCTGGACAGGTGGTGCTGCTGCTGCAGGGATGCTGCTTCTTCCCTCAGAGTGAGCTGGTGGGCTGGCAGGACTGTCTCTATGTTTTGGTTTACCCAGTGCCAAGCTATGTGCTCCCTGGCAGTTGCGGGAAGAAGCCTCTTCTGCAGCCCATGTGGCTGTCTCCTTTCTCTCCTGTGCAGACCTTTCCCATAATTCCCTGATCAGCCAATCAGTCCCTTTCTCTGATACTCCTCCCCCTGGAGTAAGGGGTGTAGGGAAATGTAATCCACTGTTCCTCAGCATAAAATGGCTGATGTCTGCTGTAATGGGTCCTGCAGCATCTGCTGTATGCAAAGTGCTCCTTGCAGGGGTTACACTCTCCCCCTGGTGAGTTGCTGCAAATGTCTGTGCATAAAGTAAAGACTCACCACCTGAAATAGAAATGGACGTTAAAGCATCCTGACTAATGCCACAATCAGTCATATACAAATCACCACCGTACCATGGAATGGATGTTAAATATGGCCACATGTTAAGAACATTAGGGTGTGTAACCCTGGGGGCTTCAGTAGCATGCCCCAGCCTATCATAGGTCAACATCATTGGTAGCCTAATGTTCCATCTGGGACGAGTGTGTATTGTGGGAGCCCCCTCCTCGATCCTTAGCTCTTGATCTGGATACTCAGGCTCCATGATGATCACTTCTTCACTGGGTGGCTCTTGTTCCCATGAGTTCTCCCCCAACTGGGGACAGAGTACCCTGTATTCTTCTTCATTGTCAATTAACTGTCTGGTACTGTCTTGACTGATAGGGCAAAGATCGTCTACCCATCTGTAGCCTGGTCCCCATTCATCATTTGACTAGTTATCGCTTTCTTTCTGGGTAACCTCTGGGTTTACCACTTGTCTATACCGACGGCTTCTCCTAGGAAGCAGGGGGGTCAGCTGAGCTCCACTTTGCTGTGAGGGTTGCAAAGAGATATTTTTCCCTACAGGCAACAGATGCTGGCGATAATAAGTCTTGAGGGGCCTTCCTCCATTTTCAGGCTTCGCTCGGTAAGCTGGAACAGCTGGCAGCTTTTCCACCACCACATACGGTTCTGGACGCAAAGATCAGCAAACTTGTGCTTTCCATGTAGACCCAGCTGTTGAATGAGAACCCTATCTCCTGGTTTTAGTACTTGCTCTCAGACTCTGCAGTCATAACAGGTCTTGTTTCGCCTTCTGAATCTATCAGAAGCTTGGTTAGCCAGTCTATAAGCCTCCTGTAATTCTTCTTTTAACTGTGGCACATACTGTACCTCAAGTAGGTATTCCCGGGTAACTGGTCAGATGACACTCCAAAGCTAATATCCACTGGTAGCCGGGCTTCCCTACCAAACATGAGGAAGTAGGGGGAGTATCCAGTCGACTCATTTTTGGTACAGTTGTAGGCGTAGACTAACTTACTTATGTGGCGATTCCAGCGTCCTTTCTGCTTGGGGTCCAAGGTGCCCAACATGTTGAGAAGTGTACGGTTGAACCTTTCTGGCTGTGGATCCCCTTGTGAGTGAAAAGGTGTGGTTCTAGACTTCTTGATTCCACAGATTTCACATAGCTTTTTGTTAGCCGTCTCTCAAAGTCTCTTCCTTGGTCAGTATGGATGTGGGCTGGCAGTCCATAATGCACAAAGAACTTTTCCCACAATGTCTTGGCCAAGGTGACTGCTCTCTGGTCTTTGGTGGAATAGGCTTGGGCATAACGGGTGAAATGGTCAGTGACCGCGAGTACATTACTGATGTTGCCCTCGTCAGGCTCAATAGCAAGGAAATCAATGCAAACTAGGTCAAGTGGGCCATTGCTCGAGATGTTGACCAAAAGAGCTGATCGAGTTGGCAAAGTCTTTCTTAGGATGCACCGAGCACAGGACTTGCAGTAACCCTCGATGTCAGCTTCCATCCGTGGCCAGTAGAATCGGTCTGCAACAAGACTAGCTGTCTTTTCAACTCCAAGATGTCCATGGTCATCATGTAAAGCCTTCATAACTACCTCCCCTCTCCATTCTGTCGTTTGGTCTCCCGATACAGCAAGACCTTTCTTCATAGATTGTAAGCTCTTGTGAGCAGGGCCCTCAGTTCCAGTGTGTGAATTGACTATTTCTTTGTAATGTATCTTTTTGTCTGTACTTGAACCCTACAAATTGTACAGTGCTGCGGAATATGTTGGCGCTATATAAATAAAATGTATTATTATTATTATTATTACTATTAGAAACTCTATATGTCAAGCCAGCAACAGGGACTCTTCTGTCTTCAGAGCATTCCTCTCAGGCCTCTGACCCCTTTTCACAAACCATCGAACCACTCCTACATAGGGATCTTCTTGTTGTGCCCTTTCAAGCTGGCTCCAATTCAGTTGAGGCAGGGACTCTGTATTCACCTTAGTCAACTGGCAGAACAAGGGTGGAAGGGCTTCCTTTGAAATCCCTAAAAATTTGGCACAACCCCCTGTAGGAACAATCTTAGTTTGGTGTCTGCAACACATGGCTTTGACATCTGGGGCAGCAACCTCTATCCAGGCATCTTCCTCATCATCCAATGTGTGCCTAGGCAATCGGGACAGAGCATCAGCATCAATGTTGGTGGTGCCTGGTCGATACTTCAAACTGAAATCGTACACAGCCAGGGCTGCAAGCCACTGATGTCCAGTAGCATCAAGCTTGGCTGTGGTCCTCACATAGGTCAAGGGGTTGTTGTCAGTTTGAACTTCAAAATGCACACCATAGAGGTAGTCATGCAGCTTATCAACCACCGCCCACTTCAATGCTAGAAACTCAAGCTTGTGTGCCGGGTAGTTGCGCTCACTGGGAGTTAATCCTCGACTAATGTAATAGACTGGCCGCAGACAGCCATCATGATCCTGATATAGAACCGCTCCTGGTCCCTCAAACGAAGCATCCACATGCAGCACATATTGTTTGCTGGGGTCTGCATAGGCTAACACTGGAGACTGTGTCAGGCAGGACTTCAGCTTCTCAAATTCCTCATCACAGGCTGGGGTCCATATCTCACCAAACGGCTCATTAACCTTGAAGTAGACCTTCTTTGCTGACTTATTGGAGTGAGCTGTCCCTTTTGGGGGAGGATATCCTTGGGTAAGGGCAGTCAGAGGCCTTGCAATCTTCGAGTACTGTGGGACAAACCTTCTGTAATACCCACAGAATCCCAGGAAAGACTTGAGCTCCCCCAACTTTGTTGGCTTGGGCCACGTAACTACAGCTTCCACTTTGGCTGGGTCTATAGAGATCCCTTCCCGACTGACAATGTGTCCCACATACTTCACAGCCTTCTGGCAGAATCGGCACTTGTCAAGGGACAACTTTATCCCAGCCTCCTTCAGAGGGTCCAATACCTTGAACAACCTCTTCCAGTGTCTACCAAAACACTATAAGGTCATCCAAGTAGACCAATACTTCTCTGTAATTCAAGTCTCCCATCACCTTATCCATGCACCTTTGGAAAGTGGCGGGGGCACCAGTCACTCCTTGAGGCATCCTCTGGAACTAGAAGAACCCAATGGGGCAGATGAAAGCAGTCTTTTCTTGGTCCTGCTTGCTCATGGAAATTTGGTAGTACCCACTCCGGAGGTCTAGCACTGAAAACCACTGGCTGCCCTGTAAGCAATCCAAGGCTTCATCAATCTTGGGCACAGTGTATTGATCAGGGACCATGCGTCTGTTCAAAGTGCAGTAATCCACACAAATCCATATATCCCCATTTTTCTTCCGAGCAACCACAATAGGAGAAGCGTATGGGCTGTTGGACTCTATGATGACTCCAGTATCTAGAAGACCCCACAGCTGCTGTCTGACATCCTCAACATCTGCTGGAGCTAGCCTTCAGGACCTCTCTTGGAAAGGCTTTTCATCAGTTAATCGGATACGATGCTCCACGCCTTTTGCCATACCCAAGTCCCAGGCCCCCAATGAGAAGGCGGCACCACGTTCCATCAGGCCTTGAATTAGTGACTCTCTTTCATCCTTCGTCAGGTCACTATCTTCAAAGCAGGGATCAAAACACTCAGGACGAAGCTCTCTTCTTTCTTCCTCCTCCTTTTTCACATAGGCAGCCAGACAGGCTGGGTGAATGGTGAGGGTCTGTGGATAATTGTCTCCCCCAATTTCTCGGTACCACTGTGCTAGTGAGCGAAAGATGTTTGCATTTGTTCCCACTATAACAGGTACTGATCTCTGGTCCGCTTCAGCCTCTGGGTAGACCAGGGCAATGATAGGTATCTCCTTCTCAATTCCAGCAACTGTCTTTGGGAATCGTAGTGTAACAGACACATATCCTCCATAGGGATAACTATTTTCACTCAATCCCCAAACCACGAGTCCCGATAAAGGCTTTAGGGGCACATCTGACAGGTATTTCTTGTACCATTTTTCAAAAATGATGGACACTTGAGATCCGCTATCCAACAGCACAGTGCAGGGCTGTCCATTGATACAGGCTGGTAGTTGTGGAGCGGGTCCTGCTAAGCCCTCTGGAAGCTACAAACTAGCAACCAAGGGTGGAGTAGTAGAGTATGCCTTGGATGTCACTGGGGGGCCAGTATAGGACTCTACTTCCCCATTTCCTGACAGCCTATTCTTGGGGTGGGGAGGAGACAGAGCCTTTTGAGTACTCCACCTCTTTGGGCACCGGCGAGCAATATGGCTGGGATCCCCGCATACAAAGCACTCCTCTGTCTTCATATCTTTGCCTCTATGCCGATCATCATTTTCCCTTCGTAGAGACTGTAGGGGACTCTCAGTGGCTGCCTGAGCAATCTGTTTCAACAGCTCCACTTTCTTTGCCTGGGCACTTAAGAGTTGTGCAATTTGCTCTCCCTGCTTCTCAATTATCTTCAGGAGCTCTTCTTCTCTACGGCTGGCTTCTGGCTTTAGAGCAACAGTAGCAACCCTCTTGCTGGGCCGCTCCCTAGCTGCCAAAGTAACTTCCTCTTGTGTCACTTCCTTAAGCAACAGATGGAAAGAAAGGGGAATCTTCTCTTTGTTGCAGCACCTCAGCCTTTGAGCAATAGGGTCATGTGTCATAGCTCCACGTAGTAATTGATCAAGACGGCTCCGGTCAACTTCTCCAGGGCTAATCCCACCTTTTGATACTATGCGATGGACCAGCTTGTCCAATCTGTAAAGATAGTCAGACAGCTTCTCCCCAGGATCCTGATAGGTGGTTCAGAGTTTATACAGGAGGTCTGTGGCATCTTCTGGGGACCCAAAAGCATCCTCAAGGGCGGTCGTATAGTCTTTAGAAGTTGCCTGGGGCTCACTTCGCCAAGCAGCCTGTACTACTTACATAGCTGGACCCTTTAAGCTCTCCACTATTCTCTGTTTCTTCACAGCATCAGTACACTGCCACTCTTCCAGATACTGCAGAGTAACATCCCTCCATGTGTTATACCCTTCTTCCCCTGCTGAGATAGGGGTGACTCCTGAGAAAGTGTTCAAACGGTGGTCACTCCCCTCAGGCTGCATCTTTGCAAATTGGCTGACTAACTTTTCCATGGCGGCCACAAGCACTTCAGTCACAGTGGAAGTCTCCTCAGATTTAGACTGAGGCGGAGTTGGTGGTAGACATCTACTGGGCTTCTTATTCTGTATATGTGGATCTTGAGCAGAAGCGGTTGCATGCCCCATAGACCAAACAATCTTCCATCGTTGGCCATATTCTGATGGCACAGCTAGGACAGATGGGAAGTATAATCTCTCCAAAACTTTCTTGCTGGCTATTAAAGCTGCTGTCAGTGGCCCATCTTCAACACTCCGACGGTCAACCACCTTGGGGTAGACAATCTCATTAAGCCTGCTTAATATCTGCAGTATTATGTCATCTGATGTTTCAAGCAGTTCACCACACACTGCAAAGCTGCACTCCTCTGTGACACCTGTTTCCTCACACCACTCAGACACCTCTCCCTCTGTTTCATGGCAGATGTTCTTGTCTTGTTCAATCTCAGCAGTGCCTCCACTGTAACACCCCTTTGGGCCGACCTCTGTAGGCAGGGTATGTTGTAGTTCTCACCTCACTATGGCGCAGTGCCTCCACCCGAATCTTGCTAGGAGCTCTATAGGAATTCAGGAGGGTCTTCCTCTTCTGCTAGGGGTAGACTCGGGAAACCCCCACCTAAGCTCAGTACACACTCACAAATGTTGAGGGTAAAACTACTTAACCGATTTATTATGGGAAGGGTAAACAAGGGCAAACTTAATAAAAGGTGAACAGAGAAATGTTTCAGTAATTCACAAGTTGAATCTCTTGGACTCACCTTTGGTTTTGTTTAGTAACTGCTGAAAAACCAGCTGCACATGTCTATGTTTGCATTAGTACGTCTCGAATTTGCTGACATTGGCTAAATATCAGAATCTACATCTTGTTGGATAAAAAGTAAATCCTACTTTAAAAGTGTTTGTTTAATATATGTTCACACATTTATGAGAGAAAACAATAAGACTCCTTAATAGACAAATCCTCACTAGCATTTACAGTATACTCTATATAAATGTAATTTGTAAGGAATAAGAAATTAAGAATCACGACAACAAGAAAGAGATTGTATGTATTTTTACAGCCAACAATAATTGTCTGTACTCTAATATCTTACATAACATAGAAAAACACAAATTCCCCTGTTGCACTGAGATGAATTATTGGGCATGTTTTCATAGGATTAGACATCATAGACTTTTGTTGCAAAGGAAATATCTGACTCAAGTAATCTCTGCATAAAGGAGGATTAAGCCTAATTGTATGAGATGAAAGGGTCACATCATTATGTCAGATGACCAAACATTCTCATTATCTGTTCTACAAGTAATGGATTGGTCTGACACCAAATTCTATCTGAAGAGACCACAAAGTATAATAATTTACCGCAATGCATATTGCAGTGGCCATTTTAGTTAGTCTGAGATGAATCCCAAATTGAAAAACTAACAATTTGGAATTTTTGGGTTGAATCTGATTAGTTACAAACCGATTCGCCCACCTCTAAAAGCAAGTACTTAAATATCAAAATCAGAAATAACTGCGAGGGGCAAGTGAATTATTTTATATATATTATTTATTATTATTATTTATTTTTGGAGCACCATTAATTCCATAGAGGGAAAAGATGTATGGAGGGGACAGGTTGGGAATGGCTATCAGGAGCTTCTCCAGGTCCCTCTACTGTACACCTGCAGTCCGAAAGTTCTCTTTGATGTTGTGCCCTTGCCATACCTGTTTTTAGTGTAATGTACTTATTCACAAGTTTTTTTTTTTATCAGTGAACGCCCATATTGATTGACAGGATTTACCAGAGATCAGCACTGTGGGTGGCATTTCAGTTAAAGTGAGTTCATTGCACCAAAGAGGTAAGCAGCAATGCCCTCTTTGCTCTAAAGAGCTCATTTGCATTATTACAAACACAGCAATATCTCAGCAACGATTCACAAAGGAGAAACACTGTTTGATTCAGGTGACCCTAACCTACAGTATCTATCTGCTAGGTTGGGTTTCTATGCTAGGTTCTGGTGACAGACTCCCTTTAAATGTGCTTAAGAGTTACAGTGATTCATGAAAGTAAATAGTACAATACATGGAATGTATTGTAACCATATTTTTAAAATGTAATACAATAGATTTATTTCAATCATCATACAGTCATAAACTGTACTATATGCACTGCTGCTTCCACCTTTACATTCAGGTAGTTTCTGTTATGTTGCCTGTTATTGACCTCAGCAATACTCATGATCATTATATAACTACACCCTGCCCAATGGACCCTACTAAACACATCATTGCACTATTTTGCTCCGTTCACATATATGGCTTTGTTTTGTATATCGTGTATGTACCACTGAAATTGTGCATATACATCTATTTTACCACCTATTGCCTATACAGTGGGGAAAAAAAGTATTTGGTCAGCCACCAATTGTGCAAGTTCTCCCATTTAAAAAGATGAGAGATGCCTGTAATTGTCATCATAGGTAGACCTCAACTATGAGAGACAAAATGAGAAAACATATCTAGAAAATCACATTGTCTGATTTTTTAAGAATTTATTTGCAAATTATGGTGGAAAATAAGTATTTGGTCAATAACAAAAGTTCATCTCAATACTTTGTTGTATATCCTTTGTTGGTAATGATGTAAGCCGTGTACTGGGGTGGGCTCCCCAGGATACTGCGAAGTCACGAACAAAGGAAGCGACTCCAAATCAATTTAGTAAAAATACAAGATTTTACTTTGTGTAGTAACGCCTATTTACCAGAAAAACACTCTCAACTATTTACATACACTCAGCCAGTAAGCTGAGACCCTGGTGTTGTACAGCGTGGTGCCGGGGGTGTAACACAAGAGCTTACAAACTTATCAAAATACCCCTATTCCCCACAAACAAAGTATAACTGAGTAAATATCATAGTAGGTCAACTTGCAAGCCAAAGAAATATGACAACGTATAAAATGTCGCTTCTAGACTTCCTCAGAAGCTCCTCTCTGGGAGTTACAATAGAATTCTCTGAGTCCTTACTACCGAATAGGTAGATAATTCACCAGTAGTGTGGCCTGTGAAGATGAGGATGCCTAACTAGTCTAACTACAGGCCCTTACTCAGTCCCAAGCAATTTGCGCCAAAAATGTAATGCGGTGCGTGCACGATTACTTCTATTACTGATCCAGATTTGTTGGGTACCTTTTAGCTTCTTCTCTGGAACCACTGAAAGCAGGGCTCATCCAAACATGCGGTCTCACTGACAGGGCCACTTCTCAGCCGGTCCTTGATAGCAATCTTCAACTTAGGATGCTGTCTGAGCAAACCCTGGAACAGTCTCTGCTTCAGCACCCCCTTGTAATATCTCTTATCCCTTAGGAATATTTTTCCTCTCACTTCAGCCCTTCTTGTTCTAAAAGCTCAGAAACACACAGCTAAGATGGCTGCCAGACACAGTCTGCTATATCTTGACCCACCTCTGCAGAACAGAGTCTCCACGTCACTACTCCAGGGAATTACAGAATTACAGTCTCTTCTATTTCTGAGGTAACAGTGGCCTCTTGTGGTCAAACAAACAAATGTCAGTTTATAAAAAAAAAAAAAAAAACTTATCTACAGAAACAGTTACATTCATAACATGAGGGCTGTTTCCCCATCTTACAATGACATAGGTCAAACATTTTCTGTAAGTCTTCACAAGGTTGGCACACACTATTGCTGGTATGTTGGTCCATTCCTCCATGCAGATCTCCTCTAGATCAATGATGTTTTGGGGCTGTCGCTGGGCAACATGGACTTTCAACTCCCTCCAAAGGTTTTCTATGGGGTTGAGATCTGGAGACTGGCTAGGCCACTCCAGGATCTAGAAATGCTTCTTTCGAAGCCACTCCTTTGTTGCCCTGGCGGTGTGTTTGGGATCATTGTCATGCTGAAAGACCCTGCCACGTTTCATCTTCAATGCCCTTGCTGATGGAAAGAGGTTTGCACTCAAAATCTCACGATACATGGTCCCATTCATTCTTTCATGTACACGGATGAGTCGTCCTGGTCCCTTTGCAGAGAAACAGCCCCAAAGCAAGATGTTGCCACCCTCATGCTTCACAGTAGGTATGGTGTTCTTTGGATGCAACTCAGCATTCATTCTCCTCCAAGCATGACAAGTTGTGTTTCTACCAAACAATTCTACTTTGGTTTCATCTGACCATATGACATTCTCCCAATACTCTTCTGGAAAATCCAAATGCTCTCTAGCAAACTTCAGATGGGCCCGGATATGTACTGGCTTAAGCAGGGGGACACATCTGGCACTGCTGGATCTGAGTCCCTGGCGGAGTAGTGTGTTTCTGACGGTAACCTTTGTTACGTTAGTCCCAGCTTTCTGCAGGTCATTCGCTAGGTCCCCCCATGTGGTTTTGGGATTTTTGCTCACCGTTCTTGTGATCATTTTGACCCCATGGGGTGAGATCTTGCGTGGAGCCCCTGATCGAGGGAGATTATCAGTGGTCTTGTATGTCTTCCATTTTCTAATTATTGCTCCCACAGTTGATTTCTTCACACCAAGCTGCTTGCCTATTGCAGATTCAGTCTTCCCAGCCTGGTGCAGGTCTACAATTTTGTTTCTGGTGTTCTTCCACAGCTCTTTGGTCTTCACCATAGTGGAGTTTGGAGTGTGACTGTTTGAGGTTGTGGACAGGTGTCTTTTATACTGATAACAATGTCAAACAGGAACCATTACTACAGGTAATGAGTGGAGGACAGAGGAGTCTCTTAAAGAAGTTACAGGTCTGTGAGAGCCAGAAATCTTGCTTGTTTGTAGGTGACCAAATAATTATTTTTCACCATAATTTGCAAATAAATTCTTTAAAAATCAGACAGTGTGATTTTCTAGATATGCTTTCTCATTTTGTTTCTCATAGATGAAGTCTACCTATGATGTCAATTACAGGCCTCTCTCAACTTTTTAAGTGGGAGAACTTGCACAATTGGTAGCTGAGTAAATACTTTTTTTTTCCCTACTGTGTATATATTATTATATATATATATATATATATATATATATATATATATATATTGTGTGTTCTGCAGCTTCCTGATATATTTTCTTCCTGTTAGTGGTTTTTCTACTGTGGAGATGGTATACCCCTCCTTTTTGGAGAGCTTGGTCCAACCCAAAAGGGCTGGCATAATCATCCAGCAAAAACGGGCAGATGCCAGGACCAACTGGACTCAAGAGGGCCCACTGTTCAGCCGAGAACTGAAAACATAATTTTTTTTTAATGAATCAGACTCATAGTCAGTCTCTTCCTTTGCTAAACTTGCTGTTGTCCATCCACAACCTCCTGCTTTTGTTTCTCCAAGTGATATATAGTGCTTTTGTAACAACTGGTGTATGAATGGTGGCAGATACCTGATAGATAAGCAGTGAAAGTTTTATAATCATGTTAATTTGCTAAAGTTTATAAATCAGTTCTCTGTACATTTCTTCTGCCCTGGGACTCCAAGTACTTCACCACTGTTACACAGCTGTCTAATGTTAGAGAGTGTGTATATTTGTAGTTGAAATGAGGAATTATTACAACAAATGTCCAATGTAAATGCAGTGCACTGTAAGTCAGTGGGATCTGTTGGGTAAAGGTAGTATCAGAAATTGCAGGAACTGGCCAACATCAGAGTATAAGAAATAAACGTTCCACAAATTGAGGTCAAACCAGAACCTACAATACCATAAAAGGCAGATCAGAACTAGGAGAATAAATCAGGAGAGTAAACGTCCAAACCAAGAGTCCATGAGGTAATGAGAGAGCCAAAATCAGAAGACAAGCAGATTTCCAGTAACACACCAAAGGTCAATTCTGAGAGGTAATGTCAGAGCCAAAATCAGAAGACAGGAGGATTTCAAGTAACAAGCCAAAGGTCAATTTAGAGCAGTCCAGTACGCACGATCAAGATATGAAAGCCAGACTAGGTACAACCAAATAGCAGGTACCTAGCTGAGGAGGAAAGGAGGAGTTACGCCTCCTCAGCTGCTACTTGGATTAGCCTAAAATAACTATGAACACAGCACAAGCTTACCAGGTCAGCATGGTAACCTTAAAGCAATAATAGCTAAACTGAGATTCCTGATAGGTGAGACAAAGTCAACACTATGTCCTGGTTTACATTTAAAACAGAAGCCACAAAGCAGATTTAAGCAAAGCCTTTAATTTATCTTTTTTTTAACGATTTGCTAAAAAATGTATTGAGATTACAATTAATGTTTTATATGTATGATTATTGTATTCATGTATACATCCAACCAATGCTTAAATTACTATATTAGTAAGGCTAGGTTCACACTTTTTAGTTTGTTGTTCTTACAGAATGACAGATGCAGACTGAGCACCCTCTATTTCCAACTACCACAATTCACTGCAATTTTAAAAAGATGGAAACTTTCTTTGTTCTCTCAGAGCAGACATGATGTTTTGTAAGTATCACAGCACTCCCTGAAATTAACTGATTGTGCCTCTTACCATGACTGACAAGAGGCCCACTGAGACTTTGTCGCACAAGAGCTGTGCAGGCCAATGAATGGTTGGCTGGGGTAATGGGAGAAGACTGAGTGTCATCTGAGAGCAGCCAAGCAGAGCAGTGGAGAGAAAGAGTCTTTTACAGCATCTGATGAGGGAACTGGTGTTCAGGGGTTCCTGCTAGAACCTTAGCCCAGAATCATCATTGCTGAAGCCCTGTGACAGGGAAGATACCTGCTGTCAGCCTTCAGAGAGGAGAGAAAGTGCCAATTTGGAGAAGCTGAAGTTTGCTAGAGCCTCACAATCTGTACCATGCAAACCTCTCTGGTAAACAGGGATCCCTGGGACTTACCTATTCACAGCCCCGATTGGAGTGGAAAGACTGGGCACTGTATTTCACACTTATTACTGGGCATAGTTTTGCTGTAAAAACCATTACCAAGCTCGCTACCAACTTCTAAAGTGGAACTCCCATTGCACTATTACACCAATCTGTAAGCTGCATCTGTTGCCATTACCTCAGTAAAGTTAAATCATTTTGTTCAACCGCAACTGCCGTCATTCCTGTGCTTATCATTAAGGGCCCTTCCAACCACCAAAGTAGCCCCCTCCCTTTAACTAGTTTGGGCCTGTTAGCTTGGGTCAGTCGTTAACTAGCTGCAGTATGGTGCAGACATATTCCAGAGAAGAAGACAGACTGCTTCACTCCATTGGGCCCAACAATTCACATAAAAGAATCTTTTAGAGCTGGGAAAACCTATGGCTGTATTGATCCCCGCATTTCTCCAGCAGTGGCTGAAAACAAGTGATAAGTATGTGCTTGCCCCATACAGTGGAAAAGGACACAGGACTAGAGGAGCAGGTAAAAAGCAGACTTTCACTTCTGTCTGCCCAAAGTTTGGATACTGCTTGTTAAGAAAACTGTTCCCATCACCTGCCACATTGTCTCCTGTGTCTAATTCACACCCACCATCAAGGGCACCCTGAAATATGAACATCAAGAAGACTCAAGGCAGGGTAGATACATCTCTACCACCAAACACTCAAACGCCTGCCCCTCATCACTGTGTTGACCCAGGACCTGTAAGAGGATTTGGTGTCAAAGCCACTATAATAGGAGAGGAAGTCGCCACCACCTTCCCCTTCAATGGCACCATGTGCACACTGCTAGCTCAGAATGTTGCACAGGCACAGATTTCAAAGTACAGGACACAAGAGTCCAGACATATAAAAAATTCATGAGCCAGAGCACAGAGCTAACATATCCTCAATGACTGGCCCTCAGGACAGAATGCAGGTGATTCAAATTCCTTTTGCACGATTCTTTGCAGACGGATATACATATATATGAGAATTTTGTAGTAAAAGCTTTAGAGGTATTACAATAATACTTTGAGAAGCTAAGATGATGTGCCAACCTAGCAATAGGAAAAATCACATTTTGAAAAAAGTATGTATGAATCATAGACATTTTCACTTCCTTTTGTTGCATCATTGTCATACTATAAATTATGATATAAAGTCGGTTTAGACAAATCCAAAGCAGAGGCCATCATGCAACCTTTTTAGTGACATCACTGAGAGTTCTCATTGTTTGGCTGCCCCAAATTCATCACTTGGAGTGGTCTAACTGGCTTAAAAAGTTTAATTTGTCCACCCCAAATGTTTATGGTGTCATAGAATATGTGGCCCTTGCCACAAAGACAAAAATACAAATTACAGGTATTTTATCATTTTGAAAAGTAAATTATTCTTTAGCTTAAGAACTGCAGTCTTTTTTCCTAAAGGGGACCTGTCAGCAAGTACAAAATGTATTCAATTGCCACCATGCCCCTGGCATTTTCTTTTTTATATCTGTCCACTTATGCTAAAGATTTGGCCCCTGGTATGTTATATGCAAATTAGCTCTTGTTTTCTAAGATGGTGGTACCCTTTTATTTTCTCAGGAAAAAAATAGAAGGATACTTGAACACTTGAAGATTAAGAGTTCATTAGAGGCTATATAATTTAAATGGGTGAACAGATTTAGGAAAAAAAGCTCAGTGGCTATCAAATGAGTTATGTTGTTCGGCATTTTGAGTTTGAGGACAGGTCCCATAAAGAGTAACTGTAATTTCAATTATTTTTGTAAATGAATAACAAAGTAATAATAATGATATCTTATCAGAGGAAAAGCTTCTATCCCCTCTTTTCAGCTCTCTCCCGTCTGCTAAACTGCTCAATTCACTGCTCAGAACTGTCTTCACTAAAGATAGGCTAGGGCTCACAGACAGATCAGTTTACAAAAAAGTCTATTGAGAGGGAAGGGGGGAGGAGGAGCCTAGTTAGAAAGTCACAAGCACAGACACAAGGTGCTTTAGATAACAGTAAATGTTTAGCAAATCAATTTTGCAGCAAATTTTAGCAGTAGTGATCACTACAGATGTGAATAAAACTCTAGTGAGATATATATCTTACTTTAAATTATTCCAGGGCGTCTGTCTGTCTGCTTCACACTCATTCCTCTTCCTCCTCTCCACTTTGATTTCCATAATGAATTGAGCAGTTTAGCAGGCAGGAATGGAGATGATATGTGGAGATAGCATTTTCTGATGATAAGATATATTACAAAGTTTCTTATATTCACCTGAGCTATCCATTTCCAGCTATTGTTTAAACAAAAAACAAGCAATTGTGTTTCTAACAAATAATTGTAATATTCCTCTTGTATATAAATTATACATGTATACTATATAAGAAGTATCTGAATGTAACATCCAACCACATCGTTAAAAAGATCACTTTAAATTGGAATTGACATCTTTCAGTTTGAAGAATCTAGACAAATAAAATATTTCATGCAATGACAAATGAACTCAAGATATAGCTGTTGCTATGGAAACATCTTTAATCATGAGATATCCACTAAATTGTGAATGTATAAAAAGGCATCACAGTAAGTGAAGATGTTTAACCCCTTCCCGCCATATGGGAAAAACATTTTTATATGTTTGTAGTTGGGCATTTTCGGATTTTGGGTTACCTAATGTGTGTGTGTGTGTGATTTACTTTGTTTATTTTTATATCTGATTTTCTTTTTAACTTTTTTTTTTTAGCCTTGAACCCCAGGTGGTCTGGTCACTAATACAATACACTACAATCTATTTATAAAATGCATAGACTTCTATTACAGACTGCCTAGCACAGCCTGTAATAGAACCCTATTAAAGATAAGCCTGGGAGCATTCAATAGGCTCCTGGCTGTCGTAGCTATGGATCACTGTCCCTGGATCTTGTTCCGTGGGACACGGATCACAGGCAAAATGGTGGTGCCCATGCGCTGCAGGTTTTACCGAGGCATCAGTAGGGTTAATGCTCATCGATCACTGTGGGTACTGATCACAGGCATTGCTGTTGGGTCTCTGCTATACAATAGATACCTGAATGGCGTCCATGTTTAAAGACCCAACATCCGCTATTACAAAATGGTGAATGGTGGGAGTGGGATAAAGAATGATTCAAATGATTATAATTGTAATGATCTAATCATTGTTATACCCAGGGCAAGAATCAACTGGAAACCACAATTCAACTAGAAGACCCCCTTTCCCATGACATTTAGTACCAGGGTACTTAGCTGCCCTTAAGATTTAAAGGGAGTCTATCACCTCCCCCAAACATATTTAAATGTCACCACTGTGACAGAGCACATTAGCGCTGTTGTCACATTTGGAGAAAAACAACTTTTAAGTCTTACTGCTCTTGCTGCCTAGGTAGAATGGGTGATGTCATAGCAGGAGGAGGATCAACTCCTACTGAAAGTGGTGGAGCAGGCAGGAGGTGGAATGCATCTGAGAAGCAAGAGCAGTGCTCCAGTGAGTTGAAGGACCATCCCCAGTATACCAAATGCCTCATTTGCATAAGATTTCAAAGTTTTTTCTCCAAATCCACAAAAGTGATATTCATATCAAAGGTATATTATTTATGTGGTGTTGACAGTTGAGTATGCTTGGAGGAGGTTATAGACTCCCTTTAAACATGCTTAATTGGCGCAATAATTGGTTACAACATTTGGTGGGAATGGAACCAGAATAGAATGGAATGGAATAGATGGAGGTGCAGATACTACGGGAAATAACATCAATAAAATATGCATACTGTAACATGAACAAATGATAAAAGAAAATCAAGGTCAATGGTTGGTAACAGAGATCTGGCAAGAACAGGTATGAGATACAGTATCATGGAATACACATGAGCACAATTAGACAAGTCCAGAGTCATCTACAAGTGGTAAAACAGAATCAGGATGCAGTGCAATGGAGACTCCAAAATAATAGTCAGGAAACCAGGACACAACAGCTCAAGTTCATCATCAAGCAGCAAGACACAAGCAAAAATTGAGTGCAAACATCTGTACACGACCAATGAGGTCAATATAAATCTGAATTAAGAGGCATCTTTAATTTATATTTTAAACTACAATATACTAATAAATGAATACAAGAGGGGATTGATAATATAAATTACAAGTTATGTTTCTTACATTGAAATGTCTCTTTCTTTTATTATCAGACTGTTTCCCTGATTCTCATCCTTTTGCTAAAATAATTTACACTATTTGTGCTACATTCATCACGAGACAGACTGCAGATCACATAGCTTAGATAAATCATGTCTTTAGAAGTCTGTGGAGAAGGGAAAGGAGGAGTAAATAGGAAATGCTGGAGCTGAATAGACATTTTTCTGTCTCAACTAATGTACTTCTCTGTATATGTCCTACATAGTCCTAGAGCTGTTTGTAAGTGAGAGAGACATATATAGAGCATAATCTTCTGTACTCTCTGGGGCAGATTTATTAATGATTTATACTTTTGTGGCATAAATAATCAATAAATTGTCTTACATGGTACCTGAGGTTTCATGAAAAGTTCAAAAATGAGCAGGGTCTTGCTGGATAGTCTGTTCTCTGACTGTATAAGCCATCATACATGATGTACTAACAGTTTTTCACCTGCTATTATCTCCATTATCACTGCATCAATTTGCATTTGTCTCTGAGGCTGTGGGAGTGTTCAGTAAGGAGCAGTAGGCCCCTATCCCCTATCTATTACGGGTACTACTGGTTTCTTTTTATATAATTCTGCTGGGAGTAACTGTACAATAACAAATATATGAGAAAAGTCCAAGTGACCATATCATGCAGATAAAACACAGGAATTAAAACAATCTATGTGTAACATCTCTGCCTGTTCGGGTCTCTGCGCCACCTTCCGCTCGCACACTGTGGCGCAGGAGGCGTGTTCAGCTTGATTCCTTGCTTAAGGTTCTTGTTGATCAGTCTGAACACTGTCCTAGTACTACTACTATGTAATTGAATTTCAGCCAAACCCGTCTCCTGCACCTTGTTTCTTTCTGTTCCTCAGATAGTTAATCTTAGCCTTGCCTGTGTGATTGACAGCCTGTCTACCAATCAAGTCTGGGGCAGGTCCTGGACTTGCTATAAACAGGTCATCAGCTCACTCATGGTCGCTGGCTATTGCGACTCTGTCCTGTGACTTTGTTCCTTGCTTGCCTTGCTCTTCCTTTTGTATTGTGTTCTGACTTCTGACCTTTGGCTTCTCTTGTTACTACAAGTAGTAGAAGTAGATACAAGTACATAGAAGACTTTTCTTACATTGTAAGCTTTGAGATTTGCAGAATGTTCAGTCATTTGCACAGAGCCAGCAGTTTGCAGATGTGCTGTTTAGAGAATTAAACCCTCCCCATTCACTGTGGAGCAAGATGTCTTGCTTTTGGATGGTATGGACAAACCTTCCTTAGCAAGAGGGAGTGAACTGAAAATTAGAGAGTGACAGGAACTTAGGAACCTTAGGAACCTAGTGATAGGAACTTTAGAGTTTTTTTTCTGGCAGAAAGCAGCCACATTTTTAATTAAAGTGCATTACATTGTTCCAAAATCACATGCTCTATTAAAGGAGACTGAGTTATCTAAAAAGTTAGTTACCATTTAAGAGCCATTTTTCCTCCACTCTCAACACTTTTGGAAATGAAAGTATGTTGTGGACAGATTTACCATCAGTGTGGCAGTTTTCTGATGTAAATGATGCCTGAAATCTACATTGGCTATGAGCTGGCATAGATTTCAGGTAGGCGTACAATTCGCCATAGGATGCACCTGATTTATGATAAGGCCTGCACTCATCATAATCAGGCTAATCCTTCTGCTGCACACAGATCATCAAGACCAGTATATAATACCTTGGTATTGATAAATTGCCCCCACTATGAGCAGTGCAAGGACATGTGCAGGATATTCCAGGGGGGTCATCGGAGAGAGGGTAGCTCCCTACATACAATATAATGCTCTCCTTAGTGCCCACACACAGCATAGTGTCCCCTACATGTCACTACACATTATAGTGCGTCCTCGGTGGCCCAGTATAATGTCGCAATTCACACCCCACACAGTGTAATACGTCCAGCCCATTCTCCTGATGGTGATGAGGATCACTGTTCAGGAGAAAGGTGGCCAGCCAGGGTCAGCAAGAGGCAGTTTTAACCTTGAAACTACCCCCTTATGTAGCCCCGGGCAGGTATACCCACCAGCTCAGAGAGAAACGCAAGATATAAATGTAACATGCAGAGGTGGAAACTGGTAAATAACACAAAATAGAAGTAATATAATGCCAAATATAATGTTACTCTTCATGTACAGACACTTAGAAGTTTATTGTGAAAAATCTAATGAAACAACAGTTATTCTTTAAGCTCTGGACATTTCAATTGCAGTTTAGCTTTCATTCAATCTACCTAGTAGAACCTATATTAATTATTAATGACATTTATTGCAGTGTTATGTGAATATTATTGTTATGGTTGAGTTCCAGGAAAATTATTTTTAAAAGTATATTAGGGTATGGCATAGAATATCCCAAAAGAGGAACTGCGGTAGTGTTTCTTTTTTTAAATCAACCACACTATATCTCTAGCCATAAGTTTAAAATGATCTACAAGCTGCTATAGAAAAAGGTTTTCCCTTTCCTGAAGAAAAGCTGCTTTGCAAACTGCAATAAAGATAATTTCCAAAGAAAATTTATTTAATAAAATTGTATAAATTTCTGTTTTGAGATTCACTATGAAAACATTTTAAATCTTTTTTCTGTGTAAACCAAACAGTTCTGCTCATGTTTTTCATTCTAAGTATTCTAGCTTTACAGGTCTTAAATAAAGTTAAGGGCTCTCTAATGGCCAACATGCATTGCATTCCTTCTTGTTATTCAAAACAAGCAAATTGATGTTCTCACCAAGGGAAAACATCAGAAATATAATTGTCTGAGGACATTTCTTAGATAAATATGTGAATGATGGTGCTAGTGCTTTAAGTACCCCACATACATTAGAGAAATGTCAACTGAACTTGAACTGAATTTGTATAGGGCCAATACTTACAATAGATCAGTATTCCACCGCTACTGCCTAAAGAAAGACCCAGAGGGTTCATTTATAGGGTTTGTAAAATTCACTTTATCTGGTCTCTTAAAGAAAATGAATGGCTTAATGGCTTACAGATATTGCAGTTCTAATTGTAAAATGTTGTTCAGTGAAGGACACTTTTAGCTAACACTACCTGGAATATGTCCTCCTATGCTTTTAGAAATGTAATTGAAGGTGAGTTCCAGGATATTGATACTGATAATGATCATTTTCTTAGGATGTCTCAGCAATCAGCCTCCACCACCAGCTGATATCAGCATCCACAGCACCAGAAGCAGACAGCTCTGTATACTGTATAGTGGCCGAGGCTGTTTTCTGCAGCTCAACTCCTACCAACTTTTTGATATGTCTTCTGTAAGGTCAATGAGTAAAGGCTTTAACTAGTACAGTGCAACTTCAGAACAATTTCGTGTTTAATGCTAATATTTTTGTTTAATCTTGGATTTAAAGAGACTTGCTTTTTTCTATTCAGTAAATACATCAATAAGGACTGAGCTTGTAACGAAGACATTAAAATGATGTTTCACAAGATGCCATAATCAATGAACAGCATGATACTACAAGAAAAAGACGTTTATAGGTCACATACTGATAAAAAAAAATGACTCCCTGATGAAGCAACTCTTTCCTCTTATTAATTTCCCTGCTTTAATTGCTTTAATTTATGTAAAATACCATTAGGATATACAGTAATCTTTTACTGTTAAATAGTTGCAGTTAAGGTTATTCTATAAATGTTAGTGGCCCCGCCTCTCATGAATGGGGGTTGTTCATCTCTTCCCCTTAACAACCAAGCTACTTTAGGGGTTTAAGTCCAAGTTTCTGCCATTGTCTTTTGCATTGTAAATTTTGCTCTATATAGAATACATAAGATTTTACCTATGGGTCAGTACAATTATGGAAATACCAAATATATATAGTCTGTAGTTTATGTAAATATGTATTGTCCATAGTTGTGTAACCATATTCTGAGAGCCACAGCTTTATTTTTCTGTTGACATACAGTACAGACCAAAAGTTTGGACACACCTTCTCATTCCAAGAGTTTTCTGTATTTTCATGACTATAAAAATTGTAGATTCACACTGAAGGCATCAAAACTATGAATTAACACATGTGGAATTAAATACCTAACAAAAAAGTGTGAAATAACTGAAAATATGTCTTATATTCTAGGTTCTTCAAAGTAGCCACCTTTTGCTTTGATTACTGCTTTGCACACTCTTGGCATTCTCTTGATGAGCTTCAAGAGGTAGTCACCTGAAATGGTTTTCACTTCACAGGTGTGCCCTGTCAGGTTTAATAAGAGGGATTTCTTGCCTTATAAATGGGGTTGGGACCATCAGTTGTGTTGTTCAGAAGTCAGGTGGATACACAGCTGATAGTCCTACTGAATGGAGTGTTAGAATTTGTATTATGGCAAGAAAAAACCAGCTAAGTAAAGAAAAACGAGTGGCCATCATTACTTTAAGAAATGAAGGTCAGTCAGTCCGAAAAATTGGGAAAACTTTGAAAGTGTCCCCAAGTGCAGTGGCCAAAACCATCAAGCGCTACAAAGAAACTGGCTCACATGAGCACCGCCCCAGGAAAGGAAGACCAAGAGTCACCTCTGCTGCGGAGGATAAGTTCATCCGAGTCACCAGCCTCAGAAATCGCAGGTTAACAGCAGCTCAGATTAGAGACCAGGTCAATGCCACACAGAGTTCTAGCAGCAGACACATCTCTACAACAACTGTTAAGAGGAGACTGTGTGCAGCAGGCCTTCATCGTAAAATAGCTGCTAGGAAACCACTGCTAAGGACAGGCAACGAGCAGAAGAGACTTGTTTGGGCTAAAGAACACAAGGAATGGACATTAGACCTGTGGAAATCTGTGCTTTGGTCTGATGAGTCCAAATTTGAGATCTTTGGTTCCAACCACCGTGTCTTTGTGTGACGCAGAAAAGGTGAACGAATGGACTCTGCATGCCTGGTTCCCACCGTGAAGCATGGAGGAGGAGGTGTGATGGTGTGGGGGTGCTTTGCTGGTGACACTGTTGGGGATTTATTAAAAATTGAAGGAATACTGAACCAGCATGGTTACCACAGCATCTTGCAGCGGCATGCTATTCCATCCGGTTTGCGTTTAGTTGGACCATCATTTATTTTTCAACAGGACAATGACCCCAAACACACCTCCAGACTGTGTAAGGGCTATTTGACCAAGAAAGAGAGTGATGGGGTGCTACGCCAGATGACCTGGCCTCCACAGTCACCAGACCTGAACCCAATCGAGATGGTTTGGGGTGAGCTGGACCGCAGAGTGAAGGCAAAAGGGCCAACAAGTGCTAAGCATCTCTGAGAACTCCTTCAAGACTGTTGGAAGACCATTTCAGGTGACTACCTCTTGAAGCTCATCAAGAGAATGCCAAGAGTGTGCAAAGCAGTAATCAAAGCAAAAGGTGGCTACTTTGAAGAACCTAGAATATAAGACATATTTTCAGTTGTTTCACACTTTTTTGTTAAGTATATAATTCCACATGTGTTAATTCATAGTTTTGATGCCTTCAGTGTGAATCTACAATTTTTATAGTCATGAAAATACAGAAAACTCTTGGAATGAGAAGGTGTGTCCAAACTTTTGGTCTGTACTGTATATGTGTGAGGACTTGCTTGTTTTTGGGATGACCTGATGTTGTCATGGGAATCATTTTGGGGTGCACGTAAGTTTTTGATCACTTTTTAGCTAATTTTCGTTAGGCGGGATAAACATAAAAGTAATTCTAGCACTGTTTCTATTTTTTTCTGTCTCAATGCAGACACAGTTCATGAGTACTGTCTGTTGGAGAAGCAGGACAATAGAGATGATGAAAATAGATGTGGGTAAAGCTGGAACAGTATGGAACAGGAGGGGGAAAGCCAGACACAAAAAGAGAAGAACAATGGGGAGAAATGAGTAGGAGGATTTGTCCACAAAAGATAGAAACCACCCTGGATAGTTAAAGTGGCGGCAGAGAACTGGGCCAAGAAGACCAGTTCAGATAAAGACTGGAGCATGTGGAGAGCCACAGTTCCTCACTCTGGAGGTAGGCGATCAGTGTAGTGAAGCTCCTGGCTTTAGCCCTATGAGACGTAACAGGTCAAATATGGCGCACTACAAAATGTGTGGGGTCTAATGGGGGCAGTATCACTGTCTGATGAAGCATTTAGGTACTTATTCCTACATGGTATACCATTTAGGCATAGGCAGAACTTTTGCGTTACACCCATATACTCTTAGACTGTATTTAGCCCAATTCAAGTTTCCATCTGTGCATACAGTCGGGAAAAAAGTATTTAGTCAGCCACCAATTGTGCAAGTTCTCCCACTTAAAAAGATGAGAGAGGCCTGTAATTGACATCATAGGTAGACCTCAACTATGAGAGACAAAATGAGAAAACATATCTAGAAAATCACATTGTCTGATTTTTTAAGAATATTTTTGCAAATTACGGTGGAAAATAAGTATTTGGTCAATAACAAAAGTTCATCTCAATACTTCGTTATATATCCCTTGTTGGCAATGACAGAGGTCAAATGTTTTCTGTAAGTCTTCACAAGGTTGGCACACACTGTTGCTGGTATGTTGGCTCATTCCTCCATACAGATCTCCTCTAGAGCAGTGATGTTTTGGGGCTGTCGCTGGGCAACACGGACTTTCAACTCCCTCCAAAGGTTTTCTATGGGGTTGAGATCTGGAGACTGGCTAGGCCACTCCAGGACCTTGAAATGCTTCTTACGTAGCCACTCCTTCGTTGGCCTGGCGGTGTGCTTGGGATCATTGTCATGCTGAAAGACCCAGCCACATTTCATCTTCAATGCCCTTGCTGATGGAAGGAGGTGTGCACTCAAAATCTCACAATACATGGTCGCATTCATTCTTTCATGTACAGGGATCAGTTGTCCTGGTCCCTTTGCAGAGAAACAGTCCCAAAGCATGATGTTGCCACCCCCATACTTCACAGTAGGTATGGTGTTCTTTGGATGCAACTCAGCATTCATTCTCCTCCAAACACGACGAGTTGTGTTTCTACCAAACAGTTCTACTTTGGTTTCATCTGACCATATGACCTTCTCCCAATACTCTTCTGGAACATCCAAATGCTCTCTAGCAAACTTCAGACGGGCCCGGATATGTACTGGCTTAAGCAGGGGGACACGTCTGGCACTGCTGGATCTGAGTCCCTTGCGGTGTAGTGTGTTAGTGTTTTGACCCCACAGGGTGAGATCTTGCGTGGAGCCCCTGATCGAGGGAGATTATCAGTGGTCTTGTATGTCTTCCATTTTCTAATTATTGCTCCCACAGTTGATTTCTTCACACCAAGCTGCTTGCCTATTGCAGATTGAGTCTTCCCAGCCTGGTGCAGGTCTACAATTTTGTTTCTGGTGTCCTTCCACAGCTCTTTGGTCTTCACTATAGTGGAGTTTGGAGTGTGACTGTTTGAAATTGTTATTTGTATAAAAGACACCTGTCCACAACCTCAAACAGGTGCCATTACTACAGGTAATGAATGGAGGACAGAGGAGCCTCTTAAAGAAGAAGTTACAGGTCTGTGAGAGCCAGAAATATTGCTTGTTTGTAAGTGACCAAATACTTATTTTCCACCATAATTTGCAAATAAATTCTTTAAAAATCAAACAATGTGATTTTCTAGATATGTTTTCTCATTTTGTCTCTCATAGTTGAGGTCTACCTATGATGTCAATTACAGGCCTCTCTCATCTTTTTAAGTGGGAGAACTTGCACAATTGGTGGCTGACTAAATACTTTTTTTTCCCCACTGTATTTTGTCTTTCAACAAAATTATTATAGGTGTTTAGGATTGACTTTATTGTACACCTCATGGGAATTTTAGAATTATTAATAATGGGGACGGTCGGGTTAATATATTCTGTAAAACAGAGTCAACATGTTTGAATATACGGGTGAGCTATGGGAAACCCCCTTTTTTTCTCTGTGTCATGCTTACAATTTGTACAGTGAGTGAGCAATGGGATTCCCTGTATGTACATTAAATATTACCAGGGGTCATGCTGCCCTGGAACAGCTGACAGCTGGGACTCCCGCAGATCTAATATTGATGGGCTATCCTAGGGTGGTGTCTGAGGCAAGTGTTTTTGAAAACGCAACTTTTCTGCTGCAGATTTTTTTCTGCAATGTGTGGATGGGATTAGCCAGAATCCCATCCACTTTGCAGGTACTGTAAAATGCAGCTTCTGCAGCAGCAAAAACCATGCATTTTCACAACGTGGGGCTTCAGTCTAAAGGGGTTTTCCAGGATATTAATTTCTGTGGGGGTCCAACACTCGGGATCCACATGGATCAGCTGTTTCTGCTTCACAGACTTTGTGGCATGATCGCAACCCAATCCCATTCAAGTGAATGGGCTGAGCTGCGATTCCAAACATACCTGCTGTACAACTGTATGGCGCTGTGCTTGGTTAGCACTGAAGAGGTTGCTGCGCTCACTTGGGCGTTGCAGTTTCTTAAAACAGCTGACTAGCTGGGGCTCCTATGTAAGATCCCTGATGATTTTTAATTGATGATCTATCCTCAGAATAGGATAGGGCGTGTGATTGTGTATAAAAACTAATGCACTATTCCATAAAAAACTTATCATTTTAAACTACATAGTATGAGCAGAATTTTATAAAATACCAACTACCAATTCCATATACCATTTTCTGTTATATCAATCCCTTCAACCTACAGTATATATTGTATTTAAGCTAGTTCTTAGAATGCTTCCACATTATTCTTATTAGATGGAGAAACTATATTGAAACATTCTAGAAGAAGCAGTAGAGACAAGATGGAAACTGGATATGAATTCTAAGAATTAGAGCTGTTTGTGTCTACATGGTTAGATACACATGGTCAGAAGCACAATGTATTGAACTGCAGAATTCATAAAATGACCTTTCATTTTCATTGTGACAGTTTAGCACAAAAGCCAGTCTGAAGACAAAATAAGATTCCACCATCTCATTTTTTTTTTTTTTTTATTCTTGAGCTGGAAATGTCTAAGTCTAAACTCCTCTGGAAATCTAAAACACTATGCCTTTGATATAACGCCATTAGTAAAATTACAAGGAAGAAGCAATCATGGCACTATTGGATTAAGAAATCAAACAACGTAAGGTAGTCGTCTAATCAGTTGCAACTTACCTCTTTGAAATAAACATTGGGGAGTGTACAAACCCTCTACACTATGTAAGGGATTAGTTTTTCTTTTTTTTTTTATAAAATGCTTTGTAGAGAAACGAAGAACTCACTATACTAAGTCCCACTATAATACATTTCACTTCTTGTCTATTGCTTGAGGTATGTAATAATTAGTTATCTCTGCCCTTTACCGAGAGGAGCTTGTAATGTCAGCAGACAAAACTCTTTAAAGTGAAACCATCACATGGAAAATGCACTCTAATTTGCAGGCAGCATGTTACAGAATAAGAGTAGCTGAGCAGATTAATATATAGTGATTAAAAAAAATGGTGCAGAAACGGCAGCCTGTAGTTAAAGAGGACCTTTCACTACCTCTGCCAAGTCCACCTCTTTGCATTATTTAATAGCTCTCTCTCCACTGATTTTGACACAGTTGGAATTTTTTTCTCTAGCCCTTACTGTTCTCAAGCAATCATTGCAGTTAATTTTGGTGCCTGATGTGCTATTTATGTTCTGTACTGTCCCTTTGCAGAGAAACAGCCCCAAAGCATGATGTTGCCACCCCCATGCTTCACAGTAGGTATGATGTTCTTTGGATGCAACGCAGCATTCACTCTCCTCCAAACATGATGAGATGTGTTTCTACCAAACAGTTCTTATTTGGTTTCATCTGACCATATGACATTCTCCCAATACTCTTCTGGAAAATCCAAATGCTCTCTAGCAAATCTCAGACGGGCCCGGATACGTACTGGCTTAAGCAGCAGGACACGTCTGGCACTGCAGGATCTGAGTCCCTTGCAGCGTAGTGTGTTACTGACGGTAGCCTTTGTTACGTTAGTCCCAGCTTTCTGCAGGTCATTCACTAGGTCCCCCCTTGTGGTTCTGGGATTTTTGCTCACCTTTCTTGTGATCATTTTGACCGCATGGGGTGAGATCTTGTGTGGAGCTCCTGATCGAGGGAGATTATCAGTGGTCTTGTATGTCTTCCATTTTCTAATTATTGCTCCCACAGTTGATTTCTTCACAACAAGCTGCTTGCCTATTGCAGATTCATTCTTCCCAGCCTGGTGCAGGTCTACAATTTTGTTTCTGGTGTCCTTCCACAGCTCTTTGGTCTTCACTATAGTGGAGTTTGGAGTGTGACTGTTTGAGGTTGTGGACAGGTGTCTTTTATACTGCTAACAATGTCAAACAGGTGCCATTACTACAGGTAATGAGTGGAGGACAGAGGAGCCTCTTAAAGAAGAAGTTACAGGTCTGTGAGAGCCAGAAATCTTGCTTGTTTGTAGATGACCAAATACTTACTTATTTTCCACCAAAATTTGCAAATAAATTTTTAAAAAATCAGACAATGTGATTTTCTAGATATGTTTTCTCATTTTGTCTCTCATAGTTGAGGTCTACCTATGATGTCAATTACAGGCCTTTCTCGTCTTTTTAAGTGGTAGAACTTGCACAATTGGTGTCTGACTAAATACTTTTTTCCCCACTGTATAGGCAATAGGTGGTAAAATAGATGTACTAATCCAGTCTAAATGTCCCTTAGTTTTCTAACTCCCTACCTGGAGCCTACTGGAACAGCTGATGTGTGTGGAGTTTAAGTTTCAGACCACCACAGATCACATACTGATGACATATCCTGTGCATAAGTTATCATTATGAAAAATCCATTGGAAGCACTGTGGCAAAAAACGTTGCGTTTTACAGTACCTGCAAAGTGGATGGGATTCTGACTGATCCTATCCACACATTTCAGAAAAACATCTGCAGGAGAAAAGCTGCATTTTCAAAAATGCTCTCATTTTTGTAAATCACATCATGTCAATTATACCTGCAGAAACATTGACATTTTCAGGAATAGGTATAATAGGGGCAGAAAGTCCAAATAAGAAAACTCTGCGAACCTTCTGTGAAAAAATGCTGTGGAAAAAAATTATGCATTTCTGCCATGTTTTTTTCCTCACCGTTTTTTTCTGGATCTCGGTTTGTGGGGCCTTTGCCTTAAGGCTATGCAGTATTTTTTATTGCAGATATTGCAGCAGTTTTTTGAGCCAAAATCAGGAGTGGATTTTACAAAAGGGAAATGTCTAAGAGCTTCCTTTATATTTCCCATTCCTTTTCAAACCACTCCTGACTTTGGTTCAAAAATGCAGCAAAAACAAAAATCGCTGCGTTTCCACAATGTGGGGCCTTAGTCTAAATCTGTCCTCATTCTGGTGATGGTCCTTGTAATGGACTACTATTTCGGTATGCACAGTTCTACAGGTAAGGAAGAGCACAGATTTAAATGAATAACATGTAAATTGCATAAAGATTATCAGCAAGACCTCAAACTTTGTAAACAAGGATGTGCTACCAATAACTACTACCGCCAAATGGGTACAAAAATCTTACTCTCCATCTACTTAGCAATGGCTTGTGTAATAGAGCAATGTAAACAAGTGCCAATTGTCATGTGTATGATCAATCACTGCTGATCCTGCCAGAAAATGGCACAGTGTAATACTGTAGGAGCTAGCAAAGAAACAGTGATCTTTTACCATCTTCTCTCACAGACCATGGTAGGGGCATCAGAAGTGAATTCACTAAGTGTAAGTCGAACTGGCCTAGTTTTTCAGGAAAAGTTTCTGCTGCAAACCTCTAGTTTCCAAAATCTATTACATATTTGCACTAATAACTTAGGTTAGAGGAGAGTTTTATGGTAAGTGTTGATTTAATAATTTTTTTAATTCTGTTTAATTTTAGTCCCTTTAGTATGATTCTGGCACACAGCAAGGCCTCAGTTCAATAAAACCAGGGGGATCCTCTATTTGACATTTACTAATACACTTAATGCACAGTATATCTGTGTATATCTAAACACTTGCTATATATCTCCTGGTCTATGAAATTAACCATTTCATGACTGGGACATTTTCCCAGATTCAGGACCAGACACATTTTTGGGTTTTTCCACACATTCTGTTTTGAGGGCTATAACATTTATACCTTTGAGTTATTCAAATAATTTTTGGATCTTTTTTTGATGACACATATATGGTTTTATTTTTATATTTTTATTTTTCCAAGTTTTTTCCTTATTTAAGGAAAACTTAAGGACACACCCCATTTTTCAAAACTGACATGTGTTACGTTATGTGGCATTAACTTTTAGCTGATTTAACTTAAAGTGATTTTGAAATTGTTTTTCGTGACACATTGTACTTCATGTTAGTGGTAAACATTGATCAATATTTTTGAAATTATTTATTAAAAAATTAGGAAATTTTCAAAATGTGAAAGAGCACCAGGTGCATTTGAGGCCTAATTTGGACATTTACATTGCATTTTTTGGGCCTGCGGTTTACATGACAACGAAAACACAGTCATCAGCACAGGCGGCGCAATGACGTCACAACATTGCGTCTCCTACGCTGGGACGCCGACTTCCTGTGCGTGAAACCTGCGCACAGAGCGCGGGTCAAGAAGAGAAAGCGGAGGCTCCGTTCGTCATGGTCGCTGGTAGGTGAGTATAACTTATATTTGTTTTGTTTTAGCTTAGTTGTGGGTATTTTAATAGTATAAGTAGTTGTTAGGAGGGGGAATTATAACTATAAAGGAGGGGGCATTATGAACATAAGGGGGTGTCATTTATATAAGGGTTATTACGGGGTACAAGGGGGGAGGTTATTTATATTAGGAGGCATTATGAACATAAGTGGGTGGTCATCGATATAAGGGGTCATTAGGGGTGCAGTATTTATGTCAGGGGAAATCAGGGGCATAATATGAGGGGGCAATTAATTTAATAAAAGTGACACTTGGGCTTTATGAAGACTAAAGTCCCACGTAGCGGGCTGCAGCAAAAAAGCGCTGCAGGAAAAACTGCGGCAGTAACACTGTGGTTTTTCCCGCAGCGCTTTTCAGAGAAGGGCCACAGATTTTTCCTCTGCAGACTTTCTACTTCCATTATAACTATAGGGAAAACGCCAGTGTTTCCGTAGGTATAATTGACATGCTGCGATTTCCAAAACCGCAATGGTTTTGGAAATCACAGAGTGTCCGCGGCACGCATTTTTCCACAATGTGTGGATGGGATTTGCTAGAAATGCAAAAATTTAAAACTCTGCAATTTGGACTTAATATTCATGCCAGCTTCATGTCACACTATGTATGAACTGTGAGGGTCACAAATCACCTCCTGAGAGCAAACAGATAACAGATCCCTCTGTCACGCACCACAACTTTCCAGATTGTTTTTTTTGACCTGTTATAAATAACTTCTCTACTTAGATTGCATTTTGTTTTGGGGTTTTTTAAGTACTCTAAAATCCTTTGAAGACCATGTGTATAAAAATCTGTGAATTTTCAGTTCTTGTATAACACCATGTCTGATGAAGGAAGCTTGAGCTTCTGAAAGCTTACTTATAAATATACTCAGTTAGCCTCTAAAAGGTATCGCCTGATTTCTTCACTCTTCCACTGTTTATATCACACGCTGTCTGTTTATAGTGACCGTGTGATGTAATTACAGTCTTGTCACATAGACGTGTGTAGGGAACTGCCATTTCTACTAGTATATAATGTATCTGGCTTCTTTGCCCCTGCAGTTTGGCTTCAGAGACCCCAGGCATTTAGTGCAAGTTTTGTTTTGTAAATACAGTGAGTCAGACACATGTGAGGCAGAGCTGCTGGGGGGAGAGATGTGAGCAGAGCTGCTGAGACAGACATGTTATGTCTGGGGGAGTCTAAGAGCCACTTGTTCCTCTTTACTTCACAGTATATAGTTAGGTATGTGTTACCCCCTATATACTCACAGGACCTAGCTAGTAACCGTAGTTAGGGATCCATATATATATATATAGTTCAGGGCAGTGATAGGTTAGGCTTCCGAAGGCCAACTAGCTAGTTAGAGGCCCGGTGGCACTAGTAGTTTAGCTGGCAGGTTAAGGACTCAGTGTTAGGGTAGTCAGGCCTGCATCTACTGCCGTCACCGTCGCCCTGTTTGCTGCCTGTGAAGAATCTCACCATCATCATCATCATCTCCTGATCGGCTGTCTGTCATCTCCTGGAAAAATCCGAGGATCCACAGTCATCCACAGGGGCCCCTGCATCTCTTCTGTTGCCTGGAGGTATTGTGCACTGGACTCTTGCTACATATCTATATATATACCCGGGTATATAACCTAAGACGGTTGAGGACTTGCTGGTTGTTGTAGTATTGCTGTGTTCTGAGTATATTTTATGTATGTATTATTACCCTGTTGATTCTTATAAAGCTACTGTTATAACCTTATGTGGTATCTGTATATATTCTTCAGACTGTGAGATTAGTACAGTGATCCTTGTTAAGGCTACTAACTGTACCTCATGGGTAAGTCCCAGGAAGAGATCCTCCCTGTAATACAGAGGCTCTATCCTGGGTGGAGGCACTGATATATTTCATATATGTTCCCACTCTTCCCTTCAGCGAAGGCTTCAGGTCCCATTATACACACAGGTCAGCGCCAGAGTCTGTTGCGGGAGGGATAATACTCATACCCCCCCCCCAAATAGGGCTACATTTGGAGGCACTGCTGAGATTTAGAAGTGGGAATAGTCATTGATATGGAGAAGCGATATAGCTCAGAGGGGAACCTCCCACTAGCTACTACATGGGATTACCGACCGCCTGTTCCTCCCCTGGTTCAGGTAAAGGAAGAACCCCGCTCAGCCAGTTACCCCCCCAGTATGGCCGTCGCTAGCAGTTCCTCTAGTGACAGTGCTATTAGCACTTTAGCCAGGCTGACTGAAATGTTAGCTCAGGGCCTGCAGGCCACTCACTACAAGAAACTAAAAGTATTCTCTGGTAATGTCCCAGTACCACAAGGGGAGGAAAACTTTGAGATATGGAAAGAACATACTCTCCAATGCCTGAAGGAATGGTCTTGCTCTGAAGAAGGCAAGCGGCAGCGTATCAGTGAAAGTTTGCGGTCTCCTGCTGCAGAATTGATCCGCTTGTACAGAGACTCTCATGAAGGAGTGAGTGCATTGGACTATATACAAGTACTGTCTGATCACTTTGAGCCATACTATGACCTTGCCCAGATGGTTGCTGATTACCGAATGGTTCGTCAAAAAGAAGGGGAAAATGTCTCTACTTTTATTAACCGTTTACAGCTACTTCTTTCACGTCTGGTGTACCACGCAGCTATATCTACTTCAGAGGTAGACGCTCTGAGAACCAGTCAGTTGGTGAGAGGGTTACAACCTCATCATCCTCTTGCTCAAGTACTCAAGGTCTTACTATCTGATAGAGTCCTTCCATTTCCTGACTTAATGAAGTTAGTGAAGAAACAAGAAGCTGACATTAGTTTTAGTACCCCTAAGAAAGCGAAAAGCATCTCTAAAGAAGATGTTGTTCCTAATTCAAACAAGGACAAACCAGCGGAGCGGTCAGAACTTAGACAGTCCGCCACTCCACCCACTGCCACTCAATGGAGGAAGGATGCTAGAACCTGTTATAAATGTGGTCAGACGGGCCATACTGCCAGACAGTGTACGGAGGACAGTGAGGGATTGAGACACAGTGCTGTCTTCTCTATTCAGAATCAAAGACACCGAAGGAAGGCGGGCCGAGTAAAGACCAGAGGCGCTATCGCGGGCTCCAGGTCCGTTGTCAAAGTCACTGTCAATGGTCATGCCGCTCCTGCCCTGTTTGATACAGGATCTCAAGTGACCCTGATTTATCGCTCGTTCTACCAAAAGTATCTGAGGGATATACCTCTTCAGTCTACAGGACAAATGAAATTGTGGGGGCTTAATTCAGGATCATATCCTGTAGATGGCAGCCTACAAGTAGTTATAGCTGTCCCTGAATTAGAAGATCAGAGTGTCGCTCCCATGAAGATTACGGCTCTTGTCTGTCCTGATACAGGGGATTCTTGTGCAGCTCCTGTGATACTTGGCACTAATTGTCCCGCAGTGCATTATGCTTTTCAGAAGTTTCTTGGAAGAGATTGGAACCCTGCAGCTCAGCTGGTGAATATATCTTCTGATCTTAGAGAACTCTGTGATGCCCTGTCTACTGGCTATCGACATGGAATGGTATATCATATCGGTGAGAGAACCGTGGAAGTTCCTGCCGGCGGGGAGAGAATTCTGAGAGTAGCCTCCAGCATTGCTCCCGATTTGCTTGAAGGGGGGAGTTATGTCCTTATGGAAACCCCTGAAGAAATGATTAACCAGAATGGCTGGATGGTGATCCCAGAGAGAAAGGACTGGAGAAATAAAGTGGAGTTATCTACCTGTGTGACAGTGAGGAACTGTTCACCGCATCCGATTGTAATTGGACCATACCAGAATGTGGCCCACTGCTACCCTGTGCTTGGAGTAAATCCATACGCTGAAGTGTGCAGGATTCAAATCCGAGATGCAATCCCTAATCTCAATCTTGACTTGAGTGATCCACATTTACCAGAGGCCTGGAATCAGCGACTGACACAGAAGTTGTCTGAATTATCGGAAGTGTTCTCCATGGATGATATGGATGTAGGTTGTGCTAAAAGTGCTCAACACACTTTCCGATTGACCGATTCTACTCCCTTCCGGGAGCGACCACGGAGAGTTGCTCCAAAGGATGTTGATGAGTTAAGACAGACTCTACAGCAAATGAAAGGTCAGGGGATCATTGTGGACAGTAAGAGCCCCTATGCCTCACCTATTGTGGTGGTAAGAAAAAAATCTGGAGCAATTCGCCTATGTGTGGATTACAGAACTCTGAACCGGAGAACCTTACCTGATCAGTATACACTGCCGAGAATTGAAGAAGCTCTGGAAGCTCTGAATGGAAACTGTTGGTTCACAGTGCTGGACCTAAGATCGGGATACTATCAAGTCCCAATGGCACCTGAGGATCAGGAAAAGACAGCCTTCATATGCCCCTTGGGTTTCTTTCAGTTCACTCGTATGCCGCAAGGTACAAAAGGTGCGCCAGCAACGTTCCAAAGGTTGATGGAAAGAGTGTTAGGTGATTTAGTGCCCCGGGAATGCCTTGTATATCTTGATGACATTATTGTGTTTGGAAAGACGCTGGAAGAACATGAAGAACGACTCATGAGAGTACTCCATCGCTTAAAAGAAGAGGGGCTGAAGTTGTCGGCTGACAAATGCAAATTTTGTAGATCTTCGGTCACTTATGTAGGTCATATTGTTTCTGCTGAAGGAGTTGCTACCGATCCTGGTAAGATTGAAGCTGTGGTGAATTGGCCCCGACCGCAAAATATTACGGAGTTGCAATCTTTCTTGGGGTTTTGTGGATTCTATCGACGATTTGTGGAAGGATATTCAAAAATTGCTCGAGCCCTCCTCGACCTGTTGAAGAGTGATGCAGGAGATCCGGGAAAGAAGAAAGGGTCTTCCAAAAGCCTTTTTGGCGATAGGTGGACTGCGGATTGTGAAGAAGCATTTAAGTTGTTGAAGAAGAAATTGACAGAAGCTCCCGTTCTGGCTTATGCTGATGCACAGAAGCCATATGTGCTACATGTAGATGCCAGCTTTGAAGGATTAGGTGGCGTGCTGCACCAAGAATACCCGGCCGGGTTACGGCCCATAGCTTTCATAAGTCGAAGTCTTTCTCCCAGCGAGAAAAATTATCCAGTACATAAATTGGAGTTTTTGGCGCTCAAGTGGGCCATTGTTGATAAATTACATGACTATTTATACGGAGCCACGTTTGAAGTAAGAACAGACAACAATCCACTGACATACGTTTTGTCAACCGCTAAGCTCGATGCTACAGGACATCGCTGGTTGGCAGCTTTATCCAACTACCAATTCACACTCAAGTATAAATCGGGGCCTAAGAACATTGGGGCAGATGCTCTATCAAGACGGCCTGGATTACCTAGTCCGGAAGTAGTGGATGAATGGGAAGAAGTGCCAAGTCCTGGAGTAGGAGCTTTGTGTGCCATGGCTGCTGTAGTTGAAGACCGAGTAGCCTTTTCTGAAACTCGGCTTATTGACTCTATTGGGGGAGGTCCCGAAGCTGTACCAGACATGTTTGCCTACCCTGCCGCTTTAGGATCCTTTGAGAGTTGTTCTATATCTTCAAAGCGAATGATCTGGAGTCAAAAGACTGATCCTTTAATTGGACCTCTTTATCGAGCAGTGAGTTCTCAAGACAGAGAAATGTTAAAGACATCCCTACCCTCTGAATGCAGTCAACTTCTACGAGATTGGGAGAAGTTTGAAATAGACAATGGCCTACTTTATCGTGTGGTGCTGTATCATGATCACCCTGGAAGGCGCCAACTAGTTATTCCAAGCTGCTTTCAGAAGATGATTTTCCGAAGTCTGCATGATTATCATGGTCATTTGGGACCTGAGAAGACTTATGGCCTAATACAAGACCGATTCTACTGGCCCAAAATGAGAGATACCGTGACTCGTCTGTGTAGGTGCTGTCGCAGATGTTTGCAGAGGAAGACTGTCCCGGTTCGAGTGGCCTTCATGGGACACTTGAAGAGTCCGGGCCCCATGGATCTTGTCTGCATAGACTTCCTTTGTATTGACAACGACTCCAGAGGATTTGGAAATGTATTGGTGGTGACTGATCACTTCACACGATATGCTCAAGCCTTTCCGACTAAGGATCAAAAAGCAGTCACTGTTGCAAGAGTGCTTTGGGAAAAGTATTTTATCCATTATGGCTTACCACACCGGTTGCATTCTGATCAAGGCCGGGATTTTGAGAGTAACCTGATCAAAGAGTTACTTCAGTTGTTGAACATCCGCAAAAGTCGGACGACGCCTTACCATCCAGAGGGAGATGCCCTTCCTGAAAGATTTAACAGGACTTTACTTGATATGCTTGGTACCTTACGAATTGAGGATAAGCGATCCTGGAGTAGAAAAGTGGAGGCTATGGTGCATGCCTATAATAGTACAAGGCACGAGAGCACAGGATATTCACCATACTTTCTGATGTTTGGAAGAGAGCCTAGGCTACCTATTGACATCTTGTTGGGAGTCTCTACCGATGGTATCAGTCATCGAGATCATTACCGATACGTGGCACGTTTGAAAGAAACGCTTAAGAGTGCTTATCAGCTGGCTGAGGAAAATGCGGCCAAAGTGAATGAAGGAAATAAAAGGAGATTTGATCTTCGAGTAAGATACCGAGAATTGAACCCTGGGGACCATGTTCTGCTACGGAATTTGGGAGCATCTGCAAAACATAAGCTGGCTGATCGATGGCGGAGTGAACTCTTTACAGTGGTAGATCGGTTGCCTGGAATACCAGTCTACAAGATAAAAGGACGGGACGGGAGGATCAGGACTTGGCATAGAAATCATTTGTTGCCTGTACCTCAGATTGATGGTATGGATATCTCCAATGATGGCTCGGCCTGCGATTCTCCACAGTCCTTAGCCGATATTCCACGTGACCTTCCTGAAACTCCTGAGAGTGATTGGACTGTGGCTCCTGACGTTCCTAGATCACCAGTATCTTCTCCTTCAGGGAGACCTATGAACCCTCAAACTCCAGAATTCGTACCTAGATCTGTGTCTACAGATGAGCAGGGATCTAGCTCTCCTACGCCACCAGCACCATCCCCTCCCATGGCAGACAACCCTAGTTTAGGGCCTGGACATGCTAGTTTACCTCAGAGAGAGGTACGGAGAGGAGAGAGAATTAGACACCCTCCACCTATGCTGACATATGATAGTTTGGGGGACCCCAGATTTACTACTCAGCCTCATTTATACCATGCTTGGGTGGGTGCAGTGTCCACTTTGGTCAATATGTTACCAATTTTCGCTCCTGCTGGCATGTATACCTATTAACCTGTTGTGACTCTGTAAATGCAAAAGCAACCATATTGATATTGTCATTGGTAATGTTGACTGTATACTATGACTTTGTATGTCTTTGACGTGACGTAAAGATTTCACCAGAGGGAGAGTGTAGGGAACTGCCATTTCTACTAGTATATAATGTATCTGGCTTCTTTGCCCCTGCAGTTTGGCTTCAGAGACCCCAGGCATTTAGTGCAAGTTTTGTTTTGTAAATACAGTGAGTCAGACACATGTGAGGCAGAGCTGCTGGGGGGAGAGATGTGAGCAGAGCTGCTGAGACAGACATGTTATGTCTGGGGGAGTCTAAGAGCCACTTGTTCCTCTTTACTTCACAGTATATAGTTAGGTATGTGTTACCCCCTATATACTCACAGGACCTAGCTAGTAACCGTAGTTAGGGATCCATATATATATATATAGTTCAGGGCAGTGATAGGTTAGGCTTCCGAAGGCCAACTAGCTAGTTAGAGGCCCGGTGGCACTAGTAGTTTAGCTGGCAGGTTAAGGACTCAGTGTTAGGGTAGTCAGGCCTGCATCTACTGCCGTCACCGTCGCCCTGTTTGCTGCCTGTGAAGAATCTCACCATCATCATCATCATCTCCTGATCGGCTGTCTGTCATCTCCTGGAAAAATCCGAGGATCCACAGTCATCCACAGGGGCCCCTGCATCTCTTCTGTTGCCTGGAGGTATTGTGCACTGGACTCTTGCTACATATCTATATATATACCCGGGTATATAACCTAAGACGGTTGAGGACTTGCTGGTTGTTGTAGTATTGCTGTGTTCTGAGTATATTTTATGTATGTATTATTACCCTGTTGATTCTTATAAAGCTACTGTTATAACCTTATGTGGTATCTGTATATATTCTTCAGACTGTGAGATTAGTACAGTGATCCTTGTTAAGGCTACTAACTGTACCTCATGGGTAAGTCCCAGGAAGAGATCCTCCCTGTAATACAGAGGCTCTATCCTGGGTGGAGGCACTGATATATTTCATATATGTTCCCACTCTTCCCTTCAGCGAAGGCTTCAGGTCCCATTATACACACAGGTCAGCGCCAGAGTCTGTTGCGGGAGGGATAATACTCATACCCCCCCCCCAAATAGGACTACACGTGTATAGGACGAGGCTTTAGTTACATTACATGGCCGCTATGAGATGAATGACACTATGTAAACAGAGAAGCGGTCACGGCGCTTACACAGGTACCACAGTTCATTCAAACGGCTGATCCTGATTATTGGAACCCCATTAATTATGTTTACCTTTTGTTTACTTTTTAATTAGGAAACACCTGGGGCATTATTAATAAGGGGCACTATTTAAAGTGGGTACACAGGGAAGTTATTAATTTAAAGATGCACTTGTGGGTATTATTATGGGGGGTTATATCATATATTTTATAATTGGGGGTAGCAGCAGGATGGGGGCTTTGTGAGGACAATGTGGGTCAGGTGCCTGGAAAAGTGAGGAGCCAAAAATGTCTGTGCTGCAAACTTTACAGAGACTGGAAGAAATGGTTATGGCGGTTCAGATGAAAGAGACGGGGAATGTGAACGATTAGTCAGAGACGTCACCGGTAAGTCACTAAATGTTACTGCACTGTATTTGCCTAAATCGTCTGCAGAGCCCTGTGTAGATCCGATATATACCACTATACGGTCACCGTATAGTGATAATATCGGTATACCTAAGTTGGGGGCCCACTTGGACATGTTCGCCCCCCTGTGCTGAACCCCTAGCTACGCCTCTGTATGGTGGCCATTGGACGCGTGCACACACAAATATGTGTATAAAACCACCTCTGTGTGAATGCTGTTCAGAGAGGTTGTAACATAATTGAATGCCATGATGTCAGAGTTCACTACTGATATCTGTAGCTTACAGTCAAGTTGATGGCCACAGGTTATAAAGACAATCTAACCTTTTCACTCTTCATGCAAACTACCAATTATACATCCTGCACAAGAGCAGTGCTGGCTTTTTGTTGTAGGGGCCAGTATGTGGGGGATTCATAGAGAACATAGAAAGACAGTAACAAACCTTTCTCCCTTCTTCATATCTCTGTGCAGAGTTGTCATGCCTGCTGCCCCTTCCCCCAGTGCTTGGGTCAAATAATACCTCTTTCAACCCCCTTGAAGCAGCACATTACAAATGGTGCAGGTTTGAAAGCCACAAATAAGCACCCCCTCCACAGGACATCAAACAACACATCCAGAAGCTTACTTCAGTTCTGGCAGGTGCCCCTGAGCTGGTGTGGAGCGGCTAGGGGTAACAGCTGGTGCACACGGGTTATGGAGGAAAATTTGGTATTTGGGCCTCGAGGACCTCCGTCGTCAGGTTGGGTTATTTACAGTGTTTTGGTGGGATTGTTGGTTGGTTGCACTTTATAATGGTTATTTATGTTATTTATTTTAAATTAATAAAATGGCTGCTGTGGCCAATTTAATCCAACCGTGGTGTGGAGTGTTTATTTCAGGTACAATTGCAGAGGAAGAAGCAGGCGCGACTTGGCAATACCCTGGTCATGCATTTCACGTAACTAGAAATGGACCATAACATACTTTTTTTGAGACAGACGACTGCATAGATAAAATAAAGATGTGTGAAGGAAAAATTTACATGTACTGTATATTATAAAAATGTATGATATTCTATTCTCTACACAAAAATATTAAGCCATGAAAACTAGAATACCTCTTTAAGGGTTAATCATCTATTTCTATTCTGCTGTGCAACTGGCAACGACATTTTCTCTTTGGTTTCCAGAAGGTGCAGCTTAGCAACCCCCATCTGTTAGCTAGTTTTGGCCTGTTAGCTAGGGTCAGTTGTTAGAAGCAGGGTGGTACAGACATGTTTCAGAGAACACCTTCAGTTCTCTAGTTAATGGTAGTTAGACCAAAACAGGGTGCCCTGCGCCACTGACCCACACAGGTCACATAAAAGAAACATTTATAGCTGAAAAAATATCTCATTGAGGAAATCTGGAATCCATGGCTGAAATAAGCCCAGCATTAACCCAAAAGTGGCTGAATCAGATGTTGCCCTAGAAGGTGGATGTTACTTCCTATGAAAACTGTGCCTCCATGTTACTTGTGACTGGAAGATCTGACTAAGTAAACTGTTCCATAAGCATTACCTGTTCAACTACAGTCATGGCCAAAAGTTTTGAGAATGATACAAATATAAATTTTTACAAAGTCTACTGCTTCAGTTTTTCTAATGGCAATTTGCATATACTCCAGAATGTTATAAAGAGTGATCAGCTTAACAGCAATTACTTGCAAAGTCAATATTTGCCTAGAAAATGAACTTTATCCCCCAAAACACATTTCAACATCATTGCAGCCCTGCCTTAAAAGGACCACCTAACATCGTTTCAGTGATTGCTCCATTAACACAGGTGTGGGTGTTGATGAGGACAGGGCTGGAGATCAATCTGTCATGATTAAGTAAGAATGACACCACTGGACACTTTAAAAGGAGGCTGGTGCTTGCCATCATTGTTTCTCTTCTGTTAACCATGGTTGTCTCTAAAGAAACACGTGCAGTCATCAATGCACTGCACAAAAATGGCCTAACTGGGAAGAGTATTGCAGCTAGAAAGATTGCACCTCAGTCAACAATCTATCGCATCATCAAGAACTTCAAGGAGAGAGGTTCCATTGGTGCCAAAAAGGCTCCAGGGCGCCCAAGAAAGACCAGCAAGCGGCAGGACCGTCTCTTTAAAGTGTTTCAGCTGCGGGATCGGGCTACCAGCAGTGCAGAGCTTGCTGAGGAATGGCAGCAGGCAGGTGTGAGTGCATCTGCACGCACTGTGAGGCGGAGACTCTTGGAGCAAGGCCTGGTCTCAAGGAGGGCAGCAAAGAAGCCACTTCTCTCCAGAAAAAACATCAGGGACAGACTGATATTCTGCAAAAGGTACAGAGAGTGGACTGCTGAGGACTGGGGTCAAGTCATTTTCTCTGATGAATCCCCTTTTCGATTGTTTGGAACATCTGGAAAACAGCTTATTCGGAGAAGAAGAGGTGAGCGCTACCACCAGTCTTGTCTCATGCCAACTGTAAAGCATCCTGAAACCATTCATGTGTGGGGTTGCTTCTCAGCCAAGGGAATCGGCTCTCTCACAGTCTTGCCTAAAAACACAGCCATGAATAAAGAATGGTACCAGAATGTCCTCCAAGAGCAACTTCTCCCAACCGTCCAAGAGCAGTTTGGCGCTCAACAATGCCTTTTCCAGCATGATGGAGCACCTTGCCATAAAGCAAAGGTGATAACTAAATGGCTCAGGGAACAAAACAGAGATTTTGGGTCCATGGCCTGGAAACTCCCCAGATCTTAATCCCATTGAGAACTTGTGGTCAATCATCAAGAGACGGGTGGACAAACAAAAACCAACAAATTCAGACAAAATAAAAGCATTGATTCTGCAAGAATGGACTGCTATCAGTCAGGATTTGGTCCAGAAGTTGATTGAGAGCATGCCAGGGAGAATTGCAGAGGTCCTGAAGAAGAAGGGTCAACACTGCAAATATTGACTTGCTGCATTAACTCATTCTAACTGTCAATATAAGCTTCTGTTACTCATAATATGAATGCAATTCTATTTCTGTATGTGATAAAAACATCTGACAAACACACATAAAAACCAGAGGGCAGCAGATCATGTGAAAATATAATATTTGTGTCATTCTCAAAACTTTTGGCCATGACTGTACTACACTTACACGTAGGAGACCCACATCAGGGAGTGCCCTGGGGGAAAGTTCTCTATTATAGATCACTGTGTTACACCAGGGTTTCTAAGAGGATTTGGAACCAAAGCCACTATGACAGGAGAGGGAGTGAGTAACTGCCATCTTGGATCCCCCATGGTGTCATCCATGCACTGCGAACCCTAGGACATTGCATCATGTACCAATAAACAAAGCTGTGCACACAGCTATATTAGCACTAGTTGCATAACCATTTCACACTCCATGACATACTATTATGCCTGCAGTGGGTGCCTATTCCTGGAAATAGTTGGAATAATATGTCCTGGTAATGGCATCTGCTCAGAAAATGAGTGGGTGTCATCAAGAGCTTAACGAAATAGCTGAAACACTCGCTGTCACAGCTAAGATCCAATTATGGGTGTTAACCCTGTAGATGCTGCAGTTAATCATGATTGCAACATCTAAGGAGTTTCCTAAGAACCCAGTATCTCAGGGGAGCAGCTATGTTTTTTCTGCAGTTTGGGGCGTGTTCCGTTGCACTGCGTCTGCCATCTTCTTTTCAGCATTGATTAGCCAGATCTGTCAGCCTAATCAGATTTCTACAAAATGTCCTATTTATTCATAAATAAACACAAAAATATCAACCAAAGTTTACTACAAACATGAAGTACAAAAGGTCACTAAAAAAAATCACTTTGAGAAGTTAAAATATCTTAAAATTATTACCACAAAAAGTGACATGTCAGTTTAGAAAAACGGGACCATGTCCTTAAACATGAAAAATGGCCATGTCCGTAAGGTGTTAATATGAATGATTCTTGAATATGTGTTTGGGATTATCCAAGATGTTCTTCTTTAAACTGTATAATGTAATGTACCGTACAACATTTACTCCCTTCTTTAATGGGTTATTCCCATCTCAAGGTTCCTATTTAAACTGCTAGCTCATGTAAATTCAAGAGTTTTCCTAAATACATTGCTTTAGAAATGCTTCTTCATTTACCTGCTATGTTACATTATTCCTCCCCAATGTTTACACATCAGTGTCAGGGTACCCTGCCTGTTATCTGATCCAAGACAGATGACATGACTCACTGCTCTATGGAGGGGAGGGGGTTGAGTTCTCTGGATTGTGCTTTTCTCAGAGCAGTTATCTACTGCTATTAGGTCAGGACAATCAGGTCAGCCAATTGCAATTTGCTGATAAAGGCTCAGACAGTGTGTTTTATCTCTATATCTATGTAAATACTCTCTATCTTTCTATATAAACACTACGATAATGTTGAGTTTGCTGCGTTGTTTGTCCTGACAGCATGTAAGTCTTTTTTTTATCAATTGATGTACTTAATGGGGTATTCCCAATCACAATATCACCAATATATGTCAAAACATTAAAGGGGTTATGCAACTTTTTAAAATTGAATAGGACATCGATTTTACATTGGGACTGTTGGGACCCCTGCAGATCAGCGGGGTCCAACTGTTGGGACCTCCGGAGATCAGATGTTACCCCATTCTGACATGAGCTGCAGTGTTTACTCACCATGCTTTGAACAGTAGAACATGTAGAGCATGCCTATTCTTCCTAAAAAAAACATTGCCCAATTTTAGTTCTGGCTCTCACTATTGAGCAGGGGTGCATAGCCAAATATTGTCTGTTTCCATGTTCTTCTGATAAATGGAATCCCAAAAGTGAATCCTATACCTGTCAGACAGTTATGGCATACAAATTCTAAATGCCCTTTAGGTTTCATTGTGGACCTTGGGAGTAATAAAGTCTGTCTATTGTTTGCATGTGTTCATTGCACCTAACTTCCATTCGTTAAATTGTTCTTAGGATAGATTTATTTTTATGATTGGGGGGCTGAGTCCCTAGTCAGGTTCTGATTATTAGTGGGCAATCCCTTTTAATCCCAATTAATACTTGAAACATTTATTAGGTTATGATGAGTAGTGTGTTAAGATGATGGCGTCTATAAATACTAGATGACATGTGCTATGCTATAATGAATTAACAATTGTAGAACTGTGAAGGAAAGTGAAATGTACTGTTGGCCATATATGGTATATAATATGAGTTCTGGTTGCTTAGCTACACGGAGAAGTTACGGGTGAAAACTGCTGTGATTAAATAAAGACTACTACAATTAGCAGCATGCAAGAGAAGAGTGGAGCAAGTACTGTACATAGTTTACAGAAAGCTTATGCAATTAAATTGTAATTGAAAGAAATCTGAAATTATTGGCGTTTAGCCCGACTTTGGTCAGATTAGAGAAGACATTTCATTGGCATTACTGCAATTGTGTTAAGATCTGAGAGTCCCCTGAGGAATCAAACCAAATGGCTGACAAAACATGTACAGAAGAGGAGAGCATTTAAAGGGACAGTTGTGAACTGCCCTTGTAAGCGCAGGAGGATTTGGGGTGTGAGGGCTTATGTATAAAGTGAGGGCCAGTGTTGCTTGGACTCCTATGAAGCGTGGCTTCCCTTTTGTCTCCCTGAGTAACCGTCATCTATGGAAATCCAGAGTGATTGAAATGAATGAGGTGGATTAATTAACCAGCACGCTATACAACTGAACTGGTAAGATCTACCCTTATTATCACTCCATAAGGTTTATTTAGATGATTGTTTACATTCTTATGTGATTATGTTTACATGGTGCGACTTGTGGGATGGCTCCCTAATACCCTAAGTCTGATGTTGGTATATACCTGGTGACAATTATGTCTTTTAGGTTTGGAGTATACTTTGAGCTTTTTGTGTTCTAGATTGGTGCTGCTATTTATCAGGAAACATTAATTGTTAAGTGTTAAGCATTTATTCACAAGTGCTAAAAATTATTTATATACGGTGGAATGAGTGACATCAAATTTATTATCACTTGTTTGATTGCTGTTTGTGGTTTAGAAATATAATGTTGTACCATGTTAGCCACAGAAAGTAGTGGAAGAGTGAAAAAATCAGGTGATACCTTTTAGAGGCTAACTGAGTATATTTGATAGTAAGCTTTCGAGAGTGCTAGCTCTCTTCTTCAGACATGGTGTAATACAAGATACTGAAAATTCACACTATTTATACACATAGAAGACATGGATCTTCAAAGGATCTTGGAATAACAAAATGCAATATACGTAGAGAAGTTATTTACAACAGGTCAGGAAATAAACAGTCTGGAAAATTTGTGGGGTATGACGAGGGATCTGTTATCTGTTTGCAATCAGGTGGTGATTTGTGACCCTCCTTTCGACAACCACCAAACCTGAGGCGTATTATTGTCCGGAGTGCCCTGAAGGCCCCAACTGAAAATGGCACCTCACCATGCCTACATAAAAGGTGCATGACCTGCAAGCACATCCACACCGCTGACAGTGTACCTATCCCACAGTCACAACAGGTGCACAGAATTAGGGGGACATTTTCCTGCAGGTCTTCCAATGTGGTGTATCTCATAATGTGTGTGCTATGTCCCACCACAGGCCTCTATGTGGGGGAAACAGGCCAGAGACTTATTCAGCGTATGAACTCAAACAGATCCACCATTAATAACAGCAGAACAGATCTCCCAGTGGCCGCACATTTCTCCAGAGAAGACCACTCTATTGAAGATTTGCGGGTTGTGGTTTTAATAGGAAATTTTAAGATGCAGAGAAAGAGAAAGGAATGGGAATATACGTTAATGCAAAAATTAAAAACTCTGCAATTTGGATTTAATATTCATGCCAGTTTCATGTCACACTATGTATGAACTGTGAGGGTCACAAATCACTACCTGATTGCAAACAGATAAGAGATCCCTCCGTCACGCCCCACATATTTTCCAGACTGTTTATTTCCTGATCTGTTGTAAATAACTTCTCTTCGTATATTGCATTTTGTTATTCCAAGATCCTTTGAAGATCCATGAATTTTCAGTATGTGTATAAATAGTGTGAATTTTCAGTATGTGGTTTAGAATTTCCGAATGCTTAAGATTAAGACCAAATAGATAGAAAGCTCAAATTTGCCAACATTTGGCAAAGTGGTCACATCCATTTTGCAAGCAAATATGCCGGCCATGCCCCAGCAGTGTTGGCAACTAAATAGATATCTATACAAAAAAAATCAGACAGCACATCCCAATGTGAACAGGGACAAGCTTCTGTGGCAATAATACAAATGCAAAAAATGCAGCAGTAGTCTGTAACACTGAACCAAGTCATAAAGAATAGAGATAAAATTTGCATTGCTGCTGTTATAGGCACATATACACACATGGACAAAATTGTTGGTACCCCTCGTTTAATGAAAGAAAAACCCACAATTGTCACAGAAATAACTTGAATCTGACAAAAGTAATAATATATAAAAATTCTATGAAAATGAACAAATGAAAGTCAGACATTGCTTTTCAACCATACTTCAACAGAATTTTTAAAAAAAGGAAACTCATGAAACAGGCCTGGACAGAAATGATGGTTCCCTTAACTTAATATTTTGTTGCACAACCTTTTGAGGCAATCACTGCAATCAAACGATTCCTGTAACTGTCAATGAGACTTCTGCACCTCTCAACAGGTATTTTGGCCCACTCCTCATGAGCAAACTGCTCCAGTTGTCTCAGGTTTGAAGGGTGCCTTTTCCAGACAGCATGTTTCAGTTCCTTCCAAAGATGCTCAATAGGATTTAGGTCAGGGCTCATAGAAGGCCACTTCAGAATAGTCCAATGTTTTCCTCTTAGCCATTCTTGGGTGTTTTTAGCTGTGTGTTTTGGGTCATTATCCTGTTGCAAGACCCATGACCTGCAACTGAGACCAAGCTTTCTGACACTGGGCAGCACATTTCTCTCTAGAATCCCTTGATAATCTTGAGATTTCATTGTACCCTGCACAGATTCAAGACACTCTGTGCCAGATGCAGCAAAGCAGCCCAAGAACATAACAGAGCCTCCTCCATGTTTCACAGAAGGGACAGTGTTCTTTTCAAGATATGCTTCATTTTTCCGTCTGTGAACATAGAGCTGATGTGCCTTGCCAAAAATTTAAATTTTTGTCTCATCTGTCCATAGGACATTCTCCCAGAAGCTTTGTGGCTTGTCAACATATAGTTTGGCAAATTCCAGTTTTGTCAGATTCAAGTTATTTCTGTGACCATTGTGGGTTTTTCTTTCATTAAACGAGGGGTACAATTTTGTCCACGTATGTAAATAAGCTGATATGATCCATAAACTACACTTATAAATTAGAGGTTCTTCATTATACATCTTTGATCAAACAGTAAAAAGCCCACCAAATAGGTATCTAGATAGATATGCTGTAGATAATGAGGGAAGATTGGCTCAGTGGTAGCAGCAGCTGACCCAGACAGTCAGAGACAGACACAAAAAAGTCAGGTAACAACAGGTTGTACCCTGTATGTTTATTTTCAAAAACAACAAAACAAAATAAGCCTTAACAGTCAGGCAAAAGATAACAGAAATCCTGCTCGTCTGAGCAACTAACTAAACAAAGAAGCCCTAACTATACGTGTGGCTTGCTTCAGCCACGCGGTCAATACACAGGGCAAAAACACAGGCACAAGTTCACTCTGGTCTCTCACCAGTTGTCAGGGTCTTAGGGCAGAACCCGGCTCCTCATCTCCCCCAGGAACAGCCCAGGACTAAGGTCTTGAAAACATTTTTATAGGCCTTTAATGAGGCCCAGTTCCCACCTGTAACTGAAGGCCCCTCCCTAGTAGGACAAGAAGTGGTTAATAGAAAAGGCCTTCTCACAGCTGAGGTTTTGTTACAGATATCCATGTTGCACACTCACTTACCATACATAAGTGAGAAATATGGGGGAGATATAGCGACCTTCCAGAACTTTACCTGTCACCTTCTCACAATAGTTAAATGGATAAACACGATAGATAGATAGATAGATAGATAGATAGATAGATAGTTAGATAGAGTATATGCTGTTGACAGTATAGATAGATAAACTGCATACACTGCTTATACTTGTAAATATTCACATAAATACTAGTGTTTTACTCAATGTTTATTGTCATTTTTTACAATATAGAAAAAAAAACACAGAGAATATAGAGAATCATTTCTGTTAATGCTCCCTCCGATTTTTGGATCCCCAGTTAGACTATTCTGTCAGATTTGCTTTTCTTCTGGCTCACAGAATAGCGTAGTCTATATAACCCGATTAAAAAAATAAGGGAAATCTGACATATCCAGTCAATTGGATGACCAGCATCCAGTACTATTATGTTTCAATTAGTTAATAATAAAAGGTCAATCATGGATATGTCAGAAAACCTTTCTGTCAGAATCCACAGGGATTCAAATACCTGAATAACAAATACATCTGTTGCATATTATTTTTCTCATAGACAAATTCATTCTTTGTATAGTTCGCAGTATACCTTATACAGTGCTGGCCAAAAGTATTGGCACCCCTGCAATTCTGTCAGATAATACTCAATTTCTTCCAGAAAATGATTGCAATCACAAATGCTTTGGTCATAAGATCTTCATTTATTTTGCTTGCAATGAAAAAACACAAAAGAGAATGAAAAAAAAAGTCAAATCATTGATCATTTTACACAAAACTCCAAAAATGGGCCGGACAAAAGTATTGGCACCCTCATCCTAATACTTGGTAGCACAACCTTTAGACAAAATAACTGCGAACAACCGCTTCCGGTAACCATCAATGAGTTTCTTACAATGCTCTGCTGGAATTTTAGACTATTCTTCTTTGGCAAATTTCTCCAGGTCCCTGAGATTTGAAGGGTGCCTTCTCCAAACTGCCATTTTGAGATCTCTCCACAGGTGTTCTATGGGATTCAGGTCTGGACTCATTGCTGGCTACTTTAGAAGTCTCCAGTGCTTTCTCTCAAACCATTTTCTAGTGCTTTTTGAAGTGTGTTTTGGGTCATTGTCCTGCTGGAAGACCCATGACCTCTGAGGGAGACCCAGCTTTCTCACACTGGGCATTATGCTGCAAAATTTGTTGGTAGCCTTCAGACTTCATAATGCCATGCACACGGTCAAGCAGTCCAGTGCCAGAGGCAGCAAAGCAACCCCAAAACATCAGGGAACCTCCGCCATGTTTGACTGTAGGGACCGTGTTCTTTTCTTTGAAGGCCTCTTTTTTTATCCTGTAAATTCTATGTTGATGCCTTTTCACAAAAAGCTCTACTTTTGTCCCATCTGACCAGAGAACATTCTTCCAAAAAGTTTTTGGCTTTCTCAGGTAAGTTTTGGCAAACTCCAGCCTGGCTTTTTTATGTCTCTGGGTCAGAAGTGGGGTCTTCCTGGGTATCCTACCATAGAGTCCCTTTTCATTCAGACGCCAACGGATAGTACGAGTTGACACTGTTATCTCACAGAGGGTTCTACACCATTCCCTATTACTTCATATCTCACAGAAAATAAATGGTTTCAAACGATAAAACTTAACTTTTAATATTTTAAAATAAAAATTGCACAAAGGACGTCCACTAATCTACTAAAAGACAGATCAATGTGGTCTGTGCCTGCCTATTCAAAGTTTATTCAGGATTTAAATGTTAGACAGTATTCACACTCTCCAACTTTCCACTGGACCTAGGGTGTAATAAGATACTTTCACCACCCTTAGACTAAGGTTATAGTATCACGGCTGCATCATACAACAGGTCAGTATTTTGTCAGTTGCTCTTAGTGCTAGGAAAACCCAAACACCTGGTCCCCACACACATAATTTGTAAAGCCTCACTGACTAGACTCCTGCACAGCCATGATGTACCTCCACAACCCTAGTCTGTAGTATGTACATATGCCAGTAATCTAGGTACAGGTCACAGTAACTTCATTTCCTGTCATTAAAATGTTATGAACATAAGGGAAACTATGATATTCTGACCCTTATACTCAATAAACCCTTATATTGCAGCCATTACTGATATCCCCTATGTTGACTCCAGGGATATACAGCTACCATTTCCATTAGTGACTCAAGTTCCACCAACTAATCTCCAGGCTAATCAGACTGCCCCAGTCTCCTGTCAGTCCTTCATGCCCCCAAGTGGTATGGCTTGTGGTCAACTAACTCAAAAATAGAAAATAGAAAATAAACTTGCTCTACGCGTTTCCCCTGTGTTATCTATATCAGGTTCATCAGGAGCCAATGCTAATAAACTTATCAGTTGGTCTAAGCTGCTATAAATATTTATCAAAAATGCAGTTACAACTGCAGTTCCAGTGTATAGAGTAGCCCCTACTACTACTCTATACACTGGAGCACACCCAGCCAGGAGAGGATGCATTTTAAATCAGTAATGGCTGCAATATAAGGGTTTATTGAGTATAAGGGTCAGAATATCATAGTTTCCCTTATGTTCATAACATTTTAATGACAGGAAATGAAGTTACTGTGACCTGTACCTAGATTACTGGCATATGTACATACTACAGACTAGGGTTGTGGAGGTACATCATGGCTGTGCAGGAGTCTAGTCAGTGAGGCTTTACAAATTATGTGTGTGGGGACCAGGTGTTTGGGTTTTCCTAGCACTAAGAGCAACTGACAAAATACTGACCTGTTGTATGATGCAGCCGTGATACTATAACCTTAGTCTAAGGGTGGTGAAAGTATCTTATTACACCCTAGGTCCAGTGGAAAGTTGGAGAGTGTGAATACTGTCTAACATTTAAATCCTGAATAAACTTTGAATAGGCAGGCACAGACCACATTGATCTGTCTTTTAGTAGATTAGTGGACGTCCTTTGTGCAATTTTTATTTTAAAATATTAAAAGTTAAGTTTTATCGTTTGAAACCATTTATTTTCTGTGAGATATGAGTTGACACTGATGTACCCTCGGACTGCAGGGCAGCTAGAACTTGTTTGGATGTTAGTCGAAGTTCTTTAGCCACCATCCGCACAATCTTTCGTTGAAATCTCTCGTCAATTTTTCTTTTCCGTCCACATCTAGGGAGGTTAGCCATAGTGCCATGGGCTTTAAACTTCTTAATGACACTGCGCACGGTAGACACAGGAACATTCAGGTCTTTGGAGATGGACTTGTAGCCTTGAGATTGCTCATGCTTCCTCACAATTTTGCTTCTCAAGTCCTCAGACAGTTCTTTGGTCTTCTTTCTTTTCTCCATGCTCAATGTGGTACACACAAGGACACAGGACAGAGGTTGAGTCAACTTTAATCCATTTCAACTGGCTGCAAGTGTGATTTAGTTATTGCCACCACCTGTTATGTGCCACAGGTAAGTAACAGGTGCTGTTAATTACACAAATTAGAGAAGCATCACATGATTTTTCAAAGGGTGCCAATACTTTTGTCCACCCCCTTTTTTATGTTTGGTGTGGAATTATATCCAATTTGGCTTTTTGACAATTCTTTTTGTGGTTTTCCATTGAAGACAAATTAAATGAAGATATTATTACCAAAGCATTTGTGATTGCAATCATTTTCTAGAAGAAATTGAGTATTATCTGACAGAATTGCAGGGGTGCCAATCACTGTATATGATATTAGTTATTGCAGAATAGAAAGTAACATTTTACATTGTAATGAAAAATCTACTAGAAAGGTTCCATAGGTGTCAAATACTCATTGTTATAGAAGGAGGTCCAGGACTGCTGTTTTATAATGAGGCTAACATCTTATCACATGCTGGGGACTTATTGGATTTCACACCTCTACTTTAAAGTGGTTGAGAGATTGGAAAAGTTAGAAATTTGAATCAGTGATGTGAAAAGTACACTGACGTCCAGAATATGTTACATATGTATTATTCAGGTATAGAGATAAAGGGGTGCATCACATTCACATGAAACCTTTCTTAATCAGTTTCAATATCTATTTTTGTGTAAATTACATTGGTGCTTGTCAGAGATTAGTTGTATATTTAGAGGTGGGTTGTAATATGTGCATAATGTGTGGTTGCCTGGGACCCAAGGCTGTAAGGGGGCCCAGTAGCAACTGCACATTTGCCCCATTATAGCTAGATTTTGTAATCAACCAATACAATTGATTACTGTGGCTGGGTACGAGAGGTGAGTATGTGTTGTGCAAACCTCATGAGATTTGTCTCGCAAATATTCGCGAGGTTCGTCCGTGAGTTTCGTTTGGACCGAACACATTCAAAACAAAACTGCCATTATTATACTCTGGGGTCTCTTCATATCCCAGAATCTAATAAGTGGAAGCCCAGGAGAGTTGAGTAAACATAACCAACAGTGTTATTCACCTCCACTGGGCCCCACGCATCCTCTTTGGGCCTCTTCCGTCTTCCTGAACGTTGTTGTTACACCGGTGTGACCCACATGATTACTTAGGCCCGAACACAGGCCTCAGTGGTCCCTGAAGTCATTCAGGAGGCCAGAAGAAGCCAGAAGAGGAGGTGCCAGAGCCCAGGGGCCAAGTAACACTGTTAGTTTATGATTTGCTCACCTTCCCTGGGCCTCCGCTTATTATACTCTGGGGTCTGAAGAGACATTATACTGTGTGGGGGTCACTATGGGACATTATGCTGGGTGGAGAGACCACTATGGGACATTATACTGCATAGAGGGCTGATATGGAACATTATACTGTATGGGAGCCGCTATGTGACATTATACTGCTGGTGGGCTACTATGGGAAATTATATTGTATGGGGGTGACTGGGACATTGTTCTGCATGGAGGGCTGCTATGTGAAATTATACTGTGCTAAGGGCTGCTATGGGACATTATACTGTATGGGAGCTGCTATGGGACATTTTACTGTGTGAAGGGGCCACTATGGGACATTATACTGCGTGGGTGCCTTGGTGGGACATTATACTGCGTGGAGGGCTACTATAGGAAATTATTCTGACACAGGGATGTTTGGAACAGCCCAGGTCCCATGGTACCCTTAATCCTTGTCCTGTCCACATTATTACTATATAAAAACCTGTATCCTTGATAATGGAGTATAGGGTAGTATTTGAACATAATGAATGTATATTTTTCGAATGAATTATACAAATATTTGCCTAATATTTAAAGGAGTTGTCCAGGAATTTTTATTTATGGACTATCCTTAAGATAGGCCACAAATATCTGATCAGTGGGGGGCTAACAGGCAGCCCCAGAAAAAAATAGCTGTTCAAAGACACTTCTGACTCCAATACTATACACTCAATGGAACTGGAAGCAGATGACTCCATGCCCTGTATTGTGGGCGGATGCCACAACTGAAGCTCATCTCTCATTGAAGTCAGACTGGATGAAGGCCGGTGTCAGGAGTGTCACTTCAGCTGCTGCTTCTTTAAGGTTGCCGTGACAACCTGGGGTAGCTTTTGTGTTGTGTACTTTTATGCCTTGGCCAATTAGCATCTAAAGAGGCCTATATAAAACTACTCCTTCATAATATAGGCGCCGACTAATTTAGTTTGCTATTCCTAGTTTGGCTCTCCATTTTGTGTGTGTATACCTGTTTGCTTTGACCTTTGGCTTGCTCCCTGGATACTCTATTTGCCTCCTGATTAGGCTTATATGTTCCCATTTGGATTTGTGACTCTTGGCCCGGGGCTGTACCAAGGGAAAGGTTTGAACACTGGGGGAACCACAGGGAATAAACAACAGGGAAAGCTGCAAACAGTATGTACAAGTGACACTTAACATAGAACACAGAGGAGGGGACATACAAACATAACCCAGAGGCACTAAAGACAAACAATTAAAGCAGTAGCACTACAGAATGCTGTAATTGTACCCTTTAGATTTATCATTTACCAGAAAACTATAAATGACTTTATAAATGATGTCTGAAATCTACGTCAACTATGAGCTGGTGTAGAATTCAGGGCAGACGTATGGCCCAGCAGAACTGATTTATGAGGAGGCGATTTATCAGCTTTCATAAATCTCTACCCCTATGTGTTCTACCATTCTTCTACAACTCTGTTTTGTCATCTACTGTAGTCTGGTATTGCAATTTAGCTCTTGAAAGTGAATGGGACTAAGCTCAAATACCATACATAAGCTGAGGACATGTGTAGCACATTTTTGTAAGAAAGTCGTCATGTTTTTCTAATCCTGTACATTCCCTGTAATCCCTTAACAACCAATGACATAATGACATACATGTGTGTTATTGATGGCAGGGGTTGAATGGAGAGGGCTTAGAAGTTAAGTCTTCTCCATACAGAGCACTGTTCATGGCTTTTAAACCTTTAGATGACATGGGCAATTGCAACCACAGCATCTAAACAGTGCCTGCTTCATGGATGCTGCTATTTTGGAATGAGAATCTATACCTCTTTGATACATCCAATTATTTTATTTGCCTTGATGGCAGCTTCCCAGCACTGGTCACTAAAGGTAAGCTTACTGTCCAAAAAAATCCCCAAGTCTTTTTCATTAGCAGTCTTACCCAGTAATTTATTATTAAGTACATAATCATACATTTTATTTCTCCGACCAAAATGTATAACCTTATATTTGTCTACATTAAACTTCATTTGCCAAGTCTCAGCCCATGCTTCCAGCTTCCATACATCCCTCTGTAATATTCTATTATCCTTCTTATTATTAACTATCTTACAGAGTTTAGTATCGTCTGCAAATATGGACACCCTGCTCTGTAAACCCTCTACAAGATTATTAATAAACATATTAAACAGGAGAGTACCCAATGCTGATCCCTGTGGCATCCCACTGGTGACTGTGACCCATTCTGAGTATTTACCATTAACAAGCACCCTTTGTTCCCTATCACTGAGCCAGTTGTGAACCCAAATGCATATGTTTTCCCCCAGTCCCAACATTCTCATTTTGTATACCAATCTTTTATGTGCTACAGTATCAAAAGCCTTTGAAAAGTACAGATATATTACATCTATGGCATTACCCATGTCCAGTCTAGAACTGACTTCTTTATAGAATCTGATCAGATTAGTCTGACAGGACCGATTCCTCATAAACCCATACTGATTGGGTGTTATAAGATTATTTATATTGAGGTACTCCAGGATAGCATCTCTTAGAAAGTCAAACTTACTGGCCTATAGTTTCCAGGCTCACTTTTAGACCCCTTTTTGAAAATTGGCACCACATTTGCTATGCGCCAATCCTGTGGAACAGACCCAGTCATTACTGAATCCTTAAATATTAGCTATAAGGGTCTGTCTATCACAGTGCATAATTCCCTCAATACTCGGGGGTGTATGCCATGGTGGAATCACTATTTTTTCACAGCTAAAAAGTTATCAAAATGTATTCACCGAAATAGTATCAATAAAAACTACACCTTATCCCACAATAAATGATGTCTTACCCTGCTATATATAGGTGTCAGAATAAGTTTTTTTTTCTTAAAATATTTTAAAAAAATACCACTACAAAACATAAATTTGGTATTGCCCTGATCATAATGAACCTCAGCATATAGGACATCTTATTTTTACGGAACTCATAAGAAATTGATACAAATTCAAAATCTTTTTATATTTCCTCAGTACACTGCACATTTAAATGGTACCATTAAGAAGTACAATTTGTCCCACAAGAAAATTAGCCCTATGCAACTTTGTGAATGGAAAATGTGAAAAACAGAAAATTTAAGTTGAAAATTGGCCTGGTCCTTAAGGATGAGCAAAGTGAACAATAACCTTCACCTATGGGAAGGAAATTGATCCCTAAGAAGTCACTGGGACCCCAGCCTCTATCATCGGGGACCCCATGTATAGACACTTACCTGCCCAGGCCTCCGAGAGATCCAACTCCAGCACCTGGAGCACGTGCGGCCACCTGAGATTCGTCTCTCCCTGCTGCTGCAGAGGCTCGTGCCTCTTCAATGCCAGCGATCCCTCCTTGGGCTCCTTCACCTCAAGCAGACATGGGGCACATCCGCAGCCACTGCTCTATGGCACCCTGTCTCCTATGGCCCCGGAGTTTCAGGCCTATGAAGAAGACTTGTTGCCATTTCCTGCTACGCCTTCTTCACTGCCTTCTCCCTTGTAGGTGAGCCCTCAGGATACTTCCTCTCCTGCCCTTGGCCCCTTTTGTGGCCCCTAGAATTGCGGGATGCAATCCCTGACCGCAAGAATCAAGAATCTAAAGAGAGGGCGTTTATAAGTTTGCACCAAAGCATAGTTCCCTCGATAAGATTTTTAATGCTGGCTTCCTGGTATCTGGAGCTAATCGAGGTTTCATGAGTGAGATGCACACATGCTCTCTGCGCCTGGGTGAGGTCCGCCTCCCACTTTAGCATAAAAGATGGAACAGCCTCAGACAGAAGTTCGATCAATAGTTTGTAGATGACAGTAAGGGTGTGGCGTAAGAGACCCTCGCCTATGCAAAGTTGTTCCAAGAGTGTGTATTCTGTTCTAAAGTCCGCGGGGAGGAAGAGAATTTACAAAATGATGGAGCTGTATTTCATACCAGACGCCTGGGGGGGTGGGGGGGGATCACTTACTTTTTTGTGAATGCCCCTACTCTGCACCTTTTTTTTGGGCCTGTATGGGTTCTATTACCTGGTGCGATCATGCCCCAGTTATGATAACCCTGTCTTTACGCAATGTGTCCACTAGGGTATGTCACTGGTGGCTTAATGAGGGCCTGCTTAGGAGCTGCAGACCCGTGAGTAGCTCCAGTCCCACCTCAAATCTTTTTTGGACCTTAATGAGGGTTCAGTTACCTCTGAGGTGACGCTGTGGGAATCCCATAAGGCGGCCATGAGAGATCATTGTATTGCCTTAGGAACTAAATTTAAACGTGATGCCACTGTCCGCTTTAATGACCTCCGCTCCCAGCTGCGACACATTGAGCACCACATGTCGATACACCTGACCTTTTAAAATCACTGAGCTCTGGGCCCAAACTAAAGACATTTTACTGCAGCGGGTTGACAAGTTACTCCTTTATACGAAAAAACAGCAATGCTATGATAGGGCTAATAAACTGCATACACTTCTGGTCATGCATCTCAGCTACCAGACGGAGAGGGGTACAGCACATGGTCTTTGGTGCTCTGATGGGACAGTAATTTCCAATCCCACCGAAATTGCCTACATGTTCCACAAATATTAGTCTAAACTGTACTCCTTGCCGACTGCTCTCCCCTCTGATCCGAATGAGAGGGATGCTGTCCTGTCAGCTTTTTTGAAATCTTGTCATCTACCCACTCTCACTCCTACAGCTCTTGCTCTCCTAGATAAACCTATTGAGCATGACTAGATGGAGCAACTCATAGTCTTTAGTGTTGAGCTCCTCCCTCGCAGGGTCTCCCTATTCAGTGCCTTCATGGCTGGGACTCCCATCCCTGACTCCCTTCTACACTCCTTCCTCACCCTTATCCCAAAAACCTGTGCTGTAAGAATTTTAGGCCCATAGGGATCTTTTGAACGCTGATCTGAAGCTTTTAGCCTTGCGACTTAGCCTGTGTTTCCCTTTTCTGATACATAAAGATCAGGTGAGGTTTGTCCCTTGCTGTCAAGAGGACAATAATACGCGGAGGACGATGGATCTGATAGACATTGCCTCCAGGTCTGACTCTGAACTCTTGATGCTCAGCTTGTGCTCTGTGTTTTTTTCTCTCTTCCCCATGCACGTCTATGACCGCCTTTCTTTTTTACCTGCATCACCTGCCTGACTTGACCTCCACGGTGTAGGGACCATAGTTTAAGGTGGATTTGTTCCGATTTGTGGATATTATTGATTATAGGACACACTCTCTCCTTTCCTTCGCTGAGCTGTGGACTACATTTAATCTCCCCCTCTCTAGTGAGTTCTCATATACCAGATTAGCCACCTAGCTCGTTCCATTTTCCAGGGTCTCTATGTCCACACTTTTTGAGAAACTGTAAATCTGACTCCTCTACAGCAGGTCTTATTTCAGACATACAGTATATTGTATTCTCTCAAATCCTTCTTCAGAGAAATATCCCAAACCTCCGTATATTCTAAAATGGAAGGGTTATCTGGGCAAGACCATTATTTGGAGACAAGTGGCCAAAACTTCTCAATGTGCTATCTACAAAGAGACTCTCTACAAGATGTTGCTCCATTGGTATCACACCCCGGCTTTGCTTCATTCTTTTAATCCTGCTATCTCAGACGCTTGCTGGAGGTGTGGTGCTCGTGGAGCTCACATATTTCATCTTTTCTGGTCATGCCCTCTCATCCAACTTTTTTGTCGCCAGGTCCAAATTTTGAAAGTGCAGGTTCTGGGACTTAGCCTCCTGCTTCTCCCCAGCACGTACTGGCCTTCTGAAAGACAAGGAGGTGCAAAGCCAGGCTATATGGGAACCCTGGGACACTTTTGGGGTGCTTTGTGACATCTAACAATTGATGGTTTGATTACTCTTGTTCTGCTTGCTGATAATGTGACTTACCTTTTATCCTGCCTGCTTCCTCCGCTTTTCTCCTTTCTGTTGCTTGTCTTGTGTCTCCCCTTTCTTCTGTTGTCATTATATGCCCTGAGTTTAAGATCTTCATATCCTCTTTTATTTGCATTAGGGGCGCACTCCTTATTGACCCTTTTGATTATTTCATTGCATATTCGCTTTGTGCCTATTTAATTTTGCTTTGTCTCAGTTTTATTGTTATATCGGTTTTTCAAGACTACAATTGAAAAAAAAGAAGCAGTGAACCTCTTATAAATTTGGGCTTTGCAGTCCTGTCTATGCTGCATGTCTACATCTTATTTAGTCCTATCTGAAGTCACTTACATCTAATGTATATCTATACCTCACAAATCATTCACTCTGTGTAGGTGAGGGTAAATAGAAGTCAAAGACTTTTCTTATAAGTCCTATAAGCATTTGAGCAGCTAAAGGGAGTCTGTCAGCAGGAAAATCAACAATAGACTACTCCCTGCACCTTGTAGGGCTTCTGACACTGTTTCCAAATATGTCTGTGTTATATTTTACTGCTCCGTTCCTGAGAATTTTGTTGCTTTATTATTTTGCTAAAAAGTTAAAAAGGGCTTTATGAGTATTTACTTTAGAGTGTGGAGTTTTGCATATGCTGTAGAGTAAATGCCCCTAAAAGGGCTTTGGTATTCAAAGCTGTTTTCAAGTGGTTCGGCAAGCGCAGTACAATCAGCACTGCGCTTGCCGAACCACTTGAAACCAACCCACCAACGTCATACTTCACCTGGAGGCACTGCACTCAGACTTCAGTACTGCACTTGCAGAACCCCTTGAGAATAGCTTTGAACACCAAGGCCCCTTGAAAAGGGCTTTAGGGGCATTTACTCTACTGTGCATACAGAAGACCACACTGCAAAGTAAATGCTCAAACAGCCCTTTTCAACTCATTAACATAATTATAATACAACAAAATTCTCAAGAATGGAGCAGCAGTCAAATATAACACAGACATATTTGGAAACCATCACAGAAGCCCAAAAGGTGCTTTAAAGGAGTCGGTCAGCAGGAAAATAGGTAACATTGCCTTGTAAGATGGCTTTTACACTCTCCAAAGAGGTCTTTCTTATTCTGCATTGCAGCTATATTTTCATGAAAATCAGGATTTTGTCCATTGATTTTCATAAAAATTGAGTTCGATGCAGAATAAGAATGGCATCTTGGAAAATGTAATAGCTGGCCTACAAGATACTGTTGTTAGTTTGATACCGATTTTTCTGCTTAAAGGGGTCTATCATTAAATAAACAACTTTTAAGCTAATGGCACATTGGAATGGCCTTTAAAAGGCCATTCTTCTCCTACCTTTCATTGTTGTCTTCTCCCAGCCATTTCTGTAAAAATCAGTTTCTTCAATTATGGAAATGATCCTCACGGAGCACCTGGGGCGCAGTAAGGACCACCGGAAAAGGGCGGCCGTCATGCGCAGTCGCTGCCGTCCAGCTCTGTGTCAGAGGAAGTAGAAGAAAGAAGATACAGAGAAGACCAAGATGGAGGTCACCACAACAGACTAATGGGCGGTGACAAGCAATGATGTGGTGGGTGCTCGCTGCCAAGGAAGAACGCGCCGGGTGCTCGGTGAGGATCATTTCCATAATTGGAGAAACAGATTTTTACAAAAACGGCTGGGAGAAGACAACAATGAAAGGTAGGAGAAGAATGTCCTTTTTAAAGGCCATTACAACATGCCATTAGCTTAAAAGTTGTTTTTTTTAATGATAGATTCCCTTTAAGTTTACTGGACAACCTATTTCATCTAATACAGAAATACACACATAAATGTGTTCTTTTGCAAATAAAGGATGTCATTTCCATATAACTATTTTTTAATCAAAATAAATAAATAAATATTTAAAATAAACTAATAAAGATTTTATTTTTTCCAGGCATTGTGTCACTCATCTCACTGGCCATACTGTCGTATGAACGTTACACCACGCTGACCTTATACAACAAAGGAGGCCCAAAGTTTACAAAGGCCCTACTTGCTGTGGCTAGCTCCTGGATTTACTCCCTGGTATGGACTGTGCCACCTCTACTTGGATGGAGCAGCTATGGGAAGGAAGGGGCAGTCACCAGCTGTTCAGTTCGCTGGACTTCAGAGTCTACAAAATCAGTTTCTTACATTGTCTGTCTTTTTATCTTTTGCCTGGTCTTACCAGTACTTGTGATGGTGTATTGTTATGGAAGGTTACTTTTTGCTGTAAAACAGGTAAGGAACAAGCTTGCCTATACTGTTTTTGTTTTATGATGGGAAACAGCTGTTCTAACAGCTTAGCACTGATTCCGCTTGCGCTAACCTGAAAAAAAATCTTATATTTTAAGCATTATTTAGGCGTTTTGTTCTTTTTTTTTTTGTTGGTCACGCAATATAGTCTTTTAGCCTGAAAAAAAAACTCTTGTTATTTAATGTTTTTTTTTCTGCTTTGCTCACCCAATATACAGTGTGAGGGAGTGCAATCTGAAAAACTATTTGTGATGTTGTTATAAGTATATTCTGTATGTTCTTTGCTGCTTACTCATTTTGCTTTGTCTGCCTAGCAACAGTGAGGTAGTAAAGGAGGAGGAGTTGAGCTATGAGGGGGAGATGCTAGACAGTGAGTCTTGGAGGAAGCATGGAATAAAGAGTTCTGATCCATAAAAGTCATTATCGCACAGTAGACTTATTCTAGGTGACCTGCATCCTCACAACAACACTACACTATTCACTTCTTAAGCGTTTTTTTTTTTTGTTGTTGCTGCTCAGTATTTCAGCCTGCATTATTTATAGCTGACTTTTCTTGAAGTACTTGTTTGTCAAAAAAAGGACATACAGTACAGACCAAAAGTTTGGACACACCTTCTCATTCCAAGAGTTTTCTGTATTTTCATGACTATAAAAATTGTAGATTCACGCTGAAGGCATCAAAACTATGAATTAACACATGTGGAATTATATACTTAACAAAAAAGTGTGAAACAACTGAAAATATGTCTTATATTCTAGGTTCTTCAAAGTAGCCACCTTTTGCTTTAATTACTGCTTTGCACACTCTTGGCATTCTCTTGATGAGCTTCAAGAGCTAGTCACCTGAAATGGTTTTCACTTCACAGGTGTGCCCTATCAGGTTTAATAAGTGGGATTTCTTGCCTTATAAATGGGGTTGGGACCATCAGTTGTGTTGTTCAGAAGTCAGGTGGATACACAGCTGATAGTCCTACTGAATGGAGTGTTAGAATTTGTATTATGGCAAGAAAAAAGCAGCTAAGTAAAGAAAAACGAGTGGCCATCATTACTTTAAGAAATGAAGATCAGTCAGTCCGAAAAATTGGGAAAACTTTGAAAGTGTCCCCAAGTGCAGTGGCCAAAACCATCAAGTGCTACAAAGAAACTGGCTCACATGAGGATCTCCCCAGGAAAGGAAGACCAAGAGTCACCTCTGCTGCGGAGGATAAGTTCATCCGAGTCACCAGCCTCAGAAATCGCAGGTTAACAGCAGCTCAGATTTGAGACCAGGTCAATGCCACACAGAGTTCTAGCAGCAGACACATCTCTAAAACAACTGTTAAGAGGAGACTGTGTGCAGCAGGCCTTCATGGTAAAATAGCTGCTAGGAAACCACTGCTAAGGACAGGCAACATGCAGAAGAGACTTGTTTGGGCTAAAGAACACAAGGAATGGACATTAGACCTGTGGAAATCTGTGCTTTGGTCTGATGAGTCCCAATTTGAGATCTTTGGTTCCAACCACCGTGTCTTTGTGCAACGCAGAAAAGGTGAACGAATGGACTCTACATGCCTTGTTCCCACCGTGAAGCATGGAGGAGGAGGTGTGATGGTGTGGGGGTGCTTTGCTGGTGACACTGTTGGGGATTTATTAAAAATTGAAGGAATACTGAACCAGCATGGTTACCACAGCATCTTGCAGCGGCATGCTATTCCATCCGGTTTGCGTTTAGTTGGACCATCATTTATTTTTCAACAGGACAATGACCCCAAACACACCTCCAGACTGTGTAAGGGCTATTTGACCAAGAAGGAGAGTGATGGGGTGCTACGCCAGATGACCTCGCTTCCACAGTCACCAGACCTGAACCCAATCGAGATGGTTTGGGGTGAGCTGGACCGCAGAGTGAAGGTAAAAGTGCCAACAAGTGCTAAGCATCTCTGGGAACTCCTTCAAGACTGTTGGAAGACCATTTCAGGTGACTACCTCTTGAAGCTCATCAAGAGAATGCCAAGAGTGTGCAAAGCAGTAATCAAAGCAAAAGGTGGCTACTTTGAAGAACCTAGAATATACAGTCATATGAAAAAGTTTGGGCACCCCTATTAATCTTAATCATTTTTAGTTCTAAATATTTGGGTGTTTGCAACAGCCATTTCAATTTGATATATCTAATAACTGATGGACACAGTAATATTTCAGGATTGAAATGAGGTTTATTGTACTAACAGAAAATGTGCAATATGCATTAAACCAAAATTTGACCGGTGCAAAAGTATGGGCACCTCAACAGAAAAGTGACATTAATATTTAGTAGATCCTCCTTTTGCAAAAATAACAGCCTCTAGTCGCTTCCTGTAGCTTTTAATCAGTTCCTGGATCCTGGATGAAGGTATTTTTGACCATTCCTCTTTACAAAACAATTCCAGTTCAGTTAAGTTTGATGGTCGCCGAGCATGGACAGCCCGCTTCAAATTATCCCACAGATGTTCAATGATATTCAGGTCTGGGGACTGGGATGGCCATTCCAGAACATTGTAATTGTTCCTCTGCATGAATGCCTGAGTAGATTTGGAGCTGTGTTTTGGATCATTGTCTTGCTGAAATATCCATCCCCGGCGTAACTTCAAATTCGCCACTGATTCTTGTACATTATTCTCAAGAATCTGCTGATACTGAGTTGAATCCATGCGACCCTCAACTTTAACAAGATTCCCGGTGCCGGCATTGGCCACACAGCCCCAAAGCATGATGGAACCTCCACCAAATTTTACAGTGGGTAGCAAGTGTTTTTCTTGGAATGCTGTGTTTTTTTGACGCCATGCATAACGCCTTTTTGTATGACCAAACAACTCAATCTTTGTTTCATCAGTCCACAGGACCTTCTTCCAAAATGAAGCTGGCTTGTCCAAATGTGCTTTTGCATACCTCAGGCGACTCTGTTTGTGGCGTGCTTTCAGAAACGGCTTCTTTCGCATCACTCTCCCATACAGCTTCTCCTTGTGCAAAGTGTGCTGTATTGTTGACCGATGCACAGTGACACCATCTGCAGCAAGATGATGCTGCAGCTCTTTGGAGGTGGTCTGTGGATTGTCCTTGACTGTTCTCACCATTCTTCTTCTCTGCCTTTCTGATATTTTTCTTGGCCTGCCACTTCTGGGCTTAACAAGAACTATCCCTGTGGTCTTCACAGTGGAAACTGACAGGTTAAATCTCTGAGACAACTTTTTGTATCCTTCCCCTGTACAACTATGTTGAACAATCTTTGTTTTCAGATCATTTGAGAGTTGTTTTGAGGAGCGCATGATGCCACTCTTCAGGGGAGATTCAAATAGGAGAACAACTTGCAATTGGCCACCTTAAATACCTTTTCTCATGATTGGATACACCTGGCTATGAAGTTCAAAGCTCAGTGAGGTTACAAAACCAATTTTGTGCTTCAGTAAGTCAGTAAAAAGTAGTTAGGAGTATTCAAATCAATAAAATGATAAAGGTACCCAAATTTTTGCACCGGTCAAATTTTGGTTTAATGCATATTGCACATTTTCTGTTAGCACAATAAACCTCATTTCAATCCTGAAATATTACTGTGTCCATCAGATATTAGATATATCAAATTGAAATGGCTGGTGCAAACACCCAAATATTTAGAAATAAAAATGATTAAGATTAAAAGGGGGGCCCAAATTTTTTAAAAGAGTGTAAGAAAAATTTTCTGTTGTTTCACAATATTTTTATTTTTAAAAAATATAAATTTTGTTTTATAAAATTTTTTTTTGCGTGTTGTGTGTAAAAATAAAATTATAAAAAAAAAAAAAAAAAAAAAATGTGTGAGAGAGGGGGGGTGTGTTTTTTTTTTTTGTTTTTTTTTTATTATATATATATATATATATATATATATATATATATATATCTATTATTTATTTATTTATTTTACATTGTGTCCCCATAAGGTCATAATAGACTTTTGGGGGCATCTGAACAGTTACAGGAGGAATACAGCCTTCTGCCCATGACTGCTGATCTGATCTGGGTTTTCTAGGACCCAGCAGCTCTAACAGTCTCAGATACCCAGCAGATCACATGACCGCCAGGTCACAGGAGAACCGCATCATGGTGGCTCCCATAGCTGTATATATAGCACTCATTGAGTACTTTGTACACAGCGATCGAAAAGTCCTGTAAGGAAGACTTTTCTCTCCAGCGAGCGGTTTCAATATAGAACTGACGGACACCCGGCGGACCCTATTATAGCCTATGGGGTCTGTTGGTGTCCTTAGGTAACCGCTTTTTAAGTGGACAGGCTCTCCATCTTTCGGGTCCCCATGCGGACCTGAACGACGTAGAGCCGAATGCAAGTGTGAACTTAGGGTTAGTAACATAGAAACATAGACATATTTGGTATTGCCGTAACCGCTATGAACTTCGCAATAAAATTAAAACAATATTTAACATGATCACTAATTGGTGTGAATAAAAATGTTTATTTTATTTAATTAGTAACAATCTATTATTATTATATAGGGTCTTTATATATGTAGTTAACCACATTCTTTAAAGGCCATGCCTTTTAAAAAAGCCCCTCCCACTTTTGTCGAGAGCTACCATTTACGAATCACCCTGTGAAGGGCTCTCCCAGGTTGACATCTCTGCCTGGTCCTACTTGACACATCTTAACCATTTACTGGCTGAGGTTATTTCCTCTACCTTGAGATAGATCAGGCATTGTCAGAACAGGATAGATGAGGAGAAAATTGTCTTATTTATATTTTTAACCCATTTTGAACCTTTTGTGATATATTTTTTACATTTAAAATGGTTCTCCAAAAGCATGGTGACAGATCCTCTTTAACCATTAACGTCATAAAAACTTATACTAAAAGAGAGTTATCATATTAATATATCATACGATATTAGCAACCAAAAGCATAACATCTTTCTTCAAAGATCCTTTCACTATAAATATTCTATTTTCATCCACTATTAAGCATTGCCACCTAGTGTACAATGTAAAGAATGCAGTCCGACCCCATGACGAGTGGAGCACCCGGAGACTCCTCTGCATAGTCTTAACATCATTGCATCAGCCACCTGTTCCAGACTAGCAGATACAGCAGTTCATTTTAATAACTGCTGTATCTAGAGAATGTTCCTCCCAGTCTGCCATATGTGTATTCATGCTAGAAATTAGTATAAATAATTTTAATTTTTATTTATATATATTAGCAACCAAAAGCATTGCATTTTTCTTCAAAGATCCTTTCACTATATTCTATTTTCATCCACTATTAAGCATTGCCACCCAGTGTACAATGTAAAGAATGCAATCCAGTGTTTCTTCTTTTATATCATGGATTTTGAAATCCACATTGGCCCCCTTATGCCTCAGTTTCTTTTATCTACCTAGTATACTATACACAAGGTTTCACTGAAGGGTGCTATCACAACACAAGGGCATTAGTTTCACAAAAAAATTGGGAAGAAATAAATAATTTAACTAATTGAAATTATAAATTATGTTTTATTTATTTCTTCCCAATTTTCTGTGAAACTGTACACAAGATATGGCACTAGTGACATTTTTAAAATTTAAACAAATTTTAAATAGTTTTCCCTCTCCTCTACAATATTTTTTATGTAGGTGACACCTTCATAAATGCATGGGAGTAGGGCTAGAATCTGTGATGTGGGCATGACAATGACATTTTACTTAATTATTTTATTTTATTTTGTTTTATATATAGAGAGAGAGAGAGAGAGAAAGAGAGAGAGGCAACTACTGAATACATGATATACAGTGCCTTGCGAAAGTATTCAGCCCCCTTGAACTTTTCAACCTTTTGCCACATTTCAGGCTTCAAACATAAGGATATAAAATTTTTATTTTTTGGTGAAGAATCAACAAGTGGGACACAATTGTGAAGTGGAACGAAATTTATTTCGATATTTTAAACTTTTGTAAAAAATAAAAAACTGAAAGGTGGGGCGTGCCAAATTATTCGGCCCCCTTAAGTTAATACTTTGTAGCGCCACCTTTTGCTGCGATTACAGCTGAAAGTCGCTTGGGGTTTGTCTCTATCAGTTTTGCACATTGAGAGACTGAAATTCTTGCCCATTCTTCCTTGGAAAAAAGCTCGAGCTCAGTGAGGTTGGATGGAGAGCGTTTGTGAACAGCAGTTTTCAGCTCTTTCCACAGATTCTCGATTGGATTCAGGTCTGGACTTTGAATTGCCCATTCTAACACCTGGATACGTTTATTTGTGAACCATTCCATTGTAGATTTTGCTTTATGTTTGGGATCATTGTCTTGTTGTAAGATAAATCTCCGTCCCAGTCTCAGGTCTTTTGCAGACTCCAACAGGTTTTCTTCCAGAATGGTCCTGTATTTGGCTCCATCCATCTTCCCATCAATTTTAACCATCTTCCCTGTCCCTGCTGAAGAAAAGGAGGCCCAAACCATGATGCTGCCACCACCATGTTTGACAGTGGGGATGGTGTGTTCAGGGTGATGAGCTGTGTTGCTTTCACACCAAACATATTGTTTTGCATTGTGGCCAAAAAGTTCGATTTTGGTTTCATCTGACCAGAGCACCTTCTTCCACATGTTTGGTGTGTCTCCCAGGTGGCTTGTGGCAAACTTTCAACAAGACTTTTTATGGATATCTTTGAGAAATGGCTTTCTTCTTGCCACTCTTCCATAAAGGCCAGATTTGTGCAGTGTACGACTGATTGTTGTCCTATGGACAGACTCTCCCACCTCAGCTGTAGATCTCTGCAGTTCATCTAGAGTGATCATGGGCCTCTTGGCTGCATCTCTGATCAGTCTTCTCCTTGTTTGAGATGAAAGTTTAAAGGGACGGCCGGGTCTTGGTAGATTTGCGGTGGTCTGATACTCCTTCCATTTCAATATGATCGCTTGCACAGTGCTCCTTGGGATGTTTAAAGTTTGGGAAATCTTTTTGTATCCAAATCCAGCTTTAAACTTCTCCACAACAGTATCACGGACCTGCCTGGTGTGTTCCTTGGTCTTCATGATGCTCTCTGCGCTTTAATCAGAACCCTGAGACTATCACAGAGCAGGTGCATTTATACGGAGACTTGACTACACACAGGTGGATTATATTTTTCATCATCAGTCATTTAGGACAACATTGGATCATTCAGAGATTCTCATTGAACTTCTGGAGTGAGTTTGCTGCACTGAAAGTAAAGGGGCCGAATAATACTGCACGCCCCACTTTTCAGTTTTTTATTTTTTTACAAAAGTTTAAAATAACCAATAAATTTCGTTCCACTTCACAATTGTGTCCCACTTGTTGTTGATTCTTCACCAAAAAATTAAAATTTTATATCTTTATGTTTGAAGCCTGAAATGTGGCAAAAGGTTGAAAAGTTCAAGGGGGCTGAATACTTTCGCAAGGCACTGTACTGAAACACGTGATATAAAGACCACTAGTACCAATAATACACAATAAAATAAAAAAGTCTCAAATAGTAAAGTACCTCCACACCATAGCTATTTCAGTTACCACTACATAGTGACACAAAAACAATAGCAGTGCCCAACAAAGTAAAAGTGCTACCTTTCGTACACCAAAAAGTAACCCTGAATTCATACAACCAAGTTTCTCCCTGGACACCTAACATTATAGTTATCTATTCTGCTAGGAATCCTTGCCTCCCAGCAACATAGTACTGATTATAGAAAAGGACAGTATGTCACTGGGAGACTGGGCCTCCTAGCAGCATAGAAAATGATAATGCTAGGAGTTTCTCTCCTGCCATACTGTTCAGGCTAGAAAATCTGGTGAACAAACAGACCAAGTTTCACGGGTGAAACTTAGTTGTGTGCATGGGGGGGGGGGGTTATAGTGCCCACATACTTCTATCCTAATAAAAATCAGATCAATTAAATAAGCGATTTAATAATACCCCCTTTATACACCCAAAACAGTAACAACAGCCCTTTTTTACCTAGACACAATAGTACCATCTTATTAATTATTAAAGTGCCCTCTTATAAATAATAGTCCCTGTCTATAAATAATAGTCCCCCCTTACCAGTAATATTCCTTGCTTATCAGTAATAGTACTCCCTTATTAATAACAGCCCCCCTTATTAATAATTCCCTCTTACAAATAACAGCCCCCTTATCAGTAATGGTTCCCTTTTATCAGTAATAATACCCCCTTATAAATAAGAGTACCCCCTTTTTAATAAAAGTCCCCCTTATAAATAATAGTTCCCCACCAGCTTTATTAATAATAGTTCCTCCATATAAATAGCCTATCCTTAAATAATAATATTAATAATAATAATAATAATAGTAGTAGTTCCTCTTATAAATAGCCCCCCTTTTTAAATAGTTCCCCCAGCCTTATTAATAATAGTTCCTCCGTATAAATAGCCTATGCTTCTAAATAATAGTTCACCCTTATTAATAATAATAATAATAATAATTCCTCTTATAAATAGCACCCCCTTTTTTTAAATAATAGTTCCCCCAGCCTTATTAATAATAGTTCCTCTGTATAAATAGCCTATCCTTCTAAATAATAGTTCACCCTTATTATTATTATTAATAATAATAATAGTTCCTCTTATAAGTAGCCCCCCTTTTTTAAATAATGGTTCCCCCAGCCTTATTATTAAATAGTTTCTTCTTATTTATAAGGGAGGCCTATTTAATAATAAAGCTGGGGAACTATTATTTATAAGGAGGGCTATTTATAATAGATCCTCCTTATAAATCACCTCCCTTTAAATAATACTTCCCCCAGTCTTATTATTATTAGTTCCTCCTTATAAATCATCCCCCTTATACAGTATATAATAGTTCCCCCAGCCTTATTAATAATTTCTCTTTATACATACTCCTTATGCAGTAAGTAATGGTTCCCCTACACCCTTTTTAATAATCTTCACTGTTCATATATAAGTGCCCATTTAATGTCCTTTTACTTTTCATAAAAATAAATAAATAAAATCTTATACTCCCCTTACTCCGATCCCATGACGAGTGGAGCACCCGGAGTCTCCTCTGCATATTCATAACATCAACAACTGCTGTATCTAGAGAATGTTCCTCCCAGCCTGCCATATGTGTATTCATGCTAGAAATGAGTATACATAATTTTAATTTTTATTTTCACTTTTATATTTTTTGATTATGTTATCACCTTGACCACTATTTTTTTGCACGATGAGTAGCATAGTTTTTATTTTTGTCTATTGTAGATATTCGCTGATGAAGGTGGATTACACCGAAATGTCCATGACTGAATATCTTGTTCATACATTATTATTGTTTATTTATATAGCACCATTAATTCCATGGTGCTTTACATTTGAGGATTTATATACGGTACACAAAATATACAAAACAGATAATACTAACAGTGACCAACTGGCACAGTGGGATAGATGGCCCTGCCCGCAAGGGCTTACAATCTCTGACATACTCTTCACAGGATTTCTGTGGTGCTATATAAAACTACTATACCTTATTTGCATCAAATACGGTGTGCCGTGATAATTTTGCTTCAATTTACCATTGATTGACTGCAACACGTCTTTCTGGGTCACCCTTGGATCAAAAAAGAGGGAGTGCTTGGACATTCCTTGATATAATTAGTGTAGCAAGTAACGCCATTCTTGAGCTTTCATTTCTTGCTTTGACTACATGTTGGCCCAATGTGTCCTCTCTTCACATCCAATTTCATTGATTAGAGAGGAGCTGATGACTGACAGGACTGCACAGAAGCCACAGTAGCTGTACACTATATATTGTATTGATGCTTTTTCCTAAAAGCACCATCTTAAAATGTACATCATGTACTCTATTGTAAATTAAGAACTATATTGATAAAAAGTAGCCAGAGGAAGCTACTGGTGCTTCCACATGACAAATGTATTTGAATGAAATAGTATTTGAATTACATTTGCAGTGTTTCTCCTTGTCTTATATGTCCTTTTCATGTGCTCTGAAAGTTTGATGGCACAACACTTGTAAGAAAAACAGAATTCTAACTACTTGGCTAAAGAAGACAACTGAAGGTTTTTAGACATTATGGTCATTTACATATAACAAAAAATATCCCACACTATTAACATATTGTATCATTTTAATTTTAAACAGGTTGGAAAAATAAGAAAAAGTACAGCCCGAAAGAGGGAGAACCATGTGCTTTTTATGGTACTCACCACTGTCATCTGCTACCTTATTTGTTGGCTGCCTTATGGAGTGATTGCATTGCTTGCTACATTTGGAAGGCCTGGAATTGTCACTCCAGTTGCAAGTGTGGTACCTTCAATTTTGGCCAAAAGCAGTACTGTATGCAATCCACTGATCTACATATTTATGAATAAGCAGGTAAGACAGCATAATATTTATGTTTTATTATACACTATTTGTCATTTTAAGTGTTTTCACAGAATAAAACAAAAGGACACAAAAATCTGGAACTGGGAAGGATCCAAGGCAAAAAGTAAGTGTTGTAGTAACAAGTATAGCATGGATGATGCAGCAAGAAAGGTCATACAGTAGCATTGTGCTTTAACTTAAATTACAAGCTATGTCTTTTATGAAAACTACATAGGGAATAGTGTCTGGGGATGATAAATTTGGCAGTCAGCAGTTACTGGAGTTCAACAGCTCGCCTCCTCAATTGAGTGAACAATTGGACACTGATATGGCTCCAGCCACACTCACAAGGTGCCACTCACAGATATGATATTGGAGTCTTTTTTTCTTATAAATAAATGGCCAAGTTAAATATTTTTGACTCGTGTTTGATTTGGTTCATCTACTGTATTTTTAGGACTTGTGTAAACGTCTGATTTCACTTTAGGTTCAAATGTATGCAGATACAGTATATAGAAAATTCTGAATTTCACAAACTTTTAAATACCTCTGTAGTTTGAGATAAAAAAATTCTGACTTGCTAGGTATGGGTGTGACTTCACATAAAAGGAACATGGCTTAAATGTGCGCCAAGATACACCAACAATGTACCAAAATTGTGTTGTATAATTAAAGTAAGCCAATTTAATGGTGGTATGAACTTTGACTAGTCTACAAATACACCAGATTTATCATCCAGCAGCAGATTTTGTGATAAAGTGTGTTGCTGGAGTCACTTTCTTTGTTGAGGATATTCAAGGGCACACATACCATAGAGGCTGCTAAATTGTCCTTGTAAATTAGAGAGCCAATCATTGTTGATTCCATTTCCTTTGAACTGCATTCTTGCAAAGAAAGACACAGTAATTTAGCCCTAGGCCATGCAAGACTGAGGTTTCATGTTGCTCAGCTTTTTGTTGTTGCAGATTTTGCTACGATTTTTTGAGTAAAAGCCAGGAGTGGATTGAGCAGAAAGAAATATAAGCACTTCCTATATATTTCCCACTCATTTCACAGCCACTCTTGGCTTTAGCTCAAAAAAACACAGCAAAATCTGCAACAAAAAAGCTGCGTTTCTGCAACATGGGGCCTGAGCTTAAAGGGAATGGAGGGTAAAATAAACACCAAGCCCTTTATTCTGCTTGAAAAGAAATAGTGCCATGATGTAGGGAGAAGGAAGCCTAGTATTATTTTTGGTATAGGACTCTCTATTTCCTGTACTGTAATACCTCGTACATTCGTGAGGTTACGGTTCCAGAACCCATCGCGGATTGCAAGGTATCGCGAATGTTTGGTTCGAGCGCTTACAGTGCTAATTGATGCCTATTTCTACAGTTTAACCCCTAAATATTAACTGTACAGTATACTAAAGTATACTGTACTTTACTGTACACTAATTCATTTGCTGCCGTTTTCTTTTCCACTCACAGTTAAAAAGGACCTTTCACGTCCTCATGTATATGCGGTTTTACATAACACTAGAAAGCTGACAGCGCGCTGAATTCAGCGCACTGTCGGCTTTCCCGTTATATGCCCCGGGGCTGGAGATATCGGGGGTCTAAATTTCAGCGTTCACTGTCAGAAGGGCGTTCCTGACAGTCTAGCTGCGCTGTGAGGAACGCCCTCCCTGACTGTGCTCGTTCATAGACTTGTACTAAGGGGGGGGGGGCGTTCCTTACAGCTCAGCGTCATCACTGGGCTGTAAGGAACGCCCCCTCTGACAGTACTCGGCTATGGACGAGGACAGAGAGAGGGGGCGTTCCTTACCACCCAGTGATGACGCTCAGCTGTCAGGAACGCCCCCCCCCAGTACAGTGCTATGGACAAGCACAGTCAGGGAGGGCGTTCCTCACAGCGCAGCTAGACTGTCAGGAACGCCTTCTGACAGTGAATGGTGAAATTTAGACCTCCGATATCTCCAGCCCCGGGGCATATAACTGGAAAGCCGACAGTGCGCTGAATTCAGCGCGCTGTCAGCTTTCTAGCGGTATGTAAAACAGCATATACATGAGGACGTGAAAAGTCCTCTTTAAATGAAACCAAGTAAAGGGTACTGTACTGTACGTAACGAATGGGACGCTACTACCCAAGGGTTTTTTTTTTTTTTTTTAATTTCGCAGATCTGTGGAAAAATAGCAAAATGCTTAAATGTTAGATTTCAATAAAAATATAGCAAATCTGTGAATTTGCAAATTCGGAAACGCGAATGTACGAGGTATTACTGTATACCAATGAGGAGATTCTTCATACAGGGGCTGATTTATCAAGACCAGCATTTTGTTTGCTATTCTTGGAGATTTTGGAGCAAATATATAAAATATGATCCAAAATAGCTGTAAGATAAGATTGTACAGATCTAACCCTCATGTTGCCACTATATCATTCAGCACAAAGTAACCTGCACAGCGAGACAATTTTACAGTGCACAACTTGGTCTGGTCCTAGCTGCTCTGTGATTACTAAATTTGGGCTGACTTGCTTAATATATGGCTTCAGTTTACTTATTTACAACTCCTACTTTTGCTAAAAGTCCCTTATGCTCCTACCGGTAGCAAAATACTGCAAAATACCTTTCATTTTTATAGCAAATGCTATAAAAACTGGAGGATTATTTAAGGGGTATTCCTGTTATATATTTTATGGAATATATTTAGGATTGCTACATATATGAATGGAAATTTGTAGTAGTTCCTTGGACAGTGGGGGCTGGCAGTGGAATTGTGCAGGAAACAACTCTGAAGCAGCCACTTCATTCTGAGAATCAGTGAGGGTCTCAGCAGGCCTGTGGGGTCAGAGTCTGGATCAATTTTGGGTGGAGTCAGAAGAAAATCTACTGACTCCAACTACAGCTTCAAAATAAAATGATTAATTGTTTCAAATTATATTATACAATTATCAATATTGTATAGTTAATTAGATGAATATCTTGTTACATATTTAATTTTATAGGAATTCAATTAATGACTTTTTAAATAATTTGAGAAACTTTATGACCTCTGAGTGTCCATGGTTGTCAGCCATTCATGAAGTTGAGTCGGAGCAGGAGTCTGAATCAGGCTGTGGAAAAGTAGGTTTGGCCTACCAACTCCACAGCCCTGGTTGGACCCCAACAAGTTGTGGCTTATTTTAACAGTGGGAAAACCCACGATAAATATAGACATTCAACAAAAACTGACTTAAAACATAGTTCGATAAGAAAAAAATCAAATAGTTTATTTACAAGAAATATTCTATACATTGTGCATACATAAAAATGTACAAAACCAAAATAGAAAAAGTGTTCAAATGTGTACAAACATTGTTCAAAAATGATGCTCCTTTAAAACATTTAAAATTTTATTTGATGGACATTAAAAAAAAAAAAAATCTTACCAAAAAACCATCAAAGCTAGTAAAAAATTAGTCTGTCTTCTAATTGAAAACACTAAGAATACAAAAAGATCTGGTAAAATTTATGAATGATCCTGCAACTCAGGCTGAAATAATACAATAGATTAATTAGATGTGGATTGATTAATAATCCTTTATGTTAAATGAATAGGAGTATAGTGGAACACAGCAAATTTCAACCATCCAAGTGTATAGGACTCTTTAATGAAGGCTAGGCTTACCATTGAGCAAGGTCACTAGCAAGATTACTGTATAAGTAAATGACCCCATTAGTCCTATTCTGTGGTCCCACTTTAATGGATAAACCCGGGGTATTTTTGATACTATAACATAACTTTTCAGGAAACACATGGTGGACTCTTGCCATATGATCGCTAAATTGCTCAACTGTAGAACCAGTGCTTAGGTTTATCAGGTATAAGTGCAAGGAATCACCCGCTTCAGAGCAATTTATATAGTAAGCCTACATCAGTGCTTGGCTAATCCCAGATAAAGTGCAACCCGATGCCTGGCAAACACAAGGAATCAACAGTATATATGTTGTGGGTGCACAGTGTAATACTGCCAGCATTTGGCATTAGAGTCAGATGTAATACTTTAAGTTCTAATCTACTGTACAATATGTTAGCACCAAATGAGTGCCACATATATTAATTTCTCAGTGTAAAGCTGTGCACATGTGGTCACTTCGATCAAGTAGTAACTTATATTGAACTACTTCTTAGATCATCTTTTTTCGTCAGAACCCTTTACAACTCAGAGATCATTTGAACATAAACACAGTAAGGGAGACTCTCAGAAATACTGGAGTCTCCCATTACACAGACTATAATCTTCTTATTTATTACACTATATTCTATCATGCGATATTTGCAAAGCAGCAGCCCTGCTATTTATTATTTACTTGGACCAAATTTGCTGCAACCTAACAACAGTGTTAGCTTAGTATGGTGAGCTTTAGGTTTAACAGCAGAAAGAGACACATTAATACAGATGTCTAACAGCTTCCAGGTAAGCAAAGGAAAAAAAAAATCATATTTCTCTTTAGCTCATGTGCAAAACAACAGTATAAGAAGCGGGCATGGCTTGAAAAGCCTTCTATCTGTGTATGGACACATCTCATTAGCATTCTATGAAGCTATCTCCTTAAATTAACGCTATGGTTACATATTTTAGTGGTATTTTCTGCTTGCCAGGACCAAACAAAACAGTATTAAGACTCTTATAACCAGCTACAGGATCACATCTACCTTCCTAAACAAGCATATAATATTCCCTGCAGCTCATATGTCCTACATATCTTAAAAAGACAAATATCTTAAATAGATATCTTAAAAACAGATATCTTAAAGAGACAAATACTGTAATAACACTTTATTATGTAATACTGTATTTCTCTCTGTGACATGTCATAATGAGTTTCATATTTGCAACTATACACAGACGGTTTACAATATGCATGTCCATCCATCAGGTGACCCTTTTTACTTACATAAACTATATCTACAGCTTCAGTTCTGAATGGCCACAAGGACATTTTATTCATTAAGCAGATCTCAGCTCTAGAATGTCCACGAAAATGCATGGATGTATTCATAAATAGACATGAAAGCCAACACAGTAAGAATATGGCACATTATGGATCTCTGGCGGCAGCTCCTCCAGATCCACATTAGAATATTGATCCCCTCCCCCCTAAATAGAACATAATGGTAACTTTCACCACCCATAGCTAAGCTCATCTTGCTCTGGCGAAGCAGAAATAAATACTCATTGGCTTAGACAGATGACAGATATCACTATACCTACATACCAACCAGTTTAAGTTTAAAGACCAATTCCTTTCATTGGTCTGAGCAATATCTTTTTCAAGTATTGTTGATCTAACAACGGTAGCAAATTATTGCACATCATTTCCAAAGGCAGTCAATGCTTTCTTAAGTAATGTGATCATTTATAGGGCAATGCAATGTACTGAAGCCTGGTAGAGTGACTTTTCCTTTTCGGAAAAGATTGTCTTCTGTCCCTTGGTTTATCCGTTGTATAAGCATTTTCTCATATAGGAGGGGATGGTATGCACCCAGTGTACATGCCGCATCATAATATTGCTCATGGTAGTGGCACAGATCAGTCTGTCGGTATGAAGGTATATACTCATATACGTGCACCTTCCCACACAGGGACATCATAATGAGGATACCTATCAAATATAAGTAAAGAAAAAAGAATACATTAAAGAAGTGAAATTTAATACGCAATAAAATGTAGTTAATAAGTAAACTTTAATGTTATTTTCCATCACGTTCCTCCCAGTCTCTACACAAGATGGAGATAAAACTTTTTTTTAAATCATGATCAGTCTGCTGCATGTCTCTACAACCAGATCACTATTATTACAAAGTGTTTTACTAAAGGGAACCTGTAACCATAAGAATGAATACTGATCTGTCTAGAGCATGATATAAAGCAGGAGGAATGGAGCAGACTGATAAAAAGGTTTGTGGAAAAATATTCACTCTATGTTGTAAATTTATCCTTGGAAATCTCTGCTCATTTTCAGCATAGGAGTCAAGTGGGTGGTCCTGTTCAGTGATTGACAGCTATCACTGTGTGTACACTGATAAATGGAAGGCTGTCAATCACTAAGATTGACCGATAGACTCCAAATCATGTGCATTATCATGTGAAATGCTCAGAAACAGCCAATAATTTTCACATCACAAATTTAACTACAATTCTTGGAGTGAGTAATCTTTTCAGTTAGTTATATACAGTCTCATTAATTTTTTTGTGATCTAATGTATGTTAAACAAAAAAAGCACTTTGCAAATATTTTTTTTAGATGGCCTTATGTTTAGGGTAATTATTGGGAAATGCACTCCTAACAGATAATGAAGATGAAAATTGATGCTATTGTAACTAAATGTATGTATTTGGAAATATGGAGCCCTGGCCAATTTCATCATCTGTATCTCATCTAAGGGTGGGTTCACACTACCGTTGGATATCCGTTCTGTCCTTTAAAATAAAATTAAAAAAAATGGACACCTATCATAACAGACATTAACAGTCACTAATTAATGTGTCCGTTTTTTTAACTGATCCAATTAATGGACACATTAGCATCAGTTAGTGTCCATTTTTATACTGTCCCTTTTTTTGCTTTTTTTGTTTGTTTCTGCTTTCTGAGCATGCGCAGAAAAAAAAACGAACAGTAATAACGGACAGTATAACGGACACCTGTCCGTTATGAAACAGTTTTTTTTTCACGGACACAAAAGTCCTGCATGTCGGATTTTTTGTCCGCGAAAAATAATGGACATGTGACAGATTTGGTGTAAAATGGACACTAACGGTCACTAAAGGACATAAAATAAAATCTCATTGAAATGAATGGAAATTTTAACAGATTTGTGATGGTTCAGCTAGTGTCTGTTGCTAAAATCTTATAACGGACAATTGCAACGGACACTACTGACGGTCACCAGCGGTAGTGTGAACGACCCCTAATTGATCAGAAAACTGCGTGTAAACCGAGCTTTAGGCTAAGGCCTCACGTTGCGGAAACGCAGCTTTTTTTGTTGCAGATTTTGTTACGGTTTTTTGAGCTAAAGCCAGGAGTGACTACAAAAGAAATGGGAAATATATAGGAAGCCCTTATACTTCTACCATCTTCTCAATCCACTCCTGGCTTTGGCTCAAAAAACTGCAACAAAATCTGCAGCAAAAAAAGCTGTGTTTCTGCAATGTGGGGCTTTAGCCTAATTCTGTTTAATCTGTACCCTGCTTCTTGCAAATTTACAGATAACAGAAAGGAATGCAGATGGAGCGGAGTAACACACCTGCTGGCAGTCTGCACCCATGGCTATCCATAAATCTGCAGTCTACTATTTAATGTACTCTCTATACATAGTGGCAGGGTATTTTTAATCAATACTTTTGCACAAGTTGCTTGATTTTATACATGCCTTGAAGCAATTAAAATGCATTGCAAAAGTGCACACCACTTTATAAATGTATACTCTACAGTAACCAAGTGAAACATATTCCTGATTGTGACAAGCAAACTTAGATGATTCGATGCACACATATCCTACCATTACTAGTCTATGGTATCAATTATTTATAAGCAGTAAATCGTGGTTAGCGTGTATTCTCTCTACATAAAAAGCAACTTGAGAATAATAAAGGCCACCAAAAGCTTTCCAATAATGAAATGCATTTTATTAGCATGTAGTATACAGGTAGAGGGCTGGAAACACAGAGGCTATAAAGCGTGCATATTAACTAACTAACTAACAGGGAAAGGAAAGCAGCAGCACTGTAATGCTGTCTTGCTTAGTGTTTAGTGTAGCCTAAAGCCATTCTTCCATAAGAATGAGACAGGAAACTAATTCTTCAGTTGGGAGCACAGAAATGACATGTAATGCTACTTATATTTCTCCCACCTTGCTCTTTGACCATTGTTTAGCTTAGCTTCAGTAGGGCTGAGCTGTAATCTGTGACTACAGTTTCAATAAGGTTCCTATCGGGAACAATTCTGGTCTCATCATTGGTGAAGGCCGCAGCAAAGTAGTAGTCTGAAGCAATGATTACACAGGGGCTGTCTCTTAGACTGCATTCTTAAAAGACATGACTTTATGCATCCTATTTTATTGTTTTGCCACTTTGATGGTGTTTAGAAACAAGCTATTTATACAGTGTTGCTAATCTTTTTTTCTAGATAGATTGAGTTGGAAGTAATATTGACTGAATCTAGTTATGTACAGTATGTTAATATTCTATTGTTCTACTCCTAGTTTTACAAATGCTTCCTGTTACTCTTCCACTGTCACCCGTCATCACCGATTGATGGAAAATCCCTTTGTCAATCCAACCTAACTGTGATTCAGCTAAACCAGAGACTGAACAGCACTGTAACCCCTAAAGAAACACTAATTCCAGGAAGTGCTGAGAAAGGTTCATGCATATCAAGTCTACATAAAGAAACGTCTGACACAAACCAGCGCATCTCTAAGCAAAATAAGGACAATTCTGTTTTATGAATTTCTTTCAATGATATAAAGAGATGTTTAACACATCAATATTATGTTACATGTATGCAAACCAAAGAAATTAAGTTCATGTAAAATCTGCTATGAAGTGATTGAAAGCATGTCAATACACTTTATGGATAATATTGTCATGTGTTATATTTTTAGAGTATGGGCTGGTATGTAGATAATTTTGCTCTTTTTTTACTCTAATGAATCTTTTTATCTACTGTAATCTCCTTTATAGACCTATATGTCGTTAACAGTATACAAACGTTGTGCAGTCTGATCCTAGAGCCAATTTATCAGGGATCCAAACAGAAGGGTGTATAACTGCAGTGTCAGGCTACACAAAGTTTGCTTATTGTCTGTTACCAAGGGTCTGCATATAAGCTGTAAAAACAACTAAAAGAACTGTAAAGAACTGTATGTATTGCGGAGTTGCTTCATTTTACATTTTAATATATGTTCAGACAATAAAAAATGGTAGCAAAGGTTAACTTAGGATCAGTGGCGTAGTTGGTGGGGGGGGGGGGTTCAGAGGGGGTGGCTGCCCCAGGTCCGCTGACTCTGTGGGGCCCACTCCGGAGCCGCCATTAATACATGCTTTACTTTTAACTAGATCGTTGTCTGCAGACACTGATGTAGTTCAAACACATTCCACAACTAACTGTCTTGTAAACCACAAACCACTTCGGACTTGCGGTTTACAATACACCGAGTCCACAGACAGAACATGTCTGTTTCTCGGCACAGGTGGGTGCAATGACGTCACAGCACCACGCCTCCTGTGCTGAGACACTGCGCATAGAACACGGGTCGAGAAGAGGAGGCGGTGGCTCCATTCATCAAGGGATTGCAGGTAGGCGAGTATAACTTTTTTTTTTTTTTTTTTTTAGCGCAGTTGTGGGTAGTTTAATAGTATAAGGGGGTGGTTAGGAGGTGGAATTATAACTATAAGGGAGGATTCATTGGGGGGGTCATTTATATAAGGGTTATTAGGGAGCATTATGAATACAAGGGGGGAGGTTATTTATATAAGGGGCCATCATTTATATAAAGGGTCATTAGGGAGCATCATTTATATAAGGGGTCATTAGGGGTGCAGTATTTATGTCAGGGGGAATTAGGGGCATAATATAAGGAGGCAATTAATTTAATTAAGGTGGCACTTGGGCTTTATTAAGGCTAAAGCCCCATGTAGCGGGCCGCAGCAAAAAAGCGCTGCAGGAAAAAACGCAGCGGTAGTGCTGCGCTTTTCACAGGAAGGCCACAGAGGTTTCCTCTGCAAACTTTCTGCTTCCATTGTACCTATAGGGAAACCGCCAGCGTTTCCGTAGGTATAATTGACATGCTGTGATTTCCAAAACCGCAATGGTTTTGGAAATCGCAGCATATCTGCTGCGTGTATTTTTCTGCAATGTGTGGATGGGATTACATCCACTTTGCAGGAACTGTAAAATGCTACATTTTTTTCCGCCGTGCTTCCGCCACGTGGGGCCCCGGTCTTAAGGAGTTTGCCAGCTCATTTTTATTGATAATCTATCCTCAGAATAGATCATCAATAAGAGATAAGTGAATTGCACGCAGTCTGTTTATAGTGACTGTGTGATGTAATTCCAGCCTTGTCACATAGACGTGTATAGGACGAGGCTGTAGTTACATTACATGGTCGCTGTGAGATGAATGACACTGTGTAAACAGAGAAGGGGTCACGGCACTTACACAGGTACCACGGTTTTTTCAAAGAGCTGATCCTAGGGTTCCCGGGTATTGGAAGCCCACTAGTTTTTTTTTTGTTTTTTTTTACCTTTTAATTAGGAAACACCTGGTGCATTATTAATAAGGGGCTCTATTTGCAGGGGGTACACAGGGAAGTTATTAATTTAAAGATGCACTTGAGAGTATTATTCATTATGGGGTGTTATACTATATTATATATTTTATAATTGGGGTAGCAGCAAGATGGGTGTGCAGGTGAGGACAATGTGGGTCACCCAAAGATGTCTGTGCTGTAAACTTTACAGAGATTGAAAGAATTGGTCATGGCGGTCCAGATGGAAGCGATAGGAAATGTGAATGATTAGACATCACCTGTAAGTCGCTAAAAATGTTACTGCCCTGTATTCAACTAAATGGTCTGTGTAGAGCCGATATATACCACTATACGGTCACCATATAGCGATAATATCGGTATACCTAAGTTGGGGCCCACTTGGACATGTTCGTCCCCCCTTTGCTGAACCCCTAGTTAAACCTCTGCTTAAGATCAAACAAATCATGAAAATGGAAACCCTAGAATTGTCTCTGTGAGTTAACTTGTTCCAATAGATGTTTAATGACAAGTATTGTACTAGTGACAGCCATTACAATGCCTATAGACATTTCTTCTAGGCAGCTACATTTCCACAAACTCTGAATTACATAAAAATCTGCGTGGTTGGAAGTGGCATTGTAAAAGCTGCCATTAGTAGTTATCATCCAGCATCTGCCACAATGTGGGGGCCACCATAATTCAAATTACTGCAAAATTTTACTTTTACAAAGGATAGCTGCCTTCTAATTCTAAGTATTTCCTTTATTATCTTAGAAAGGTTTTTAAACAGAAACTGTGACTCATCACTCACTCATTACAATACTTTATACTACAGAAGATGTATGTATGTTTCATTTATAAGCTGAGTGGTCCTTTATCCGTTAATGTAAAAGCTGTGTATATGACAAAAGACATTTCCGGCAGCATGATACTGCATTATAGTTGCTTTTATCCCAACCATTTCTTTCTATTTCACTGACTTTAAAATTTTAATAAGTGGCCACCATTTTTATATATATATATATATATATATATATATATAACACAGAACATATATAGTTGTCCTTCTTTGTTACCTTAATGCTTCTTATAGAGCAAATGGAGTCATTCATGAGCATAAATGACATGGGGCACCAGAAGCAGAGATCATTATAAATGCAATCAATCCCTCCCCTGTTTTCTAGCATAGAAGGATGACATTGTGCCGCACACAAGCTCCAATACATGCCTCACTCGCCACATTGTGTGAATGTGGATAGAGTAGGGTGAGAATCAAGGCGGGCTAGGATGCCTAGGCCCAACAGATTCATTAAAAGTCACTTTAGTTTTCTGGAGTGAGTTATGATGTAAATCTATGCCAGTTCCTAATTGGTGTAGATTTTCATTGTGGTGCTGGGACGTCCAACTGATTTATGAAGAGGCCAATCGTGTATTTTATTAAGACTGTCATACAATACGCTAATTTCAATATATCTGACCAAAGTATGTGGATTAAGGGCTAACGTTTCTATTTTTCCTCATGGTGAAAAGACGTTTAAAAAAAAAAAAAAAAAAATACAGAGATACTTCAAGCACCCTGAAGTCATGGATTCCATAACAGTATAGCATAACAAACTAGAAAATAAAAGAACAATCTAGGACAGTGATTCCCAAAGAGGTCCAGGTGGACCCCCAGGGGTCCACGGGAGACTCGACGGGGGTCTACTTTAGATCTAATCTTCACATTTTTTGACGAGTTTTGGGAATATGGTAGAAATGTAGCAGCAGGGGGTCCACCGAAACCAGTAAAATTTTGAAAGTGGTCTACGAAAAAAAAGTTTGGGAACCTCTGATCTAGGATATTAGGAAAGCTGTAGCAATGTCTCATTTAATGCACTGTAAACAGCTCTAAGTGATGCAGAGAGGATAGTGGGTGTCCTATTAGAAGGTAACATATGGAATAGCTAATTTTATCCATAGCATATTTTATAACATGAAATGCATAATAAATAATATTGGAAATGACATGCACAGTATATGATACACAGTCCACAATGACAAAACAATGGTTAAATTATTGTGTACTGGTTTGTCCAGAGGACCAGAACAACAGAGAGGTGGGAATGCTAAAATAGCAGTAACTCTCGGAGACTGATGGATCCCACTGACTATAATGGAGTCTGTCAGGTGTCCCTTGTTTTAAAACTGAAACAGGAGGTCCACTGACTATAATGGGGTCCGTCGTTTTAAAACTGAAACCGGTGGAGGAAAATGACTTTTTCAACTGCAGATTTTTGGGCGGACATTGCATCTGAGTCTCCAGTGGAGACTCTGGCATAGTAAACGTAGCCTTCAGTTCACATCAGCTCCATTAGGAGCCTCTAATGCAGAATCCATTAAAAAATACAGGCAACTCTGGAACGGAAGTCTGATGTACTCCGTTATAGTCAATCGGATGTTTTGGGCTCCATTGGTGTCTGGTGCTTCTGTTGTTCTGGTCCTATAATGAAGCAGAACAGAATCCAGTGCTGATGTGAGTGTAGCCTTATATGTAACACAACAATGTTACAATACCTTTTTTTTCATTTTTGGCTATTATAGGTTGACGCAATGGAAAATGGAGAGGAATTTGAGGTTTTCCATTTCCTGTCCTGAGATCAGCTCTAAATTCTTCCTTGTCAACGACCCCCCTATATGTTAATTTATGTGGACATTATTCTGAAATGCTAGAATGTGAACACTCCCCACTCCCAAAGCAAATAATGGAACCTTTGTGTACAGTCATGGCCAAAAGTTTTGAGAATGACACAAATATTATATTTTCACATGATCTGCTGCCCTCTGGTTTTTATGTGTGTTTGTCAGATGTTTTTATCACATACAGAAATATAATTGCATTCATATTATGAGTAACAGAAGCTTATATTGACAGAATGAGTTAATGCAGCAAGTCAATATTTGCAGTGTTGACCCTTCTTCTTCAGGACCTCTGCAATTCTCCCTGGCATGCTCTCAATCAACTTCTGGACCAAATCCTGACTGATAGCAGTCCATTCTTGCAGAATCAATGCTTTAATTTTGTCTGAATTTGTTGGTTTTTGTTTGTCCACCCGTCTCTTGATGATTGACCACAAGTTCTCAATGGGATTAAGATCTGGGGAGTTTCCAGGCCATGGACCAAAAATCTCTATGTTTTGTTCCCTGAGCCATTTAGTTATCACCTTTGCTTTATGGCAAGGTGCTCCATCATGCTGGAAAAGGCATTGTTGAGCGCCAAACTGCTCTTGGACGGTTGGGAGAAGTTGCTCTTGGAGGACATTCTGGTACCATTCTTTATTCATGGCTGTGTTTTTAGGCAAGACTGTGAGAGAGCCGATTCCCTTGGCTGAGAAGCAACCCCACACCTGAATGGTTTCAGGATGCTTTACAGTTGGCATGAGACAAGACTGGTGGTAGCGCTCACCTCTTCTTCTCCGAATAAGCTGTTTTCCAGATGTTCCAAACAATCGAAAAGGGGATTCATCAGAGAAAATGACTTTACCCCAGTCCTCAGCAGTCCACTCCCTTTACCTTTTGCAGAATATCAGTCTGTCCCTGATGTTTTTTCTGGAGAGAAGTGGCTTCTTTGCTGCCCTCCTTGAGACCAGGCCTTGCTCCAAGAGTCTCCGCCTCACAGTGCGTGCAGATGCACTCACACCTGCCTGCTGCCATTCCTCAGCAAGCTCTGCACTGCTGGTAGCCCAATCCCGCAGCTGAAACACTTTTAAGAGATGGTCCTGCCGCTTGCTGGTCTTTCTTGGGCGCCCTGGAGCCTTTTTGGCACCAATGGAACCTCTCTCCTTGAAGTTCTTGATGATGCGATAGATTGTTGACTGAGGTGCAATCTTTCTAGCTGCAATACTCTTCCCAGTTAGGCCATTTTTGTGCAGTGCAATGATGACTGCACGTGTTTCTTTAGAGATAACCATGGTTAACAGAAGAGAAACAATGATGGCAAGCACCAGCCTCCTTTTAAAGTGTCCAGTGGTGTCATTCTTACTTAATCATGACAGATTGATCTCCAGCCCTGTCCTCATCAACACCCACACCTGTGTTAATGGAGAAATCACTGAAACGATGTTAGGTGGTCCTTTTAAGGCAGGGCTGCAATGATGTTGAAATGTGTTTTGGGGGATAAAGTTCATTTTCTAGGCAAATATTGACTTTGCAAGTAATTGCTGTTAAGCTGATCACTCTTTATAACATTCTGGAGTATATGCAAATTGCCATTAGAAAAACTGAAGCAGTAGACTTTGTAAAAATTTATATTTGTATCATTCTCAAAACTTTTGGCCATGACTGTATTGGTAGTTGTGTAGTTGTATTCTATCAAATAATATGCTAAATGCTTTGGATATATATAAAGTCAAGCACTCTCTTCTTTCATTCTTTTATACAGAAACTAGTAAATGAAAGGTGGATATTTAATGGTTGATTCCAACCTTGTGCCCCTTTATACAATCTTACCTGTCAAAGCACAGGGGTAGGAAGTATATTGGCATGCAGAAAAACTCTTCTGAAAGGCAAAGGGAGTTAAAGGGGATTTATTGCCATTAACTAGCATCATTAGACAAAATGGTCTGTCACAGGCCAAAAATGGCTGATACCTTTTTGTAATGATCTTGAATGGCAATCTGATAATCACAATGTAGAGTAACTAAAGTCATGTATGATCTTTTAGTAGATATGACACAATTGTTAGACATAGAATATGCTTCACTGACTGAGTTCTCCATGTTAGTTTGTGTAAGGTTATTGGGGAGGTATTTTGAACACTGTTTAAAGTCAATGACACTTGAAAGGCCAGGGCCACACGTAGCGTAAACACTGCAATTTTGTTGTGCTGGAAATGATGCCGTGAATTCTGCAGCGCTTTACAATACCTGCAAAGTAGATGGGATTTTGGCTAATCCCATCCACACATTGCAGAAAAATATCCGCAGTGGACACGCTGTGATTTCAAAAATTGTTGCTTTTATGTAAATCGCAGTATGTCAATTATACCTATGGAGACGCTGGTGTTTTCCGTATAGGTATAATTGAAGCAGAAATGCATTTCCGCCGTGGTTTTTTCTCACAGCGCTTTTTGGCTGCGCCTCGCTACATGGGGCCTTAGCCAAAAGTTGTTTTTAACTGGACAATTTAAAATTATTGACTGTAAATAATAAAAATCATAACATTTTTTGTTGCCTGTCTTTCCATATGCCAGGAATATGAATATATATCTGCAGTACTGTAGGTAAAATGTATAGCATGAAACTATGTATATGATTAGTTTATCATCTTATGGGTATTCTTAGAATTTTGTTACTACAATGCATACTAATAAAAAGTACAGCAAAATGATGTGAGTGCTGACAATGTGGATTCATCATTCACCAAACCAGGTGCATTTGTATGAATGCTAACATTCTGTAACTGGAGTCACCACCTCTCCTGTAACCTCCTGCAGTTGCTGGATAGCTTGCAGGCAATGTTGTCTATTTCTTTTTATAGCATGGCTTCTGCTCATCACTACAGTACAGCTAGCATAAAGTGCTTACTCCAGGTGAAGTCACAACATGGCAGTTAGTTACACATTTTACCATTCTAAACATTTCTTAAGTTCCCAAAAGTGGAGGCAATGCTGTAACTTTGGATATAAGATTTTCAGTGAAGACAAGTGCACATCTGCACAAGTGTACAATTCACAACTCCCTGTATTGTATAGCAAAGATGGCTTATAATATAAAAGACATTTAAAATGTTGCTCTATCCAAAGACTAATGGATTCAGAGCTTAAAGGAAACCTGTCAACAGGTATAAGAATAGCAGCATGAAATAGCTTTGGTTTTTATTACACTGAACTATGTTTTACTCTGAAATGCAGCAGCTTTTCAGAAAAAAAACATCATTCTAATGCTAGGTTCACACTAGCATTCAGGGATTCCGTCCTCCATTCCAATTAAAATATGCAGGACGTTTCTCTCTGCCGATTTTGGGAGGAATCCGGACAGAAACCCAGTGGACCCCCTTATTGTCTATGGGGTCTGCAGCTTTTTGCGGGTAATCGCTTTTTAAGCAGACAGGGTTTTCAATTTTGGGTCCTCAAGTGGACCCGAAGAACGGAAACCCAAACGCTAGTGTGAACCTAGCGTAAAATGTGCCAGGCTTGAGAAAAAGTGTATCAATTTGTGTATCAATCAACCAATCTTAGTGAGACAGGAAGAAGCTAAAGTGTAACTGCCAGTCGGCACATCTTCCCAAAACGTTTTTCAAATACCACAGTGGTCTAGAATAAAGCATATTTCAAGGTAGAAGCCTGTCACTATTTTATCCAAAAATCAAAGTTTTGGATTGTTTTCTGTTGGCTGAAACACCTTGTCTCTATGTACTGTATATTCATTACTGACATATCATTTAATCTAAAGTTTATTCAATCATTTCTGAACTATTATCAGATTATTATGCTTCACAAATATTACAGCATTTGGAAACTGTTGATATCTTATACAAACTGTGTTAACACACATCATAGACATCTTGTGTATAGTCATGTTTAATAATACTACTAAAAATGACCCTTAATTAGTCTAAAAAAATAAAATGTTACATTTCATTAAAGTGTAAATGTCCTTTCTTTTTTTCATAAACTAATTTATAAGTGACTATAAGAAACTTTGTAATATATACTTGATAAGTATTATAAAAGCATTCTATATCCAATTATACGTCTTTTGTGCTCCCAACCCCACTGTTAAAAACACACTTGCACTAAAAATGCACAGTGGTCCAGAATAAAGCATAGTTCAAAATGGGTTCCTGTCTTCACTATTTTATCCAAAAATGATAATGTTTGTTTTTCCTGTTGGCTGGAACAGCTTATCTCTGCATATCTTCAATACTGGATGCAAGTATACTCCAGATACAGAAGTGATACAGTATTATCACTTACTGTAGGTGCTTCTTACAACAGGTTCTCTCTAATACAGACATCTGTCTTATTGATATTTACATCCATCTTCACCTCCATATTATGTCCATAATTCGTCTCTAGCTCTTTGTTAAGCTAGTGTTTTTTTAATGCATATCAAGATGTATCTAGCTATGATGCAGACAATAATATGGATCCACTGATATAGATTCAATCATTGACTGTGCATTGAAATATGGAGATGAAAATATTCTGCTGAAATAATATCCTATTTTGTATGCACTTACTCTTCTACAACTCAGATAAACAATTATGCTGCTATAGAATATATCTGAATAAAGGTCCATAGAGACTAGTGGATAAGGATCGGTTCAAAAATGTGTGATCGACTACCATTGAAATAAAAAATGGCTGGTGTGAAAAGGATAGAGACTGGGAAGTTTAGCGGCCTGCTGGGAAAAGTAGTCAGTAATAGTCATCAGTAAAAATCTTCATAAGGCTAAGGCCCCACGTAGCAGGCTGCAGCAAAAAAGTGATGCGGGAAAAAACGGCGGCAGCATCGGATCGTTTTTTCCCACAGCAATTTCACAGAAAGTCCACAGTGGTTTCCTCTGCGGACTTTCTGCTTCTATTAGTTATATAGGGAAAACAGTCGGCGTTCCGTAGGTATAACTGACATACTGCAATTTCCAAAACCACAACGGTTTTGGAAATTGCAGTATTTCTGTTATGCATATTTTCCTGCAATGTGTGGATAGGATTCGCTAGAATCCCATCCACTTTGCAGGGACTGTAAAATGCTGCAGTTTTTCCTGCAGAGTTTCCGTCGCGGCTAAACCGCAGCATTTACACCACATGGGGCCTCTGGCCTAAGAGTAAATTTTTTTGTTAAACTATATGACACACTGTAGTGGATACACCCAGAATGCCAATTTAGGCTTAGGAAGTCTACCAAGGCTAGGTAGATTTCTTTGCAGGCAGCTGTCACCTTATCATCAGCACAGGCAGGATAGCAATGACAGATATCATCTATAGTTAGACAACTATTCACAATGGTGTCACAGTTTATCTATCTTAGGCCTACAAAACTTTACCATAGACCTCAAAGGGAGTCTATCACCTGAGTGAAGCATATTAAAGTAGCAACACAGTTAGGTCAGGCTCACCTGAATATGACACCTTTTTCCCCATTAAAATGTGTGCCTCTGTTGCCAAGATATTTATTTCACGATATGCAAATGAGCAGTCTGGCACAGCAATGGCGGTTCCATTGTTCCAAACTGCTATGCCTGAAACTGCTCTAATACAGTTCTTAAACAAGGAAAGGTAAGAGCACCGTGTATAGCATGCATAGTGTAATTATGTCATGACATTAATTATTAATACAGTAGAGAGGGTATAGGTGGGTTCTCACCTTGAAAAGTTGTGTTTAGGACAAAACAGTCTTACATGCACATCTCCATATAGGGTGTATTATAGCAGCTGGGGCCCATACGTCTCTGGGGGGAGGACATAAACAGACGATAATGGAAGACCAAGTTGTACTCCACCTCACGTAGTGGGGTACAGGAGGAAGGAAGGCACCGTGCTCACTCAGAAGTTTCAAAACCACAATCCTTTATTTCCAATTTCAAAATAACCAACACATAACCAACGACCTCCTTCCCCCTTGCAGTTTTTAAGTGACAAGAACAGGAAGCAAACCTGAAATCTCGCCTAAGCCTGTGTTGCGGACTGCTCATTTGCATATTGTAAAATATGGCGAGCATGACGTATCTAACTGTGTTGATCGTTTAATATGCTTCATCCTGGTGATAGACTCCCTTTAATGAACATCTCCAGATTATTTATTCTATAGTGCATTTGGCTGCAGTAGTCAAGTCTCTAAATACAATTAATATCAGTTCTAACAACATGTCTGTCCCATAAACATGCACATAAAATATAACAATCACAAAGCAAAACAGATAAGAAAAATTTGGCTTTAATTAGTAAAAAAAATATAATATATTTATCCCAAGGGGGAAGGCTCTATTGCCAGTAAAGCTATTTATAGTTCATTAATGTGTAACTATGTGTACATAGTCAATAGAGGTTTATTCAATAATTTCTGAACTATTATCAGATTAATATGTTTCATAAATATTCCAGCATTTGGAAATTGATGATATGTGATATAAGTTGTGTTCAAACACATCACAGACATCTTGTGTAGAGTTATGTTAATTAATGTTACAGAAAAATTGTAAAATGACCTTTAATCGATCTGAAAAATAAAATGTTATGTTTCATTGAAGTGTAACTGTCTTTCCTCATAAGCTAGTTGTACAAGTGACTATAAGAAACGTTGTAATATACATAAGTATTATAAAAGGCTTCTTTATCCACTTATCATACTTCTTTTCTGCTCCCAACCCTTCCTTAAATGGTCAATTCACTGCTCAAACCCGTTTTCACTGAAGACAGGCTGTGACCATAGAAGTTTATAGAGAGTTTATTTCTATCAATGCTGGTCAGTACTGCTAAAAACGCACTGTTATCTGCAGCAGGACAACAGTGTGTTTGTCTCTCTCAATTGGCTCCCCTTCCTCCTCAGCCCTCCTCTCTCCACAGACTGAAACCTGTTTTCACTGAAGTTGTATTTCAGAAGTGAATTAAGCAGTAGAGGATGGTGGTGAAAAGAAGCCTGCTAAGTGTAGAAAGAAGCATAACTGATAAGTGGAGAAAGAGCTACAACTGCTCTCATATTTACATCATCCATTTTTCCAACATTCTTCATGTAAATTATCTTGTGCGTCTCATAATACTTCTCTGACTCACACTGAAATAAATCTACAGCTTACTTCTGAAAACAGTAGTATTCTTACCTTTGACGCCACATGGCCAACCTAGTGTTTGCAACCTCTGCCATCCAAACCACCCCTGATCTTAACTTGCGCCACCCTCATGAATGTATCTGTTGCAATGCAGACTTTACTTAAAGGTAGCCAACTACTACAAAAATTGCTTGTAATCCGTTTATATGCTGTTTGTAGGGGCTGTGACATAATAAACATACTTATTTTGTATCAAACTGCAATCTTTCTACTTTTAATTCAAATACACTTTTCGGTGCATCCAGGGCATGGCTATGCCTGTCAGAGAAGGCCCCAGCAGGTGCACCAAATAGCTCATTTCTACAAGTAATAAAAACTGATTTTGTCGGCAGCAAGATTGCACTTTGACACAACACAAAAAAGGTATGGGCACTCTACCTGATACAGACCCTGCAACAGCATTTAAGTGGATTACAAGCTTACAATTGACTGTGATGGTGGTAGCCTCCCTTTATAGGTGTGGAATAATAATGATCACATGACAGACCCCGTTCTACAGACTGTACAAGTAGCAGGTGTTGAGCAAAGTTGGTCATGTGACCCAAAGTTGAAGTGCCACCAAAGGAGCCAGGGAGAGAAGACTTTCAAACCCCTGCCTGCAGTTCCCTGAGAATGTAAGAATCTGTGTGACGGGAGACCAGGGCGCATATTAGTAAGGTGACTGATATGGTGCAGTGAGTATACTGCTCAAAGTTATTATTCTCCACACAATCCTTTTAAATTTAGAGCTTTGTAGAATTGGGCATATCCCATAATAAAGATCTCAGTAAGTGTTTCGAATCAGTAATGCTATTTGCATAGGAAAATAAGGTAGCTGCTGCATAACAGAGGGATGCCTGTGCAAAGGGAGCTATCTATGAGTACAACTATATTTGGAAAGGAAACAAATAGTCATATTTTTTTACTGCTTTGTTGTTCTTATTACCTAAAGTGTGTTAAAACTAATCTATATATGTTGTCTTGTGGAGCTCATTGCATTCCTAATGTACCCTTGGGCACAGTAACATTGCTTAGAGTTAATGGATTCCCATACGAAGCTGAACTCTTCCCACTTACAACATATTTTAGCACTAGCTTGTTGTGGAAGACTTTAATTCTGTTTGGTATAATTACCTTTCAGTCAATAGGGGCCATTAAGCAGTGTAGTTGAGGTTACAGCTAAAAGCTGCATTGCACCATTATTCTAGTACAGAACATGGTGTAATTAATCAATATGCTAAACCAACCTACCAATGAATCCTGAAGAGGGTGGGTTAGGCTGGATTTTCTCATTACTGTTCTCTTGGATTATTTTCCACAGTTCCCATGTGAACTTTGGGTGAAGAATATAAAAAGGCTGGTTTGGATTTTTCTTGCGATGTTGTTCATATGGTGGGAAAAGATTGTAGTCTGGTTTGTGGTACCACTGCATGGAGAAAACAGGTTAGATTAATAAAACATAAAATGCCACCTGCGCTGGCTATAAATGTGTTATGAATTACTTTATAAAAGGCAATTTACTACAAAATAGGATTCTTACATAATCCAGATTGGACTGCAAGCAACAGTAACATTGTCAGAATTAGTAAAATGTATGTCAAATAAAAATGTATTCTTCTCTGGCAACACACTGTATACGCTATACGTTACATTTAAATTGTATCCTTTTTGCTCTCCTACTACATATATAGTGCATCAAACGGAGTGTGAATAGATCATTCCAAACAAAAAGAGGTCCTTGACTCCCTGCTACCTCCTTGCAAAGTCACCAAGGTATCCTGCAAAGTTGCAAATAATCTCCATGAATGTTATGATCACTTCTGACATTCCAATACACACATTTTACTCTCCTCCTAGTTTCAAACTCAGCAAAAGGAAGCAAATGTTCTATAATGTTGAACTCAGCAGGTGGTCCTGCCGTTCTAAACCCCACCTGTCCATCTATCTTAGAGATCTGTCATAAGGGTGGGCGACATTCTTTAACCCCTTCCCGGTGGTGACATTTTTCGATTTTCGTTTTTGGCTCGCTGCCTTCCAAACCCCATAACTTTTTTATTTTTCGTTCACAGAGCCATATGAGAGCTTAATGTTTGCGGGACAAATGGTTCTTCATAATTGTACCTTTTATTATTCTTGTACAATGTGCTGGGAAGCTGGAAAAAAATTCAGAATGGGGTTGAACTGGGGAAAAAGTGCATTTGTGCGACTTTCTTATGGTCTTTGTTTTTATGACGTTCACTGTGCAGCCAAAATGACATGTCACCTGTATTCTATGTTTCGGTACAATTCCAAAGATACCAAATTTATATAGTTTTATTTACACTTTAACCTTAACAAAAATCCAAAACTTTGAAAAAAAAACATTTTTTTTTCTAAAAGTCGCCATATTCTGTCATAGGGTGACTTTTTTTGCGGGGCCAGGTGTACTTTTTAGTTATACCATTTTGGGGAATGTCTATTGCTTTGATCACATTTTAGTCAAATTTTTATCAGAGGTGAAAAAAAAAAAAAAATGTTCGGCACTTTCGATTTTTTTTTCCTGCTACGGTGTTCACCATCGGGGAAAAATATTTTTATAGGTTTGTAAACTGGGCGTTTTCGGACACAGGGATACCTAATGTGTTTGTGTTTCACAGTATTTTTTATATGTATTCTAGGGAAAGGGGGGTGATTCGAATTTTTAATTGTTTTAAATTTTTTTTTTATATTTTTTTTTCTTTTACTTTTTTTTAAATATTGTATTTATTAGACATCCTAGGGGTCTTAAACCCCAGGGGGTCTGATCACTAATGTAATGCATTGCAAAATATAATAAAGCATATATAACTATAATAAACTGACTGATTGAAAGAACGCTAAAACTAAGTTCATTAGTTCTAGTAGTGGTGCTGAAAAAAAAAGAAAAAAAAACAAAACAAACTTAGGATAAGGCCCCACACAGCGGGCCGCAGCCAAAAAGTGGCTGAAACACCTTGCGGATTTTCCACAGCGCTCTTCATATCAAGTCCGCAGAGTTTTCCTGCTTCAATTATACCTATATGGAAACCGCCAGCATTTCCATAGGTATAATTGACATGCTGCAATTTCCAAAAACGCAACGGTTTTGGAAATCGCAGCATTTCCACTGCGGGTATTTTTCTGCAATGTGTGGATGGGATTCGCTAGGCCAAACCGTGGTGTTTACACCACGTCAGACTTCAGCCTTAAAGTTCAGTGAAATGGCAGGTGTTGGATCTATTTGATGCAGCTTCCTTATCCAATCATCAAGCTACTGAACACAATTAAGAAACTGATGATCATGGCTGGTGGTGGGAGGAGAAAGCCTACATGGAATATATCGTTGGCTAAATGGGCTGTGGGCAGCCGCTCTAATGGAGGGTGCGAGGCAGAACTTAAATGGTGACATGTGGTAATGTTTTTGAGAGGCACAATAAACTGCTAAAGAAGTCACCATATGTTTTCTTTACTGTATTGCAGTCTATGGCAACATTTTAATATAACTATTGAAGCTTGCCATGGGCAAGCCTCAATAGTTCTATTACTATGACAGGCATGGGAGCCTACAGAAGACTCCTAGCTGCCATACTAACCAGACCGCTCCCACCAGACTGGCGACAAAAGGTGAGGAAGGGAACGGGGGGCAGTGGCCCTATAAGCATTTAATGCCAATGATCAGAGAGAATTCTAATCATGGTCATTAGTGCCAATTAATTCATGCATGTATTAGTGGCAGTGGTAGGGAAACAAATGCTGCTAGTAAAGCGATGTAGCAGATTACAGTGTCGCTTCACCTAATATTCTGAGTTTAATGTAGGAAAGGGTGAGGTTTAATATATTGAAGGTGTGCTTATACATTGCATAGACAAAGAGAAGGATTAGTATGACTAACATAACATGATATAAAATTGTAACATAAGTTTTGGCACATAGCTATTGGATAAGGCACAGAAAAAAAATCACATCCCCTTATAGTTAAGTTTTCTTCTTAGAGGATGAGCTATGGGCAGCACACGAGAAAGGAAAGTAAAATGGCTATAGACACAAAGGTGGCATCCCTCAAAAGTGTATCTATCCATGGTTCTCAACACCACTTATAAGTTTGGCTCACTCAGAATCCTGAATATCTAGGTGAATTTGGTCAGCTTCATTTCAGCCTGAATATTTATCTGAATTTGGTTGACTATCTCACTATCTGACTATTTTAATTGAGAATGAATACATTTGGTTTCCAGCGTTCTTTCAATCATACAGTTTATTATACTTTACAAGTTACATGTCATAAACGTTCTATTTGTTTGTGAGATTTGATTAACCAGGAAAAGACAAAAGTGCAAAAAGGAGCTCAAATAAAACAAGAAAAGGAAGTCAATTACTCTACAGCAGTCTAGTATAGTATTGTACTGGATTGTGTCTGGACCACCCCCCTAATTGTGTAGCCACAACATGGACACATAAAATAAAAATGAAGTTTTATGAATGTTCTTTTCTGAATATCACTAAGTAATAAAAATCATCTTACCATGTGAAGGTCAGCATAATATGGAGATGGATCCCATGCAACTAAAGTGACATCTTTGTACAAAGAACTGTCTGAAAAGTGGTGGCTTGGATTAGTAAGAATCTGCAATTAAAAAAATCTTTTGTTAAAAAATGGAGTAATAGAATTAAAAGATTGATAAATGCTGTCCTCGTCTACATTCTAGTTAGAGGCTGAGGTCATACACTGCGGAAACGTAGCGTTTTTGGCTGTTGCAGAAACACAGCATTTTACAGTCCCAGCAGAGTAAATGAGATTTAATTTAAACTCGTCCACACACTGCAGGGAAAAAAAACACGCCGTGGAGAAGCTGCATCTTTGTTAATAATAATCGCATTTATCTTTGAAAAACACAGCTTATTAATTTTACCTGGGGAAATAATGTGCTTTCCCCACATACTTATATAGGGAGAGGGAAACCAAAAAATGAAAAACATGCAAAAAGCAGTGACAAACTGTGTTTTTGCTGCAATTTTTTTCCTGCTTCATTTCACTACGTTAGGCCTTAGCCTTTGCTGAGAATTGCACATCTGAAAAATATTTTTTTATAAAATAAGATACACCAGAATTTTGGAGCAAACAATGCCAAGAAAGTAACATTCATAGTATAGTCAATGTTGTCTGTTGATTTCCAGTTTACTTAAATTCTTGTCAACAGTGAGAAACAAATGTTAATTTTAGCTGCGAAATTGATTTAGGGAAGTCTTTTCCCTATAGATTTAATAGGAGCAGAAAAAACACAGAGAAAAAATGCTGCAAAAGCTCAATAAAAAAGGTTAGTAAAAAACGAGTTATATGTACAATTTCTGCAACAAAATGTGAGCGTGAGCGCTATAGATCCATGCTGGGTGCTACTTGCTTAAAACAATACATACACACCCTATATATGCATATTCCTTTTGAATAGCTAAGAAGTACTTAGAAATAAACCCTTCCTATACAACATGTCATTGTTTAAGGTCTATATCTTATATAATGGTGCACTCCATATATTAGATAAGGTCCATATGTAATCTAATGGAGCAGGTCCATGTATATATAATTGTGCATTCATGTATGTACAAATGTGTGCCATTTTCAGCAGTATAAAACTGGCAATTAAACTGGCTATTCAGCAGCAAACATTAACTTTAGTCACTGGGTTTTCCCTCCATTAACCACTGGGGGTCACTGTAGCTTAAAGATAAAATACAACATCTTGCTTTTCAGGAATGAATAACACCAGTCAGTTTCCTTTGGTAAATATTGTAAACCACAGTAAACAGAATAACAACTGGCAATCACTAAATACAGGGAGTCAAAGTGTCAGTATTGGCTTACCTGAGAATTTATAATTCGCATGGTGGTTTTGTTTCCCACATCTCTTTCATAGTTGTGTGTTGGCGCAGAATTAAATCGCAGCACAGCATCATGGGCATCTGTACAATGTTAAAAGATGAATGTTATTATTGTAATGTAGTATAGTAGTAACAAAGGATTAAATGGGGAAACTAATTCTATGAAGGTGTCAGCCTTTGTCACAACTCACCCCAAATCAATATGCAATCATTGTGAGAACTGAAAAACATAGCATAAGTTGTGTAATAGTACTGTGACGTTTGTATAAGATTTTGTAAAAAAAAATAAAAAACAACAAAAATAACATGGCAGCAGCATAAGGTCTCCTAATCTCTGTGACTCTTTCAAGGGGGTGTACCTTAAATGAAAATTAAAGGGGCTGTCCGTTTCATTTTTTCATTATTTAATACTGCTGCTAGTGAAACCATAAACATAATAAACCAGTACTTAACTCTCCCCAGGCCTCCCTTTCCAGCGTCAGCAACTCCGTTCGCCTGTATACAGGTTCCCCGGCTGACGTCACCAGTGATGCCCCGTTTGTGTGAGTAAACCACTGCAGCCAATCACAGGCCTCAGTGGTGACCTCTCCACAAATGACACATGACTGCTGTAAAGTGACGTTTGTGAAAAGGTGACTGCTGAAGCCTGTGTTTGGCTGGATGAGTTACTTGGCACAAACAGCCAGGGGACCTGTATACAGACAAATGAAGCTGCTAGTGCTGGAAACAGAAGCACTGAGAGAGGTGAGTACTAATATGTTATGTTTATTGCCCCATTAGCAGGAATATTAAATAATTAGAAAATGAAGCAGACAACCCCTCTAATTTACTTTGTTAGATTATTATTATTAACTATTAACCTTTCGTTTAATCGAACAATAACTGAAACCGATCATCAACCAGAATAACCAAACATGTCCAAATTGGAAACTGCAATTATTATACTCAGGAGACACTTCATTCCCCAGAGTATAATGATTGGTGGCCCAGGAGAGGTGATCAAACATAAAAAACAGTGTTACTCACCTCTTCTTGGCTCCTGCGCAGATCCCTGTTCTCTTTGGCGCTTCTGACTGACATCTGACACCACTATGAAGCAGAAAGTCATGTCAGAGCCCAGAAGAGGTGAGTGACACTATTTTTTATGTTTGATCACCTCTCCTGGGCCACCGATCATTATACTCTGGGGTCTGAAGAGTCTCCAGAGTATAATAACAGTTTTGTTCCAAACAAAACCTGATTAAATGCCTGATTAATTGTGGTTTTGATTTAGGTCATAATCCCCCAGCCCTATAACAAGTTTTCATTTAAAATAATTTTTAAAAATATTCCTGTCTAGATATTGCTGTTCACATATTTGCTATGGTGTCCCCTGTTGTTTTTATTCTCTCAGTGCCCCCATCGGCGGCCTCATGCACATGGGTGGTAGAATGATTTCTACTATGAAGGCTGTTTCTCATTGGTGTTCAACAGGTTGATAGACATTTTAAGAGAAATGTGCCAGTATGTGCCAGTAATTTCTAGACACATGAGCTTTTTTTTAATGATTCCAAATAAAACCATGTTATCTCTAACATAATCTAATAGAGTAAGGCAATATTTATTCTTGGGATAACCACTTTAAGTTTCTGTTATTCAGTATAGTTCCAAGACTTGCTTTAGCATGATTATAATTATATAACTATTATCAGATGATTACAGAAATAACCTACTACTTAGACCAGTATTGAACATTTTTTTCTTTATCTCCACATGGAAACAGAAACTTCTATTTGAAGACAAATGACAAACAAAAGGGAAAGCAATCTGCAAATAATTGGTAAAAAAAAAAAGGTTAACTAGCTCTAGCGCCAACATTTGGAAGGTAGCTTCCCTTTAGATCAATGCCTGTTTTTCCTGAAATCTAGTGGAAATAAAGCCAAGATGTTTCAAGGTTATTACCTCTCACCAGTGTGAAGCAGTGTACTAGTCGGCTGGGCGAGAGGTCCTAGATTTGAGTCAGAAGCAGTACTATATCTAATTAAAGAGATGTTCCCTTCATTAATCTAATAAAGGCAACGCCTCCTTAAAGGGAATGTGGAAAAGGCAATTCAAAACGCTACACACCTTCACTGGTGCTCTTCCCAATGAGAGAGATTCCCTTCCCTAAAGGGAATGTGTCACCAAAAACAAGCTACTTGCTACTACTAGTTTTTTACATTTTTAATGTCAATATTTATATTTTAATAAAGTAATATAGCCTGCAATCTTCACTCTGGCCACTAGGCCTATAATAGATTGATACTTGTCAAATTCTTTAGGGGTTTTCTTTGCAGCAGACACCTCATTTACTTTGCAGACAGTATTACAATGGAAGTTAACAAATATAACATTTACATCACATAATGTCCATTAATGCATCCAATACTAACAATAAATCATGCTACAGTTTTATTTACTTCCCCTCCCTGCGAAGAGCATGCCTAGAAACAAATTGGCTCCAGTCTATTGCTGTCTATGGCCACAACTATGCTGTAAATCATATCACTAAATGCTATTAACAGAGCGGAGGAAAAGTTCAGGCAAGATGGTGGCTCCAATGTCTTGTACAGAAAATAGAACTAAAAAATCTATAATTTTGAAAATAAAAACAGATTAGCAAGAAACGATACATCACATATATGCATTTCTTTTAACGAGACATAGTACCCCTCTGAAACAAAAGGAATAAAGGGTTATTTGTGAACTTGGACATTGCTCGACCAAATGTCAAAGGCTATTCTCCATCATGTACTTAAACCTGTTCATTGTTTCTCCATATCTTCAAGCTTTACTTGACTACTTTTTCTTACACATTAAAAAAGCCAAACACCTCTGAAAACTCTGAAAATGGGCAGTTGATATCCAATTTGGGAGGTCCCCATACACATTCAATGGTTATCCAGGACTGCTGAAATCAGTGGGTTCAGCTTGCACACATTTTATGTGTATGGGACATTAAGATGTCATGCTTTCGATATAGGCACATCTTATTCATGAGTCTAATATGTGAGGATTCATTGGATGTTACTTTGGTCAGCAGGGTTTGCTTGAGACCTTGTGTTCTGCAGATAACAAAACCATAGACTGCTGATGCCTCTCAGTTTCCATTCCCAGAATTATCATGGCTACAATAACAAATGTGATAAAGTAGCCCTGACAGATGTGATAAGGGAATATATATATATATATATATATATATATATACACACTTATTTTTATTACTCAGGGCAGCGTCACTATTTCCTCCTACTTGCATAACACCATTTACCATCTAGCAATAATATAGTATTAGTGGAAATATTACTGAAAAGAATAACCTCATACTAACAATCACTGGCATTTCATGGGTGGATGAGGTCTGCAAACTCATTGGCACATCTAACTCAAATAATAAATAAGTATAAAAGAAGATAAAACTGAAGCACATCTACAAAAAATAAATAGCACAATCACTTCTCCTGCCACTGCCTATTAACACAAATGTGTCAGTGTGTCCCTTCATCCATTGCATCCTGGGCTTCCACGGTTCTCCTTTCCAACAATGGTCATATTTCTTTTTATTAAAGGCATTTTTTAACTTGCAGTCAGAGAAATAAAGAAATGACAGTACTGTGTGTAATAAAACCATACATGAACAAATCTAATATTTGTCATTTTGTATCACTAGTATGTGGTGATTTTGTCCATAGTAAAACAATAATGTAATTGCTTGTGTATGAGAAGGGCTGGGCCTGGTACTTTTGTCACCGCAGTTTGGAAATAGATAGTACAGCACCTTCACATATGCCAGGAACAGGTGAATATTATACTTCAGAAGATAAGGCCCCACTAGTCTCTTTCACAAAACTTCCTATTCATTTTTTCACAGTATGCAAATGAGCAGTCCAGAGGACCATGGGCAGGTCCCCTGCTCCAAACTGCTACAGTCATATGAAAAAGTTTGGGCACCCCTATTAATCTTAATCATTTTTAGTTCTAAATATTTGGGTGTTTGCAACAGCCATTTCAATTTGATATATCTAATAACTGATGGACACAGTAATATTTCAGGATTGAAATGAGGTTTATTGTACTAACAGAAAATGTGCAATATGCATTAAACCAAAATTTGACCGGTGCAAAAATTTGGGTGCCCTTATCATTTTATTGATTTGAATACTCCTAACTACTTTTTACTGACTTACTGAAGCACAAAATTGGTTTTGTAACCTCACTGAGCTTTGAACTTCATAGCCAGGTGTATCCAATCATGAGAAAAGGTATTTAAGGTGGCCAATTGCAAGTTGTTCTCCTATTTGAATCTCCTCTGAAGAGTGGCATCATGGGCTCCTCAAAACAACTCTCAAATGATCTGAAAACAAAGATTGTTCAACATAGTTGTTCAGGGGAAGGATACAAAAAGTTGTTTCAGAGATTTAACCTGTCAGTTTCCACTGTGAGGAACATAGTAAGGAAATGGAAGACCACAGGGACAGTTCTTGTTAAGCCCAGAAGTGGCAGGCCAAGAAAAATATCAGAAAGGCAGAGAAGAAGAATGGTGAGAACAGTCAAGGACAATCCACAGACCACCTCCAAAGAGCTGCAGCATCATCTTGCTGCAGATGGTGTCATTGTGCATCAGTCAACAATACAGCACACTTTGCACAAGGAGAAGCTGTATGGGAGAGTGATGCGAAAGAAGCTGTTTCTGAAAGCACGCCACAAACAGAGTCGCCTGAGGTATGCAAAAGCACATTTGGACAAGCCAGCTTCATTTTGGAAGAAGGTCCTGTGGACTGATGAAACAAAGATTGAGTTGTTTGGTCATACAAAAAGGCGTTATGCATGGCGTCAAAAAAGCACAGCATTCCAAGAAAAACACTTGCTACCCACTGTAAAATTTGGTGGAGGTTCCATCATGCTTTGGGGCTGTGTGGCCAATGCCGGCACCGGGAATCTTGTTAAAGTTGAGGGTCGCATGGATTCAACTCAGTATCAGCAGATTCTTGAGAATAATGTACAAGAATCAGTGACGAATTTGAAGTTATGCCGGGGATGGATATTTCATCAAGACAATGATCCAAAACACAGCTCCAAATCTACTCAGGCATTCATGCAGAGGAACAATTACAATGTTCTGGAATGGCCATCCCAGTCCCCAGACCTGAATATCATTGAACATCTGTGGGATAATTTGAAGCGGGCTGTCCATGCTCGGCAACCATCAAACTTAACTGAACTGGAATTGTTTTGTAAAGAGGAATGGTCAAAAATACCTTCATCCAGGATCCAGGAACTGATTAAAAGCTACAGGAAGCGACTAGAGGCTGTTATTTTTGCAAAAGGAGGATCTACTAAATATTAATGTCACTTTTCTGTTGAGGTGCCCATACTTTTGCACCGGTCAAATTTTGGTTTAATGCATATTGCACATTTTCTGTTAGTACAATAAACCTCATTTCAATCCTGAAATATTACTGTGTCCATCAGTTATTAGATATATCAAATTGAAATGGCTGTTGCAAACACCCAAATATTTAGAACTAAAAATGATTAAGATTAATAGGGGTGCCCAAACTTTTTCATATGACTGTATGTCCCACATCCTATGCCTGATATTCTGTTGTGATCACAAGAAAACAGGGACAGGCAAGGTTTCAGCTTAGCTCCCTGGCCCTGTCACTCAAAACTGTTTAGGTTAAAGCCCCACGTTGCAGAAACACAGCTTTTTTTGTTGCAGATTTTGTTGCGGTTTTTTGAGCCAAAACCAAGAGTGGATTGAGGAGAAGGGAGAAGTATAAGCACTTCCTATATATTTCCCAGTTCATTTGTAGCCATTCTTGTCTTTGGCTCTAGCAAATCCCATCCACACATTGCAGAAAAATACAACCAGCAGTCACTTCTATGAAAAGCGCTGCGGGAAAAACTGTGATGTGTTTCCGCTGTGGTTTTTCCCACTGTGCTCGCTATGTGGAGCCTTAGCCCTAGTCAGTTCTTGAATCTGAGGTAAATTAAACTTGATTTTGTTTTTTATTGCAAGGAATTAACCAAAGAAACTGCTTCAACTTTGGAAGATAATAAATTTGCTTCATACTTGCTATACTTGTAATCTTGTACTACTGAAATATATACCCAATATTAACCAAAAAAAATCCACGTGATGTCAACAATTGTCTTCTTAATGAATTGCCACTGTCATGCATATAGATAGATGTAAGGTGATGGGTATTTTACAATGTGTTCTTCTGTCTATATTGACAACCCTAAATATGTGGATTAATGGGTCTATCAGCCCCAGTTTAATAGTGCTGCAATGAATGAAAGGAGACAAGTGCAGTAATTGAAATGCATCCATGAAGTATTGCTCGGGGTATCTGCAGTGCTTGTTCTCAGAAGCCTCGGCAGTTGCCTGTTAATGATGGCAGTTCTGATCTATCACAGAACTTTAAAAGGGATTCATTTGTGTCAAGCAGAAGAGAAAGAGAGAAAAGAGCACGTCCTGGAAGCAGCAGTGATGGGAAGATTACATGTTCCTCATCTACTGAAGGATTTTAGGTGTTCCCAAAAAAAAGAAAAAAAAAACGATTTGAGACAATCACAAGGGAAAAGGAATTATTTCTCTGACTAAGGTTTTATTCAGGCTAAATGACAGTGTCTTTAAGTGAAGATGTGCTAACACAGAAAAGTAGATGCTGCCAAGCTTTCATGACAGGCCCATAACATAGCTGTCACTCTAAGGCCAAATGCTGGATCCATGCAAAGTAGTAATGCTGTTAGAGAGGCTTGGCAAGTGTGCTGATGGTTCCAGGCCAGCAACTATAGGATTACCAAGTTTATTTACAACTTCTAAAGTATTCTGTGCACTTCTGGAGTCCTCAGCATGTATTTATAGTGTGAAACCTATAAGGGAAGCTTTGTACTAAATACTAACAATTAAAATACACAATAGAGGTCAGGGGTTCAATGTCTGCTATAATATTTTAAAGTCTTGGGGATCTTAAGCATATTGTAATTTACAGTAGCTTATACATCACTGTCTATAAGTGTGAGATACAAAGATTAATTTAACCCCCCCCCCCCCCACACACACACACACACACAGTTCTGGACGAATCCTGCTTGGGTTTTGAGCAAAGTGCATTACAGTTTAAAACGAGTAGGATAAGTCCAGGGAGTCTGCAGAAATGGCAGTCACTTTAAACTGTTCTAACTCTGGAGTCGTGGGGGCTAGAGTCGTGAGCTTGGTCTTGTTTTTATCCATTATGCAGGAGAACAGGTGCAACTAACAGTCTGCAGGGAGAGAAGATTTTTTTTTAATTCTAAAAAGAGAAACTGCACCTATGTATCTGATTATCAGACGACAGCACAGGACCTACGGAGTAGATTCCTGCACAGGGGATACCCGGATACTGTCTTATGCAATGCACATCATTCAGCTTTATCTTCTGAGAGATCTTCCCTTTTGAGATCACGATCCAAACAAGTAGAAAATGAATTCAAAATTATTGCCACCTATGACAACGCAAATAATGAAGTGAATAGAATTTTAAGGGATTCATGGACGACTTTGAAAACCGACCCTGACACTGGCTCCCTGCTGGCGGCACATCCATTGGTAACATATAGACGTGGGCCCAATTTAAGGGATAAATTGGTACACAGCCATTTGTCCGCTAACAGTTCTGAAATGTGGTTGGAAAGACAGGCAAAGGACTTGGTGGACACCTAGCTGTGTGGCTCTTGTAAGAAAAGTAAATCATTTTGTAGCCACGCTACTGGAAAAGTTTATAAGAACAGGGGTTTTATCAATTGTAGATCCCAGGGAGTTGTATACCTGATGTCTTGCTCCTCTTGCAGAATCCAATATGTATGTAAGACTATCAGGGAGTTCCGCAGGAGGATCAGGGACCATGTGAATGACATCTTACGTAATGAGGACACTCCGTGGCACGCCATGTTTGTGATAAGCATGGGGGTGGTTCCTCAGTGATTAAGTTCCAGGCAGTTGAACTGGTGTCTCCATCCCCAAGAGGAGCAGACTTTGATAAGAAAATCCTACAGCGTGAAGCCCGTTAGAGTTTTCTGCTACACTGCATCAAACCAGAGGGTTTAAATGAGGGGATATTGTATGCATGTTTTATTTAATAGGCTAATATCTGCCATATACCCCCCTCCTCCACCTTTTTTATTTTGTTAGGTGTAGCCTATAGTCCTTTGCACCTTCATTTCTTTCCTGATATCTTCAATTTAATTTCTGACAAGGATGTTGCCCTTTATTCCTAGCACTCCTGACTAGGTAGTCCATTTTTCTAGTGTTTTTTTGGGTGATCAACATTGTTATCACTATCTTTATTAGTCTCTTTCTCCCCCCCCTTCATTTGTTCACTTTGTGATCGTTTTTACACTGTCTACATACCTACCTGCTGTAGCATCTTGTTTACATCACTGCACGGGGCGTGGCTTCCCGTTGCAGGTCCTTCTGGTCACGTAGTTCATTCAGCGATGCCCATTTTGGAGGTATGGCTGCCTCCGTTGTTAGGATTGGCTGCGCACCGCGCATGCAAGGCGTAACTTCGCCCCTCATTGACTGGCCTTCTTTTAATCAGCTGGAGCCATTTAACTCAGCGATTAGCTGGCCTTTGACCAAGGGGGACGTGTCTAGCGCTATGTAGGGCCTGTTTCCTCCACTCTCCCTTGCGGCTATACAATAGTGCCGGGGGGGAGCGGAGGGCTAAAAACTATGCTCTTGTACTAGATTCTTTACAATTAGTGTGTAGTCTCAGCGTTCTTTCTAGTGACACCTCTGATGATTTATTAGCATGAAACGCTGATAGATGAAACGCGTTAGGTATACTGATCTTGACAGCATGTTGGCTTTATACTGTTGCTAAAAGCTCTAGTTCTACCAGTCCTCATTAGCTCTGAATTGACCAAGGGGATCTGCCAGTAACGGGCTGTTTTGAGAGACAAACTGTACAGAGCACAGGTTGTCTGGTTTACTTGAGCCCCTCTTTTCCTCCTAAGCCATACGTTGGTTTTTGTTATTGGCTGATATTAGAATAAACCTAAGGTCATTGGTCTTTTCAGCCAAGGAGGATAATTATAAGAGCGTTTTATAATTTGTGGACATATTTATTGGTGATTAGGGGAAGTGTAAATAAAGAAGAAAACAAACTATTAGTTTACTCCCCAATACTATTAGTCACGGCATACATATGTCCTACTGTCTATACGTTTATTACTTCTAGGAGCAATGTTTAAGATTGTTATTAATAAAGATATTAGTTTTAGGCATAATACTTTTAGGGTTCTGACTCACCCTATGTTTCTACTTTTTACAATACTTTACGCTATACCTCTTTACGATTCTTATAATAGTTGCTGTGTATGGGCAGCATTGATCTCCAACTTAGCGCACTTATTGGAGTGCTTGCTGGAGTGGAGTATGTCTCAAGTCCTTTGAACTCCTAATCTAGCAGATCTGTGAGCACTCAAAGTTAATGATAAGTAGATAACCTTTCCTTTAATGATAAGATAATACCTTTCCACATATTAGCTTGTTCCATTGGTGTTTAGATTATTACATTTTTTTAGTTTTTTAAGCTGGAATGCTTTTAGTTAATAGTTTTTCCTTTGTATTCTATGGACTGGCAAATGTGCAAGTCAAGCAAAAAGGTAATTGTTATTGTGGAAGTAGCTGTAAATCATTACTTTATATAGCAGCATATGGTGCCTAGTGAAATAACTGGGACAATTGTTATCGTCATATGTTGTAAAAGAGTGTATAGAAAGAGGCTAAATAAGGCATTAAAGAAACATTCCAGTAAAATTAATACAGTGGGTTATGCCTAGTTCATGGTCTGAGTGGGTGGAGCATAACATGAAGATACTTATCTTGGTGTTTCTTGAATCCTATGCTATGACATCAATGCTAGTCTCAGTCTAACTGTATGATGGCAAGAATTGCATAGTCTGCAGTGCTACTGTTTCCTTACAAATTGGAAAGTCTATGTAAATTTAATGCCCTTGACCCCCTTAAAAATCAATTTGTCCATGATGTCATGACTTTACTAAATCAGGAGCCATAGAACAGAGACCAATAAAAGTACAGTACGTGTATGAAAACTACATTTCTACATGTAAAAAATACTTCAGATTTCCTAAAAATGATCATACAGTGGTGAAAAGAAGGTTGGACTTTTGTGTTGTACAGTGTATATCCAGTGAGAATATGTTGTCCTTTCATGATCTTGTTGCCCCCTTCCTATTTTTGAGGGAACGTTCAAAGTGCAGAAAATGAACTGGCATGAACCAATGAGGCGCAAAAGTAGGAAATGGCCATCTAAAACCTAGTTGCTTTTGATACTCATTCACCCTCCACTCAATGATATACAAAATAAAGACATTCAAGAAGATGTAATGTAAAAAACAGAATAAAGAAAGCATACAATTTTATTTGGCATATAACACACTGAAAAGCATTCCCGTGGAGAGCAGCCCCTGAAGCTATTTTTGCAGAAGCTAATTTCATGATGGGGACTTGCTAGAGCTGTGTAAGCAATTTCCTCATAGCTTCTCTGTCTCGTTATGTACTAAATAGGTCAAGAAATTGATATTTATTTTTAGACAGTTTTCCTATTCTCAATAGAACAAAGTATTAAATACTATTTTATTTCTTATTTACAGTTTATGTTGCCCTTCAGAGCGCTTTTATACTGAGCAGCCTTAACAGAACAAGCAATTAAGAGTCTTGACCACAAGAGTCAATTCTGTTTTATATCTACACTAAAAACCTTAGGACTGTAAAAAGTGTATAAGACAACAAAATCAAAGATGTCACTCTTATGATGCGTCATATATGTTATACAATACCTCATTAAAGCATCTCAAATGTAGTGCTTGAGGGCTTATTTACATAGTCACTTTGCTGTTTTGCAGCAATGGTCAGAAATTTTGGCAAAACCACAGCAATATGACTGCAACATGTGAGTAAATGTTAGGGAAGTGTCTAATAATAACCTGAGTAAGGACCTTTGCACACGACTGAGTCCCGTCCGTTGTATAACAATCCATGTGTGGGCTGAATTTCCCGGGCTGAACTCGACCATGTGCATAGGAATCACTGCATCATAATCAGTTATGATGGAGTGAGCTCCTGAACAACCCAATCGCTACAATAATGAACTGATAACATTATATCAATGATCCCTACTCACATTCAAGTTCAGTCCAGGGGATACAGTCCACACACAGACCGTTTTCCAGATGGGACTCAGTTGTGTGTAACGTCCCTAGGGCTACATTCACATTTGCATTGTGTTATCAGTTTTTCTGTTCTGACAAAACATAAAAATATATAAAAATTACCCTTTTACAGAAATATGTGAACAACACATTTCCAATTCCTAACCACTATCTTAGTGGTCCTGATCATGTGCCGTCAGTTGTTATGTTGTGAATGTGAGGTCATTACTGATGATAGCAGAAGTTGTCTAACCTTTGTTACCTGCCATAGCAGCCAGGAAAAGGTGGGGGCTGATTCTGAGAAGCTGGCTCCTGCTTCACACATCTTAATGATCACAGCAGGGTTGAGTCTAGAATGGAGTGGATTAAATCAGGTGTGGATCTAGTCAGTGGCACTGCCACGACTCCGGAAGTATTTGCTATGTGGTCTGGCAGGCAGAGCCCACTGGTTAATCACAGCCGACGCATTTTCAGGTGTTATATTGTTGAAGTAGAGGCTAACTGTGCCTCCCCTATTTGCAATCCTAACTTGCCTAGTTTGATGTGGACACAGCAGGTGGTGCTTCATACTAGCAGTCACAAAAGGCATTGCCACCTACTGGATGCATGGCATACCAGGCAACATCACTCCATTCTAGAATCTACCATCACAGCAGTGATTAGAGGCAGCAGCAGTAGGGAGATGCAGGCAAACACATTTGTATTTGTTTTTATAACTCTTCAAGCCTGTCTCCGTCTCCATTAGACAGGCATTCTTCTATGAGTGGGGGGAAGGTTTTATGGACACTGACGGCTGGCAACATGGTAGATGCATAGGCAGAGTAAAGGAGATAAGCAATGTGTGTTCCACTCAATAAGTGCAGCAAGACAGGTAGATTAATGCACATCGTCATTGAGTATACTGGATGGGGAAGAAGGATGTGATTAGGGTATACTGGCATGGATTAAAAACTGTTAGGAGGTGCAGTGCACAGATGCTAGGAAGGGCTACAAAGAAAAGTACTGACACTCCCGCAACCAGGAAGTGTAAACCAGGAAGTATTGCATGAGCCTGAAAATATGAAGAATGGTAAAAATGGTCCATAAAAACACGCATAAAGGTACTCAGTTATGTTTGTCCATTCATATAACAAGCATTTCCTGCCTTAAGTCACATTTTCTTAGTCCTGGAAAACACTTATAACTTAGCACATAAACACAGGCTGCACATAAAAAGGTCTATGCAATTTCATACAGCTCCTTGCACACCTATGCATCACTAAGGTGTCCTATCATTCAGCCATACTCTCAAATGTATGTTAGAACAGAGTACATATGGAAAGGAGTATGACTATAGGATGTGACTACACACACTTTATTTGTCATCGGTGGCCTGAATAGGACCAGACTGTCAGACTGATGGGTTTTTGCATCTGCCTTTTACACAGGCTGATGGAAAGTACAGGACTACTATGATTGTTTCTCCCCCATACAGTTTAATTGGTCATCAGTAGCACATCCCTGTTGACACAGGTCGATGTGCTGCCAATAATCTGGTTTGCTTATTTGTCAGCAGCGTAATCACATGGGACAATTATTGGAAACATTTTATAGAAATAGTAATTGTCTTATTAATAGGGCCATGTAATACTGCATGTCCTTAAATACCTGAACGGTAAAAATGTAATAAAAACTATTGTGGCTGTGAAAGAACACATAGCCACAAGAAAAGTATATTATGAAAATAAGAAAAAAATATGTTTTTGTTAACTATTCCTTGTGATATTGCATTCCATATCTGCCTCAGTGGTGCTAAATGAATTTCCACCTACCTTATAGTCTTCATCTGCTGGTAATGTCAACAACAAAACAAAAACTTACCAATTTCTGCTCCAAGTGAAGAGTTCAGTATAGCTCCAGCAGAGGAAACAACAGCACAAGTAGAAAAGCTTTGAGGATACAGTTTATTTAGTGGTATTTGAGGAAAGTACTTTTCCCATCCTAAGTTTGAGAATGGAGCCTCTTTGCCATCCAACGTTCGTACATGAGCTCGCTTTTTCAGTATACAGAGTAGTTCTTGGGCACTCAGTTTTCTTATGTTATGCTTTCCTGAGAAGCTTACTCCAAGCTTGTTTGCTCTAAGATACTCTCTCCTAGCTTTCTGTAGGCGTGGTGTCAGCATTTTGGACGAAACGTTGCCTTTCCACAACTTCTGGAGAAATGATTTGGACATGGTTGAAGAGAAGCCATTCCACTCATCTGACTCTTCAAGCATATGCTGTTTTGTACGTCGTGCATTTCTTCGGATTTTACGGTACCGAGAGTGTGAGTTTTGACGAAATCTTGCAGCCTGGTTGGAGTCTCCATGGGCAAGTCCTTTTTTTTTTCTTCAACATTATAAATTCATCTTCACTTTCAAAATAATTCTCTATATCTGCTATAGTTTTAAGACTACCCGGGCCGGACTTAAATGAGTTCAACATGTCTTCATTAATAAGACTGCTCTCATCAATGGGATAGGATAGTGATGGATCCTGCAGTGCCCCCATAATTGCCCTCTGCTTTCCTTGTACAGGAGGGAGTTTTTTATCATCTAAGAAAGAGAACGGACTTGGAACTGATTCCACCGAGTTATTGTCTGTGAAATAGATGAAGATCACCAGAAACAATAAGCCCCAAGCACAGATTCCAAATAGCATGAGTTGTTTCCATTGTTTTAGGTTAGGTTTCATGGCTTGGTCTACTCTTGGGTTTATGTTCTGTGCAACTTGAACTTCAAAATTAGATTGTGTCCTGTAAGAATGAAGCAATATATTCAGAATGGATGCAGAAATATAATATCATAATCATTGGTATGACAGGTGTTCAGTACAGAAACGGACTGTAGAAGATGAGCATAGCAGAACTTGACATGATTCAGAAGCAGAAAACCATATTAATTAAAGGCTACCTTTCAGATGTCCTAATAAAAAGTGATGATAGCCAGTTCATTAAATTACAGAATTCTGGATTTTTTTTCCTTTTAGAAAAAAGATAGCACTATTAATGAGTATTAGATTACATTAATACACATGATATACCCAAGGATTTTAAAGCATATTGTCCACCCTTAGCCCACCAAGAAAAATGACAATTGATTTACATTCATTTGTTTTCACTTTCCTTCTAACCATCAGAGCAATGAACCAGTATAACTAATAATGTCGCTAATATTTCCTGCTTACTGATTAACATATATACACATATTAATATATATATTTACTGATGCCCATCTATGTGTTGGACTATAAACTTTCATGCTACCCATTCCTCCCACATATTTTAGAATTGTTTTATCTGGGTACAGTACTATACTAATTTTTAAAGCATGATAAAACTTCTTGGGCAATATGTACTCTTTTTGTTTCCTATGTCTAATTAGTAAGTTAGGTTATCATTTGATCAGTTTTATAGTTTGTTGTTCTGATCCTCTGATATGCCATATGTTCCAAACTGACTAATGCCGTCTGCATAGGAGTCTATGTGTCATAGATAGTTATGATGCAGTGAGCTCGCTATTATTTCATTACTGTAGTGATTGGGCTGTTCGGGAGCTCACTGCATCCTAACTATGACGCAGAGACTCCTGTGGTCATGGCCGAGATCAGTCCAGGTACTACGTCCCACACATGGACCATTTTCCATGGACGGGACGCGGTCGTGTGCAAGGGCCCTAAAACTATAGTGTAAAGGTAGTCTTATTTTACTTTATACATTTTGTACTAGTTATTAAAAATATAATAAAGTACAAGTGCATCTCAATAAATTAGAATATATTTGAAATGTTCATTTATTTCAGTGATTCAGTAATACAATTAATCAGCGTCTTCCATGATTGTGTGTCCTACTGAACCAGACTGAGGGACCATTTAAAGGCTTAGGAAACCTTGGCAGGTGACACACTGAATTTACAATACTGAACTTTTTTACAATATTCAAATTTTCTTAGATTTGGGTTTTAATTATCTGTAATCCATAATCAACATTTACAGAAATAAAACACTTGATATAGAACACTATGTGTGTAAAGTGTCTAGAAAATATGGGAGGTCACTTTTTTAATTTAATTAGTGAAAGAAATAAATGTTTCAAAGATATTCTAATTTATTGAGATGCACCTGTATATGCAAAGTACAAACCTTGATTTTCATTTAAAGCGTACTTTCAGTTATAAACAAAGGAATACATCATTTCTTTAATAAGATTACAATGTTTCATATATTAACCTGTACTATTAATTTATGAAAAGTTTTTTAGAACTGAAATAATGCTTTAATTTTCTTTAAATAAAGGTTAATAAAGATTTTTCTAATTTACTTTTTTATGGAGTGGGCTAGTTTAATAAGAGAATTGTCTATTAATTTTCTCCTTAGCAATAATCTAATTGAGCATTTCTAAGGGAAACCCCTATACATACTGGGGGAGATTTATCATATCAGTTTTCTGGCATACAAGGCATAAAAAAAGTTGCACACGCCACTCCCCCATCCCTGAAAGTTGTGTGGATGGTACAAAACAGAAAAAAATCTTATGTGCACTAGATTTATGCCATTTTACTGATGTAAATGATCCCTGCAATCTACACCAGTGAATGACACAAGGCTCGGTTGGAGTTATAAATATTGAATATGCTAGTCTTCATAAATCTCTCCCATTGAGTACGTCTGCAGTTACTGTACTTGCAGAGGCTCTTTTCTGTCCCTGCTATCCCTACTATACAGCTTTATTAAGTGATTATACAATTAATATAAAGTTTTATTCACTATTGCTAAAGTCCTTGAGCTTAATGTTGCCAGCACTTCTCATCTCCCAGAACTCCCAACCTTGGCTGAGAGACTCCAAAGGGGGAGATAAGTGCTGCTTAAAGTTGTTGCCTGGGACTATGATGTTATTGGCTGTGACCTCTTCACTGCTTGCCACACACAGCGCCATATACCGTATACTGGCTGTGCTTGGTATTGCAGCTCAGCCCTATTCATTTGGCAAGGAGTTAGTTCCAACATGGCCATGTGACGGATAGATGTGATGTCACTGCCCTGAGAAGAGGAAATGGAGCTCAATATCACACTTCCATACAACCCATTTAATATTTTTAGCTCATAAGGACAGTTAGGAGTAGTGATTAAAAGTTTAGATTCATTATAAAAAGCACTTAATAAAGCTGCATAGAAGGGATAGCAGAGGAAGGTAAGAGCCTCTGCATGTATAGTAACTGCAACCATACTCAATGTGTGTACAGGCACATCTCATTAAGATGGACCACCCTGTAAATAAAGTATAATAGAAAAATCTTTATTAACCTTTCCGCTTTACATTTATTTAAAAGCAATCAAATGACAGTTACATTTTAAATAGCATATAATTATTTTCCCTTCACTCACTTTGTCTTATGTCATGTGGTTAAGATAAATAAAGCAGTGTTTATTATGGCAGTTATTATATTCCCTGGCAAGGAGGAGAATGAGCTGGAAGTCCTACAGGAGGTAGAGTTATAGAGAAAGGATATATTTAGCTGTGCTGCATAACCTCATATGTAAAATTCAGTTATTTTGATATTTTTTTTTTACCATTATAACTACAACAGTCCAGTCCTAGAACACAGGTATTTATTTTCTGCTGCTCTATTGTCTATTAGTCTAGCCCCTGGATAACCTTGGCCACCTGCTGATCTCTCTACATTTATTGGATTGCTTCCTGCCATATAAAACCCAATGATGAAAATATATTACAGCTGCTGAACTCAAGGCAAACAGATGTAGTGTTCTTTGACCCTCTCTCATATCTTCCATACCATTGTGCCTTTTGTTCTTCTACAAGCTCACATTGGACAGGGAATTCATTTCTGTAGTGAAGCTTTCCTCCTTTTATGGATTACACAATGCAAACACTAAATTGAAGCTGGACATAACAAACCATATACTGTAGATATATCTCTATCTGTCTATCTATATTTAGATTTATTTATAATATATAATTCAATGTTAAAATCTAGAACAGGGGTAGGCAACCTTTTTTGTTCAGCGTGCCGACTTTAATTAAAAAATCAAAGATGAGGTACTCGGATTTCCGGTCAATAATTGTAAGGCTGACGACCCCTAAACTAAAGTCATATACCACAAACCATAACACAGAAGTGCTGCCACCAGATGCTTTAGGACCCATGCGTTTACTGCTATTTCCTGGGACGCTCCTGTACTTTCCGATTAGAAGCAATGAAAGTCCATGTGCAGTCCCCAATTAGTGGTAAATGTATGTGTCCAGGAGCACCGTATGGCAGCACCCTTATGGTGAATACACATTATGTATCTGGATGCAGCTATATTCTTAGGTCACTGGAACTTTTACTTCGATGTAAAACTGCATTCACATGGTGCATTTTTGCACAAAAAAAAAAGCCTTTGTTTTCTGTGCAAAAACACATCCTTAATACAGAAAACACACCGTTATACAGAATAATGTCCCATAGTGGCTCCTGCACACAGTATTATGTCCCATAGCGGCCCCTGCACATGGTATTATGTCCCATAGCGGCCCCTGCGCACAGTATTATGTCTCATTGCGGCCCCTGCACATGGTATATGTCTCATAGCGGCCCCTGCACATGGTATTATGTCCCATACTGGCCCCTGCACACGGTATTATATTCCATAGCGGCCCCTGCACATGGTATTATGTCTCATAGCGGCTCCTGCACATGGTATATGTCCCATAGCGGTCCCTGCACATGGTATTATGTCTCACAGCGGCCCCTGCACATGGTATTATGTCCAATAGCGGTCCCTGCACACGGAATGATGTCTCATAGTGGCCCCTACACACGGAATTATGTCTCATAGCGGCCCCTGCACAAGGTATTATGTCCCATAGTGGCCCCTGCACATGGTATTATGTCCCATTGTGGCCCCTGCACACGGTATTATGTCTCACAGCGGCCCCTGCACAGGGTATTATGTCCAATAGCAGTCCCTGCACACAGTATTATGTCCCATAGCGGCCTCTGCACACGGAATTATGTCTCATAGTGGCCCCTGCACACGGAATTATGTCTCATAGTGGCCCCTGCACATGGTATTATGTCTCACAGCAGCCCCTGCACAGGGTATTATATTCAATAGCAGTCCCTGCACACAGTATTATGTCCCATAGCGGCCTCTGCACACGGAATTATGTCTCATAGTTGTCTTAGTTCAGGTTCACACTAACATTAGGGTCTCCATCATTCAGTTCTGCATGGGGACCTGAAAGACGGAGATCCTGTCCGCTTAAAAAGCAGTTACCCGCATAAACTGCTGACTCCATACACTATAATGGGGTCTGCCGGGTTTCCGTCGGTTTCAGTATAAAACTGTCGGAATCTATGAAAAACCCAATGCAGTTGTGAATCCAGTCTTACAAATACTAATGCAAAATACTTCCATGTGAAAGTCCTTAAAGGGGTTGGTCACTTTCAAACCAATATGTTTATGTAATAAAAAGATATACAATTTTCCAATATACTTTCCACTAGAAGTAACAGAATGAATGACAGCAAGCACAGATCTAGAAAACTGTGAGGAATTGATACATAAAGTATATTGGAAAATTGTACAACTTTTTATTATACATACAATAACATTTGTCTCTCAATATTGGTCTGAAAGTGGGCAATCCCTTTAAGGTGTATTCACACAAGGTATCTTTGTGGCTTTTTTCCATGATTATAGCAAAAATTGCAATAGGGTTGATGGTTCAGGGCAACATTAACCCTGTACTAGATTTTAATCACATTACAAATAATAATTCCTGACAATACATTTAACAAAAAGAAAACTGTACAAGGGAAGAGTGTCCCCAAGCCAAAAGCTTCCATACTCCCTACATATGTTTCCATTACTGCTGTCAGCTGCAGATATTAATGTGCAACAGTGTTTAGTGACATTGTAAGAGAATGTTCACACACAAACAGATGTGTTCCAGAAATGTCTGCAATGTCACATTTACAGATGTAGCAAAGTTTAACTGGCACTTAACATACTAACAACACTGTTACATAGAATATTGGCTAGAACAAATGGCTTTTGTTGTGTTCTGTGATAAGAAACGGTTTTAAATAATATCCTACTCATATTTTGTACATCTGCATGCCAATATAATAATAATAATAATAATAATAATACATTTTATTTATATAGCGCCAACATATTCCGCAGCACTGTACAATTTGTAGGGTTCAAGTAAACAAAAAAGATACATTACAAAGAAATAGTCAATTCACACACTGGGACTGAGGGCCCTGTGAATATGTTATAATACAAGACTAAATATACATTGGAATAGAATAGCGTTAATTTCCTAGTGTTTAATCAAATGGTCAACGTCTAGAACTTAAAAGCCATTTTGTTTTATTTCATATCTTTCACAATCTAGTTTTACTAAATCAATAAGACCAACCTAACAAAAGGAAGATGAGTCGCACACAGAGGCATGCTTGGGCAATGATTGTAAAGTTGACAAGCTTATTAAAAGAGCTGGCAGACAATAAGTAGACTAAACCATCAACTGTCACGTATGATCTGCACGTCTCTGTATCTAGACTGGGTGACCTCAAGGCCCACAAGTGAAATTTATACATCTCAATTAGCTATGGACAGTTGACAAACCCTAATAAAGTGGGCAAGTGCGGCTGCCAGCATACTGTCAAACAAAGCTTTTCCCTATAAATCTCACTAGAATGATTTTTCTTATGGATGCTAAAAATGCATTATATTCTATATATATGCTTTGTTTTTCAGAAAGCTGAGACATTTCCTCTGACGGATAAATGAAGTGTTGTATATGAAAGTGGCTATTACTTGGAAAACCAGGGCATCTGCCATTCACTACAGAATGACTGTAATGCACTTTAATTTAACACTTACTACATCACAGACAACTAAATGACCTACATATTGAAAGACAACCGAATATTATATATATATATATATATATATATATATATATATATATAAAACATTTTATATTACAAATGCACAGAAATACAGACAAATTATCAATTACAAGACAGAAAGTTCAGAATTATAAGCAAAAAAAATCCATCTATACCTAAATAAATTAACTCATGTGAAAGAGAAAAGAAACACAAAAAGAAAAGCAAGCTCTCATTTTCCTTTAGGAATTCTCACAGGAGAAGAGACAAGAGGCATTTTAGCAACAACTGGCATTTTTTTCCATCTTTGCTACTTAACCACTTCCATACCAGATTCTTTACCCCCCTTCCAGACCAGGCAAGTTTTTTGTATGTGCGATTTTGGAGGGCTATAACATGTTTATCATATGCGTTATTCAACTAATTTCTGCATCTTTTTTCGGTGATACATAGGGCTTTATTTTTATGTTGTTTTTATTTTTGCATGCATTTTCATTTTTTTATATGTGGGAAAATACAAACAAAAGAGAAGGGAAAACGTGTCTGTCTTTCACTTTTCATTTTTTTTTATTTAATAACACAAAGTGCTACTAAAAAACTTTGTAAAATAGTTTTTCCTCTCCATTATGGTAATTTTTATTTTTACGGTGTTGTCGGGGGGTGGGGCTATAACCTTTAATAAGGGCGTGTTATTGGCATATTATTTAATTTATTTTTTCATTATTTTATCTCCTTTTTTTTTTTTTTTTTTTTTTTTACTTTTCTATTCATTTTTTTTTAATTTTTTTTTTTTTTTTTTTACATTGTGTCCCCATAAGGTAATAATAGACCTTTGGAGACATCTGATCACATTTTTTTTTTTTTTGGGGGGGGGGGGAGGCTGATTTACCCTGTAACAGAGGCTGGTACATTTAGCCCCAGTTGCAGGAGGAATGAAGCCTCCTGCACGTTACTTACACATAACTATAGAACTGATCTGGGTCCTGTAGGACCCAGCAGCTCTAACACATGCTGATCCCAGTGGATCACGTGAATGCTGGGTCAGAGGGGATCTGCAAGATGGTGGCGCCCATAGCGCTGTATACACAGCGATCGGGAAGGCAGGGAAGGTAATAAACCTTCTCTGTTTTCTCTCTGGGAGCTCCGGCTGAAGTTACAGCTGGCTCCCTGTTTCTGCTGTACTGGTACATCCTTGCAGAAATAGACAACTATCTTCCGGATGTATATACAGTAGTCTATGGGCGGTACGGAAGTGGTTAAAGGGGTTTTCTGGGCAAAAAATATTTTTTTAAAAAAGGTCTGTTAGTACTAGTAATGGGTTAATAAGTGCACCCAAATACCTGCCCGCTACTAGCCCGTCCCAACTAACTCAGCCCACCCCTCCACCTCATCATACTTACGTGTCTTCCTCACTGGAAACGGCTCCTCCTTTTCTTTCACTCTGGTGGCTGTGCGCAGGCCAGAGATGCCTGCGCAGTAGAGATGGCACCTCTAACGGCGTGTGCACAGACCAGAAGTGCTTCTCACCCCAGCGCAGTAGAGATGGAGTGCCATCTCTACTGCGCATGTGTCAGAGGCACCTTCAGTCTAAGCAAGCGCCAGGAGAGTCAAAGAAGAGGAGGAGCCATTCCCAGAGAGGAAGATACGTAAGTATGATGGGGTAATTATACAACCCCAATTTCAATGAAGTTGGGACGTTGTATTAAACATAAATAAAAGCAGAGTACAATGATTTGCAAATCCTTTTCAACCTATATTCAATTGAATACACTACAAAGACAAGATATTTAATGTTCAAACGGATAAACTTTATAGTTTTTTTTGCAAATAGTCACTCATTTTGAATTTGATACCTGCAACACATTCCAAAAAATCTGGGACATGGGCAACAAAAGACTGGGAAAGGTGAGTGTCATGATTGGGTGTAAAGGGAGCATCCCTGAAAGGTTCAGTTGTTCACAAGCAAGGATGGGGCGAGATTCACCACTTTGTGAACAACTGCGTGAGCAAATAGTCCAACAGTTTAAGAACAACGTTTTCGAACGTACCATTGCAAGGAATTTAGGGATTTCATCATCTACAGTCCATAATATCATCAAAAGATTCAGAGAATCTGGACAAATCTCTGCAAGTAAGCAGCAAGGCTGAAAACCAACATTGAAAGCCCGTGACCTTCTATCCCTCAGGCGGCTCTACATTCAAAACCGACATCATTCTGTAATGGATATTACCACATGGTTTCAGGAACACTTCAGAAAACCATTGTCAGTGAACACAGTTCGTCGCTACATCTACAAGTGCAAGTTAAAACTATTCCATGCAAAGCGAAAGCCATATATCAACAACATCCAGAAACAACGCCGGCTTCTCTGGGCCCGAGATCATCTGGGATGGACTGACGCAAAGTGGAAAAGTGTCCTGTGGTCTGACGAGTCCACATTTCAAATTGTTTTTGGAAATCATCGATGTCGTGTCCTCCAGATCAAAGAGGAAAAGGACTGTCCAGAATGTTATCAGCGCAAAGTTCAAAAGCCAGCATCTCTGATGGTATGGGGGTGTGTTAGTTCCCATGGCATGGATAACTTGCACATCTGTGATGGCACCATTAATGCTGAAAGGTACATACAGGTTTTGGAGCAACATATGCTGCCATCCAAGCAACGTCTTTTTCCAGGGACGTCCCTGCTTATTTCAGCAAGACAATGCCAAGCCACAATCTGCATGTGTTACAACACTGTAGCTTGGTAGTAAAAGAGTGTGGATACTAGACTGGCCTGCCTGCAGTCCAGACCTGTCTCCCATTGAAAATGTTGGGCGCATTATGAAGAGCAAAACACGACAACAGCGACCCCAGACTGAAGTTGTACATCAAGCAAGAATGGAAAAGAATTCCACCTACAAAACTTCAACAATTGTGTCCTCAGTTCCCAAACTCTTATTGAGTGTTGTTAAAAGGAAAGGTGATGTAACACAGTGGTAAACACGCCCCTGTCCCAGTCTTATGTTGCCCCTGTCCCAGTCTTATGTTGCACCTGTCCCAGCTTTTTTGGAACGTGTTGCAGGCATCAAATTCAAAATGAGTGAATATTTGCAAAAAAACAATAAAGTTTATCCATTTGAACATTAAATATCTTGTCTTTGTAGTGTATTCAACTGAATATAGGTTGAAAAGGATTTGCAAATCATCGTATTGTTTTTATTTATGTTTCACACAATGTCCCAACTTCATTGGAATTGGGGTTGTACATTTTTTCTAAAACAAAGTAAATTAGAAGTTAGGCGGAGGGAGGGGGTTCAGTTTAGGGGTTCATTTTTATTTTATCCTGGACAACCCCTTTAAGACACTGTTTGGACTAGGGTAAATACATACTAAGCATGTAAATTGATCTTACCGTATAATTCTATTATAGCTGGGATCTGACTTAATTCCTAATATGTAGCTATACAGAATCTAGCAGATGCTAAAATATGGGCAATAGGCCATACCTAAATCTGCAATACCCATGTTTAACAAGACCTTTAGCGGGTCTGGTCTGATCACATGTCCTATTAGTAATAATATTACTTAAAAATCCTGTTTCCAGAAACTTACAACTATATGACAAAATCACCATAGGTGGCTTTGAGAGCCCAGCTGACCACATTGCTTCCAAAATAAAAATAGATGAGATATGCTACTTTGTGTTAAAGAGGACCTTTCACGTCCTCTTGTATATGCTGTTTTACATACCGCTAGAAAGCTGACAGTGCGCTGAATTCAGTGCACTGCCAGCTTTCCCGTTATGTGCCCTGGGGAATTCAGCACACTGATGGCTTTCTAGCAGTATGTAAAACATCATATACAGTCATATGAAAAAGTTTGGGCACCCCTATTAATCTTAATCATTTTTAGTTCTAAATATTTGGGTGTTTGCAACAGCCATTTCAATTTGATATATCTAATAACTGATGGACACAGTAATATTTCAGGATTGAAATGAGGTTTATTGTACTAACAGAAAATGTGCAATATGCATTAAACCAAAATTTGACCGGTGCAAAAGTATGGGCACCTCAACAGAAAAGTGACATTAATATTTAGTAGATCCTCCTTTTGCAAAAATAACAGCCTCTAGTCGCTTCCTGTAGCTTTTAATCAGTTCCTGGATCCTGGATGAAGGTATTTTTGACCATTCCTCTTTACAAAACAATTCCAGTTCAGTTAAGTTTGATGGTCGGCGAGCATGGACAGCCCGCTTCAAATTATCCCACAGATGTTCAATGATATTCAGGTCTGGGGACTGGGATGGCCATTCCAGAACATTGTAATTGTTCCTCTGCATGAATGCCTGAGTAGATTTGGAGCTGTGTTTTGGATCATTGTCTTGCTGAGATATCCATCCCCGGCGTAACTTCAAATTTGTCACTAATTCTTGTACATTATTCTCAAGAATCTGCTGATACTGAGTTGAATCCATGCGACCCTCAACTTTAACAAGATTCCCGGTGCCGGCATTGGCCACACAGCCCCAAAGCATGATGGAACCTCCACCAAATTTTACAGTGGGTAGCAAGTGTTTTTCTTGGAGTGCTGTGTTTTTTTGCAGCCATGCATAACGCCTTTTTGTATGACCAAACAACTCAATCTTTGTTTCATCAGTCCACAGGACCTTCTTCCAAAATGAAGCTGGCTTGTCCAAATGTGCTTTTGCATACCTCAGGCGACTCTGTTTGTGGCGTGCTTTCAGAAACGGCTTCTTTCGCATCACTCTCCCATACAGCTTCTCCTTGTGCAAAGTGTGCTGTATTGTTGACCGATGCACAGGGACACCATCTGCAGCAAGATGATGCTGCAGCTCTTTGGAGGTGGTCTGTGGATTGTCCTTGACTGTTCTCACCATTCTTCTTCTCTGCCTTTCTGATATTTTTCTTGGCCTGCCACTTCTGGGCTTAACAAGAACTGTCCCTGTGGTCTTCCATTTCCTTTCTATGTTCCTCACAGTGGAAACTGACAGGTTAAATCTCTGAGACAACTTTTTGTATCCTTCCCCTGAACAACTATGTTGAACAATCTTTGTTTTCAGATCATTTGAGAGTTGTTTTGAGGAGCCCATGATGCCACTCTTCAGAGGAGATTCAAATAGGAGAACAACTTGCAATTGGCCACCTCACATACCTTTTCTCATGATTGGATACACCTGGCTATGAAGTTCAAAGCACAGTGAGGTTACAAAACCAATTTTGTGCTTCAGTAAGTCAGTAAAAAGTAGTTAGGAGTATTCAAATCAATAAAATGATAAGGGTACCCAAATTTTTGCACCGGTCAAATTTTGGTTTAATGCATATTGCACATTTTCTGTTAGTACAATAAACCTCATTTCAATCCTGAAATATTACTGTGTCCATCAGTTATTAGATATATCAAATTGAAATGGCTGTTGCAAACACCCAAATATTTAGAACTAAAAATGATTAAGATTAATAGGGGTGCCCAAACTTTTTCATATGACTGTACATGAGGACGTGAAAGGTCCTCTTTAAATACTGTCATATTTATCTTGATTTATATATTGATTTGTCCATTTCAACCAATCCTATACTCTCCTTCATTGGGCCATGAAAATATTCACCTGTTAATCGTGTTTCCATTTTTTATATACAACTTTTCTACCTCTGTAGGTGTACAATAGAACAATATAAACATAAATGGCCTCTTGCATAAAAACTAGCACAGTTAACCAATCCAGTTTAACTTTAAAAACTATATGCAAGTTAGAGAATTAAAGCAGTACACTTATTGGAGGCTGATAATATGTAGTCCTATAGGGTGTTTCTGTCCACAGATACAAAGAAGAAGCTTGCTACTCAGCCTCCCTAACTATATACAGTACAGACCAAAAGTTTGGACACACCTTCTCATTCCAAGAGTTTTCTGTATTTTCATGACTATAAAAATTGTATATTCACATTGAAGGCATCAAAACTATGAATTAACACATGTGGAATTATATACTTAACAAAAAAGTGTGAAACAACTGAAAATATGTCTTATATTCTAGGTTCTTCAAAGTAGCCACCTTTTGCTTTGATTACTGCTTTGCACACTCTTGGCATTCTCTTGATGAGCTTCAAGAGCTAGTCACCTGAAATGGTTTTCACTTCACAGGTGTGCCCTGTCAGGTTTAATAAGTGGGATTTCTTGCCTTATAAATGGGGTTGGGACCATCAGTTGTGTTGTTCAGAAGTCAGGTGGATACACAGCTGATAGTCCTACTGAATGGAGTGTTAGAATTTGTATTATGGCAAGAAAAAAGCAGCTAAGTCAAGAAAAACGAGTGGCCATCATTACTTTAAGAAATGAAAGTTAGTCAGTCCGAAAAATTGGGAAAACTTTGAAAGTGTCCCCAAGTGCAGTGGCCAAAACCATCAAGCGCTACAAAGAAACTGGCTCACATGAGGACTGCCCCAGGAAAGGAAGACCAAGAGTCACCTCTGCTGCGGAGGATAAGTTCATCCGAGTCACCAGCCTCAGAAATCGCAGGTTAACAGCAGCTCAGATTAGAGACCAGGTCAATGCCACACAGAGTTCTAGCAGCAGACACATCTCTACAACAACTGTTAAGAGGAGACTGTGTGCAGCAGGCCTTCATGGTAAAATAGCTGCTAGGAAACCACTGCTAAGGACAGGCAACAAGCAGAAGAGACTTGTTTGGGCTAAAGAACACAAGGAATGGACATTAGACCTGTGGAAATCTGTGTTTTGGTCTGATGAGTCCAAATTTGAGATCTTTGGTTCCAACCACTGTGTCTTTGTGCGACGCAGAAAAGGTGAATGAATGGACTCTACATGCCTGGTTCCCACCGTGAAGCATGGAGGAGGAGGTGTGATGGTATGGGGGTGCTTTGCTGGTGACACTGTTGGGGATTTATTCAAAATTGAAGGAATACTGAACCAGCATGGTTACCACAGCATCTTGCAGCGGCATGCTATTCCATCCGGTTTGCGTTTAGTTGAACCATCATTTATTTTTCAATAGGACAATGACCCCAAACACACCTCCAGACTGTGTAAGGGCTATTTGACCAAGAAGGAGAGTGATGGGGTGCTACGCCAGATGACCTGGCCTCCACAGTCACCAGACCTGAACCCAATCGAGATGGTTTGGGGTGAGCTGGACCGCAGAGTGAAGGCAAAAGGGCCAACAAGTGCTAAGCATCTCTGGGAACTCCTTCAAGACTGTTAGAAGACCATTTCAGGTGACTACCTCTTGAAGCTCATCAAGAGAATGCCAAGAGTGTGCAAAGCAGTAATCAAAGCAAAAGGTGGCTACTTTGAAGAACCTAGAATATAAGACATATTTTCAGTTGTTTCACACTTTTTTGTTAAGTATATAATTCCACATGTGTTAATTCATAGTTTTGATGCCTTCAGTGTGAATCTACAATTTTTATAGTCATGAAAATACAGAAAACTCTTGGAATGAGAAGGTGTGTCCAAACTTTTGGTCTGTACTGTACTTAAACCTTAAGGCAACTTTAAATTTTCTGGCAGTCATTAATACATTTTGTGATATATTTTACTAACAAATTTTGGCTCCTTTCTGTGAAATCTTGCATTTCTTTATTCTTTCCATTTTTTCTGTATTGAGAGCTGTCCCCTGCTTCTCATGTGTACAGAGTAGGGGCTTTTGTAAAATTAAGAGAAAATGGGGGTGGGGGAGGGTCATTTTAAACAGTTATCAAGCATGATAAAATTTAGAAACTTGCTTTTGGGGGTCAAATGAAAAATAGAGAATCTTCTATTACAAAGCAAGTTTCTATGTTTTATAATGCCTGAGATATAATTGATTGAATTAACCCACCCCCAACCCTAATTTTCTCTTCATTTTACATAGGTCCCTACTCTGTACAAAGTGAGAAGCAGGGTACAGCTCTCAATGCAGAAGCAAGGGAAAGAATACAAAGAAGTAGTATTTCACAGATAGGAGCCAAAATCTGTTAATAAAGTATATTACAAAATGTATTAATGTCTGCCAGAAAATCATTGGGTGGGGGGAGACATATAAAGGGGTCAGATACAGTGAGGAGGCCATAAAAAGGGGTCAGATACCATGTGGGGGTGATTAAAAGGGGTCAAATACTGTGTGGGGGCCATAAAATTTTCAAAAGTTATCCAAAAGTTTGATTACGCTTTAAAATCTCTTAGGTTATTTAAAATAATAGACTGTCCCCAGCAAGTATCTGCAAAGAGAAAGCCTAGCCCTGAATCTGATATCAGGTAATGCTGGCATGAATTGTGATTACGGCCAAAAGCTTTGCCTCAAAAATGCCTTTCGTTTTTTATATTAACCAACAATAGGTCAGAAGGACATCATGTGTATATACTCCAAGAACTTTGTCTAGAGCTGAGTACACAAATGTTTTCCGTCCACAAAGTGTATATGTTAATGTACAAATTGCTTAGTATGAACTTCCATAACACAAGCTCTTATGTGGACTATGCCGTCTTCACACAAATTTATATTCATTTTCATGGATCCTTTTGCGGAATGAGTTTTCAGAATGTGTAGAGAACTGTTCCATGCTCTGTGGTTTTATGTCACAGTCATGAACGGCATTTTTATTCAGATTCAAAAATCTAAAGTGCCTCATAGCCTGGCACAGTGTTGGCTAATCTTTTGAGCTCAGTGTGTTAAAATTCATATAAAACTTAGCTTAACTCGGGTGTCACATCTTTTTATGCCCCCACACAGTATCTGACCGCTGTTTATGGCCCCCATACAATATATGACTCCCTTTTTTTTTTACCTCCCCCTTACACAGCATATGATCCCATTTATGGCCCCCACACAGTTTATGCCTCCCTTTTATACCCCCACACAGTATATGACCCCTCTTTTAAAGCCCACCCACAGTATATGACCCCCTCCCCCCACACACACAGAGTAGTATTTACTCACAGATAATATTTACTCACCTGTCCGTGCTCCAGTCCTGGCCTCCTTCCTCTGCTGCCTCCAGCGTTGTGATGTAAGTGTAGCACTGCCTAAAGGAGGCAGTGGTGGCCGGCCAGGACAGGAGCATTGACAGGTGAGTAAAGTTATCAGCAACTGCTTATTGCAATAACACAATAAGTAGCTGCTGATTAAAAAAAAAATGCCCCTGTGGCTGCCACTTGGTTCGGAGGGTGTGTGTCACACAAAATGTCTTGGTGTATCACTGGCCTAGAACTACACAGTTGAAGATACATGCACTTTTTGTCCCCTTTCATTTTTTGAGGTTGGATTTCCAATTAAAGTTCAGGAAATCTAGCATTACTATATCTGAAGACTATCCAATCTGTGAATACATAAAATGTCCTCCTTTTAGCTGCAGCAATTTTGTCTCCTGTACCTTTTTCTGTGACTCCTACTGATAATATTCTCTTTATAGCTTGTTCACTTGACTTCTGCAATCTAAATCCTTCATAAAAGAGGAAAATGGAAACAGCTGAGCTTCTTTTCTAATAAATCTTGTGTAGTAGAGCTGGCATACATTAAGTGTGAATGTTAGGACTTTTACTTATTCCTGTCTAAATCTAGTTATGTCCATTTACATGTATAATGAAATATGTTGTAGAGATATTCAAATCATTTTGGTCATTTATTTTACTTTGGAATCATAACTATATTTACTCTGGTCTCAAGTGAGGTTGTTAATCTACTTTTAGTAATTAAATAGCATTTAACAATTCCATCAGCACTTTAATCTTAATCTTTAACAGGAAATAGGTAAAAGGGTTTATATGGGCAACATCTGCTATGCAGCTGCACAGCAAATATTTCTCTCAAAATTCATATCCGGAAATAATGCTTTCCATGTATATGTCAAGGGTGAGTGAATTTACCCAAAATGGTATTTCTGGACCTGTAAAAAACTTTTATGTTTCTAAGGCTGATTTGATAAAAATCGACTGTTCAGTTGTGGGATTGTTTGAACCCACCATCAACATATACAACTAAACTGCACTATCAAGAAGCACAGTTAAAAAAATGCTCTGCTTATGTGCTAATTGGCAATTAAGTTGTCAATTTCAGAATGCCAATCCCTGACCGAACACGCTGTATATTTTTTTGGAATACAAACAGATGTTATCAACCATTGCGTATTTTTTTTAAATGATCATTAGTCAAGGTGGCCAAAATATGAAGTCTAATGTATATGACTTTAAAACTCTGTACTCGACTTATTAGGTTATACTAAGATACTATACATCAGGCTTACTACTAACGTGTCATACAAGCAGTAATGAAAACATATGTCTTCTTACACCCACACTTAATAACTGTCTTTGATACTGTACCCTTAGATTAATTTGACAGATCCATGTTTTGTTTTTCCTTGGAAGAGAAATGTATGATTTTTTTACATTTTAAATTCAACATATATAACTTTTATATATATTTTCTCACACAGTATGTTGCTCCCAATGGTTGGGAGCAATGAATGTTTTTAGGCTAATGCCCCACTTTGACAAAATGCATAGGTTTTGACTGTTGTGGAAATACAGTGCAGTGGAAAAAAACCCACTGCGTTTTACATTACTACCAAAGATAAAGAGATTCAATCTCATCCACACACTGCAGACAAAAAGTGCTGTGTTTTATAAAAATGCAGCATGTTCATTTTAGCTGCGGAATCGTGAGCATTTTTTCTATATATTTAATAGGGGAAGAAGAAATGCAGAGGAAAAAATGTAGCAAAAAACCTAATAAAAATGCTGGAAAAGATGCAATGTGTTTTCTATGCATTTTCAGATGTGCTTTGCTACATGGGGCCTTAACCCTATACTATTTTTGCCACAAAAAGTATATATATTAGATATAAGTCCCAAAGATGTGGATAGTGGATAACTTTTAAAGTTGGCATAAACCATTTAAGTACAGGACTGTAAAGTCTGATGATTTTAATATGTATACATTGAAAAGAAAATTTTCTGTCCTTATCTCTACAGAAATGTTATTTATGTTTTAGCAGAAAGTAGGTGATCATAGGCTTGTAGTTTAGATAAAATCTTAATTTCTAATTTATGTGCAATGTATGTGGTGTAACTGAAAATAAATTGCCAAAATATATGTATTCTATGAATATTACATTGACTATGGATGTGTTGCTTTAATCACACAGATATAAGGTTCCTGTTGTTCTGTAACAGTAATTTATCACTTCCCACATGTTTCCATTATGTGCTGCCAGCATTATGGATGTCAAGAGATTCCATATTCTAGAACTTATTATTTAGATGGGTCAACTAAAGATGGGTTTTTAATCCAAGGAATGCTTCTCTGACAGTGCATTCCAACTTATGCACAAACCATTAAACTTGTTATACTGTTACTGCATACTGTTACAGATAAGAGGACATATACTGTATTAAATTTGAGACAGTCAGGTTTATTGGTCATCATCAGGTCTTCTTTAGAGATAGTGACTAAATTTATGTTCAATTAATTAATTATTTATGGTGATTAATAAAATCTTTATAATAGATGTATATGGTCTCCCTCAGCTAATGGAAACTACAAATAAATATCCCAGAGGCATAGCTAGCAAGGTCACCACTGGAAACACAGGCAGCATTTACAATTGTATCTGTGTCTGCAGGACACCAATACAGTTGAAATACATGGTAGAGGAAGAAGCTGATTCTTCCTACTTTACCATTCTATAACTTGTAGAGGCAGAAGCTGATACTTCCTACTTTACCATTCTGTAACTTGTAGGCTGTAAGCCTCTTCAGGTCTGTGGCCTACACCGCCTGTGCCCTGACCACAGTTAAGGTGGGCACAATGACGTCACCGTATTGTGCTGCCTGTGCTGAGGAGCAGACTTCTCGTGGTCACGGGCCCTTATAGGCTTTAAGGAAGAAGAAATTGCGGCAGAAGCTCCAAAGTAGGTGTGTATAATTTTTTCAAAATTCTGTGGCGTCCAGCAAGCAGTTGATTCAGGTATTGTGTAAAACATAACTTTCAATGGATAAACATCACAAAAAATATTAAAAAACACAGAGAAAATCTCCCATGCTGTGCAGGAGACTGGAGAACTGGCTTACGCATTTCGGGGAATGCTCCCCTTAGTCATAGCCTGAAAAACTAGAACATCCTACCCACAATTTAAAACCAAAGCAATTATTTATTTATTATGCTTACTTGTATGAAGTCCTGGGTTCCAATCCTGCCAAGGACAACATCTGCAAGGAGTTTGTATGTTCTCCCCGTGTTTGCGTGGGTTTCCTCCGGGTACTCCGGTTTCCTCCCACACTCCAAAGACATACTGATAGGGAATGTAGATTGTGAGCCCTATATGGGACAGTGACAGTCAATGTCTGTAAAGCGCTGCGGAATATGATGGCGCTATATAAGTAAGCATAATAAATAAATAAATAATTGTATAGCACCATCATATTCTGAAGCACTTTACAGATATTGTCAGTCACTGTCCCATATAGGGCTCACAATCTACATTCCCTATTAGCATGTCTTTGGAGTGTGGGAGGAAACCAGAGTACCCAGTGGAAACCCATGGAGAACATACAAACTCCTTGCAGATGTGGGTAAATTGTGGGTAGGATGTGCTAGTTTTTCAGGCTGACTAAGGGGAGCGTTCCCTGAAACGCGCAAGCCAAATTCCTGCATAGCATGGGAGATTTTCTCCGTGTTTTTAAATATTTTTTGTAAAAAGTTATGTTTTACACAATACATGAGTCAACTGCTTGCTGGGCGCCCCTGAATTTTTAGGATATCTCATCACCTTTTGCCGATAAGGTTATTTGTCCGTGCATTGAGAGCCTCAGGAAGACGGTGCCTTTCTACATTTGAAATCATGAGTTGGGCTGTATGATTTTTACTTTTTTTTTTTTTTGGTGTATAATTTTTATTTTATTTTTTTACACTCTGAGGGTCATTATTGATATCACAGGGCAAGTAGTGGTACTATGGAAATAAGGGCCTCATTAATATATATGGGGCTATATAAATCTAGAGAAATATTTATACAAAGGGGTACAAAGGGGAATTGGGCAAGATTAATTTAAGGTAGCAGTCGGGGACATTATTAATTGCAGGGGCACTATTAATATAACCCCTTACCATGTTTGTTTTTGTTTATTTATTTTTATTTCAAAGGGGGTGACTTGAATTTTTATTTTTTAAAACTTTATAACCCCCCCTAGGAGGTTTAAACCTGCAATCTTTTGATTGCTTGTCCCATAGATTGCAATACAACTGAATTGTAGTTTATAGGTGATTCACCATAGACCAGCCTCAATAGCTATATTCCTATATCAGGTCTAGGAGCCTTTATAAGGTTCCCAGCTGTCATATCAACAGGATGGCTCTTATGGGCTGGTGGGGACTCATATGATTTGCTCCAGAGACCTATGGGGGGATGGGGCATAAAATAAAACTATGCCCACAATCAGAGTGAAAGATAGCAGAGACACGGTGGCTATGGCAGCTGCTCTGCTTCAGAATGTCCAACATCTTTAAAGACTCAGCATCCACCATACTATTACGCCGGACGTCGAAAAAAAGGGCTATGCAGGCACACACACATACAGGGCTTTGTTAATTTAAAGGAGAACACAAGAGGTATTATTAATTAAAGTGGGCACACAGAGGCATTATTAATTAAAGATGTATAAGGGGTATTATTCATTTCTGGAGATTTTTATATAATTATATTTTTATAACAGGGAAGAGCAACAGGATAGGGATTTTGTGTAGGTGAGGAAAATGTGGGTCAGGTGCCTGGGAAATTGAGGAGCCAAAGATGTCTGTTTTACAAATTTCACAGAGACAAGTCACGTCTGGAAGAGATAGGAAATGTGAACAAATACAGCCAGAGACATCACCTGCAAGTTACAAAATTTTCCTGTAGTGTATTCACTTAAATAGTCTGCGGAACCTTGGGTAGAACCAGTGTCTACCAATATATGGTCACTGTATGGTATTAATATTGATATCCCTGAGTAAGGGGTTCACTCAGATGTGTTCGCTAAAACCTTTCTGCTATGTTCCTATTATCATATACAGTGCTGGCCAAAAGTATTGGAACCCCTGCAATTCTGTCAGATAATACTCAATTTCTTCCAGAAAATGACTGCAATCACAAATGCTTTGGTAATAATATCTTCAATTAATTTGTCTTCAATGGAAAACCACAAAAAGAATTGTCAAAAAGCCAAACTGGATATAATTCCACACCAAACATAAAAAAGGGGGTGGACAAAAGTATTGGCACCCTTTGAAAAATCATGTGATGCTTCTCTAATTTGTGTAATTAACAGCACCTGTTACTTACCTGTGGCACATAACAGGTGGTGGCAATAACTAAATCACACTTGCAGCCAGTTGAAATGGATTAAAGTTGACTCAACCTCTGTCCTGTGTCCTTGTGTGTACCACATTGAGCATGGAGAAAAGAAAGAAGACCAAAGAACTGTCTGAGGACTTGAGAAGCAAAATTGTGAGGAAGCATGAGCAATCTCAAGGCTACAAGTCCATCTCCAAAGACCTGAATGTTCCTGTGTCTACCGTGTGCAGTGTCATCAAGAAGTTTAAAGCCCATGGCACTGTGGCTAACCTCCCTAGATGTGGACGGAAAAGAAAAATTGACGAGTGATTTCAACGAAAGATTGTGCGGATGATGGCTAAAGAACCTCGACTAACATCCAAACAAGTTCTAGCTGCCCTGCAGTCCGAGGGTACAACAGTGTCAACCCGAACTATCCGTCGGCATCTGAATGAAAAGGGACTCTATGGTAGGATACCCAGGAAGACCCCACTTATGACCCAGAGACATAAAAAAGCCAGGCTGGAGTTTGCCAAAACTTACCTGAGAAAGCCAAAAACTTTTTGGAAGAATGCTCTCTGGTCAGATGAGACAAAAGTAGAGCTTTTTGGGAAAAGGCATCAACATAGAGTTTACAGGAAAAAAAAAGAGGCCTTCAAAGAAAAGAACACGGTCCCTACAGTCAAACATGGCGGAGGTTCCCTGATGTTTTGGGGTTGCTTTGCTGCCTCTGGCACTGGACTGCTTGACCGTGTGCATGGCATTATGAAGTCTGAAGACTACCAACAAATTTTGCAGCATAATGTAGGGCCCAGTGTGAGAAAGCTGGGTCTCCCTCAGAGGTCATGGGTCTTCCAGCAGGACAATGACCCAAAACACACTTCAAAAAGCACTAGAAAATGGTTTGAGAGAAAGCACTGGAGACTTCTAAAGTGGCCAGCAATGAGTCCAGACCTGAATCCCATAGAACACCTGTGGAGAGATCTCAAAATGGCAGTTTGGAGAAGGCACCCTTTAAATCTCAGGGACCTGGAGAAATTTGCCAAAGAAGAATGGTCTAAAATTCCAGCAGAGCATTGTAAGAAACTCATTGATGGTTACCGGAAGCGGTTGTTCGCAGTTATTTTGTCTAAAGGTTGTGCTACCAAGTATTAGGCTGAGGGTGCCAATACTTTTGTCCGGCCCATTTTTGGAGTTTTGTGTAAAATGATCAATGATTTGACTTTTTTTCATTCTCTTTTGTGTTTTTTCATTGCAAGCAAAATAAATGAAGATATTATTACCAAAGCATTTGTGATTGCAATCATTTTCTGGAAGAAATTGAGTATTATCTGACAGAATTGCAGGGGTGCCAATACTTTTGGCCAGCACTGTACTTGCAGCTTTCACTTCCACCTGTGCACAGGGGAAGATATGTTGGCAGCACTTCTGGATATTGTAATTCTCCAGTTTCTGTGGCCTCAGATCACTCCAGGGAAAGGGAGAACAAAAACTTTTGTATATTGTCTCCTAAATAAAAAGCAGCAAAATCTGCAACAAAAAACTGTGTTTCTACAATGTGGGGCTTTAACCTAAAATAGTAAAAACTGATGAAACAGTGCTTACTTGCGGAAACACGCAGACCCCATAGACTATAATGGGGTCCGCCGGTTTTCCGCCCGAGAAATGCAGAGCAAAAGTTCTGCTTGCAGTACTTTTCTCTCCACTTTTTTCAAGTGGAGTGGAGAATGGAATCCGAGGGCAGATGTGAACCCAGCCTTACACATACCTATCCACTGAAAAATAAAAATCTTATGTGTCTTAAAATAAAAACTATACAAATTTGTTATTGTGTTAGTTGTAGTGACCCGTAAATTAAATTTAACATATTATTTATACAGTACCATTAATACCATAAAAATAAATCTTAAAAAACTGGTGAGAAAATGCCTTTTTAAAGATTTTCTCTAGACATCTTAAGAACTTTGTATGATCTAGCACTTGTCAGAAACCCAGCCATGATTTTATCAGGCAGGCACACTAAATGTATGAGAAGAAAACCCAGCCAGAATAACTGAAAGTCCGAAACCATCCAAAGTTTCTGCATTCATGGTTGCGTCCACTAGCAACCGATCAAGGCAAAAGATTAAAGATACTGTCACTACTAAAGATGGTTAGAGAGAATCTTTAAACTTCTGCAAAACTTTTAACTATTTGTATTTGCAAAAATGTGTAACTTTTAATTGTCCAGAAATATGAATATGGTTATGTTCATGGGAAACCCACGTTAAGGCTTAAATTCGTTATGTCACTAGGGACAGGGCAGTTTTAACAGCGGGACAGCAAATGCAGGACTGTCCCACTGTCCAAAGGGAGCCCCCACTACCATAGGGTCCAGTGCTACCTTGGCCCTGTGGTTAAAGCGGCCCTGACTAAGGGTAAATTCACACGGCAGAATCTTTGTGGGTGGTGGAATCTGCCATAAAAACTGCTTCCTATTCATTCAAATAGAAAAAACAAGTACTCTGCTCAATCTGGAAATCTTTCTCCTGTGTGAATGAATTGGTAGTACACATATGTGATCACCGGTCCATTTACTTCTGTGAGATTGCACTCAGCTATCTCTGTCAGTCCTATAAAAGTGTATGGAGTAGTGGCTATGATTGCCCTGTTCTGATCAGTAGATGGTGGAAAGTCAGACCCCCAGCGATCATACATTTATCACCTACCCTGTGGATAGGTGATGAATACAGTTTATGTGAAAGCCTCTTTAACCAACAGGCAGTGGGCTATAAATGGCTCATTAAACAAGGTTTTCTCATAAATACAACTCCCTCACAAAACACCTCATAAATGCTCATAACAGTTTCCATCTTTTTAGCCCTTTTTGCATAACAAAGATCACTTTACAGCAGCCTTCAGTGATGATCCTTAGACACACTATCATGTGCAGCTTGCAATTACCAAGCCAGTTTTTCATTTAACATTACTTCATTAGAGGTTCTTACAAGCTGTTCATGATTAAATCTCAATGTGTATGTTTGTTGTCACATATGACTAAATAAAGCAACTACTTTTAAGTACCCTTCCCTTCTTTTTCGCATCTGCTACACAAATAATGTACAGTCACTTACTATATCCTCAGTTGGCAAACAAGTAATTATTAAATGGATATGATAGGTCTTCAAAAGTGAGGTCTTATTCACACATCTGTGTTTTGGTCAGTGATTAGGAGCCAAACCAAGAGTGGAGATTACATAGAGATAAGGTAGAGTGGAAAGATTTGCACCTTTTCTGTGTTTTCAATCTGCTCCTATTTTTGACTTAAAATCACTGACCAAAACGCATACGAGTTGCTCTTTGCAGTGATTCTTTTCTCTGGTTAATAAGAGGAAGTCCATATGTCTTAATAAGACAATAACATTACTGAGTTAAAGGGGTTGTCCAGGATAAATCCATATTGTATGGACAAGGCCCTCATGTACCCCCTTCCAACTTTATAATGTACATCTTTTAACAATACTGCTTTTCTTTATTGTAATAAATGTAGGTCACATGACCTTGGTCTAACGGTTACCCCAGAATGTTACTGGAAAGAAGTCCGCCCCCAGCCCCATTATACTTACCTGTTTCTCCTGTGGATATCTGGATCCCGAGACGTCATCACTGGAAGGCATGCACAATACAGTGAGCGGCCAGCAGGGGTGTCGGCCACCAATGACATCCTGGGTCTAGAGCTGTCAGGACGAAAATGTAAGTGTAATGGGGCGGGTCAAAGAGGAGGTGCTGGCAGCATCACAAAGGACATTCCCCGCTGTCCACACCTCCTAGAGTGGGTGGCAGGGAATCCTGCCAGCATGTAGCCCCGTATAATATGGACTGCATGTGGTGCCACATGGTGGCCACTGTGGAGAATTATTCTGTGTGGGGGCCACTTTACAGCATTATACTGTGTGGGGGCCACTGTAGAGCATATTATACTGTGCAGGGGCCACTGCAGAGCATTATCCTGTGCAGGGGCCACTGTGGAGCATATTATACTGTGCAGGAGCCACTGTGGAGCATATTATACTGTGCGGGGGCCACTGTGGAGCATATTATACTTTGCAAGGCCCACTCTGGAGCATTATTCTGTGTGGGGGCCACTGTGGGGAATATTATACTGTGCGGTGGCCACTGTGGAGATTTATACTGTGCGGGGGCCACTGTGGAGCATATTATACTGTGCAGGGGCCACTGCGGAGCATTATACTGTGCGGGGGCTACTGTGAAGTATATTATACTGTACGGGGGCCACTGGGGAGCATATTATACTGTGCATGGGCCTCTGTGGAACATTAGACTGTGCAGGGGCCACTGTGAAGCATTATACTGTTTATGTATGTGTATATATATATTTACCAAACGCCAAAAAAAAAGCATCAAGAATTCATGGTTGTCCTGAAGCTTTTTCTGTGTGACTGTACTGATGATATACAGAGGTGATTACAATATTACAGCCAAAGGAGGAGGTTATAGAGTGAGTGAGAACTAGGAGTCTAAAGATGGCTGCAGAGGGTGCAATGGGAGGGCTAGCTATGGAAACAGGGAGGGGGAGTGAGTGAGGGAGGAGGGAGTGAGTCAGCTCTGAGTGTAGGCTAAGGAATCATGGGAGATGTAAGAAAATACAGAACTGGAAGATGTCAATGTAAACAAATGCAGAGTATGCCAGGAGCTCCTAGAGAACGCAGAAATCACTCAAGACACTGCTAAAGGTATTTGGGTGCACTTATTAACCTATTAATAGCACTAACAGACCTTTTTTGAAAATTCATTTTTTGCCTGGAAAACCCCTTTAACTTTACAGTACTTTCAGCATTCCCCAGATATACCATGAAAGGATAATTCATAAAATACCACTTGAAATAGGATAAGCCCCAGAAACAAGTAATCTACTCTATCACTTTCAGGTGGTGATGTCTTCCTGTGCTGATCAATTAAATGACGGATTAACGACAGTTTAGTTAGGAATGTAATGTTCGTGACTGAATGTAAATATAGATGTTTCTGCCATCTGTCTAACATGTGTTACTTGATGAAGGAACTGATCTGGTTCTGAAACACCTAGAGATAAACAATTAGGCCCCATGCACACAACAATGAAAAATGGATGTGTAATAGACGTTTTTTTTGTTTTTTTAAACAATGGGAATCAATAGGTACATGCACATGCCAGTTTCTTAAGTGAATAACTTCAGTTAAAAATAAGACATGTTGTATTCTGACCTGATAGTCCTAATACAAGCCTATGGGGTTTGTTTTCAACATCTGTTTTTTTGGGTAATGTATCAGTTTCAATTACATTAAAAATTGATAAGTGGGTTGGGTCAAAAAAAAAAAAAAAAAAAAAAAAAGACCAGTAAAGTTCACCTGTTCACTGACAGTAAAAACTAATGCAAAAGGGACATTAAAAACTAACACAGACAGAAGAATGATGTAAAATATGTGATAGAGTAATGGATAATGGAAACTAAAAACTGACAGTTTCAGGTTAGGTTCACACTTGCGCTGGGCTCTCTGGGTCCACCGAGGACTAAAACAGTGGTTACCCATGAACACCCACAGACACATAGACTATAATGGGGTCCGCCTTGTGTCTGACGTTTTTATACTGAAACTAGCAGAGAGAAAAGTCTTCCATCTACCGATTTTTGCGACGGAGTCTCCTAACTGTGATAAAGATATGAACCTAGCCTCATCTGTTTTTAATGTGTGTTTTTTTCACTATTGTGTATAGGTAGCCTTAAATTTAGAAATAAAGAAACATTTTCACTGAGATTATAATTCACTCAGATCACTGCCCATATATTTTTATTTTTTTGTTTTCAAGCAACGTGCAAACTGTGATGATTGTCCCTTGTGTGTGAAAACAATATTCACACTTCTTACTTTCTACAACCAAAAATATTTAATAAGGCGTTACTACAAATTACATAAAAATATACATAAAACAATGTTACATAAAATATATCATTTAACTAAATTGCACATAGGAAAGAACTTCTTGATATATCATTAAAACATGCCAACTAATTATTCTCTTGTGACCAACCCCAAAAACATGCTAGAAAAGATTCACAGAGCAAAGAGACCCCAAAATTGATGACCGGAACTTTTAAGGCTACTTCTACATCATATATGACTTATTTCAGCACAAAAAACTTTCTAAGCAAGCAAAGGAGACCTTGTACACCAGAACCACACTGGACACATACCATCAGTGGGTCATATTTCTTTACATCCTGTATCCTTAGAGGTTGTGGGTTGTGGCTAATGGCTATGTGATGGACTTGTGAAGTGGTCAGGCTTCTGGACATAATTAACTCCTTGCTGCCTGTTCTAAATAACCCAGTTAGTGCCTTGTAAAACACCTCCAGTGTACCACACTCATTGTGTGAACTTTACAGCCCCCTTATCATGACAGAACCTGAACCAGAGTTGCCTGTACCATCTATAAATCCATAAAAAAGCATACTTTTGATCACTGTAATAATAAATAGATACTGTAGATTTTTGAAGCTGGTGGGTAATACTGTAGCCCAGGGTATTATAAATTTAATCTTTTCACAGTTCACAGCAAATGCTGCAAAAATATTAATATTTTTTTTTCTTTTTTTATAATTCATATTTGTTTTTTTTCAATTTGTGTGTAAAAATTTACATTGTTTATAATCCTCAGATAAACTGTCCTCAAAAAAAGCAAAAAAGGTGGTTGGCAATCCTAACCCGAGGCTAAAAGAGGATCTTCTGGTCTAATCCTACTTTAGTAATATGGTAGCTTTCAAGTTTTACAGCAATCTATGTACAACCTGTACAAAGTACTAGAAACAGTGAAGCTACTTTACATAGTTTCACAGTTAATATAATTGAAAACAGGTACATGAAGACCGTGTTGATCCGAGACAAAAAAAAAAAAACAAAAACTCCTATTAAGTTGTTACCAATTGTTACATATTAAGGTAAAAATTATATTCCCAACTCCAAATATGGCAAGCAAAATAAATCCCAGGTACCTTCCTCAGAAATCTAGTACCTATTATATTATCTACTTGTAATATCATATTCATATGAAGAATAGCCCTTGAGACCCCTCTTGAACTTGTTTATTGAATCAAACAGCACAACATCTTGCAGTAGAAAGTTTCAATGTCTCACTACTACTAGTGAAGAATCTATGATGATGGTGAAACTGTTATTTCTCTAGACAAAAAGGATGCCCCCTTGCCTTGGTTACATACCTAGATAAAAATTGGGAGCCGGTCAAAACTACCATGGGTCACGCGCTGTATGAAGATTTTGGGCTCCTCACCAGGCAAAGCTTTCAAGACCTTTTTAATGAGCTGATTATCAGCTGAATGAGCAATCGTTCTCAATCAATTCCCAGTTTTAGGATGAATTCATACATTGTACCACAATGTCTGTAAAGCGCTGTGGAATATGATGGCACTATATAAGTAAGCATAATAAATAATTGTGCATGCAATGTGTACAACATACTGCCAAACCTAGGGATCAAATGGGAGCAATTTTACTTTTAACCCCTTCAAGACCGAGCCCAAAAGTGCGTTAAGGACCAGGCCTCGTTTTTCAAAACTGACATGTGTCACTTTATATGGCAATAACTTTGAGACGACTTAACTTACACAATTGACTTTGAGATTGTTTTTTCGTGACACATTGTACTTCATGTTAGTGGTAAACACTAATGAATATTTTTGTATTTATTTATAAAAAAAATAGGAAATTTGATGGAAATTTGGAAAAAAATCGCAATTTTCAAAATGTGAAATGCTCTGCTTTTCAGACAGATAGTCATACCACCCAAATACATTAATACATATTATCTACCATATCTCTGCTATATATCGGCATCATCTTTTAATCGTCCTGTTATTTATTTTGGATGTTAGAAGGCTTACAAGTGTAACAACGATTTTGCAGATTTACAAGAAAATTTCCCAAACTAATTTTTTAGGGACCACTTCAGTTCTGAAGAGGATTATAATGGTCTATATATTAGAAACCCCCATAAATGACCCCATTTTCAAAACTGCACCCCTCAAATAATTCAAAATAACATTTGGGAAGTTTGTTAACCCTTTAAGAATTTCACTGGAATTAAAACAATATGGAGGTGAAATTTAGACATTTAATTTTTTCCCACTAATTCCTTAATTTAGCCCTAAAATTAACACATTCACAAAGGGTTAAAGGAGAAAATGCATCTCACAGTTTGTTATGCAATTTCTCCCGAGCACGGAAATACCCCTTCAAGTGGGTGTAAACTTATGTTTGGGCGAATGGCAGCGCACGGAAGGGAAGGAGCGACACTGGGCGTCTGAAAAGCAGATTTTGCTGGAATAGTTTTCAGGTGCCATGTCTCATTTGCAAAGCCCCTAGAGTACCAATACAAAGGAAAACCCCAAAAAGTGACCCCATTTTGGAAACTACACCCCTCACAGAATTCATCAAGGGGTATAGTGAGCATTTTGACCTTACAGCCGTTTCACAGATTTTGCTAACACTGGGATGTATAAATGAAACATTACTAAAATGTCACTTTATCCCCAAAGTTTTCATTTTCACAAGGGGCTAAAGGAGAAAAAAGCACCCCACAGTTTGCAAAACAATTGCTCCTGAACACGGCAATACCCCATATGTGGTCGTAATCTGCTGTATGGGTACATGGCAGGGCTCAGAATGGAAAGAGAGCTATTTAGCTTTTGGAGGGCAGATTTTGGTGGAATAGTTTTCAGGTACCATGTCGCATTTGCAGAGCCCCCAAAGTATCAATACAGTGGAAGCCCCCTAAAAGTGACCCCATTTTGAAAACTACACCCCTCACAGAACATATCAAGGGTTATAGTGAGCATTTTGACCCTACAGCTGTTTCACAAATTTTATTAACATTGGGACATTAAAATGAAAAATTACTTTTTTTCCAATAAACCGTCAATTTAGCCCCAAATTTTTCATTTTCACAAGAGGACAAAGGAGAAAAAGCACCCCAAAGTTCGTTACACAATTTCTCCTGAACACAGAAATGCCCCATATGTGGTTGTAATCTGCTGTATGGGTACATGGCAGGGCTCAAAATGGAAAGAGCGCTATTTAGCTTTTGGAGGGCAGATTTTGCTGGAATAGTTTTCAGGTGCCATGTCGCATTTGCAGAGCCCCTAAAGTACCAATACAATACAAACCCCCAAAAAGTGACCCCATTTTGAAAACTACACCCCTCATAGAATTTATCTAGGGGTATAGTGAGCATTTTGACCTCACAGCTGTTTCACAGATTTTATTGACTTAAGGACGTAAAAACGTAAAATTACTTTTTTTCCAATAAACCGTCCATTTAGCCACATATTTTTAATTTTTGCAAGTGGTTAAAGAAGAAAAAACACCCCACAGTTTGTTACACAATTTCTTCTGAACACAGAAATGCCCCATATGTGGTTGTAATCTGCTGTATGGGTACATGGTGGGGCTCAGAATGGAAAGAGCACTGTTTGGCTTTTGGAGGGCAGATGTGGCTGGAATAGTTTTCAGGTGCCATGTCGCATTTGCAGAGCCCCTAAAGTACCAGTACAATGGAAACCCCCTAAAAGTGACCCCATTTTAGAAACTACACCCCTCAAGGAATGTATCAAGGGATATTATGATTTTGAGCCTAAAAATGCTTCCCAAAAATTTATGTACAAAGTGAAAATTAAAGTTTTTAAAGAAATATCCAATTTCAGTGCCTAATACGTTGCGGCCACTTTGTGGCATCAGAGACATGAACTCCTAAAACTATTAAGTGGGCTATCCCGGGGACAAAAAAATTAAATATGTGGGTATAAACTGCTGCTTGAGCACACAGCAGGGCTCAGAAGGGAAGGAGCACTGTGCTTTTTTAGCTTTTGGAGTACTTTCTCGTCGCCATGTTGTTTTTGCAGAGCCCTGGAGGTGCCAGTAAATTGGAATTCCTCAAGAAGTGACCCCCCATTTTGTAGGGGCAATTTTAGGGTCTCTGCAAATGTGACATGGCGTACAAAAAAACAACAATCTAAATATGCGCTCCAAAAGCACATAGCGCTCCTTCACATTTGCGCCCTGCTGTGTGCCCAAATGACAGTTTATGCCCACATGTATGACACTGGTGTACCCAGGATAACGTACTTAACAATGCCATATGTGGGTATAAACTGCTGTTTGGGCACAGCCGGGCACAGAAGGGAAGGAGCGCTATTTTGGTTTTTGGAGCAGTTTGCTTTTTGGACACCATGCCACTTTTGCAGAGTCCATGAATTGCCAGTAAAGTGGAATCCGCAGACATGTCACCCCATTTTGGAAACTATACCCTTCAAGGGATTTATCAAGTGGGGTAGCGAGCATTATTAACCCTTAAGTGTTGCATTCTTTTAATTTCCAGAAATGAATGCGCAGCTGATAATGAAAAGTTAAAAATGAAATTTTTCTATAGATACGCCATTTCAGTGCCCAATATGTTGTGCCCAGTTTATGTCTGCACAGACACACACTCCAAAAACTGGTGAGCGGGGATCCCGGGCACAACAGCTTTTGGAGCGTTCATCTCTGATACAAGCCGGGCACAACATATTACGCACTGAAATGTCGTATTCCTGGGTAAATTGTCATTTTCACCTTTCACCATCAGCTGCGTATTCATTTATGGATAATAAATTATAGCAACACTTGGGGGTTAAAAATGCTCACTGTACCCCAGGATAAATTCCTTCAGAGGTGTAGTTTCCAAAATGGGGTGACATGTCAGGGGATTCCACTGTACTGGCATTTCAGCTCTGCAAAAGTGCAATGGCGTCCAAAAACCAAATAGCGCTCCTTCCCTTCTGTGCTCGGCTGTGCCCAAACAGCAGTTTATGCCCACATATGACATTAAGTACGTTATTCTGGGTACGACAAGTGTAATACATGTGGGTATAAACTGCAGTTTGGGAACACAGTAGGGCGCAGAAGGGAAGGAGAGCTATGTGGCTTTTGGAGCGCAGATTCAGATGTTTGGGATCTGGATGCCATGTCATGTTTGCAGAGCCTCTAAAGTACCAGTAAAGTGGAATCCCCTAGGGAATGACCCCATTTTGAAAAGTGCACCCCTCAAAGAATTTATCAAGGGGTGTAACGAGAATTAGTATCCCAGATGTGACTGCACAGCAGATGGGGAAAAGTGAATATGTAAGCTGTGCGAAGAACATTGGGTACACTAAATTCCCTGCTATTTCCCCAGTAGTTCCTATTATTGGGGAGGTCACTCTGGGGGTCACTTCTGGTTTATTATCCCTTGTAAGCTCTAAATCTGGGGTGTCCCCTGATATAGGCTCGCACAGTTTATACATTCCCTTCCTGCCGCAGCCAGTTATGTTCTAATGATTTGGCGATTTTTTGGGGGGTTTTTGTCTTCGCATTGTACGAGCTATATTTTCTTTATTTCTCTGATGATGTAGCCATATGAGGGCTTGTTGTTTGCAGTATGAGATGTATTTTTTAATGACATCATTTTTAGGTGCTTACAACTTATTAAATAAATTTTATTAACTCTTTCTTGGTGGATTAAAAAACAACCCCATCAATTCTGGCACTGCGTTTTACCTTTTAAATTTTTCACCATGCAGCGTAGAGTGTAAGTAACATGTTGTCTTTATTCTGCGGGTCGGTACGATTACGGCGATACCTCATTTATACTGTTTTTTTATGCGATACCAATTTTGCAGAACAAAAACCCATTTGGGGACATAAATCTATTTTTTTTTGCATCGCCATCTTCTAAGATGCGTAGCATTTTTATTTTTCAGTATAGAGAGTTGGTTTAGGGCTTATTTTTTGGGGTACATATGACTTTTTGATCACTTTTTATGGCATATTTTGTAAGGTGAGATGGCGAAAAATCATTACTTTTGGCGGTTTTCTTGCGTTTTTTTTCCCCGACGTTCACGGTGTACATTAAATATGGTTTCAGTTTTATTGTACAGGTTGTTACAGACGCGACAATACCAAATATGTATTGTTTTTATTAATTTTTAGGTTTATTTTTTATATAATTCATTTTATATAGGAAAAGGGAATTTTTGGGGCTTTATTCTTTTATTCATTTTTTTCACATACTTTATTTATTTATTTTTTCACTTTTTCATGTGTCCCATTAGGACACCTGAGCCAGAGATACTTTGATCTCTGGCTCAGTACTATAGACTGCAAGACACACGGTGAGAATAATGTTCTTTGACTTCTCCAGTGCTTTTTAACACCATACAGCCCAGGTTATTGAGGGACAAGCTGGGCCTTGCTGGAGTGGACCACCACCTCTCCAACTGGATCCTAGACTACCTCACAAATCGACCTCAATACGTGAGAGCCCGAGACTGTGTGTCAGGTACCGTGATCTGTAATACGGGGGCACCTCAGGGTACGGTTCTCGCCCCTTTCCTCTTCACACTGTACACTGCAGATTTTAGGTGCAACTCATCCAGCTGCTACCTACAGAAGTATTCTGACGACTCTGCAATAGTGGGTCTCATCACAGATGATGATGACAGGGAGTACAGAGAACTGAACCAGCATTTTGTGGACTGGTGCCACCGGAACCACCTGAAGATTAACGCGGGGAAGACCAAGGAGATGGTGGTGGAATTCCGCAAAGGCAGAAGCCCTCCTAAACCAGTGGACATCCTGGGGACGGGCATCGAGATTGTGAACACCTATAAGTACCTGGGTTTGCTCCTTAATAATAAGCTGGACTGGGCAGATCATATGGAGGCCCTGTACAGGAAGGGCCACAGCAGGCTCTACCTGCTTAGGAAGCTGAGAGCCTTTGGAATCCGGGGGGCACTTCTTAGGACTTTCTTCAACTCGGTAGTGGCATCAGCCATCTTCTTTGGAGTGGCCTGCTGGGGGAGCAGTATATCAACCAGGGACAGAAATAAACTTGACAAGCTGATTAGAAGGGCCAGCTCTGTCCTGGGGAGCCCACTGGACCCAGTGCAGGTGGTGGGTGACAGAAGGATACTGTCCGTGGTGAGCTCCATGCAGAAGAAGAAGTCCCATCCCATGCATGAGACTGTGATCGCGCTGAGCAGTACTGTCAGTGACCGACTGCTCCACCCTAGGTGTGAGAAGGAGCGCTATCGGAAGTCTTTCCTCCCCACCGCGGTTAGGCTGTACAACCAACACCGACCTAAGCGGAGATCATTACACACAGAGAACTGAAATATCTCTCTGCCTGTTAAATCCCCCCCCCCCCTCTGCTACGCCCTATCTGTCTGTCTGCGATTAATGTAATGCCTCTCACCTTGGAACATTCCTGTACATGTTGTATTTGTATTTGTATCTGCTTATCTTTGCTGCTGTAACACACTGAATTTCCCCATTGTGGGACTATTAAAGGACTATTATTATTATTATTATTATTATTATTATACAGGAAGTCAGCACTATGGAAACACAGCGCTGACTTCCTGAGGTCTCGGCAGGATCAACCAGGTAGTGGGGTCTCCAGGCAGCCTGGGGTCACTTGGCAGACCCCAGGCTGCAGATTATAGATATCGGCACCCCCTAATCTCGCCGCGGGGGGTGCCGGGGGGCGGCAAGATGGCGGAACCCCTTGAATGCTGCGGTCATGTTTGACCGCGGCATCCAAGGGGTTAAAAACCTCGATCGGCGTTGACCGCTGATGGGAGGTTAAGGAGCAGGGTGTTAGCTGTCAGTTACAGCTAACACCCTCTCCCGATGCCGCCCGTGGCACTAAGTGCCGCTAGCAAACACTTAAAATGCCGCGGTCGCTATTGACCACGGCATCTTAAGGGTTAAACAGCGGGGATCAGTGTTATCACTGATCCCCGCTGTTGCAGCGGGAGCCTGGCTGTCAGATACAGCCGGGCTCCCGAGTTGATCGCACGGGCTCTGCTTCTGAGCACGCTCGATCATCATCACGTGCCTGTACGTGGGGATGCGGTAAGTAACCACATTCTCCCACGTGCATGTACGTGAGAATGCGTGAAGGGGTTAATAGCCATCGGTTACAGGAGGCCGTAACCCTCTACTGATAAAAATATAACTAAAAAGGTCTCTGTGATTTCCATTCATGTATTTGTAATAAGATCTCCTCTGTCTTTATTCCAAAACTAAATGGCCACATATCTGAACCTGCCTTCAAAAAATTCCTTTAATTACTTCCTCTGTACCCTCTCTAGTTCAACTACAAGTGCATCTCAATAAATTAGAATATCATCAAAAAGTAATTCAATTGAAAAAGTGAAACACATATATTATATTGAGTCATTACAAACAGACTGAACTTTTTCAAGTGTTTATTTATGTTAATGTTGATGATTATGGCTTACAGCCAAGGAAAACTCAAAAGTCATTATCTCAGAAAATTAGAATAATTAACCCAAAACACCTGCAAAGGCTTCCTAAGCTTTTAAAAAGGTCCCTTAGTCTGGTTCATTAGGAGGCACAATCATGGGGAAGACTGCTGACTTGACAGATGTCCAGAATGAAGTCATTGACACATTCCACAAGGAGGGTAAGCCACAAAAGGTCATTGCTAAAGAAGCTGGCCATTCACAGAGTGCTGTATCAAAGCATATTAATGGAAAGTTGAGTGGAAGGAAAAAGTGTGGTAGAAAAAGGTGCACAAGCAACCAGGATAACCGCAGCCTTGATAGGATTGTTAAGAAAAGGCCATTTAAAAATTTGGGGGAGATTCACAAGGAGTGGACTGCTGCTGGAGTCAGTGCTTCAAGAGCCACCACACACAGACGTATCCAGGACATGGGCTACAAGTGTCACATTTCATGCATCAAGCCACTCATGACCAATAGACAACGCCAGAAGCGTATTACCTGTGCCAAGGAGAGAAAGAACTGGACTGTTGCTCAGTGGCCAAAGGTGTTGTTTTCAGATGAAAGTAAATTTTGCATTTCATTTGGAAATCAAGGTCCCAGAGTCTGGAGGAAGAACTGAGAGGCACACAATCCAAACTGCTTGAGATCTAGTGTGAAGTTTCCACAATCAGTGATGGTTTGGGGAGCCATGTCATCTGCTGGTGTAGGTCCACTGAGTTTTATCAAGACCAGTGCAGCCGTCTACCAGGAAATTCTAGAGCACTTCATACTTCCCTCTGCCGACAAGCTTTTTGGAAATGGAATTTTAATTTTCCAACAAGACTTGGCACCTGTCCACACTGCCAAAAGTACCAATGCCTGGTTTAATAAAAACAGTATCACTGTGCTTGATTGGCAGCAAACTCGCCTGACCTTAACCCCATGGAGAATCTATGGGGTATTGTCAAGAGGAAGATGAGAGACACCAGAAACAACAATGCAGACGAGCTAAAGACTGTTATCAAAGCAACCTGAGCTTCCATAACACCTCTGTAGTGCCACAGGCTGATCGCCTCCATAACACGCCGCATTGATGCAGTCATTCATGCAAAAGGAGCCCCGACCAAGTATTGAGTGCATTTACTGTACATACTTTTCATTTGGTCAACATTTCTGTATTAAATAATTTTTTTTACAGTTGGTCTTATATAATATTCTAATTTTCTGAGATAATGACTTTTGGGTTTTCCTTGGCTGTAAGCCATAATCATCAACATTAACATAAATAAACACTTGAAAAAGTTCACTCTGTTTGTAATTAATATAATATACTGTATGTGTTCACTTTTTCAATTGAATTACTAAAAAAAAAAAAAAAAAAAAAAAAACTTTTTGATATTCTAATTTATTGAGATGCACTTGTATGTCCTTCTAATAAACAGGTACACAAAATTGTACACAATATGACGTGTGGTCTGACTATTAATGTTTGTAGAAGCAAAACTATGTTCTAGTTATGAGCATCTACAACATGCTTGGGTTGATGCATCCCATGATTTAATTTACTTTGGTAGCAGCTACCTGGAATTGGTTTCTAAAGTAATTTTTTTTTTTCTAAACCAATATCACCAAGACTTTTCAGTGGTAGTTTTACCCAGTGTGTCAATATTTCATACATAATTGTAGAGTTTGCTTTCATGGTCCAGGCAGATGGACTATTGTTTTTGTTAAAGGGGTTGTGCAAAACTAAAAAACATGGCTGTTTTCTTCTTCTCAGGATCTGACCTCTTGTCCATTGGTCACGTGGCAAAGCTACAGTTCAGTGCCATTGAAATGCATGGGACCAAGCTGCAGCAGGCCATGTGACCAACGGATGTTATGTAACTTCCTGAGAAAAAAAAAACAGCCATGATTTTGAAGTCCTGCACAACCCCTTTAATGATACTTATTTCTGGAGACAATGAAATGTCAAATGACACAAAATTTCTGTAACAACTTACAACAGCAAAAGCCTTTACATTTTCAATTTGTAGCTGTAACAATTTTTGTCTAAGCGGCTATAAAACATTTAGATAAATGCTCTTATTTCCATCATCAAATCTTGCTGAAAACATGAAAGCTGTCTCACATAGGATGCTTTTCATAGCTGATATTTTCAAACAGCTGAATCCACAGACAGTTTGTGCTATATCAAAATGTACCAAAAACTGAAAGTGCTATCACAAAATCTAAATTTCCCTTTAAAAAGATGAATTTGATGCAAATGAGTCATGAAGAATAATGCAACCTCCAACACATATATAAAATTATTATTGAGCTAAATTTTATTCACCGGTCTTATCCCTTGTGCACATGGATTTCTTCAGATTCTATGAATCTTTTGATGATATATTTGATGATATATGTACTGTAGATGGTGGGATATTCAAAGTCTTTGCAATTCACGTCGATTAACATTTTTCTAAAATTGTTCCACAGAGATTAACCTCTGTCCATCTTTGCTTCTGAGGGACTCTGCTTCTCTAACAAGCTCTTTTTATATACAGTCATGTGACTTAGTTGAAAATTGACCCTTCACCTCTTTTTCATTAGTGGCATTTACTTTTCCAGCCTTCTGTTAACCCTGTCTCAACATTTTTGAGATGTGCTGCTAGCATCAATTTCTAAGTGAGTTAATTTTTTCAAATGAAATGGAAAAATGTTATATTTCAACTTCTGATGTGTTCTATGATCTATTGAAAATACAATATGATTATATGAGATTTACAAGTCATTGCATTCTTATTTTCTTTACATTTTACACAGTAACCCAACTTTTTGGGGGTTGTAGTTACCCATGATTCTTTAAGGCTAAGGCCCACGTAGAGAGCCACAGCCAAAAAGCACTGCGGAAAAGACTGGCAGAAACACATCGCATTTTTTTTTTCGCAGCGCTTTTCACAGAAATTCTGCAGAGTTTTCCTCTGCAGACTTTTTGTCCCTATTATACCTATACGGAAATGCAACAGTTTTTGAACACAGTATTTTTGCTGCAGATTTTTTTTCTGCAATGTGTGGATGAGATTAGCCAGAAACCATTTTGCAGGTACTGTAATATGAGACATTTTTTTCTGCGGTGTATCCGCTGTGTCAAAAACGCCGCGAGTTATCAATGTTGGGTGCTGGCTTAAAGGGGTTATCCAGCTTCCAAAAATTACCTGCAAATACATCCACAGCAGTGCTAACTACTGAATGTTCTCTTCTTTCAATCAAATGTAAAACAATTTATGAATAAGACATATATTTCCTGTTTTTTTTAATGCCAAATTTACAGCAAAAATTTAATTATGCATTCTGTGGTGCAATGTATCTAGAATATAATCAAATTCATATAAGAAATGGTGAGGAAAACCGGAGACCAATGAGTATATACTCATCCTAAAGAGGATACTGATTCTAAACAGGAAATAAAGAATAGGATGGCAGATTGCTAAAATGCAAAAGTAAATGTCAAATGTATAAAGAAAGAGTTTTGAATGGTTGAAAAGAAGGTCATACAATTGTTATTAGAACAAAAAACTAAATAAATCAAGACACCCTACTGCTTGTGACAACTGCTTACTAATACAATGTAGTTTGAATGAAATCTAACTATAACAATTATATGGAAACACAATTTTACTGTACTGAAAACACACAAACAGCTGTACGGTTCATTTGGTGATACCAAATTTATATAGCTTTTGTTACGTTTTAGCACATTGAATAAAAATCCAACTTTGGAGGAAAAAAAAAAATTGCAGAGCCGCCATATCCTGACACTAGATGTACTTTTTATTTATACCATTTTGAGGAATGTCTGATGTTTTGATTGCTTTTTATTCAAATTTTTATGGAAGGTTTGGCTCTATGAATTATTTTTCTGCTACAGCTTTCAAAAAATGGGAAAATATTTTTATAAGTTTGTAGATCTGGCATTTTTGGGATACCTAATGTTTCACTTTGTATATTTATTTTTATATCTGATCTAGGGAATGGAGGTGATTTCAACTTTTAATATTTTTTTATGTTTCTTTTTCCTTTTTTTTTAAATTTCATTTTTAGACACCCTAGGTGTCTTGATCCTCAAAGGGTCTGATCACTAATACAATACAGTGCAATGCTAATGCATTGCAATATATTGTAAAATACATACACTTTATACATTAGGTAGCCTGTAATAGAAGTATACTGATGACAAGCCTGGGAACCTTCAATAGGCTTGCTGCCCCTGTATCTCATTCCCAGGGATAATCTCAGGTCAAGTTTTACTGAGGCATCAATTGCAGGCATTGCCTATGGGTCCTTGCTCCTGAGTGGCTCCGATATTTAAAGACCTGACCTTTGTGGTAATATTACTTTGGATATTGGGAAAAGTGTAAAACAAATTTTGGACCTTTCCTTCCTGCACATCTTCACCAATATTTCTGAGATAAATTGAATGCATAGGTCATGACACAGCAGTTCAAAATAGCATAGCCACCTATCCAAATGGAACACCTTGTCGCAGGCAGATAGGCTTATACAGTTTGATAAAAAATATAGACAAATATCCTAATTTGTGTGTTTAAGTTGAGTGCACAGGTCATGCCACAGCATGTCAAAAGGGCTAAGGTCAGGACTATGATTTGACCATTCCAACACACAAACCCTTTAACCACTTTAGATGAATGACTTGTGTGCTTTGGGTCATTGTCTTGTTGCATCAACTAATTTCTCTCCAGTTTGAGGTCATGGACTGCAGACCTTAAACATTCTCCTGTAAAATGCTTTGATACAAAAGGCAGAGATGTAATATTTCCACTTTATATATCATTGGTGTGGCCCCATCTAGAATATACAGCTCAGTTCTGGGCACCAGTTCATAGAAAAGATGTCCTAGAGTTGGAAAAGGCTCAACAGAGGGTCACAAAATTGATATGGAGGCTATACGTAGAATAATCTAAAATGTTGACTCAGATCTTCCTAAATGTCGGCATGGGTCGGGATGGAATTCTTTCCTTCAAATTACAAATTGGGTTCCTGCCATTAACAAATTGTTTTTTGCCGTCCTCTCGCTCAAGATGGGTTAATAAGTATTAGGTGGTTGAACTTGATGAACTAGGTCTTTTTTTTTCAACCCAGTAACTATGTCCAATAAGAAAAGTACCTTCATTTTTCACAAATCCAAAATGCTGACTCTAGGCCTCCAACTACAGACTACATTCAGACTTATTGCAATATACTGTGCAATAAATAAAACTATTGTATTGTTCCCAAAGTTATTCTTTAGTTTTTGTGACAATTAGAACTTATAAATGCAGCACACTGTTACCTAGATGCAAGCTGTGAGTGGTAAGTAGTGCACAAATGATGAGCACAAAGAGCTGTATTCTCTCAGATCATTTCACTGAAAGGTTTCCAGAGGCAGCGAGTATGGGAGCTGTTGTATTTGACAGCAGGCAGCCCACTGCATTCTCCTTCCTTTAAGATAATTGTAATGTATCGTTTGAACATCTGAACAAAGCTGTCAAGATTTGGAGAGACCTACTGATGTCTGAACTGGCCAAGGGGAATTCATTGTCATTCATATGCAGGCAACAAGGAGAGAAGCCCTTTTTTACTACATAATTACGCCCTCAAATAAAATGACAAACACAAAGGAAAAAAGTGAATGATTGTTTGCATTAACCATTTCCCTGCCATCACTGAAGAATTCCCTGACCTGCATGGCCCACATTATCAGGTCAGTTAAAGGGGTTTTCCAGCCCCCAAATCATTTTTTCACACTAATGACCCCTATCCACAGGACAAGTCATCAGGGTGCTGGAAGCTAATGGATGGGGAGCACATGCAGCACTATCCCTATTCCGGTAATAGGAGTGACACAGCAGCCAAATCCACTGCATAGCGGTAGTTTCGGGGAACTGCAGCGCTACTCCTATTACTTGAATAGAAGCGGTGCTGCAGGCACTCTCTGTCTACTAGCACCTTCCACCACCTGGAGGCTGCTACAACAGCTAATTTGTGCAGGGTCTGGGTCTCAGACCCCAACAGATCACATACTGGTGTCATCAGTATGAAAAAACTATGGGGACAGAGAACCCATTTAATTTTACATAGTGGAAATTCCCCTTCTACTTGATGTTTATTCCTTACAATCTGTTCCTGTATACGGTTTTGCATCTTTGTAAAATGAATTTCTATCTGTGCAGTCTCATACACTCTTTACACATTACCACACACTACAGTTAAGCAACAGGTTAGAAGCTAAAGGTTCTATTAAGTCCTACTCCAGTTTTTAGATCAAGATGTCCTGGGGAAACATCTGGCCTACATATAGCAGGTGCCAAAATTTGGCTTCTATTGTGGACTGTATTACAGTCTATCTAAATAAAACAAAAAAAAAAAAGGTTGCAGCACTCCAGCGAAAATATAATGAAACAAATCTGAAATGTATTAGCCTATGTCAGTGCAATATTTCAGTTTTACAATAGAACTTTTTTTTTCAAACCACTTGTTTCTTTGTGGAACTATAATGTTGCACTGATATAGGCTAATAGACCTTCACTTATTTTTCATTGGATTTTTGCTGAAGTGCTGCATCTATCTATCTATCTAGCTATCCATTACTGTTTATAAATCTATTTTTAAAAAACAGAACCAGAATATTGATTTGATTTGATGATATTTTGATTTTCTAAATGTATATACAAAGCACTAAATGTTTCATCTAGTTTTAGGCCATTTTTCTCTGACTAGCTTGATAAGGGGCATGGTTAAAAATGAAATTTTGGTGAAAAATGTTGGCACACGCTAGGCCAACCAAAAAACAGCATACATTTTTAGACAGACAATCTATACACCGGATTTATCATATGTGATCCCTGCAATAAATCTGGCACTTTCTGAGACTGCTAGCCTCAGCTTACGCTATTACCAAATGTGGGCAGTTACACATTAAATGGTAACTGTCACTTTGCATCAATATTTCAAGTCAATATAAGACATACCAGACAAAAATGCCTCTTTCTCCACTTTGATCCTCCCTTTGTTTGTCTTCACTTCCCTACATTCTCATTTCACTGGTAAATCCTTCTTGAGAATCAAGACAAACTATTACCTCACTGAAAGAAGTCTATGGAAAAAGGGGAGGAAAAAGGAGCAGGACAGATAGACGAGAGTGAGTGTGAGATAGTAAAGAGAAAAAAGAAACACAGCACCTAGTACATTTACTACTGCTGTCCTGGGATTTTGTGGACTGGTGCCAGCGGAACCACTTGAAGATTAATGCTGGGAAGACCAAGGAGATGGTGGTGGACTTCCGTAAATGCAGATGCCCTCCTAAACCAGTGGACATCCAGGGGACGGGCATCGAGATTGTCAACATCTATAAGTACCTGGGTTTGCTCCTCAATAATAAGCTGGACTGGGCAGATCACATGGAGGCCCTGTACAGGAAGGGCCACAGCAGGCTCTACCTGCTTAGGAAGCTGAGAGCCTTTGGAGTCCAGGGGGCACTTCTTAGGACTTTCTTCAACTCGGTAATGGCATCAGCCATCTTCCTCGGAGTGGCCTGCTGGGGGAGCAGTATATCAAACAGGGATAGAAATAAACTTGATGAGGTGATTAGAAGGGCCAGCTCTGTCCTGGGGAGCCCACTGGACCCAGTGCAGGTGGTGGGTGACAGAAGGATACTGTCTGTGGTGAGCTTCATGCAGGAGAAGAAGTCCCATCCCATGCATGAGATGAGACCGTGATAGCGCTGGGCAGTACTGTCAGTGACCGACTGCTTCACTCTAAGTGTGAGAAGGAGCGCTATCGGAAGTCTTTCCTCCCCACCGCGGTCAGGCTGTACAACCAACACTGACCTAAGCGGAGATCATTACACACAGAGAACTGAAATATCTTTCTGTTTGTGATATCACCCCCCCCCACCTCCTCTGCTACCTCTTATCTTGTCTTGTCTGTTTACTATCAATGAAATGCCTCTTACCTTGGAACATTCTTGTATATGTTGTATTTGTATCTGCTTATCTTTGCTGCTGTAACATACTGAATTTCCCCATGGTGGGACTATTAAAGGTTATTATTATTATTAATAATATTATTACTATGTCCTCTGTGATGCTGCTGCTTCTGAGGGTGTGCTACAGAGAGACAGGGAACAATATCTGCTTCTCTATGAGGACTGTCCATTGAAAACATCAGTAGATCAGGGAAAACTGACAAATATAGATGGATTCTGCAGAAGTGAAAACTGATGAAAATGGAGAATACTATTCATATAAAGGTCAGATACAGTATTATTGCTCATGTACACACATAACAGCTTATCCTTATTTTAAATTACAGATACAGTAGTGTACACTTTAAGTTGGAATTGCATGTGATAGCAGACATTGCCTACTTTCTTACAAATCTACTTACTATTTATACCTTTTATAGTAGAATTTCTATGACTTACATAAATAGGTATGAAGTGTAGAGGTAGAGAGGAGTATTATAAACAAGAGTTACAGTCAGCTATAACATTCTTTTTTAATGCAAAACCCAACACTTTCAATAGTGTTATCGACCAATGCCATAAGAAATTAATTTTGTTTTACAGCTAAACTCTCCAGAATGTTTAGTTAACAAATGCTTGCTTAAGTAGACATTTCCCCCAGACATTATAAAGAATGGAGTTGAATACAAAACTCTTATATTCTTATAACATCAAAAGCAGAACATAGGAATGTGAGGTTGGAGGAGTGGATGATGAAGGTGAACAGGTCAATAGCGAGTTCTACAAAGGAATATTTCTGACTTTTACTGTCAGCATTTACAGTATTTTTTCTTACTTTTTAAAAAAAAAAAAAGACTCAATTTCCAGACAATTGGAAAGGAGCCAGCGCTGCTGCAATTTCAAAGCATTGAGGTTTCAAGTGATGATGTGTGGTTCAATGTATGACTACTTTATGAAAATGAATAAAGGGCATGAAAGAATGTGTAATGACGTGTTTTATAAGAGACAATGAGTCTTAAGAAGAATGTACAAGACTGTACCTAATTTAAAATGCATGTATGTATTGTGAAATTTTCTAGCCAAAGATATATATGTTTTGCTGATAAAAATACAAACTATGTACAATGGGGAAAAAAAAGTATTTAGTCAGCCACCAATTGTGCAAGTTCTCCCACTTAAAAAGATGAGGCCGGCCTGTAATTGTCATCATAGGTAGACCTCAACTATGAGAGACAAAATGAGAAAACAAATCCAGAAAATCACATTGTCTGATTTTTAAGGAATTTATTTGCAAATTATGGAGGAAAATAAATATTTGGTCACCTACAAACAAGCAAGATTTCTGGCTCTCACAGACCTGTAACTTCTTCTTTAAGAGGCTCCTCTGTCCTCCACTCATTACCTGTAGTAATGGCACCTGTTTGACATTATCAGTATAAAAGACACCTGTCCACAACCTCAAACAGTCACACTCCAAACTCCACTATGGTGAAGACCAAAGAGCTGTGGAAGGACACCAGAAACAAAATTGTAGACCTGCACCAGGCTGGGAAGACTGAATCTGCAATAGGCAAGCAGCTTGGTGTGAAGAAATCAACTGTGGGAGCAATAATTAGAAAATGGAAGACATACTAGACCACTGATAATCTCCCTCGATCAGGGGCTCCACGCAAGATCTCACCCCGTGGGGTCAAAATGATCACAAGAACAGTGAGCAAAAATCCCAGAATCACATGGGGGGACCAAGTGAATGACCTGCAGAAAGTTGGGACTAACGTAACAAAGGCTACCATTAGTCACACACTACGCTGCCAGGGACTCAGATCCTGCAGTGCCAGATGTGTCCCCCTGCTTAAGCCAGTACATATCCGGGCCCGTCTGAAGTTTGCTAGAGAGCATTTGGATGTTCCAGAAGAGTATTGGGAGAATGTCATATGGTCAGATGAAACCAAAGTAGAACTGTTTGATAGAAACACAACTCGTCGTGTTTGGTGGAGAGTGAATGCTAAGTTGCATCCAAAGAACACCATACCTACTGTGAAGCATGGGGGTGGCAACATCATGCTTTGGGGCTGTTTCTCTGCAATGGGACCAGGACGACTGATCCGTGTACATGAAAGAATGAATGGGGCCATGTATCGTGAGATTTTGAGTGCAAACCTCCTTCCATCAGCAAGGGCATTGAAGATGAAACGTGGCTGGGTCTTTCAGCATGACAATGATCCCAAGCACATCGCCAGGGGAACGAAGGAGTGACTTCGTAAGAAGCATTTCAAGGTCCTGAAGTGGCCTAGCCAGTCTCCAGATCTTTGGAGGGAGTTGAAAGTCAGTGTTGCCCAGTGACAGCCCCAAAACATCACTGCTCTAGAGGAGATCTGCATGGAGGAATGGGCCAACATACCAGCAACAGTGTGTGCCAACTTTGTGAAGACTTACAGAAAACGTTTGACCTCTGTCATTGCCAACAAAGGATATATAACAGAGTATCGAGATGAACTTTTGTTATTGACCAAATACTTATTTTCCACCATAATTTGAAAATAAATTCTTTAAAAACCAGACAATGTGATTTTCTGGATTTGTTTTCTCATTTTGTCTCTCATAGTTGAGGTCTACCTATGATGACAATTACAGGCCTCTCTCATCTTTTTAAGTGGAGAACTTGCACAATTGGTGGCTGTCTAAATACTTTTTTTCCCCACTGTAGATCCATTTTTGTTGTGCCAACTCTTCAAAATTCCCTGCACTACAGGAATTCAGAATAACTGCCTGATTGGTGGGGCAACAGAGATGCATGTCGTGGTCCATTCATCTCTATGAGAGTGCTGCTGTAGATAGTCGAATGCTGTTACCCAAACCGATCTGACACTAATCACCTATAATATAGATACATTGTATCTTTTCCAGCAAATTAAACTAAAAGAGTGGGTTCTTAGAAGGGGATCCCTCTTTAAGAGGCTTATATACTCTATGTCATAAGACTACTCCCTTTACCTGTAATCTACTGTAGATGATCTATTAACCCTTTAAGGACGCAGGGTAGTTTGAACGTTAATACTCATGACGTTTTTTCATATTTTCCTTTCCCGCCTCCCAAAATTCATAACTTTTTTATTTTTCTGTCAATATAGCTATGTGAGGGCTTATTCTTTGTGTGACGAGTTTTTGGGGTACATATAATGTTTTCATTAACTTTTATTAATGGTTTTTTTTTGGGGGGGGGGGTCTATGTGAAATAACCCAACATTTTATCATAATTTTTTGTCATTACAATTACAGCAATGCAATATTTATATTGCTTTTATCATGTTTTACCGTGGTTCCTTGAGGAGACCCTTGCAGGACTTTCTCTCCCCGATTTTAGGAAGAATCTGTGGTGGTGTCTTCTACAGAGACTCAACAAAGATGTGAACCTAGCCTCACTTGACAGCCACTAGTGGACAGCAGATTTAAACTAGTGGCAGGACTTTCAAAACAGTTTTTAGGGTGGAAAACATCTGATTCTTTATTTTTTATGAAAGTGACTTGCAATTATGTTCTAGATGGGGTATTCTATGAATTGAACATAAATTATGCGAAAAGTCAGGGACTATTTAACCCTTTCCCACCACAGCCATTTTTCGATTTTCATTTTCTGCTCCACACCTTCCAAAACCAGAATTTTTCTTATTTTTACGATCACAGAGCAGCTTGAGGGCTTTTTTTTTCCTGCTACACCATTCACCACTGGGAAAAGTATTTTTATATTCTTGCGGTTCAGGTATTTTTGGACACAGGGATACCTAATGTGTATTTATTTGTGTTTGCTTATTTATTTTTGTTTTTGATCTTTGGCTAAAGAGGTGATTTCAATTTTTTTAAAACTTTTTTAAATTTTCTTTTTTACTCTTATTTTTAGACCCCTTATGGGTCTTGAACCCTAGAGAATATGATCACTAGTACAATATACTTCAATGCTAATACACTGCAGTATATTGCATAATCCATTCAGTTCTATTACAGACTGTCTACAACAGCTTGTAATAGAACTATATTCATGTCAAGTCAGGGAGCCAGTCATGGGAACAGATTACCACCCTCGGAACTTGTTCAGGGGGACATTGATATTCTCAAACATGGCAGCACGCATGCACAGGGGTGCACCTTTAATGAGACAAAGTGAGGCGGCCGCCTCAGGCGGCACTGCCCGTCACTCTCTGGGGGGCGGCATTTTTTACTTTCTATTTACTGTAAACCAGCCCAGGACTGGCCGCTTAAAAAAAAAAAAAAGCTGCGCGATACCTGTCCTGGGCTGGTTTACGAGATCTCCGCATCTCAGCGCAGGCCGCAATACAATGACGTCATCGCGCCACCTACGCTAAGACGCAGGTGAAGAAGAGGCGGCGGCGGCTCCATCAAGGCATCGCAGGTAAGTGAGGAGAACTATATATATATATATATATATAACCCCACTATGTAACAGCCTATTTACTTATCGATCCCCGCGCTTGCTGTGGCCGCCCCCGCTTCCCCTTCTGCTATGGGACGCAGAAGGGGGAATCAGAAGCGGCTGTGAGCGGCAGTGGGCATCGGAAAGTGAGGCCAAATACTACTGTTATTATACTCTGGGGTATTTTCAGACCCCGGAGTATAATAATCGAAGACCCAGGGGAGGTGATAAACATAAAAACCAATGTTACTCACCTCGCCTGCGATCCAATGTTCTGACATTACTCCCAGCAGGCTTCGGCCTTCTTTGGTGATGTCCCAGGCGTCACGTGAGCCAGGCTGACGTGATTATGTGGCGACGCCGGTCTGTGCGACATTGAAGAGGGCCGAAAGCAGGGAGTGCACTGGAGCCCAGGTAAGTAACACTGCTTTTTATGTTTGTCACCACCTGGGTCTCCGATCATTATACTCTGGGGTCTGAAAACACCCCAGAGTATAATAATAGTTCATGGCTGGGTCACTATGGAGCAGAATACTGTGTGCAGGGGCCACTATGGAGCATAATACCGTATGCAAGGGCAACTATGGAGCATAATACCGTGTGCAGGGGTCACTATGGAGTATAATACCAGTGCAGGGGCCACTATGGTGCATAATACCATCTGCTGGGGCCACTATGGAGCATAATACCGAGTGCAGGGGCCCACTATGGAGCATAATACCGTGTGCAAGGGCAACTATGGAGCATAATACCGAGTGCAGGGGCCCACTATGGAGCATAATACCGTGTGCAGGAGCCACTATGGAGCATAATACTTTGTGCAGGGGCCGCTGCGGGGCATAATACCGTGTGCAGGGGCCACTGCGGGGCATAATACCATGTAATACTGTGTGTAGGGGTCGCTGTGGGTCATAATACTGTGTAATACTGTATTAAAAAAAAACACCTACTCACCTGTCCCTTGTGCTCCGATGTCTCCGAGTGCGGTCTGGATTTGCTGCTCTGGTGTTTTCTTCTTGCGGAAGTCTCTGCCGCACATGACCGCTGAGGTCGCTGACACAGGACGTCACAGTGCTGTGGGGAAGAAAACACCGGAGCAGCAGGACTGAAATGCGCTGGTAGACACTGGAGCACCTTCTCTGGCCTCATATTAAAAAAGTGGTTATCCTGGACAACCCCTTTAAGGTGGCACTTGGGCTTTATTAAAGGGTCTTTTCAGCTCATTTTTAATGATGTTCTATCCTTAGGACAGATTATCAATAAGAGATCCATGGACCCCCCCCCCTTCCTGATCAGTTGGGGGGCTCTGGCGCCTGTTTATATCACACGCTGTCTGTTTATAGTGACCCTGTGATGTAATTACAGCCTTGTCACATAGACGTGTATAGGACAAGGCTGTAGTTACATTACATGGCCGCTATGAGATGAATGACACTATGTAAACAGAGAAGCGGTCACGTCGCTTACACAGGTACTACGGTTCATTCAAACAGCTGATCAGTGGGGGTCCTGGGTTTTTGAGCCCCACTGATTAGTTTATTAATGATCTGGAAAACCATTTCATTAGTTAACACCTGGGGCATTATTAATAAGGGGCACTATTTATACAGGGTACACATGGACATTATTAATATAAAGATGCACTTGGGGAGTATTATTCATTATGGGGGGTTATATCATATATTTTATAATTGGGGTATCAGCAGGATGGGGGCTTTGTGTAGGTGAGGACAATGTGGGTCAGGTGCCTGGAAAAGTGAGGAGCCAAAGATGTCTGTGTTGTAAACTTTACAGAGACAAGTCACAGCTGGAAGAAGTGGTCATGGCGGTCCAGAGGGAAGAGAAGGGAAATGTGAAGGATTAGTCAGAGACGTCACCTGTAAGTCACAAAATGTTACTGCACTGTATTCACCTAAATGATAGAGGATAAATACCTGATTGATGGGGTCTGTAAGCTGAGACCCCCACTGAGCCTGAGAATTGGGATTTTTTTTTTCCCCCACTGGTTGGAATACAGCCTGACCGCAGCCAGGCTGAATATAAGCGCGTCACTTGGTGGATGGACGAACCCGCGTGGCTCTCATTCACTTCGATTGGAGTGCCAAAGATAGCCTAAGTCCAGTACTCAGCTATCTGCGGGGCTCCTATTACCGTGTTTCTCCGAAAATAAGACAGGGTCTTATAATATTTTTTTCTACAAAAAAAGGGCTAGGGCTTATTTTCGGGGTAGGTCTTAATTTTTTATATGAACAACAATCACACATTTGATCGCTTTTTATTTCAACTTTTATCAGAGGTGAAATAGCGAAAAAACAGCAGTTCGGCACTTTTGAATTTTTTTTTTCACTTTGGCATTCACTATAGAGGTAAAATATTTTTATAAGTTTGTAGAGCGGGCGTTTTCAGACACAGAGATACCTAATGTGTATGTGTTTCACAGTAATATTTTATTTTTATATGTATTCTAGTGAAAGTGGGAGGGGGCTTGAACTTTTATTTTGTTTTTGTTATATTTTTTAACTTTTTTTTTTTTATTAAGCCCTCCTAGGGGGCTTGAACCAGCAATCATCCCATAGACTGCAATATAACCTATTGAAGTCTATGGGAGATTATCTACATTACTGCCTCATAAGGCTCCCGGCTGTCAAAGGAACAGGTCGGCTCTCGCGATCTCGCCGCGCAGGAGCCGACCTGCAACGTGAAAGGTATGGGGCCGGTGGGGACCGACCCTGGGGATAGTTACTCTGCTTCAGGGGGTCGATTTGGAGGGGGTGGTCATGGACTGGCACACTCAACAATGCCCGCAATCAGAGTGGACTCCAGTACAACAGAGACCCGGTATAGTAGCTATAGGGGGTGGGGACCGGCCTTAGGGACTGCAGGGGGGAAGGTCACACTTAGCAATGCCTGCGATCAGAGTCCATTCTGATCGCGGGCATTAACTCCGTAGGTTCTGCTGCTATGGTGGTCAGGAGAGGGGATTTAGTCTGAACAATGCCTGTGATCAAGGTAGAAACTGATCGCGGGCATTAACTCCGGGTCTCCGTGGAGAACCGGTACTGCAGCTATGGTAGCTGCTCTGCAGCGGAGCAGCTGCCATCTTTAAGGACCCGGCATCTGCTGTAATTGCACGGCAGATGTCGGGACGGGGTTAAGTTAGCTAGGGCTTATTTTTGGAGTAGGGCTTATATTTCAAGCCTAGTCCAAAAAACCTGGAAAATGTAGCTAGGGCTTATTTTCAGGGTAGGTTTTATTTTTGGAGAAACACGGTATAGAGAATGGGGGCCACGTGGGCTCGTCCATCCACCAAGCAGAAGATGTGTGAAGTTACTTTCATTGTTAATGCCGTGTTGTTGATCTGATGCTGAAGTAATACAGGTAGAAGAATTCTTAAAAACTGTTTCATAAGTTTGTGTATGTTTATTGTACGACAATGACAGCGTGTGACGCTAACAACATATAAACACAATTTTATATATATTTTTTTTTTTTTTGGGGGGGGGGGGGGTGTTTTTCGATAGTCCGCTTCAGGCAGCAAAAAGGCTAGGTTCACCACTGCGCATGCTTAACCAATAAATAGATGCCTAGGTCATGTTTGACTGAGGTGTATGCAGAGTAACTGTCCATGATCAGAAAGAACTCTAATCACAAGCATTGCTGCCGAGTCTCTACTACAGTGCTGTGCGAAAGTATTCGGCCCCCTTGAACTTTTCAACCTTTTGCCACATTTCAGGCTTCAAACATTAGGATATAACATTTTAATTATTTGGTGAAGAATCAACAACAAGTGGGACACAATCGTTAATACTTTGTAGCGCCACCTTTTGCTGCGATTACAGCTGCAAGTCGCTTGAGGTATGTCTCTATCAGTTTTGCACATCGAGAGACTGAAATTCTTGCCCATTTTTCCTTGGAAAACAGCTCGAGCTCAGTGAGGTTGGATGGAGAGCGTTTGTGAACAACAGTTTTCAGCTATTTCCACAGATTCTCGATTGGATTCAGGTCTGGACTTTGACTTGGCCATTCTAACACCTGGATACGTTTATTTGTGAACCATTCCATTGTAGATTTTGCTTTATGTTTGGGATCATTGTCTTGTTGGAAGATAAATCTCCGTCCCAGTCTCAGGTCTTTTGCAGACTCCAACAGGTTTTCTTCCAGAATGGTCCATCTTTCCATCAATTTTAACCATCTTCCCTGTCCCTGCTGAAGAAAAGCAGGCCCAAACCATGATGCTGCCACCACCATGTTTGACAGTGGGGATGGTGTGTTCAGGGTGATGAGCTGAGTTGTTTTTATACGTGTTGGCCAAAAAGTTCGATTTTGGTTTCATCTGACCAGAGCACCTTCTTCAACATGTTTGGTGTGTCTCCCAGGTGGATTGTGGCAAACTTTAAACAAGACTTTTTATGGATATCTTTGAGAATTGACTTTCTTCTTGCCACTCTTCCATAAAGGCCAGATTTGTGCAGTGTACAACTGATTGTTGTCCTATGGACAGACTCTCCCACCTCAGCTGTAGATCTCTGCAGTTCATCCAGAGTGACCATGGGCCTCTTGGCTGCATCTCTGATCAGTCTTTTTCTTGTTTGAGATGAAAGTTTAGAGGGACGGCCGGGTCTTGGTAGATTTGCAGTGGTCTGATACTCCTTCCATTTCAATATGATCGCTTACACAGTGCTCCTTGGGATGTTTAAAGTTTGGGAAATCTTTTTGTATCCAAATCCGGTTTTAAACTTCTCCACAACAGTATCACAGACCTGCCTGATGTGTTCCTTGGTCTTCATGATGCTCTCTGCGCTTTTAACAGAACCCTGAGACTATCACAGAGCAGGTGCATTTATACGGAGACTTGATTACACACAGGTGGATTATATTTATCATCATCAGTTATTTAGAACAACATTGGATCATTCAGAGATCCTCACTGAACTTCTGGAGTGAGTTTGCTGCACTGAAAGTAAAGGGGCCAAATAATATTGCATGCCCCACTTTTCAGTTTTTTATTTTTTACAAAAGTTTAAAATAACCAATAAATTTCGTTGCACTTCACAATTGTGTCCCACTTGTTGATTCTTCACGAAAAAAATTAAAATTTTATATCCTTATGTTTGAAGCCTGAAATGTGGCAAAAGGTTGAAAAGTTCAAGGGGGCCGAATACTTTCACAAGGCACTGTATGTAATACAGCAGAGACCTGGCAGATATGGCGCCAGCTCAACTTCTGATCGAGTGCTATATGTAAAGTGCTGACATCCATCATAATAGTATGGCAGATGTCGGCAAGGGGTTAACGTTACACTGGCTATTAAAGGGGACCAGTCACAAGGTCTGAAAAGCCCAATGACATATTCCGTCTGATAGGTGTTGTCAATCTGAGCATTTTGGTATTTTGTTTATCCAAATCTGTTGAGCCATTCCAAAGCCCATTATTGGTGCAAGAGATGGTATACTCGCCTAGATGGCAGAAACACAGTTCTTTCTCTGGGGGCAGGGTCTCTGGGTGTTGTATGTAATGCACTGTTACCGCCCCCTTGGCTAGTATAACCAAAACTGCATCAACACTAAAAGGGCTTATTTCTTTGAAAATATAGAATACCAAAATGGTCAGAGTGACAGCACCTATCAGTATGTCACTGGGCTTTTCAGACCTGGTGACAGGTCCTCTTTAAGTGCAAATAAATTTAATTTGTCATTTACATTGTCAATGTTTTTGAAGCATTTCCTTTACTGCTAAAAGTAGGTCAGACATTGCTGTTTATAAAAGAGCCATCCTGCTTATAAGCCCTCTAGAATCATGAAAAGACTGGGTTGAGGGTGTTTTAAAATAATTGTATACCAATTTACAAAAAAAGATAAACACAGTTCATAAAAGGACATATCTCGAGCCATCTGTTATGATGCTGCCAATGTTTCTGGAAATCTATTTGAATAAAAGTATGGCCAGCAAAATTACAAAACTGTGGTCAATTAGGGAGCATTGCAGCTGCCAACGCTGTCTGACAATGTAATATATTAGACATGTGGAATGTTTGCTGCCTCTTTTATTATTCATAAAGTGGTTGAATAAAAACAAACAGTAGAGTTTCTACGAGATGGCATGAAATTGTTCTCTCAAGCGCTATTGATTCTTTGTAAAAGTTATTTAAATGGGCAACACATCAGTTATTAAGAGCCACGCTTTGGCAGAACACGTGTGCTTAGCCCTCTGATCATCGCTGCCAAAGGTTTCAAATACACAGTGACCAAATATGTCCCATACCTCATAAATATGCCTTGTTCAATGACTGCATAAGGTGATCTGTAATTTCTCGCATTTCTTTTTAAAGTTTACTTTATATTTAGTAAATATTTGGGAAAGCTGGGTGACATAACATATGGAGCTGTAATAGAGAAAACTGAATACTAAACTCTCCTAAATAGATTCCCTTCCTTTCATCCCAACTGTGCAATAACTTGCAAATTTGCCTTTCAGCATCCTGAGAAAGCTGTGTAACATACCAGGTAATGCTGTAAAAAGCATGTATCCAATACAATGCTATGCCTGGCACTATGAGAGATATTCCAACTTTCTTACCAGATTTGACAAGTTATGTACATGGAGGATAAGCAGAAAAATGTCTGCTGTGTCATATGATTTCGACCATGCTTGGATTTCCACCTGACTATTATTTGACTCAAAAGTCATGTGATGTTCTGTAAAGCTGTGCGAGACAATTACCAAATGTGCATGTGTGACAGATCCATTACCTGTACTGATTATTATTGTTCAGCATAATAAGACGAAGCCCTGCTCCTTTTCCAAAATTCCTGTAGTGGACCATAGCGAAAAAGTGCTGTGGGAAAAACCATGGTGGCAACGCATCACAGTTTTTCCCACATCGCTTTTCATAGAAAGTATTCAGAGGTTTCCTCTGCGGACTTTCTGCATTCACTATACCTATAGGGAAACCGCCGGCGTTTCCGTAGGTATAATTGACATGTTGCAAAATTGCATCGTGTCTGCTGCGCGTATTTCTCTGCGAATCCTATCTACTTTGCAGGAATTGTAAAACGCCGCAGTTTTTGCCGTGGCGTTTATGCCATATGGAGCCCCGGCCTAAAGGTTATGCATGTGCACCTGGTCAGTCTGCAGCAGAAGATGAAGGGGGTGGAGAGGCAGGAGGGATTTGTCTGCCTTATAGCAGCAGTTTGCCAATAATCCTGCAGACATACCTACTACTGATCCATATGCTTCATTTTTTTTCAATTACTTTTCATGGTTTAGTGTCCCTTTAAGCTTTACCTTACAAATATCTACTGCTAATCCTAAATCGAAGATTCCTGCAACAACAAATCTAACTTTGCTAATTTTGAAAAATCATTATGCTTCTGGAATGACAATGTTAGGCTAGCTTCACACTTCAGTTTTACAGTCTATTATTTTTATCCATCAAAGGATCAGAACAACGGACTGCAAAACTGACAGAATGACTGATACAAACCAACCACTTTCCATTTGCATCAGTCATTATTTTTTTAAGAAACCTGACAGAAGATCCCTTCCATCTGATTTCAGTTTTATTAGACCGAAGGAAAAAAGAACATGCTGTGCTTTTTCTTCCGACTAAAAAAAACTGCAGACACTATAGTCACTTATGACTGATACAAACAAAAATTCTCTACCATCATCCCATATGATTTCTTAACACAAGGGTCAATCATGACTGATACGAACGGAAAGTGTCATTCTGTCAGTTTTACTATCTGTTGTTCTGTTCCTCTGATGGATCAAAAGAACAGAATGTAAACCTGCAGTGAGAAACAAGCTTCACTGTCCTATTCTTCTTTCATCTGCAAACTTAACTACCTAGGCCTGTAAGAAAGCTATCTGTGGTTTTCACATTCGGCTTCTGGGGTCAATACCAATTTATGATTGCCTCAATATATCATGGGGATAAAATTTGGTGCGCTGTTGGTATCCTTTTATTATGTTCTTTTTTACTAAATGTACAATCTGCATGTCCTTACTTTTAATAGCCTACAAAATCAAATATGGTTGCGATCATTGGATTACCCCTTTAAAGGATGTATGTGACCTACTGTATGGGCAACATGTCATAGAGCAAGGGATTTCTGATTTTACTTTGCTTCTGAAAGAGTCAATATATTTATCCAGTGCTGTGTTAGTTCCAGCAAGGGAAACTGACCAAACTGATATACAGTTCTGTGGGAAAAAATAAATGTAACTTGAATTTTGTTTTTATCAATAATTTTTTGCAATATTTTTTTGCTCAGTAATTGACAGCATTCCCCATATCAGTGTGCAAATCAGTGTGCATACAGCGATAGCTACTGAGTAGGACCGCCCACTGGACTCTTAATCCCAAAATGAGCAGAGATTTAAATGCATAAATTACAAGCTATAATGAGTTTTTCCCCACAAAGTTATATATCAATCTGCTCAGCTTTTTCTCTCTAATATGGTGAAAGCACACTAGACTGCATGCTCACTGTGGCAGGTTCCCTTTAACCACATTAGAGCAAAAGGTAGTGTGGACAGATTGGTATTAGAAGTCAGAGAATATGTGAGACTGACACTGGTTGAGAAATAAATTCTGTATTATTTTCCAGTTAATGAATCAGAAAACTATAAATGACCTAATTTTGCAATTCCTTTACTGGAAGGAGAAAACCAGGCGCTGACCTAGCATAAAAGGGGTATGCCCAGCAATGCAACTTTTCCCGCACTGAACCTACACTGGCAGAGACAGATGAGAACAGCTGATCAGTGGGAGCACTGGGTATCGTAACCCCACCAATATGATATCTTAAGGACATCTCATCACTATCAAAAAACCCCCATAGCCTGTAAAAGGGGATGAGTGGATTAGAGTATAAAGACAGGTTATCAAACTTGGGGTTGTTCAATTTGGAAAAAATACGACTTTGAGGGGACCTAATAACAATGGACAAATCGATGAATGGACAATCTTTGTCTGTGAATAGACCCATTGAAATTCATGGCTTCTATAATGCACGGCTGTGTGCATAAGGTCTCAAGGGATATCCTCAATACAAAAAAAATCTCCTTCACAGGCTAAGGCTAGGTTCACACTTGCGCTCACTATACGTTTGGGGTTTCCGTCCCTGTACCCGCTTAGAAAATACGGAGAGAAAAGTCCTAGTGGAGCATTTTTTCACTTTTTTCAGGCAGAAACCCAGCAGACCCCATTATAGTCTATGGGGTGTGTAGGTTTTCGCGGGTAACCGCTTTTTAAGCGGGTCAGCTTTCCGTTTTTCGGGTCTCCAGGCGGACCCGAAGAACAAAGCCAAATGCTAGTGTGAACCTAGCGTAAGGCTCCACATAGCGGGCTGCAGCAAAAAAGCGCTACAGGAAAACGCATCGTGGTTTTTCCCGCATCGCTTTTCAAATAAAGTCTGCAGAGTTTTCCTCCTAGGACTTTCTGCTTCAATTACACCTATAGGGAAACCACCAGCATTTCTTTGGTTATAACTGACATGCTGCGAATTTCAAAAACACGTTTTTTGGAAATCACAGCATTTTCACTGCATGTATTTTTCTGCAAAAATAGGGCCCCAGCCTCAAGTCAGAATGGAAGCCCCATTCTTGAGATTAATTTAAACCCTGTGAATTTTGAGGCCATGTTCAGGTGTGGAAAAATTGGTAGATATTAGCAGAAAAAAAATCTGTGTGGGACTTGTATTTTCAGGCCAATTCTGATGCAAAAATGCTGTGGATTTTCACTGTTGATTTTACCTTTTGCAATGCATAGAATTAAATCTATGACAAATCAGCAGCAAAATCCAAGTGCAATGTATCTTGATAATGCAATTTATTAAAATAATGAAAATGACATTCTGTTTAAAGTATAACAATTTTTACTGTTTTCATTCATAGCATATACTGAAGGAAAGTAGCTGAGAAAACAAATTTAGAAACCATTACAAGAAATACCACACAATTTTTGAGGGATGGTTAAAAATTATATGTTATATATGCTGAAACAGACTACATAATTTAGCAAATTAGAGAATATAAGAAAACCAATATAAGAAAAAGCAAATAGTGGAATAACCCCTCACATAAAGCATATAAATATCTCCTGTTCTTAGCCTACTACTGTCAAGTATAATCATTCTCATTCCTTAGCAAAGGGGAGTGATAGTGGCTGATGCATGGAAGGAATTTGTCATTCTGGAGATAAACACATTTTCTTGTGGTGTCAGGTGTCCCTTGGGATGTGAAGGTTGTTCTGAAACATTTTGTCATTTTCATTCCAATATCTCACCCTCTGCAGGAGGTGATTATTGTATATTGAAACATGTCTGTCACATAATATTGACAGTATTGGTGATCATTCACCTGAAATGAGGTAACCTAGCCAATAATCTGGCTGCAAAAATAAAGCTATACATTTTTATTCTGTACAACTTCTGTCTCCTCACATTATTTTTCAGATGCACAATTATTCTATAATGTGTATAATGGGAAGATATGTAAACGATTTATCCCACATAACAAACATAAAAACCTGTCTTTCAATAGAGTAAATATAGAGACTGGCACTCTTGACAATAGATGGGTATTCTTTCAAATTTCATGTATATTTAGTGATCTGCTATGAAACAATGTTCAGTGCATTTTTGGTACCGCTTTTCTTTATTGAAGACTAGGATCAGGAACAAAAAATAAATAAAGTATAAGTATACTCATCCATTTAGCAACCATTATCTCAAAGACTGAGCTACTGCTGTTTCCACCAACCCTGATATCTATAATAAATAAAATAATAATAACTTTATTTATATAGCGTCAACATATTCCGTAGCACTTTACAAATAAGAGGACACATGAACAGACAATATGAGACATTACAATGTGACAAAGAAATAAACATATCAAACAATAGGAGTGAGGGCCCTGCTCACAAGAGCTTACATTCTATGAGGAGACAGGGGAACACAAGAGGTCAGAGGGCTTGTTTGCTACAATGGTCCAGCCATCTTTTAATAGAAAAGGTTATGTAACTGAAGCTGTATGAACCCATCACCAGCCTGTATCTATGAATAAACAGATACTAAGTGCAAGGAGTGCAGTGTAACTTCTAGATGGAGGTGCCAGGATCTGCGGAACAGAGGAGGAAGGATAAAAGGTGTTATTGTTCTACACCTCCGCACATCTACATCTACATCTCCATTTCATTCTCTGGCCTTACCATAACTCCTAGGCAGTATGCCTGCTGCTTCGCGGTTATGTTTTACTCAGACCTTTCCTTCACTCCCCATATCCAATCACTCGTCATCTCCACCTCAAAAACATCTCCAGAATTCACCCTTTCCTTAATACGGAAATATTAAAGACCTTTATTGTTGCCCTGATTCACTCTCGCCTTGACTACTGTAACTCCTTACTAGTCGGTCTTCCCCTTACTAAACTCTCCCCTCTACAATCTATTCTGAATTCAGCGGCCAGGCTATCTATTAGTCTAAACACTACAGCGATGCCTCCGGTCTGTGTCGGTCACTGCATTGGCTGCCTATTCAATACAGAATACAATATAAACTTATCACCCTCATCCACAAGGCTCTCCATTTCCTCCCTCATCTCTGTCTATCACCCAACCCGTGCTCTCCGTTCACTCAATGACCTAAGACTAACATCCTCTATTATCAGAACCTCCCAATCCTGTATCCAAGACTTCTCCCAAGTTGCACCACTTCTCTACCCCGGTATGCTCTACCAAGGACAATCAGATTAACTCCCAATTTCTACAGCTTCAAACGAATCCTGAAGACACATCTTTTCAGACAGGCCTATCACAATTTCTAATGTAAACCCTTCCGCAGTTAGAATCCCTATAACTAACCCTCCACTGTTCACACTCCCATATTATCCCACAGCATATGATGCCGTATTGGACTGTAACTTTATATGTCCAGGCACCATATGCAAATTAAAGGACACGACTGGTGACAGCTCATAGAGTGTAATTTATATGCCTGATGAAAATAACTTTTATCACAAAATCGGCTGGACCACCGCATAAGCAATGCTACCTCCTATGCTGTCCCTGCTATCTCTTGTGTCATCCCCTTTACCTCATAGATTGTAAGCTCTTGCGAGCAGGGCCCTCGGTCCCATTGTGTGAATTGACTTACTACTATGTAACAACTCATTTTGTCTGTAATTGAACCCTAAAAATTGTAAAGTGCTGCGGAATATGTTATATAAATAAAATGTATTATATTATTGAGTGAACAAGGCCTTAGTATTAGCCTAGTTGCAGACGACCGTGTGTATTTTGCGGTCCGCGAACTAGTCATTAGTGTACCTTTTTTGCGGACCATGTGTCATCAGCGTGTCTTCAGCATCAGTGTCGTATGTCCGCAAAAATGGACAGTGTCTCATCAGTGTGTGAACCTAGTTTCCGGATCCGCAAAAAAAACCCACAGGAGACATCTAATGATGTCCCTAACTTGTCCGCAAATACGGATGGCACACGGAGTACATCCATGTGCCGTTTGTTGGCTTTAGTCTCCCATAGGCTTCTATGGGCGAGTCCGTGCTGCAAACACTGAAAAGAATAGGACCTGCTCTATATTTTGCGGCACAGACTCACGGCCCACACACTGATCCGTGGAAATCACGGTCGTGTGCATGGACCCATAGAAATGAGTGGGTCAGTGTGCTATCCGGGAAAAACATGAATAGCACACTGATCTCGCCCACAGTGGTCTGCAAGGGGCTTAAGGGCTTTAGACTGTAAACAAAACCCCCTGAATCTCAATTAAATAACTATATTTGCCCTATAGAGCTCTGTACACATTTGTACACTTTTTTTTTACATTGTTCACTGATAAGCCAAAATGACATGTCACCTGTATGGGTCGATACTAGGGCTGGGTGCTTATGACCTAAAACAAAATTACGATTAATTGGGCATTTTACCTTGGTTACGATGCGTAATGACGCCAGGCGCAGACGTGACACCTGAGGCCCTATCAGCGGTCTCTTACTTCAGGCAGAAGCGCCTGCAGAGCACAGAGCCGCCGTGGAGCGCAGAAAAGGTGAGTAACATTGCTTTTTATGTGTCATCACCTCTCCTGAGCCTCCGCTTATTATACTCTGGGGTCTGAAGAGTCCCCACAGTATAATAATAGTAGTTTTGTTTCAGCCGTGTTTGGTCCGATCAAAACAGTTGGGCAAGGACTCAGCTACCCGTGCAAGGGAAATAAGACTCACGTGCCACTCTTGGCACACATGCCGGGGGTTGCCGACCCCTGCCCTAGAATATAATGTGCGGAAGCCCAGGGGAGGTGATCAAATATAAAAAACTGTGTTACTCACCTTCCCAGAGCTCCAGCATTGCTCCCTGTTCTCTTCGGCACTTCTGACTGACAGTTGCAACACAATGCCAAGTATAATAACAGCAGTTCTGATTCAGACGAAACTGCAGGTAGAACCTCGCAAATAGTGAAATAACTCAACCAAAATAACATTGGTTATCCTTGTTGATGTTCAGTTTTGGTTATTTATCGATTAAATGCCCAGCCCTAGTCGGTACAATTCTGGGGATACCAAATTTATAAAGTTTTTTTTTTTTTTTATGTTTAACCCCTTAAGACTATCCAAAAGTTTGCAAAAAAGAACTTTGCCATATTCTGACACCCATAACTTTTTTATATTTCCATGTCCCTGTATATAAGGCATCATTTTTTTTTTTTTGCGGGATCAGATGCACTTTTCAGTTATACCATTTTGGGGAATGTCTATTAATTTGATCCATTTTGATTAAAATTTTTATGTGGGGGGCAAAACAGCAAAAAAAATGGTGATTGAGCTCTTTTGTCATTTTACGAAGGGTTTTTCCAAATTTAATATAAGTGTTAGGGGGTTAAGGATCTTTGTAGCAAATATGAGGATGTAATGTTATCAAACAGTGAACAGAAATACAATATTGCTGGCTGGATTGTTTGTTTTGTGCTGATCAGAGATAACAACATTATTCATATGTAGAAGTGATAAGTGAAGCATTGTAAACATAGCAGCTACTATTTCACTAACCACTGCACTGCGTAGGAGGAATACATTGTTCTCATATTGCTATAATGCAGGTATTTTTTTTTATAAATTTTAATAATAAGTTTAAGAAAAAGCATCTGAACAAAAATGATGGAGAAATATTTCAGTAAATGTACACTTAAATACGTTAAATCAAATCAAAGTAAGACTAAAATTTCTCAAGATTTCACCATTCTAAGGAATTTAACTGAGAAATTAAAGGACCTTGATTTTTCTTCCAGTACAATTCAGTTAGGCAAAATGTTTAAATAAAAGGGAGATTCCTTTACATTTAAGTTTAATTTTTTTCCTAACAATTATAAGGTTAAATAAAACTTACAATAGTACCCATGAAGCATCATCCCATATGTTGATAGCCCAAATTTCCCAGCAGTTATCAAAAGTAAAGGATTTGTTTGACATTGTAGACACTGAAGAGATGCACAAATATTACTGTAAATAGATTATAAATCTGTGTGTAAATCTGTGAATCTATAAAATAAAAAGGGTAACAAATCCACCCCCACACACCAGAAAAGCTGAACACATTCCTAAAGAAGACATGTGTGGATCAATTTGTCTTTTACCTATTAATAACAATAATCTTTATTTATTGAGCGCAGACATATTTACATTTTACAAATTATATGATTCATGCACAAACAAAATGCATTACATAACAGCAAACAAATATATCAAATGATAGATGGAAGGGCCTTGATCGCAAGAGCTTACAATCTTAAATCCCATGTAGAAGAACAATAGCTAAACAGCTGCCCAACCCCATAAAGTTGTTCAAACTCTTCACCTCATTTCTATTTCACATTACAACTGAAATAAAACCAGAATATAGGGGTTAAAAAATAACAAAGACAGCAATACAACTTACTTCAGTTCCGTGATATCAGTTTATCCCCCTCCTCCTCCTTTAACTTTGTAGTTTCCTATGCCTTCCGTTCATGGGGTACTCCTACGATATATAAGAAAAAATATATTACTTATATACTGTGTAATTTACTTCAGCACATTAACACAGAATATATATCCATGCTGCATCTATGCTTTTCAACTAAAGGACTGAATCACATGCAATAAAGATTAACGCTAGGTTGGAAACTCCTTGCACCTCAAATCTGCAATTATGCAGTGTTCACAAGGGACCAATTTGGTTAGTGTACACATTTTATTATGTATTGTGTTGTATCACAAGTGGCGACTTGATAATTATGTGCGAGCAAGGAATTTATTTTGTTCCACTACATAAAAACTTCCATATTGGCTTGGTGTTTATGGTAGTAGGGTATGTTTATTTTCCCTTGAAAAGAGCTATAACTTAAATGTTGCCTTTTAAATGCTTTAGAAATGATCCTCTGTAAAACCATCCCAAAGAGCACAATAAACTATATCAATGAGTTCTTATGTGTTTTATGTCCTTACATATGGACCAAAGCAATAGAATAGATTATCCTGGTAGGTGTCATTTTGAATGTTTGGAATACTTGCTATACTAGTATAAAATCACAATAATGTCATAAAGAACAAGCCCATAATGTATAAATAAGATAAGAGAATATTTTAGTCTAGAAGTAAGCCATATGTAAGTTTGTAATTAATGAAACTATGTATATCAATTAAACCCTTGATGACCGACCTGTTTTGGGCCTTAATGACCAAACCATTTTTTTTTTTGCATTTTTCCATCATAGCATATTAAGAGCCATAAGTTTTTATTCTTCCATAAATGTAAATATACGAGGGCTTGTTTTTTGTGGGATAAGTTGTAGTGTTTAGTGGCATTATTTTGAGGTAGACATATTTCATTGATTAACTTTTCTTAACTCTTTCTGGGAAGTAACAGAAAAAAACTGCAGTTCTACAATTGTCTTTTTATGCTATAAATGTTGCGCCATTCATTGTAAATTTATTCTCTGAGTTGATATCACTACATAAATACTTGCATAGTTTTACTACTTTTTCAAAATAAAAATTCTCATTCTAACAATGTTTTAAAATTTTTTTGCATCACTGCTTTCCAAGACCCATAACTTTATTTTTTTTTCTGTGAATGGAATTGTGTGAGTGCTTTTTTCTGTGGGAAGACCTGACGTTTATTATATTATGCCATTTAGGGGAACATAAATCCTTTTGATTGCGTTTTATAACATTTTTTCGGTGGCTGACAAAAACAGCTATTCACTGCCATTGTTTTCATAGATTGTTTTTTCATGCTGTTCACCATGCGAGAACAATAATGTTATGGTTGTATTGCTCAGATCATTATGGAAGAGGCAATTCCCAATATGTTTTTTATGCTTTTAATTTTTTTCTTACAAATCATTTTGGTATGGGGGATTAATGTTTTATTATTTTTAACTTATGTAGTGCAATTTATTATACTTCATGTCTGAAACTGACATGGCACAGCCGAATAGCAATATACTAGAGGTAGGCCTGGAGGCCTTCATTAGATCCCCTGCTGCAATTTAAAGGCATCAGCACCCTATCCAGCTCCATTTTTCTGCTGAAGAGAAGCTGAGAACTGTATCTGTAACAGTCCCATAGAGAGGTATGGAACAGTAATGTGCATGGATGACCTTTGCTCTATTCAATCGAGAGTATACAAAAACCCTGATCTCAGGAATGGGGTTTCCCATGCGGGAGGTATAGTGATCAGATATTTACCCCTAGCATATGGATAGGGGATTAGCTTTGTTAATGGAAAAGCTCTAAAACACTACACTTTTTCTAAGCAAATAAATCAATTAATAATATACAGACAATACTGAATCTTTTCCCGTATATCTAGATATCAGTCTGCTCCACTCCTCTTGCCCTATAAAACAGATTAGACTACATTTTCATGGTGACAGGTTACTTTTGACCATCATCATTAACCAACTGCACCAAAGATCTTGTGACAGAAAGGATATATATCCTTGAAGCCATGTTTCAAAATCTAGTAAAAAGCCTTCCCAGAATAAAGGCAGAAATATGTTTTAAGGAAATCTTTATGTACATATTTTAAAGTGAACCTGTCACAGACTTTTGGGGTAGGTACCCAAGTAGCCCTATCCAAAGGATGTTCATTGCCTCAAAAAAAAAAACAAAAAAAAAAAAAAAAAAACCTCTAGGCCGGGGCCCCACATTGCAAAAATGTTGCCCTCTAGCCATGGCAGAAACAGTGCGACAAAAAACGCTGCATTTTACATTACCGGCAAAGTGTATGGGATTCTGGCTAATCCCATCCACACAGTGCAGAAAAAAATCTGCAGCAGAAAAGCTGCGTTTTCAAAAACACCCACGTTTTTGGAAATCGCAGCATGTCAATTGTACCTACAGAAACACTGGCGTTTTCCATATAGATATAATAGGGACAGAAAGTCCACAGAGAGGCCTTAGCCTTATTCTTATCTACAGGTAGGACTGGGCAAGTAATCAATTTAATTACATTCATTTACCGTATCAGACAAGCATAATTCTGAATCCTCTGGCTACAAAGTGGCGACCAAGGTGCATAACAGGGGGTGAGTGGGTTTTTTGGCTCAAGAGAGGGCCTTGTGCCAAAGATGTGCCACATACTCACACATTTATGCCAGAAAACTGGCATAGATGTGTTGATATAAACCCCTACTAAACCCATAGTAAATTTAGACAGACAGTCCTAAAATGCTCCAAATTTATCTTAGTAATTGATGCTGTGATAAATCTGGTGTATCTTTAGATTGTCCAGACCAACTCTAAATTGGATTAATCTGCAGAACATGTGTTGTAACAGTGACATCACTTGTACCCAGTGTCTGGCCGCAGCGGTCACATACACCTCAGCACTTCTGGTCTGACCAGTCCTGGCACCAGAGGGAGTGGGAGATGCCCTGCGGAGGACTGGACCTATTATACTGTCCCTGGTTCTCCATTTATCCTGGAAACACCCTTTAAAATCTTAATCTATGTTGGAAGGTGAAGAAATGTCAAACTATTGGTACACTATAAGAATAGAAGAGGATGTTGAGGTGATGGTATTTTAATGTCAGTTTTGTGGTGTCAATAATAGTGGTTTGCTTCAGTAGCAAGAAGACAGTATCTTGTAGTACAAATGCAGGAAACCTTGCACATTATGTATTAATAGGCTAGGAGGGCTGTGTTCCATGCACAGTACAGTACTAAAAAAAAAAGTTTAGCAATAGCTTTGTCACAGAACAACAGTAAAGAACATTTTTGAAGCATTTTAACAAATAAGTTCTGTAGAACACCATAAAACCTTAATCACATCAATGCTTCCTGAAATTGGCTGACTCACAATAGTTTTGACTTGAGGCCAAAGAACTAAATGGATCCCGGAATCACAGTCAGTAGAAGTTGTAGAAATTACACAATATGGTTAAGTACGTCATCTTAAATTTTTTAGTGATTCATTTATTTATGGAAGAACAATGTTCATCATGTTATCACCCTTGTGACCATAAAAACTTGTTCAGCAGTTTATAACAAATTAGATTTCTTACTTTAAGAACAAGGTAATGAGTAGAGATATCAAAATGAAGCTCCGGATTAACTATCTCCCTGCCAAGGAAATATCTCATAAACCTTTCAGAGTGGCATTTCAGGAGCCACAGGTGCTAGGTCCTTATCAACGGCTCTATCTTCAGCTATGTACAACCTACAATTGCAATTCTACTGTCATATTAAAGCTATGATTTGCTGTTTTAGCTGTGATACAACTGGAGATACAACCACTCGAAGACTAGGGGGTGGGGATAGGGAAAAGCTGACAAGCTGTAAGGTTGTAAGGTTAGAAGGAGAAAAGCACAGATCCTCATGCTTACTCTCTGAATACACCTAATACATATACATGAGTACTTTCTCATCTTAGCACGCCTCTATGTCTAATTAGGACCTTTATTGAAAACACAAGTCAAAACAAATTGCACTAGAGTATTAGAGTAAAATATACTGACTGCTTCTGTAGCAATATCTGGTACATGCTACAACAATAGATATTACTAGAGTGGAACTCTTAATACATTTCTGACAAATGATAAAAATTTCTGTCAGTCAGATGAGACATTTTTGCCTATTGTTTTCACACAAAAAAAATAGTATATTGCCACTGTCAGAAGGGCATAATATTCATCCAGCCATGTTATTGACACAACACCCGCACCTCTTGGAACTTTCTGTGCAAAGCACTGCAGTAAGAACTGTGATGTGTTGCTGCCGCGGCAAAAAAGCGCTGCGGGATGCCACGTGGGGCCTTAGCCTAAAGGAGTTTTCCCACAAAGTGAAGAAAAGACCTTAGGGCTTTCTGCTTCAATTATACCTATAGGGAAACTGCCGGCGTTTCCGTAGGTATAAATGACAAGCTGTGATTTCCAAAAAAGCAATGGTTTTGAAAATTGCCACGGCCATAATAATTAGTCTACAAAAATTATTCAACAATACAGCACATACCTAAATCCCACTGAAAAAAAAATCGGCATGTCAATAGCCTCATACACTCTCTTGGTTTTGAAAAAAAGCCACCATATAGCCATTTTTAACATTAGTGTGAATAGCCTAAAGCAGGGGTCTCAAACTCGCGGCCCGCGGGCCAACTGCGGCCCTCGGGACAATAGTTTGCGGCCCCCACCTCAATATCAAAGTTTATTGTTAGTGCGGCCCGAGTTTGATACGAATAGCACCAGAGGCGCACTGTCTGGGGGCGGCATTTTTACTATCTAATGTAAACCAGCCCAGGACAGGCCGCTTTAAAAAAAACAACGCTGAGCGGGGCCTGTCCTGGGCTGGCTTAGGAGACGTCCGCATCACAGTGCAGGCAGCGATATAATGACGTCATCGCTCCTCCTACGCTGAGACATAGATGTCTCGGACAAGAGGAGGCGGCGGCTGCATCAAGGCATCGCAGGTAGGGGAGGATAAGTTTTTTTATTTATATAAATAGGCCGTTACCTGCTGGAGTATCCCCGGCAGGTAATGGCCTATTTATTTACCTACCCCGCGTCTGCTCGTGGCCGCCTCCGCTTCCCCTTCTGCTATGGGACGCAGAAAGGGAAGTGGATGCTGCTGTGAGCGGCCGAGGGGATCGATAAGTGAGGCCGTGGGCCTCAAATACTACTATTATTACACTCTGGGGTCTATTCAGACCCCGGAGCAGGGGCGTAACTATCGGGGTAGCAGCTGCCACAGGGACCGGGACATTAGGGGCCCCGGAGCCCTGTGGCAGCCGCTACTGCGAACCCCACAAACCAGTAACGACCGCGACCGGACCCGGCAGGTTACAGAGCCCGCGGACAGCTGGAGATGGCCGGGGCCCCGGACCATTATGATATCGGTTGGGGAAAGCCTGGTTCCCCGACCGCTATACATACTGTTATTGGAAAGGGACCCTGGCATATTGCAGGCCCCTTTCCAATAGATGGCAGCCCAGGGGAGGTGACTGAAAATAATAAACACATATTCTCACCTCTCCTGGGCGCAGCGTCCTCTCCGGCGCTCTTCCGTCATGTGACTGAGGCCTGTGATTAGGCCCCAGCGGTCACATGGGGCGCGGCCACGTAATGACGTCAGTGCGCCCCATGTGACCGCTGAGGCCCAATCACAGGCCTCGGCAGCGACGTCGGAAGAGGGTCTGAAGATGATGAAGACGGCAGGATGGAGCGAGGATGCCAAGGAAAGGTAAGGCAAGGTGAGTATGAATGTTTGTTATTTTTAATCACCTTCCCTGGGCCTCCGATTATTATACTCTGGGGTCTGAGGAGACCCCAAAGTATAATAATAGCACCGATGCGGAGGGGGCTGTTGGGAGCTTATAATACTGTGTGGGGGCCACTGTAGAGCATATAATACTGTGTGGGGGCCACTGTAGAGCATATAATACTGGGACCCCTGGCCTAAAGGTATAAACAAATATCACAATATTGAGTGTATTGTGTTATAATTACTGCTTTATCTTTAATCCTGCTAATGTGGTATTTTTTATCCTTGTCTCATTTTTATTCTGGCATTTTGTGGTTTCAGGTTGTTATTAATTGACAAACTTTCTAAACGAAAACCACAGAAATCCCTTCTAGAAGAATTAATGAGTGCAGAATCAAAGTGTTCTTGCTCTGCATTAGTTCCAAATCTAACACATCAGCAATGAAACCATCAACCCCCATCTCTAACAATGAACTGCAATACAGCGCTCCATGAGACAAGATTAATGAGAGTGGGTTTGTATGCATTCTAGTCCCATGGTTCATTGATTTTTAAATCTATGTCTGTGTGTCCCTCCTCACTCAGACAGCCTTTCAGCCAGGGCTCCAGCAGGCTCTACTGAGCGTCAAATGTGAAATTCTAAGAGTACAAACAGAGAAATGCTTGCCATATAATCCCTCCTGACTATTTAGGTCAGAAAGTGTGAAGCAGAAATGCTCAGGCTTGAGTAAATGTTAAAGTGGACGCCTGACTGTTTAATACTTATGTACAGTAATTAAAGAAACTGAATGTTATGAAAATAGCGTTCAATTTCTTTAGTAAATAAACATTACTACTCCGCAATATATGGTAGCAAATAAAAGAGCATATGTACAGTGTGTTTCTGCCTTATTACCTGTTCACTATCACTGCAAATATTAAATTATAGGTCACTTAAAGAGGACTTTTCACCACCTCCACCGATTCTAACTCTTAGCATCTGTAAATAGGCTCTGCTCCACTGATTCCAGTGTAGTTATAATTTTTTCTTTAGCCCCTCCCCCCATTCCCGAGCAACAAGTGCAGGTATTTTTAATGTGCTATTTAAGCTCTGTAATGTTCAGAGCTCAAATCAGAGTCAGCCAGTGTCAGAGCTCAGAATCTCACCACTTTCCTGCCTGACACTGCCCTCCTGACAGTACAGAGCTTAGATAGCATATCAGGCACCAAAGATAACAGCAGTGATTGCTCGGGAAATGGTGGGGGCTAGAAAAAAAAATTCAACTGTGCCAGTATAGAAGAGACTGGAGCACAGTCTATAAATTGATGTAAGGAACTGGATTTGTTGCAGGTGGTGAAAGGTCCTCCAACAAGTCCCAGTTTTCCAAACCCCATAACTTTCTATTTTTCTGTTCATAGAGCTATATGAGGGCTTAATGTTTGTGAGACAAATTGTTCTTCATAACGGTACCATTTATTATTCTATACAATGTACTGGAAAGCTGGAAAACAAATCAGAATGGGATTGGAGAAAATTTGTGTGACTTTCTTACGGACTTTGTTTTTACGGTGTTCAATCTGCAGCCAAAATGATATGTCACCTGTATTATATGTTTTGGTACAATCCCGGGGATAGCAAATTTATATAGTTTTATTTACATTTTAACCCCTTAACAAAAAAACTGAAAATTTTTTTTCTTAAAGTAGCCATATTCTGACAGTTGTAACTTTTTTATATTTTCGTGTACGGGAATGTGTAGGGTGTCTTTTATTGCGGGGCCAGGTGTACTTTTTAGTTATATCAATTTGGAGAATGTCTATTGCTTTGATCACTTTTTATTTAAATTTTTATCAGAGGCGATTTGGCGGTTTGGCACTGATTTTTTTCCCCCCACTATAGTGTTCACCATACAGGAAAAATATATTTATAAACTTGTAGATCGGGCTTTTTTGGACACAGAGATGACTAATGTATATGTGTTTCACAGTAATTTTTTTGTTTTACAGGCAAAGAACTTTTAGTTATTTTTTTTTTTTACATTTTTTAAAACATTTTCTTATTCTTTTACTATTTTATTAAGCCCACTAGAGAGCTTGAACCTGAAATCGTTTGATTGTAAGTCCCACAGACTGCAATACAACTGTATTCCAGTCTATGGGAGATTCGCTACATTACTACTGAGGCTGGTCAGGGAGCCAGCCTGCAACATTAAAGGTACAGGGACGGTACAATATTAATAAATGTATAATATAATTAAAATAATATATATATTTTTTTACTTTGGGGGGGCCACATAGCAGTGTAATGCCTGCGATCAGAAGCTGGAAGAAGCAAGAGAAGAAATTCAAGTGAATAGCAGCTAAGCTGCAGTAACTTGGCGGGGTCATCCAGATAACATGGCTGTACTTCTAGCTCCATTCTCTTAGTTTCAGTCCCAGCGGCCATTTCAAATAGCTGATCTTTGGGGTGGGGGCAGGTTTTGGACCCTCACCAATTTGATATTAATGACTAAACCTATGGATAGGCGATCAGTATCTATAACACGAAAACCCTTTAACTCAAAACTCAAAGTTCAGTTCTGCCCAACTTCCAGTCAAGCAACCGTTGATTTACTACATGTAATAGGACATGTTTTTTTCCACATGTGATATGACAAGGTTAATGTCTTCCTGATCAGTCTGTATATATTTCTTGTTATCCATCTATGGATAATTTCTGTTACTGATCAATCTGTATGATTTCCTTGCTGTCCATCTATGGATATCTTATTGATGTACTTCTGTAATTGATCTGTTACCTCATTCCTGTACCATAGATGGCCATGTTATGAGTTGACCACTCATATACATCCAAGAAGCCTTTCCCCCTCCTCCAATGTAACTTAAAAACTCTATGCAGCTATTGTGCTAGTCAGCCTCCGCTGGGACCAGGAAACTAGATGCCTAGCACCATCCGGATGTCACTGAACCATGGGTGTATATCAGTGCCTGATATACAATGGGGCTCCCCATCAGAATGTCAAATATTTAATCTTTTGTAACTGTAGCTAAGTATTTTCTCTTTTCATTTATTAAACACTTATTATTTTATTATATTCTGGTGTGATTATAGTCATTCTTTGACCATGCTTGAGTTAACCTGTTATCTGTTATAAAAAAAAAAACTTTTTTTTCTTACACTAGTCTGGATGAGGAAAAATGTATTGTATATAACCTCCATTTTAGATACTTTTTCTCTCCTGTGTCTATCATAATTTCAATACAAGAGAATACACTTAAAGGGATACTCCCATCTTAGTATTTATGGTTCTATCCATATGATCTGCCATAAATACCCGATAGATGTGTGTCACCCTCTAAGACCCACATCTATCTCAAGAACGGGGCCCTGTCTGTTGCCAAAAATAAATGTGAATGTGCAATGCAGCTTTCAAAACTACGAATGTGGTCACACAGTACAAAGGAGGAAATAAGTGTAGGTTGTCAATTCAAGAAAAAAGCTAAAGGTAAATATTAACTCCAGATCTATTTATCAGATGTCTATTACTAACAGATGAAAAAAAAATATTCTTCACAGAGTGCTTTTTTTACCCATTAAACACTAAATATACTGAGAGATTTCAGCACTGAAGACATGTGAATGCAGCTCTGGAATAGAATAAGAACTGTAATTAATGATTAGTACAACATAAGGAAAACACCTGAATTTGCAATTGTAAAATAACTTCTGTCTAACATAAATTTCCAATAATACAGTAAAACATTTCTAAACAACTTACAACATAGAAACATATTTACGATAGGCTCAACATCACATCAATACTGAAAATGTTTAAGATAATTTGCTGACTTTAGAGGGGCTGTCTAGATAAACACTTTCCTGCAAGTAAAATTCTGCCTATCTTGTAACACTGCATTATGCATCCTTTTCCACAGAAGGCTATTTGTACAGAACACAAGTCTGATAAATGTTATTACTTATTCTTTTCTGATGACGTTTTCTATCTGCAATGCAGTGGTCTGTTCTACTGACCATATATATTACAATTTGACTACTTATCAACGCATGTGTTTGCAGTTAGCAATAAATAATTGCTTGTTTAGAATCTATCAAGAATTTCTATAATATAATACAGGTAGTTGAGAACTATTCCATATCTATTAAATATGGTACCTACAAAAGATGGAGTAAGGATGTTCAATGTTCCTTTACATAAGAGTGTGCTATTCTGATCTTCAATTAGGTCAATCTCATTGTTATTTGGTTTCCATAAGGCCACTTTCAGATAACCATAATATGGTGCCATATATTTTGTGAGGAGAACAAGACCAGAATCTATCAGAACTATGTAGGTAATTTTTCCAAAATAAAAAAAGGGAAATATCACTCCTGCACAGTGGCATATAGAGGAGACTGAAACTGGCCATTTCAGCTGTCTACACATACAGTCATGGCCAAAAGTTTTGAGAATGACACAAATATTCTATTTTCACATGATCTGCTGCCCTCTGGTTTTTATGTGTGTTTGTCAGATGTTTTTATCACATACAGAAATATAATTGCATTCATATTATGAGTAACAGAAGCTTATATTGACAGAATGAGTTAATGCAGCAAGTCAATATTTGCAGTGTTGACCCTTCTTCTTCAGGACCTCTGCAATTCTCCCTGGCATGCTCTCAATCAACTTCTGGACCAAATCCTGACTGATAGCAGTCCATTCTTGCAGAATCAAAGCTTTAATTTTGTCTGAATTTGTTGGTTTTTGTTTGTCCACCCGTCTCTTGATGATTGACCACAAGTTCTCAATGGGATTAAGATCTGGGGAGTTTCCAGGCCATGGACCAAAAATCTCTATGTTTTGTTCCCTGAGCCATTTAGTTATCACCTTTGCTTTATGGCAAGGTGCTCCATCATGCTGGAAAAGGCATTGTTGAGCGCCAAACTGCTCTTGGACGGTTGGGAGAAGTTGCTCTTGGAGGACATTCTGGTACCATTCTTTATTCATGGCTGTGTTTTTAGGCAAGACTGTGAGAGAGCCGATTCCCTTGGCTGAGAAGCAACCCCACACATGAATGGTTTCAGGATGCTTTACAGTTGGCATGAGACAAGACTGGTGGTAGCGCTCACCTCTTCTTCTCCGAATAAGCTGTTTTCCAGATGTTCCAAACAATCGAAAAGGGGATTCATCAGAGAAAATGACTTTACCCCAGTCCTCAGCAGTCCACTCCCTGTACCTTTTGCAGAATATCAGTCTGTCCCTGATGTTTTTTTCTGGAGAGAAGTGGCTTCTTTGCTGCCCTCCTTGAGACCAGGCCTTGCTCCAAGAGTCTCCGCCTCACAGTGCGTGCAGATGCACTCAAACCTGCCTGCTGCCATTCCTCAGCAAGCTCTGCACTGCTGGTAGCCCGATCCCGCAGCTGAAACACTTTTAAGAGACGGTTCTGCCGCTTGCTGGTCTTTCTTGGGCGCCCTGGAGCCTTTTTGGCACCAATGGAACCTCTCTCCTTGAAGTTCTTGATGATGCGATAGATTGTTGACTGAGGTGCAATCTTTCTAGCTGCAATACTCTTCCCAGTTAGGCCATTTTTGTGCAGTGCAATGATGACTGTGTAAGAGACAGCCAATGTTGTCTTAAGCTTCATTTGTCTGTATAAACTGTTAATGTTGAATGTATTTCTGTGATTCTGTTCCTTTAAGACAGCAGCCATTGTAATTGTGACATGATGCTGGAGTGAGACCCCCCCCCTTTTATGTCAGCCTGCCTGTTCTGCAGACAGAGTGTGAGCAGAGAAGCAGGAAGTGACGAGACAGAGAGCAGCAGCCATCTTGGCAAGTGTTGTATTGAACTGGTGTGGAGATTTTTCTGTACAGCTAAGCTGTATCTTGGTCCAGAGACAAACAGAGTGTAAAGAGACAACAGGACTAGTGAGTCCACGTGAAAGGAACTGTGCTCAGTGGCTGATCAGTGAGACTGACATTGTGACTGTGTATATGGATACCACAGATAGAGACTCGCAGTGCTGTTGATGTACTGGACGGCACCTGCTAAATCCCGGCTTACATCCCAGCTCAGTGTATGGATTCGGCAGGACTGTCAGTGTGCTGAGTGGAATCTGCTGTTGGATTACATTGCATTCAGTTGGTTTCCCTGTCTGTTAAAGAGGACTTCATTTCTCCCAAGATCCTGATAACCGTGAGGAGAGGACGCTTCACTATAAAAGAAAGGACCGACTTTGGGCCCCACCGCGCGCTTCTACGGACTGTAAGCGGTCCACCTGGACCACTGGGGAAAAGGGGGTGCACCCAAATGTGAAGTCAGGGTCAGTTAGGGATAGTTTTGAGTATATTGTTCATTCAGTGTCCATACTGCAGAAGTGGACAGAGTAAAAGTAGAAACCATTGCAGAATTTGCCTTGAAATTGTTCATGCTATATTGTATATTTTGCTTGTCTTTAGCCCTGTCATTTTACCTTTAACTAGCCTTTATTAACTTATAGTAAATATATATTTTTTTTTCTTGAACTACCGCGTGTGCGTTCATTTCTGGTTGCGGAGTCCAAACCACCTGCCTTGCTCTCGGTTCACAAATTGGCGTAGTCGGCAGGATCCGCTTACCAGAATGGACGGTGACGCACCCGTTCGGGAGAATGGTGCTGGAGGAAGAATGCCAGCAGGGGCTATAATGAGTCAGTTAGCTAAATTTGATGGCAATAATATGTCAGTGAGTATGTGGGTGGAACAGATACGAATGATACAGCGAATGTACCAGACCGCACCAGAAGTACTAGTAGAGCTAGCAATATTGACATTACAAGGGGATGCTAAGACCACGGTGATACTGAGGCCATTTGAACAAAGGCAGACATTTGAGCAAGTAGTCCAGATTCTAGAAACCATCTATGGAGAAACTGCATTGCTGGGGTCTCTGCAGGCTCGGTTCTTCCAGAGGGTACAACAGGAGAATGAAAGCCTTCCCCAATATGCAAATGCCCTACAAGAACTGCTCCGAGATATTCAAAGGAAGGAAAGAGGGGGCTCGCCAGCCTTCTGTAACCCTGATCGGACTCTCCGTGACCAGTTTGTCCTGGGGATACGTGACGGCAGTTTAACTGTGACTATGCAGGATTTTATACGACGAGAGACTGATGCTAAATTCCATGATGTACAGGTAGAGGCCATCTCCCGTGCCAATAGTATGGTCCCGAGGCCGCAGACCGCAGTTGGAGTTACTTTGTCACAGGGGGCTAGTTCTGGCTCAGAGACAGTAGAAAAAGGGACGGTTAAAGAAATTCTCACAGTAATGCAGAAACTGCAAGAACAAATGGAACACTTGCACACTCGTTGTGATGAGCAGTCTATGAAAATTGCAGACTTCCAGAAGACTGGAGATGAAAGGGTGAGCCATCCACACCCAGCAAGTCAGAATCACCCACCACCCCGCTGGAGGGGTGAGGATAGGACCTACCGAAGGGGTCCAAATCATTTAGTGCAGTGCTCAGGAGAAATCGAAGGGGCTTACCGAAGGGGCCCAAACAGATGGCCAGAACGACGGGGGATACGCTGCTGGGAGTGTGGACGGATGGGCCACGTTGCTGCTAGATGTCCAGAGCAGCGACAAACTTATGAGAGACCGCCGTTAAACTGAAGTCCCCTGCTGCTGAAGGGCGTGTAGTAGGGGAGACTGACAAGGAGACTATGTGGGGAGAATGCCCTGATGATGACCTGATCGCTGCAAGTCCTGTCATACAGGTGGAAATGGAGGGTATTCCGGTTACCGGGATGATTGACACGGGTTCCCAAGTAACGACCTTGAGTAGAGACTGTTATGAACGGTACTTCCGGCAACATGTGAAATATGATCCCCATACATTCGTACGAGTGGTCGCAGCTAACCAGTTACCAGTTCCGGTCGTGGGAGTGGCCTGGATGAATGTCCGGGTATGTGGCCAAGATCTAGGTAGGAAAGGCATTGTGGTGGTACAGGAGTCACATGAAGTAAAGGTCCCTGTCATTTTGGGGATGAATGTGTTAAAAGAATTAGATCAGATCCTCTTTGAAAAGAAAGGTCACGGTTATTGGAAAGAAACCACCACCCATCGGCCTACTCAAACAGCTTTCCAGCGGCTGATCCGGACATGTGGCTTACAGAAAAGTTCAGATGCACAGCGTCCTCTGGCTCGAATTTCAGTTCCTTTGCATACAAAAGTTACACTGCCACCCAGTCGGGAGACAATAGTGTCCATGCCCGTGGGCACCTGTCGGAAACTAGAGGGCATAGCTGTGTTGGTAGAACCACTGCAGGCAGCCGAAGGAGGTGTTGATCCGCTAGTGGCCCGTTCCTTGGCAATAGTTCGCAATGGAAGAGTACCACTTCGATGTGTAAACACTCAGGACCAGAGTGTGGACCTGACCCCAGGGAGGCTGCTGGCTAACATCTATGTGACTCCGGAGGAAGTAAGGAAAGTAACTCCAATGCAGCTGAAGCCGACTGAAAGGGATGAGTGGACCGTAACTGTGTCCATGGGAGAAGATGAGGAACCCACCTCTGAATGGAATGGCTGTGCAATTCGAGAACAGATGAAGATGGATGTAAGTTCATGTTCTCTGGAATGGGTGCAGAAGGTAGATGAGCTGTTGTGGGAGAACCAAGCCACCTTTGCACGGTATGCTGAAGATTTTGGATGTACCACAGGGATCTACCATGAGATTCCCACAGGAGACACCCCTCCAATTAGAGAGCGCTACCGACAAATTCCTCCACAGTTGTATCAGGAAGTGAAAGAACTGTTAGCTAAGATGCTACAGGGTGGGATCATCCAAGAAAGCCAGAGTCCCTGGGCGGCTCCTGTGGTGTTAGTAAGAAAAAAAGATGGGTCCATCCGATTTTGCGTAGACTATCGGAAGTTAAACGCTTGCACCGTACGAGATTCCTACCCCTTGCCACGGATTGAGGAGTCCCTCTCAGCGCTAGGGAGAGCCCGGTACTTCTCCTCACTAGATCTGGCTAGTGGGTATTGGCAGGTGCCGATGGCCACAAAAGACAAGGAGAAGACGGCATTCATCTTGCCCATGGGACTATACGAATTTAACCGGATGCCCTTCGGGTTGACAAATGCACCCGGAACGTTTCAGCGGTTGATGGAGAAATGTCTCGGTGACTTCAACTTTGAGTTCACTCTCATCTACTTGGATGACATTATAGTGTATTCTGCGACCTTTGAAGACCATCTCCACCAGTTGGGGCAAGTATTTCGAAGATTGCGGGAACATGGGCTCAAATTGAAACCCAGTAAATGTCGGTTGTTCCAATCTGAAATTGATTACTTGGGTCACCGCGTATCAGGAGAAGGGGTGAGACCATCAAGAGACAAGATAGCGGCTGTTCAAGATTGGCCGATACCGACTACCCTGCGAGAAGTGAGGGCGTTCCTTGGAGTAGCCGGTTACTATCGACGGTTTATTAAGGATTTCGCCAAGGTAGCAGCACCACTTAATGCTCTCCTACGAGGCACATCCGGTGGTCCAAAGAACCGGTCCGTGAAGTGGGGACCTGAACAGGAACAAGCCTTCCAGGCATTGAAGGATGCACTGACAACAGCCCCAATCTTGGCATATGCTGATTACCACTTGCCGTTCCAGCTATATACAGATGCAAGCCTGTATGGTCTTGGAGCAGTGCTTTCCCAGCTTCAGGATGGCCAGGAGAGGGTCATAGCGTACGGCAGCCGGTCTTTGAGAGATTCTGAAAGAAACCCCGAGAATTATAGTTCATTTAAATTGGAGCTGTTGGCACTGGTATGGGCCATGACCGAGAAATTCTCTGAATATTTGACCGGTGCTGAAGTTTTAGTACTGACTGACAACAACCCACTAGCTCACCTGGAAAATGCCAAGCTTGGGGCGTTAGAGCAGAGGTGGATAGCCCGAATGTCTACATTCAATTACCGAATTAAGTATCGGTCCAAGACAGAGAACCAGAATGCTGACGGACTTTCTAGGGTAACTGCCCAGACCCCCACAGAAGACGTGGATCATGAGTTGGAGCATGTGGAGGTGCCCGATTTCAGCAGATTTTCACAGGCCTTGACCGCCACTAATCAGTTTGAGATGGAGGGGACTGAAATGGCTCCTTTCTTTGGTCCCTCACGACAGGAATGGGCACAGATACAACAGACCCATGAGGGGCTGGCGCAGATGATCAAGTGTGTTGAGAAAGGCCAGAAGCCCTGTAGAGAGGAAAGAGAACGACTGACACGTGAGATATTATCTGTTTTGAGTCAGTGGGAAAAGTTGGAGATGAAAAATGGAGTGCTATGCCGAAAGGTCTATTTACCTTCTGAGATCGACATTCGATACCAAATTGTGGTGCCTAGTGAACTGGCTCGCTCCTTGGCAGTTGAGGCTCATAATAAGAATGGACATTTTGGTCATGAGAAGACCTTTCGTTGGTTACAGCGACTGATTTACTGCCCTGGTCTTCGTCAAATGGTCGAAGAAGTATGCCGCAGCTGTCGAACTTGTGAGATCCATAAGGCAATAGAACAGAGAGCTCCCCTGCAAACCATCGTGACCCAGGAACCTTTAGAAATCGTCATGATAGACTATCTAATGGTGGGCCCATCCAATAGCGGACACCAGTATTGCCTCGTAATGGTGGATCACTTCACCAAATTTGCGGTGGTAACCGCCACCAAGGACCAGACAGCTGAGTCAGCAGCTCGTGCTCTGTGCCAAGATTTCATTCGAGTATATGGGTGCCCCCAACGCATCCACTCCGACCAGGGCGCCTGCTTTGAGGGACACGTAATGAAAGAAGTTCAACGTATCTACGGGATAAAGAAGTCGCACACGACTCCATACCACCCTCAGGGAAATGGGGCCTGTGAAAGATTCAACAGAACTCTGCTACAGATGCTGCGGACTCTGGAGGAAGACAAGAAGTTACAGTGGCCTCAGTTCTTGTCTGAAATGGTGTGGGCCTATAACAATCAGGTCCATTCTACAACGGGGTACTCTCCTTATACACTTCTCTTTGGGCGGTCTGGGCGAAGTATAGGAGAATTACAGTTGAATGATGTGGATGGGTTCCCTCCGAGGGATCCAACCTCTTGGGTGCGGGCGCATCGGCAGAGACTTGAGACGATCCATCGATTGGTGCGGCAGCGCCTGCAAGAACATCCCCATCCTGATAAGACCCCAGTGCAAGAAGCACCATTGCAACCAGGCGACCTGGTGCTAGTTCGTGTCAAGAAACCCCAAGGGAAATTGGAAAGCAGATGGGAGGCTTTGCCGTATCGTGTTGTTGGCCGCAAGTATGCGAATGGGCCAGTGTACCAGGTCCAGAAAGAAGGAACTGATTGTGTTCGAGTACTTCACCGAAATATGTTGCGCCTGTGTCATTCTGAAGGGACAAATCACGATGGGCCTGCCAATGTGAATGAGCTCCCACAGTCAGAGAATGGAGGTGCGGAATGGGCCTCCGACGAGGAGGATGATTGTTGGCCGATCCCTGCTCCTGGGGATGTTCCACCTGTGACTACTGTATCTCCGGCCTGTGCCCCCTCTGGTGCGGAATCCGCTGGTCCTTCTCAGCCCATAGCTGCAGCACCCCATAATATACCACCGGTTCTCAGACGGACCACTAGGCCAAATGCTGGTATTCCCCCTGTTCGGTATGCGCAGGATGAGTTTGTTTGGCCTGCCATACATCGGTATACTACCACCCTGTGCATAAAAGTACAACCCTCTGGATATACAGTCATAGGCAGGGACTGCCACTCTTAAAGTGGGGGGGAATATGTAAGAGACAGCCAATGTTGTCTTAAGCTTCATTTGTCTGTATAAACTGTTAATGTTGAATGTATTTCTGTGATTCTGTTCCTTTAAGACAGCAGCCATTGTAATTGTGACATGATGCTGGAGTGAGACCCCCCCCTTTTATGTCAGCCTGCCTGTTCTGCAGACAGAGTGTGAGCAGAGAAGCAGGAAGTGACGAGACAGAGAGCAGCAGCCATCTTGGCAAGTGTTGTATTGAACTGGTGTGGAGATTTTTCTGTACAGCTAAGCTGTATCTTGGTCCAGAGACAAACAGAGTGTAAAGAGACAACAGGACTAGTGAGTCCACGTGAAAGGAACTGTGCTCAGTGGCTGATCAGTGAGACTGACATTGTGACTGTGTATATGGATACCACAGATAGAGACTCGCAGTGCTGTTGATGTACTGGACGGCACCTGCTAAATCCCGGCTTACATCCCAGCTCAGTGTATGGATTCGGCAGGACTGTCAGTGTGCTGAGTGGAATCTGCTGTTGGATTACATTGCATTCAGTTGGTTTCCCTGTCTGTTAAAGAGGACTTCATTTCTCCCAAGATCCTGATAACCGTGAGGAGAGGACGCTTCACTATAAAAGAAAGGACCGACTTTGGGCCCCACCGCGCGCTTCTACGGACTGTAAGCGGTCCACCTGGACCACTGGGGAAAAGGGGGTGCACCCAAATGTGAAGTCAGGGTCAGTTAGGGATAGTTTTGAGTATATTGTTCATTCAGTGTCCATACTGCAGAAGTGGACAGAGTAAAAGTAGAAACCATTGCAGAATTTGCCTTGAAATTGTTCATGCTATATTGTATATTTTGCTTGTCTTTAGCCCTGTCATTTTACCTTTAACTAGCCTTTATTAACTTATAGTAAATATATATTTTTTTTTCTTGAACTACCGCGTGTGCGTTCATTTCTGGTTGCGGAGTCCAAACCACCTGCCTTGCTCTCGGTTCACAAATGCACGTGTTTCTTTAGAGATAACCATGGTTAACAGAAGAGAAACAATGATGGCAAGCACCAGCCTACTTTTAAAGTGTCCAGTGGTGTCATTCTTACTTAATCATGACAGATTGATCTCCAGCCCTGTCCTCATCAACACCCACACCTGTGTTAATGGAGCAATCACTGAAACGATGTTAGGTGGTCCTTTTAAGGCAGGGCTGCAATGATGTTGAAATGTGTTTTGGGGGATAAAGTTCATTTTCTAGGCAAATATTGACTTTGCAAGTAATTGCTGTTAAGCTGATCACTCTTTATAACATTCTGGAGTATATGCAAATTGCCATTAGAAAAACTGAAGCAGTAGACTTTGTAAAAATTAATATTTGTATCATTCTCAAAACTTTTGGCCATGACTGTACTGCTGATTTTACCCAATGAAGTTGCATTTATCTGCACAGTATATTTTTTAGTAAATGGAAAAGCTCATATGTATGTAGTATTATCTCATCAAAAGCGATGAATCAATGGTGATTTTACCTATCCAAGAATTACAAATAATAATTCAAGCGTTCATCTTTACAGGCTGCCTATCTTGAATATGTTTGATCCATTTGGTTTGTTCTTTAATATAGTAATAAACTGCAAAATCATGAAATTCTACTGTACAGCATCTGAGCCACTTCTCAATAAAGAAGATATCCAGTATAAGAAACCCATTTTCATATACTGTACGCTATTAAGGAATTTGTATTTACTAAAGGGGAGTCCCATGTTGAGGCTCATCTCTTGACCAGAGTGGAGGAGATTACAAAGAACAACTTTCAAGAGGACCTATGTTATCCTGCCCTGCATTACACAGGCAGTATACTTGTAATGATTTATTTCCCCTATGGAGGTGCTGGTGGGAAATTGACTCATTAGTGACAGATTTACAAACAAATTAAAGGGAGTCTGTAAGCAGTAAATTTGTTATAAACCTAATCCTACTTTGTAGAGGGGATTCTACAAATTTCATCTTTAAAGGGAGTCTGTTAGTGAACTGGTTATAATCCTAATCACAGTGCCTCCAAATTTGTTTCTCTGCTTTGGAGATCCATTTTCATGTAAATTTTAATTCATGTGCAAGCTATGGCAAACTCCCAAAACTCTTTTCCGTTCACCACATATGAATAAAATGGCAATTTACATGAAATTGGGTCTCCAAAGAAGACAAACAAAGGCATATTTGGAGGTACTGTGGTTAGGTTTATAACCAATTTACTGACAGACTCCATTTAAAGATAATTGCTGCAGTTCCAAAAGGGGAACTCATTGTGAACTTACTGTCAAGCAACCCTTTCAACAACTAGGGAGTGTCCATAGCTGAGGACATCTTTCAAGGGATATTCTGAAGAAAAAAACAGCTCATGGTGCCTATATGTGCTCGCTAACTATGCATTGCTCTGTAATAATTGTAAAGGTTTTATGTGCCCAATGTTCACTCTTATAGTATGGTTTGTAGACTGAACTAGATCCCAGCAGGAAATAAGTCAGCTGTATTTGTTAAAGGGTTGTCGAGGAGTTTAAATTCACTTACCTGATCTGGCAGATGATGATGGCCCCCGGGTCACTTGATCAGAAGCATTAATTACTTGTGAGACTGGGGAAGGAGGGAGGAGGCGGACAACTCAGGGCAAGCGACTGGGGGTGGAATGCTGTTTCCAATTACGTGACCCAGGGGTCATGACAAGGGTGGAAGCCTCGGGTTCATCATCATCATCTTCTGGATCAAGTACATGAATTTATTATTTTTATTATTATTGTTTATTTATATAGCACCATTAATTCCATGGTGCTTTACATTTGCGGATTTACATACGGTACACAAGATATACAAAATTTAAACTCCCCGGACAACCCCTTTAATTTATTAAATTACATAACATATTTAACACCACTGTACAGTGATTATCACATTCTGTCACAAATATTCCGGCTACAATTAAAATCTGATCTGCTTAAAAAAAAAATGAAATACAGATGCAACATTCGTTAACAAGACTATTAACACACTCCTGGTGCAAGAACACTAGTAGTTGACCATCAATTCAGCCAGTGCCTTCCAGCGGGGGGGCGGGTGTCACTATAGATTCTGGAGTTTTGGTGCTAAATTCAAAGGGCAAATTCATAGCGGGGCAACCACTGGCAGTAGCCAAAAACTAATATTTTTTTATTTTTTCAACATTTGTATTGAGACACCACATGTCACAGCACAGGGATTGATTATAGCGGGGCCACAGAGGCTATTAGAAGCAATGGCTGGTCCTCTATGATTTTATGTTTCTCACACTGTTGCCAATGGTTTATTCATATTGTAGATCGCGGGAAGAGGGCAGGAAAAGGGTAGGGAGGGGGTAAGGAAGGGGAGGAGAAAAGCGCTACCTGGCAGATTTGTCAGGAGTGACTTCAGGCATCTACATTCTATCATCTTGAGCCTCATAAATAGTGAATATATTAAATTTTCATGAATACAATTTACAACACAAAACTTTTTTCTTTTCAGCTTTCTTCTCTTGCTCTTCTGTTGAAAATTTGTCTTTACTTTGATGTGTAACTAGATACACACGTCATGTTAAATAATGTTTTAGTGTTGATCTACTGGAGCATTACACTGAAGAGCATGTTTTTTTGTGAGGATAGTAGTATAATGTTGTACCGTGTTAGCCATTGAAAGTAGTGGAAGAGTGAAGAAATCAGGCGATACCTTTTAGAGGCTAACTGAGTATATTTATAAGTAAGCTTTCAGGAGTACTCGCTCCCTTGAGGATGTCACTGTAATGACTCATATTTTACAGCATTATCCACAATTGTCGTGACCATAGCTTAGGGCATCCAGTTTGAGGTAAATATTACAGTGCATGTGATTTATTATGATTTTATTCAACCCTACGCAAGTATAACACCTATAAGATCTTTAAATAATCATTTTCATCAACCAACCATTGTAACTTACACACTGCCTTTTTTTCAGTAATACATACAGTATAGACTCTAAAACCTTTAATTTTCTGCTAAATTGAATGTTTAGGAACATGAAAGTACAATCTGGAATTGTTAACTGAAATACAATACAATAAGTAACTATATTTTTTTAACTTCCCTTTGACATAAACACTAAGCAAGTATGTAAAGTCATATGACCTTATTAAAAAACAGTTGAAAATGTATCTACCATTCTATCTCTCTGACTAGTTTTCATGAGGTTGTCAGTTTCATGATTTCACAACCATTTTTAGCTGAAGCAGCCCCCTCATCCTCCCAATTGCTATAAATCTTTACACTCCAGGAAGGCCCACACGTTCTCAATTAGGTTTCCAAAGGTGAGAAAGTGGGAAAGGTCATTATTTAGACAGACTCCAAACTTTTCTGGTCCACCAAGTGGTGAAATAATTGGACCCATATGATGAAACACTGTTGTGCAAACATATCATGATCTGATATGCTGAAAGTGTCTTATATAAATCATAAGGGCGTTTCACTCTAACTCCTATATAACTCAAAAAGTTGGTATTATGAAAAGTTTTTGGGCAAAGTTTTTGTAAACTACTCTTATGGGAATCCATGCAAAATAATGACAAACATTTGTAATGCACCTTTCTCACAGAGACTCCAATCGCAGGACGCATAGGGGAGTAGGAGAGTTAGAGGTTGCCATACAGGCACTCATCCCCAACACCCACAAGGGTCAGTTGTTTGAACGGTGAGACAATTTACATAATATATTTTTGGCATGTGGAAGAAAAACAGTACCCTGAGGAAACCCGCACAAACACAGGGAGAACATACAAACTCAATGCAGATGTTGCCTTTGGTAAACTCTAACTTAATAATAAATTATCTCTTTATATAACACCAACATATTCCACAGTCTCCTGCAATTGGACTATTAT